>OY728133.1:22726998-24090497 GCA_963277665.1 Viscum album | reverse complement strand
AGTTCACAAGAGTTGATAAAATTACTTTTTAGAAAAATACAAATTTTAAGCTTAAAATTGGGTTTATTCATATCTCTTGCATTGAAAATAAATAATATGATTGATAAACATTTATTGAATTTATAATATATAAATTCTAAATTAAATCATTCAATGGAATTTATTTGTTTAATTTATTGATTTAAAATGCATTTGTGTGCATAAAAATAATTTTATCGAAAAATATTTCCTTTTTTAAAGATTTGTAATTTTATTTATAATTTATTATTCACCAAATAATTTATTATATATAAATTCGTAAACTATATTTTCAAAATCTAGTTAACCTTATTCATACCCACCATTCCAAATTGAAATATGATAAGTATCATATTAAATAATAATATTTTAAATGTATGAAAAATTTCGTTTAAAATCAGTGTTTCATGTAACATGAGATAAACTCAATTTTGTATAAAAATTAAGATATACATAGTGTTGTGTGTATCAAATAAATTAATAAGATTAAATTAATTTGTAAAAAATATATATTTTAGAAAATATCACGGTGTTACATTTTACACCTTAAAATGAATTTTACCCTCGAAATTCATTACATTGGTACCAACAATTGAGGATACATTCTGCCTCATTACATCTATAATTTTCCATAGAAAATTGACAAGATGATTTGTATTGTTTTGTTTAACCTTCTATGCATAGTCTTAAATCTCCTCTATTTGTTCCCCTGAAAAATGATCATGCCCTAGTGGTACATGCTATGAGTTTAGTGATGTGATAGACCAGGTTTGTACTTTCTTAATATAGATACATATAAGACATCAGGAACCTGAGATATGTTCTATGGAAGGAAAAAAATTAATTATATTCCTGATATGATCAATAATTTCAAAGGGAATGATATAACTATAGTTTATTTATACCTTCTTTATTTCATAGATAAATTTATAGAAACATCATCCCACCAAATGCAAATTTCTAAATTGATTTGATTATTATCATCATAATTTTTTTTATCAAAATTTGCCTTATGTATTGTGGAATGGATCTAACCTTCTCTACCATTTCTTCATCAAGCTCAGGTCACAATAGATTTATTTCAACAAATTTATTCAAATACATTGGAGTTCCACATTTTTTTCCAAAAAGGGATTCATAAAGAGCATTCTGAATGGTAGAGTGAAAGTTATTATTGTATGAAAAAAAACTAGATGAATTTGTTAATCCCTATAAACATTTAAATCCATAAAATATGATCTTAGAATCTCTTCTAGTGTCTTAATTTCTCTCTTAGATTGACCATATGTCTGCAGATGATACATAATGTTGAAAATCAACTTCATATCAAGATATCGTTGACGGATTCACCAAAACATTTTGGTAAACATTAGATCTCAATTAGATAAAATTTAATATAAAAATACAATCTAACTTAAAACTTCTTTAATGTGTATTTATTTAAGAGAATCCGGATAAAGACATCTATAATCGAAAGGAAGTGTGTTGAATTTTTATGTTGATTCAGTACAACCAATAATTACCTAAAATTAAAAGATATGATAAACCCAAAATGTTACAAGTATCTTCAATCACAAATCCAAAAAGTGTAAGAGAATTCCTCCAAAAATTACTTTTTCACTAAAACATATACAAACCAAAGGTTTTTATTTTTATAAATTTCTCTTAAATTACCCTTAATGTTGATATTGTCCCATCACCTAAAACCTAAAAAGGGATTTCAATAAATGTTATCTTATAATCAAACATAAATGCATAACCCCATTATATATCCATAACTCTTAAGTTAATCTTATATTAATTCATATATATTTATAAAATTAACACAATCCTTATATTTTTTTCTGATTCATATAATCAAAATACAATTTCTAAAATACTTATACGACATAATTCATTAATCCATATACATACACAGATAAATTCATTCAATTAATTGGTTAGAATAGAACATGTATTTCTAGGTTCATGGGGATAACCTTTAGATTATGGCATTGACTCAGATAATTCCCATGTTCACCACATATAATACATTTAATTCCTTGGAAACTCATTTCTATATGACCTTCATATCAACATATAAAACACTTTCCCCTCCCTTTGATAAATTCTTCTAGGTATTCATCGCACCATTTTTACATGTAGGAATCCGAATATTCTTTCCTATGTGTTCACATCCATGTGATATTTTAAAAAATATATATCTTTATCGTCATTTATTTGTTAGTGATCTAACCAAAGATCAAATTATTAATCATATGTTGTGATAGATTATTAGGAATAAACACAATATCCATCTCTCCAGTAATCACTCAATTGTGTTGCTTATAATCATAGAATTTTCCACCACATTTAGTGTTAACTCGATTCCTCATGGTTTCATAGGTTGACTCAAACCCAAAATCATATTTTGTTAAAAATTGTGCCTAGTATAAACCTAAATAATCATGAAAAATAACTTACTAGATGTTTATATCATGTCACGTTATTTTTAATATATGAAGCATTAGGTTTTACCTAGGTCATCCGTGATCATAATATATTGAAATACCACTTAATGGTTTATAAATAAAATTTTGATTAACCAAAGAATATACCATGGGAGTGTCTAACCGGGTAGGCTGGAAGGCCCATTTTCATGCACCAGGTGATGGTCAAGTGCAACTCAATGCACCCTTTTGGTTTTTTTACCCCTAGGTACCTATTTTCTAGAGAAACATACATATCAAGAATCTATATAGGGATACATTTCTTGGAAATCAACCTAATATCTTTCTTATAAAAAAATTAGGATTCAATCGTAAACATAGACTTATCTCCAGGGTTTTCACTATTTATTTTATAATATTGATCTCTAAATATTGAATAAAATTATACTATGATAACTACTATAATGAACTATGATTTTCAAACAAGAATATAACAAAATTTTATAATAATATTGCATAAATTTCATAAACACATGCCTAGTGACCATAATAGTTTTATATATTTGGAAACTAGAACAGTCTTCTTGTTTCATGAAATATCTTTAACATCTGATACAATTATTTTCTCATTTAGTGCTCTTCTTATATATATAATACATAATCCTTTAGTCATAACCTATGGAAAAAATATAATAGAGTGAGATATTACATTTTATGTAAGGGTTAACATAAGAGATATAAATATATGATTCTATCCATGTATAATATAATAATTAGTATATGTTATCATGAAAAAAACAAACAAAGTTCATACCCAACCTATCATAGATCATAAATCGGTTAATGGAATAAGACATTATAATTACCTAAAACATAGTCTATACGAGTGATAAATCAACATAAATCAATGATTATCCAATGTCTCATGTCATAAAACCATGTCACTCTTATAAATATAGAAAAAAATTAATATATTAAGGTTAAAATCCAATACCATTATCATAGTGTATTATGACTCATCACCTATTAATAATTTTGGATCAAGACTCATGTGTTTGTTATAGTGGATCAGGAATCACCTGTTTCCCATAGTCGATCAGGAATCACCTGTTTCTTATAGTGGATTACGAATTACCAATTTCCAATACTATATCCATCCCATAATGTTTTTTCATATTATCATCTCATGGGAAAAAATATTTACCCAATGTATTTGAGGGAGATATAGGTCCCAATTTCCTTATAATGAAGACAATACATATATGTGGAATACTACCATTAAATGTTCATCATATTATCAAAACATTAACCGAGTATATAAAATGGGTTTCAGAAACATTTCATCAATTCAGAATATCAAAACCCATGAATAATAAATGATTTTTATAAACATTTAATCAAAATAAACATTAACTAATCAGAGAAATAAGATGTATTTTATCATTCAATCTTATCCCTGTAAAATTATAAGTAACATAAAAGGATTTCATCTTAAATGAAATTTTATTTTTAAAGATCCCTTGGAACATTTAATCAGTAAAATATCACTTCTACATTGAGATGACACTATTTAAATCATAAAAAAACTTCAAAATATTTTTCATTCCAAATATCTGTGTAATCTTATAAAGTAATATTTAAAAATCATTAAAATAACTACAAATAACTAAAAATTTATAAAATAACTGCTAAATCATTAAAATAACTACAAATAACTACAAATAACTACAAATAACTACAAATAACTACAAAATAACTACAAATAACTACAAATAACTACAAAATAATATCTGCTAATTTATAAAATATCTGCTAAATCATTAAAATAACTACAAATAACTACAAATATCTGTGTAATCTTATATCTGTGTTATATTTTTCTTGATGAAAATATATTTTCCATTTTAAAAATAACTACAAATTTATAAAATATTTGTGAAATAGTTTTCATTTAAAATAAATTTTATAACTGCTAATGTAATATTTAAAAAAAATGATGGTTGAAATTACATTTATATCATTAGAATTAAAATAAATATTTGTTTCACATTTTTGGTGAAATAAAAATGGGAATTGTGTGGAAAATGAAATGATTATTACTTTCAAATAGTTGTTTAAAATAAAAATATGGATAAAAAATTATTTAACATATCATTTGTCTAATTATAAATTTTTTTAAAAACATTTATTGAAATCATAGTTTTAGAATAAAATGGTCTTTGACTAGATTAAGAAATCAAGATTATTTTTCATAAAAAATTCTTTTGAAATATTGAGTATATAAATAGAGGAAAATTAAGGGAAAATGTATTCTCATGACATAACCATATGATAATAAAATTCTTGAGTTACATGAGAGGTTGATTAAAAATTACATCATGGGAAACATAAACATAAACAATCCCTATAAATAATAAGATTTTACTCTAAAACTATTATCACTTCAGTAACATTGAATTATAGGCCCCATGAAAGAGAGATTGTAAAATGGATTTGAAAATTACCAAAATTTTAAGGACAATCATAATAAAATAAATTAATGTATAGTATATAACCTAAATTTATGGAACATTTGATGAATATGGAATGTGTCTAACATAAAATAAAACTCAGAGAAAAATCTATTACCTTAAGTGTCGGTTTACTTAGTACGCATCTAAACATACTTTATAGAAAAATAATATTATTAAAAAAATATGAAAAGTCCATAAATATATATTTATACCAAATATAAATTACTTATGACCTTTTATTACCCAATTTATAGTAATTCCTTGTTAAAATCACATTATGGGTAATAACTGCTCTGTTTTTCATGTATGATTTGATTTGTTGTTTTTGTTCATCTTATATTTATCATGGTTCCTTAAAATAAAGACTATAAATCATGATATAAATTTCATATATAATCATTATATTTTTATTTATAATAATCCATATATGTTATAGATTGAAACTGAAATATACTATTCATGGGGGTGGTAGGTCATACTTATACATAAACAGTGTTTACATTTTCTCAAAACATTGAAGAAAATAATTGAAAATAACATATGAAATTTCAATATTCCTTTTTAGATCTTAAATATACCATATTTTTATTTAAATTAATCTTTATTACTTTCCATGTAAATAGTATGTGGAGAACGAATCACATCGCTTAGTAAGGCGATAGTCTGTTGTACACACCAACAATGTTATCATATCCCCCACTGAATATAAAGTTAGAACGTATATGTGATATCATAATTAATAAATTATAATAATATCATAAATATCATATATATACATTTAATATAAAATTATATCCATCTATGAGAGGTGGTAATGGAAAAATTAATAATATCAATTCACAAGACTATAGTCTGCTGTACACATGAATGACGATTTTTAACTCATTTGATGGAAGTGGATTTGAATATATGCAATTAAATAAACACTATAAAATTTTAAAATATCATATTATATTAATTTACTATATTTTCATTATTAATACATGAATTAGGTTTGTAATGCAAGAATTAAAAAGAAAGAGTTTAGTGAAGACAATTACCTTCACTTAGAATAGCCCCATTTAATTCACTTATTAATAACTATAGGGTTGGTATTTTGGGATGAAAAATAACTAAAAATTGGTAATTTTGTGTAGGAAGTAATTTTTTGGTTTTGGGTTTTAAAATGACATAATAGTTGTGAATAAAAGATGGTAGAAGAGGTCCTTTTATAGGTGGGGAGAGGAACCCACTTGGAAACATCTTGGAAATTTCCAAAAAGAATCCAAAATGATAAAGTCATTCATATGAAAAAATATTAAAAATAACAATATATTATTAATTTTGAATAATATTGTTAAAATATGGCCATATTTTTTGATTTAGACAAGTTATTATGGAAATATTATCCTTTCCATTTAAGTTAGATCCCTAGTAGACTCATTTTTACCTTAACCGTAGTTTTTAATTTTTAATATTTTCACTGTTAATTAAGGGAAAAATAAAGTTTTCATTATTAGATAATAAAAATTACACTCATTCAAAATGTGGAATCCAATTGTGCAAATTCAATTCCTAGACGTGGCCAAATTTAATTTAAATATAATATCGTAGATGTGATGAGCAAGCAATTTTTTAAAGAAGAAAATGGTAAAAAGATTAAAAAAAGTTTCATATAAAAAATAAATATGAAAATAATTATAATGAAAAAAAATTATATGAGTAGATATATAATTGAAGTAATTTGAATTTTATTACCATATTAAAATAAAATTTATCTTGTAAATTCCATGAATGAAACAGTTGGTTTTTTGTTAAAACTCATTATTTTTCACTATTCAGTGAAAACATTATCTCTTCATAAAATTATAAAAACTCACTCCTAGATAATTTGGACATGTTGGATTCAAAAATTAAGTTTATTTTTTCAAATATATATTTTAAAATTTTTTGTAGTCTTTTTAAACTATGTGTGAAAAAGGTGAAACAACTGATTTTCAAAAAAATATGAGTTTTAAGTGTAAAATTATATTTATAATTATCTCTTTCCTATAAAACAATTGATATGAATTTTATATTTTTATTGAAAATATAATATTCAAATTTTAATAAAATTATTAAATAAATTTTATTTGTTTAATTTATTTAGGTAAAACAAATTTTTATACAAAAAACTAATTTTTTGAAAAAAATTTCCTTTATTTTCCAATTGTTTTTACATTCACTTATAATTAACTGGTCACCATGTAATTTATTATATAAACATGTGTAAACCATATTTTTATAATTTATTTAATCCTATTCATATAATATATTGCAATTACTAAGTGGTAATAATCATATTAAATAACAATATTTTAATAGTAATACATGTTTCGTATAAATTCAGTATTAAAAGTGACGCAAGATAAAAATATAGTTGTGTGTAACATAGGTTAAAGTTGTTGTTTCATTTAAGTAAAAATATAAAATGATTAAATTTATTTTAAAAAAACTCAAAAAATATCTAGGTGTTACAAGTATGATGGAATCCCAACAACATAGTAATATTCTTTAATGCGTTGATCGTACTGAGTGTTGTTATGATCAAATGGGTGTGCTTAAAATATATACACAAAGAGTTATTTCAGGATCTTTCAATACACGCACGTAAAAAACACACACAACCACATCCTATATAAACAATACGTCATCAGGTGTTTGAAAAACCACCCCAAACCCCAATCTTACATTTTTTTGTTAGTGATAGATGTATTTATACATAAGTAACCACTCAGGGGGATGAAGCCATAAACCAAAACTAGCACCAAATATCATACTTACTTCTACTAGTCCTACATTTTCTCTAATAATTTCATGGAACTGTTCCAACCAGTACAATCATATGTGGTTTTTCCCACCCCAGTATATAGAGATAAACTCTTGAGGGCCAAACCAATTGATATATACTGTAAAAAAACCATGAGGGATTAACCACCAGGTATACAACAGATAAACAACCATTAGATTACTCACCCAGTATACATAAGATAAACTTCCAAGGGTTGATCCACTAAGTTTACAAAAGTTAAAATCTAGTGGCTAACTCACCTAATATAAAGAAGATAAATACCTGTGTCTAACTCATCTCATTATAAAGGGTAATTATTTGACTCAAAATCAAGGTAGTCTATAGTTTCTATAATTGTGTTTATGTGTGTCTGGTGGTTGGAGTGCATCCACTTCCCAGGGATCCATACTGTATTGTCAAGAAATAGTAAGTATGTAAATACATCTCAGTCGAAGTAAGTCCCACCCAAACATCTCAGATAATGTATTATGATACATTGAACATCATTCATAATCTTCTCATCATCATAATGTTCTTCCTCTATAGTAAATGACCCATCACCATCTCCTCCATAATAGGTTCAGACATCTAATTTAGGCCCTAATGTTACAATGAAAATCCAATATACAATTATCCTTCATGAACCCTTTATAAATTCAATGTAGCATGGAGAACCCATAATGTTCAACTAGGTCACATTACCATAAGAACACCCTATATGGGTTCCTCAATCAGAACTTTAAATTTAGATTTAAACTCATCCTTACATGAATAGAATCTATCAACAATATTCAGGGTCCTTCAAACCCAAATCTATAATTCAATTGTATTTCACATATATAGGGATCGACTCACTACTTTGATGCCATAAAATATTTCTCATAAGAAACACACCCCACTCACATAATCATGAAATGTGAACAATATATTAGAAACCACAATTTTGAAACACACTAAGTGATTATACTTTCGAGAAATCGGGTCCCAACCTTATAAGGTCAAACATATAAAATTGATATTTTGGACCCTTTAAAAATAATTTATTACCAAGATAAAATACACTTTTAAAATCATTAAAAAATGTCAACATATGCTTTCATTTACCCAAGTAAGACCCTTGGATGAAATCCCATAAAACATTCCATAGGTAACCATTTTCATTTCGAAATACACTTTTCAAGACCATTTCTCAAATCACCATTTCTATATTAAAATTTACTCTTACATCAATTTCCTTT
Source organism: Viscum album (assembly GCA_963277665.1). Classification (NCBI taxonomy): domain Eukaryota; kingdom Viridiplantae; phylum Streptophyta; class Magnoliopsida; order Santalales; family Viscaceae; genus Viscum; species Viscum album. The sequence goes on along the minus strand of OY728133.1, from coordinate 24,081,490 downwards.
TTTCATAACATACTAAATTAGGTCATCTTATTTTTTATTTGAAAAAAAACCCATATTAAAAAGAAAACCATAAGGAAGTTCACTAACACTCATTTGACCAGGGCAGCACCATAAAACTATTTAACAAGTTATATTATCCCTGTATACTATTATGATAATATGATCCCTACCAAACCTTATAGATCATGTATCACAGAAATTATGTGGATATATAGGAAAATATAATAATGAGACACATAAACATAAAATTCCAAATGACCAAGAAACAAAGTAATGTAAATTCCACCAACCTAAAACTCAAAGTTACCATTCATTAAAATTAAGTCTAACTATAAAAAACCAAACTCACCCAAGTATTATTAATATATATCTAATAATAAAACTATAATTATTTAATAATAATAATTTATAAATAATTATATAATTCTAATTATAGTTAATTTTACTATTTAATACAAAAATAATGATGCCTAAAACCTATCCCAGTGACCTCGTCACATCGAAGTAGTCACCAACCTCACAAAGAGTGTCAAAAATGCACCCCCAGTACTATCCCTACCAAAATACCTAACATGCAGTGTCGAATAAATAAATATTCTAATTAAATTTAAGCAAAAAATCCTAGAAAATCCAATGAACAGTATACCTCAAAATCATAGATGAATAATATCTTAATCAAATCCTCAAATGTTTTCCTCTATAAGCCGCATTCATAACCCCAAAAATATGGAATTATTTCCTACATTCTATGATTGAAATTTTTTCAAACCCAAAAAAATATAATTAAAAATTAAAAATTGGATAATAATAGGAATAAAAGAGGCAGGATGAGAAGATATCACCTTAAAATTCCAAATCAATTTTCAAAGAAACACACAATAATAAATGGGTTTTGAAGGAATGATAGGGGGAGTATGGTTGGTCACGCATGTTCTAGTGGGAGGGAGAAAAGATGATGAGAGGGATAAAATCATACAAGTTTATTTTGTAAAAATACCCATTTTATTGAAAATCAATAGGATGCATGGATTTCCATATTGTACAACAATTATATGGTACGAACTATTTAGGAATACTAACTTCACACGATTGGATTGAATTTTTTAATAGACTATGTTCCAACTCTGAAAACCAACACTGTCTCAATGTGCAGCACTTCACAAGGTTTGTCAGCAATTGTCCAACAACCATCTGGTAAGCCACATGTCCTAGCCACATTTTCTAGATTCCTCTAATATTGAAATGGTTCCAATTTTTGGATGTAGAACCTATGAATTATAACAATGAACTATAAAATTTGAAATATAAACCTACCTATGCATAGGGTTTCACATGGTTTCCTCTAAACTGTGCACACCAAATCATGTTACCTATAAAAAAATATACAAAAATCCAAAAAATAAACTCTAATTCCCTATGTCTATACTTGAAAACCCTACTAAATACCTGATCCTCAAACCATACCCAAGACCATTAATTGGGAAAACTTAAAATATTTAAATTCATATATGAATCTCAATTTTAGAAATGAACTTTTCTTAAGAATTCTCAAGAACAAATTCTTTCCACAAAACATTACAGCTCATCAGGGTTTAGGGTTTTACAACCACCCCACCATAATACATATCATCTCTAATAATCCTCAATATACACTAAAAATATTAGCCTTATCATATCTTATTCATCATTTCACCACTATAAATATATGTTCCCTTATTGAATTTAGAACACACTTCTGATGTTCATCTTTTATCACTAAACCCAAACCCACCATCTCTCTTCCAAAATCACATTATTATCCTATGACAGCCCAAAAAAATTCATAATCATAATTCCTGATTTTTTATCCAAATAAACACATTAAATTATTCAAAAAACATTAGTTGATTCATATATATTTAACTTTACTCCAAACAATTAGAATATCTATTGGTGCCCGCAACCATCTAAACATAATGCCTTAACACGTAATGGAAACCCCAAGCTGTTCAAAAATTATAGTTAATACCATTTCCATCACACATAATTCATTTGATGCCACAAATAAACCTATAAATTATGTTTATACACTTATTTTCATCCAACTATCATCTCAACAAACCTTTATCTGATGACACACTCCACCCAAAAAAGTATCTTTATCTTCTCTCCCATAGAACCCAAACATCTTTTATCAATTCCAATATGGTTCCCAACTATATTCATTGATCCAAAACTAAAAAATGTCAATGATTGATCCGTATAATGATTTCAGAAATCCCCACCAAAAGAATCACCTACTTAAACATTAAATCAACTGGTCCTAACCAAATACCCTGATTAGAAAAAATAATTGGTTACTCAAGTCCAACAATATACATCCACCTCATGAGATCACTACACGTTCCACCTTCAAAAAAAATATTACATATATTCCAAACAAACATGTCAAATGATCAGGCCACTAATGGTCAACCACTAATAATATAGGATCCCAGTCTACATATGATCTAATTTCTCCTGATGCATCTTATAATTTAATTAAACATACAAATCCTAGGATCCTCTAAACACATCACTAATATCACATGCTAAACAATTGACTTTCAATGGAAATGGTTATCATAGGGAATCTACACGTGAGACTACTCCCTCAAGGACCATAATCTCATCAAGCACACATATATGTAATGACCTTATTTTTGGGTGATCCGTGGAATGTTATTAAAACCATATTGTTAGTAATGTCAAATTACACTCTTAAGAAATATGGGAAAACATCATAAATGTGTTTTTGAAACATTATGTTACCAAACATATACCCTCCTTTAAAAACCATATCATAGTCGCCAGTGTTTTCAAAAACACCATTATCATCCAATGGGGTTTCCCATAAAAACTGAAATCACCCAAAATCTGTATCAGCACCTATTTATTTCCCAAATATAATCTCATTTTCTAATACCAACTTGAAATAAAATTTCAAAAACCATTTTCATCTGATTTTTATAAAGACATATAATTCCAAACTATTTCCAAATCACTAGATCCATGAACCATTTCTTGTAAAAATAACTTATAAAACCATTTCAGGAACAACTCATTACACTGCACAAATATTTCTCATTTAACATTGGTTTTTTCTCAAAAACTAACCCTCCCAAAATCATTTCTCTATAATGGAAAATCAAATAAATCCTATTCAATCAACCAAGACCAGCATATCCCAATTAATCTAATCATCTGTTATAATATATTCATCTAAATAACAATTATATTATAAGTTATATTAATTGATATAGATTCTAGTGACATGTCATGTCAAAAAACACCACCCATATATGCATGTATAATTACCTAATCATACCACTATCATGAAGCACATACAAATCATTAGATCCAATCCATGCCTTATGACCCATCCAAAGTATCATCCCTCCCACATTCGAATTCTAATTCAAACCATTATCTCACTCATCCTAGAATTTATAATCCTAAAAAAATACATCCCTTGACAACTTGGGGTTCCACTAATGCCTTTTTAGTCAGGAATGTGCTTATTCTATCTCTCGAGCCTTGATGGTCTATCTAAATTTAAAACATAAATAGTTTTTTCAAAAAAAACTTCTATGATAAACCTTTGTAATTCCCCAGTGTGGGCCACTCAAACAATGTTGGTGTAGGGATTTCGTGTGACCTCTAGAGTGCCTCTCCATAAACCAGTGGTTTCCGGATAATGGAAAGGTCCTATAATAGTCATGGGGATACTATGCCTACTAATATGGGGATTTTGGGTAATTCCCAAATATACCCAAAATTAAGAATGAACCATCTATTCAACAAACATCCCACAATACATAAATACATATATAGAAGGCCATATTGGACACCATTATTTAGAATAGAATTATATATTATTATCAATATGATGAAATAATCAAAATTGAGTGACAAAAAATATCATGGGAAAATATGAATAATATATAATCAAATGGCACACTAGACAATATATGATGATCAATAACTAAAATAAATCTTAAAAGTAAACTATTTTTACCCAACTCAGTATAAACCACCTTCCTGATAACTCATCCTCTAAAATCCATAAGATGTGTTCTAAGTATATAACTCTATGAAGTACCTTTAAATTGATATAAAATAGCAATATCTATTGACAAATTTTGAAATCCATGTTGTGGGACCTTTTAATGGGTGCATTGAATGGCCTAGTAGGAATCCCCAATGCCTCGATGATATTGAGTGTTGTTGTGATCAACTGTATATGCATTCAATACATATATAAAGAGCGTGTTCATTCTCATGTAACACACCCACTATGAAATATATCATACATGAACATCAAATATAAATGTAGTGATATTAGGTGTCAGATAGACAACCCAATCCCCAATTATACCTACCTCATCCAACTCCAGATGTCTCTATCTATAAGTAACCGCTTAGGGGCTAGAAGTCATACCCTAATATTAATACCCAATATCAATCCCCCTTCATCATGTGTTATTGTTCCTCTGATATTTTAATGGAACCATAACAACATGTGTAATCATATAGGAGCTATATCACCCCATTATCTATAGATAAACACCTAGGGTATGACTTACCAAGTATAAAGTTTTCAAACACCCAAGGGATCAACTACGCGATATAAAAAAGATTAACATATAGGAGTTGACACACCCAATAAATATAGATAAGAACTTATGGGGTGACCCACCCTATATACAACTGATAAACACATGTTGGATAACCCGTATTGTATACAGAAGATAAATTATTGTGGTATGAACCACTTGGTAGAAATATGATAAAAACTCATAGAAAAACTAATCCCGGTATGAACAATAAAAAATAAACTCTTAATTAGGGGAGTCTATAGTATCCAAATGTTTGTGGGGGTCACATATCCTACCTATGAATCCATGGGTCTTGTATAAGGAATTCTATGTACAAAAATACAGCTCTATGGTAGTGCGTCCCAAACAAACATCTCAAATAATATATTCTGATGTGTAGGCCATCTACCCAAATTTTCCCCCCATCTTGATGTTCGGCCTCCCACAAAAATGACCCATTACCATGTCAATGATAATAGTATCATAAATCCAATTTTTTTAAGGCATTACCTTTAATATCCTATACTCATTTCTTGAATGCACCCTTTTGGGGTCAATATAGCTTGTGTTCACCGACCAATATTCCCTTGGTCCCATCACTTCAAGAACAAATCAGATGTGTTCCTCCGTCACACATCCATCTTCCAATCCCGACTCATCCTTTTAGGTGCAATATATTTAAAAAAATCCCCAAGGTCATTCAAAATTGTCTTTATACTTTAAGGGTATGTCACATCTATGGGCTTCCACCCACACCTTTGATAAAAACAATAAATTTCTCATCATGACACACACACTATACACATGATAATTAAATGAGTAAAATCCATAAGAAACCAAAATATGGAATCACATAAAGTATTCATAAATTAGAAAAATAGGGTCTTAACCTTACGAGGTCAAACATATGAAAGATCAATCATGCCCTTCCAATTTCCATTAAAACCATGTCAAATTTCTCTTTTAAAATTATATCAAAAATTGTATCCCACTCTATAAATTTTCCAAACTAGGACCATGGTTGAAATCCCATTAAAAATTTCATAAATAACCATTTATCATTTGAAATATTTATTTTAAGATCATTTCAAAAATAACCATTTTCACATTAATAATTCTTCTTAAATAAGGATAATTTTATAATAACATATTCTAATTGGAAAAATAAAAATTTCATCATTAGAAGAAAACTTACTGCACCAAAGTGTCTATAAAGAGGTCCATTAGATCTCATGCATCTTGGGATCCACCGTTCAACCATTATACGAAAAATATGCTCAATTTTTACTATTAGGCCGATGTGTGATCCTCCAAACCATATTGGAGAATAATCAAATAAATAATATAGACACATATACATACATATGTATATAATAATTATTTACATAATCAAAAAATACCAAATAATCAATATACATATTTATATAATGGCCATTGTAATGTCCTTGAAACTATGTATTTTCATTTTATTTATATGGAATTATTTCGAGACCACGAAATCTGAAAACACATGATTCTGAGGCCCGAAGTTCCTAGAATGATCCGTTGATGTTTTTTTATGGTTTAATTAGTGAGTGTAAGCATTTTTTCCTGAAAATGTGGAATAAATCTCAAATGGTTACATAGATTAGAAATCTGAGGGCACCATATGCTCGGGATGGTGGGTTTACCCTAGGCGCGACTTAAGATTATTCTGTGGCGGCCTCCTGTGAGAAAACACAAAAATGGAATTACCATAAATAAAATAATCAAATAAAGTTATTTTAATTTTTAAATGCTTATAACTCACAAACATTAACTCAAATTAAAAATCTGAGACCACCACTAAACTCATGAGAGTATTATTTTTTATACAGATACTAACATTGGTGGGTGCGGCCCACCAGTGGAAGTTTTGTTTTTAGCCATAAATAAAATAATTAAATGAAAATTATATTATTTTAAAATCCATTATTTTTATACAGTAAATTAGATAGGAAATCCGAGAATACCATTGGCATCCATGGGGTGTGTTTCACTTAAGCATAACCTAACCTCGACTGTCAAGGTTGAGGGTGACTGTTAATAAAATTCCAAACATTTTTTTGGGTACGTTCAGTAAATGCACGAGCGTCGTTTTTTAAATTTTGAACCGGTGCTCAGAATTAAAATTTAAGGACACAGTTGAACTCGTAGCACTGATATTCACTTAAGAATACCTTCACCTCGACTAAAGTGGGTCGAGGGTGGAAGTTAGTTTTTGGACATTTCGTGGGAGAAAATAAAATAAACATGCTTTATTTTATTTTTGAAATTGTAACAACCCATTTGAAACATGAATGTGGGGACCACATGAGGGTGGTTGGGCATTAAATTCCTTCTTATACAAAATGTGTAACCAAATTCCTCTTTAATTAATATGATTCATTAATTTGGAATTAATGAATCGACTTTAACCCTTGAAATTTCCCAATTAGTGTGCCATCAAATTAATTGATTAATTAATAAACTTAATCTTATTATTTTGTCACCTCATCTCTCACAGGGGAAAGGTTTGGAAAATGGGAGGAGATTTGGTAGAAAATTATTCAATGAATATCACCCTCTTTAATGAAGAGAATCCTCTGGAATAGAAGAACGAGGAAGATGCTTGAGCTTGGATCAGAAACATCTTGTGGGAGCGATGAACGCTGACGTCACCATCTTCATCAACTTCGTCTTCTTCCTCGCAACATCTCCTACAAGTGAACGTCAAGGTAAGGGATATATATATGATTGAATTTGATTATCTATTATTCATATTATAGATTCACAATGATGATGGATAACTAATATTGCCATCATCCCGCACATGTACCGTGCCTTTTCCCTTTTGATTCTCTGTGGGTTCTTTGTGCCTTCTTCAATGCCAAATATTTAATGATGGTGGAAATGAAAAATATTGATGATTGCGACATGTGGACGTGGATCCCTCAACCCAAGGATCTTTAATATGTGATTATTATATTTTCTGAGATAAGAACGGAGATGTGGTGACCCACAGAAGAGGAGGACAGCCGGCACACCAGGTGACCGCATGAAGGTAGGGTGGCATGTGTCTACGCCACCCGATTAGGAGGAGACTGCAGCTGCTTGGCTGTGGTGGAGGATGAAGAGTGGCCAACACCTGTTTAGTCGCAGTTTAGTAGTGGTGAATGACTATGAAACAGGGAGGAGGACCGGCCAAAGCACCAGGCTAGCCATGGTGGATTGGCGGGACCCGTTTGGGTCCTACCGGTGACGTGGCAGTGACCTAAGGTGCTTCCCTTTGGCATTCCGAATGGAAGGGGGCACTCCCCCTTCAGTGAATGCTAGGGTGGACCATTCCAATTGTCCGCACCACCAGGTTGGGCCACCCCTTATGTGGGTCGGGTCAGACCACGGCCCAGTGGGCCAAGCCCTCCGACGCCGAGGCCTCGTTGGCCAGGGTAGGACCGAACGCAGTTTCTCCTTTTGGCAATATTTTGAGAATCAGGAATCCATTTGATGAACCGTCTATGGAACTAGAATTCTTGAATCATGATGGAACTTCTGGCATACTCCACTTGTGTTTTGGATAAAATTTGAGTATATCCGAGTCATATTAAACCCCGAATCCAACAGCCCCCTCGAAGTAGAAACATTAATAACACACAGACCGGGAATCTGGTTGAAACGATATCTATTATGTTGGGTCCCTTATAACATAAAGGACCTATGGGATACTTATATGTGGAACTTTGAGGCGGTCGAGGTATGAATGTTATCTCGAGGGGAAAATTCTATAGAACCGAAGCGCACCAGGTGTGACGAATCCAGTGGCTGGCAGTGAGGCGGAGGTTAGAGACGGATCATATGGAGGTTAGTTACCTATCAAATATGGGAGGGTCGGATATTATGTGTGTCATTTCATGATTTAGTACCTATCGATCCTGTTTGGGTAAGCTCTCATCAACCTTATGTGGGTCAGCGCATACCAATCCTCTGTGGGTTAGATCCTGTGTTAGTCTGCGCTAAGAGATCCTTTGTGGGTCAGCGCATACCGATCTTGTGTGGGTTAGAACTCAATGATCTTATATGTGTCAGAGGATACTGATCCTATGTGGGTTAGATCCAGTGTGGGTCAGTAGAGGTTAGTATCTATCAACTCTGGGTGGGTCAGATCCTATGTGGGTCATCGTGAGGGTTAGTACATACTGATCATGTGTGGGTCAGACTCTATATGGTCAGCAGTAGTGCCTCTTAACAGAATAAGATGACCTAGCTTCTTGACTAATCGTTTGTATATCTATACTTCACAGATACTTGATTGTGAGCCGGTACTTATATCGTAATAGAGTACATGTGTGTTATTATATCTTCGTGGTGTTACGTGTGTTGTACTCTTTCCTTCATGGTGTAACCTATGTGGTACTACTATCTTCATGGTGTTAGCTTTGTGGTATTCTTTCCTCCTGTTTGAGATGAGTATATCTAGATAACTTAGGTATATGTATGGAAATATACCTATGTTTTCTTGACTATTGTTTCCATGTTTTTTGGTTTATGCTTTGTGAATTTGATAGACCTTCGAGGGTCATGGGGTCCCTACTGAGTATTGTTATACTCACCCCTGCATGGGCTATGCATGCACCTCATTGTGTCTTGTGTAGAAGACAGACTGCGCTGACTGAGGATGAGGGTACCAAGATAGGATATTGCCCAGAGGTGGACCTTAGTCGAGGTATAACGTAGAGATGACCATTTGAGAGTTGTACCTACCCTTCAGGTAGGATAGTTGGTAGGTGTTCACATGAGCTATAATAGTTTTACTATTAAATTCTAGTTTTACTTGTACTTTCCAGTTGGGCTTGTATTATGGCCCCTTTACTTTCTATAAACACCCTGTTTACTATAAATTTTTATTTTTTCTTGTACCCTGCAGTGGGCTTGTTTTGTGTGATTCAATAGTTTATAAAGTCAATTCCTTCCTGTTTTAGGGAATACGCTTTTCGGTGATTTTTTCCAGCCCCAGGCCTATAAAAGTCGGGATGGTGGTAGTCACAGCATGGGCCCTGGGGGATTGGTTGTGACAAAGTGGAATCATAGGGGTTCAGTTCTATTGAAGAACTAGGACTCTGAACATTCCTATGAAGAAATAGTGTTAAGTTTTATGATTGTGGTTTTATGTTCAGGGAGTCCAGTGCTAGTGTGGTGGACGGCGTACCAATACACCAAGACCCTGAACTCTGATTTCCAACTCAACACATGAAAACACTAATTGCATGTGTTTTTAAATGGTTTTGTTTTGATTTCATTAGAGTTATATCACCTGGTATTGAAAAACTAATGTGGATCACCTGTTTCTTATTAGGATGCCGCTTCATAGACATCCAGCTAGCATTCATGAGAGAGTACATTATGACATCCAACTGAGAGATTATTCCTCGGTGTAGGGCACCTGTTCGATGTTAGCACCTTTGGGTGGTGTACCAGCAACACCACTACCCGTTGGATAAATGTTTCCACCATCCCCACCATTAGAGGATACACGCTGAATGAGCATGTTTCATGAGTTCTAGGGGTAGAGGAATTCGAGTTTTCGAGGCGAGACAGATTCCCAGGTAGCTGAGGTCTAGCTGAAGGTTTTGGATTGAGTTTTCTTCCTAGTAGAGACACACGTAGACCAGATGGTGATCATGGATTCTAGTCTTTTCAGTGATTGACCATGAGTATGGTCCGCCTAGTGATGAGGATTCAATATGTGGAATGTTTCCTGAGATATTACCTTTGGGTACTGTGTCAGCTATATCATTACCTATTGGGCAACAGTTACAACCAACGGTACCCATAGAGGACACATTTAGGCTTTATGCGTTACACGAGTTTCAACATCAGATACCCCTCAGGATCTGAGGAGTGCCTGAATCATAGTCGATTGAGGACTGGCTTGAAAAGGTGGTTGAGAGTTGTCTAGTGCTTCTACAGATTCAGCAGGACGAAATGTCAGTAGTTGTGTAGTCATCGAGGCGTACTGACCATTCCTGGTACTCGATGAATATGATACGATTAGTGCTTAAGGGCTCGGACTTCCAAGAGAGGTTTCTTTAGGGTCATCTAATCCAATAATATTCCTCGATTCATTCCTACCTATGTTAGGGTTCTAGAGAGAACCTTTGGGGATGAATGTTATTTGGATGAACGGATACAACCAGAGAATGTTAACTATGGGAAAGCAGGAAACAATTGCCAAACTCAGAGAAATGGGTGTGCAAAAATGTTTCAGGAAGAAGAAGTGTTAGGGACATATGAATCTATAGGGCTACAGACGTGGAAGCAGAGCTAGGTAGCTAGAGGATATGGGAAGGGAGTAGCTACATATAGTTAAGGAGTGAGACCCAAGGGCTCTAAGAATGATTTGATGAACGGTGTGTTCCTACTACTAGTTTTCGAATTAATAGACATAGGAACCAATCATTCCATCCTTCAAGGAATCTTTTCAAAGACAAAGAGTTTCTGGTTAAGCCGTTGACTTGACCCTCATGTCTGGAGATATCTTTGGCAGGGGACTCGATAATCACACTTACGTCGATGGTGCGATCTGACCCTTGAGGCGAGGGTTTCGGTTGGATCCTCTTGGTGGTAGCGTCGAGGCCATAAAATGTTAGTTTGGGTATGTATTGGACATCCATAATTCATAATCAAAATTACTATATTAGGAGAAAGGTTTTTTTTACCTACAATGTTGGAAGGGGATTTTCCTGGGTCGGTGAAAAAGGAAACCTAGACAGTATAGGATAAACTCATGCATAGGAGGGTGCAGCCGATCACTTTTGAGTCGGTCAGACTTACCCTCATGGCAACAAGATTTTTTAGTGTTTAGTTCCAAACAAGAGTGTCATATCATGGAGAAATATTTTCAAAATATTTTTCTAGGATTACCTCCCCATAGGGGGAGGGATGTATGCTTTGGCTAGGTACTACCAGAGATTTTTACCCAACTTCTCCAGGGTAGTGGCACCCTTGTCAGCTCTGACGAAAAAGGGGGATCCTTTTTTGTAAATGGAGAAGTGTCAATAGAGATTTCAAGAGATGAGATAGAGACAGAAATTTCTTACTATGCTACCCATCACATATAGTTAGTAGTAGTGGACATTGCACTAAAGATGTGGCAGCACTACTTTATGGATGAACGTTTTACATTCTACGTTTATCACAAGATTCTTATGTATATATTCTCTCAGAAGAACATGAATGCGAGACAACAACATGGCTAGAGTTCCCCCAAGATTATGAATTTGAGATAGCTTATACTCTTGGGAAGGGGAACGTGGTATAAAATGAACTGACCAGGAGGTATGGTATGTAGTTTCTAAGTGAAGTGACATTGTTTCTATCCACATTATATATATCTTTCAGGAATAGAGATGGAGCAGTATACCTCTAGTTTATTACAGTCACACCCCCACACCTTCCGCGAGTCAGGGATGCGAAACTTGGGGACACTGACTGCGAGGCTCGATGTGCTCAAATATCCTCAGGGAAGGAACCTGATGGACTTTCTGAAAGTGGGGAGTACTTCATCCTCTCCAGAGGATGTACCATGGTACCAGTAGCACTACATGTGGAGGTGTTGAGGGAGTTCCATACATCCCCTTTAGCGGTACATACTTGAGTGGCGAAGATGTACCAGGACCTCTGACGTCAGTACTAATGGACCGGGATGAAACAAGTAGTGGTAGAGTTTTTATCACTATGTCTCACATGTCAGCAAGTGAAGATTCCATAGAGTTTCATGAAGTCTTATGCTAATAGGATACGGAGACCCTTGGAGTTCCAGGATTCATACCATGTTTTCATGCGAGTCTATCCTCGACATGGACTATGGTGATTTGGATGAGGTGAAAAGTTATCAATGAGGTTTATCAGTCATTTTCTAATAATGTAGAGGATAGGCAGGGTAGCATACTGCATGTATCTTCCACCGAAGTTGGAGAGGGTGAAAACATCTTCAATGTATCCCAGCTGAGAAGATAATTTAATGATCCATCTCAAATCATCGACCACGACGAGCTGGACATTGAGGATGGGGTGAGGTTTATGGATGTTCACATAGATATTGTGGATCGACTGAAGCGGGTCCTTAATTTGAAGTTGATACCTCTAGTGTACGTAATCTGGTAGAATGAGAACCTCCAAGAGAGCACATGGGAGCAGGAGGATCAGATTCATGTTCAGTACCCACTTTTGGTAGTTTTGCCTTTGGTGTGGCATTCGGGGACATAAATCCCTATGGAGGGGAGAATTTAATATCCCAGAAATTCCGTATAATTTTTTTTATTTATATGGAATTATTTTGAGACCAAGAAATCTGATGGCCCATGATTCCGAGGCCCGGAGTGCCCAAAATGATCCATCCAAGTTTTGTTAAGGATTTATTAGCACGTAAGTAGTTTTCCTGAAAAGGTAGAATAAATCCCAAACTGTGACTCAGATCAGAAATATGAGGGCACCGTTGCACTCAGGATTTCGGGTTTACCCTAGGAGCAACTAATTTTTAGTCGACTCGGACCTTCTGTGAGAAAACTCAAAAATGGAATAACCATAAATAAAATAATTAAATAGAGTTATTTTATTTTTCAAATGATTATAACTCAAAAACGATATCTCGGATTAAAAATCTGAGACTACCATTGAACTCATGAGGATATTCATTCTTATGGATGATATTGACATTGGCCAGTGTGGTCTACCAGTGAATGTTATTTTTTGGCCATAAATAAAATAATTATGTGACACTTATTTTATTATAAAATCCATAAATCTTAAACTGTAACTCAAATTTGATATCTGAGAGTACAATTGGGTTCGCTGGGGCGTTTTTCACTTAGGAAGTGCCTATCCTAAACCGATGCGGGTTGAGGGTGACAGTTTGATAATTTTCTGAACTTTATTTTGATAAGATCAGTAAACACTGGAGCTACATTTTTTAACTCTTGCACCAGTACTCAGAATTTAAATCTGAGGACATCATTGAGCTCACAGCGCAGATACTCTATTAAGGATGCCTTCACCTTGACCGTAGTGAGTCGAGGGTGGATTTTAGTTTTCAGACTTTTCATGGGAAAAAATAAAATAAACATGCTTTATTTTATTTTTGAAATCGAAACCTCCCATTTGAAACATGAATATGGGGACCACACGAGGGTGGTCGGGAATTTAATGATGGGCATTAAATTCCCAATTACACAAAATGGGTAACCACATTACTCTTTAATTAATAGGATTCATTAATTCAAAATTAATGAATATACTATAACACATGGAATTACTCAATTAGTGTTCCAAAAAATTAATTTACTAATTAATAACCATAATCTTATTAATGTGGCACCTCATCTCTCAAGGGGGAATGGTTTTGAAAAGGTGATGAGATTTGGGAGAACATTATTCAATGTTGAATATACTCTCCAATGAAGAGAATCCTCCAGAATCGAAGAACGTGGACGACACTTGAGCCCAGATAGGAAACATCTTGCGGGAGCAACAAATGCCGACATGACCATCTTCATCGACTTCATCTTCTTCCACACGACAACTCATACGTGAAAATGTCAAGGTAGGGGATTTATATACTATTGAATTTATTTATTGATTCTTTATATTCTAGTTTCTCAACAACAATGGCCAAACTAACATGGCCACCGTCGCACACATATACATTTCCTCTTCCCTTTTGATTCTCTACAAGTTCTTCATGTGTTATTCAATGCCAAATATTTAATGATGATGGAAAAGAAATATTTTTTAAGTGCGACATATGGATGTGGAATCCTTAACCCAAGGATCACAAATATGTGATTGTTTTGTTTTTTGGGCTAATAACAAAGATGTGGTGACTCATGAAAGAGAATGAGGGCTAGCACACCGACCGGCCTCATGAAGGTAGGGTGGAATATGTCCACACAACCTAATGAGAAGGAAACAATGTCCGCTTCTGAGAAGGACCATCCGGACCACCCGGCCGGCCGTGGAAGATCCCCGGGATCCGCTTGTGTCCCGCAAGTGATGTGGCAACGCCCTGAGGCGCAGCCCTTTGGCGTTTTGAATGGAAGGGGGTAATCCCCCTTCAGTGCTAGCTTAGGCGGGCCATGTCTAGTGGGGATGGACCTGGGTCGGACCGGGTTGGACCGAGTCAGTCCGACTAGGTCAGACTGAACCCATGCCCATCTGGACCCAGTTTCACCTTTTTGGCCATTTTTTTAGAACTGGGCATCCGTTTAATTATCCATATGCGGCACCAGAATCCTGGGATCGAGAGGGTCCTTTTTGTGTACTCCCCATGATATTTGGATAAATTTCTAGTACGTCTAGGATTGATCGAACCTCGAATCCCACTGGGCCCTTGGAGCGGAAACACTAATAACTTATAGACATGGCGCTTGATTGACATGCCGTCTTTTGCATTGGGTCCTTTATGACATGATAAACCTATGGGATACTTCTCAGTTGAACATAATGGTGGTAAATTTGTGATCAATATCTTGAGAGGAAGATTCTATGGAACATGAGCACACCGGGTGTGAGGAATCTAGTTGCTGGCAGCGAGGCATAGGTTGGAGACGGATCATACGGAGGATAGTTACATATCGACTCTAGGTGGGTCAGATCCTATGTGGGTCATTATGGGGGTTTGTAAATATTGATCTTTTGTGGTTTAGCTCTCAGCGATCCAAAGTGGTTCAGTGCATACCGATCCTGTGTGGGTCAGATCTTGTGTGGGTTAGCGCTTAGCAATCCTGTGTGGGTCAACGCATACTGATCCTTTATAGGTCAGATCCTGTGTGGGTCAGTGATTAGCGATCTTGTGTGGGTCAGCGCATACCAATCCTGTGTGGGTCAAATTCTGTGTGGGTCAGTAGAGGTTAGTACCTATAGACTATGGGTAGGTCAGATCCTGTGTGGGTCATTGTGGGGGTTAGTACCTATCGATCATGTGTGGGTTAGACACCGTATGGCCAGCAGCAGTACCTCTTAACAGAATAAGATGATATATCATCGCGACTAATCATATGTACTTATATACTTTACTAATACCTTATTGTGATATGAGACATATATCTTCATGGAGTACCTGTGTGTTACTATATCTCTGTGTTGTTACCTGTGTGGTACTCTTAACATCGTGTTGTTACTTGTGGGGTACTTCTACCATCATGGTGTTATATTTGTGGTATTCTTTCCCCTTTTGTGAGATGAGTATATCTTGTTAACTTAGGTATATGTATGGGCATATACCTAAGTAGGGTCGACTATTGTTTCCATGTTTTTTGGTTTATCCATTGTGAATTTCATAGACCTTTGGGGGTCTCGAGGTCCCTACTGATTATTGGTATAATCACCCCTTCACGGGCTATGCTCGCACCTTGTTTTTTCTTGTGTAGACGATGGACAACACTGCCTGAAGATGAGGGTACCAAGACTAGAGGCTACTCAGAGGTGGACCTTAGATGAGGCGTACTGGAGAGATGACCATTTGAGTGTTGTACCTACCCTTCAGGTTGGATCCTTGGCTGTTGTTCGCATGTGTTTTTATAGTTTTACTTCTACTTTCCAGTTTTACTTGTACATTCCAGTTGGGCTTGTATTCTGGCCCCTTGACATTCTGTACACACCATGTTTACTATATAGTTTAATTTTTTCTTGTATCTTGTTGTGTGCTTGGTTTGTGTGAGTTTACCATTTATAAAGGAAATGCCTTCCCTTTTTAGGGAATAAGGATTTCAGTGCATGTCACCAGCCCCTATCCTATGGAAGGGAGGCTGGGGGTAGTCACGGCACGGGCCCCGGGGGATGGGTCGTGATAGCTACCCACCTCAACTCAAGTTTATCATCCATTGAAATGATTTCATGCTATAAATGACCATGATTTCCAAAGTATCGAGCATATATCACCAACCATAACACCATTATTAATTAATTATAATTCTTTATGATTAATTACCATACTAAAATTAATTAATTATTCTAATTATAATTAATATTAAAAATTAAAACAAAAATGCATAAAGTCTGAAACCTCACCCACTAACCTTGTTTCTCTAAAATATGGACAAACCAAATATAGTGGATCCACAATTAACCTCCTATACTATCCTGTGATAAATTTCTAATACACAATACCAACTCTAAAAAAATTATACTTTAATAACAAAACCTAAACAAAATTTTAGAAGAAACAATCCTCCAGCATAGAAAAATGGTATCTTAATAATGTCCACTCTGGGCCTCCTCTATTAGCAGCATATAAAACCCAAAAAACTTGGGATTATTTCCACCATAATCTAATAAAAAAATTATGATCCCGGTAAGGGCCCTAGTTTTTTCAGACTGCATTTTTGAGTAGAAATTGTACTTTGTATATTTTGGATGCTTGAAAAGGGTTAAAACTATCTTTTCTATCCTTGAAAATGATCTTCTATAATTTTATTGACCACTCTATTGGTTCCAGAATAGTGTTTTTACAGCAGAACAAGATTTCGGTGGAAATCTAATCTGTTCAAAGTTTGGAAGAATAATTAATAATTAATATTTATTAAATTAAATATATAATTATTCTTATAGGTTCATTCAGCCATAAATTTTAAATGGAGTTCTATATTGAGATTTTTTCTTCTCTATTGAGTCTGGAATGGGGATATTAGAATATTTGAGGCATAAACTCGATTTGGGCATTAGGGTTAGCATGAGACCCCTTTTTCTTTTTTTTATTTTCATCCTTTTCTTTATTTTCCTTTTCATTTCTCTATTTCCTTCCTTCTGTATCACAGATGACTCATGTGTGGACCCCCCCTTCAATAATAAATAATAAATAAAGAGATATGGGGAGGGAAAGATATAGGGAAAGACAGGTACCACTGGGAAGACCTTGATGTGTTGGATCGACATACGATAACTATGAACCAGGGAATCAAAAAAATGATAGCAAGTTCTACTTGAAGGTATGCCTTTTCATATTTTCTACATATATCCCCTTATATTTTCATTTTTCTAAATTTAAATCACTTTCATTCTTGTATGAATCCCCTAGTGGTTGTATCTATTTATTTGGTGCCAAATGCGGGGGATCCAAGTGATTTGAGGGTTTTCTGTTCTAGAAAACCATGTTACATGGCATCTAGTATAGGGTGACATGTGGTGTATAATTCCCATTTTAGTGAAGATTAAGATTAAAGAGTAAAATCCGTGTACAAGGTAACACATTCCATGTATTGGTACTTAGCTGTTTCGGTGATTGCTCATCCATGAGAACCCATGCAGGGTTATATGGCCGTGTGGAGTACACAGTCAGACCCTGTGTGGGTATCATGCAGTGTAAAAGTATACTTCCATTCTAGTTGAGGGACAAGGGAATATACCCCATGGTGGTTAAACACGGTTTACCCATTTCACTCATTGTTTACTAGGGTCTTTTACACACCCAAGTCGGTGAGTGTACACATCCATGTGGTGCATTGGGAGTACACTCTGTGAACCAAGTCTGACATGTCGTGTACTACCCCTTTTCAAAACATTGAGTAGTTTTGATGTATTATTTCCCAGAGTCATAATTGGACCCTAGAGTAGTCCATTCTATGTATTTTTCTCTGTATATCATTACGGTGAGACTTGTGGAGAATTTTGTGAACTCTTAATGGGATTTTTGGGGCTTCTATCTAAATGGATTGGTTGTTCCTCTAGTAAAAAATTTCTATCCTCTCCTGAGATACATACTTGAACACAAATGGTAGGTTGTGCATTTCAATAAACCTAATTGGTACATTTTGAAATGATATGAACTATGGATTATCTCTCAATAATTAATTATTTTGAGTAAACCTCCGTTAAAAGATGTGCCTTCTGGACTAAGAGGTCATGGGAACTATTGTTATTAAGTATATTATTTAGGATACCTCTATTTTATATTTAGATACAAAGGATATCCTAAGGGATGGATTCTCATTTATAATGATCTATGTATTCTCATGTAGGATCCATATACTTGTGTACTATTCTGAGGATACATTATAAGACGTATCTAGAAACCTGTAATTCGAGGATTCCATATACGATTTCTCCTTTTCCTTGTAAATAGTGATCCAAAGTAGGATGTCATCACTCATTCTTGCATTCAAGGATCCTGAGTAGGATTCCCCCTAGTTTTTGACATGATGGACCTATTGGGTTCCCACTATTTGATTGGCCCTAATATTTACATCGTTCATTGGTAGAGATGGTGCTCAGGTGTCCCCTTAGAACTTGTCATGATCTGGTAAGCTCATGGGGTTATGGATAGAGTGTTGGGTTGGAATTCAGAACATCATCACTCATGTTTTTATATCTTTTACATGGTAATTGCTGATGCATTGATGGTTACTTGAGGTTATTCTTGGTTGGCGGCTATTGAGTTGGACATGAGGCGTATTTCTTTTTGTTGGGATGCTCAGACATTCTTCTTGGGATCCGTATTGATTTTTGGAAATCCCAAAAGATTTTTCCAATGATTCAGCTTTTGATCCAATCTATTTTTGATATTTACTACTATACCTAGAGGAACTATCTATGACTTGGCTATTGAGACTTGATGTATATAATTTTTGATATATGGTGGGGCTGATTACACTCTCCTTAGCCTGTGATATTTGATGAGGATGATTGTGCACTCCTGACATGTGGAATATAGGGGATGATTAACTATCCTTGACTGATGACCTTTATTCCCTGAGTTATACTTTCCTTTCTGTTGTCGGAATGCCTTGGGCATACTATTGACGGTTCTTTTTGTCACAAAGTCTAAACAAATACAAAGGGAAATGCATTAGCATAAAGTGATTCATCCTTTGAAAAAAACATCAAAAATTGACAAAGGAATGAAATAATATTCAAAGGAACTTGGGCCATGCATGTTCCCTCATGGTCGTGCAAGTACACTTGCGCGCCGCCTAATGGTCGTGCAGGTGACTTGCACGCCATCTCTGAAAATTCTCCCAGGGTCTCTCCAGCCTATAAATACCCCCCTGTGGGCCCCCTATTTCAGAGACAAAAAATTCCAGAACCTCAAAATTGAGCTCCCGACGCCCTAGTCTCTTCTCAAAGCATCTGAACACTTCTAAGATAACTTCTTACCTAGAAAGGAAGATCTAAAGAGGGGGAACAAGGCCTAGGTATTGAAACTCATCAACACTTGTGTGCCTGAGTGGACAACCCTTAAGGGAAATGTCCACACTTGTGCGACGCCTTGCTCCTTCACCAAAACATTCACGCCACACTGCTGGAATCCCTTAGGGATAGTACTAAGGGATTGAGACATGTCTCGCCCAAGTATTTCCCCAAGGGCTAAAAATCCCACAAGTACCCATGTACCGCATAGGTATACCTGCACAGCCAAAACTTGTGTGCCCACGCAATACTAGCGTGCCCACCAAGACTTGCGTGCCCCTCTCTTTATGGGCTCCCTTTCTGCTCATTTCACCCCTCTTGCAACTATCCATCTCTCCTCTTCAAGATATATCCTTCATAATTCTCTCCAAATCCATTTATGTCATGATTTCTTTATTTTCATCCTTATATGAATGGAATTCTATGGAAGATCTCTCAAAACCTAGTGATTTACAAATTTTTATATCACTAAAGTTAGAGAGTTCTTTCATTCAACCTCATCCTTTAAGATGAGAGAATATTTAACCTGTGCCTCCTTTTCAAGAGTAAGCCCCAGTCCAAATTCCCATTAATTTGGGCCTCCTTTTCAAGAGTAAGCCCCATGTCCTCTAATTTGGGCATCCTTCTTAGGAGTAATCCCCAGTCATAATTCCCGTAACCTGGGCTTCCATATCAGGAGTAAGCCCCAGTCTTAAAATTCCCAAATATAAGCATCCTACTCAACAATAAGCCCCAACCATGGTTCTCTTAACCTGGGTTTCCTCTTCATGAATAAAACCCCAGTCTAAATGTATACAAATATGGGCATCCCCCTTAGGAGTAAGCTCGAAGTCCCTCAACCCAGGCTTCCTTCTCAGAAGTAAGACCTAGTCTAAATTTATCTTAACCAGTCTTAATTTACTTTTTATATGGGCTTCCTTCTCATGAGTGAAACCCAATCATGAGTCCTCTCATAATTTGGGAATCTTCCTCAGGAGTAATCCCCAAGTTAGACTACCCAAATCTACATGAAGTACATATACCTTTATGGATCTTGTTCTTGGGTTTCTTCTCTGAAGTAAACCCCAATATTCATCTATTTTGGGTAGTCATACATACATAAGCCCCACATCATTGCATATTTCATGTGACAATTGTCTGGTTTTACCAATACCTCTTGTTTCTCACACCGAGCATGACTCATGTGAGCTTAGAGTGTAAAAGTAATTATGACATCTTTATTTGATCCATCAATAATAAAGATCAAACTCCCTTACTCAAACTACATGGGTTCTGATTCTTTTTCCCCAAAAAATGATTCGTAGGTAGCCCATCTGCGAGTACGATTCCAAATCTAAAATAATCCATGTCCTTCTGAATGACAATAAAATTCAAGTGCCCCACAGAGTGGCTTTAAAACCAGTATGGTTATCATAATGACCAAGAGACTTTTATGTATTGAAGGATACCATTGACTTAAAATCTCTAACAAATACAGATGATTCTCTATCGATGAAGAACCTTGAATACATATAAAAGATTCTCTAAATTTCCTACATATTTAATCATTTATTGTCAGATCTAAAGGAAAGCTCATTTTATACTTGGTAATGCAATAAGGATTCACGAACATAACTTAAATCTATAAAGAGAGTCCCTGAATTGAAAATAATTCCCCTAAAAAAGGTGTGATGAGTCCAAACTCCCATCCCATCGACCAATGCAAATGCCTAAGCCTCATCAGTCCACAACTAATGAGAACCTATCTTTGGAAAGTAGGTCTAAATGGATATAGAATCATTGGATGTTTCCGGTTCTATTAACAAACCCATTAGAAACCGATTGGAATGTTTGAACCTTCAATCAACGAGGTCATCCTCAATTCTGGAGGGAAACAACAAAATGGTGAACCCAATGTGAATCCTTAACCAAGTTTAAAATTATATATAACTTATTTGTTAGGCCCCTATTTAAAACTCAATGAGAGGGCCAATAGAACAATCAATAACCTATGTGATCATCCAAAAGATGTAGTAGCCGAACCTATCTTGATTATGTTTGTCATATCAAACATGCACTTTTTTTCAGGATCTTCTTCATTAAAGGAATGGCTTTTCTTAAGTTCACGTCTGTGAATACCTCTACTGTGAAAACCTCCACTGTGAATGCATCTGCTACTACTCCTGATGGATCATCATCCGCTCTGAGGATGACATCACTTAATCAGCGTCTTCAACGCTGGGTATTGAATTCACTAGTAATGAGTACCGCTAACACGTTACCATTCCAACTCTGTAGTCTGCTCGACAAGCCCTCTAGGTGAACAATTCACCCTGGTCATCCGGACAGCGATGACCAGTGATCAAGAAGCACGTGTTGTTAACCACCGTATCCAACCGTTTCGGGTTGTTATCCCTAGAACGCAACAACAATTCACACCCATATTCTGAGGAGGTGAATGAGTAGGTCCCTCAGGGCCTTAATTCAAGGAAACAGGAGTCCTTCCCGAGGGCTCCCACTAACAATCGCCACCAGACTCGTGCGGCAGTATTCCCTCAACATGATGAGGGTGTCGTCTCAAGGCATTTGGCTCAGGTTCCTCAAACCAAAGAAAGCATGATGAACAACCAGAAGCGATAACCGGTTAATAGTGAACAGATTATCATCTCTGCCATTTACGGAGAATCCCACTAACCTAACTTGGTGGCAAGCAACGAGTAGGCACACACACCCGTCTGTTTTAATTCCGTTGTCCAGCAGACTCGTCTGGCAGCATCACGTCAATCCCGCCAGGAAATTCTGGCAGAGTATTATAGATAGGAACATACACCAATTTATAAATCACCAGCTAGTCAGTAGGTTCTTTTGACTACATACGATGAAGCCCACCAACCCAATGTGTTGAAAACTGGTAAACAGGCACATACACCTACTTACACTCATCAATCCTACCAGCAGCCTCGTCTATCAGTGTTGAAGGAGGATCGTCAACCCCATTAAGTGGTGTGCAATCAGAAGGCACATACACATGCTAGTATTGATCCAGTCTACCAATAGTCTTGCTTGGTAGCATTTGGAGAAGTCAGTCGGAAAGCTCCGGTGACAAACAGGAGGCAGACTCAACTCTCTTCCCCCACACTTGAGTACTGTCAGGATTCACTGACAGGAAAAGAAGGACAAGATCAGGAACACACACCTACTCCAACCATGGGTTGGATGTATATCCCTGTTCCAGAAGCTGATGTGACCAACCATATTCAATCAATGGTGAAAGAGCATAATCAAATCCCTTCTCATATTCTGGATGCCTGTCAGGATATTATAACAGCTTCAAAAACATCTCAGGGAAAGACACATAATTGTATCCCTACCAATGGAGTGACACATCAACAGTTCACTCCGGAATAGACACACACATATGTTCCTGTCCAAGAGGGTTTTGGGGCATACTCCCCCATATCATACGGACAACCATGTCAGGCACATACACCTTGTTTGAGCGGAGATAATCAGCCTAACCTAATCATTTCTCATGAACAGGCACATACATATGCCAAATTGAGTAAGAAGGCGTCTAAGAAAAAGTACTGCTCAGCACAGTCATGAATTCAAAGGCACATATGTGACAAGGCCTTACTCAATGCTAGAGTTCTTGATGCACTCAGACAACTATCTGTTGCAACTCAAGATTATACTCCCTCAGTTCCCAATAGTGGGAACATTAATTCTGACGGTCTGCATCAGATACTTTCTCATGAAGGCTTACTTCATGACAATTTGGTCGATCTCGAAGTTTCAT
The DNA here is from genome assembly GCA_963277665.1 of Viscum album. Classification (NCBI taxonomy): domain Eukaryota; kingdom Viridiplantae; phylum Streptophyta; class Magnoliopsida; order Santalales; family Viscaceae; genus Viscum; species Viscum album. Next base: position 24,057,922 of record OY728133.1, on the reverse strand, counting down.
CTTCATATGAGAGCCACAAGAGCCCTCTGTGTGGCTAGAAGACCAAGGAGAAAAATGTTTCAACTTTTGTCGTAACCCACCATAGTGGTCCTCCCCATGATGATGAATTTAGCTGCGAAAGTACTTTCCATAGTAGTAATTCACATTGTATGGAAAATTCATCAGAAAATAATGCAGTGACGAGAAAGCCCTCTTATTTTGAGGCACTTGAAGATGTAAATCCAGCAATGTCGGATGCTTTACCATTAGCAAGTGAAATACATTCTCAATCAGAAGACATCCTCGGTTGTAGGTCATTCTCTGAACCACCCTTGGGTCATTCAACTTCTAGTTTGATCAGTGAATTCTCTATAGATATTTTTGACTCCGATGAAGCAGCAAGGAAGCACCAGCTTTGGTCTAATCAGGTAGAAGAATCTTCATTAAATGATAAAGAGGAAATGCTGATCATGAGAAAACAACTGAAAAAAGGTGATGTTCCAGTCATGTTTTGGCCTCCGGCAGACTCTCAGTATGACATTCCAGAGATTTTGATGGAAGATGGAATTCGTGATATTCATCTCAACATATGGAAAAATATTTGTCAGTTGAAAAAGAAAATATTTTCTTATGATGATTATGAAAATCATATGAAGATAATAGAAGGGTTACAATGCCAAATTGATTGGGCATCTCTCTCAGTTTCTTGAAATCTGAAGGCTGAAAAGTGGCACATAACCCTTCAGTATTCATGTCTTGGCGCACTAAGAAGATTGTTCCATTTAATTGCTAATGCCCCCATCCAGTATTCATATTAGGGGATGGGGTATTCATGGAGCACTACATTTCACTATGCTCTCCAGCACGCAAAGCCCTCCGAAAATGGGTTCATGCAATGTTATTTCCCATTGTCGGCCACAATCAATGGGTTTTTTTGTAATCAAAAGCTTGCCCAAGAACAGGTTTCAACTAGTTACTCTCAAAATCAAGAATACAAAGAACAATTTGTTTAATTACTCCTGCATCAAGAAAACGAGAAAATTGAATAGGCTTCTCGTATAGAGCAAGCACATCCCCAAGTGAAAAAAGTGTCATAAATCATCCAACGTTCTTTTGAGCCGGGAGTTAAAAGTGGATATTGATTCATGCATCCAACTAATTTCTGGACTAAGGTCTGCAAGACCAGGAGAGCTTTAAATAAGTTCTCATATATAGCATGTCAAGAGCCACCTCAGTTTTCCAGACTGGGGACTCTTTTAACTCAACCCTTGGAATCAACAGATAAGATTCGACGAGTTGAGCAGGGACAGCCCCAGTCCACCGGACTGGGGAATTTTTGGAATCCTCAATCTCTCCCTCAGATAAAGTCAGTCTTCTCAAGATTGGGGAAGAATCCTCAAGAGGAACGAAGAGCAAAATTATCAGGAGATTCCCTCCAAATTACGGTTCATCAAGAAGTTCATGAGGAATCGAATCAAAAAAAGGCAATGTCTCATCAAGGACATGGAAAAAGACAATATCACATAAATTCTGCTAGAAGAGATGCAATGAATTATGCATCAATCAATGTCATCAATGCCATTGTTTTTAATCCAACAGATGAGGTTCGCTCATGGGGATTATATGAAGAGGTTCATGCTGAATATGTTGTACGCACAGACACAAATGAAGAAGGTGTGCGTACATGAAACCAATGGATTACTCAAAACCTAGGTAATCATTCAAGTAACCCGCTTCCCCCCCTCCAAAAGGGATTCAACAATGGGAAAAGAAAGAATAAAGTTACATAACCTTCCTCTGGAGAAGTCCAATCACTCTAAATAGAGGAATGATTTTCACAACAAGAGGAATAAATGAAGGAATTGATGAGGATGAATGCAGAACTACATCAGTGTAGTCTTCCCCCTATGCTTGATGGATTCAGTCAGTCAAAGGAATTTTTTGTGGCTACTGAAATGGATCAAAAATATCCTCCTTTATCAGTACACCCTCATAGGTCTAATCCTAAGGGTCAAGTGCACCAACAATTGGTGGTGCTACCATTAGTTGCAGCACCAGCCACCACATCTATACCAGCTCCAGTCATTGCACCTATTCAGGTCCAAGCTCAACCAGTCAAAGCTCAACCGGATGTTTCGAAAAAGTTAATAAATACTATTGAGTCATTAACAGCTTGGTTGGAAGCTATGGAGGGAAAGCGTGCTCAAATTTGGCAAGAAAAGAGAGCTTACCCTGAATGGGTTTATGCAATTCCTCCCCCATCAAATTTTGAAAGTGCCACATTCCAAATCATTAATGGTTCAGGAGACCTAGAGAAACAATTAAATCATTTTGTTTCATATTGAGATCCTATTATGGGAACCCCTCAGAAAAAATAAGCAGTTAAGCTCGGCTGTTGTGTACAGTCATTAGAAGGACCTACCTTTTTCTAGTACACAAGCTTGCAATCCAGGTCAATTACCAGATGGGAGGATCTCTGCCAAAGATACCTTCTCTAATTCAGCTCAACATTTCCAAAGGCAACATTTTTTTATCTTACAAACTGTAAGAAAATGTAGAATCAAAGAGTCTCAGATTTCATTACTCACTGGAATGGATTAACATATTCTTTAAGCTTAGCACTCCCTCAAGAGGAATTGTTGCCAATCTGTGTGGCAAATTTATGTGATGATTTGCGCAAACCGCTAATCCCTATGAAATACATATGAGGGTTTTGATACCTTACTTCAATCTCTCAACAAATTGAATATTCTCTTATAAAGACTAAGGATAAAGCTTGTGTAATTCCATCAGCTCCAGGTAGGAGAATGGGTAGAGAAGAAACTGCTACAGTTATGCTTAAAAAAGAACCTATGCCTACTTCTACTTCAAAACCTTCATCTTCTCGAAGGACTCCACCTCCTGAGTGTCAGAAACATAGGTTGTTTCATCAAGATGATCAAAGAGATCAAAGACGAAAACAATTTTATGATTTTAAAAGCAATGTTTACTCTTTCTGAAATGAAAACGTTCCTGTTTATTTCATTTCAGATCTGAAAAATAATTTGGTTCAATTGCCAAGGCCCAAGAGGCCAAACAAGGAAGGAGATGAAGATCATCCCAAGCATTACCCATTTCATCAAATGTTGGGGCATCACATTTAGGAGTGTTTTGTTTTCAAGGACTTCCAGCAAAAAATGTTCTATTTTAGACAAGTCAAACTGAAAGGTTCTTCAGCTCAGGTAGCATGTCTTACTGCATTAGTTCCATAGGAGGAAGGTGAGTGCCTTGAAGCTAAGAATAAAAATGCACAAAAATATGATGATTGAATGGTCATAAAGATGATCAACCTAACTCATGCTATTTTGTGAACACAATTGAAGAAACCAAATGTGTCATCTGCTATAAATGTCGCAACAAAACCCTCTTCATCAGAGAGAAAATCCTCAAAGAAATAGCATAATTAAAAGAAAGAAGAAGAATCAGAAGAAGATGAATATGTGTTAAAGCCTAAGTTGTCTTTGACTCTGGAAGATTTCATGTCATCTACTTCGAAGAAACAGCCACCACCCCACCAAACGGCATAGCCTAAACAGGCTAATCAGGCAGAGTCTTCATCGGATGAAGAGTTAATTTTCGGTTCTTTTAATATGATTCAATTAACAGATCTACATGCCAGTCTTAGTTTTAATTTTTATGAGCCCGAGTTTCCTGTAGAAAACAGAGGAATTAGAGGTAGTTCCAGAGGCTCAGCATATAGGGGAAGACGTTGATCTTTAAAAGGCCACTATTCCAATTCTACCCCTACTAGAACTGTGTATGAGTCAGAAACTCATGGTAGAGTCCTTCAGTGAGCTCAACAAGAACAAGAAATTTCTTCAACACAAGGAAGATTCAGTCCTACCACAGTTATTCTGGAAGATCAGTTGGAGTTTCCACCTTCTTCTTCTCAGCATGTAAATAGACCTAATAGGTCTAATCTTCCAAATCCAAGAGTATTACCAACTCCTATCTCGGTACAGGAAGCATCAACATCCAAGGTACCTGCTAAACCACATGTTCCCTCTGGGAAACACAAACCTTTGGATCAAAAATATGATATATTGAAACACCTGGCCCAAGTACCTGCCATGTTATCAATTCTGGATGCCTTGAATTTGTAAAAGGATCTTCGGGAGGCACTCATTGAGGCTTTGTCAAGTCCTCAAGAGTTTGAAATTGAAATTGCTGCAGCTGAAGCCTACCATGTAGAGAATAATCCTGCAAAATGCAATGCAATGATATCTTTTTCTGATGAAGATGAATATGATGTCATGCATGGAAATATTATACCTTTGTACTTATCTGACAAGGTCAATGGTGTAGACATCCGATGATCTTTCATTGATAATGGTTCAAGAGTCACCCTCATGCCCATTCATACACTTCATCGATTGGGCCTCACGGAATCTGATTTATCTCCTTCTACTATGATGTTACAAGGATATGATAAAAATGAACAAGAACCAATGGGTGATATTACACTCAAAAAACAGTTTGGAGATCTTGTGCCCAATTAATATTCCATGGTTATTGATCAAGACTCAACCTTCAACATCTTGCTTGGAAGACCCTGGCAACACCAACATGCGTCTATCCCTTCATCATATCTTCAATGTCTCAAATATTGTTTCGATGGTCAAGTTGGGACATTGTATGGTGATATAGCCCCGTTCAAGACATGTGAATCTCAATACATTGAGGCGGGATTATACCATATCAGTGGAAATGAGGAATCAACAACAACGGAGATTACCAATGTTAATGCTCCACATGGTTTGGAAAAGATCCCAGTAAACCCATTAGCACATGTGAGTACAGATTATGTATTTCCTATCATTCAAATTGACAGGATAGACCCAAATCAAAATACTCTTATGAAAATCTCCATAATATCAATTATGGAAATCAAGCCAGATAGCAGGGAGAAAGTGGTGATCCACTAAGAAATGATGAAAGCTCAAATAGAGATGTCTTCATTCCATCTGCTGAAATCCAGCAAGTCTATACTTCATCAACCAGGCCTGAAGAAGTTATAGCAATGTTATAGGTGAATGATGATGTCGATTCTCAATCCATCATGTCGTCTTTATTACCAAAGGAAGACCCTTCATCATCATTTGGGTCGGAAATGGAAGCTTCTTCTTCATGATGTGAAATTTTTAATGTCTCTTCTGATCATGAAAATTTTGCTTCATCATCTACTATTTATGTAGACACAGATGAAATAACACATGTTGAAGAAGAAGAAGAGGAAGATCTCAGGGATACTCCTCCAGCATTTGAAGATGGTATCTCTACTACCGTGGATGAACTCAGAGAAATAAATATGGTTACAAAAGAAGATCCATGCCCCACTTTAATTAGTGTGTCTATGACTCTTGAAGATCAAGAGATGTATATTTCCTTTCTAAAGAAAAATGGAGATATATTTGCTTGGAACTATACAGAGATGCCTGGGATTGGTCCTGATGTTTCCAATCATTGTTTGGGTTTGCCAGAAGAACATCGAGGATTCAAACAAGCTTCTATAAGAACACACCCAATCTATGCTTCCAAAATTGAGGCTGAAGTGGATAAGCTTATCAAATGTAACTTCTTCATAGAAGTTCAATATCCCAAGTGGTTGGCTAATATTGTCCCAGTAAAAAAATGAATGAGAAAATTAGAGTTTTCATTGATTTCAGAGATCTTAATCGGCATTGTCCGAAGGATGATTTTCCAGTTCTGATTATAGAACTAATAATTGATGCTACAGCCGGTTATGAAGAACTATCATTCATGGATGGATATTCCGGGTATAATCAAATTCGAATGGCTCCAGAAGATGAGGAATCTACAGCTTTCAGAGCCCCTCCAGGTGTTTTTTTTCTATAGAGTAATGCCCTTTTGCCTAAAGATTGCAAGTGCAACATATCAGCATGCCATGCATCGTATCATCAAACCCTTTTTATGGATGTTCGTCGAATGTTTTGTGGACGATTTGCGAGTCAAATCCTGGAAACGTCCTAATCACTTGGCTGATTTGGGAGTCATATTCCACAATCTTCGGCAATATAATTTGAAAATGAACCACTTAAAATGTGCTTTTAGGGTAACCTCTGGAAAAGTTATCGGCTTTTTTGTACGCCATTGTGGTATCGAAGTTGATCTTGAGAAAAAAAATTCAATCCTTGGTATGTCACCTCCTCAAAATTTGAATGAATTGAGAGGACTTCAAGGACATTTAGCCTATATTCAGCGTTTCATCGCCAATTTGGCAGGTAAAAGCTTACCCTTCACCAAATTGATGAAGAATGGAGTCACTTACTAGTGGACTGAAGAATGTCAAGAAGCATTCGATATTCTCAAGAAGTATCTCTTGAGTCCAGTAGTATTAATACCACCTGTTGAAGGAAGACCACTTATCCTCTATATAACTGCTCTAGAGCGATCATTGGTTGATTTTCTTGCTCAGAAAAATGATGTTGGGAATGAAAACAGCCTCTACTATCTCAGTCGAACTATTCTTGAAGCAGAAACCCGATATTCAAGTATTGAGAAGTGCTTCCTAGCATTAATCTTTGTATTTTAGAAGTTGATACACTGCTTGCAACATCATGAGGTCCAATTGGTATCTCGCAATAACCTGCTCAAATTCATCCTTAGTCATCCAATGCTTACAGGACGTCTGGCAAGGAGGGAAATTATCTTTCAACAATTTGACATTCATTATGTGTCTCATAAGGGAATAAAGTTCCAAGCTCTAGCTGATTTCCTTGCTGAACACCCTTCAGTGGTAGACACATCTTAAGATATTGAACTCCCTGATGAGGAAGTCTTCTCTATACAAGAAAGTCTTCAAAAAAGGGAAATGTACTTTGATAGTCCTTCCAAAAGTCCAACATGAAGGAAAATGGAAAATCCTAAATTCAACAAGTTTGTCTCTGGAATTGTGCTCATTTCTCCAAAAAGGAAATGTTACACTATTCCTTCTCACTGTTGGGAGGTGGTACAAATAATGAAGTGGAATACCAATCTCTTATCGTAGGCTTAGAGTTGGCGCTTTAGGCACAAGTAAAGCACTTAAAGGTTAAAGGTGATTCATACCTGATAATCAAGTAAGTCAATGGGGATTATGATATCAGAAAAGAAGAACTAATCCCTTTGTATGATTACGTCAGGGAGTTAATGGCGGAATTCCCTTCAGAAACGACATTTTCTTATGTCCCGCGGTAACAAAATTCCCAAGCAGATGCACTGGCTAATATAGGTACAGTTCTAGTAGATCTAAATTGGGACTAGGCAACCATAAGTATTTCCCACCGTCGTACAATTTCACCTTATGTTCAAATTAGAACAGAGGAAATCAATAAAATTAGTCCCATTCCTGAATCATACGGTCACACTACGGGATGGATGACACCTATCAGGGAATACATTCAAAATGGAACACTTCCACCTGATAGAGCTGGGAAAGGACAAATTCGGTGACGTGTTGTCAATTTTACTCTTTATGATAGCCCAAATCACCTAGAGATAATTCTCTACGAGCGTGGTTTTTATGGAGTTCTCTGTAGATGTATTGATGGTGAAGAGACAATGGCTATCATGAAAGTAGTACATGCAGGATTTTGTGGTGCCCACCAATCTGGACACAGACTATCTGATCAAATTAGAAGGCTTGGATAATTTTGGCCTTCAATGATACAAGATTGTGTTGATTTTACAAAGAAGTGTCATTCATGCCATGTACATGCCAACTTCATTCATCAACCCCCAGAGTTTCTTCATACAGCTAAATAATCATGGCCATTTTCCACATGGGGAATGGATGTGGTGGGACCTTATCCTTCAGCTACAGCCAAGCAGTTTAAGTATATTCTTACTTCTACTTACTTCTTTTCCAAATGGGCAGAGGAAATACCCCTCAAAGAAGTCAGTTCTAAATGCATTGTTAGCTTCATCAAGTCTAACGTCATTACCAGATTTGGTGTCCCTCATACAATATTGACAGACAATGGAACCAACTTCTATTCATCCAAGGTGAAGAAGTTGTATCAAGAATACAACATCAAATCCAACCGTTCATATCGGTATCATGCAGCGGCCAATGGCTAGATAGAAGCCTTCAACAAGAATCTTTCAAACATACTGCAAATGATAATGGATAAGGATTAGTGGTCATGGCCTGATAAACTCTTTCATGCTTTATGGGCTTATTGGACCACCACTCGCACTACACCGCGGTAAACTCCATATTCACTGGTATATGGAACAGAAGCAGTCTTGCCAATTGAGGTTCATTTACTCTCACTCAGAGTAGCCATTTGTGACCAGTCATCTATATATGAACAATCTCAAATGTTATTGGATGAATTGGAATGGTTAGATGAGAAAATATTGTGCACCCTACACCACATGGAAGTCTATCAGAATCGAATAACACGAGCTTTAAAAAAAGTTTGTCTTCTTTCATTCCTTCAGGGAGAATTATTATTAGTTCTCAGAACTCCAATGATACTAGGAAGGAAACCTCCCAATCTTGAACCAAAGTGGGAAGGACCTTATTCAATACACAAGGTCTATTATAATGGATCTTATTATTTAATCTCAATGGATGGAGACCTCATCACTACTATAACTAATGCTAGATTTCTGAAGAAATATTTTGTATAATCACTAAATAAACCATCAACGGTCCATGCATATGACCTTAAACTATTGTCATGTCCCTTATGTCTAGCACGACGTTAATCTAAACCACTAATGGTCCATGCATATGACTTTAAACTATTGGCACTTACGTCCAATATGACTTTAAACTGTGATGTCCAAACTACATGATGCTAAAATGTACAGAAGTCCCTTACATCCAGCAAGACGTTAAACTGCATTACCAATAGTCCATGCGTATGACCATAAACTATTCGCACTTTCGTCCAACATGACGCTAAACTGTATCATCCTTTTATCAACCAACTTGACGTTAAACTATCAAAAAGTCTCTAATACGTCCAATATGATGTTAACAATGTGTCCTCTTTTGTCCTTACTGCATGACATTAATCTTCACAGTATTCTTTTTGTCCAACATGACATTAAACTGTATTGTCCACATCGTCCTAACTACATGACGCTAAACTGTATAGAAATACCTTAATACATCGTACATGATGTTGAACAGTATTTTTGTCCCTACTACATGACACTAAACTATGTAGCACCAGTATTCCTAACTGCAAGACTTTAAACTACATAGTCCCTTCATATGTCCTACATGACATTAAACTATGCATCGTTAAGGTTTTTGTTACCTCTTGTTTCTCACACTGAGTATGAATCACGTGAGCTTAGAGAAAATGTCAACCATAACACCCTCTCTAGTCCGATAACCACGCGTAAGTCCCAATACCATTTTTTAGGTCGTTGTCCCCAAGAACAACTTGATCACTAATTAATTCTTTAATTGAACTCGAGGACTTTGATCCTCACTTCCTAGGATGGGTACGTAGGCAACCTCCTAAGGTTCAAGCCCAAAACCAATCTCTTCACATCGGTTTACCTCCATCTCATATGACGTTGATTTGTGAAACCACTCCCAGAATCAATATCTTTACATTGGTTCACCTTCGTCCTTTCTTTACGACGTTAAACTGCACAACAATTTTGTCTTGTATGATAATAAACCACAATGTTCTTTGATACCCTTACCTGAGAGGGAAACATTATTTACATTGATTTCTAATCATGTTATATTAAAAAAACTATGTGCATAAATGGTAATACATGAACCTTTTATCTTGGGTTAAACCATCATTGCACTGAAGTCCCATTTCATCCTTCACATGTACGAACTAAATTTGTACATAGGGTATGTCTAGAACTACGTGGGCTTGACTCCCATCCTTATGGGATACATTGGAATGTTCGAGTGTCCCTCGAATCTAGCCCCAAGCCTCTTTGGCCTTACCCCAAATTCCACTTTCAGTCCCTTGGCTGAAAAGTCCCCATGTAAACACACACTATGTATTTCTTATAATGGTCCGAGCTCTATGACCCTAAACTAAGATCTCTCATACTTTCGTCCCAAACGACGTTAAACTGTATTTAAAGAACTACCTATGGCTTGATTCCCATCCTTATGGGATACGTAGTGAAGTCCAGTATTTCAATTCAGGACGCAGCCACAACGTGATTATGGTTAGCATTGATTTATGAATCTTTACATACATTGAACAATACCCATTTTTATGTGTCATAATCCTAACCTTAAATATTTTTAGATCTTCATAACCCTTTTCCTTACTTCTAATCACAAAATTTCCAAATTCTAAGAATTTTTTTTACTGACCATGCAGCACGTACCCTTAGGCGGCCTTGCATAAACAGTCTACATAACGGACCTGTCATCCAAAAGATGCTATTATTTGACTATGAAAACAATTCCCTTAGGCAGCCCTGCATAATTTAACCCCCTAACGGGTTTTTTAAATAGTGGTAAGTTAATTCATGGGAGGAAAACCTCTTTTGTCCTTATTTTTCTTAATGTTAATATGTAGGGATTCTCAAAAATAGCCATCCTTAACATATTTGTCCCATATTACTTTTCATGATCTGAATGTATTCAAGTTTATGGTTTATATTCTCCTTCCATATGTTTGGGTCAGACCTTCATAGGAGTAACATTAATTCAATTCTTATACAATCTTGATTGAAAATATCTTCTCTACATTCAAGTACTTCTTTCCATAAATCAAACTCTATACTTTGGAAAAGTTGAATACCCATAAACATTCACTGGCTTCTTAGCAGTAGGAAAGTAAATTTTTTAGAGTTCTTTTTCCTGACTATGTAGCATGTGCCCTTAGGTGTCCTTGCATAAGTTGTCTACATAACGGACCTGTCAGCCAAAAGATGCTATTATTTGACTATGCAGCCAATGCCCTTAGGTGGACCTGCATAATTCAACCCCCTAACAGGTTTGTTAAATAATGGTAACTTCATTCTTGGGAACTACTTATTCTAATTCCTTTTAGCTCTTTTTCATATCATTCCTCAGATTCAAATTTTCATAAGTCATAGTTTACATATTTTTCCCTCATACTTGAGTGTGGTAATATGTTTTCAGATATGTTTTCAAGGAATTGATTCAATTCTAATTCATTCGGTCAATGATATTTTGACCTTAAACATTAGCCTTTTTTATGTCCGACGTGCATGACTTTAAACTTCCCACAAAAGACAAAGGAACTATGAATAAAATTCAAGTTCCAAATCACTAATCATACATTTTGTATGATTTAGGTAATATTGAGAAATTAAAAGATTCAAAGTTTGTAGGGTTATTTATAATAATCCTAGTAAAAATAAAACTCCGCTTACTAGGTCCAATGGATTAGATATAATTTAAAGCATGTAGAAGGAAAATATGTGAAAATGATTGTAGATGAAAAAGTTTTTCATTTGGTGTACAAGAGATTAGAAGGATGTCCACATATTGGAGTCTCTTCACTTTTCTAGGAAATTACAAGAGGCTGTCAACATAAGTCTTCACTTGATGAACAACATCCCGAGCTTTATCAAAAGCTACTTGAAGCTCATGCACCCGACCAACTTCACCCTTTTCATCCAGATTGAGTGCTTTCTTGGCATCTGTGATAGCTTTCATACCATTCGTTTGAGCTCCCTCCATCGAATTATTGAGTTGGTCAAGTTCCCAAGTAACCGCATCTAACTGTTGCTGAAGGTGCATCTGCTGGACGACTTTATCTTTGATCTTATGCTTCAGGTCCTTCATCTTGGTAGCATAGTCAGCCTCAGCCCAGGATACTATTGTCTCAAATTCAGTAATATTGGCTGACATCTTCACCCTTGTTAGATCTTCATGACACTTTTTCTTCTGCTCCCTTCTTAAAATGACCTGTTTCAACGAGGCATGGATCTCTTCATATCCAAAACTTCCAAGTCCCAATATGACAAATAGGGATGATAGCTGGGGAATCATAGATGAAAGCTCCTCCAGAGGCACTTCAGACTTGATTTTCAATATGTTCTGCCATGCCTTGCGTTGTGAAAATTGGAATGCCTTTTGAACTTTCGGGTACGACTCAACGTCACTGTCACAGGGGGGAGTATAATATGGGATTAATGCACTTAGGGAAGTGCCCTATTCTGCTCCTTCCCCCCTAACCCGTGTTTCTTCACTTTCAAATTCCCGTTGGGGTGAAGGCTGAGGCTTCACCTCCGGATCTAACCACTGAAATTGATGGCCCTATATAATCAATTGAAATCATTGGTTAGTTTCGAAGGATTACAAAAGAATCAGTTGTCTGGCAAATTAAGTACAATAACAAATATTGTTATTCCATACCCAATGGTAGATCAGAAACCTGAGAAGGCTCCACCACATATTTCGTAGATTCGATAGGATTTTCAGGTTGAGTTTGAGGAAGCTCCACTGTGTTCAGCTCCACTTGTGCTAATGTATCTGCAATAGTAGGGTTTTCTGTACCACCTTCATGCATGGGTACTTCAGCAGCTTGCTCAGACAGAACAACACATTGGAACCAATCATGATTAGACATGTAATAACAAGTTATTCTTAATAGGACGAAGGATAACACTCACATCCATAATCTTCTAAATTACATTGTAATTTAACATGATTTATAAAATCTTCAAAAGATGTGCCATGTTCCATCATTTCATCTAATGTCATATCAGAATCTTGGTTGATCTCACCAATGGGAGCATTTGATGTGTCTTCTTGGTGACCTTCATCCTGCGGTTTCTGACCCTGGACTGCATCTTCAGATAAAATCACGACATCAGTTGGAATAGATGCAAAAAGTTCTAATGCAGGGGTTGAACCTGAAGTATCACAGAATGGAAGTCAGTCGATGTTTCATTCAACATTTTTTGAAGAATTGTTAACATACCAGAACCAGGTTCTTCCCTTCTTGCAATAGTAGAAGGAGGGATACTGGGAACAGATGCAGGTTCTTCTATAGGAGTAGCCAAGTTAGCCTGAATTTGCGATTGTTCCACAGCACCCTCTATGATCCTTAAAGGAGGATCATTCCATTCCCTTAGAGGTGAAATTGAAGAAGCCCCTGCAATCCCAAGGAAATTGATAAAACTTTTCATGGGTTAAGACTCATTATTATCCAAAGGACTTACCACTACTGATGAAGCGTTTAGTTTTGTACTTCTTCTTTCGATGCCTTTGTCTCTTTGGCTTTTTGGGTGTGTCGACAGTCTCCCTTATAGGCACTTGAATAGGAGAATGGAAATCCATGTACATCATCTCATTCATGGCTTACTGGCCTAATGATATCTTACCTGAATTGCGAGCAGATTCAGCAGTAGCTCCAATGGCAGTACCACAAGGGCTATACTGTGGGAAGGGAACCTCATTAGTTCATTTCTTTGCAAGCAGGAAGATGAAGAAAATAACTTCCTTATGTAACAAAGCTTCGACTGAAATCAAGTTCCAATGAAAATAAGGAAAGAAAACTTACATCTTCAGGGGCCACGTAATCATGCCACTCCTCATCACTCCCCTCAGCGGCTCCACGATCTATCATTTCCTTTACCCGTTTGGTGACAGGAATTCAATCTTCAGTGGAATATATAATCATTTTTAGATCTCTGATGTAAACCCACACTTCATCGGGGTTATTCTCAAAATTGATATCGGTATAATCCTGAAGAGTCCCTATTCTAGGGAGGTGCAGCCCCTCGCATAAATCCAGCCAGGCAGTTTCAATACCACAGTATAAACTCTTCCATGTCTGGACAGCGTCTGGTCGTAGATATTCAGCACATGTACTAGAAGGCTACAAGGAAGGTCCTACAATCTTGGACTTCAATTTCGTCCCAGCTCCTGCAGCTATTGATAGAGAATAAGAAAATAAGACTTATTGCTTTATAAAGTAATGGTGATTAAGTTGCCACAATTATGTTACTCACCAGGAGTTGATGGAGTATGTATTTTGATTATGACAGGAGGATTATATCAGGCATGTGGCCGCTTTTCCATTTGTTGTGCCTCATCATCCCCATCTTGGGAATCCAGTGAATCAGTCCTAGATGAGGAATCTGGCGAATCACCTTCAGGTTGGGAAGTATCACCTTCGTGAGGAAGAGTTTCTTTCTCTACAGTCCTTTTCCTTTTCCCCACCTGATAAACTGGGTGATTCAGCACCCCTTTAGGGTATGATGCTATCCATTTCTTGGAATTCCATGCAGTCAAGTTATTTTCCACATTTTCAACCGGTAACTCAAACATTGCCCTGGTTCTCTTCCTAGATGTCAGCAACCATAGTTATCGGGAAACCATCAGAAGTTTCTCTAACCTGAAATGTACTAGGGGAGATATAGCATTCTGCTGCAAAAATGTGAATTTACGTGCAAATATATATGGAGCATAGGCCTTGAATATAATCTCTCTGTCAATCCTGGTGACCAGCACACCATCTTTGCAGGCCAGCATGTATGCCCTCAAATCCAGGCTGGCTGTTCCGTCATCAACAAACCACCCAGTTGGCAGATTTTTATAAGGAAAGAATTTTAATTCCTGATACATGCTTAGCCTCACCTTCATGTCATAACCATTGAGAGCTAATGGAGAAATTCCAAATAATGCCTCCACCGACAGCCTGAAATAACTTCCAGGAATCTTTACTCCATTATGTACACTATACATCCTGAAGTGAGTGGCGATCCATCCCCACAATACTTGAAAGGGTCCCACTATTATCAAAGGATACATACCCATGAATACATGGAGTAAGATCATGTGAATATATTCTAAAATGGGGGTATCCAACCCAACCATTTTCCCCTCAACCAACTTGGTCGCAATAACGAAGGTCTCAGACCTGACGCCTCCCTTCGAGTCCTTTACCAGCAGAAGATAAACACTGATCCCCAAGGCCAAAAAGCCCGCCAGACGAGTCATCTTTGGGATCCTCTGATTCACCTTATATCCTCACTTCTCAAATTCACCTACTTATAGATTCGGCCATAATGTACCTGGGGAACCCCTCTTCTCTATTTTGGAATAGGTGGTAGGACGTGTGGGCCTCTTCTCCTTGGTCCCCTTCTTCTTGAATTCCTTCTCCTTCTCCTTCGGCACTTTCTCCTGCTTCTCGGTAAGAAACATATCCATCCACTCCTTTGGATGAATATATTTCCTATAATTAGTTAAGGAGGTCTCTGAACTCTTAACCTTATGGAAGATTTTAAACAATTCTCGAGCTAAAGCCGGATTCTTCTTCAATTCATTCCAAGTCACCTTGGGAGGAATGAATTCGTCATACATATCACCCAAAATTGGATCCCATGATATTTTGTGAACATCCCATAGACAGATTCCTTCTTCTCCATGGGTTAGATGGAAAGAATTGGTTTCGGGGCTCCAATGGCTGAGTATCTCCGGCACAATGTTATCATGTCTGTAAACATCTGTTTTCCCAATCCAGACGGCTTCATATATCGCAACTCCTTTCAAATCTTTGACAAAATCTGCACAGGTTTGTCGTACCCAGTATTCCCACATCCATGTTGGTTTCACACCACCTCTAGGATGAATGTCGTCGCTCTTCTTCCATCCTTTGGATTGATCCATCTGAGAGTTTAGGAAAATTTAGGGATAACAATGTGGTTGCAGCTCAGGCTTATGAGGCTTCAGATCTGGCGTACAAGGGCTATGATGCATCATATGAGCCTTCTCCACTGTTCCATCTTTTATAAATACTCCTCCACATGATATATTTGCTGATGTAAAATTGGTGTAGTTCTGAAACAAAGAAATTGGGAGATAGTTCTTTGCCTCTAGAATGGTAACTTCTCGCAGATGACCATAGCAATACAATGGCAGATAAATGCTTTAGGAAAAATCGTGATGATACTTCTTCAAATACTTAGCCAAATCCAGGAGAGTGATATCGCAGATGGTATAGTAATCATGGCCAATGATGTTCATCATATCATCAAGTCTCTTTCTTGCCAGTTCATCAGCCGTTCAGATTCTCTTGGGAGCCATTGAATCTGCACAAAAGTCGAATAAATTAACTCTTATGTAAGTTGATTTTTCATAAAATTTGAGATGGAATTCGAAAAAATGGCTAAGGCATTAAGGCGCGCATGTCTAATCTTGGCACGCAAGTATGAAGATGTTGCGCAAGTGTGGATGTGTTGTGCATGTTTTTGGCATGAAAGTATTACCGCACAAGTCCAAATACCTTGAAATCAGTGCGAAAATGAAGAAACAACGGAAAATAGAGCCACCTGTGCTGCGAAGGTAACATTCATGGCGAGAGCTCGAAAATTCGAAATCTGGGTGCTTTGCGTGAGAATGGCCGCCTATTTATCGGCTAGGCCACCCACCCACGTGCTAAAAGCCAGCTTGCTCAAACCCTGTGTGATTTTCACCTGGACGATGACAGTTGCACGCTGAGTCCTTGCATGCTGATTTACCTTTGATTTTCTTCTTTTCCTCAGAGTCACATCCTCATTTATTTCGGATCCAACTCGGAGGGGGGACTTTTGTTGATGCTCAATTTCATCACAGAGTCTAAAAAAATACATAGGAAAATTCTTTAGCATAAAGTGATTCATCCTTTGACAAAAACATCAAAAATTGACAAAGGAATGAACTATGATTCAAAGGAACTTGGGCCGCGCAAGTTCCCTCATGGTCACACAAGTACATTTGTGCGCCGCCTAATGGTCGTGCAGGAGACTTGCGCACCCTCTTTGAAAATTCTCCCAGGGTCTCTCCAGCCAATAAATACCCCTTATGGGCCCCCCATTTCAGAGACGAAAAATTCCAGAACCTCAAAATTGAGCTCCCAACGCCCTAGTCTCTTATCAAATCTTCCGAAAACTTTTAAGGTAACTTCTTACCTAGAACAGAAGATCTGAAGACGGGGAAGAAGGACTAGGTGTTGAAACTCATCAACACTTGTGCGCCTGAGTGGCCAACACTTAAGGGAAATGGCCACACTTGCGCGCCGCCTTACACCTTCACCAAAACATGCGCGCCACACTTCTAGAATCCCTTAGGGATAGTACTAAGGGCTCGAGCCAAGTCTCTCCCAAGTATTAACCCAAGGGCTAAAAATCGTGCAAGTATCCATGTGCTGCATAGGTATACCTGCGCGACCAAAACTTGCATGCCCACAAAATACCTACGCACCCACCAGGACTTGTGCGCCCCTCTCTTCTTTGGTGCCATTCCTTCTCATTTCACCCCTCTTACACCTATCCACATCTCCTCTTCAGGATTAAGCCTTAAAAATTCTCTCCAAAGCCATTTATGGCATGATTTTCTTGTTGGCTTCCATATCTGAAAGGAATTCTGTGGAACATCTCTCAGAACCTAGTGACTTACACATCTTTATATCACGAAAGTTAGAGAGTTCTTTCATGAAACCTCAACCTTTAAGATGAATGAATCCTTAACCTAGGCCTCCTTTTCTGGAGTATGCCCCAGTCCAAATACTCAATAATTTGGGCCTCCTTTTCAAGAGTAATACCCTAGTCCCTTAATTTGGGCATCCTCCTTAAGTGTAAGCCCCAGTCATAATTTCCTTAAGCTGGGCTTCCGTCTCAGGAGTTATCCCCAGTCTTAAAATTCCCAAATATGGGAATCCTCCTCATGAATAAGCCCCAACCATGGTTCTCTTAACCTGGGTTTCCTCTTCAGGAATAAAACCCCAGTCTAAAAGTCCACAAATATGGGATTCCTCTTTAGGAGTAAGCCCCAAGTCCCTTAATCTGGGATTCCTTCCCAGGAGTAATCCCCAGTCTTAATTTCTCTTAACCAGTCTTAATTTACTTTTGATCTGGGCTTCCTTCTCAGGAGTAAAACACAATCATGAGTCCCCTCCTAATTTGGGCATCATCCTCAGGAGTAATCCCCAAGTTAGAGTACCCAAATCTCCATTAAGTACATATACTTTTATCGACATTGTTCCTAGCTTTCTTCTCTGAATTAAAACCCAATAATCATCTATTTTGGGGAGTCATACATACATAATCCCCACATCATTGAAACATTCATGGCACAATTGTCTGGTTTTACCAATACCTCTTGTTTCTCACACCGAGCATGACTCACGTGAGCTTAGAGTGTAAAAGTAATTATGACATCTTTCTTTGAGCCATCAATCATAAACATCATAGTCCCTTACTCGAACTACGTGGGTTCAGATTCCTTTTCCATAACAAAGGATACATAGGTAGCCCATCTGCGGGTACGATCCCAACTCTGAAATAATCCATGTCCATCTGAATGACAATAAACTTCAAGTTCCCCACCGGGTGGCTTTAAAACCAGCACAGTTATCATAATGACCCAAATAATTTTATGTAATGAAGGATACCATTGACTAAGAATAACTAACAAATACAGATGATTATCTATCGATGAAGAATGTCGAATACATATAAAAGATTCTCTAAATTTTCTACATATTTAATCATTTATTGTCAGATATGAAGGAATGCTCATTTTATACTTGGTAATGTAATAAGGATTCACGAACATAACTTAAATCTAGAAAGAGAGTCCCGGAATAGAAAATAATTCCCCTAAAAAAGGTGTGATGAGTCCGACCTCCCATCCTCTTGACCAATGAAAATTCCTAAGCCTCATTAGTCCACAACAAATGAGCACCTACCTTTGGAATGTAGGTCTAAATTGATATGAAATCATTGGATGTTTCCGGTTTTACAAACAAACCCATTAGAAACCAATTGGAATGTTTGAACCTTCAATCAATGAGGTCATCCCCAATTCTAGAGGGAAACACATACTCAGTGGGATGATGACTTGTACACCTTGAGTGATAATTGGATTCCTTGTTATAGGAATTCCTTGGAAGGACTCGTATGTCAGTTGGTTTTATAGATGACGTGAATGACTCTCCATAGATCTTTAATGATGTTGTTCACACCATGGATTGATTATTCTCCTTGGTTCATGTTTCCCAGGGATTGCTTGGGCATTTTCTACCCATTGGATCTATCTTTCTTGGACTCACATAACACATGTTCTATTGACATGCTCCTAGGACTCCAACCACAGCATTTACCTAGTTTCCAATGAGACGCTCCTGGGACTCGACGAGAATTCCTTAGACAAGTTCCTTTGATCTAGACCATCATAGTATGAAACATGATTATATAGTGCGGCTATTATGGATATTATTAATCTGATTTCACATCCTAGGATGATATGGATTCGTAGGTAGTTGTACAATGGATCCAGCCCTTTTGGGTCTGAAACGTGATTACTCAATATATTCCAGAGTTGGTTATAGTGATATTTATAGGATAGACCATCTGTATATGGTATCCTTTATTCCATTATTCGAGGTGAGTATGAATGAACCCAGGTGTAGGATGAGTATCACCCTGTGGTGATGTAGTTTTCTTAGAGACTTTTTGTCATTGGACAAATCATGAATATGTCAATTGAGATTACAGACCCTGAGATTGACTTGATGTTAAACAACTTGGATGGCATGAATCCCAGATCAATTCCCTAGCATAATATTTCTAGGTGATTGGGATTACAGACTCAAGGATTTACTGCTGATGTGATTTCACATTGATAGATTCACAATGTCATGGATATTTATATTTATGTATATATGTATTGGTATAGGAATATATATTTATACTTATATAGATACAGACCCCAATTGGTGGTACATGACCGGTTGACCAGGATTACAGACCCCGAGTTTGACTTTGGATTATGTTCGGTTTCACATACCTTTTATATTTATTTCTATAAGGCCGAGTAGTTGATTTTTTATACACATATAGAAGAAAATTTTTAGGTTTCTTATCGTGGTGTCCAACTAAGATTCTTTCTCACCCTTGTATGTAAACCTTGGTGTATGTGTAGACCGTATGTATACTTTTGTGGTTGAGAACTATTTTCATTGTGTATAGATATAGGGTCTAGAGTTTCATGATTGATCAGAGCTACTCTTTTGGTTCTGATCGGGCTGGTAGAAATTAATAGTGTCAAGAGACCATATATGTGGTTTGACTCAGAGTTAGTGGTAGAGCCCTATAATTTTACTTTCAGTTTATTTTTTACATTTGTTTATGTATGGTTATCCCAATGGGTGACCCATGTTTATATTTCGTGGATAGCTATTAAGGATTTTAGATCATTTCATTTAATACGTGGATATATGTTGATTAATTTTTTTGTGAGTCTGATGAATCAATCCTCATGCACGATAGGTCTAGTGACCTAGTAGGTCGATATGGAACATGATTCTTTTCTGTTGAAACCCTTAGAGGGTTTTGTTTCCTAGGTTTATTGTTATATTATCAGATTTATGAGTACGATGTCAATGGATACAAGGACATTAATTTTGAACTAGATATCCAGGGGTATTACCATATACAGATTCTTGATTAGTGTGAGTTCAGTTTCTCTTCTTTGTTGGTATTGTTCCCTCTAGGGAGTAGTTCCTTTTGATGATGCTTAGTGAGGATCAAGAACATTAAAACCACATTTTCAATTTTTACCCACATTGGACAGTGTGAGTTTTACCCAGTTTTGAGGGGTTAGATCTTTCATGCATGGGGGTTAGACCTTGTAACCAAGTTGTGAGGATTATCTTTATGGATAGGTGGGAGACCTAGAGGACCTTTGTTTAGACTCAAACACTTTGAGGTTGACATCTATTTTTTATAGGTTGACCTACATATGAGTGGTTGGCCCCTATTTTTTCATATGCCTTTGGGGTAGTTAAGCATGTTGTAGGATCATTTTTTGATCAAGGAATGGTGGGTTCTCATGTTTCCCATTATAGGAAATTTGATTCCTTCACCATTTGAAAAGGCACAATGAGTGCTTTTTTTAGACTGGATTTGATGTGAAGGAATATTTGTAATTCTATCTGGGTTGACTAGTGTTTCCAATATTTCTAATGTAGTCATATTTTGGGTAGATTCTTATGAATAGAACAATTATAGGTGATCCGTGATCATGGAATAAATTGTGGCACAACTAAGGTGCTTGATTTTGAGGAAAATTTATCAGTGAACATCTGGATTAATGATATCAATGTAACATTTATCATGGTTAGATTTTAATTATAATGGATGACATGATGGAGTATGAGCTAGGTGAGAAAGATACATGTTGGGTGTGCATGGTATTGTTTGAATCTAAACCAGTGAGTGGCTGGGTTTGAGCCAAGAATCAATGTTTCAAGACATTCTATGGGCTTGATACATAGAATTTTTTCTATAATGTCCGTTAATTATACATGTGACCTCATCAAACGAGTCAGGTACCATGAGATAGTTGAACCACAGCTGAATCCTGGTCATACATTTATTAGATGGTGAGTTTTTCTAAGAGGGAGTTTTACACTCCCCTTAGTGGAATTTACTGTAATCTTGTTAGAGTTGATCATTCTCTATCTTGATTCATCATTAATATATTGATAGATTATTTGAATTTACACTATGCTCCATTAATTTATAAATGTTTTCCCTAGTTGGAGAAACCTGTTGAAGATGCGCTTTAGGAGCAGTATAAGGTAAGTGATATGATGGGGAGTTCACCATTGGCCTTTTGAGGGAGGTTACCCGCATTTCTAGTTGATATTTGGAATTTTTTCATGGGTTGTTGAGCTTAGAGGTTGTTTTGATAAAATGATAAGGGTATTCCTATAGTGAGGTGTACCATATCTATCGTAGTTAAATGTATTCTTTGTAGAAGGTTGTTGTTAATGTTGTGAGTCTAGTCATTATAAAGTCCAGGTTGCTGGGTTGTGAAGATACTCATGTTGAGATCATATTTTCTGGTCTTTCCACCAAGGTTCTTAGGGATGAGAAGGTTTATGGTTTTGAGTTTGTAAGGACTGGTGTTTTTTTGGACTTCAATTTTGAGCAGAAATTTGAATTGTTGATTTTAAATGCCTGAAAGGGGGTAAAAATATCTTTTTAGCCTAGAAAATGATCTCATATATTATGTCTGGACACTTCTATGGCCCCAAAATGGGGTGTCTACCCTATGAAATGTGTTTGGTGGAAATATATGCCTTTTCAAATTTGGTAGAATAATTAATATTATATATTTATTGAAATAAATATTTAATTACTCACGTGGGTTCATTTGGCCATAACTTTTGAATGGAGCATCATATTGAGATTATGTCTCCTCTGTTGAGTCTAGAAAGTGGATTTTATCCTAGGTGAGTCTTAAAATCTTGTTGGGTGATAGGGCCAGTTAGGACCCCCTTTTCTTTTCTTCATTTTCATTCTTTTCCTTTTCTTTTATTTCATTCCTTCCTTCTTTCTTGAGGAGGCCTCATGTGCGGATACTCCTTCACCATGACCTAATAGATAAATTGATGGGTAGATATAATGATATAGATTGTGAAATAGGTGTACCTCTGTGAATCCCTCAATGCATTGGATCAACGGGCAATAGTTGAATACCACATAATCAAGAAATGTTTCAGCAGTTTCAATATGAAGGTAGGCCCATTAATATTTTCATTGTAGATCATAGTAGATTTTATTTTTTATAAATTTAATTACCTTTTAGGATTTTATGAGTACCCTAGTATCCAGATCATGTGATTTCAGGATGAAAACTCTGTCTTCGGGTGATCAGAGGGTTTTCTGTTCGGGAAAACTAGTCTACACAACATGTAGTCCAGGGTGACATGTTGTGTGTTCTTCATGTTTAGGTAAGATGATGTTTATGGAGTTCACACCATTTAGAGGGTTGTATACAACAAGTACTGGTACTTGTACATGTAGTCGAGTGCCCATACACGCAAACCCATGTAGGGGTACATGGCCACGTGGAGTACACAGCCAGACTCTGTGTGTTTAGAATGCCATGTAGAAGTAGATGACTATGCATGTTGAGGGACTTGGGAAGGTACACCGTGTTTGGTAAATGAAATGTAACCATTTCACATTCTATTTACATGGGGATTTTACATTCTTAGTATGGTGAGAGTACACATCCATTTGGTGCATTGGGAGTACATGTCATGTACCGAGGGTGACATGTCGTGTACTATTGCTTTTCAACCCTTTTAGTGTTTTTTGTGTCTCCTTGTCCCGAGATCATAATTGGACCCAAGAGTAGTTTCATTATGAAATGTTTTTATAAATCATTATAGAAAAACCCCTGGAACATTCTGAGGACTCTTAAAGGGTGCTTTTGGGCTTTGATCTAAATGGAGAGGTTCTTCCTCTAGTAAAGGAATCCAGTCTTCTCCTGAGAGAGAGACATGAAATCAAACGGTATGTTGGACATTCAGACCAACCTAGTTAAGAACATTGATCTAAGATGATCTATGGGTCATCTCATGGGTCTTAATGCTTTTTTGGATGTCTCACTTCCATGATGTGCCCTTCTGGACTAAGAGGCCATGAGAACAGCTATTATCAAGGTTTCATTTTAGGATACCTCTCTCTTATATCTTGTTACCAAGCATCCCTTGAGGGATTCATTTTTTTTATAATGATACTATGATTCCCTTGTAGGATCATTTTTCTTTTGTACTATTCTGATGATCCCTTATAGGATTCCTCTATCAACTTGAAATTCTAGTATCCCATGTAGGATTTCTCCTTTTCCATTTAGCTGAGGATACCAAGTAGGATGACTTCACTATTGTTTACATTTGAGGATCCTGAGAAGGATGCCTCTCATCAGTTTACTTGAGGGGCCCAATGGGTTCCCATTATTTGACCGACCGAGAGCTATACATTAGTATTCCATAGAGATGGTGTTTGGGCATGACCTTATAACTCTTTCCCATTTGGTAAGATCGTGGGGTTGTGGATAGACTGTTGAGTTGGGTGTTCCGGCCACCCTCACTCATTTTTTTATGTCTTTGACATGGTTATTTATGATGCAACGATGGTTACCAGAGGATCTTAATTGTTGATTATTTTATAAATAGACATGAAAAATGTTTATTTCATTTGGGATTTATGGTCATTCTTCCTTGGATCTGTATTTCTTATTGGGAAGCCCAAACATGTCTTCCTGATATTTATCTTCTGATCCATGAAATTTTTTATATTTACTAGTAGATTTAGAGTTACATTCTTGGACATGGCTGTTAAGAATTGATGTAAATATTTTATGATATGTGATGGGGATTATTATTCTCTGATTGTATTTTGATATGTGATGAGGATGATTATGCACTTCTTAACTTGTGGAATATATGGGATTATTAAACTCTCCTTGACTGATGATTTGTATAACCTAAGTGATACTTAGAGTCCCATTGTAGGAATTCCTTGGATGGTCTCAGTGGTCTGATGACTTGCACCCATTGAGTGATACTTGGATTCCCTATTATAGGAATGATTTGGATGGACTCATAGGCTTGTTGGTTTTATTGATTTTGTGGTTGAATATTCATAGATCTTGAATGTGTTAGTGGATGCCTTACATTGAGTATGATCCTCGGGTCTTGATTCTCTGAGATGTCTTGCTCCTTGCTACCCCTTGGATCTGGATTTCTTGGACTCATGTAGGACAAGTTCTGGTGACATGCTCCTAGGACTCCAACGAGTTCCTTTATCAATTCTATAATGAGATGATATTGGGACTCAATGGGGATTCCTTGGATAGGTTCTTTGTATATTTACCTTCATGGTTAGACACTAGATTATATGGTGGGGATGTGTGGATGTTGTTCTTACGATTTCACTGTATAGGATATTGTGGATGCCTTGGTCATTATACCTTAGATTTGTTTCTTAGGTTCTGACATTCAATTACTCATCAATGGTTATAGTTGGTTATAGGGATCATAACAGGATTGAACTTCGGTATATGGTATCCTTGTTTCAGTTATTGGATGTGAGTATGGGTGACCCCATGTATAGGACGAGTATCCCCTTGTGGTGACATAGCTTGCTTAGAGACTTTTTCAACATTGGATGAAGCAGGTATATATCGATTCGGATTACAGAACCCTAGATTGAATTTATGTTACATTACATGAGTTGAATGAGGTCCATCTAGTTTCCATAGCACATGAAATTATATCAATTAGGATTACAGACCCATGGGTTGACTTCAGATGTGGTATCATGTTGTTTGATTCACATACTAAAGAATAATCATATTTATGTATATATGTATAGGTATTGGATTGTACATGTATATTTTTATATATATGGACATCCATGGTGGAACATACCCTGTTTATCAGGATTACGAACCCAGGGCTTGACTGTGGTTTAACGTTTTGTCTTAATTACGATTTATTTGTGTTTTAGCGAGGATGAGTAGTTGCTTTTTCATACACTTAAAGCATCACATTTAGAAGTTTATGGTTGTGGTGGCCTTTAAAAATACTTTCAAACCCCTACTTGTACAACATGGTGTATGTGTAGACATTATGTATTCTTTTCAGTTAGAGCATGAGATGTATGGTGAATATGGTTTAGTCCCAGAATTGTATGATCCAGCAGAGCTTCTCCTATGGTGCGGAAGGGTCTATTTTAGTTCGATAGTTTCATGAAATTGCATAAAAGGTTTTTCTCAGAGATGGTAGTAGAGCCCTGTACATTTACATTAAATTTCTTTTTAAAAAAAAAAATTAGTATCTCTTTTTTCATCCTAATAGTTTACCCGTTTTTGTATTGTGTGATAGTTGTTCAGGATTTTACAACATTTCATTTGTTATTACAACATGTTCTACATTAGTTTTTTTACTAATTCTTCACTATTTTTTCATTCTAGTGTGTATGATACTTAACTATTTTCATATTTTGATTACTCTAATACGAGTGTATTGTCTCCCCATGATGACACCCTAGGAACATGATACTAGTTAGAATCCTCTGGCATAAGGGGATGCATGCTTGTGGCCTTGTTACACACTGGTTTTAGGAACTGATTTAGTGGCATTTGGGTCGGGATATTAAAGATCATATCCAATAGAATCCAATATTTGATATCGAATAAGAAGTGGAACAATGGAGAGAGTAGGCGGAGATCTCACCTTAAAATGCAGAAGGAATCACCCTGGAAGCACACCATAATCAAGGGGTTATATGGGAAGAAAAGATGGAGGACAATAGAAAATTCAGGCATGGCCTTCCTGGGGATGTGTTAGGTTTGTGCAGACCTGACTACTATCTTGATACCTTGCCCAGTTGAAAAATTGGTCCACCAGAGAGTGGAAGGTCAGCTATAAGAGCCATATCATGTGCTCCTTGGGATTCCTAGGTGGAGGTTGGCCTATAATCATTCCTTCCAAAAACCCACATTGGGTTGGGTTGATTTCTTAGGTCACTATGTAACTTACTAAACTAGTCAAACCATATGTATAGCCCCAAAAATGCACATGAGCAGTTCTATATACTACTGGTGGGATCGGCTCTCAGTATATTACACGTTCACACTCTACCTTGTGACAAGATATTGATTTATCTGTAGACATTCTAATTGCTGAGGTGAAACCATAATCTCTTCCTTATAGAAAACCCTAAATGTCAATCACCAGTATTCCTCATACTCCCATCTATGGAAACTAACATCACCCAATGCTTCCCAGATCACCATTATATCACCCTTATATACTGATCAAGCTACCACTGTATCATCTCTGACCAACATCACATCCTTCACTATGCATGAGTAACATCACACGATGTTGATTTCACCCATATCTAGGATTCTAATTTTGTGCTACCTTTATACCACCCCATCTGAAAACCAACCAATATAAAGGCATCCTAGGTTTTATTAGTTTTCATTCTCATTAGGGGTATAAGAGAGATATGATAAAGAGAGAGGGCACGAAACTCTAATTTCTAGTTTTTCTTTTTCATTATAAATTAAATTAAATTTATTTAATATGATCATTTGATTTTGTAATGAATATGGATTCTATAAACTGGCCATGTGTCCATGGTTATGCTTGAATTCCATAGGATGTTCCCCTTTTCATTTATTTTACACCTTACCTACTTCCATCCTGGATTTAAATACAATTAGGGTTATTGGAGCCAGATTTCTCCCAGTGAGAGAGAAGAACACCTTCTTTTTACTCAATTGTTTTTATAATTATTCTTCAAATAAGATTGAGTAGTGTGTTTTTGGTATCATCATTAATGTGGGCATGTCACCTAATAAATAAAAAAAATAGTAAAAAATATATATGAAATGTTGATGGAGTTATGGGATTCGAGAAGGTAGATAATTTTTATGGCCCGGGGTATGCGACTATTTTCATCCCAGATGTGCAGTTCTCCTATCTATGTTCATTCTAGAGAATTTAGGGTTATACGCTAGTTTTTTCATATCTAAAAATAGTGAAACTATCCAGGTTTGATCAAATTTCATCTATGGTAGTCTTTGATATGATCATGGTGTTTTTTCATTGCTACATTTTATTCAGGCATTGAAAAACTAATTCACCCAGATGTTATCAGACTACATATAGCATTTACCATTGATCAACTATTTTATCAGAGTATAATTTTTTGTTTTTGAGATCCCAGTCATCTTTTGGAGTCTCTAGTTTAAACTCTAGATTATTAGTGTGTCCCTCATTCCGGTCTATTCCCCATGTATTTTCCCTTTTGTGATTTTCACATTAAAATATTTTGGTGTCAACATTTATTTTTCTGCACACATTTATCTAGTCAATGCAAATATGGTTAATTTTTACAATCTTATTTGAATGTGAAGAATATTTATATCCACTGTGTGTTTACTTTGTTTTTTATTTCATGTTCATAGCTTCCCATCTTTCCCAACATCTAGTATCAAAGGGTTTGGTTTTATTCTGTTAAATTATGATATCCAATTACACTTAGATGATTTTTTTGAAAGGTACAACCTACTCTATGGGGAAATTAATATTGAAGGATCTACTTTTTTCAAATGAATTTATCTTATGGTGTTTTGTAATTTAAAGAGTAATTTAATTTCTAATAATGAATGGGAGTTTCATAATGATATGGTGTGGTACCCCCTATTTCTTGTATATAACCCTTTTGTTAGGATTTTTATGTTTATAATGTATTATGGAGAATGTTGGGAGAGTTTGGATAACTTTTTTGAGATTTTTTGGGGAAAAAGGGAAAGCACACGAGATGCACATGGCTTGTCCAAACCATGAAGAAAGCCTAGTAAAAACCATTTGAAGATGAAGATTCTAGATAGTAGCTTCAGAACAGTGTGAACATGGTTAGGGAAATCATTTGTGGTGATCTATATGGTAGTATATTATGAATGGTTGGCAGGCAGTTGGCCTAACCATATGCCGGTTAAAACCGACCTCCTTAAAAAGTGAATCTAGGTCAGCCATGCCTTTATTCCGCTCGTTTTTTCAGACTGGCTCTATCTCAGAATTTTGCTTCTCCAAAGGCCATAGAAGCATCCCCCATTGATTCAGAGGAAATTTAAAGGCTTCCCTTTTTCATTAAAATCCAGATTCTTTGGAAATTTATATTTCTTCATCGATATTGATCAGTTTCTTAGGTAAACATTGATATACTTCTCCTCTCCTCTCAGTTCCATAGATCTACAACTGTTATGTGTAGATCAAAGATACGGAATTTAAAATATGATAGTATTTGGTCGTTTTTTTGTAGGAGAAAAGATATAAGGATTTTTAGGGTGAATTAACATGGTTTTTATGATCGTTCTTCGTCCGTTATTAGTTTCGTCAAAATGGTTGTGGTTGGGGGATTCACTCTCAACTCCTCTAGTTAAAACTAATTGGAACCATCTCAAATTTAATACATTGTGTGTATTTTATTGTGAATTTGTTTCCTTATGATTTTTAGAAACCCGATTTGGTGATGGTTTGTGGAAAATTGAAAACAAGTGTTCTTGAATAATGTGTTTGAATCATGGTTTTAAAATAAATATTTTAAAATGATTTTTTTAGAATTGTAGTAATTTTATTTTCTTAACAATTTTCAATAAAATTAATGGTTTTTTTGAAATTAAATTGTTGATTTGAATTAGTTTATTAATTTTTTTCAATAAAAGGATGGTTTTATTGAAATGGTTATTTGGACTGGTTTTTTTGTACATTTTGGGTGTTGTGTGAGTTGATGTTTTACATGATTTTGAATTAAGGATATGTACCAGTGGTGTAGAAGGTGTGTGACCATAGATTGTGGGAGTGTGTTAGTGGGACACAAGGTAATTGGATTATAGAACACTCATTAGTATCGAACTGTCAACAAAGAATGCATGTGTGGGTGTGTGGTGAACAATTAAATGGTTATGAAAAAATTATATTGAGAAATTGTTTTAAGGCTTTGTTTAGATGCTATTCATAAATTAGGACTTTATGGAAAATGGGTTAACATTTCACTTGTTTACATTTGGTCATAAATGGCAGTGCAAAATTTTTATATTTATTAATAAACTATTTTGGGAAAAAATTTATGTAAGATATTTTATATAAATGTTTTTAACTTTTCTATCCCAATTGAATGAATGGGGAAGCCATTTGGGAAAGATTACAGAGTTTTATACTCAACCCTAATTTGAAACATTGTAGATTTTGTAGATTCTATCTTCTAATACATGAGATAAGGTAATGTATCACATGTATTAAGCACCACCTTGTGATATTAGAACTATATATTGATGTTGGAGATTGGAGATTATGAAGCATGGAATCGTATGGCCTTCTTGGAATCTGTAGTTTATTTTATGTTGTTTGCATTGGTAGTAGTTAGTCTTACTTCGTTGCACACTTTTGAGTGGTTAGGTATGAATAGAATGACCGAGCTTTCTTTCTTTTTTTCATGGATCTTATAGTGAGTTGTTTGGTTAGGGTTTACTAAGTTATTGGTATTGTTCAAAAAGGGTAAACCATCCTCCACTTTCATTTGAATCCCTTCATAATTTATTGACAGATTTTAGCATCTAGGTGATTTCCCATAAGGCCTAGTAATAATTCATATTTCTCTCAATCCAATTAGAATAAGTGCTTCCTTAAATATAGTATCAGTTTTTTCGATTGAAAATCATATTTGATATAATTTATATCAACTTGTTCTTTTCCTTGTGGAAAAAGTAGTCATCAATTTTCTTGGTCTTGATGTTGAATTCAATCTTGTTTATTCCTTGGGTAATGATCCTAGAAAAGAGTGGCATTATTGGGACTTGAAATTTTGAGCATAAAAAAGTAATAGTTATCCTTTTTATGTTGAATGTCAAGTTACCATGGAGTTGGCAACATAAGTGTTTTAAGACACTAATATGATATGGA
Organism: Viscum album; assembly: GCA_963277665.1. Classification (NCBI taxonomy): domain Eukaryota; kingdom Viridiplantae; phylum Streptophyta; class Magnoliopsida; order Santalales; family Viscaceae; genus Viscum; species Viscum album. The sequence goes on along the minus strand of OY728133.1, from coordinate 24,027,662 downwards.
ATCTCATTTTCATGGGTTTATACAATAATATTAGCATGAAATTCATTGTAAAGGAATGACTTCCCACTAGGATTTAATAATTAATTTAAAAAATTATATAGTAATTCTTGCATTGTGTCGATTGTTAAAAATTCCATAATTTTTATTCAAATGAAATAATTTGATAAGAGTGTGGTTGATAAATTATGAAAATGTTTTTATTTTCAATAAAAAGTAGAAATTACTAGAAAATGGTTTAATGTGAAAAGGTTGTTTGCGGAAAGTAATGTTAAGATAGTTGATGTAATGGAATTTGAAATACTAAGCCTTAAGTTTCTAGAGAGTGTGAATTATGGAGTGTGTTGTCTGTTTAGAAAATGGAACCTGGTAGGCATTGTAGAAACCAACAAGAAGAAGCTATATATAATTTGGTTGCACCTGAGTTACAGGTGAAACAAGAGTTGGTTCTGAGTATAATTCAAGCATTCCATGAAATGGATTTGGAGAACTTGAGGGGTGATCCAAGGCATGTGGATCATTCCATCCATTTAATGAAGTGGAATCCACCCATCTTCCATGGTGATTTTGAACTCGAAAATGATGAGGTGTGGCTAAATAAATTGAATCGTATATTTGATTTCATTGGCACACCATTAGAGATTGAAGTCAATATGAAAACTTATATGACCAAGGATCTTTTACTATAGTGGTGAGATTTGGCGGTGTGGGATAAAATGGATCACGATCTTATCTAGGAGGATATTAAGGAATTTTTTAACAAACAATTCAATCCTCACAGATTCATGATCTATCAAACGATAGAATTATTGACCCTAAAGTATGAAAATTTATCTAACATTGAATATACAGTTAAATTCATGAATTTAGTGTTCTTTTCATTAGAGTTTTCAGCTAGTGAGTCATTGAAGGAATGCATATTAAAATTAGGGCTACTGTGGGAGACTTGCTAGAAGATTGTTGTTCTCTATGTTTAAGATTGTACAGAGATAGTAAACAAAGTGATAGTTACTGATCGTGTTATCATATGATTTGTGGTAGGAGGAACTATGATGATTCCGATAGTAAATTGATAGAAAATAATATATTAGGATAAATAGGAAGGGAGAAACCAATTTTCAAAGAGAAAGTAGGACACAAAATCAGGAAGCTTGATCAGTAAACCATACTCCATGACCAAAGAGAAATGTGGGTTGTTTCCAATCTGGTTCTCTTGAACACATAAATTGAGGGAGTACATCACAACCTAGAGTATTACATAACCACACGTAGATAGGACTTCTTCAGAATTATTGTCACTGTGCTATGAGATCAGGTGCTCCAGAAAATTCTCAGGTTCCACAAGCATCATATGCTTCGATAGGACGAGGAAAACAGAATCAGTTTCTTTAACTGAGCAAATCAAGGCATGGAGATACTAGAATAACCATGACTCTTTATCATGTTCAATATCAAAAAGGTAACAAAGAGCATAATGTAGTGACAAAGCAATTGTATGGATATTAGCAGATGATTGTAGATAATCCGGATGGACCATCTACAATGAGAGGTACGATTGTATTAAATTATACCCTTATGCTTGTGTCTTTTGATACTGGTGTATATAATTATTTCTTTACTTACCATGTAGTTTGTTTGAGAAGTATAAAACTTGAGATGGTACTCTTTGAGATAAAACATCATACTCCTCTCATGGAAAGAGAATATAGAGATTTATTATGTAGAGAATGTTCTATAACCATTGATGGAGATGAGGTAAAATGGGACTTCTTGGTTTTAGAGAAAGATGTCTATGATGAAATCCTAGGTATGGATAGGTTACCAACATTCATGTTTCACATCCGTTGTTATATAAAAATAGTTAGTTTGACAACTAAGGATTCCATCGAACATCTCTTCCAAGAAGAAATGCTTCTAAAGATATGTGAAATGGGCTTGTTGGTACCACCAGTGGGAACAATATCTTACCAGTTGGTGGTCTTGACATTAGAATCGATAAAGATATTGAGGATAACTATTTTATAGTAGTTTTGGACCAATTACCTGATGTTTTTCCCAATACCATCTATGGGTTTCCCCATATAAGTGAAGTGGATTTAACAGTTTATCTCTTTATACAGACCAGTCTTATATCCCTTCCATCTTATATTATGTCAACAACAATGTTAAGTGAATTGAAAGTGCAATTGGAGGAGCTGGAAAGAATTGGTTTCATTTGAACAAGTACATCTCCATGGGTAGCACCATTCTTGTTTGTAAAGAAAGCATATGGAACTCTACGACTGTGAGTTGATTATCGTAAGCTTAACCAAGTTACGATAAAGAATAGATATCCACTTCCATGCATTAATGGTCTTTTTGATCAATTTGGGAGAGCCTAGTGTTTCTCAAAAATTGTCTTATGATCGGGATATCATCAGTTGAGAGTTTATAATCAAGATATTCTTAAAATTACTATTAGAAGTATATATGGACAGTAAAATATGTAGTAATGCCTTTTGGTCTCATGGATGCTCCATCAGTATTTATGGAATTGGTGAATTGGATATTTCCAAAATATCTAGATTATTTTAATTTGGCGTTTATGAATGAAATATTAGTGTATTCAAGGATAAATGTTTATCACTATGAACACTTGATGACAATTTTTAAAATCTTGAGATACCATCATTTTTATTCAAAACTATCAAATATTAATTTTTGGATATTGTAGATACATTTTCTCAGCCATGTAATTTATGAAAAATGTGTTCTTGTGGATCCATTAAAGATGGAATATATTATCTCTAGGATACCCTTGATGAATGAATTTGAGATATAATGTTTTCTTAGTCAATTTGGTTATTATCGATGCATTTTTTCATGACCAGTCACAACTAGATTCAATGATGATATCTTTGACCAAGAAGAATGACCCATTCTGATGGACTGAGGGACGCCAAAAGTCATTATAAGAGATTTTTTTCTTACATCAACACCTATCTTTATTTTTCATGAATTAGTATAAGAGTACGTTGTATACTGTGATGGTTTTCTATCTGTTTTAGGATTAGTTCTCGTGAAAGGAGACCATATGGTTGCTTGTGGATCAAGGAAGTTTAGTGTGCATGAGGATAATTACACAATAGATGATTTTGAGTTAGTTGTGGTTGTCCATGCCTTGATGACTTGGAGACATTATCACATTGGTGATAAATTTACAGTTTTCATGGACCAAAAAAGGTTAAAAAATATTTTCTCACAATGGGATTTGAATCTATGGAAAAGGAGATGGATGCAGTATGTCCAATTTTTTTAATATGATTTAATGTATACACCAGGAAAAGGTAATTCTGTGGTTGATGCAATGAAAATAAATTCATATCTGCAGATGGAGAAGGAAGCTTCAATGTGTGGTAGTTAATGTCTATCCTAGCTGGAATGCATGTGGAATGTGAAGACCAATGTGTTGTTGTAGTTTTCTTTTCACTATTCGTTGTTCCAAATTTGGTACATTTTCTCAAAGAGGCACAAACATCGAATGCAGAATCCCTGTTTATGAGTTCAAAACACAATTGTGGGGAAACCATTGGGGGATTTAAACTTGATGGGAGTTTAGTTTTGTTGTTTAGAGATCAGATGGTTGTATCTATGTCTTTTCAAGAGAAAATTTTTCATTCTTACTTCCATTCGAGTTGGGTTGTACATCTAGGTATACCTAAGTTGTATAAGGCATTCAAGACACAGTTTTGGTGGAGTGATATTAAAACGAAAGTATCTTAGTTCTTTTGAAAGTTCTTAACTTATCAAAAAGTTAAGGCAGAACATCAACGACTAATTGGTATGTTGTAGTCTTTAGAGATTCCATAATTGAAATTTGTTAAAATATAGGTGTATTTTTTTACTGGCCTCCCATGAATGGTTCTAAAATACAATTCTATATGGGTGTTAATGGATCGTCTTTTGAAGTTGGATCATTTAATTACTATTCATGAAACTCATATGGTGGAGAATATGTCCAAAATATATATCCATGAAGTGGTAACAACACCTAACACACTAGTTTTGATCATCTCAAATAGAGATCCAATGTTCACATCTTGTTTTTTGAAATCCTTTCAGAAATCCCTTGTCACTCAATTTACTATGAGTACAACATATCATCCTCATATGGATGAGAAATCCCAAAGAATGATACAAACATACGAAGACATGTTGTGGGCTTGTGTAATGAAATATTTTGGCATATGGGAACATCATATACCTTTAGTGGTGTTCTCATATAATAATAGTTATTATGACTTAATACATATGGATACATTTGAAGTGTTGAAATAGGTGATACTTCACTAGCTACGCAGAGCCTTGTCCATGAAACAACAGAGAATATTCTATTGATGTGAAAATAGATGGAGACTACTTCGAGTCATCAGAAATTGTATGGAGATCATCCTCCAAGACTGTTTTCATTCACGGTGAGTGATCATGTGTTTTTAAGGATCTATATAAATATTTTAAATAATTATTTTGGGAAGTATGTCAAATTACCTCCTCGATACATTGTTTCTTTTGAGATAATGGAATGACATGGAGAAGTGGAATATCAGCTGGCATTTCCACCACATTGTAGTTCAGTACATAATCTGTTCCATGAATCTCAATAGAAAAAAAATATCATCCTGATTCGGACCATGTGATCTGATGGAATCACATTAACCTAGATTTGGATGTTTTGTTGGTACATATCCTAGTGTAGATGCCAGATAGGAAAGAGAAAGAATTTCAGGGGAAAAGGATCAGTCTAGTGCATTTTTTTATGGAAACATGGTCAGATTTAGGACGCTTGGGAAATTGAGATGTAAACGAAAGAGAAATGAAAAGAACCCTTTCAGGGAAGTGATGGTCTTCTACTTTCTTGGGACATAAAGTCCAATGGTGGGGAGAATTTACTACCCCCTATTTCTGGTAAGAAACACTCATGACGTTGTTTTTATGTTTATAATGTATAAGGGTGAATATTGGGAGATTATATATAAATTTTTGAGGGTTTTGGGGATAAAAATAAAGTGCATGGGATGCACACGGTTCGTCTATACTGTACGTAAAGGTTAGTAGAAACCCATCTAATTTTCAGATTATGGATAGTAGCTTCAGCAAGGTGTTCACATAGTAAAGATACCATGCGAGGAGGCCATGCAAGGTGATCTATAAGGCATTATCGAATGCATCGTTATCACATGGTTTACATACCCGTGTAGACTAACTACACACGGGCTAAAAACTAGCTCCTTAAAATGTGGATCTAGGTCAGCCTTTCCTTTAATGGAGTCATTATTTCCTATACCATCTCTGAATCAGGAATTTGATTCTCCTAAGGCTAGATAAGGATCTCCAATTTAATTAAAATAAATACAAAGACTTAAATTTGTGATTTGAATCTAGATTCTTTAGGTATGGGATCATTCTTCATCATTCTTGGTCGGTTTCTTAGATCTAATTATATCCAATTATCCTCTCCTATTATCTTATCAGATATATGCCAGTTATGGGTAGATCTAAGATAGTGAATCCCAAATATGATAATATTTTGTCTTTTTATTGGTATTACAAGAGATCTAAGGTAGTTTCGTGGAGAATAAACTTTGTTTCCTTGATCATTCTGCATCCGTTAGCTGTTTTATCAAAACAGTTGTGGTAGGTGTATTCACCCTCGACTCCTCTTTGTAGAACTGATTGTATTACTCTAAAATTGATTACTTTTTGTGGATCTGATTTTTACTTGGTTTCCTTATGATTGTTAGAATCTCTATTCAGTGATGGTCTGTGAAAAATGGGAATGGGTTTTCTTAACTAAAGTGTTTGATAATTGGTTTTAAAATAATGATTTTAAAATATAATTTTCTAGAAATGTGGTAATTGAATTTTCTTAATGTTTTTTAATAAAAGTAATCGTTTAATTGAAATGAAAGTGTTTAATGGAATTTTTTGGTTTAAGGGTTTTCAATAAAAGGATTGTTTTATGTATTTTTTTTGGAATGGTTTTGGAATACATATGGGGTTTTCTGTTAGTTCATGTTCGATGTTCCCATGAATAAGGGATGTCTACCATTGGGGTACGTGGTGTGGGACCATGGATTAGGGGCATGTGTCAGTGGGACACAAGGTAATTGTATATGATACTAATCATGAGTATAAAACTTTTAATCATGCAGGCATGTGTGGGTGTCTAGTGAACAATGGAATGGTTATGCCAAAATTATTTTGAGAAATGGTTTTAAGTGTCGATTTGGTTACTTTTTATGAAATAATGAGTTCGTGGAAAATGGGTTAACATGGAACCTATTTACATTTGGTTATAAATTTCCTTTGAAATTTATTATATTTAGTAATAATTTTTTTGGGGAAATTTTTTTTATATAAGTGGTTTTATATAAATGTTTCTAACTTTTCCATCCTAATGGCATGAGTAGGGAAGTCATTGAGGAAAGCCTGCTATGTCTAATACCCACCACTACTTTGGAAGTTTCTTTCTTTTGAAGATTCTATCTTTTAGTACATATGAAAAGGTAATGTATCACACATATTTAGCACCGCCTCATGATACATGGACTATTTTGTGATGTTGGAGCTTAGATCTTGTGGAGTATGGGGTCTCATGGTCATCTGGGAGTCTTCAATTGTTTTTCCGCTATTTACTTTGCTAGTCATTGGCCATCCACTGTTGCACACTTTTGAGTGGTTTGATATGAATTTAATAGTTTAGTTGTCTCTTTTTTTTATGTATCATATATTGAGTTTTTTCTTATGGTTTGTTGAGTAGATGGTTTTTATCAAAAAAGGGTAAATCATACCCCACATCCATTTTAAGCCCTTCAACATTTATTTCCAAACATTAGTGACTTGGGGATGTTTCATAAGGCCTATGAATAATTCATTATATTCTCATAGAAATGAGAATAAGTGGGTCATTATAGAGGGTGTGTGGTTTCATTTTATAGTGGTTTGAAGACAACATGATGAACCATATTTTCAAAATCTCTCGCACTGTAATTTTGGGGGAGATGTTTAGGACTACCAATGCTTCCAAGAAAGTAAAAAATATTTTATTTCTCCTTAGATATATGATGAATTTGAGGTGCAAAAATGTTCCATCTATTTATGACCACTTGAGGGATCATTAGGGATGTTTTGATCAATGTATTGGTATGGTTATTAATTTTTCTGATTATTTTTATCGCTTTTTTTCTCAATACATTACTGAATTCATAGAAGAATTTGTGTGTTACTCTAATTGGTTCTTATCCTAATGGTGTAGTGACATTCAATTTTGTTAATTCAGTTGTTTCGAATAATGTGTTTAGGAGACGTACTAATGAGATATCTTCTTCAAATATTATAGTCAAATAGAAAAAGGGGAGAAGACAAGAAAAAAATACTATATAGAGCATTCAAAGAAAGAGAAATTGCATAAGAAAATCTAGGTCAAAGAAGAAATAATTTGAATGTCATTATTATACAATAAAAGAACGTGTTAAGAAATTTTTCTATTATGTGAAAATTGAAAATAGAATGAAAGAAAACCAACAGAATACAAATGGTGATGTATATGATCATATTGGTATTTCTACAAGGGGTGATCTTATTATTTTTATATTTCCATCAATATTATTTCTCTTTATTAAATTTATGTTGTTGACATGGGTTTTTGTTTTCAAGTGACATCAAGGAAGGAGTTCATTACATATTATATCCCTGGTAATTCTGGGATTTTGAAAATGTTTAATGATGTTCATGATGATGATTTATGTACCATGACTAATTGTTTATAGACTTGAAGAGGAAGCAAGATGATTTTGATAAATGTTCAGCAAGCAGCTGAGGTTCTTATGAATCATTTTTCTTCCAGCGTTCTTGATGATAATGGGTTTATTAGTACATTTGGTGATGTCCAATGGATTCGTTCTAAGGGATCCTTTATTTTTGATCGAGGCAAGAAGTATCCAAGTATTTATTGAACTAGACATTTTATTTCATTAAATACTACTTGCATTGTTGAGTGTTGTTTGCCTTCTATGTTATGGCATAAGAGCCCCAACCACATTAGTGATAAAGCGATTAGTGTTTGGAAAAGTTAGATCTACTTATATATTTTAAGAGTGTCAAATTAGACATGTGTGATCACAATATGGATAGAAAATAGAGATGAGTTAGTTTTAGTAGTCATCCATTGCATAGGAAATCACATGTAATTGAATTACTACATTCTTATGTTTGTGGTACTTTGTATTCAAAGACCATTAGTGGTGGTATTTATTTTATTAAATTTATTGATTAATACTCATGAATTATTTGATATTATGTTTTTAAATCCAAAATATATGTTCTAAGTTATTTTAAGAAATTTTAGTTTTTTCTGAGAGGGAATCAGGTAAGAAGTTGAAATGTATTTTCACTACCAATGGGGATGATTATTGTGGTCTGTTTGATCAGTACTACAATAAGGAAGGTATTCAACATCAAAAGAAACCTCCCAAGAAACCTCAACCAAATTGTGTAGATGAAAGGATTAATAGGCCTTTGTTGGAAAGTTTACGTTTATTTCTTTTGTAAATAATGATTCCTATATATTTTTGGGGAGAAGATTTATTTACTGAAACTTATCTTATCAATTTACCACCTATATTTTATTTGTAGAACGACACTCCTGATAAATTTTAGTATAGAAAAGAGATCAATTATGATCATTTATTTTTTTCTGGTTTAAAGGATTTTTGTTCATGTTCCTATAGATGGAGGTCCAAACTAAATGGTATTATAGGAAAGTTTATTTTTTTTAAGGAAATGGTTCATTTGGGTACAACATAGATGATCCTTATGTGAATAATCTTTTTAGGGGTTGTGATTCAGTGTTTTAGGATGATTAAACTATTGCAGATATTGATAGGGGAGAAAAGTATACTTTTCTAACTTCTAAAGGATTTTTCATTATTGAGCCAGATTCTGATTCACATATACCACATAATATTGATTATGATAATCGTTTTGAGGTGCAGGATTATGTTCAGGATGAATAGGATGGGGTTTGTGTTTCTTATTCCCCATTGGTTTCTGATGATACATTTCATAGGGTTATTAATGAACACATAGTTACACTTTAGAGATCATCTTGTCATCATACCATTTCTACTAAACAATAAACTAATGAGTTTGTTATCCTCACTAAAGTGGGAGAACAAGAATCTCTTGACGAGGTGATAGGAAGTGATCAGAAGGATACATGGCTTGTGGAAATGGATAATGAGATGAGATCATTACATGAAAACCATACATTTGAGCTACTGAAGTTACTTATTGGTAATAGATTCTTTAAAAATCAGTGTACTTATTAGACTATAAATGAAGAATCAAGTTATGTTCCACAATACAAGGAATGTATATTTTAATGTCATCCTTCAGAAGAAAGGTATTTTTTATGATATGTTTTTACCTATTGTCAAAATTTCTTTTATAATGGTTGATCTTCATTTTTCCTCTTGGTAGGACATGTATATTGAGCAGAAGGATGTGAATAAATTATTTCTCCATGTATTTTTAGAGGAGTAGATTTATATGTAGTACCCAGATTGTTTTGTTGAATCATCTAAATAGAATTATGTATACAGGTTGAAGAAGATCTTGTATGTTTTGAAGAAATCTATCAGGAAATGGTATAACATTTTGGAATCTATCATTTTTCATTAGGGTTCTATGAAGACATCTTCTGGTCACTTTGTTTTTATTTAGATATTTAAATCTAATGATTTGGTTATACTGTTTCGTTGTGTTGATGATATTTTTATTGTTGTGTTTTAGGATTATATAATTAATAGATTAAATAATAATCTTTTTCAATATTTTAGGAGGTAAGACTTGGGGTCATCATGAAAAATTCGTGGCTTGTCAATTTTCCTAGTCAGAAAGTACAAGAAACTATGATTATCTTATGAGAGATATATTGATATGGTTATTCATATATTTTCTCTGAACAGAGAAACAAAGGTTATTACTTTACTTTCTTTACATATAAATATCACTGCCATTTATTTACCTTGTACTAATGAAGAGATAGAGTAGATGCATTACATACCATATCCATTAACAGTTGGATGTTTTGTGTATGTAATGGTATGTAATAGACCTAATGTTTCTCATGAAGTTGATGTAGTCGGTCGATTTCTATATAATCTAGGTAGACAATGTTGGAGAGTAGTGAAGTATATATTACGTTATCCTCATTTTAATTTTGATATAATATTGGGTTTTGGAAATGGGGAACATGTGCCTTGTGGAAATTTTGATTCAGGTATGGAAAGAGTTATGGATTCAAGGATGTATACTTCATGTTAGTTGATTACTTTTAAAGGGGGTGTATATTTGAAGTATAGATTATCAAGATGTGTTGTTTTCATTACCAAAGAGTCTATTTTTATTATAGCTAATGAGGATTGTAGAGAATTATCTTGGATGGAAAATATTCATCAAGAGAAATTTTTTAATCCGGACACTTATGTTTTATTTTGTGATTACAAGAGTGATATTTGATTCAGAAAGAGTTCCACTTTTCTTAAAAAGACAAAACACATTTATGTTTGGTATCATTGGATCTATGAAATAAATTATTTGAAATTGATAGATCATTATAAGATCCAAAATGATGAAAATGGGTTAGACATATGGACCAAGTGTTTACTAAGAGGTAGATTTGATACACTTTGATTGATAATAAGGATGGTGGTGATCCCCATTTCAGTCCGAGGGGAGAGTATGTTAGGAATCCTGCTTTATGTGGCGACGTCACATAAAAAATAAAAAAAAGAAAAAAATATATATATAAATATTTGAGGGAGATATGATATTATTCTAGGATGAGGTTTTTATGGCTTGGGGGCATGACTTTTTCATCATTGATGTGTGTCTCTCCTCTTCATATTCATTATAGTTTAGTTAGGGTTACACTCAATGAAAGTTAGATTTGATACAAGTAAAAATATCTAGGTATGATTGAATTTCATCTATGGTGGCCTCTGGTCTGATCTTGGTTCTTTTTCATCTGCTCCTTTTATTTAGAAATTGAAAGACTTCTTCACCCAAATGCTTTCAGACTGCATCGTCCTTCCTCCTTTGATCCGCAATTTTACCTAAGTATTATTTTTTATATCCTTATAATATTTGGAAGTCTCTACTTGGTACTTAGGATTATTATTGGATCTCACATTATATACTAGGTCGTATGACTTTCCCTTTTTTATTTCCCATTTTGAAAGATTCTTGTGTAAACCTTTATTTTTCTATAAACATTTATTTGGTCACTACACATCTGTTTATTTTATAGTATATTATTCTAATAGAATGAAATTAAAGGTCTATTTCATGTTAAATTTTTTGTTTTTTATGAATTTATCACTTGTAATATTTTCCAACTCTGAGGATAGGAAGCTACAACTTCTCATTGCGAGTGGTTTATATTATCATTTTCATAAAACATAGAAAATGTGGTAGCAAGTGCACAACCATGGGTATAATCGACCATTCTCCCTTCAAAAATAACATCAACCACTATTTGCCCTTCTATGTTCATAGATCTATTCATTTCTAATGATGTTGTGCTTTTCTTTGGATTGGGAGACTCAATTTTGGTGTAATGTGATAAACCTAGACTCCCTAGTGGGATTTATAGTTTTTGAAATACCTTGATTAACCCTTGTCAGTGATATTTTATTCTGATGAATTTGGATATCTTTAATAGAGCACAACATGTGATTATGTTGAATATATACATTGAGGAACTCCATGATAATGATTTTAATGGCTCACGGAAATCTTCTTCATGGATAATGGGTTTTCAAACCACAATAAGGGGTTTCTGGTACTATTCTTGTTTTTTTCATTTCTATTTTTTTAGACTATCACTATTGTTCATTGTTTTTTCCTGTGTTCCACATAGGTTTCTTATCTTTCATGATAATTTTTTTGACTTTTAGTTCTTTCATTCATTTCTTATTTCATATTAAAATAACCTATGATGAGCATGCCCTATTAATGTTGGCCCATTTTATAAATCATGTTATCTAGGTGATCATTTTGCTGCATTTATTTCCACATGTCCTTGACCAATAAATAACTGGATGTTTTACTTCTTATTGAATTAAATTAAAAAATTAAATTGATTTTATTTTGTATTTCAATTTATTAATAATATATAATTATATATCTATTTGAAATCCTGGATTAATATTTTCTGGGCTTAATAAATTCAATTATTATAAATAAATTCATTTAAGCTCAGCTGAATCATTGTATATTTCTTCGATGACGTTCCATGTACATATGAACCAGTTTATTAGATCTAAAAATATTGTGTTTAATTTTATATCACATTTATTTCATTTCTATATAGTATAATTATTCTGTATAGAATATTTTATTATCTTATTTTTAGACCTCTTACAAGTTTGGTTTTTTTAATATACACTTCTAGTGAGACTATATTCACTATTGTAATATATTGATTTATTCCTCATGTTTGAAAAAAAATAAAAACTTCTATTTTCTATTTGTCAAATTTTTTGATATAAACAATAAATAAAAATGTTTTTTTTGTTTATGTAAAACTTTTAAATTATCATGATTTCTATGTTATGGTTTTGAAAAAAAATACCCAAGAATATCCTAGTAGTTGTTAGTTTTTTCATAACCGCAACGAAATTTGTACCTACATACCACAAAACAATTGGTATTAGAGCCTAATTGGGTTTACATTTTTCCTTTTAAAAATTTTAAAATATATTGTTCATTACATTATATTATTTGTTAGTTGTATTTTACTATTTCAAAATGCATTGATTATTTTAATGAACTTGGTCATTTTCTATCATAGGATATAATTTTCATTATGTTATTGATCATTTGTTTCCCTGAATATCGATGTTTTCTCTACCAGGCTATATCTTATTTATTGTTTTGGTAGGGAATCCCTATACATGCCTTTAGTATCATAGTAGGAGAGGTTCTCTAGGATTTTGACTTATGTCTAAGATCTTGATAATAGTAATGCGTTTTTTGGATCTTGTGTATCTAGTATTTTCTATATTCCTAGAATTTGAGCTTATGTTTTCACTAGTGTGTTCTTGCACATCCATTATTGTAGTTTTCTCTGCGTAAAGATTTCTAGTGAGTTCATTACTTAGGCTCGTGTAGTTTTTGGGTATAGTTTTCTTGTTTGTTGTTTGGTTGATCATTAAACTTCGTAGATTTTATGTTTTATCACTTTAGTGGATTTCCTCATTGGTATCATAGTATTAGGAACCATATACTGTTATTAAGAAATTTCTAGAATGTGTGGCCCTTTAGTTTCTTGTTTTTTCCTAGATTCTAAATAGATGCATATATTTATTATCATGATTAAGAGTTTTCAAGGGATATTGGGAATACATGCCTCTATCATTATAATATCCCATTGTTTCTGTAATTTACCATTGGATTTGATTTGGGAACTCATATCCATAGGTGGAAATTATAAATACATATTTGAAGGATCTTATGGATCCTTGATTTGAGATTCTTTCTATTGAATTATCAAGAAATAAGTCTCTGTTAAAGTCGACAATGCTTGTTGATTTAGTCCTCTTATATTTTTATTGGTTCAGGTGGAGTCATTTTTCATTGGTTGTTTTCTTTTACTATAAATAATCTCTATATTCATCTCATTTTCTATTATTTGGAAAGAATGACTTGTTTTTAATGATTTTCAGCTCTTTATTATTTCTCTGAGTCATGTTTTTCAATTTTTGTATGAGTATGAATACTTTTTTTTTTGTGTTCTGTTGCCACATATGAGTTATTATTGGTGGACCTCTTATGGTACGGGATATTACAGTCATGTATTCATCATCAAAATCATCTAATATTATGACTCATGTAGTCATTGGTATGATATTTATCATGATATTTTTTCATTTTTTCATTTTAAGCATGTTTTACATCATTAAAATATCATTAAATTTTTGGAAATATATATCAATGTTGATACATAATTGAAGAATCTTTGGGTTATACACTCAATGTGTTTCCTATTTAGCATTTGATCACACAATTGATGATATTTGATAGTGAATAAACATCATGTGGTTTATGATTTAATATTAAAGCTGTATATTTCTTGTTTTGTTGAATATTAGATTTTCTTCATTGATTTTAATTGTCAAGGTGAAGAATTTTGAAATCCTGAGTTCCCTTTTTTATATTATGGTTAATTTGATTACATTTTTTTAACATGTTGGTTTGTTATTGTTAGGAATATGGATTATATGAACCTCCCATGGATCCTCTACCAACCATGTGTTGAATATTTGGCACTCTTTACCCATGTGGTTCCCCTTTTCCTTGATTTTACACCTCCTCTACCTACATCTTTGATTGTAGTGCAATTAGGGTTTTGTGAGCCTAGTTTTTACCAGTGAAAGAGTAGTGTGCCTCAATTTTCAATGCATTTTTTCTAATATCAATTCAATAGATATTTATAGGTGAGGATAATTGTTTACCACTTCTCTTTATAGGTGGTGTTTGTTCTGGTTTTCCCTAAACCAGGAAAAGTAATAAGTGAATCTACCACATTGAGTATCGCCTACTGTGCTGGATTCACCATTGGAATCAACTTAATTTTCCGCTTTTAAAATAATGAGTACTCCGCCCGTGCATACACACTATTCCATAAATAATATCTGAATTTCAGAGTGCATTAATAATTTGAGAAGTGATCAATAAAAATTAATAATAAATATCTTAAAATTGACACTTTGTTCATAGTTATTAAATATGAAAAAGTAACAGTACACACTGATTTTTGTTGAATGAAGTTAAATAGAAATTAAAAATGAGAAAATAATTTATTGATATTTAAAGTAGCTTAACCATTGAACCAGAAACATGGAAACTTAACTTCAAAATGTAAAGAACATCATGGTTAAATTTCAGCAATGAAACATAACTCTGGACTGTTCTATCACCATGGAAATACAACTATGGAGTGTTCTATCACCACAGTAACATAACTAAAATTCGATTTTAGTAGCTGATACATGAATGATAACATTAACATGAACTATGGTTTTCAACCATAGTAGGTCAGACCATCAGATTCCAACTCATGTCATGAAAATATGCATTTAATAGCCTCATAGTACTGTAATGATATGTCAATGCAGAGGAGAAGAAATTTGTAATGTTTTTAGACAGTTATATTGATCCATTAAATACGTAATTAAACTTGAATGTTAGTAAATGACACAAATTAGAATCAAAAAACAACCGGTGGCATGAAACAGAATAACATAATAGTAGATACGATCAGAATAATTCCATTGGTAAAAAACATCACTATTCAAAAAATGGTTATTATGTTTAACAGTTGGAGATAATAAGATTTTCTAAAATGGGATTTCAGTTTTAATCGATGGAAACATGATTTATCTAAATATGTGTAATCTAGTAAACTGGAAACATAAATTCTATAATCAAATTGGTATTATTTTTTATAATAATCATACAAAACAAATCAGCATAAAAAACAATTTGACTGAAAAAATGAATAATCACAAAATGGGAAATCATTAATAATGGAAAAAAATAAGACATAAATTGGTTACACCTTTTTATAGAAAACATACATCAGAAATCATAAATAGTGAAATCTATATTAGTCAAAAAATTCTTAATAACAATATGTGCATTCCATGGACTTTTAAATACATATTTTATTTTTGATTCACTGAATATGTTAATGAAATGTTTTAGGAAAACAATTAAGAAGTAGAATATTTATAACATTAGATTAATCCAACAGATTTATCAAGATGATGAATGCATCCCTTAAGTATTAGTTCAACTGGTTATATTTAGTATAAGCCCCTTCAACTCTATTTAAAAAGTCTTAACATAGTCAGGGATGAAAGATGGTAGCATATCCATCAATTAAAATCATTTTCATGCCATGTGATTAATTAACACATATTCTCAAAATGATTCACTCTTGTGTTACGGTCCATAGAAGAAAAACTCATCTTCAATTATTTTCCAACTACATGTTGAAGATTGACAATTCTCTCGGTGTTTTAGATGTTCAGAATATAGCACATGATATATGAACTTTAAATATATTATACAACCATACCATATATATTACTAAATTATAACAACAGTTATAACCAATTTTCATGATCTAATCTTGTAAATAATGATTTGTAAGAAAAACCTTGTAGTAATGTCTTGGAAGCCTTTGTTTGTGATCATAATTCTTGGTATTTTATTGAATACTCGATCCACTTCCATACTTCGGAATATCGCATGCTGAACATAATAAAAAATAAAAAATTAAAAGATCAAGTGGGTTCATGAAAATCAATAATCTTTTTTTGCATGGAACATTTGAATAAAGAAGTTTACTTTTCCAAAATTATTGTATACATTGCAATGTATTTCATAATCAGATTCTCTACCAAATTCAGGTCATTAGAAATTGAATTCCCTAAGGAGTCCCATGTTGAGAAATCCATAGCTTCATTTGTTAACTTCTTGGATTGGAATAAAATGCATAAATCGCAACAAACAACATGGGAAAATTAGAAACATAACTTCTTATTTACCTAAAGAAATTACTCTATAACTTATTTCATTTTTTAGGTCACATAAATACAGTACCTGCAATAACACGCCTCTAGTTATGGATCCTTTTTTTGATGCCATAATCCCGAGGCTATATCGGTTGCAATGCAGCAACACTACAACCTCTGCTTAATATAATAAAAATAATATATTAGAATTTATGGTTGTAACATGAGTTCGTTTTGGGTACAATAAAAATAGATGTGTTAGTTTGATATATGCTAATTATGGGATATGTTAGAATCATAAATTTTAAAATTATAAAATAATACAACACCTGATTGTTGACTTTTTTAAACTTTCATAAAATTGCCAACATAAATTTAAAAATTATAAAAGAATGTAATATTCAGGGATAACATAGAAAGGGAACTCCAATATAGAAGTTGTGGAAGTAATTCAAAGTCTTCAAATTTCCAAAATAAATTGAGGAGTGTGACATTGGGTTTGTCTATTGTCCAACAACTGAGTCGAAAATTACTCTGGTGAGCTAAACATGAACTTGTATAAGAGTTCCCTCTGAGTCACCTTCTTTTCCTGAAGAAAAACATGAAAGCACATCCCAATCACCTTACATACTGAAAACAAATGTGGGGAATTTATAACAAATATGTTTCATGATTTCAGTGAAAAAAATACACAGTGTAGTCTATATTGAAGACAAATTGCATGTATTCATATGTTGGAAAAAATGGAGGTTAACTCTACAATTTTATGAAAAATTACCTGCATTCATATGAAATTACTATTGATGTATTCACGTGTATAGAGAAAACAATTAGAAAATAATCAAATAAAACTGTAATCATTTAATAATTAATAGAAGGGTAAATGTCCTAAATGAGTAACGTCCAACATGAAACCCATCCAGCAATATGAAAAACGTCAAATATAACAAAACATCCCACATTAAATGACATCTAGCATGAAAAACCCAAGCTAATCAATCTGCAAAAAAATGTCCAGCATCAAAAACATCTAGCATGAGTAATGTCCAGCTTAATATAAAACATATAGAAAGAAAAACCGATACCAAAACATCCACCATGAAAGCCATCCAGGATGACAAGAAAACCATCCATCAAGAAAAATGTCCTACATAAAAAACATCTAGCATGAAAAAATGTCAATAAAATTTCTAAAAACACATACAAAAATTTCCACCATGAGAAATCCCAAAAACAACAATCATAAGATACAAAAACATTCAACAGGTACAATCTACAAATACAGAATATACATATATAAATTAATATTAATTAATTTTAAAAAATTACCTGGGAATGACAGTGGAGACAAAAACATAGTTCTCTCCCCTCACCATCCCTCTTGTGTTGGAGACATAAAAACCTAAGGGAATAAAGTAGAAATAGGGACAATGTGATGGGTTTGACCTCCCTAAACGGGCATCATGGATTAATGGGTCAGTATACCTTTTACAGGGTGACCCTTGAAGATTTGTTTCAAAATGGATTTCTTTATGCCACTACCCTCCTACAATCTGAAAATATAGAATATACGTGCATGAATTAATAGTAATGACACTTCCTACAGCAATTCATTTGTGTTGAATTGGTATTGTCCTAGATAATACCCAAAACAATTTGTAACTGGTGTATAATGTAAATTCGATATGTAAATATTATAAAAAATTAAAACAAAGTTTTTGAAGCATACCAAATCATGATTATCAATCAAGCTAAAATTATAGACCCCGGTCATCTATTTTCTCTTGAAAGGAAAATCCACCAAATAAACTGATTATTCATGTTCACCTGAAAACATGAAAACTGAAGATAATCATTGAAATATAATCATAGGATAATATAAGGTCATGATCATTTGATTGGAAAAAAATAATGGAATATAAAAACCATCAAGTATACAAAATATAATACTCTTTATGCTCTCAGAAATTTTTGCTTGTGATGAAGACTTCCTTGGGTGTGTAGTTCTGTGACCAGTTAATTGGTCTGAAGATATTTCACCTGAAATAGACATCCAATTTTTTATGTGGAGATAGCTGTAGGGAATGTAGAAAATTTTTTTAGTTCTATTAAAAAAATAATCACCTATAGGAAGTGGATATGCAGTTTGTATAGTTTGGTACTGCATAAATCAACTGAAACATATAATTTTAGGGAAAATAAAATTGAATAGTAGTTCATCGTGTCAATAAAATCCCACAGAAATGGTTGTGGTGTTTTTTTGGGAGTAATAGATTACCACTGTAGCCTTAGTTGTGGAAGAGACATCTTGTTTCTAGGTTTTAAAGCTAACAGAGAGTTACATAATTGAAGAACACATCAGGATCCAAATGTATTTACTTCGCGAAGATGGTTGCGGTAGAAAAATCATGCGATCGTCATACGCAATGAAGAATAAATTCTTGTATGCACGTGTTGATGGATTGAGTCTGCAACCTAGCCGAAGAAGAAGATCTGGTCATTTCTGCGAGAAAGAAGACACACACGCATGTAATTGAAGGTACCAAAATACTCCCGCAAGTGGGTCGCGTGAGATCTGTTGTTCTGGATATAGGATAATGATTGAAGAGGACACCAAGATTTATGATTGATTTGCGATTGTTGATGGAGTAGTAAAACGCGATTGAAGAGGAAGCCTAGATCGAGGGGATCCGTGATTGAAGATGGATCTGCGATTCTTGATGGAGGTGATTGAAGATAGAGATGCGATTCTGGATAGAGGCGATTGAAGCGAGATCCGCGAATGAAGATAACCCTAGATGGAGGCTACTTTGGATGAAACGCGAGAGGGGGAGCTTCGCGGCCAAGGTTTTCGCGATAATGGAGGGAGGTATGGAATGAAAAGAGGAATCATGGTTGTGTGGTAGGGTGACACGTAAGCTTGAGGAAGCCTGTTTTAGTATAGATAGTAGATAAATACAGTCATTTTTAAAATTTTATTTTATTTTGTGATTAAGAGACTTGATCTCAGTAGATAATTCGAAACCTATATTCCCTAAAAATATTTTTAGTGTCTATGATCCCTTTCATGACCATAGCTAATGATCTTGAATTGTGAAAAATCTGGACAAAATAGAAAGACCTTAACTAGTAATGATCATGGATGTATATTAAAAAATACATGATTATTATTTCAATGGATTGAAAAAATATTAGTCACCAACAAAGGTTTGTCCAAACCCTAGTAAGGGCATTCAGTTCTTATTCATGTTATATTCTTTTGTCGTTTTTTAGACTACCAATGTTACTAATTGTTTTTATGGTGTATATCATGTGTGTTTTTGGTCTTTCTATATGTATTGTTTTAATTTTCCATTATATATTTTTATACCTTTTTTATAGTATAGTAATATAAATCATTATGATCAAGCCGCATGAACATATTCCAAATGGCTAAAGCATGTAAATCATGGTTTTACAAATTTTATTTTATCTTTTCTTCGACCTGTAAATTGTTAAACATTTTAAATCCTCATGAGTTAAATTCGAATAAAATTTTGAATCTATTTTTGATATTTGATGTTTTTGAGAATCAAAAATTATTTCCCTACTTAGAAGATTGTATTGAAATTTTATGTGTTAAAAAAATTATGTTATGGTAAATAAATTCGTTTATGGTCGATTTAAAATTTGTATGTTTTTTCCATGAGGTTTCTTATACATTTGAACTAAATTATTGGATCTGGAAATATTTGTTTGAATTTTAATTCTCACGTATTTATATTCTATGTTCTATGATTTTTCTTTATAAATTTTTTTATTCTATATTTTGATAATTCATACAAGTTTGAATTATTGTAATAGCAAATTCCAGTGTGACCACATTCGATGTTTTGATCTTTTGAGTTATTCCACATATAAGAATGAAGTGGGAAATTATATTTGCTATTTATAAATATTTATGATATAAATTGTAAATAAAATATTTTAATTTATTTTGATATGATAAAATTAACTTCTTGTTCAATTTTTTAATTTGAAAAACAAAATATTTGACAAGATGCGGGCAGTGGTTGGTTGGGTTTCGATCCTTGACTTCCACGCACCTCCACAACACATAATAGATGGATAACATGGGAAGAGAAATAATGAGTGTTTGATGGTCAAGTATTTCTAATTTAAATTTTTCTCTTCCACCATCAACCAAATCCGATCAGTGGTGGTCTACCACAATAGATACACTGATCGATGATGGAGTATGGATGGTTTCTGGTAAATGTTTGGCCACCCAACTCTTAATATTTGAACTTTTTCTTCAGGAATAATGAAAAAAATCAAATTTTTAAAGAAATAAATTTTAAAATACTAATAGTTCTCATGAAATGAAAAATTTCAAAATATAAAATATTATTTGAAAAATCATAAAGAATTAATAAATAATTGACAATTGATTCATACCTCAAAAGGTTCATTATTTTCTAGATATCCACTCTAACCCAAATATGTATCATTATCCTCTAATTGAATTGTTATAAACCATGACCTCTTATTATTATATGTTTTTTGTGGATAATCCACTTATTATATTATTAGTGAGGGATTTATTAACCTCAGGACCGGTGAACCAAATATTTTACTTATTTTTTTAATGAAAAAAAGTGTCCTGGTTCGGGGTCCAAAACCATATCACATATTATATCACTATAAATAAAACAAAAAATCAAGATAAAAATAGTGGTGAAATATTATCCATACGTGGATCTTGTATAGAGATATTTATTACTCACCTCATTCAAGTACATGTATTATTATTTAAAAATATTAATTTTTTTTGACAACCCATGACATCAATTAAAATATTCGAGCTATGTGAACACTTTGTGGAAATGTTAATAAAATTTATTCAAATAATTAAAATAAAAATCTAGGTTATTATATCTTATTCGCCTTCAAGTATTTTTATTCTGAAAATCATGTCTCACTCGAAGAGGTGAGAGTATTAATGTCACATTTGATTATCATGCCCCCATGATCTTTTCTAGGGATTATCATGCGAATATAATATGAATTCACATAGTATCATCCACCTTTGAATGATCTTATCATGATAATCATAAATTATTGTGAGGTAATTTTTAATGGTCGTGTTGTGCTCGACGTCCATCACTCCCCAATATATAATTTCTGACTGTTCATGCAAATACATCCCCAGTTATGACACATGAAAGACGTTATGAACTAGATGTATTTTTGTCTATAATTACAGGTGGTAAGAAATATTACCTAACCTATTCTCGATCTAGAATATCCCAATGAACCTTAGGGATATATTTCTTCCCGAACTAAACCTCCTCGAATCGTTTTACGCTCAGAAATTACGAAACACATAGTCTATCAATTTTAACCCAAAGGAATACCACTTTAATATATATAGGACATTTAATTTCCCTAATATATCCTTGTACACTCTTGTATCACATGTATCTTCTTTAATAACAATTACACAAACTCTAACCACATATGTTATGTATATACAATCTCGGTCTAGTAAAGGGGTTTATTTTCATCTCTCGCATACCATGCCTTCAACAATGCTATAATGATTATGGATTAGTATCTATTATTTTTTAGAAAATAAATTAATATTAGGTTATCATCCCAAATTCAACCAAAATTCATCACAAAAACCTATAAAATATCTTCAACAACCTAAAAGACTATCATAATTTATACATTTACTTGAGATTCAGATGCCATAATTGACCACAAATGTTTCTTAATGGATTCTTTCACGACTCCAAAAAAAATACATGAATCAAGAATCATGATTTAAAATAATAATAAATGGAAATCCATGAAACCACACAAATGGATATTTTTATATATTTCATAATCTCTTCATTGAACTCTTATCATGGAATGAAATGAAATGTATTGACCTGGTTAGTTATATTATGATCACCAAAAAAGTATAATTTGTATTTTTTGAATATGTACATCCCACCATCATGTTCATTTAAATATTATCCAATATTAATTGTGTAATTTTATGAGGATGAATTAAACAAGGCATTACATCTCTCTCTGCATTTTTCTTATAGGAAGGTGATGCATCAAGACACAAACACTAAAGAACTCTTCTTTATTCCTTGAAAATATTATTAATCCCAGAGATCCACATATAACATTATAATAACTATATGTTTTTCAATGGGGTATTTCTAAAACACCCTCAACACCTCCTAAAAAACTAAAAACACCATCCCCCCTATAAGAGGATAATGTTCTCCAAAAAATTTAGAGAACCTCTCAAGTGTATCACCTAAGGATATAAAGTAAAATAACACATTGAAATAAATGTCTCCATCATGGGACTCCCTTAATTAGGGATGAAGTGTAAACTATACCACCATAATTCCAAGGTAAGAAATTTAACCCTCTTCCACCTAAAAACAAACATTGAGGATTCATACTCTATCATGTGACACCACACAGATACCTCAGAAACGTATTATGTATGATACATCCTAATTAGGGAATCATATAAAATTTCCCCATTTACCAAATTTTAAACTATAATAAAGTCATAATATTTTATGAACATTATCAATTTCTTATTTCTCTTGTCAATATATTACTAAGAGAATATAATTGAGAATCTTTGGATCCTTATTGACCATAGATAAATCAATACAAAGATAATTCCTCAAATAATTAAAGAAAACACCACAATTTAAATCTTTATTTCACTGGTTCTATAATTTTTCTCATAATTCCTCAATTTATAAGAATCGTAAAAATTCACTACCTATATATACATCATAAAATATCAAATTAGAGTCTTATAGTTATTAAAAATTACTATGTACTCAAATTATTTCTCTAAAAATTGTTGCACTAAAGCATGGGTCGAACATCACTTTATCTCCACAAAATATTTTTAATAATAACCATACCATATGATGGTATCCATACTTATGTTAATGGTAGTTATGGGATATAAAATCCTAGATAATTATTTAAAGTAACATTTATAATATTCTTCCAAACTAATTTTGTTAGTAATATTGAATAAATTCATTGGAGGCTCTTAATAGATCATTATCATGATCTTTATTGGTTCGACTGCGAATCCACCCTCTAGGATGACTTACCCAAAAAAATAGACTTCCTAAATCTAGAATATTTCTTTTGAGAGATTATAATATAGATAGCTATCTAAAATAAATTCTAGGATGTTCCTATAATTCTTAACATGTTTTTTTATTTAGTAGATTATAGAAGATTATTTTTTCAATGAATACCAATATAAATAAATCTATGAATAGTTTGAATAAATGGATTGTTAGTCCCTTCAAAATTTATTGGGATATTTTCAGGAAAAATGAAAACATTAGGAACCTGTAATATCTATTGAAAAACCAACATTTTATCTCCAAAATTTCCTCCTCAGAGTTATTAATACGATGATACCAGGAGCTAAGGTCTATCACCACAAACCACTTAACATCCTTTCGTTGGTCGAGGAGGTCATTTATTACCAATAGAGGGTATTTGTTAATCATTTTACCTTGGTCAGATGGTTATAGTTAATAAAAATAATTAGGTTACCATAATTAATATTATGAAATACAATAGGTTCTACCCAGGGGAACAGATTGTGCCCAATAAAACATTTATCTAAATGGTCATCCAGTTACACCTCCATCGACCATAGCTTGGTTGGGACCATCTGATACATTACGATATATATCATTGTGGTACCAATATACAAGTATATATATTTATAAATCTATCATTGAAGGAGAAACTTCGGGATATTCTATGTACCAAAGTACATGTAATCTACAAAACATGGATGCTGATCTTCTGATGCATCTATGGAACATAAAACCAAGTTGAATGACTGGTGGGTAAGTGGTTGAATGTTATTACATGTTATCCCTTATCATTTTAACTAAAGATACCAATCACCGATGAAACATATCCTCGATCCATCAGCTAGATATCACACCACTCTTTGATTATAGTAGTATACCCATGAATGGATGATTGATAACCAACCCATAGCATGGATGACATAGTAGGGCTTCAGTCTCACTATAATGAGGCCTAATGAAAACTACCCTCCAAAGATAACAATATCACACCATTGATATAAGTGTCTGAGTGTCTTGTCACCTATAATATGAGAATCCACCCATAAAGTTATGGTTAGGGACTCTAATGAAATCTTTGATTCTTAGACAATGGATAAAAAAATAATGGATAGACTTAGTGTCAATAATAACTAATGATAGTGGATAAATGACATAAATTTTACCTCAAATAATATCTATCATTTACTTGTCGAATCTGAACATTACATGAATCTATCCAGGTCCCGGACCTTCAATTCCCTGATCATGGTGAAGACCTCATAGATATGATGGAGGTGGGAGTGAATATACGTGTCTTGTACCTCTAGATACTCCTAATATACTATTAGAACCTTTGTTAGAACCTCATTTTAGTGGGCTACAAATACTAACACAGAGAGGCCCTCGGTATCATATTTTCCTTTGATGTGAAAAACTATCCACTTAGCCACCATCAATACCCTAAACTACTTATCTAGTAAAATATTTGTGATCCAAGTTTCCTATAACATCACAATAATATAAATGCCTACCTCCCTACTATTTGGATCCTCTATGAGACTCCATTATCACGAATCCATGATACAAGTATCAGGCATGCATATTCCTCCACAAATGGAACCCCAATTCCTATTATCGACTGACTTCAAATAAATAATCTTCTCCAAAAAATCTGGAACATGTCCTACTTAATATTTGTATCTCTATCTGGAATCTGTTAGTCAATATCATTATCTCTAGGACTCTAATATATGTGGGTATTCATAAAGGCACTACAACAGCACAAATCTCTCTCTCGAGGCCCCACTCAAACATCAATATAGACAGAAACCCATAATACCCCATGTAAATGGAATACCTTATTTGGTTTTTAAACATTTACACATAATCAACTATGGTCATTCGTTCTTGTTGAGGTTTTAATAGTTCCAATAGTAAAACCATGTTTAGGTTCCCTACATAGTACTCCTCCCAAAAAATATACTCAGTCCCTATCCATGGAAGAGTATGATCATTGTGAAATATAAAATAAAATAACAGAAATTAATCATCACATTATGGATAAGTATCAATTCTATAACCACTATCTGATCAGTGGGTTTCCAAACCAAGATAAAACTCTCAATTGATTATCTCTAGATAGTCCACAATACCCAAAGGATTAGGCTCACCAAGGATCTATGTAGTACACTATTTTTTGAAATCACATAACACATTCTATCTATGGGTCATCTCATCCTCCTAAAATGGAATCATCAACTAATAATAAGTAAGAGGATCTACCCCTACATAAAAGAAGAAAAATACCCCATCTTCACAATAGGTGGAGGGTCTACCATTTTCTTGCATAGAATAGATACCACTTGATCATCCCCATAAATTATTGTTTCTATACTCAATTATTCAGTATAAATATCCTCTAGTATAGGAACAAGATCTCCATGACCCTATATTTAAACATTACATTGTTTTCTATAGTGTTTCTTCCTATATTTTCTGAGGGGAAACTATGATCATTAGTGTATACCCTGGTGATGTGACTCAATAATGGTATAGAAATCTAGAACTGACTACTACATGATGCATGTACTATCCATACAAGACCCATAAAATTATTCCTTATGTTTTTAAGTCGATTTATGGATTATCAGAGTCATGAAAAAAGGATACATCAATGACATGCACCTATGTAGGGCTCTATGATCTGAAAACAAAACTCAAGACCCCTTGATGCTTTTCTCCAATATTTAACGAGATAAACTCCCTAAGACTCTTAACCCTAAACTTCACTACGAGGGACAACATCCTCAATTTGATATCACTCTGACATGAATCAACCCAAGCCCCCCCAACCAGTAGATAAATTAGTTGTGCCACCCCATGTCTACCACCAATCAGCCAAGGGCTACTAACATTTATCAAGAAAAAAATATCTCACTATTGACTCCTTAGAATAAAACATAAAATGAAACTATATATATATATCCAAAATATAACTAAACATCAATTAAATACCTGAAATAACAACTAAAATACAATATAATATAAAAATAATAGATTAAAATTTCCTATAATAATGTAATAGAGAAAAACATTGACAGTATGGGAAAATATAAGATATGAATATCATAAAGTAAAGACCAACCTAAGGTAGTTGGAAGGATAGATTCTTATTATTTGTACTCGTAACCCAAACATGAATAGTATCTATCATCATTAAACACCACTAATAGTCATTTTTCTAACTCCTTGTACCCTAAGATTTTCATTACACTATATATCATCCAAAAATACACACCATATTGGAAAAGAATGAACATGCATGGGTGAGTAGAAAAATACCTCTTGGGATGTCCCAAAATTACAAAATAGATAACTAAAAAACAAGCCATATCAATTATAAGGATAATGAAAATTAAAATCTAGATATTTTTTAAGGACAGAAAACATAAGTACGTAAGAAAGTACCAATCTTCATAGCTCATCTCTACGAGGATCAGATTCATAGGAAACCCAACGCCCCCAGTAAAGAATACCTAAAATTATTATTACATCCTTGATTTAAAAATAAACATGTCACATATATAAATAAATATTGGGGGACCCATGCCTCTCCAAGGTATGTGAATCCATCTAGGGAGTAGTATCCTTGAAAGAGGAACCATGCCAAATCGGGAAAAGCATGTTGAATGAAGGATTGTCAACTCCATAGATAGAGGACCCATCACTTGTCTCACGGGGGAGTCCCTATAAGTCATGTGGGGGACCCATTAAATTTCATATCCATATTGATTAAGGGAGTACAAAAAATGATTTTTGAAATGAAGGACCCATGTTTGGGGTTTATGGGTGAGTAAAAAAATCCATGATCCATATAGGGAACTAATGCCTTGTCATGTTTATGTCTTTAAGGTGAAACCAAAACTATTCCTTACTTCACACATCTCACATAAACCCAATTTCAGTACCTAAATAGTTTAAATTACCTAATTTTCCTATAGCACCTCATAAACTATGATTAATTTTTATGTGAACCACACTATCACATTCTACACGAAAAAACTCTTATATTGGACTACTAAAATTTATGATTCTGAATCATAGGTGAAAAAGTTCAATAATTTCCTAAAAGGATCATATCAGGCCTTGGGGTAGCCCTTAGGGCATTCGATATACTACCAAAAAAACGGAAATCCATCCATAGTCTACATAGTTTACCATGAATAGTATATTTTTCAGGAATGAGATTCCTTATGCACCCCAATGGGGGCCTACTACCCTGTAGAACAAATGTTCAAGATAATTAGGGGTGAGAGCTTGGCTAAGAGGAATAACCTCTATAAATAAAGAGCATCCAAGGGGGGACCAACATATAGGGATTCATCTATGACACATGGGTTAGGTTAGGTAAAGGTTCCTGACCCACTTATGCTACTCAGTCTCATGGTTGGGTTATGTCATTGTATGGATTTTAATCCACTACGGCCGGACATTTTCTTGGTTCAATTCTAGAGTCCATTGGTGGGATTTCCGCCCCAACTATCACACCCCTTCCCCCAACATTGAGGGTGGAAAATAATTGAACCCCAATTTTTCGAATGGTCCATTTGAAACAATAATTCAACCTCATTCTAAAAAAATTGATTCATCATCCCACCTCCACTCTTAATTGGAGACTACTAAAAATTCTTGATGCCACTCATATTTATATCGTGCCTCCATGCTATAGTGCTCGAGCCACCATAATGTCATATATACTAAATATTTTCTTCTTTTCCACACCAAAGAAACACCGCCCTCACATATCCACTTGATTTCATATCCCCATCCTACATATTGAGTGTAATATACACCATTTAAAAGGATGGAGAGGCTTCATTGGTTCTCTTCATCATGAGAGTGAGAAGAGGGAGATGGGAAAAAGATATGGAGATTACATGAAGAGATGGAATGTGGGGTTGTGTGATGGATGAGGATTCATGACTACCCCTTGACATATAATGTTTTTATCCTAATCCAGCCAATGGCTGTGTGCCATGTTTGGTGAAAATCCTAAGAAATAATAAGGGAAAATGCCGAGTGGACATCTCGCCATGTGAGCCTATTTTTGGGAACTCATTCTTTATCAAATGACGAAAAAAATATCAAATTGTCATTGAAAAAAATTGAAAGATCGTGATATTTTAAAATATTCGGAAAATTTTTAGAAACAGAACAATATTTAGAAAGACATATATAATGGGATAAGAATAAAAAATTAAATGGTTCATCATCACCTTATGATCCAATATTTCTCTAATATCCTCCAACATCTCCTCATTTAACAAATAAAAACCTAATATATTCTAGATTTATGGAAATTTCCACTAATACTATAATAGGAGGACTATTGAGGTATTTCTATGCTTAGTGTTCAGTCAACCATATATGTTTTGTAAAAAATTGAAATAATCCTATCTGGGACCCAAAACACATACATGTTATATTACTCCAAGATAAAACCCCACATTCGAAATAAAATGGATTATTAGATTTTCTATTTGGGGATCCATTTAAAAGATATCAATGATTCACTTTATACACATTCATGGGTTATTATTTTAAAATATTGATTATTTTTTGTGAGTTCATTTCACAAATTATAATATTCATGTAGCACAACCACATTATGAAAATGTTATTAAAAACATTTAAAGGATAAAAATAAAATTTTGTGACATAATATTTTTGATGTATTCTTTTTTAAATTTCTTAAGTACCATTTTATATTAACATTTTATTAATTTTTGTTGAAAATATATATTTAGTAAATTTCTATATTTTATGAATTTTTTTATATTTTGGAGTTCAATGTAAATTTATTTTAATTCTAAAAATTTTCAGTAATTATTTTCACTATTAATTTAATTGAATAAACTCAAGCTTCATTTTTTTATGTTGAGGTTTTTTCGATGTTGATTAAAGATATCATATTAAATCATGCCTGACATGAAATTATAATAAAAATGGACTACATTGTTGACTGTGTAATTCATCCTAATTAAATTATAATTCTTGAAATTGTGATTAACATTATCAAATGTAAAAAATAATACATATGAATTAAGGAGATCATGAATCATCATGGTCAACCATGAGGACTCCAAAATTGGCTGTGAAAACCCAAATTAGGACTTCGATGATATATGTGGTAGAAAATAAATCCAAAGTCACATTGAATAAATTTTAAGGTATAGTTAAATTAGATATGTGAAAATATTAAATGAATCACAGGATAAATTTTGAAGGGGTCACATGGGATATTTAATGATTTTGTTTTCTAATCCTTAAATTAGGTTTATAGATGAAAGAAGATAGTTCACTAATAAAGAAGAAGCACATGAACTGATTATGAATGGTATATATCTTGGGTTGTAAATTTTCCAATGAACTTGATATACTATGTCATAAATAACATTAATATTTATAGTGAAATAAAAATAAAATCATAAATTGTGATTCAACACACCACTGAATACTACCCAAAGATTTCACAATATTCATTAATGAGAAAAATGTCAAGGAAATTATCAAATTTCTCTAGATGAGAGAAAATATTAAATCTGAGTCATGGATGAAATAAAAATATATTTATAGAGCTTAAATATCCCAAAAGTGTGAAACATATTATGTGTATGGTTTTCTAACCAAATTGGGAAATTTTTTCAACAACAATGAGAATTGTTTCCTAGGGAAAGAAAGTAAATAATTTGAAATAATGGGTAGGTGTTGAAATCTATAGAGAAAAAAGATAATATAACCAATCTAAAAATGAATAGGGTATAAAATGTTCAAAATACCCCTGCAGTAATTGTATAAGCTTCTTGAAACATAAAATAGTGTCATTATAGAATGTGATACAAAGATTATATAAAATTGAAACTACATACCACTATTAAGGGGTTCACATTTGGACACTATTAGGGAGAATAAATCACATGACAATAAGTTCAAGATTTATATTTGATCTGAAGAGTGACTCCAAGATATGAGGTGAAGAAAAAGGATTGGTTAATGATAACTAGGATAATGATTCCAAGTTGATCCACATGAACTGATTAACTGAATATTATTTTTCTCTTGATCTAGTAATTCTATTTTTGATTTCATTATAGGTTTGTATTTGAATTAACTCTAAATTTTTTATAATTGAAGTTTATTTAAATTTATCAATTGATTGAATGATTTATTGACTATCGACATTTATTATTTTATATTAGTGACTACTTTATATATCATTAAATATAGTATTTAAGGTTAATAGTGAAGTATCACCAATTAAATATGAAACTATAAACTAGAATTAATAAAACACCCTTTCTGGACTGAAAGTTATTAGGGGTGGTTTTTGAAAAATCTAATTTATTGAATAAAATTGTAATTTCATGAAACTGTATAATGACTTATTATGTCATTAGGATGTATCAAGATGACTCGATGAATTATTTATGGAATTAAGTCATCATTTTTGAAAAAAATTTCATGAGATTATATTAGGTCAGTTTTGTTTTTAGATTTCATATTCCCTAGAGTGTGTGAGTCAGTCAAGTAAATTTGAAAACCTTGGTTTTTAGTATTATCCTTTCCCTATAACTGATTAATTCACTATTATCCTATTTATCCATTGTGATTTGGAAAATAACATGCATCTATTTGTCCCTAATTTACATTTACAAATCAACTAAATTCAATTATGAATCGAAACATATCCTTGTGAATTTTATTATTTTTTATAAGTTTATATATTTTCAATTGAACATATGAACATAAATGGTACGCTTTACATCAAAAAAAATGACTCTAGTCTTATTTTTTATTATAGTAATTTCTTCATTATTTTCCTTTATATTAGAAATATCTTTATTCCTCTCTATTTTTGATCAATTATTTTCATTAATGGAAACATTCCTAAAACTTTTATCCTACATTCCATTATGGAATAAAATTTTTCTTTATCTTTATCCTTTATTTATGAAGTAATATTACCCAAAACATTTCTCCACTAACACACATGGATAACACAAAAACCCAATTTCTTTTTTATTAAATATTATCTTCACTCCCACCGAAATCGTCAATAATATATTCAGATTTTATAAGATTAAATACTCTAGTGTAAAAAACTATTCATATAATGTGGATTTATAATCAAATTTCTTAAGATAGTGATTTAAAATTATCTTATGATATAAAATGTACTTATATAGTTAAACCTCTTATCCTTTAAAACCTAACCTTTCATGAACCTTTCATATGTGATAATATTTACTAAAGAATCTATGAAGGGAATTCAAAAATTATGTTTGTTATGAATTTCTATTAAATTACTTTTGTTTTACTTGAGAATATTGTTCCTAATCCTCTATAATAATGACTATATTTTATTAAAATATAATGGGATTTCTTAATTCTATTATCTATATAATTATTTCCAATATTTCTATTGTATAATTTCTTTCTTATCCACTTTAACCAATTATCTTATTAGTATAATGATTTTTTCATTAACATTTCTTTCAATTATCAATTTTGTGAACATTATTCAGGTTTTGAGGTATAAATTCATGTTATCCAATAGTATAATTTCATTCTTTTAAATGGATGAAAATTTTCAAAACATCAATCTTTAATTTCATAATTTAAGTGACCTGATTTTTTATATTTACATAGCTAGACGTCCTGGAAACTGAATAGGTATTTAAAGTGACTCATCCCAAACAAAAAACCACATAAGACTAATAACGAGAATGAGAATTCAACTGCAAAACAGCCTTCAATAAATTAGGGTTTGGCTATTAGTGTCGAGGTTTTCATTATTCAAATGGACGTAATTACACTTTATAGAGAAAAAATATAACTATACAAAACATACTCAAACAGAAAATAATAATTAATAAAAGATCCCTGATTAACCAGTATCATAAATTTAATAATTAATAATAGGTAATAAAAAATTGAAGCACCACCATATGCACAACAACAACTGAAAAAGTAAAGTTACAAAAAATAAATAATTCAAAAAACCACTATGTTATATGGCATTAGACTATTAATAAAAGCTCAAATGTAGACTAATAAAACTATACTAATTCTTATATTCTATTCCACTAATTTAGTGTTAAAATATGAATATAAAATTAGGGGTGAGTTTTTCCAAATACACAGTAGGTCTTCCCAAAAAAAATTAAAACAACATCAATACCATGAAAGAAAAATAATCCAAGTAGAGAAATTGTTTTATACAAGTGTCATCTTACCATTTATTTCCACCTATTGATGAAATAAGTCAACTCTAAACTCCGGAAAAAAAACTCATCCTAGTAATGTTAAATAACAACTTATGTTTTCTCATATAAAATATATATGACCAAAATTTCCAAAAGAAACACTCCCAAAATAACAACATAGGTAAAATATTACACAACCCATAAAAATATAAAAACGGCCCCTGTAAACAACCTCACAATGACTAGTACCTAGGATCCCTAATGATTAATTATGTACCACTAATACACCATTAAAAAATATATATCTATCAATAACAAGAAAGAAACATCTATAGGGGTGAGGTAGGCCAAACTATAAACTAGTTATCCAAAAAAACTAAACAATAACTTCTTATTGGGTTAACCTTTAGAAGAACACCTTTGGTGTTTTGTTTTCATGTGAGTAGTAACACCATTAATAATGTAGAATTAGTATAAAATAGTTAGTAACTCTCATAGTCTCAATGTCATAATATTGTGTCTAATATGAACAATCACCATAATTTTCATGAAATCATTATCATAAATATAATGACCTCGTCATCAATTCCCTTACGATACAATCTACATCAACTTCATCATAAATTTTCTATCTTATCTAATAGGTGAATCATAATCATATCAAGAAGGTTTAAAAATAATAATATTTTTTAATTAGTCCACATGACTATTCAATCACCTGACCACAATGCTACTATTCACCTAGGTAGGAACATTATTGAAGAAACCATTTGTATAAATTATGTTTGACATTGAAACAGAGGGTGAAATATACAGATTAATGAAAAACTACTCATCAAGGTGGGTAATATCCAATGAAATAAAAAATTCAATATTTGGAATGATATAAATAAAACAACATTCTAGATTTTATCCTCAATCTTATACCATTATCTTAAACCTTACCACATCTCCTTGGATTCATCAAATAATTCTTTGTGTATTTAAATTACCACAAAATATTCATTAATTTACACTCATATACTCATATCTAAATATTCTTTTTTCATTTTAATTACCTTATTCACTTTAAATCACTCAATGGAAAGAACCATCGAAATATACTCGATAAAAAAATAAAACATTCCTTTATAATTTTTCCCTAACAAGTCTCTATTTTTTTTGGTGTATAATTATTGGAAATTAAAGAAATGCAAACTATCAAAATAATTTCATCTAGACTTGAAAATTTAATTATCATGATCTAAATGGGAAAACATGTAAAATTGACTATTTATTGGTTGAAAATGGACATCAGTCCAAACATATTAATTTTTCTATTGTTATGTATTTATAATTAATAATTAGATTAATTGTGGATGGGGATATATAGAAAAATTGATGATAGAGCGATAATGGTGGAATATGGAATGTATCATGTGCGTTCCACTAATGAATATCAATAGGACCTGTACTGTTTACATAACAAATTACCATTTACTCACTTTGGATTAATGAATTTTCAACCTACACCTTAAATCATTCCACATGGTTAGACTATACCCTTTTAATACCCATACACAATTGGACTAGTCCCTTGACCCCATTCCATGGTCTAAGTTTCATGGGTCCCATATTCTCCAAAAAAATTGATCTAATTATATTGGGCCATTAGTCATTATATTCCTCATCATACTTCATCAGGATCCCCTCCCCTTGACATAACCACCACCCCACATAATTTTGTCCCTGAAATCCATTCACCATATTCATTCACCTTATTATCCTCATATGGGTATCTTATTCCACACTTCATCAAAGAGAGGATGAATTTTTATATTTAATTTATTGAACCATTTAAACCACACAGATATTCTATAGAGTATTATAGTGAAATACCACTCACAATGGACTACTACTCACCATCAATCTTTGTTTCCAAAATGATTGATGGTTAGATGATATTATAATCATCAGTATTTTTTCAATCAATATGTAAAAACTATCCGAATTATTGTTCAATAAAACTGATGGCCTTCGTCATGAAATGGGTGGAGATGGCAGGCCATCACGGCTGATATAAATTTTCTTTTTTGATGAATTAGTCACAAATTAAATTATAGTTAATTAATAATTAAATAAAAAAATTATGAACCTCATTAAACCTTCATAAATTTAATGAATGAACAAATATAAATAAATCTTCTCAAAATTTCCGACCACATAAGGGAATATCTTTACTACAATTATTTGGAGAGTATTCTATAACATAGATGTACCATTAGTGACCTATATATCACAATGCCTATGTCAAGGGTACTAGTGCCTTAGGTCTAAGGAAGATGCTGAAGAATTATTTACATGTTGTAATTTATAAGATAATTCATGATATATTATCCCAAAAAACCATCTTTACCCATCTATATGTCAGATGTTCTTGAAAACCCATGATTGTGTCATAAAAAACAATTCTAACCATGTAATTAAAGAATGGATAAAACCCAAATCTTATTAGATGAATGAATAAAAAGATAAATATAAAGTGGAACACCTAAATATAAGTAAGAACAAAATAAAATTCTTGGAAAAATATAAACTAATTCCAAGGAAAGACAACATGGTATATGTGATGAGATGAATAAGACCACCAACCACCACAATGAGATCTACCTCTACGGTGGGAACTGATTCCAAATCTAAAAAAAGTAAACAATCTTTTAAGGTAATCCAACAACCATTCTAACATTCAAGTACCTGAAAAGAAATATTAGAGGGGTTTAATTTCCAATATAGTTTCTATATAGGGTGTGACCACAAAATACATATAATGAAACTACCATAGGTGTCTCAAAACATCAATATTATAACATGATTACACTTAAACAATTATACACAAACATATATATATATATAATAAGATAGTTAATTAATGAAAAATAAGGCATTATGTTAAACTTGTAATAAATAAAATCATAGAGATACATATATTACAATTTTCAACTCCATATACTGGTAGGGAATATACATATAATACTTCATTTGAGCCCTATCATGGGATTTGAGATGAGTATGACTATAAAATCTTTTATTCATTCCTATTAAATATGTAATAAGTAATCTGGGTATAATTTCCATCCCATAAAGAATTGGGGATCATGTATACTCAAGTATGGTAAATTTTATAGATCATCCCTTATAGAATAAGAGTACGGGTATAATAGATCTATAAAAGTATTGAAACTAATCTAATATGATTGAAAATTATTCACTAATTGTACACCAACATATAGTTCATATAATAGAAATTCCAATACATGATTTACTTGGGAACCTTTCTATATTATCACTTTCTACATAGCTTTTCATTAATAATGTAGAATTTATTGACATAAAATTATTTTTCTTTCTCAAAAAAATTATAATTTAAACATATAAACATTCTCAATAAAAATGTATCCACCATGATAATATAAAAAATTAAAAATGTGCATAAATTAGTGTTATATACTCTATTAAGAAACATGATTATTACAATAATTGAATCACGTTTTTGAAACAAATAATAAAAAACATGATTAAAATAATGGCCATGATAAACCCACCCAATCTTGTGATAATATAAGGAGGGAAGAAAATAATATGATTAAGAATCATGGTCAAGATTGTATATCAATATAAGAATATGGTATTTTAGGAAAGAAAGAAAATAATATTATAGGGCTGGACTAATGGAATCATATTGGTATAACATCCTCAACATCCAAGAAACAATAAGGTGATGTTAGCTAAGGTGGGTTTTTTCATTTGAGCAGCTCAACTAAGTGTACAAATACCAACTATGTTTCTTGAATAAGGAAAAAACATGGTAAGGCTTGGAGTAAAAAGATCAAGAAATTTCCTATAACTAGTTTTTTATGTTTTTTAATGAAAATCTATATCAATTTAATTGGTTTATGTATCTAATATAAAAACCAACCCACAATTTAATATTAAAATCTGACATTTGATACAACTATGTTTTATAAATAAAATAATTTTAAAAAGATAAAAGGTGAATTTCCTGGAAAAGATATTTTAATAAAATATTTAAAATAGTCAGTAATAAATGAGGGGAGAAAACTCAATTTTGAAAGCATTTGACATGGGAAAATGTTTTCAAGTCAGATCATTTATTTATATGAAACATATTTAAACCCCTAAAAACCTTCATTGTTTTCAAGTGTCAATGTTTGGTATTTACTAAAACCATGCATCGTTACATGTCATATAACTTCTTACCACATGGTAAACCCATCCACACCCTCCCCATTGAATCACTCTCATATCCATAAATTATGTCTGGTTATTTTTCTTATGGATCATTTAGGATTTTATGGAATTAAGTGATTCTCATTATAGAGGATATATGGAAATAATATAAGTACACAAGAGTTAAGTATATATAAAAATGAAGGTTTATTCCAAGAGAAAACATTTATCATGTAAGTTTTCATCAATAAAATTTGTGACAAACAATAATCAAAGGGTTCTATTTCATGTCAAGATTAATGTTGAATAAAGTTCCCAATAAATTTAGATAATTGTGTTTAGTAATATAATTCTGGAAAGTGTTACCAAATAACCAATAAAGGTAAACTCATCATAATGGCTCAAGAATCACTTTGAATTTTCAATGTATAATTTTATTATCTTAGTTCATAAGACAATAAAGTGGTAAAGGGTCCTCTTACATATTGCAAACCAAATTCCCCTAGAAATTTTTTAATTATTTATACAAAAATATCATTGGTAAGACATCAATTTATATTTATGAAAATATGAGATTATATTTATAAATAATTTGGTAAAACCAAAGGGATAAAATTTTTAGGGATATCTCAAGATTCACTATGTGAGTCAACACTAATAACCATTTTGATAAGAAATCTTTACCAATCCTAAATGATCATTGATATCCATAAAACCATTGATACAAAATCCAATATTCATGAAAACCAAAACCCATAGTTATCATCAAATAAGACCAATATAAACCCATAAAAAATAATGTAATTAAATCTATTTAGT
This sequence comes from Viscum album, assembly GCA_963277665.1. Lineage (NCBI taxonomy): Eukaryota > Viridiplantae > Streptophyta > Magnoliopsida > Santalales > Viscaceae > Viscum > Viscum album. The sequence continues at coordinate 23,989,610 of OY728133.1, read as the reverse complement.
CTCTACAAAATATATCATCCATAATCCCTAAATATATTTTGGAAAATTGTCTATAAAATCCACTTAAAATCTATAAATCACAAATCTAAAAAATACCTCAATGGAATTCAATGATAATGATAATGAATTTTTAGAAAAGAACCCACAAAAACAATTATTATGCAAGAGAGGAATAAGGAATAAATTTTTAGTTTAATTCCACCATGCTCTAATGGAATTCACTGTAGAATCCCGAGAAAGGTGAAGTAAATCAAAATATAGTGGGTAGAGAAGGTAGAGAAGAAGATAGGGGATGTTTACCTCATCTCCAGTAATGAATATAACCCATGATACTTCATTAGAGGAAGTTATTTGATGAAGGGATGAGGGTGATATCAAAGGATCCATGAGTGGGTACTCCTTGAGCTAAAAGAATGTGAGATAAATGGAGAAGTGAATGAAAATAAAAAAGAGTGGAAGGTAAAAAATACTAAAACACCCCACTAAAAACCATATATGAATCTAGTCTGGTACCTGATCATGCACCATCAGATACATGATAGAACCCCCAGCACAATGAGGCCATTGTATGGTCCATCGGGTACTTGGTGGCCTTTTATTGGGACTGGATATCACCTATAGGTGTAACCTAATGACAAAACCCTTTTATTGGTAACATGAAAAACCAAAAAACCTCACAATCCTTAACTATTTCCCAAAAATTATCTAGAATTCATCCACAATTACCCAAAACTAGAACCAAATCAACAATTAAAAAACAACCCCTTGACTGAATCCAAATTTTTAACAAGCCTATGATTTGCCCTTTCAAAATTACCATTGATGGTTATAATAGTTTGTTAATAATTATTGTTGGGAAATGAGTCATTAAAATAACCTCACCATATGAATTTTCATCCCCTGATTACTCCAAAAAGGTTTACCTAGTTATTCACCACCCCAATGACTCTAATACCTACATTGAGGAATCCATAAAACTGGTAATTCAAATCTTCCTAACCCATCACAAGTTACCAATAATTAAAGAATTCTATATCCTAAATCAAAAAAATATCATATCACCCATAATAATACCATAATACACCACAAATCATATCTAAAATAATCTATTCAATTTCTAATTCACATGTCCCCAAATCTAGTTAGATTCATCAAAAACTGCTAAATCTAATATCTATATTTATCAAAAATAACATAATTATAATAACCCAAAAGACATACTAACCACTGACACCTTAACTAGACCATAAATTATCAATTCCACTTATGATACGCCACCTATAAAACAAAAACAATACACTTAACCACTAAGAGATATCGATTATAAAGGACATACAATTATCCTTATAATCCTTTAATTACCATCAACCACTCAGAATACAAACTATGATACACCCTTCCAAATTATTTCACATGGGATAACTATTTTTCACTTACCATGAATTTCATTTTACCTAAGAGATAAATATATTCAATGGTTCACATAGAACTCTTCTTTATTTTGGATTCTATAATTTATAATATTTTAGAAAATATCACATTCTAACAAAATAATCAATCTAAATCATATGTATATGTAAATACACTATCCATATTTTCGTTTAGAAGAATGAATTATATAATTTAAAAATGAATATTATTATCTAATTAAAATTAAATAACAATTTAATTTTAAAATAAAATATAGATTACATTTGAAAATAATTTTTCCCATTTAATCATAGATATTGATGAAATAGTTTTACCTAACCTGCTCAATTTTCCAATTCCATATCTATAATCCTAATTTAGAAACATCAATATGTTCCTAACATTGAAATACATGAAAAAAATTATAATAAATAAATAAAATTATAAATTTTATAAAACATGAAATTATAAATAGTTTCTTTTACCTGATGGTGACATTAGAATCCTCATAGTCACTTATTACAAGTGACATAGATTCCCCTTCAGCTTGACTAATTTTGAAAGAATAGTATGTTTGACTACATGATTTTTTTTAAAAAAAAGTGAAATATTTAAAGCATTAAAAAAACACACTGGACACAAGAAACATCCTCACTAGTAGGATATCAAATTCATAGAAATATATTGAAATATAAAAATTAAAAATAAGCTTAGTAGTAGGATATTTAACATTGATATAACCGTTTCATTTATGGAAAGAAAATAAAAAAGTAAACAAAATAATGTTCATATATATTTTAATAAACATAAAACAAAAAAATAATACATATAAGAAATTTCTAAATAAAGTGTAAATATGATGTTTCTTAAAAAAAATATAAAAATGGATCTATTTGAATTGTCAAAATATAAATAGAATATAATGTCACAATTTAGTATGTAATGCGTTAAACATGGAAGACAAACTACTAGAGAAATAAGCATGCCTATCTCAATTAATGGAACCATTCATTAGTTTATATGAACATATTCATAACATTGATATGTATATAAGAAAAATCTATACATATATATTACCATGTTTTTTGTTAATAAAAATCTTGGTTATAACTACCATTTAAAAAGCACAAGTAGACATGCAGTATAGAATGAAATCTTATGTGCACCTACCGATTGACACCTAATATGATGTCTGAACCCAATAGTGAGTTTGAGTTTCCCACATGACTGTTTAGTCCATTGAGAGGGGGTGAATACTAAATACCTTTTTTCAAATTTTAATGTGCCATTTCATATTTATACCCCTATTACCTTTGAGGATGTAAATAGATCTATTTGTATCCTACACAACTTGAAATAACCACATGTAATATATAATGTAAAATAAAGAGAAAAGCATGGTGTTTTTATAATGCTATAACTCTGTCTGTGAAACCCACACCTTGATGTGATCGATATTTCACCTCAATTCAAATATTCTATAAAAATAGTATTATTTTCAATTACAAGTGGTGTGTTCAGTTATTATCATAAGACCACAATGCTTCTTTTACTTACACAATATCCCACAGTATCGCCTAGTATCCCAATATATATACAACCACCCAATGATTTATAAAAACTCTTTCTAACCTCTTTATGTATATATTTGTTCTATATAATATGTCACTTCATCAAAGTGATATGATCTCCTTCATAATGTAGATTGTTCAAATTCATGTAGTTAATATACTTGAGTGATGTAAAATCAATCTCTATAGACAACCAATCAACATATCTTATTCTGAATATAGTCATATTCTTCTCTAAAACTATAAGAAACAATGATATTCATACCCAAAATCTCCTCAATATTCATCATTTCCTTCAACACATTGATCATGAACAACATCAGTGGTGTCGACCATGCTCTCAAATATTCTTCTTCTCTTGGTCTTCTACAATACTGAGAATCATTGGACATATCTCATAATATAACTTTTATTTTTATATTTATCTTCAACATAAATTCATGAGATCACCTTCAATTAAATCTGATTTGATTATACTTCTCCTAACACCAATAATTTTTTTCTTCAAGAATATTGTAACACCTTATAATTATAAAAGAATAACAATGTATTAGATAACATATGCAACATGAAATTCGTTGCTTAGAAGAAAACATAACACCTCAAGAAATTATGATATATATATTTTTAAATAAATTAAATATTTTCAATATCCTTATTTACATGATACAATGTCTTTTCCTTATGTTAATCGCAACATTTAGTATAACTTGTGTTATATGGAACACAGAGATTAGCTTTTGTTACACAAAACCCTGAGTTATTTAAAATGTGAAATATTATTAAAATATTATTATTTAATATAATAGTTATCACTGTGAAATTAAATTGGATGGTATAAATTGTGATAACTAAATTGTTAATAATATGGATATCTATTTCTTTGAAACAAAAGAAGAATAATTTAATATTGAAAGAAATGTTTTCTGAAAAAACATTATTTTTTTCCAAAAGAATGTTTAGTCGTGCAATATACACATAATTTAAAATTAATATTTAAAATTTTAAAATATTTATTCAAAATAAGAAAGTATTTTTTAAAATTATATTACAAAAATTAGTGTAGTTTTAATTTTTGGTATTTTTAAGGCATGTTTTATTTTTGATGAATAGTGAAAAATACTGAATTTTATTTGAAAACAATCTTTTATTATTGATTTATAATGTGGAATTATATTTTGAATTTGTTTTAAAGTAAAAATAGCTCATTTTTATATAATTTATTCTAATTTAGGTCATTTTATTAATTTTACCAATGACATTGTATATAAAATCATTTTAAACTTCTGGAGAATTTCTCTTTTAAACCTCATTTTCTCATCAAGTCAACTTTATTAATTTTAAATTAAAATATTCCAATTCGGTGAATGGAATTATAAAAAATGAATTATATATTTTTAATCACCACAATTTATATTTCATAATATGTAACAATTATTTTTTTACAAAAATGAATAGGGAAAATAATATAATTAAATTATCATAGTTAAGGTAAAAAATGGAATTACTGGGAGGATAAACAAAAATTAAAAGAGTTCTAAATGACCTAAACATTTTTCCAACAGAAATTTTCTGGATATATTTCCACCTTATCTTTTATAAGTTCAATAATGGACCCTTTTTGACATTTTTGGATTGATATAAATGTGGGTATGATTGAATCTTTTCATAAAATTATATGTGTACCACTCACCTAAATTATAAAAGTCCACCACCACACCTCTCTTATTCACACCTTGAACCAACTTATTTCGTCCAATAAATGACCAAATAGCATTATAAATTCTTTCAAATCATCCTATAAGCCTTATTTTTAGTATAAATATAACCTTGGAAGGCTTTGGTGCAAACCTAGGGAGGATACCTTAAGAAGAGGTACCCTTTTTCAATGAGCATTGTCATTGCATTTCTTCCACCACCTCCTTAAATTGTTATTAAAATATGATGATATAATAATATAAAAATATTACATATATTTATATGTTATTATAATAATTTCATAACATACATCTATCTCCACATCCATCAAATGTGTTATGAAATCATCATTCATATGTACAGCACACTACCACCTCGTGAACGGATTTCATTCATTTTTTCATTACCACATTTAACAGTTTAGTATGATGATAGATAAAAATTATGTATATTATATTTATAATATAATTTTATATATGGATTAATTATATAATATATAAAAAATTTAATTTTTATTAAGTAGGAGATATGATAACATCGCTCGTGTGTATGACAGACTACCGCCTCGTGAAGCATTGTGATTTGACATTGACTAACACTTTACAGGGAAGATGATAAAGATAAATTTAATGATTATATGTGATACAAATGACATAATTATGATATTAATTAAAATTTTATCATTGTGAAAATATGATATATCATTTTATTTTCCCTCACATAAGGATGATAACATCATTCTTGTACGTGTCAACTACCACCTTCACGAAGTGATGTGACTGTATTTTCATCACCACACCCTATGGATGATATATATAAAGATATTAAATAAATAATATTATATTTAATATATTATTACAATTATTTATAGGTAATATATTAGATAACCCCTTTCTATAATGATCACTAATAAATAGAAATGTTACTTATCCGTACATACGACCCACCAACTCCATGATCATAACACACTTCATTTCTCAAAACCAACATTCATGATTGGTATTAAAAGTACAATTGATGTATAAATACAAAAATAATTTCATGATAATTACCCTTTATATTATTAAATTAGATAATAGTCATAAAGACCATAATGTTAATGAGAAAGCACAAATGATAATACAATGCAATTAACACCCGAAACAATGGGAATAATGAATGATTATTAATGAACGAGTGATAAGATGTTATAAAATGACCATAGATGATAATATAATTATTTATATTGTTGTGGTAAAAGTTAATAAAATTCTGAAAACCATTATAAACTAGGTTAAATCACATTCAACCGAATGAAATCATGAGGTAAGGGATTTCATCTCAATTTCATTTCATTATCGCATATTGTATTGTTAAAACCTAATTTCTTTTAAATGGTTTGTATACTGACATTTTAAAATGAAATATCCTGAGTAATTCATTATTCATTATACTTTATGTTTCAATTTTAGTTATTTTATCCAAGGAAATTTTATTTAAAAGATTCTAATTGGTAATGAATTTTATAACTCAATTTCTTTTCATTGCGTTATATTACTTCCTCAGAATCATTGATATTACAATATTATTTTGTTTAATTAATTTATTTTATACAATGTTTTATTTCCCCTTGTTTTATATGTATTTTGAATATATACACATAATCAATTAACAAATCAGTTTTCACTTCAACATTACAATTTTGTAAGGTTTTATTTTACAATGTCTATCTAATCAAGTTTTTTCATTCATGAATTTTATTTGAAGGAAATTAGTTGATAAATTTTTAATAAAACAATTTAACATTATTATTATCTATTTATATAAGTCATTTTAGAGTAATAGTACCATTTTCCCACTATTTGTTACTTAAAATGTTTTAAAAAATGTTTTTATGCAAATTGAACTTTATTTCTCCCTTCAGTCATAAATGTATTTCCTTTGAAAACCATGTTTTATAAAAAAATTATTCATTTAAAAATGATTTATTAAATTAAATTTTACCCATTTTTTCTTCTTAAATACTTTTCTAAACATAACATTCATGTTGTTTTATGAATAATGCACTTTTCTATCCTTTTTTCATTGCATAAGGAAATTTTTTAACTTGTACAGAATTACCTAAAGACATGACCAAAATTTCATTGATTCTTTATTTATATTCTAACAAGGATATTTTTAAAGATATATTTTTCCTAATATTTTTTAAATTACAATTTCTCAATACTCATTTTCAAGGAAAATTAGTTTCAAAATTTTTTATGTTTTATAAAGTGATTTCCAGAATGAAAATGATATTTTCTCCAAGAATGTTTTCAAATATATTTCTATCATATTTTTTCCCTAAATAATAAAAAACATTAATATTAAAAGTATAGGTTTTATTGATACCATAATTATTATTTTTATTGATGGTTTATGATCATTTTGACCAAGGAATTTATTGATATTCTATTTTATCAATCGTTTTTGTTGTAATTAACATTGTCCTAAAATATTCACTTTTATGTGACCATTAGACAATAAATTTCCCATAAGTATCCCTATTATTTATCATTAAGATGCTTATTTCATAAACCATACACAATTTTTACATTTAGTGTTTACTTTTAAGGTTTTTTGATTTATAAGGGAAATGTGGAAAAATATATATCGTTTACTGTATACAGATATTAAATGATAATTCATAGTAATTATTGATTTAATTTTTTTATTAAATAAATAATGAATGATTTGTAAATAATTTTGTGGGTGGGGATGGTATTATATAGCCCCTCGATGCATTAATAGGTCTCATGAGACAAATTAGTAAAAGAAACATTAAATCGGTTTCTACCTATTGTTTAAACCGTCTTGTGAATAATACTAAAGGTAGAGGTATCATGTGTTTGAGACATGAAATCCAATAATTAAGTATTTACTTCATTCATATTTCACCTATTATTATCCATCATATTTGTTTAAAAATATTATCTATATATTCATTTCATTATTAGTTTTTTTATTAAATGTCATCTGTTTTCTGTTATTTACCTTACAATATAGATTATAAATTATCCAATTATGATATTAAATTAATTTATTAAATATAATTTTTTATATATTTTTACCATTCCATTGATTATTCTACTCAATTATTGGAATGGAATGTTTGTTCTGATATTTACCACCCTATATTGTTCATTCCTTTTTTATTATGCTTCATTTATTCATGATATCTTCTATTGAACTTAAGCCTTAATGAGCTTATGAGAACAGTTTTTTTCCTTTCCCATTAATCCATTATGTTTACTATGAATGATATTCAATAATATTATATAGAGAAAAATAATAATCTTGAAAAAAATTATGTTTTAATTTTAGTACTCAAATATAATATGGGAATCATGTATGTATCTAGTATACCAAGACTAATAAATTATTTTTTCCTTCGAGATTTAATTCCTTGTATCTTTTGAAAATTTACTAAAGTAAGAACCAAATATTGGCTACTAAGGTCTGGGTCACTATAAATATTGTATCAGGTTCTCTCTTCTTTTTTTATTCTTCTTCATAGGATATTTAAAATGATTTTTCTCTATCTTCTTCTCAACTTCTATTTTATTTTATCATAGATTATTCTTTCTATATTTTTAATTAATAGAACATCTCCATCAATATTATATGGTGATTATTCAACTGATATTTTTCAATGGTGTAACATGGGTGTTCTCCCATTATCATGAATATTTATTTTTTCTTAAATTATTATCCCCAATGAAATTCCAATAATACCATTTTCTATTTTCTTCTCATTTTATCCATGTTAAGAATATATTTCTTTTTTAATTTAGCCTATAGAAATGAAAATACTCATCTCAATATATCATAAAAAATATGCGAGTAAAAAATTCTCCCCATTTATAGGAAATTCATACAAAAATAAGACTATTTTAGTGTTGAAAATTTTATCCTACCATTAGTGGATCTAAAATACCAGTATAGGCCTAATATTAAATTTATAATTCTCAAATTACATCTTGGAATGATATTCTTATTCTTATTCATGACTATACTCTTCTAATTCATTAATCATGAATCAAAAATATATTTTTTGATAATAATTTATTTTTAAAATGTTTTGTGAATTGTCACATTTAATTTCAAAAATTATTTATTTCTTATTTAATCAATTTATAATTTTATTAATTTTGTATAATTTCTTCTTACTTTGATAACGTATATTGAATTTCAAATTTTCACTTTTTAAAATCCAACATTAAATAAAAAAGATATCTACTAATTCTCTTCTATTTTAATCTTACATAAATCTAGTATTGAATCATATATTAACAGATCATCCTGATATATTGATCTTGAATAACAAATTCAATATCTTATAATGTTATTATTTAGAATATTTACTATGGAAATATCATTAAATTCATTACTCATAATTCTCTAAAAATTTCAAAGAGAAATTTACACTTATAATGCAACATGTATATTCTATATCATAAGAGTAAAATGGTTCTAATGATGTAATGTTTAGATTTATTCCATTATGAAATTTTCAGACAGTTTGTATATTTATATAAGAGTAAAATGACTCGTATGCTCTTTTATTAAGTTCCCTACCATTTTAATTTTTTTCCATCAAATTTTTTTTAATAAAAAATGACTTGTATAGAATTACATTAACTCTTACGATATTATCAACTGACTCTTCTAGAGTCCTCAATAAACCATATCAATCTCTGGAAATCCTAATAAAACTCACTTGATCAATATAGAATTCAATTGATCCTTATAAAATTTACTTAATTCTCAAAGGATTCAATTGATCCTTATATAATTTTCCAAATAAATAATAAATAGTAAATGATAATTACAAAATATACATTCCTTGGTAAATTATTCAATTATAGATTTGAAATTACTCTTATAGAAATATAATTGATCCTTTTGTAATTCAAATGGTTTTAGGCCCTTTCTAAATTAAATATATTTATAGATTTAAAATGAATCTTATGGAATCATTAAGAGTTATCAATTTCCCAACTCAAACTCAAAAATTATAGAATTCATAAAATAAGTCTGGTGAGACTTTTAATTCATCTCATTACAATATTAATCACTACAAGAAATTTTTTAAAATATTAGAATATTTCCCAAGTAATTTAATTCAATTATAAAGACTTCTAGTAGCATATAACTGAGTATTTTAGTATTTCCAATTAAATTGAATATACTAGTAATTCAGTATTCTGTCTAAGATGACTATATCACCATTCAAGTAATATTTTTCACTATATCCTTCCACAAAAATAATAATTAACAAATATTTATATGGCTTCTCCACATTTTTATTAGTGTAGTCATATACTCATATAATTTTTATTGGCATCTATTCTCAAAGTCAGTATTTATTTTTGTACCTAGTACTTCTCAATAGGTTCAAAACTTGTATTTCACCTAAATATCATCTCACCAATCATCATTGTAACACCCCGAGATTTTATGAGATATATTATTTTTAATTTTTTGATGTCTTCTATTATACACTCCACTAAGATTATCTTGTACTATATGCATCACCGTATTAGATTGTAGTATACGCAACACAATTCTTGGATCATGTTACACACAATTTCATATTCGTTTTGTGGAAATTATTCTACGCGACATTAAGTATATATTTTGTTTAATGTATAAATGAAAAATGCTTTGATTATGTTATACGCAACACCAAACAAAGCTTTCACTACACACAGCCCTGACTTGTCTTGCATTACACACAATCAAGACCCTCTTCGATAGCATGTATAGTACGCAATTCCGAGTTTCACTAAATGAGATATTATTATAATATTATTATGAACTAGCCATTATAAATAGTAATACCCACTTTTTGAATTTTTTTAAATTTTAAAATTCAAAATGGACTTTATTTTTGGATTTAGAATATCGAAATTAGCCTAGGGTGAATTTTTATTATTTTTCTGAAAACTTTCAATTTTTTATAAATTTTGAAAATACTAGGTTAGTATTTAAAAACCGATTATTTTTATTTAAATAATTATCTATTTTATTTAAATGTATTTTAGGTCAAATTTGATACATAATACCTATATATGTTCAATTTAATTCATCGGAGTCATTTTATAATAATTTTAATTATATAAATATTTTATTGAACTTTTCACCGTCTTTTACCTACCTCCTATGAGCTTTTTGAAAATTTATATAAAACTTAATTTTACCACTTCTAAGAGTGGAATTTCTAAAATCTGAAAGACACAGTTAATATCAAGGAGTAAAATGTGGTTCAATAAGAAAATTTTTTTGGTGAATAGTAACTTTTTACTTTTATTTACCATGTTTAAAAGTAAATAGGGTAATTAAAGGTAAAAATGATATTATTTTTACCCTAACACATGTCCTAATTCTACTGGATAAGTATAATTTGACCAAAATCACCCTTAGGAATATAATATTATCATTTAGGTCCACTAGTATTAGATCAGGAAATTTATTATTATTTAATTCAAAGAAGAGTTTAATGAGTTAAAATCAAAGTTTAATAACTAAAACATTTTAATATAGGGTTATATATAAGATAAATTGGACTATAAATATTAATTACAAAGCTAAAAAATGTACTACATAATGATATTTTAATTTATTTATTTCTTCCTCAACTTTTTCTTCATAATTTTTTTCATTATAAAGTAATAACATAAGTATAACTAATATATTGATATGTTATTATAAATTAGAAACACCCACATTTCCCATTCTATCCATCCTACGGAAATTGAAATCAACGCGGGTGCGTACGTATAGATTACTGTCTCCACGTCGTGGTGTAATCTGTTTTTCCTCCACCACCTTACTTGGATGGGTATAATGGTGTAAATAATAAATATATATAGTAATTATAACATCATAATTATTATGAGATATTATATTATCCACTCCAATTATATTCAATAATTATAAGAATGATATCATCGCTCGTACGTACGTACGGACTACCGTCTCCACGATGCGATGTGATTCATTCTCCATGTTAACTATTCAAAAATGATTATGAAGTATATATAATGAATAATAATGAAATATATGAGATGATAAATATACTGTATTTATGTATATATATTTATGTCATCTACTTACTTCCATTCAAGTCAATATGGAAAAGGAAACAGTGTTCATGCATACGTATGACCTACCGTCTCCATGAACGATGTATTTCATTTAATTCATCTATCTATTATATATATATATATATTGAATATATATGATATATAAATTTTGATTTACATTATATATGTAAGTAAATCATGATATAATTAATAATAATATTAAGAACAAAAATTCTAAACACGTACGATAAATACAATGATTTTACCCAAAACTCTGCTTTAACATGGAAATTACAAAAGAACGGGTAATATAAAGTCATAAGTGTACCATATATGATATCATAAAAATTAATATGATTCTTTAATAAGTAAATGAAATTATTTAAATCATTATACAAGTGGTTTATATTTGTAAGAAGCATATCGGTCCTAAGTTAAAGGATAATTTTTCAATCTCATTTTTATCTGGGATTACTTATACGTAAGTATTTACTAGGGTTATATTTTTCATCCATGTACATAATTTTTTTTCATAAAATGTTCAATATTATTACATGTATTTTTAAAGTCATGTTTACCTTTGTTTGACTTTAAATTTGTGTTGTTGAAGGAATCTTTCTTTTGTTTAACATATATGGTACTTCTTGACTTTTTCGACAAAAGTATGAGGAGAATGTTTTTTTAACTTATACGACATGAACAAATTTTTACAGTTTTAAATATACTTATTTAAATGAAGATTCCACTAAAAAGTTTCATGATTATTTTCAAGAAAATCATTGTCTTTTAAAATTTTATGGCATTTTGTGAAAAGAAAATTATTTTGAAGAAGAAAGGATATTTTCCTCAAAAATTCATTTCAAGTGTTTTATCAAAACTATTTTCCATCTAAGATGACATTATTAAGTATGTTTATGATTCATGTATAATTTATCTATTATTTACATGGTTTTATTTTTATTATGATGAAATGATATCAATTTCTTTTATATGGTTTATGTTATTATTGGATGATGTTTATGAAACCCATTTTATTCTTTGGGTTATTAAGAATGAAGTTTGTTTATTTTGTGGCACACGAAAGAACGGTTTCATTATGAGATTGGTGGGACCTATATCTCCCTCAAATGAATTGTGTAAATATTTATATCTCATTAGATATACACGGCTAGAATGGTAAGTAATTCCAGTTCAGTGAAATAGGACTGGAATGAGGAGTGAACTCAATTCAGAAAGGGATGTTATCCACTAAGATGGACTTGGCAGCAATGCCTTGGCTACTATGGAAATCATATCAGGTTCTTAATGGTTTTCCAAAATTACATGTTTTTTTCCCATGTTATTTTATAATGATTGATGTTCCATGATGATATATACCTTACATACTTCCAAGATTTATGTCTTTGCTCAGGAATTTGATGTTTAGATTTTATGTTCAAGTTTTTGCATTGAAATGTTTATGGATTGTTTTATTTTCTCCATGTTTACCCTTATTGAGTATTTGAGCTCACCCTTTTTATGTTTTATTTTCTCCATGATATAAAGAAATGTTTTAGGTAAGAAAATAAAAGGGGAAGATCTTTATGGGAGATGTTGAAGATCTTTCACCATAATCAAAAGAATATGTTCCAAGTTTCCAAATACACTAAACTGTTACGGTCCTTTGCTGTCTGTTTTTTTTAGGTATTATTTGTTACAAAAAAGTAATGTATTGTCCATGTATGTCAATATTTGGGTCTCTATAGTTGATATCAGGGTAAAGGTTTAGTTAACCTTTGGAAACTAGGATGCAAAAACTTTAGTGAGATCCCTAGAGATATTTCTAAGGTATATCTAGGGATTTCCCAAAGGTTATGTATAAGTATAAGTTATAATCATAGAATTACGGAAATGATATTAGAATTAAACTTAAGATGTTAGATATTGAAGTTAACCCCCCTTTATTATGTTGTTTTCCAAGCATGAGTTTTTCTCTCACACTATTCTTTTTGGGTTTTAGACGATGGCTAGAACCCAAAGGAACCGTGTTGATAAATGTAATGGATAATGAAATGATTGTCCTCCCAAACAAAACAATGTTATAGGAGATGGTGTGAAAAATATTATTTCTATACTTACAAAAGATATGAATCATTATGGACTTCCAAATGAGCAGAGAAGGGAACAATATTTTATTGAGTCCTTCATGAGGCAACGTCCACCTTCTTTCAATGGGTCTTCTGATCCACTTATTGCTGAATAATGGATCAGTACTATTGAAAAGATATTTTCAATACTTAGATGTTTTGAACATGAAAAGGTCATTTTAGTTGTTTATCATTTAGAAGTTGAATCAGACTGGTGGGGGGATCTAATTAAGAATACAAGGCCACAAGACGAAATTGAATCCATGGAATGGGATGAGTTCAAGAACTTGTTTTTCAATAAGTACTTCCCTCTTATTCTTAGAACAAAGATGGAAAAGGAGTTCCTTGAGATTAAGAAAAAGGATGATGAATCTTTTGGTATATACGAGGCAAATTTTACAAGGCATTCAAGGAATGAATCTGGCTTTATCATCCAAGCTGAACGTAAAATTGATCGATTCTTTAGTAGATTAAAACCATGTCTTCAAAGGGCATTAACGATAAGAGACATCAGTAGCTATGACGAAATTCTGTGGTGTACTTCCAAGGTAGAAATGGATGTTGGTGTAACATATCCATCACATGGTTTTGATAAGAAACAAAATATGGAGTTCAAGGAAAAACCTCAGAAAAATGGTGAAAAGAAGGTGAACATTTCTTTTTTCTCAAATTGTGGAAAGAAGAATGGTAGAGATTCTCTAAAAGGTACTAGAAAATATTTTAAGTGTGTAAAAGAAGGTCATCAAGAAGATGTATGCCGAAGTAAATGGAAAAATGTTTCTAATGACATGAATAGAGAAAAGACTACATAGAATTCTCCACCAACACTTCATTGCTTCAAGTACAAGGAAATGGGGCATTATGTTATTTAATGCCCTAATCCAAGGGTTAATGGTGATCGATGTGAGCAACCTCAAATGAAAAGGGAAAAGGGAAGTCACATGTGATCACTATTGGCGATTTGTGTATGAGAGCAATGTGTTGGAATGATTATGTGTTTATGTAACGGGATTCCAAAATAGTAGTGTGGAATGTAATTTTAGTATCACGGAATATTGAACTATCTATGTATTGGTTTATTGTTGTTTTCAAAAACTATATGGTACCAGTTACCATGAAAAGTGATTTAATTTTTTTTGAAAAGATGATGATATGCGGAAAATGAAGGGATAAGGAGAAAATAAAATGTTTGATAGTATTCATGATCTCATGACTGATATAAGGAAAAAGTTATATCATGGTTTGAGTATATAGAAATTTTGGGATTTTGGTATGTGGAAAGAGTTAACTTTTGACAGAATTCATGTTTTCACTAAGGTTATATGGATATTCTTGTTTCAAGAGAATACATGATTAAAGTATTCAGATGTTTGGAATGTGACCAACAAGATATATCTTATGATATATGGGGGATAAATGATGGTATTCACGTTCTAGTTATGTGACATTCCAAGTAGTCATTTTCATTATACTATGAGCTTGGACCGAAGTATTTTGGATAAGACTAAAGATTGGAATTATTTTAGTTAGACATAAGATAGTATTGCTTAAGGCTAGAATTTTTTTTCATATTATTGAAGGAATGTTATAATAATGTAGTTTTAGAAAAAGGGACAACCTACAGGACTGGAAACCACCCGTCGTGTCAGACAAGGTTATGGGAATCAAACCCACAATTGAAGTGCAACAGGCCTTTATCGCCCAACTCTAGCCTACATAAAGTCCCTGGTTAGTATAAATTAGATTTATTTTATTAATCGGTATGATAATTGAAGTATAAGTCTATTTTTGGGATCAGATACTGTTAATATCACCATATATGGACTTAGGTATATTTAAAAACATTTTCTAACCTTTTTTTGAGACAGATAAAATGACCTATCATTATATCGCATGATATGCTAAAATTTCATGAAGGAAAAATTGAACTTATTTTCTACAAATAATTGATGAAGTTGAAATTGTTCATTGAATGACCAACAATGATATTTCCCTAAAATCAAGTAAGTATTTCTCTGTGTGAAAAATTATGCAACATTAGGGAAATGATCTTGAAAACTAAAAATGTTGTCATAGTGCCCTCGTATCTGATGAATCAGATGGTACCTTAGATAATCAAAATTTAATGGCTTTGTGATTACTGGATTTTTCAAATCCATGTTCTCTAACACTCTTCATCTAAACATGATTGTTAGATTTCTCTTCCATATCCATATTTTCACCTATGATCTCCTATGTGGCAACCCAGTGATGAGTTACATTCAGTAACAGTTAAGTTTCTTAAATTAATTTTTAAAATTAAGTTTTTGCCTTCCTTTTCACGATGTGGGATCTATGAATGAAACTTTCAAGTAGTAAACGATGTATTACCTCGACAAATTTCAAGGGGGAAATTCATTTTATGAGGGGTAGAATGTAACACCCATAGATTTTAGGAGATATATTCTATTTAATTTCATTGATGTCATCTATTATACACTACACCAAGATTAGATTGTACAATATACAACACCATATTAGCTTGCGGTAAATGCAACATTATTCTTGGCTCGTGTTACACACAATTTCATGTTCGTTTTGTGGAAATTATTCTACGCAACATTAAGTATAGATTTTATTTAATGTATAAATGAAATAAGTTTTTATTATGTTATACGCAACACCAAATGGAGCTTTCACTACACGCAGCCTAACATGGCTTCCATTACACGCAATCAAGACCTTCATCGATAGCGTGTGTAGTATGCAATACTGAGTTTCACTAAACGAGATATTATTATAATATTAGTATGAACTAGTCGTTATGAATATTAATACACACTTTTTGAATGTTTATAAATTTTATATTTAAAAATGGACTTTATTTTTGGATTCAGAATATCAAAATTATCCTAGGGTAAATTTTTTGTATTATTCTGAAAACTTTCAATTTTTGATGAATAGTGAAAACACTGGGTTACTATTTAAAAACCGACATTTTATTTAAATAATTATTTATATTATTTAAATTTATTTTTGTTCAAAATAGTTAAATAATACCTATATTAGTTCAGTGTAATTCATTGGATTCATTTTATAATAATTTTAGATATATAAAAAATTTATTGAACTTTTCACCGTCTTTTACCAACCTCCTAGGAGCTTTTTGCAAATTTACATAAAACTTAATTTTACCACTTCTGTGAGTGGAATTTCAAAAATACGAGAGAAATGGTTAATATCAAGGATTAAAATGTGGTTCAATAATATAAAAATAATTTTTGGTGAACAATAACTATTTAATTATATTTTCCACAATTAAAAGTAAATAGGTTAATTAAAGATAAAAATAATATTATTTTTACCCTAAAACATGTACTAATTCTATTCTATAAGTATAATTCGACCAAATAAAACCTTAGAAATATAATATTATCATTTATTTCCACTTGGATTAGATTAGGACATTTAATATTATTTAATTCAAAGAATAGTTTAACGAGTTAAAATCAAAGTTTAATAAATAAATCATTTTTAATATAGGGTTATACATAAGATAAATTCAAATATAAATATTCATTAGAAATAAAAAAATATTTCCTTTATAATGTTATTTTATTTATAATTTTTAGAAATTAAATAATTTAATTTATTTATGACACAATGATGATGTAGTAATTACCTTATTAATGAAATATTAACATAATTGATGTTATAAATACCCAAAAAAAATTAATTTGATACATTTTATTAATTACACTAATTTTATAGGTTAATATGAGATATTAGTATTTATGTAATTAACTTTTTTTGAACTAATAATGCTGTTATGATTTTTACAAAAATAAATTACCAAATAGTGTCAAAATTGACATAAAATAGTTTTTTAAAGAAATATTATATTATTAATTGATATTCTATTCCTAAAAATCTAAGGATTGTCCAAAAGACTTATATAAAAATATATATGGCATTAAAGAACCAATTAGTGTTCGATTGGTTGTTTATATTCTGTTTATTACCCATATAGTGTAAGAAAACAAGAAGACATAGTAAAAGTTAAATTATTTAACTTAGAGTTAAATATAAATGATAAGGTTAAAATGGTAATCTAAACATGTCTAAAACCTATTGTTTGAGATTATTTCGACCCATACAAACTTTTTTTTAAACAAGTCACTTTGGATCTATTATTAACCAAATATGACTTTATTATAAAATAATATTTTACGTTTTTTCATAAAGTTCCCTCTCCTCCCTTATAAAAGGGCACCTCCTCCCTCTTCTCTTTACAAATTTTTGTGCCATCAAGATCGGACAAACCGTGCCCATTTACCTTATCAACTTCCCTAGAAACATTATAGAGGTTCTGTTATCCTCAAAAGACCGACTCTAGTGCCTTAAGAAGAAGCTTAAAAGAGGTGCGTCGAAGAAGAGGTAATCTCTTCTACCGATTCTTTCAAGTTTCTTTCTTCTTCAACTTATTATTATTTATTTTTTTCATTGTAAATTAATAAGATAAGTATCACTAATATACTGATATGTTATTATAAATATGAAACAACACCATTTCACCTTATATCCATCGTACGGAAACTGAAATCAACGTGCATGCGTACATATGGAATTCCGACTCCACGCCGTGGTGTAATCTGTTTTTCGACAACCACCTTACTTGGATGGGTATAATGTTGTAACAAATTACTATATATAGTTATTATAACATCATAATTATTCTGAGATATCATATCATCCACTCCAATTCTATTCAATAATTATGGGAACGATATCATTGCTCGTGCGTATGTACGGACTACCGTCTCCACGACGTGATGATATTCATTCTCCATATTAACCATTCAAGAATGATTATAATGTATATATAATGAATAATAATGAAATATATGACATGATAAAGCTAGTTTATATATATATATATATATATCATCTACTTACTTCCATTCAAGTCAATAAGGAAAGGTCAACAGCGTTCATGCGTACGTACGACCTACCGTCTCCATGAACAGTGTATTTCATTCCATTCATCTATCTATTATATATATATATATTGAATATATATGATATATAAATCATGATTTACATTTTGGAACTAATTAAATCATGATATAAGTAAAAAAAATATCAAAAACAACAAATCCAAATACGTATGATAAATAAAACGATTTTAACCAAAACGCTGCTTTAACATGGAATTTACCAAAGAAAGGGTAATATAAAGTCATAAGTGAACCATATATGATATCATAACAATGAATATGATTATGAGATAATTAAACAACATTATTTAAATCATTATACATGAGTTTTGGATACGTACTAAGTATATCGGACCAAAGGTAAGGGATAATTTTGCAATCTCATTTTTATCCAGGATTGCATATACGTAAGTATTTATTGGGGTTATATTTTTCATCAATGTCCATAAAAATATTTTTCATAAAGTGTTTAATATTCTTAAATGTG
Organism: Viscum album; assembly: GCA_963277665.1. Lineage (NCBI taxonomy): Eukaryota > Viridiplantae > Streptophyta > Magnoliopsida > Santalales > Viscaceae > Viscum > Viscum album. The sequence goes on along the minus strand of OY728133.1, from coordinate 23,970,236 downwards.
TTTTTAAATTCAATTTTACCCCTCTTTTACTTTTACTTTCTATTATGGGAGGAATATTTCTTTTGCTTACCATATGTGGTACTTTTTGACTTTTCCGACAAAATTACGAGGATAATGTTTTTCTAACTTATACGGCATAAAAGAATTTTTACAGTTTCACAATGACTTATTTTAATAAATATTCCTCAAAAAAATTTCATGATTATTTTCAGCAAAATCTCTTTCTTTAAAAATTTCATGGCATTTTGAGAAAAGTAAATGATTTTGAAGAAGACATGATATTTTCCTCAAAAATTCATTTCAAGTGTTTATCAAAACTATTTTCCATCTTAGAAGACACTGTTAAGTATGTTTATGGTTCAAGTATAATGTATCTATTATTTAAATGGTTTGAGTTTTCTTATGATTAAATGATATCCATTTATTTTATATGGATTATGTTATGATGGGATGATGTTTATGAAACCCATTTTATTCGTTGGATTATTATGAATGATGTATGTTTATTTTGTGGCACATGAAGGAATGATCTCATTATGAGATGGGTGGGACCTATATCTCCATCCAATGCATTGGGTAATGATTTATATCTAATCAGATAGACATGTCTAGAATGGAAAGTAAATCTGGTTAAGTGATACAGGACCGGAACAAGGAGTGAACTCGATTCAGAAAGGGACTTTTTCCACTAAGATGGTCTTGGAAGCAATGCCTTAGCTACTATGGAAATCATATAATGTGCTTAATGGTTTTCCACAATTAAATTTTTTATTCCAAAATAATTTTATTATGATTGATGTTAATTTATGATATATTCCTTGCGTACATCCAAGATTTATGACTTTGCTCATGATTTTGTTGTTTATATTTTATGTTCAAGGTTTTTCATTCAAATGTTTATGGATTGTTTTATGATCTCTTTGTTTACCCTTACTGAGCATTTGAGATGACCCTTTTTATGTTTTCTTTTCTCCATGATATAAATAAAGGTTTTAAGTAATAAAACAAAATTGGATGATCTTTATAGGAGATGTTGAAGATCTTTCACCAGGATTAGAAGACTATGCTCCATGTTTCCAAAGGCACTAAATTATTACGGTCCTTCGGTGTCTGTTTGTGTTATGTATTAAGTATTCTGAATAATTAATGTAATGTCCATGTATTTCAGGCATTGGGTCTCTACAACCATAAATATTTGATTCCAACAAATAATATTCTCTCTTATTTACACACCAATGTTTGGGAAATATTTTCATGTTCTTCATTCTCCTCTTATTCCATCACCCAAGATTCACATACATTAACTTTTCTTCACACAATAATATTTAAAAAAAATAAAAGATTATCTAAATTAATCCATTTTGGTTCTTCAAAATCACCCTTTTAATTTTTTTCAACCAAATGACTTGATATTTTAAAAGAACACTACGTTCGATCATGTATACAAAACACAACTTTGAGATTAAACAAACTATAAAAAATTATTAAAAAATTATTTATTAAATATGACTATTTAAACCTCGCCTTCAAATTGGTGTGTATCAAGAGCATTAATTAATTTATAATATATATATATAATTACCAATAAATATTAATGTATGTATAAATTTTTATGAAATAATCACTAAATTTTTTAAAAATGTATTTGTATAAAAAATGATTTAGGTTGTTTTTTGTGATAAAAAAATATAATAAATTTATTAAATTTTATAAAATTTAATATATTAAATTAAATAAATTTTTTTAAATAAATTTTTAATAAATACACAAGGGTGAAATTTTTATATTTTTAGAAAATACTGGTTTTTCTTTGAATAGTGGAAAATACTGAATTTTTAAAACTATCATTTTTTTTATTAATTACATAATTTTAGGGGACCATTATTATTTTAATTTGATCTAGAATTAGAATAACTATTATTTATTTTTATTTAATCTAATTAATTATATTTAAATCATATTTATTCTTGATTTCAGTACATGTTTATTTTTAGTCTTAAAAGTACATTTTTTTTCTAAAAACTATTTTAATGTGCCTAATTATTCTCTATTTTAGTTAATTAAAATTACACCTAATTAGGAAAAATTAAATATAAATTTATTGATTATATGTCTTTATTTTTTAATTTAAATTCATATGAGGATGATTTCTTTTCATACAATCAATATAAGATCATCTTTTCCATGAAAAAATGCATTTTTCGGAAAATCGCTTCTCACCACACATTTCAGAATTATTTTAAATTACATTCTTCTGATTAAATGAATTGAATATAATAAAATTGACTGAATATATTCAATAATAATAATTTATATTATATTATAAGGTAAATTAATTTTTTTCATAATGAATAGTAAAAATAGTAAAAAATAGTTATCGTGGTATAAAATTAAAATGGTGAAAGTGAGTAACCTTATAAATAGGGGATAAAAATTTTAAAACATATTTATTTTCAATTTTAAAGGTATTTTTTAGACTATTAAATCCTATAATCCATTGTTTTTTAATTTTTTATACCCTTTTATTGAGAGTTACATCCCATTATTTAATAGTTTTGGGTATTTAAAAAAACATCATCCCTCCTCAATTATAAAAGGGAACCCCACCCCTCACTTTTTCACAACACTAAAATCATTTTGCTCAAAAAAACCATTATAAAATCTATCAAAAAAACCTTATCAACATTATATAGTTTTTTCCCACCGATTAGTCCAACCATATGGTCCTTAATACGATATCCAAAGGAGTTTCTTCTAAGCGAAGGTAATTATCTTCATCGTGTTCCTTCTTTTCACTTCTTCCATTTTGAAAATCAATTATGTATTAATAATTATAATATAATAAAACAACTATATCATATATACTTGTATGTTATTATTTTCATGATATAATATTTATCCATCCCATCTTCCATCAAATGGGAAACAAAACCATCAGTTGTGTGTGTGATAGACTACCACCTCACAAACTGATAAAATTCAATTTTCATCATCACCTCTCACTTTTTAATGATGGTGGATTTAGTATTTATATATATTATTCATGATATTTTTATAATTCTTTAATCATAATATGTAATATACTTTCCTACCTTATCATCCATGAAAAAATGTTAACATCGTTCATATCTACAACGGATTACCGCCTCGTGATGTGACATGACTCATTTTTTTATTACCAAATCCCCTGTATGGTGTATGTATGTATATTTAAATGAATAATATGATATTTAAGATATAATAATGATTATACAAAGAGAAAATAACAGTTATATTTTTTCCATCCAGATCATTGATAAATTGTAATGTTACACATGCGTACGTACGGCCTACCATCTCTATAATTGTAATTTAATTCATTTTTCATAACTGTAATTAATAGTTATTTTTAAAATACTAATTAATGTATAAAAATAAAATTATTTAATGAATAATAATTTTTACATTATGTAGTAATGTCCTCTTTGACCACGATCAACACACCGATGCCCTTTGGAAATTATGAACATAGTGTCCCCACAATACCCAATGTGGACATAACTGATTATATAGTTAAATATTTCATTATAATAAATATTGTAAATGGTTTTAGTGTAAGATATTTGACCTATAAAATGTTCTTAATAAAAAATAATTAACATATGTTTATTATTCAATAGATAAAATATATACACGATAAAGTAAGGATTGCAGGTAATGGTTTTGTCTCAAAACATTATTCATTAGGAAATATGTTCATTTATGCACATAATTTATTTTTAATGATATATAATCTACCCCAAGTTAATATTATATCATTAATACCTAAAAAATATTTATCTTTTATGTTACAATTCATTTACTTCATTCATAGGAGTTATGATTCATAAGTTACTAAATAGAAAAGGCTTTATGATTCAATCTTATTTTAATCAGGATAGTTTAAGATCCAAATTATATTTTTGGAAACTATTAGATAATTTTATAATTAAAAAATTTAATTTAATTATTCTATATTTAATAATGAATTTTTCATTTAATAGTATAATTTTACTCTCTTGGGTCTTTAAGAAAATTGAGAAAATATTTTTAATAAATACTAACTTTATTTCTCTATTTGATCAAAAAAACATTTTCCTTTCATATCAATGTTTTCTAAAATTATTTTAAAAAGTAATTTTAGCATTTCCCAAAAAGATTTATTAAATAAATATTTAACCTTGTTTTTCTTTTTAATTTTTTCTACGGAATCTGTTATTGGTTTTCTGGTTGAGTCACTTTTTAACCTTTATATAACAGTGTGAAATAAATGTTTAATTAAACGTATACAACATGTATATAATTTCCCATCATCATGGCCACTCAATTCATTAAATCTTCTTTTATATGTTTCCATGGTTTTTTTAAATAAATTTCTTATATAATATTTTTTAAATTTTTATATTTTAATAAAGTGATTTCATAGATAAAAGGGTAATTTTCTAAAGAAGTATTCTATGTTATAATTTAAAAACATTTTCATCAACAAAATAAAATATGATGTGTGTATTTATTATAAATTATGTATATATATGTATCACATATATACCTATGTAATTATCCCTCAATTTGTTGTGGTAATACATTTATTATGTTCATCATTCAGGTGAATTCATTGTGAAATCTATTTTTATTATGATATGAGACAAAATTATGCAACCCAGTTCATTCAATGGGTAATTATTATTTTTATGACTTCTGATAGATTTAATTTTTGTGTGAGACATAATTATAAACATTTTATGTTTGTTTCACACATATATCAATATAATTGACTATTTAATGTTTTTAGTCTCTTGATATTTCATGTATTGTATTAGGGAGTAAACCTAATACATACTTGGACTTTATCCACTGTGGTATATTTTATATGAAGTTATCCTTAAATCATGTTTAAATCATTTTATATGATACTAAAACATTTTCCTATGATTTAATTATATTATGATAAAATTCTATTTATGTTATTACCCCATGCGATTACCCTTGAGCCTCAAATTTTATGATATCTTGTTATAACTTTGACTCACATTACATGTTTCCTTATCATATTTATTCCCTTATTGATATTTTTAGATGACCACTTTTGTGTATGTGTTCCACAAGTTTTCCAATATAGTTTTATCATCTACAAAGGTTTTAGGATCTCATTATAGAGAAAATAATGATAACAATTTATTCTAGTCTCAATTTAATTTATTATGAACCTATTATCCAAAGACACTAGACCTCATGATATTTTGTTTGTAATTAATAAATTTTTATTTTAAAAATAATATAATAATATGTGTAAAATGGTTGGGTCACTATAGTTGGTACCATATAATGGTCTAGTTATTTATGGGAATTTGGACTATAATAATTTAGTGAGAACCAAAAAGATATTTAGCGAATTATAGGGTGAGTGGTTTCCAGGAATCTAAATCTCTGTGTGGAAACTCAATGTTGATATGGATATATCATAGTTGATACTAAGAGTAATAAATCTAAAATGGGTTCTTTTTAATTTTACACAACCATCACATGGTACACAAAAATGGGTCTTACTACACATCTATTTTGACACTCCTAGGGGGTATGTTTTAGATATTCAGAAACACATTACAAACCATTATGATGCAAATGGAAAAAATAAGTTAGAAACCTAATTAGGAAATTTTAAAATGGATGAAATATATTGAAACCCTGAGACTAATATTTAATGACATTCTTATCATTTTTAACTTATTAATTTTAGGTTCATTAGTTTACCTTGCGTATGTTAATGCATACTCATATTGTATCTTTTATACTTTTTAGTTAATGGAATGAAATAGTAGAAAGAACCCTAACAACCAATTTGATGGGAATTGTAATTATTTACTTAATTACATGACTAACCTAATAGTAATGGAATATAAACATGTTATGACATTTCCAAATGAGCTATCTCATTTTTCGATTAACATCTGCAACATAGATGAATTTTCTAAACACCTAAAATAAGAGAAGGATGGAGTCTCATATGAGTTCAAGTATTTAAGGTGATAAAAAACTAAAATTCAATTTTATATATGTCAAATTGTAGGAATATGAACAATGGAAAATTACTTAAATGAACTAGATGATGCTTTATGTGTGGAAAATGAGGGCATAAATCTACTAATTTTCAAAGAAAAATGAGGAACCTAGTTAATAAGACATGGGAAAATAAAGTTCAACCTAAATAACCTCTAACAATTAAATGTTATATATATGGGGAACAATTCCATTATATAAGTCAATTCCCTACTCTAAGGATTAATTCCTAAGGGCCTATGTCATGATAATCATTGAAGTTTAATAGTTGATGTTTTTACGTGTTGAAACTCAATAATCATGTTTTTTAAGTATTTTATTCAATGGTATATTGGTTATATAAATCATGAAACTTCTAAGTATTTTTATGAAGTAGTTTTTATTAAAGTTTTGTAAGATTATGTTGAATGCAACAAATAGACTATAAATAAAATTTAATAATATACATATTTTTTTTTGAAAAGCACAGGATTTAAGAAAATATAATATTTTGTATATGATTTTTTTTGTAATTATAGTCAATTAATATTAATTTATTTTTTGCGAAAAAATAATCTCTATAGTTGACTTTAGTGGTTAAAAACAAATTTTATGAGTGATTTTGTTTTAAGGATGTTCATCCCATTTTTTGTAATGTTACATGAATTAAATTAATATGATTTTATAAAAAAGAAAACTTGTATGTTGGGTGAAAACCCTTTGTATCTTGTTAGGCCATAGGGCTTAAACCCACAATGAAATAGTGATAATGTTTTAGTGACCACTAGTGGCCTATGTCATGTACTTTATAGTATAACAGTTTTTTACTTAAACGATTTGGTGGATAAATTTTAATTTGATTTTGGGAAACATGTTATCAAATCAAATATTTTGAATTTTTAGGATAATGTGGTGATTAATGGTATTTTGGGAAAGGTTTTTTGGGGTTAAGATATATATAACCTTTATGTTTAACATAAAGGATTATTTTGGAAGAATGATATTATGTTTTTTGGATATATAAGGTGAAGGGTATACGATAAACATTGAGGTTAAAACAACTCTTCATGTTGATCTTTTTGAGTTTATTTGAGATATAGCATTATTTACTAATGAAATGATCTATCATAAACCTTTGGTTTTAATGTTGAATTTTAGAGATTTATATATTCATATTCAATTTCTCTATTATCTTACTTTTTTCCAATTTTTTTGGTTTTAATAATGGTTATAATAAAAAAAATTACACTTTCATTAATCGTATGATCTGGAAATATTTCTTTTAGTGATTCAGACGTAAATTTTCTATATAGGATATTGAATAAACTTTTATCTTTTTATAACGGATATTCATTGTATATAGTAATTGGTGACAAGGAAATTTATTGAAGAAAAAGTAAAGGATAAAATTTTGTTAATGAAATTAAAATATGTCATGTATAAATATATTCTTGTGTTCTTTATCATGATATTAAAATAATCCCTCATCTTTAAAAAAGGATCTTAAAAATATTAATCCTATTTTCTTCATATATAATGAATCAGTCATATTTTTATTCATAAAAAAATTATGGTTTTGTGGTTTTAATCTTTCTATTATTAATTCACATTCATATGATCAATGTTGTCTATCAATATACAAAATTATTTATACTTTTCACCCTTGACCATACTTTCACATCCCACTAATGTTCTCCTAAATTTAAACCAAGTCATTTCTTATTCTAGATGACCATAGAATTTCTATTTCCCTATTTTAAGTAGAAGTTTTATTATCCATCTAAATGATGTGGGTTTTCTACAATAAGAATTTTAAAATGTTAAAAACATTATTATGGATAACATGTTCAAATTAAAAAGTTTGGTTTTATTTAATGGGGGAAAACATAACACCCATTGGTTTTAAAAAGATAACTATGGTTGATAGCATATACAACCTAAAACACTAATACTAAACGAACTATGAAATATTATTAAAATATTATTATTTAAATAAGACCATTATAACCTAGAAACTAAATTTGATGGTACTAACAGGATTATATACATTATGAAATATATATAAAGGTTCTAATTAATATAAATTTATTAATATATTCCTAGAAAATAAGCTTTTATGTTTTTTTAAAAATATGTTTTAATCAAAAATGATTATTGTTATTTTGTGAGAGAATATTATAATTAATTTCTATAACTTTTAGAAAATGAATTATATAAAATGAAATTTATTTTTTAAATAATCCTTTAAAAATTAATCTAAGAATAGATTTTGTGATTTTTAGAAAAATGTTGATTTTTTATTGAAGAGATAAAAATACTAAATCTTGTAAAAATTCCATTCATTTTTAATAAATTAAGTAATTTTAAAGAATCAATATTTTCATTAAAAAAAATTAACATAAGTATTATTTATTATTATTTAATTTAATTAATTACATTTAAATCATCTTTATACTTGATTTTCTTATAAGTTTAATCTTAGGCTTAAAAACATATTTTCTCTGAAAACATTTCTAACATGCATAATGGTTCTCGATTTTAATTATTTTAAATTACCCTTAATTAAGAATTATTTAAAGGAAATTGATATATTATATATTTATATTTTTTAATTTATAATCATATAAATATAATTTATATTCAAATAATCAATCTAAGATCAAATTTTCCATAAAATGGCATTTTTTTGAAACTTATTTTCGTTGCAATTGTGGGTTTTATTTTAAATTAAATTATGAATATTTTGTTTATTTAATTTTATTATATAGATTACATATTTTTATATTCATAATTTATATTTTGTAATAATTTCAAAATAAATCATTGATATAATGAATATTAAAAATAGTAAAAAAAGATATTGTGAAAAACAATTAAAATGGTGAAAGTTTGTAACCATAGAGATAAAGAAGATGACATGTTTCAAAAAATATAATTTTTAGTGTTACAGGTTTATTATTACATTATATACCTTACAATTTTTTATTTTTCTATTTTGGAGGCACTTTTCTTGAGGGCGACTTCCCATTACTGAATAGTTTTTAGTATTTACAAAAATTCCACCACTACTAATTTATAAAATGAAAGCCCATCCCCTCATTTCATCACACATCTCAAGCCAATTTTCTATAAAAAACAAAAACAATCTTTCTTTATCATCATTGGATAAACTCTAGAGTGTTTTTTATTCCCAAAATACCAACCCAAGGGTCCTTAATAAGAGTTCGAAATGAGGTTCTTATAAGCAAAGGTAATCATCTTCAAAGAGATCCTTCATTTCTAATACCTCTTTTTACAACATCAATTATGTCATAAAAATTATAATATAATAAAAAAATTGTCTAATATATAATTATATTTTATTATTTACATGGAATAAAATTTTCTATCTCCTCTTCTGACAAATGGGAATCAAAACCATCATTCATGTGTAAGGTGGACTACCGCCTTGCAAACCGATATAATTATTTTTCCACTATCACCTCTCATTGATGTTCATGGTGAGGGATTTAATATTTATATATAATATTCAGGAAATATTAATCATTACTTAAAATAAATATATCATATACTTTCCTAACATACCATCCATGTAAAATTGGTAACTTCATTCGTGTGTATGGTGGACGACCATCACACGAAGTGATGTGAAACATTTCTTTTATTACCACGTCACACGGATAGTACATGTAAGTTTATTGAAAGAAATAAAATTATATTTATGATATTATTATGATTTTTTAAATATAATATACAACATACATTATTTCCATAAAATTTTGTTGGAAAATGGAATCATTACACATGTGTATATACGCCCTACCATCTCAACGCTTGTAACATAATTTCTTTTTAAAAATAATAATTGAAGTTTATTTTTAAAAATATAATTTACAAATAATAATTATAATTATTTATTTATCTTTATTCTATATATAATGGGATAATAAATTTTTTGACCCTCACCAATAAAAAATGATTTATTAAAATTATTAGTTGAGCTTACTCAAAACACTTGATGTGGACATAACTAATTTAGTAGTTAAATACATCATTAAATTTAATTGATATCTTATTTAATTATAAGGGATTATACTAAAAAATATTCTTAATGGAAAAAACTAATTTATATATGTATATTATATAGGAAATAAAAAATATAAATGACAAATCTTGGTCTAGAGGTAATGGTTTCTTCTCAAAACATCCTTCTTTGAGAAACATTTTCTTTGTTGAACTAATTCCTTTTAAATGGTGTATATATTGTTAATTTTCATATTATATCATTATATATTTATAATTCATGATTTTGTAAGTTATAATTCATTTTACTCATTCACGGTAGTTATGATTCAAAAATTTTCAAATCGGTAATAGTGTATGTTGAAATCAAATTTTAATCGGTATTATTTTTTGATGAATTTCTATTATATGAAATTATATGATTATCCTCAAATAAAAACCTTTAATTTTATTCTGCTCTATTTATTAATTAATTTTTCATGTAATATAGCCATTTTCCACTCTTTTATACATAAAATGACTGAGAAAATGTTTTTAAAAAAATATACCTTTATTTTTCACTTTATTAAAAAAATTAATTTTCTTCCATATCTATATTTTATAAAAATATTTTCATGTATATTTTTAAAAATCCATAAAATATTTGTCAAAAATTAATTTAAACGTGTTTAACTTTTCAATATTTTTTGAAAGTAATCTTTATTTCAATTTCTGAATAATGAATTTTTAAAAAAATTTAAAATAGTGTGAAAGGAATGACTCTTTTACCTTATATGGCATGTAAAAAATTACCCAATATCATGACCAATAAAATATTTTAAGTTTCCATTATTTGTTTATATGTATATGTTTAAGGAAAATGTTTTCTATAAGATTTTGTAAATTTTTTATTTTCTAAAAGAGATTTTAAATTCAATAGGTATTTTTTCATGAAGTATGCAATATAATATTTTAATGTCATTTTAATCAATGAAGTCAACCTTTTATGTTACAAAATTATTTTAAATTGTGTTTATATGTCTCTAACATATATACCTATACTATTCTCCTTTACGTTTATGGGTAAATGCATTATTTATGTTAATCTCTCACTTTCCTTCACTATGAAATTTATTTTGATTCTGATTTGAGACAAGATTATAAAAACTATTTATTTCTATGGATAATAATTATTTTTATGCATTATGATATATTTCCTTTTTCTGGTGCATATAATCATGAAAATTATATAATGGGTGTGCCTAGATATCAATATAATTCATTGGGTAATGTTTTTAGTCCCTTGAGACGTCTTGTATGGGATTAGAGAGTAAACCTAATCCATTTCGTGACTTTTTCCGCCCTGTGATATTCTCTAGGAAGTTATCCTTGAATCATGTTTTTGTTATATATTTTTTCGCATTTCATATCATTCCATGATCTTATTATTTCATTTTCTTTATGTTATGATCCCATGTGATTACCCTCAAGCCTTGTATATTCTGATATCATGTTATACCTTAGACTCACATGTTATGGTTCCTTGCCATTTGTATTCCCTTTCTGATATTTTTAGCTCACCCATTTTTTCTATATATTCCCCAAGTTATCCTATGTAGTTTTATGAGCTTAAAAGGATATAGGAGCTCGTAATGGGGAATATAATAAATTATTTATATTTTAGTATCCCATTGATGTATTATGAACCTATCATTCCAAAGACATTATTCCTTTTGATATTTAGGTTGTAATTAAAAGATTTTTTGGTCAAAATTCATGTAATAATATGTGTAAAAGGATTGGGTCTCTATAGTCAAAACATAATTAACATATAAGGTCAATTTCATTCTTCTCACCCTTATTAACATAAAAACAAATGTTTTTGTTATTAGTATGGTATTATTATCTCTTAAAATTTCATAAATTGTAAAATAAAATTATCTATTTTATTTTCCATCATTTCCCCCTCCCCTTTCTTGAGAGTTACCATTCAAGAGAAATTAAAATTAAAATTATTAAATATAGAAGGTTTCACTTTTTTACTTAGTAGTGATCCATTAATTTAATATTTTTATGTTTTTGTAAAAAGTATTAGTGTAGTAAAAAATAGTGACTAATTTAGACAACAAAACTATCCATTAATCTATCCAAAATTTGAAACAAGATAAAATTTACTTCAAAAGGGATATTTAACCATATTTTCAATATATTATATGAAACATCATTGAAATTAAATTATTAATTAAAAATTATTCATGTGAACGAATATTTTTATCCACTTTTAATCCTTTTCAGTTTAATAATCACCCCCCTTAATAACCATGTATATCAGAAAAGAATAATGTTTGGGAAAATTGATCATAATTCATCAATATTATATTATAGAATAATTAAAATCTGGAAGCTTGTTCATTTCCATATCTCCCCATAAATAGATTTACTCTAATAGAGTTTATAATGTTTGGTTATTTTGTTATATAATCTTTGTGAATTTATAGTACCATTTAAATCGAGATATTAATTTAAGTGTTTCAAATGGCGTGCTACAAGTAGAAAAAATTCATGTACTCTCTAATGGACATATCTTCCATAATATATTAGTATCATAACACTATATTAGTTAACCCTTTCTATTATTCACGTGTTGTTCCCCATGTATGATGTAAAAAAATACATGGTAATAAGGTGAGTCTCAATCAAGTCCTTGATGAGAGAAGCATGACTATGATTTAGATATTAACCTAAAAAATAATTTCATTTCCACGCTAAAATTATAAATTTTTTATGAAATCATTACCCATGATTTTTAAAATATGTTAATCTCTTGGAATCATATATTTTTAATGGGTTTATAGATGTCTTCTTTGAAAGAATATTCTTCTCCATTTCAAATAGTATAACACATTCACCTTTTTGTTCTTGATCCATCACCTTGATCCAATCCAACTAGTATGGAAAAATATTTTACCATTCTCTTATCACATGGTCATCCTTGTTTTTGTGCAGACTCTTTCTCTGCAATATAATCTTTATAATAAAAAATTATTGGTGCATTTAAATTATTTTCCAATGAATCCTATAATCTTGGTAACCATATCATGAACTTATTATTTATATGTCCATACTATTATAACCATGCACTCATCTTTTCAAAAGAATCTGAGTTTACCTTATTTGGAAAAATTTCAGGTTCTTTATTAGGGATGTATTCTATCAAACCAGTCAAATTATTACCCTATTAGATTGATTCCATTTTAATTAATTGGTTATTTACTTAAAATTTAATATTCATAGACAAATTCAAATGGTTCGTGACTTCAAAATTCCTATTATAAAGAATAAAATCTTCTTTATTTTAACATCCTTAAAAATATTCTTCTTGGGTTCATTGTTTTCAATAGAATTATTTGTTTCTATCCCATGGAAGAATGAATTTATTTCACACCAACATAATTTTTTATAAAGGTCTTATCCTCATATTACTATATTAATTGTGCACGGATGCTATATAATACCAATATTTTTCCCTCCGAATACCTTTGTTTTCATAATCTAGGAAGTTATCAAGGGATTCAAATAATGTCTTATATGATAATATTATTCTATTCCATGAAATATTACATTTAAAGCATGAAAACTTTAAATATTTAGTTGGTTAATCTTAAATTATAGCCTTTTTTAATTTTACATGTTGATCTATTATTCCAAAAATTAATAGGATTTTCCCCAAACCTCCAATATCACAATCATTAACTAAAAAAATTATCTTCTTTTATCTTTAAGATTAGTATTGAAGTAGTTTACTTCTTGTTATTTTTATACATCATTGAACTTATTTTGATAAACATTTAGGTAGACTATCTTCTAGGAAATTATTTCATCCACTCTTTACATATTTTTGGGCTTTTAAATATTTTATTCGTTTATATATTTCTATATTTTGACATTAAGACCTTACTAAAAGATGAGACTGCATAACTAAAAAACAAATTAACTGGATTATGGGATTCCTTCTTTGAATTTAATTTTATGGGTTGATCAATATATGATTACATGAAATTGCCACTAATAAAAATCTTCTTACTGAAAGAAACTTTTTATAAACTTATATGGTTCCCTTATTCTTTTTTTAATATTATGATGATTTAGGTTTAACATATTCCTAATTTTTCAATTTCAATTCAAATCCAAGACACTTCATATGGGGAGAATTTTTTTCATTCCCAAAATATCTCAACATTTATTATCATTCACTCTTCATAATCCTAATGTAATATCTATGAATATTATTTTACTATTATAAATAATTTCCACGATCTATTATTTTATGTGATTAAACTTCCTACTAAAAATATTTGACAGGTATATTTGTTTTCAATTTCAGGGGTCACTTCTATAAAACAATCCAAACAAAAATGTCTCATAAAAATACATAAAAAATTATTCTTCAACTAGTGAAAATATTTCATCACAAACTTTTACATATTATTAGATATATTTAAAATGTTTTTTTATAGTGTCAAACTTTTTTAGCTTCCTATACAATGCTTCTTCCATTACATAAACTTCCAAGTATAAGTATGATATTTGATCATGTAGTCCCTTGATAAATGAAAATATATGAGTAAAAACATCAATGGTGAATTTATTAAAAGAATTCATTATATCTATTTATAGATATTAAATTGATATACTAGATATATAATCATGATAACAGGAGTGTGCTTCAACAAAAATGATCATGTTTTATATATTCTTATGAACTAATACCACCCTTATTACCTTCAACATGTGGTTGATTCATTTTTACATTTGTAATCATCCACAAATTCTTTGACTACCCCATTATTCTAAATACATTAATAATTATTTTATTCATGTATAAGTTTGAATAGAAATAGGATTCTTCATTTTAGGCCCTTATATACACCCTTAAAATATAAACTTCATGTTGTGTAGTTATAAAAATTGGATTCCAAAATATATCTTACTAATGGGAACCTATTGGTCTAAAACCATTTGGGTTTCCCAAAGGACCATGAATTCACTTTAGGGGGTAAATGATTTGTGATTTACTTTTACTAAATCCTAATTTACTAATCTTATACTCCAATATAAATATCTAAAACACTATTACCTTATAGGATATAAATAGTAATTCTTATCAATTACCCAACATGAAACAATCACATGAAAGTAAGGATTTAAAATAAAGGGTTGTACATGGTTTTTTATAAGGATTATACCTAATGTGGGAAACATAGTCATTTCTATGATTGGTTATTAACCTTGAGTCATATATTATCCCCCAGATAATTATATTATGAATTAAAATTGGTGTAATAAGTTGTTATCTTAAGCCGACATTGTATCCAATAGTTATCAAGCATCCCAATACATCAAAAAACATCCCACTAGATATATAGCCTCTTTATAATTTACAAATATTCCTTATAACCATTTGAAGATGATTTTCAATCATCAAATAAAATTAATGAATCAAAGTGACCAGAAATCATTATGCGCATAGATTCATTGAATAATGTAAATTAGTCATATTGAGTACATGCTGCTTACTCTTTATAGATAGAAAAAACATAGATATTATATAGAATATAATTGAAGGATTATATCAACTCATTAACCATCTATGATCTCTAAACTCAATATCTCCTAAATCATCATTATGTTATTAAACACATATATCATGAAAAACACTAATTTTTTGGCCTTTCCAAAAATATTCTAATTTTCATAGACATCATCATGAACAATTATCACAAGATATATCTCAAAATATGTTTCTCCATCATATATTTCACTTCATAATTGATGTACTATATCATCTTCATATAAATATAAATAGTCTGTCCTTCTTTTTATGCCCAAGAGGTGCATATTTAAGAATATCTTATTAAGTTATTTCTTCTATTATTATTATTCTTTATCTTCATCTTATTTTCCTCTTTCGAGAGATATATTTTTTTCAAGAAATTTTTTCTTTATCTATTCTTCTCCCCTTTCACCATTTCAATTTACAAGTTATATTTTATTTATATTTAATATATATGTGTGGGTATATATATTCACCTCCAATTTATTATGGTGATTCTACAACTAATATTCTTCCATAAAATAATATAAGTGTGCTCCCATGATGCCAAAAATTCCATTTACATTAACCACTTTCATCTATTGAAATTCTAAAAAATACCATTAGATTTTATTGAAAATGGGTTCCCCACTAAGAAGGGGTGGTGGGTGGGAGTGTTAATCAATGTTTTAAATAATTTAAAATTTCATTCAATTTAAATAAAACTCTATAATTGGTTATGATTCAGTCCTATAAATATTAAACTAATCATCACTTATAAGAATATAGAAAATAAAATACATGAATTTTTTTTACCAGGTTTGGTCATAGTGTGGGTATCTACTCATTACTATGTATTGTTGTTAACCTGGTCCCAAAATTTTCTACTTGATTTGTATAATAAAATACAAGTGTGTAGGCTAGGTATCATCCTATAAAAATTAGTTATTTATAATCACATTGGTATTATCATAAAATCAAACATGGTATAAAGGGAACAAAAAAAATGAGAAAGAACACTTAAGAATCTATTTTACGCAAGAAATAATAAAGATCTTCTACTCAAGGGTTCAGGATATACATATCATAATGCTCTCACCACTCTATGTTTTTTTAACTCTAATATAAATTTAGAATAACATATGTAATTGTCAAACATACTCAGAAAATATTGTATCAATTGTTTGTCTTCTCCCAGGTATTTATCTAAATCTTGGTCCGCTTAATACGTGATATCTTACATAATTTTCTTATCTCATAGATTTATCTATAACCTATATTTTCTCACAAAATGTTTCAATACTAAATAAAAATAAATATTTCACCTTATCCCTCTCTTATCTACTCCTAATTATTTAATGAAAACCAAAAAATATATTCTACAATTGACTTTATTCGAGAATTAATTTCCACCTCAACATTCTAGAAGATTCCTTTTACATAAATAGTGAAAAATAATATCCTCTATGAATTTCCTCAATCTATTTTCACATTGGCGATTACCCAGGATCTATAGATATTATTTTCTATATTGAGCTTTTGTATCTAGGTTATTTGTAAAAATAAACCACCATTTATTTCTTTTCATTTTTAGAAGATGAAGAAAAAACCCTTGAGAAAATTCAATGTTTCAATCATCATCAAAATAATTCAAGAAATGTATTTATAAATTCTAGAAATACCCAGTTGAAATTACCTCTTATATTTATATTATTAACATTGATTATCATATTATCCAACATTATTATGATGTAAAGTAACTCTTCATGGTCCAATAATATTTAATAAAAAAACTTCTTGATAATTCTGACTCTTTATATCCTAGCTATAATAAAAAATTATTTCTTGTATTTATTGAATTGCATAGTAGAAAAAAATCACAAATTTTTTTTAACAGAAATTTTTTCTGGAGAGTCTCCTTAAATATATACATCTTCGACCACCATTAGAATTTTTCAAACTAAATGTATTTTTAACTTCATATATCTTGATTGTTGATCACCCATTTTTAATTTTCCCAAAAATCAGCTTGACTAAAATTTTAAATGTTATTAATTAATCATTCAAGAATATCTTGAGCATCATAAAATTCAATTTTATTCAAAAAATTTGAATATAGAAGCTAATTTTTTTATTCTAAAGAATTCTAAAAAACTATATAAATGTAAATTCATCAAGATTGGGAAAATAAATCTTATAGTGATCAAAAAAATATCTTTATAGTATTTGCGCATTATTAAATAATTTAACAAAACTAACATTTCACTTACAACGATACATACATAGACATGAATGATATTTACGAAGATGGAAAATGATCCTTAACGCAAATTTGTTATTATTATTAT
Organism: Viscum album; assembly: GCA_963277665.1. Taxonomy (NCBI): domain Eukaryota; kingdom Viridiplantae; phylum Streptophyta; class Magnoliopsida; order Santalales; family Viscaceae; genus Viscum; species Viscum album. Next base: position 23,952,239 of record OY728133.1, on the reverse strand, counting down.
GAAAAATTGACTATACTTAAAAAGTCTCACTTATTCTATTCCATTACAAAATTCTCAATTTAAAATACTCATATAGAGGTCATGACAACTTGTTTGTAAATGAATTATATGATTCTCCATGAATGACTCATATGAAAATGAAATAAGACTCATTTAAAGTCCTTGATGACAGATACATAACTCTAGACATAGTCATATTTTCATTTGACTCATACGAAGATTCAAATTTATTAATATGCATATTAAAATGACCTATATGGTGTTTTGACTGAATCATTCAATATTATAATAAAACATATACTTATTTTTTATACAAATTTCAGTTCCAACCTAGAAATCAAGCCTCCATTAAAATGCATTTGAATCACTTCAAAACCCTTTAAAAATTTTCAAAACTTCTCGAAAACAACCGAACCACCTCTGTAAACATTTTAATATCCTCTAACTCAAGTCATATTTATTCAACTCATTTTAGAAATAAAGAAAATTATCAGAATTCACAAATCACATATTTTTTTCTTATAGAATAGTCTTGACACCACAACACTAGATAAGTTAACATGCATATGAGAATTCAATTTCTGAGTGATAATAAACTATGGTAAAGTGATATATAATACCTCACTCTCAATATAGCCTTAAACTACTCTCCCATTATGTAATAACCATATCTTTATATTAACAATAATTTCACACTCCCCTTTTTGATAAGGATTCTCTCCCACTTTTCTAAGGATTTGTGTCACGATATATCCCCATTTGACTAAATAATACAAATCCCAGTGCATGTAATTTTAATGCATTCTAAATCAAGAGATGAAAGTTGAAAATATAGTTTCATCCTAAACTTCTCAAGAATTTATCTTGGCATTTTGTTTATAAAAATATTTCTAACTTGATATTTGTTGAAAATATAGTCAAATTTATCATCTCATTTTTCCACTTTAAACTTAATTAAGTGAAATTCAATATCAATGTCCTTGGATATTGAATCTAAAATTTATTTTTTTAAAATATCAATATCACTTTGATTATCACAAGAAACTTTCAATGGATTCTCAAATTCAACCTTTAAATCTTCTAGCAGCACATGCGTCCATAAAATCTAAGAAAAAATATGTGTAAATACAATATACTTTACCTCAATTTTACTCAAAAAAATTGAAGTATGTTTATTTATATGTAAAATTAATCATCTATAACCACGAATAAAATTATCCACAATATGTGCACTTCCTATCGGTACAATCTCTTACCAAGTCAATATCAATATATCCCTATAACTACAAATCATATCTGTTTCTATAAATACGGTAATAGTTTAGATTTCCCTTTATATATCTCAAAATTCTGTTAGCTTATATAATATGAGATTCTTTAGGATGATTCTGAAACCTTTCACATATAATTATGACATAATAAATGTCAGGACATGAAGAAATTAGATAGAGAAGATTGTCAATGATTCCTATAAAATATTTTTTATTCACATCGGTTCTCATTTAATCACTGATAAAATTATCATCCATTATAATGGTTGTATATACTTCTTTATAATATTCCATGCAAAATTTATTTATCAATTATTTTCCATACTTCTCTTTTTATATGAAAAAAATAATTCTTATAAATAATATAAAATTCCAAGAAATAATTCATCTCACCCAGTATAGATGTCTAAAAATGTGTCTTTATCTATTTTTAAAATCCATCACAGAGATAATATTTTTCACCGAGAAATAAAGTTTCATAAATATATAAACTAATAATTAGATTAATTAAGGACAACCAGTTCAAATATAGTTTTTTTCCACCATTTCCTTTAAATAATTAATCACCCTTAATAAACTATAATGTTTAGAGTAATAGGATCTAGGGGATTGGTTTATACCAAAAATGGAATTATTTATCTTTTATTCCATGATGTCATATGTAACGCCCCAAACCTAGTTACCTAGAGTCAGTGCATTATTACATAATATTGTCATGATCACAAAATATCATGTCTCAAAAGACTGATTAGTTTAGTAGCCTTGGAATAACTAGATATATTCCTAAATTTTACATTATATCATAAAGTGAAAACTATTACAACAATATCTTGTCTTCATATCCCCACATAATATCCATGCCGGTCATTCATAAATTACTTCTTCACATCCTGGAAAAAATAAATCATTGAAAGGGGTGAGCTCAGATTCTCATTAAGGATAACAATATAGCGGAAACTTTCATAAATAAGCATAAACATTTAAGGCAATGTATGACTAAAACAAAAGCCTTTTACACTTGAACTTCAGTATAATATGGAAAAGATAAAATTAAATAATTCCATTTACTTATTCACATGGATATTCTATTAGTCGAATAATCAAATGAAATATCATTAACCACTTTCATAGTGATGGAATGCATAATTCCATACTATCATAACCACATAGTCAATGCCTTGTGTCAAGACTACAAATATGATTTTGTGAAGGACTTGTGCCAAGACACTAGTTTGTCTCATGAGACCTACTGATGCATCTAGGAGATATAGAGGGCTCCGCCCGTCACATATTAAGTCCAATGCATTCCTCGTATGAACATGTTTAAAGAAAACATAAACATTCGTATTAAAACTAGCATACATAATTCCAATAATTTCTCCATAAACCATGAATGGTATAAAAATAACACAGCCACATTCAAAAATATCACAAAAAATTCAATATAATATGTATGTTTTGTATCATAATAAATCAACTTCAAATAAGCTTAAAATCAATCAAAGGATGTAGACATAGATGAAATCAAAACTATTTGAGAGAAATATATCTTTTTTTAATTAATTTAAAAGTCACATAATTATAAAATAATGCATTTACTTTGAAAATATTATTATAAGCTTGTAAGGGAAGCTTTGATAGTTTTACAGCGGTGGCAAATATCTGCACCCACCGTATAAGTTAGAAAATACATTCTTACAGTAATTATGTCGAAAATCTTAAAAAGGACCTTGTTTAGAAAATGACAGAAAGATTCCTTTATAAAATTCCTATAAAATGTCAAAAGGGGTATAAATTACTATAACCCATAGTATGAAAAATAGTATGAACGATTTGAAATACATTTTAAGAAACATGGATGTGGATGATAAATAGGTCCCAGTAGATAATTACGTATAAACAACCTCGGATAATGAAGAGATTGTGAAATAAACCCTTACCTTGTAAATTTCATTAGTAGATGGTATGTTAACCTCATATATAATAGTTAAGACATTGTTATTAAATTATTCATAACCATATACATAATTATGATATCATATATGATCTTCTAATAACGCTTTGTTAATAATATTTTAGTGTTATCGTCGTTTCGGGTGTTAACTTACTCGTTTTCTTTTATATGTTTTGTTACATTAGTCATATTTTTTATGGTTAGGTTGTATATTATTCATATCCTGAATGATATAAAGTTCTTAAACATTAATTTTAATCATCAAATGAGAATTAGTCTTCAATGGATACTACAGGGAATGAATCTCATCGCGTTCATGGAGACGATAGTCCGTACGTATGCACGGGCGACAATATCATTCTTTTGATATTAAAATAATATATAATTAGTGGGTATATCATATATACATAATCATTATCATTTTATATTTTTTATTTACATGACTTAAACATTATTATTATACCCATCCAAATAATAATATATTGAATAACAATTACACCATGATGTGGAGACGGTAAGCCTTACGTACGCACATATGGTGACATGTCATTCAAAGGATGGATAGAATACTAAATATGGTTTATAATAACAACAAAGTATAGGGATGATACTGGAGTTATTATTTTAGATTGGAAATAACAATGAATTAATATGTTGATGAAGAAAGGACCTTGGAAGAGGGTGGTGAAAACATTACCTCTTCTTCGAGTTTATCCTTTTGATTTGGTCAAAAGGGCTCTATAGTTTATCTTTATGACTAAATGAAGTCCTCTAGAATTATTGGAGGATATTTGAGAGGGTATTTGGGCAGTGTTTGGCAACTCCCAAAGGCTTTGAAGGTGTGAAAGTGAGAGAAGGGGGAGTGCCCTTTTATAAGAGGGGTGAGGGGACCTTTGGAAAATCTAGAAATATAATTTTATAATAAATTCATATTCAGTTTCTAATGGCTCCAAAGTAGATTATTTAAATGTTAAGGTGGGGATAGGTCAAAACCCACTCAACCAATATGTTTTACACAGAATTTTGTCACTTTATTAACCTTATATTTTAGTTTTAAGACTTAGTTAATTAGTTTGACACTTAACCTGTCTCTTTGTATTTTTATATTATATATTCAATAAACTAACTATAAACTTGCAAGCGACCCCCAAGTGGTCCATTAATGATACACCTATCATTATTTAAGTCTCTTGGCCGAACCTTATATTTTTAGGAATATAATATCAATTAATAATATAATATTTGTTTTAAAAACTCTTTTATGTCAATTTTGACACTATTTGTTATTTTGTTTATGATAATTTTATAACAGCATTATTACTTCGATAAAAATTTATATAACAAATCCTAATATGTCATATTAACCAAAGAAATTTTTTGAATTCATAAAAAACATAAAATTAAATTTATTTTGATATTTATAATATCAATTATTTTAATGTTTCATTAATTAGGTAATTACTGCATCACCATTGTGTCATAAATAAAATAAATAATAAATTTTTTAAAAATTATTAATAAAATACCATTATTTATGAAATATTATTATCTTTATAATAATATATAAAATATAATTTATCTTATGTATAAACCTATATTAAAAATGTTTTAGTTAAAAAACATTGATTTTCACTCTTTTAACTCTTATTTGAATTAAATAATAATAAATGTCTTAATCTAATCCAAGTGGACCTAAATGATAATATTTTATTCCTAACATTGTTTTTCATCGAGATAAACTTGTCCAATAGAACTTTTACATGTGTTAGGGTAATATTAATATCATTTTTACCCTTAATTACCCTATTTACTTTTAATCATGGTAAATAAAAGTAAAAAGTAACTATTCAAAAAAAATCCTTTTTATCTTATTGAACCACATTTTAATCATTGATATTAACCGTGTCTTTTGGATTTTAGAAATTCCACTCACAGAAGTGGCAAAATTATGTTTTATGTGAATTTGAAAATTCTCCTAGGAGGTGGGGAAAAGACGGTGAAAAGTTCAATAAATTTTTTATATCTCTAAAATTATTCTAAAATAATTCCAATGAATTACATTGAACATATATAGATATTATGTATCCATTTTGACCTTAATTAAATTTAAATAAAATTAATAATTATTTAAATAAAAAATCGGTTTTAAACTATAACTTATTGTTTTTTCACTATTCATCAAAAATTGAATGTTTTCCGAAAAATACCAAAATTTCACCCTAGGATAATTTTGATATTCCGAATCAAAAAATGAAGTCAATTTTGAAAGATAATATTTATAAAATTTTAAGAAAGTGGGTATTACAATTCATAATGGCTAGTTTGATTGGTTGTGGTGTGTGTTAGAACTCGAAGTTGCGTACAACACACACTACTGTATTATTCAAAGAGAAGTGTACCATGGAAGCTTGGGGTGTTACATTATCCCCTCCTTCAAATAATTTCATCCTAGAAATTTCTAGAATACTACTGCATTAAAAGACTCAGGTGATTCTTCATCATAAGTTCCTCAGGTTCCCACGTTGCCTCTTCCATTTTGTGGTTTCTCCATAGAACTTTTATCAGATGAGTCGTCCGATTTTTCAGCACTTGTTCGCTTGTATCACGAATCCTGATGGGATCTTCGTAATAAGACAGATCTGGTTCCAGTTATAATTACTTGTATGTGAGTACATGCGTTTGTTCAAGCATGTATTTTCTTAATAGTGATACGTGGAACACATCATGAACATTGGAGAGACTTGGTGGCATTTCCAAACAGTAAGCTACATCACCAATTCGTTCTAGAATTTCGAAAGGTCTGATGTACCTTGGACTCAATTTGACCTTCTTATCAAAACGTATAACTCCATTCCATGGAGATACATTCAAGAAAACATGATCTCCTACCTGAAATTCCAAATCCTTCATTCGGTTATTGGCATAGCTCTTCTGCCTACTTTTATATTCTTTGAAGTGGTTTTGGATTACCTTTACCTTTTTCATTGTTTCCTCCACCAGTTATGGGCCTACAAGTTTTCTTTCACCAACGTCATCCCAACAGGTTGGTGTGCGACATCTCTTTCCATATAACGCTTCATATGGTGCCATATGAATACTCAAATGGAAGCTATTGTCATAGGAAAATTCTACCAGAGGTAAATATTGATCCCACATACCCTGAAAGTCAAGTGAGCAAGATTTAAAGATGTCTTCTAAGGTTTAAATAGTCCATTCTGATTGTCCATATATTTGAGGGTGGTAGGCAGTGCTCAAAGTTCAGTATCCAAGTCCTTATGAAGACTCTTCCAGAATCTTGAAGTAAAATGGGGATCATGATCAGAAACAATCGATAGGGGTACTCCATGAAGTCTCGCAACTTCATTAATAGATAGTCTTGCTAGACTATCCAGCAGTAGATCTTCTCTTATAGAAATAAAATGTGATGGCTTGGTAAGACGATCAACAATGGACCATATTGCATCGTTCCTTCTAAGTGTCTTTGGATGTCCCAGGACAAAGTCCATCATATTATTATGCCATTTACACTCTAATATGGGAAGTGGTTGCATGACTCCTCTAGGATTTTTCCTTCTTGCATTCACTTGTTTAGAAACTATACATCTTGACACATAATCATAAATCTCCCTATTCATGTTGTCCCACCAGAAAGTTTCCTTCAAATCTCTATACATTTTGGTGCTCCCATGATGTATAGGGAAATTGGAGCTATGAGCATCTTCTAACAATTCCCTTTGAAGATCAGGTATATCGGGAACACAAAGTCTCTTCCAAAATTTTAAAATTCCTTCTTCATACAAAAAGTCTCTCAATCTCCCATCATTCACAGCATTAATTTTTTTTTAATTCTTCATCATCAGCCTGAGAACTCTAAATCCTTTCTAGTAAAGATGGTTTCGCAACCATTTGAAAAAGCAATGATGTTTCACCTTCCATGGTTATTACCATGTCCATCTTCACTAGATCCATGAAAATTGGATCCCTATCAATTATCATATTGTTCAAAACTCCATGATCTTTTCTGCTCAAAGCATCTGCCACCTTGTTTGCCTTCCCCGAGTGGTAGTGTATCGTGCAATCATAATTCTTGAGTAATTCCAGCCATCTCCTTTGCCTCTTGTTGAGTTATTTTTGTGAGAAAATATACTTCAAACTCTTGTGATAGTATAAATATAAAATTTTTACCATAGAGGCATTGTCTCCATATCTTCAATGAAAAGATCACATCTGCTAACTCAAGATCATGAGTAGGATATTTTTGCTCATGAATTTTCAACTGTCGTGATACATAGGCAATAACCCTATCATTCTGCATAAGGACACAACCAATTCCTTTCTTTGATGCATCACTATAAATAGCGTACCCATCATTCCCCAACGATAGAGTCAATATAGGAGCATTGAATAATATTTTCTTCAGTTCTTCGAAACATTATTCACACTCTTTTTTACAAAAAAAAAATTAACCCCTTTACATGTGAGCTTTGTCAATGGGTTATCCAACCAGGAAAAATTCTGGATTAAACATCGATAATAACATGCTAAACCAATAAAACTGCGTACCTCAGTTATACTCGTCAGTGCAAGACATTCATGGATTGCCTAGGTCGTAGAAGGATCAGTAGAGATTCCATCTATTGAGAAAATATATCCAAGAAATGAAATCTCTTGAAGCCAGAATTCAAACATTCTAAACATCCCATATGATTCATATCTTCTCAGAGTCTTTAGGATAATGCGCACGTTATTTTCACGATCTTCTTAACTTTTGGAGTATCCCAAAAATATCATCAACAAATACCACCTCAAATTCATTGAGATATTCCTTGAAAACTCTATTCATCAGATCCCGGAATACAGAGGGTGCATTAGTCAATCCAAAAGGAATTACTGTAAACTCGTAATGCACATACCTGGTTCTAAATGCTGTCTTTGGAATGTATTACTTCTTCAAACACAACTGTTGGTATCTAGATCGAAGTTCAGTCTTTGAAAAGTATTGAGCTCCATGCATTTGGTCGAATAAATCATCAATGCAAGGTAGGGGATAATTGTTCTTTATTGTTATAGAATTGATTTCCATGTAGTCGATACATAACCTCATAGATCAATCTTTCTTCTTAACAAAAAGGATAGGGGCCCCCCATGGAGAAACACTAGGTCAAATAAATCCCTTATTACTCAATACCTCTAGTTGTTTATGTAGTTCACCTAATTCCACTGTGTCCATTATATAAGGGGTCTTCGATATAGGCCTTGAACCAGGAGTTAAATCAAAGGAAAACTCATCTTCTCATTCTGGAGGATGTCCAAGTAAATCTTCTGGAAACACATCTACATATTCTTTCACAATTTGTACATCCTCTATTTGATCATTCTTTTCCCCACCCAGAGTTATTTCATTGTCTTCCTCCCCAATAATGAAATTTAGTTGAGCTACTGGGGGTGGATCTAGGTTAGAATTATGTGGTGGTGATTCCTCTCTAAAGATAAGGTGTTCCTTGTCATCATCATCAAAAATAGTAACCTCCTTCTTCTGATAATAAATTTTTGCATCATGGTCTGAAATCCAATCCCTACTGAGGATTATATCAAATTCAATCATAGGTATGAGGATGAGATCAGCGGATAATGAACATTTATGTGCTCTAATGGGGGCTGATTCACAAAACATTGTTGCAATGATACTTCCCTTAGAGGTTTTAACTGAAATCTCCCTTGTTAAATCAAATTGGAAATACCTAATTTTCTTAGTAAACTGGGAAGATATGAAACAATGCGATGATCCAGAATCAAATAATTCAATTGCTAAAATTGAGGAAACCATTAAATTAAATGCCACCACATCTTTCGGAGCTTCTACCTCAACAGTTGTGATAGCATAATCATGGCCTTGATCCCTTGGACTTTTCTGATGTATGTTCCTCTAATTCTTATGACATTTATTTTCATAATGTCCCATCTCCCTGTAGTTTTAGCATTGAACATCGGTAGATTCTTTCTTCCTCTTGAAATCATGAGTTTGGTGGCCTTTTTCACCACACTTGAAACAGACTCTCATTCCTTTCAAGAAAGTACCGGGGTGTATCTTCCCACATTTACTACATTATGGATATTTAACTTTTCCCTTATTCCCCTTATATTAATTCCCAGACTGGTCAGTACATCTATTCTTCTCTTTCTTTGCTTTAAAGTCATAACACTTAGAGAATTATTTTTCTGTCTTGATAGCACATGAGAAAATATATTCGTATGACGAGAAGTATTGTGACACTAATGCTCGACGAAGAAATGGTTTTAACCCATCAATGAAGTGATCAATCTTACTTCTTGGGTTAAGTATATAATCTCCAGAATACCTTGTTATCCTTGTAATGTTAGCCTCATACATTGTGACATTCTCATCCTCCTTTTGTCTCAGACTCAGAAATTGCCTTTCCATATCTACTCGATGGTCACGAGGAAAGTATTTTTCTATGAAAAGCTCGTTGAACTCCCTCCATTCCATATTTGATACTTAATATTTTTCCTTCATGTTTTGAATCGATGACCACCATTGATCAGTATCTCTAGTGAGGTGGTAAACTTTCATGATAACGTTTTCCCTTTCACTACTCTCCAAAGCCTGAAAAATTTTCTCTAGGGAATTTATCTATTTCTCAGATACTAAGGGATGTATACTCCCATTAAATATTTGTGGTTTTTTTCTCATGAAGCGATCTAACATTGATCCTCCACACTGCGTATTAGGGTGCTCCATATGGGTAAGGTTATTATTTATAACATGAGTGAGTTGTCCCAGTATGGTGATTAGTTGATCAGCACCTGTTGCATCACCAGCTCCACTATAATTATCTTGAGTAGGAGGGAAATCCCTACATGAAGTGCGTGCATTGATACGGTATCCATTCCTCTCACTAGTCGCCATTTCTAAACAATGTCATAAACTAGATCAGTTTATGATTCAAAATACATAATTACATATTTTTAAAACACTTAACATATATTGAACTATTTATGGATATAATCCATAATCATAAAAATGTTTTCTTTGAGGAAGTATAAACTCATAAACCATTCATAATGGTTTGTAACAAAAACGATAATTATCATAAGCATATCCCCCAAGAGTGTCATAACCAAGAGTATAGCAAGGCCCGTTGTCGTGCCCCAGTTCCCATTCGAGTCCAGTTCAAAGCAATGTTTTTGGGTTTTACCCCTAGGTACATCTGTGCCAGAGCCTCGTCTACCTGCTTGTATCCAGATAGGTATTTATTGCTCGGAAAACTCACCAAATCTCTACAATACCAAAATTCTAGGTATTTCTTCTATAATAATCCTTAGAGTCTATCTTAGGGCTATGTGCTCTAATCAGATTTTATCTAAATATAGCTTCCAATGTATGTAATAAGCTTCCTCTAATACTAACTATAATTCCCTGACCCCAGTTACCCTGAGTCAGTACATTATTACATAATATTTCCATGATCACAAAATATAAAGTCTTGAAAGGCCGATTAATATAGTAGCCTTGGAATGACTAGATACATTCTTAAAGTTTACATTACATCATAAAGTTAAACCTACTAAAACAAAAATTTGTCTTCATATCCCCTCATACTATCCCTTCAGGTCTTCATAAATTACTTCTTCACATCCTGGGAAAAATAAAACATTGAAAGAGGTGTGCTTAGATGCTCAGTAAGGATAACAATATAGCAGAAACTTTCATAAATAAGCATAAACATTTAAGTCAATGTATAACTAAAACAAAAGCCTTTTAAACATGAACTTCAACATAATATGGAAATTATAAAAAGAAATAATTCCATTTACTTATTCACATGGATATTCTAAAAGACGAATAATCACATGCAATGTCCATAACCACTTTCATAATGATGGAATGCATAATTCCAGACTATCATAACCACATAGTCAAGGCCTTGTGCCAAGACTACAAATAATATTTTTTCAAGGCCTTGTGCCAAGACACTATTTTGTCTCATGAGACCTACCGATGCCTCGAGGATCTATAGCGGGTTCTACCCATCACTTATTAATTTCAATGCATTCCTCATATGAACAGGTTTAAAGATAACATAATAATTCCTATTAAAACTATCATAATAAATTTCAATAATTTCTCCATAAACCATTAATGGTATAAAAATAACACATCCACATTAAAACATATAACAAAACTTTCAAAATAATATGGAAGTTTTGTATCATAATAAATCAACTTCAAATAGGCTTAAAAAAAATCAAAGGATGTTGACAAACATGAAATCAAAACACTTTAAGAGAAATAACTCTTTTTTTTAAATCATTTAAAAGTCACATTATTATAAAATAAAACATTTACTTTGAAAATATTCTTATAATCTTGTAAGGGAAGCTTCGATGATTTTACATCGGTGGAAAATAGATGCACCCGCCGTATAAGTTAAAAAAGATATTCTTACCATAATTATGTTGAAAAGGTTAAAAAGGACCTTGTTTGGAAAACGACAGAAATATTCCTTTATAAACATCTTATAAAAAGTCAAAAATGGTATAAATGAATTTAAACCATGGTCTATAAAATAGTAATAATGATTTGAAATACATTTTAAGAAACATGGATGTGGATGATAAAGAGGTCCCAATAGATAATTACGTATAAACAACCTCGGATAATGAAGAGATTGTGAAATAAACCCTTAACTTAGTTGATGGTATGTTAACCTACTATATAATAGTTTAAACATTGTTATTAAATTATACAAGAACCATATACATAATTATGATATCATATATGATCTTCTAATAATGCTTTGTTAATAATATTTTAGTATTATCGTCGTTTCAGGTGTTAACTTACTCATTTTCTTTTATATGTTTTGTTACATAAGTAGTGATTTTTATGGATAGGTTGTATCTAATTAATTTCCAGAATTATATAAAGTTCTTAAACATTAATTTTAATCATCAAATCTGAATTATTCTTTAATGGATACGATGGGGAATGAATCTCATCGCGTTCATGGAGACGGTAGTCCGTACGTATGCACGAGCGACAATATCATTCTTTTGATATTAAAATAATATATAAATGGATAGTATATCATATATAAAGAATCATTATCATGTTATATTTATTATATACATGAATTACAAATCATTATTATATCCATCCAAATAATAATATATTGAATAACAATTACACCACGACGTGGAGACAGTAAGTTGTACGTATGCACGTATTGTGACATGTCATTCAATGGATGGATAGAATACTGAATATGGATTATAATAAAATAATAGTATATATAAGATACTGGAGTTATTATTTTTTAATGGAAATAACATATAAATAAGAATTTGAAGATGAAAGGAACTTTAAAGAGGGTGGTGAAAACATTACCTCTTCACCGGGTTCTTCCTTTTGATTTGATCAAAATGGATCCTTAGGCTGGATTTTTGACAAAATAAAGGCCTCTAGGATGAATGGAGGATATTTGAGGGGGTATTGGGTCAGATTTTGGCCGAGCCCAATGGCTTTTAAGGTGTGAAATTGTGAGAAGGGGGTTCCCTTTTATAAGAGGGGTGTGGGGCACCTTTGGAAAAGCTAGAAATATTATTTTATAATAAATTCATATTCGATTTATAAGGGCTCCAAAGTGGATTATTTAAAGGTTAAGGTGGATATAGGTCTAAAACCCCTCAACCAATAGGTTTTAGATAGGTTTGGGTAACTTTATTAACCTTATCATTTAGTTTTAACTTTTAGTTAATTAGTTTGACACTTACCATGTCTCTTCTTATTTTTATATTATATAGTCAATAAACATACTATAAACTTCCAAGAAACCCCCAAGTGGTCCATTAATGATACAACTGTCATTATTTAAGTTTCATGGCCGAACCTTAGATTTTTAGAAATATAATATCAATTAATAATATAATATTTGTTTTAAAAACTCTTTTATGTCAATTTTGACACTATTGGGTATTTTGTTTTTGGTAATTTCATAACAGAATTATTACTTCAAAAAAAATTTATATAACCAATAATAATATGTAATATTAACCTATAAAATTAGTGTAATTGATAAAAAGTCTCAAATTACATTTATTTTGATATTTATAATATCAATTATTTTAATATTTCATTAATTAGGTAATTATTGCATCACTATTGTGTCATAAATAAATTAAATTATATAATTTCTAAAAATTATAAATAAAATACCATTATGTAGTAAATATTTTTATATTTCTAGTAAATATTTACAATATAACTTATCTTATGTATAACCCAATATTAAAAATGTTTTAGTTAATAAACATTAATTTTAACTCTTTTAACTCTTCTTTCAATTAAATAATAATAAATGTCCTAATCTAATCCAAGTGGACCTAAATGATAATATTTTTTTCCTAAGGTTGTTTTTGGGTGAGAAACACTTTTCCAATAGTATTAGGACATGTGTTAGGGTAATATTAATATCATTTTAACCCTTAATTACCCTATTTACTTTTAACCGTGGTAAATAAAAGTAAAAAGATACTATTCACAAAAAAAATTATTTTTATCTTATTGAACCAAATTTTACTCCTTGATATTAACCGTTTCTCTCTGATTTTCTAAATTCCACTCACAGATTATGTAAAATTATGTTTTATGTGAATTTGAAAATTCTCTTAGGAGGTGGCTAAAAGATGGTGAAAAGTCCAATAAAATTTTTATATATCTAAAATTATTCTAAACTAACACAAAAGAATTACATTAAAATTTTATAGGTATTATGTATCCATTTTGACCTTAATTAAATTTAATTAAAATAAATAATTATTTAAATAAAAATTTGGTTTTAAACTATATCTCAGTGTTTTTTCACTATTCATCAAAAATTGAATGTTTTCAGAAAAATACCAAAATTTCACCCTAGGATAATTTTGATATTCCAAATCCAAAAATGAAGTCCATTTTGAATGATAAAATTTATAAAATTTCAAAAAAGTGGGTATTACTATTTATAACGACTAGTTTGATTGGTTGTGGTGTGTGTTTGAACTCGAAGTTGCATACAACACACGCTACTGTATTATTCAAAGAGAAGTGTATCGTGGAAGCTTGGGGTGTTAAATCATATTTTTCTCATTTGAAATACTCAGCTTTAATAAAAAATAATTATTATTCTTAGTATCCACTTATGAAGGTAAATTTTACATCCATTTGGTATACCTTATATTTTATATGTGCTTCTATAGCCAGCATCATTCAAATGGGGTCCATCATTTAAATTGTAAAAAAAATTTCTTCAAATATTACCTATCAAATTTTTTATTAGCCTTTTAAAACCATCTCAATTTTGTTTCATAACAATTATCCATTTTAATTCAATTATTTCTAAAAACCAACTTGGTCACAATTGTTTTATTTTGTTTTGTTCATGGAATAATATCTATATTGGAGTTCTTCTCTATAGGATAAATCCCATCATTTAGAGAATTAATACATTTCTTTTGCTCAGTTAACTCTGAATTAGATTGGGGTTTATCAAAACAAATGATGGAAGTATGGTTTTTTAATCTTTAGTCATCATCTAATTTGGACCAGAACCTCTTAACTATCAATAATATTTTAAGATTCAACTTGTTTATTTATCTTGTAAAGTTAATCTATTTGATTATTTAGAATCACATATTTATCACTGAATTCATCCAAATTAATATTAAAATAATTAAGCACAGTTTTTTCCTCCCCTTTAATATATTTTTTAAAATTTTCTCACTACAGGATTCAATATTCTTATCTATTAGTCCACATGTGACATTTTCTATGAACTAATTTTCGATGATTTTTATATCAGAACAATAAAAATGTTTCATCATATTTTAATTCCATGATTTTTAACCATTTTAATATATTTTTCATGTAAAACCATGAGATTTTGTGATGTTTTATTTCTCAAATAAATATAATCTTTTATAAACTTTTAATTACCTGCTACATTGATTTTAGATTTGGTAACACATAACACTGAGTTCAAATTATTTTAAATTTTAAATTAAATTTTAAATTTTTTTCAATTTGAAATTTATTTAATTATATATATTTTATTCCTTTTTATTTCATTATAGTAGTTTTTATATCGAAATTGGATATAAAATCGCTATAAACTTTTGAACATTTTCTCTTTGAAACCTGCTTTCTCATGGTGTTTGCAGGATTTATTTTATATCAAACTCTTCCACTAATGTGAATTGAATTGGGAAAAATGTATTTTTTATTTGGAATAAAGATAAATCATATCATATAATAAGGTAAAATTAATATTTTAATATAATTAATAGTGAATACACTCAATATTAATAACTTTGGTTAAGGTAAAAATGGGTATACTAGACGGTTAAACAAAAATGATAAGGGTTAAAGTGACCTAATTTTTTTTGATCTAGTGTATAGATATATTTCAACCATATAATGTTTAAATATCATTAATAATTAATTTTTTGTCGTTGGGTCATGATATATACGTGGTTACACTTATTTCTTATAAACAATTAAAAGTGTGCAACACACATAACATATAAAGGTCATCAACCTATCATATCTTATTTACTCCTTTAAACCATTTGAAATTATTAAATACATACCCAAATAACTTTTAAACATCCATATTATCATCCCATAAGCCTTATGTTGTTCTTTAATCAATCCTAGAATGTTTTTTGGTGGAAACCTATGAAGGTTACCTGAAGAATAGGTAACGTTCTTCAATGACTATTTGTATATTATTTGTTGATAAAAATCATTCAATTATTATTAAACAATAATAATATAGTAACTTATAAATCATTCACATAATTATATTTTGTTATTTTATGTCCTTTACCTATATCTATCTCATCTTTCGTCAAATGGGTTATCAAATCATTTTTTGTGTGTATGGAGGACTGTGACATTGGGAACCGATGTTATTCATTTTTCCATTACCACCACCCACAGTTGGTTATGCTGATGTATATTAAATTATATGACTGATATTTAAAATATAATTATATATCTAGATTTTTTATATAATATATATACATTTTATTACTTTATATCCCATTGGGGATACGATAATGTTGCTCATGTGTACGACGGAATACCGCCTCATTAATTGATGTGATTTGTTTTCACCAACTCTTTACATAGATGAAAATAAGGAAAATTTTAACTAATATATGTGATATTAATTACAAAATTATGATATTAATGAAATATTTATCAATTTTTTAAATATAATATATCATTTTATTTATTACATTTTTACTCACTGAAAGATGATAACGTTGTTCATGTACCTGTGGATTATTTCCATCAAGAAGCGATGTGACTCTATTTTCCACACATCACCACATGGATGATAATTTTAAGTATATATATATAAATAAAATGTTAATTATGAGATTATTTTCATTCTGTTAAGTTAGAATATTTCTTACCTTCTTTCCATAATGATTTTTGAAAAATTAAAATTTTACTCATGCATACGTATAGCCTACTATTTCTTTAATCGTAATGTACTTCATTTCTCAAAACCATCATTCATGATTGTTCATAAAAGTATATTTTATTTATAAATATTATAATTTTATAAGTATTATTATACTATATATGACGGATCCATGATTAAATTAAGAGGAATGAAAATAAAAAAATCAAAACACATATTAAAAACAATGCGGTTATTACCGAAAACATCACATTAACCTGAGATTTTTAATAAATGTTTAATAAAAGGACAATACAAAATTATTTATGTTATGATAAATTTAATTTTTGTTATGTATTATATTTATAAATACACTTATGTTTATTATATATGAGGTTCTAACAAGTCTGATGTTGGGACTTATGGTAAGGGATTTCTGTTTCACTTATATTTTTCTATAAGACGCATGCCATATTCACAAAATGTTTATTTTATCGGGTGTATATAATACCCATGAATTTATTTTATGATCATTATACATTAATTTTTTTAATATCCGTTATTTTATCTTTCTTTTATGGGTTTTAAAGTTTAATAGTTACCAAATCAGTAAGGGATTTTTGTCTCCATTTTTCATCTTTTATACATATGATTTTTTTATGAAACTATTCTATTATATGAGGTTTATATATAGAAAACTTGAAATATAATATCATTAATTTATTTATCTTAAAATATATTTTTAGTTTCATTTAAAAATATTCTTTCATGGTTATTATGTTTCAAAGTTACCAAAGTGGAAATGATTTTTTTATTACAACATTATCATTAATTAGGATTGTTATGAATATGTTTATGATGGTAAAATATTATGATCCATATCTAAAGAAACATTTTAATTTTATTATAATTTGGTTATATTAATAGAATATATTGTTCCCTTCATTTTCCAATCTTTTTGTACTAAAGAGTTCAAAAATAATGTTTTATAAAAAACTCATATTTTTCGTAGAAAACACTTTTTCATCTAATACCATGTGTTCGAAATATTTTTTCATATTTTCTTGACATTACTAACATGTCATAATAATTATGATTTATAAAATTTAATTATAGGGATATTCATGAAATCTACAAAAAATCCCATTTGGATTTTTCAAAAACTGTGAAAGAAATATTTGTTTTAATGCTTATGTCATTAATTGAATTTCCATATATTAGAGCCAATATTTACATTTAATATTCAATTATAAGTATTAAATATTACTTTAAATTGAAATGATTTTATAATTTTATACGGAATTATTCGTTTTCAAAAAATTGTTCTCAAAGAAAAGTTATTTTCCTTAATATTTTTTCAAGTGTTCTTTCTAAATCACTCTCAATATAAGAGAACATAATTTTATATAACATATTATTTTTGGGGGATATGAACCAGGGATACCATTATTATTCTTTCTCTACATGGTTTATCATGAAAATATTGTTATAAAACCTATTTATCTTCCACAGGCTATTCAAGGATAAAATTATTATAAAACCCACCTATTTTTTCCATAGGTTATTCTATGATTAAATGAATAAATAATTATAAAACCTACTTTTTATAGAGGATATGTTATAATGAAATTGCCATGAAACATATTTTTTTTAATGAGTCCTGACACAATGAATGTTTTATGATATTCTGGAAGAATATTTGATTTTTATTATTTTATGGGTGAGAACTATATCTATCTATATTTAATTGGGTCATGATTAATGTGATAAATGATTATATGGTACACTATATGTTATCACAAGCCCAAAATAGAGTATGTGGGATGTTATCTGAAGCTGAAAAGCATTTATGTGAGAGGCTATCCCAATCTTAAAAGACAGTACATGGGAGGTTATCCCAATACTGAAAGAGGGTATCTGGAAGGACATCCCAACCCAATGTAGGAACAAGTTTCTTATTTCAATCCTAACAAGTTATGAATGTATTCGTGGGTATCCTACACATAATATTTTTTTGTGTATTTGATTGCAATAGGTTTCTGTATTTTTTTTAATGTTATACACTTATGGGTCAGGTTATTTGATTTACTTGTTGTTCTTATCTTTTAAAATGCCAATATTTATTGCATGACAAATTATTATGATATTTCATTTATAGGGTATGGTTTTCAAATGTGATGATCAGGTTCTCATTCCATTTTTCTCAAGTTATGTTTCTGTGTTTCCATTTTTTACCCTTAGAGAGCATCTGAGCTAATAATTTCATATGTTTCCTTTCACCATGTAATGAAGAAATGTTTTAAATAGGGCATGTTCTTGATGATTAATATATGGGGTATGTATGGGATATATAGATGATATTACACAAAATTAAAAAAAATTCACCTATTATCCAAAGTCACCAAACTATTCTAGTCCTCATATGTGTGTTTTTTAATGTGTTGAATATTCATCTGAAAATATTTAATATCTACATAAGAAAATAATTGGTTGTTATAGTTGGAATTAGAGAAAGTTTTTGTTAACCATGGAAACTAAGATGTTAAAGCATTAGTGAGATACGTAGGGATATTTTTAAAGATATATCTAGTTATGACTCTAAGGATAAGTCAAAGGATAATTCAAAGTATAGTAAAATGTCCTCAAATTTTGGTAAATGATAGAACAATTTGTTTCTAAGTATTTAAATCCTTGATTAAAAAAACACAAGAGGATGTGGATCTAGAAAATATGTCCCTAGGGTAATAAATATGAAAAGGGTTAATTGAGCTAGATTTTATCATCACCTAGACCATGATAATGGGACATATTGTACACATGTTTTGACGATTTGGTGGGATATGATTTGGAAATTTAAAAAACCTTTATGAGCCATCATGAAGGCTTTTAAATAGATGATTACTATGAATGACCTAAGATAAAAGTAAGTTTTTATTTATTAAAAATAAATTTTCATGATTTAGTCATCCTGTAATTGATTTTTATGATTATATGTTTCCCAATGATAATTAATGTTACTCAAACTATGGTATTTGGTTTTAGTCAATAGAGGGAATTCTAAGGAAATAGGATAACTTTTCTTGTGATTAATAATTTGCTGAGGATAATACAAATGTGATTATAAATAGAGTTAAGTATTTTTTTCATCCCAATCTGTTATCACAGAACATGATTAACAATGTGAACCTTAACCAAATCTTAGGCTAACTAAAGAGGAGAAGGATATAGTTCATTGATTGTTCTGATCATAGATTCCATGGAGGAAAGAAGATTATGTTTTCTATATGTTGATAATGTGGGAATATTCACTTAATAGAATGTCTTATAGGGACTAGAAGAGGTTTTTGGTGTGGAAAATAAGTACACAATGAAAGTAACTGGAAATGAAAAAAATGAAAAGTTAATTTTACACAGTGGATGATAATAATGGTAATCATAAGGTATCATTGACTTTTTAATGTTTTAAATGCATAGGTCAGGGGAATTATAAAATTTCTTTCCTAATGGGAAATATCATTAATAAAATCAGCTTGTTTGTATCAGTAATGGTTTTTTATGATGAAGATACTATGGATAACATATGAAAGGAAAGTGGTATTAAATAATAATATGATGAATAATAGTTAAGGATTTTATAAGTAAGTGTGATGATTTTTTTATTAATGTATTGTAGTTCATGGATTATGTTATCAGATTCATGAAATATATAAGGAATTATAAGTATAATATTTTCGTTAAGGATTTGAAAATTATGTTAAATGATACAGATGGACTAGAAAAGTGATTTAATGGAAATGTGATAATTTTAATAGGGGAAGATAACCATTAATATGATCCAAAATTTGAGATAATTCTGTTAGGATAAAGGAATGTTCTATATTATTAAGTAAGTTGGATAGTACTACTTACCTTTGAATTGATTAATGAATTTTTAATAAAGTTGTTTATGCTATCATTGATGGAGTTTGAAAAAAAAATTGATTTAAGTAATATATCCAATAATATCTTTTTGTGTAATTAATAGGAAATCATGGATGTTTTCAATATGTTTTTATATAAATTTATGTTATTACCATGTTCCAAGAGAATATATGATTAAGGTACTCACATATTCGATGTGCGATAATTAGTAGATAAATTATGATATATGGGGAATTAATGTAAATATAATTTTGAGAAATTTAGTGTTGTTATTTAAAAATTTTAAATTTTGGAAGGGTTTTATGGTTAATTATTTATGGAATACTTTAATTTTAACATTGGATTAGGTTTTATATATTTATTTAATGCTTCACCATGCGAAGATATATCCATATTGGATAACTTGTTCAAATATTTTTAACTATATATAGAAGGAATAAATTATCATTATATTATAGAACATGTGGTCTATTAGTTCTTCAAGAATTAAAAAAAATCATCTTCATTTATTGGAGTAAGATAGAATTTGAAAATTGATCAAAAAAACAAAGGATAAGTCTTTTCTTACAATACAATGGAAAACTAATATCTAGATATATCATCCCCAGTAAAATAGTAGATCATATCAAGACAGTAGGTTATTATTTGAAACTTCCACCAAGCCTCTCTCAGGTTAATGTCATGTTCCATGTATCACTCGTGAGGAAGTAAATATATGATCCATTACTTATTCCTAACTCAGAGGTTGTACCACTAGAGCATGATATTTTTATGATGAATAATTGGTAGAGATTATAGATCTAATTGATAAAGTTATACAAAACAAGACCACTCACGTGGTCAATATTTCATGTTGAAACCACTAGATTGAGGAAGATATATGGGAATATAAGGATGTACGGAGGTCTAAGAAACCTCATTTTTTTGTCACTCAATTGTTTAAAAAGATTGTTTATAAGAAAACACATCTTTTCATTCAAAAAACATTTTTATCCCAAAATAATGTTTTCAAAATTATGTTTTCAAAAGTGTTTTATCATTTTTAGAATGATTTTTAAAATTATTATTTTTTATATTTTGAAAGGGATTCATGTTGTTTTCCAAACTATTCATTTTTTGGAATTACAAAAATATATAAAAGGAATCTTTTTTTTAACATGTATGATATGAAGGAAATTTTCCAACATCAGGACCATTATCTTCATTGATGATTACATTATATGTTTTTATATTTTTCAAAGAATTTGATTTTCAAAATGTTTTCGAAATATTAGGTTCTAAAAATTTATTTTCAAGGAAAGCTTATATACCTCAATAAATATTTTATGTGAACTTTCAAAATCATTCTCCATCTAATATTAAATACATTGATGTAACGTATTATTTAATAGGGATATAAATCAAGGATATCATTATTATTCATTCTTTAAATGGATTATTATGATAATATGTTTATAAACACCATTCATATTCCACATTTTATACTAGTATAATATTCTTATGAAGCCTAATTATTTTTCCAGGGGTAATTATTTGATGAAATGATTGTGAATCTGGTTTTTTTTCTATAGGTTATGTTATGATGATATGTTTATAAAACCCTTTTCTTTTCTTGGTTTTTGATTTGATGATTTTTTATGATATTTTTAACACATTTGTATGATTTTGATTATGTGATCAGACAAAATATATATCCCTCTAATTCATTCAGGTTTTATTAATGTTATTTGAGTTTCAATGGTATATAAGAGGTTATCCCAGCCTGAAAGATGCTACAAATGTGGTTATCTTATGATTGAAAGAGGGTATATGTAAGGTTATCTAAAACCCGAAGGAGAGGCCATGGGAGGTTATCCCATGCCTAAAATAGGGGACATGGGAGGTTATACAAAGACATAGAGAGGTTATATGGGAGGTTATCCAAAACCCAAAGAAGGTACATGGGTGGTTATCCCAAACCTAACCCGTTATTAATGTCTTGGTGGGTAGCCTTGACATATGATTTTCTATGCTTTTGTGTACCCTATAAATATCACTCTCATTATAATTTTTTATCACATGGATCGTTTTATTTGATTCCATTATGATTAATGTCTTCTAAATATGAAATCATTACTCAATGACTCAAGATTATGATCTTTGATATACTAGTTGTGGGTTTAAAATGTTATTCTCATGTTCTTATTCCTTATGATCAGGATACGTTTACATATTTTAACTTATTTTACCTTTCATATAATCAATGATCTACTTTTATTATTTTTATTTTCATATGTTATGAATAATGTTATTAAGTTGGGTATGGTTGTGAAGATTACTAAAGGGGGGGATATTTATGGAAAATGTTGAGGATCTTCTACCAAATTAGAATATTGTGTACCTAGTCTCTAAAGTCACTAAAATATTATGGTCCTAAAGTGTGTTTTTTGTTATATATTGAATATTCATATAAAAAATGTAATATATATGTATAAAAATATCAGGTCTAGATAGTGTTTCCCATGAAGATTCATTCATCTTATTTTTATACAAAATTTCATAGATTTTTATTTTTTTAATCTTTGTGTAACTAGGGCTTCCAAAGACATTGAATTTTATCACAATTTAACTTATTTTAAAAAAAAATCAATATAGTTTCTTGTTTCTATTAGGTCTCAATAAAAAACAATTTTATATATTGATATATGTGAAAATATATTCTCTTGAAAATTTTAGAGACTTTATTCTAAGGTAACATTATCTTTACCATATCCAATATACTTATATTTTTTCACTAAAATAATCCATTCATATAGGGAATGTAGTTTGAAATGAATCATGGTTTAATCTAGTTACTTGTAATATATTTTTTAATTAATTACAGTTATATTACATTCCATCGTCCATTTTCAGCTTCATAATGTAAATTCCTAGATCCTTCTCAACTTGTCTTCTAAATATTTTGAACATGTCAACTACTTTAGAATTTTGTTTCATAAACCTTAGTGTAGTCCTCAGATTTAAATAATTATATGAAGTTAAGGAAATAGAAATCACCTCTTGAATACTAATATCTCAATGGCTGATATAAATCTAAACGAATGAGTTATTATGGTCAAATGGATTCACTTTCCACTTTTTTCCATCTTAAACCAACTTCCCCTTTTTGATTGTATCACACACAATATCTCTATCCTTTTTATGTTTTGGAATGTCTCCTATAACTTCATAATTGATATTTGAATCATGTTTCATTGACCAAGGGGTCCAAGTCTCCAATTCCACATAAAATTCTATATTTTTCACTAAGATTGCACCAATTTTTTAGGTAACCAATTTAAAACAATTTTTCAATTGTTCATTATCCTATACAGATTATTCTTCCTTATTTCAAATTCCTAGTGTTTCATGAATCGTGTTGGACTGAGTAAATGAGGAAATATGGGTGGTGAATTTCATTCTAAAAACTTTTTATAAATTAAAATTCAAACAAGTGTATTTAAAATGATGAAATTGATAAAATAAAATTTAGAGTTAAACATTGAGAAAATAAATAATTAAATGAAAAGGATTCAGAGATTTATAAATCTGATTTGAAATAATTAATAATGGGTTTTTTATATCTTATCTATTTAATATTATTGAGATTTTTTATTTTAAACCCTTATATTTAGTCGTAGATAATAAACATGTTATACGAATTAAGACCCTTTCCTTTTATTGGTTATAGCAAGAAACCCAATTACCCAGATAGCATTTTAGTTTTTGTGTCTAGAACCCCAAATACCCTTACTATTAAAATATTAATAACCTATTTACACTTGAATGGTTGTGATCAACTGGAAAACGAAAAAATAATTGGTTTTGTTATAATAAATCATTAAATCCCAGTGACAATATTCTAAAAGAAAATTTAAAAGAAATAGAGGTAGGGTGTAAGAGTATTGAAAGAGGGCCATAAAATGAGAATAAAATGAAAAAATAGAGATATACAATGTTCATTAAGGTAACTGATATTATTTAATGAAACATGGGTGTATTTGTAGCCTCCAGTAGCTTTAGGATTACTTTGGAGGTGTCGGGGGGCTATAAGAGACATTTGGAATCAAATTAAGTCATTCTATAACTTCGAAAAGTTTCTAGTTTTTTAGTTTGTCTAGATTTCACCTGATATCAAGTGGGTGACACAAGATATCTAGTGGTATGTCAATAAGTTTATGCTCACACCTGCAGGTGGGGGACATTAAATGTTTCCTCCAAATTCTATTTGGGTACTATTTTTATGTTTGGAATCTTCATGGAAAGTTTTATAAAATAAAAGCACTAAAAGTCATCAAATGTAAATTCTAGAAAAATAATTGTGTGATTATGATCATTAAAACCCTTTAATATAGTGACATATAGAACATTATCCCTCTTTTTACGAAAAAAAACAATTAAGAAATTAATAATAATAATATAGTAATGATATATTTTTTATTATTATAATTAAAAGGAATTTCAATATATCATACTGAAACTTATCAAATATTTTAAAGAAAATTTCAATGTTTCATAACAAAATGATTTTAGTTTAAAAAATTAAATTCTTTTCCCAAATTAGAAACAAATTACCATAATTTTCAAATTTTAAGACATTCTCCCCCCTTTTCCTTTTTAAAAAATAAATTTACTTTTAATTTCATTACCAAGAATTTCTACCCAATTGTTATTATAAAAAATACTCGAGAGATTAAAAAATGTTGAGTTCAAAATTTTTTGGAATCCTTTAATTTAATTAAGATTTATTTGAAATTTTTTTTTATATAAACATGCCTTTAATGAAATCAATGTTTTCTACCCATTTGAGACTATCAATAATATCATGGACAACGGTTAGAGAAATAAGGGTAATTTTCTCATGATTGTAGATGCATATATTCCAAACAAAATATCATTTGAGTACTATTATGACCATAAAGAATGTTATTTTTAGAAATAAAAAATCTTCATTTATTTATAAATACAAAAATGATATTTACGTTAAATATTAATTTCAAAATAGAATTCAAACATGAAATATTTCAACATTTAAAAATAAACTTGTGAAGAAAGAAACTGTACAACATAGGTGATTTTACAGAGATATAGGTCATTGAGTATAAAAAATCTAAAAACTAATGTTAATAAAAGTGGATCTCTTTGAACATTTCAAATATAAAATAATTTCTTACCCCTAAAATGATGAATACATTTCAAAGTATATGTGTCACTAAAAACATATAAATAAAGATTTAAAGAGAAAAAGTATAAAATAAAACCTAATAGAGTGAATGAAAAAGGAAAATTAATTTAAATTTAAAAAGAGATAAATAGAACAGTATCCTCAAAAAGAAATAAATTTAACAATAAAATTGACATGTTTAAGGTAAATATTACAATTCAATAAAGTATATGAGAATCCTTACACTTTCCACAGTCAATTAAGAAAATTTGATGGGATCCATTTATAACTCTCCCTTTAATAAAATAAAAATGAGAAACCACAAGGGTTTAAGTGAATATATCACATAATTAAATATTAGTGAAAATAAATTTGGCATGATATCACGTTTTTTATAATTTTACACTATGAAAATGGTACATATGGTCAATATGATTCAATTGAGAGTGTTGAATTGGATTTTTAGAAATAAAAATCACACTTTTGTTCTCACACATGGTTGGAACATAGTTATAATCAAATCCATAATCAAGTAGAGTATCATTAATCCATAATATTTTCAAGAACAAAACTCCCATAAAAAAATATAACTTCAGATGTAGAAAGGGAAGTTGAATTTTTCACTTACTACCCTCTGAGACATGGTATTTTCAAGTAGGTTGAAAGTCCGACTTGTACTTTTTTATCTAGTTATAACCTTACAAAATACACATTAGAAATACCTTATAAGTTAATATGAGGTATCCATATGGTAAAAAAAACTATATTTTTAGTTCCTTTAAAATACAAACAAAATATTTTGAGATATTTTAAATGGTATTTGTTAAGGTTTTAATGAAAATAGACAAAAATTCAACAGTAATCATGATGTTTATTTATGTCATATTAATATTGATAAGACTCTAAAACATACCTCTATAACTCTTATTGTCCATTGGTTTACCAAATTCATCCAAAGTAATCTTATAATTAGTACTAATTGAGTACTAATCTCTTTAACATAATCTATTTTATAATTATTTAGATTCTTATTTTTGTATTTTCATTGGAAAAGTAAATTTCAATAAAAAAATTCAGAAATTATAAAACTATTGAATATTTTATTCTATCCAATAAAACTCATTCCCAATTACATTATCTTTTGATGATAAAATTCATTCTAAGGAGATTATTTGGTTGAACTAATAATGAAATGTTCAACATAAATTTTAACATTTAAAAGATACTTTTAAATGTTCTTTAACAACAAGGTGAAATGATATTTACCCATATTAAAATTAATTTCTAATATAAATTTAGTTATCCTATCAAACCAATACCAAGGGTATTATTTCAATCTATGAAGTGCATTAGTAAACTTAAAAACATAATTTTTAGATTTAGAACCATCAAAACTATTTGGTTGTTCCATACAAGATTTTTCTTGAGATTAATCTATTTAAATATCCACTTTCAACATTTATTTGAATGATCTCAAAATTAAAATGAGATGAAAATTCCCAAAAAAATTATAATGGATTCTATCCTAGTGGCTGGGGAAAAAGTTATATTGTAATCAATGACTTCCCCTTTATTATATCCTCTAGCCACAAGTCATGACTTGTAATGGGTGATATAACCTTGGTCATCCGATTTATTCCTAGACACCCATTTAGTTCCAATAACCAGATTATCATTGGGCCTTTCTACAAGAGGTCAAACATTATTTTGGGAAAATTTATTTCACAACTCTTGTATAGAAAGAACTTGATTATCATAATCAATGGGATCATTCTGATTTCAGGGATCTAAGAGGGACAAATCATCATGATGTTCTACATTATTTTAAATAGACCTCCTAGTATGAGTATTGTCTTATAATTATCTAATAATATTCTAATGTGGATTGTCTTCAACATTAACCTATACCTTGGGTAAAGGAATAGGATATTTTGTTCAAATTCAATTTCTTTATCAGGTTGAGGTTCATTTAAGGTCAAATTATTTAGGACTACCTAAACATCATCAATTTGATGGTGAGGTTTGGAATAATTATAATAAAATTTGATGTGAATTGATTCTTCAATTGTCTTTGTCATTTTATTGAAATCCTAATGAACTTTGTTCGAGTCACAATACCTAATAATGATACTTATATCTAATTTAATGTCAAATTTAACTAGTTTATATTTGGTTTTAATTATAAAATAGTTCCAACCAAACATCATAAAATAATACATTTGTTGTAATTTACCTTTCCAAATCTCAAAAGAGCTCTTTTAAAGAATTTATTCTACATGTATATAATAAATAGTATAAAATGCAGTGTTAACCCCCTAGGACTAAAAACATTGGGGAGATTGAATTAATTATGGCGAGTCAGAGAAATTTCTTGAAATGTTGGATTCCATCTTTTAAGGACCCCATATTTTAGGTGTTATATGAGTGTAAAAAGAATTGTGATAACCATATAAGACACCAAAATCAAAAAAAAATTAAACCTCTCCCATGTGATCACTTTAAATGGAAATGATCTTATAACCTTTTTTATTTTTTATTATATTGATATATTTATTTGAGACTTTACCCGAATCACTTTTATGTTCCAATAATTAAACATAAGTAAATCTTGGGTAATCATCCATAATTAGAAATTTTGAATATTTAAATCCTATACTATAAGCATTTGTTAGTCCAAACAGATATAGGTGTATAATCTCATGGGTGTATGTGATCAAAAAAATATTAGATTTAGACGATGAGTTGTGATATTTACCAAATCATAATGGTTTACACCAAGTGTCATTTTGGAAACATAATGTTGATAAATGTCATTCTTGATGTTTTTGTTTTTATTTCAAAAGTTAATATGTGATATAATGGCTAGAGAATCCATTCCATAGCCATTACTCGCTATATTGTGCACTCCAAAATTTAAAATTTGGTCTCATAATAAATTTTAAATCAACAACCGAAACATTTTAAAATATAAAAGTTCAAATGAAATCTTTCCAACCAAATGAAAAACCTTTCAAATATCATTTTTGAATGAAACTTTTAAAACACTATCTGAAAACTACCTAATTTTAAGAAAATTTTGTTGAAAACCTTTAACATGTAAAATGTTTTCGACAACATTAGAGTCTGAAAGGCCAATGGTACCTATATCGATGATCTTACATATTGATTTTTCACTAATGGATGCATTATTTCTATCATGCTCCTCAGGGTGATTAGACTCAGCATAATCATCACATATATACCTAAATTAACCAATGTACATGTACCAAATAACTCTAAAGGAATTTTAGTTAAGTCATTTTATCTAAAAAATATTTTATAGACTATATATTTGTGTACCGATAATTTCAAACCGTGAATGTTAGCCAAAATAGATTTTGGAATCCGGAATGTCTTTGAAATTTTTTTGTAGAATAAACATTCAAATAAATAAAAATTTATTTGGTCCTATATAATGAAAATTGTTTTGATTTCATTGATAAATCAGGTTTCCAAATTTTCTACTATAATTTCAAATTTTTATATTGAGAGATACCTTTAACAAAAGTAGTATTTATAGAATTTCTAGAGTTATTTTCTTAACTAGAGTGACCGAGCCCATATGTACCTTTCTTATGAAATTGGTAACTTAAAAAATCAACTTCTCCTCAACTAGGGTGAATTTTGAAAGATATTTAACTTTATTTTCAAATTATTGAACATTTTGTTGGTCCTATAAACAAATTAAATTTTTTTCTTTATTTAATTAACATTTAAAACATCCATTTTCCACCAATAATAAATTAAATATCTTATCTTGATTTTAATCATTTTTTGAGCTAAAATATTTTTTCATTTCTTTTTCCTCCTTTATTATCCCATTTTATTTGTTAATAACATCTTTAAAATATTTATTTAATTTCATCCCATGATCTATTAATAATGTGTTACTTTAAAAAACCTTTTTTATTAATCTATAACATGCTATAAATATTTATAATTTAAATTAATAGAAGAGTAAGATAACTCTAATAATTTAACTCTTGACTCACCTCAATATTGACCATGAGAAACTTCATAATTTCATCACTTGAATCTTATGAGGATAAAGATTCATCAATATCACCCCATATTAACACCTTAAAGGCCATTTTTCCCATATTCTACAATATCTCTTTCATTAGAATGGGGAACTACAACTTATGTGTCTATTTTAATTGTCATCTTAAAATCTTACCATCAGTTCGGTCTATTTCATTTCATTTTTTCAATAGTGGTATACTTTATTATTCTTGGAGAACTTGATTATATTTTTAGAAATACAAGAAATTTCCGATTCACTTCAAAAAGATTCATCATTACTGTATTTGAAGGATGTGGTATTATTATGCATGATCTATTTGGATTTCTTCTTGGATTTTCATTCCATTGTAATATCATAGGTCATGGGTGACCAAATTCTCTCTTAAATAATCATATTTTTGATATCCATTGCTAATTTTATTCTTATTAATTTGGGTTACCAAGAACTTGGAAATACCTAAAGTACCCCCTTCACAAGGTTTTATTTCTAAAGTGCATCACCAAAATAATTTCTTACATTTTAAATGTCAATAAAACAAGTAATCATTTTAATTATATACTCATTAGGATACATCCTAAATATTTTAAATTATTTGTAATTCATATCAAGACAAGTATCTTTTAATATATTAGCATCATCATTTGTTACTAATAATAATTCTTAAATTTCGTGGGATTTTTTACAAATTGAAATTTTATCAAATCAATTCCTATAATCCCCATAAATTAGATAATTAATGGATTTAATATCAAGATAAAAAACATTTATATAGTCAGGGGTTCATTTATTATCTTTTTTTTTGAGTTGGGGTAAAACCATGCATAACTATTCTCCAAAACCATATATCTTATGATTCTAATAAAATTAGACATCAATTTTTTCCAATAATTATAGTCCAATCCCTAAAATTATAGAGTCTTACTATATTGGAACCCTTATGAATGATTGATATCATTCACTGAATTCCATAGTCCTCCTCCTTCTATTTGCATAAGATTTATGATGGTCCTACACCCCCTTTAACTACCCCAGGATCATTTGAACCTTTTCAATCATTCTCTACACCAACTAAGATTTACAGTTCACTATCTTTCTAGAATCAGTCCCATTCAATAGACATCTATAGGTATTCTTAAATAATTTGTTAAAAAATACATTACAAGAGAAGAATGGTATATATTAGTATAAGAAAACTCAACAAATGAACGGTTTATTTACCATAATCCACTAAAATTGAAAATCCAAATGTGCAACAGAGCTACTAAAATCTGGATGGTGTGGGATATCTAGACAATTATCTAAGGATGGATGGTAGTTCTAAGATATATCTATGACTGAAAAGAACATTTAATTCTTCCAAAAAATCACAAGGTAAAAAAGATCCCCATTAGAGATGATTTTACTCAGTGAAACTTGAAGATTCACTATCTCTTCCACAAACCAACTCCCCAAAACAGCCACAACACTTAACTCCATCATCATTGAAAAATGATATAACATCAATAATTGATCCACATTAACCCAAATATTTTCACATATTCCTTGAGACAGTGGTAACTTATGGATGAAATACTTTAAAATATTCCCTACTTCCACTTAAGGACATCCAATGGTGGAAAAAAACCCCAAGAACTATTGTTTTTTTCCTTTAATTACTAATAGAAAAAACATCATTACACAAACATCAACATATATTTCTTCACCCCTATCGACCCAAACTGATGACTTAAGGAATAATATATCATAGATATACCTAGATTCACTGCCTAGGGAGAGATATTAAACTCATGAAGAACCTCCTCCCACATTTTTAATAGAATAAACAATCTCTGATGAATCAAAAAATGATGATGATCGTCCAATGGACATAAATCCATAGAACCAACATGAAGGGCGATATTTTTCTTACCCTACACCCCTAAGTCTCCACATTGATATTCCTCCTAATTTTGTAATAAGTATTATTAGACAATCATTTGGTATAGGAAACCTCTATAATCAACCAACTCCATATCAAGTCACATCACCACAAGATCCTCTATCACTCATTATGAATATGAAAACTCTCGAAAAATATATCCTTGTCATTTCTTATTTTTTGAAATAATAATCATATTTCCTTTCCCTAGGTTGTAATAGATATTGAATTGGTATTCCCAAAAAAATTTCATCCTCCTTTAGTAAGATAGATTGAAATACCTCTGAGATAATATATACCTAAATATTATTTAATCTGTGAAGACTAAAAAAATTCACCGATGAGGTAGTGATCCAATAGAATTTGATAAAACATAGTTACTTCCATCTTGAGATCATAGGAGGTATAGATATTCTCATAAAGAAATAATTACCTAGACTCGTATGAGATAATCACTCTCTACTACAATATTACATAAACCAGATGATTATTTTATAGGTTATAGAAACCCTAATCATATCACATTCCTCTAGAAACCAAAGAATATGAGCACCAATACATTTCCCCCTTGGGTAGTCAAAAGATATCTAACTTGGAATATCTATAAAAAAAGAATATTCTTTCATCATTCTTATTTTTAATGGGTCTACAATTAAAGAGAAATTATATACGTGTCTATGATAATGGCATGTGAGATCAAGGAAAATATGGACCTCTACAATATTAATATGGGTTTCCCTAGAATCAAAAACTACTATTTTTGATAGATTAGCTTGTACATCCCACTGAGACACAAAATTCTTATGAAAATACACCTCATGAATCCTAAACTATTACTTGGATTGTTCCCAATAATGATTATGGTTTTGATGGACATTTTAAACATCCCTAAGATGTTCAATATGATCCTTCTTGAATTAAATTACATGAGGGGTTCTTCAATGAACACTACCAAACAATTATAAAGGAACTCATGAAAAAGAGAGCCCATGGGTCCCATTAAACTATTTGGTGCATTTTTTAAAAAAACAGTTATATCTAAAACTCATATTTTCTATAATGATATCTTAACATGGTCTTCATTATATCATCCTCCTTCACACTTATATGGTGATACCTTTTCCAATGGAAAATATTTAAAAACTAGTTGGATACCTTAAATTGATTCAATATATCATCAATATTTGGAAACCGATAAATTTTATTCATTTTAACATGATTAAACCACTTGTAATCTATGAACAACATCAGAAAACCATCTTTCATCATGGTGAACACCACTATAGCATCTCATAATGATTTTCTAAGCTCAATGAAACCCCTTTTCCTTAAATCATCAATCTATATCCTTAAAAATAAGAGTTTATAAGGATTCATGTAATAAAGATCCTTAAAAATAAAAGGGTAACTATGTTGTAAAAATATTCCCAACTCAATATCATGTCATGGTGGAAGAATCACAACTACATTGGGTAATACATATGGGGAATTCTCAAAAACTCAAGAGAACACCGCCACTAGAAAACATATTTTTTCTTTATTTATCAATTTAATTATGTATTTTTATGTTATTAGATTGTTTTTATTGGTTTTTGACGTTTGGATATGTTCATTGTTGGATATTGAAGTTTTATCTCTCCCAGATTCACCACACTCATGGTGGAGACCGTAGTGTAGGTCTTGGTCTGGCCAATTTTGTTTTTTGGGCAAAATGAGCTTTCCATTTAATGAGAAAGAGAAACAATAGTATAAAATTTCAACATAGGTTGAGTTCTCTAAATATGGAGTGACTCTATGACATGGATATGGGTGTTCTTGTGAGTGTGGTATTGGGGGGAGTATTGAGATTATCATGTGTTGGAGACGGCATCATTATTCCATGTGGATAACTATTTTTTGTGTATGATGTTTAGAAGTTTTTCTTTATGGTTAATAGGAAAGAAAAAATCCCATATTAGTGGGAATGGTGTCTATATTGATGTGTGATTGGTAATTTTCATGAATTCTAGAAATTATATAAAGTTACACTTCTATATAGTTATATCCTTGAAAAGGTGATGGTTTTTCATCCTCATCATGGTGGGTCTTCTTGGTGGGGATGTGTAGTAAAGGGTTCCATATCCATTGTGGGTACCAAAAAATCATGGTGTTGATCGTCTCTATTTAAAAATGAACAAAGAAGTTTCTATGTTTGATGGATAGATTTTTTTATTAATGATAAATCATTTGAAAAAATTTAGGGGATTATAAATTATATTTATAATATAGTTACTCCCCATAAAATCCCTCATTTTATACTCTAAACTTTTGGACTCCCAAACTATGTGGTCACAAAACCAACTATGGGGATTATTTCCTTTCATGAATCCTCTTTTGGATTTTGTAGGATAAGTCTATTTGAGGTTTTTGGATTCTCTCCCACTATAATATTTCTAGAACTCGAAGGTTCTGGGTGTTGGATGTCTATTCTTATTCTCATTGATACAATTTTATTTATAAATCCTCTCAAAAATATAAATATAATATTTTTTTGGTTTAGAAAATGTGTTTTTAAAAATGAATGGGTGATTTTTAGTTTTTGAAGATCATTTTAGTGTGTAAAACATTGAATTTGGAATGGGTTTTTGTGTGTTCATAACATACATGTGTGGGGCCTTGTTGGTTTAGATTAGGTTAATAGTTCCTGATTTAGGGTCATGTTGGATATGCACTCCCAAGTGAAATATTTGGTCTTTGGAATGAGTTTATGCTTAAATGATTGTTCTATTCATGGAAACTCTCTTAACATGGGATACATTTGGTTCATCACATGGCTTTCATGGGGGGGGGGTATTTTTTCCATTTCATAGGATATCTAAAAAAAATTGTATATTTTACAATTGTGAATGTGATCTCTCTTGATCATGTAAATATTTTTTGTGATTTAACATGTTATTTTCTTAGTATCATGTCTGGGAAGTCTTATAGTGATTACATAGTGACTGTATACTCACCCTCTACTTATCATCCATTGTCCATATGAAGATATTGTTCATCATGATATTGGTAATGGGGATACTTCTTACTTTTCTATTAGAGTAAGTTTATACTATGTTCATAATTTTTAGAGGATGGAGGTGTGAGCTGGTCCTGGGATGGGGTATTGGGAAGTGCAACATTTGGAATTAGATTTTCCATTACGGTCATTTGGTCTTCTAAACATACATGGTTGTATAATGGCATGTTGTGACTCTGGTTGTTTTTGTTGTTGTATGTATAGTCATTGGTCTTATTTTAGTCATGAATCGTGTTTATATTATGTCATTTTAATTCAGTTTTTATGATTCTATTGAATCTAAGAATATATCAAACCCATAATTATATTAAATACCCTGGGAATTTATTTCCTATCTATAATTTTTAAGGCATGCACCTATTGTTAGTTGCATTTTGGTTTTTTAAAAGATAATATGTGGGGTTAATATGTAGCAAATAGTATTATTTTTTATGGTTTTTTATTTGGGATGGTGGGTGTGGCGATAGGATGTGTCTCGACTTGGTATTTTGAATACAAAAAAGGAATTATTTACCCCTTTATACTGATCTTCACATTACTAGGGTAGTTCAGGTATGAGAATTGTTGTTAAATACGTCTAGGTTTCTTGTCATCTCATCATCAAAGGTTTATTTAATGACAGTTGTGTATCATTCATAAGTAAAATAATTCCCATTATGATTAGAAAATTCATATAATATTTTATTTATTATGATTTTGTAAATTGTGACATGATACAATAGTTTGGTGTATTTTGTGTGTGTTTGTGGATGGAACCATAAATTCAAAGAAATTATTTCCAAAAATTGGTAAAATTTTGTTTTGCTCTATATCATGTGTTGATTATTTCTCAAATTAATATAATATTATGTCTTACATGAGATTTTTTTCTTAAAAGAACCTTAAACTATCAATAGTCTATTATTATTTTTTTAAGAAATATTATTAGAAGAAATTTATTAAAGGATAATTTCCATACTTTTATTATTGTTAATATATTCATAAATATTACTTACTAGCATATTTACATATTTAATATAATACATTATTAATAACTAGTTTCATGCCTATTACTTATAAGACCCTTTAACAATATACAATTAATCGTTTCATCATCTCATTGAATGTTTTCATGGCATTCCATGTGTTTACTTAAATCTCATGTTTTGAAAGTATGTTACATATTTACAATGATCATATGATCACCATGCAATATCATTGGATTATTATTGTCTTGGTAAATGTGAATATGCATTAATAAGAATAACATGTTTTTAATACTTCATGATGTGTTTATTAGTTGACATGAATGCCTAATACATTTAGTATCAAAGTATGTAAAATAAAAAATATGTTAAATGTGATAGACTATTATTGTTTTTAATGTCTTATAAAATTGATAAAATTGTTAATTAAATGGTTATAAGAACATTTGAAAATCTATGACATGTTAACAATAGTAGTTAAATTTTTTCTTTAATTGATCATGCTTGATTGGAAAAATATTTTTTTAGGAAATTTTATGATTAAAACATAATGACCATAAATATAAAATTAAATTTTGTGTTACATGAAGTATATTCTTACCATCAGGTGATATAAATTATACTTTTGGAACATAGTGTAACTTTTCATTATATTAAGATTATTTTGTTATCATGAAGTGATACTAAAATTGGAAACTCTTATAATATGATGAAATTATTGGTGCATTTTGTTGATTTTTTTTCTTATTTGTGTTTATATGATTTGTTTTCTACATATATACTACTGATGATAAATAATTTTTCAAGTTAAATCACATCATTGTAAATTATTTTTTTACCAAAATAGCGATTCACTCTAAAATAGTTTTATATATAGTATTTTGTGGGAGGTTCAATAACAAAATTTCATGAATTATACTTTGATAAAATATTTAAAGAGTTATCCCTAAATGTTTCAGGGGAAATACACTTCAAAATAAAAAAAAGATTATTTATTTTTAACAATATAGTTTCATCGGTTTTTTATAAGATTCATGATGTTTTGAATTATTTTCTTCTTAAACTTATTATCCTGGTGTTTCTTATTACCATTGTTTGGATATTTTTTGGGTAGTGTTGGATGTTTGTTTATGTGGTTACGAAAACATAAGGAAATATAAATAGTGGATGTATTGAGAAATTATGCCTCATTGGAGGAATATTTAGATGCCTTAAGTGTAATAGGATATCTTGTTGATTTAAATTGCTCACCATGATCAATTTCCTTTGACATGACCTAGTTTTTGTGAGAATTCACTATCTTAGACATTGATATATTTGGAATAATTTTGGGAATGAAGTGGTTGTTATAATTCAATGACAAATTTATTTATATTATGGGAGAGTTACTCTCACATATAGTAATGGATGTTTTTCGTCATTTCAATGGGTGTGTGAATATAAGTTTTTGACAAAGAGGGACTTTATAGAAAGAGTTGGGAACCATCTCTTCTGAGTTGAAAACTCATATTTGGGAACTGAGGGTCTAATTGGAGGACTTTGTAAGCAATATTTAAATAACATATTGAGAATAATCCAATTTTGAGCTTAAATGTTGGGTTTCTGTGGTCATGGGTAGTACTGGGAGTGGTAACATCTTAGAAAGTCTCCCCAGGGCATGTGTGAGTATGTGGTCAGGAACTGTGACATTTCTAATTGGTAATATATCTTCCTAATTTAGATTAATGTTATCATTTCTAAATACCTTGAAGTCTTTTAGAATCTATGATTAGTGGGTTATTTCTGATACCTTTTTTCTCATGTTTGGTCTCGTTGAGGACAACTATGACATGGTGTGACTCCTCATAGTCAATTGGGTGGGGAATACCTTAGTTTATGAGTCCTTGAATACCTAGTTAATTTTGTGAGAGATCAATGTATATTCACAGGTCAAATCGATAAAATGAACTTGAGTCATATAGACCAAGGTGATTTCACAGTTTTATGTCAAGTAGATCTCATTTAAGAATTGGCTGACCAATTTTTAGCAAGTATAGTTTTAAATCATTAATAGCCTTACTTGTAGGTTAAACATCAATGGTAGGGATCCTTTGATAGATCAATATAGAATAAATTTCTTCTTCTTCATTATTGTGAAAAAATACATGTTCTTATTTTTTTCCAAAATATTTTTCCAGACCCATCATTAATTGTGTTGTTTTTTCATCCAATAATTAGAAAGGGATATAAGGAAATGAGTAGAGAAAACAAGAAAAATGTGCATGTTTTGACTATAACCTGTATCTATTGTGCAGTTAGACAAAATTTCCATATAACTTTACACCTACTAGAATAAATGCTTTAGAATCATTATAGAAATCAGGATGAGTTTTGATAGACTCACCATGATAGTTAATTTTATTCCAATTCAAAAGAATAATTCTAAACAAGATATTTTTAGGCTTTTTTGTCCATGAAGTAGGGTAGTTTCATGGTGTACATATTTCCACAATCTCCCTTAGAGACCATAATTATTCATCCTTGGTTTTCCCAAAAGTGATTCATATGGTCCAATTTAGAATATTATAAAATAAACTAATAATATTCACTTTTCTAATTGGATTTTCTGGGAAGTACATTTCATGGAATAAATCTTGTATGAGATATTACTTATTGGATTGATTGATATTGATAGCATGGTTATGGTTCTAACCTATAAATTACTTTAGTTAGCCTATCATTATTTTCTATTATAGTTAGTGATGGAAAATCATACAATCCTATAGATATTTCCATTATTAATGATCTATTACCTAGGAAATTAAGGGTAGCTAGCTCCATGGTAAAACAGACCATTTGAAATTATCAATCATATCAGTGAGGTTGTTTTAATTCAATACAGTTCTTGGTTTTCTCATTCATATTTCTTTGTTTTAGGTGTGTGATCTTGACTCTATTTACATAATTAATTGGGATCACATCACTCTCGAATAAAATACTCAACTAGGTTTTCACTGCATTTCATGTTTTGTAATAATTAAGAAAAAATATGGTGATTCTATGTCATTTATTTGATATTGGTGTCATAAAAGTGAAACTGGGGTTGGGAAGACACTAGGAGTGACATAACTTGATTTTTGAGCTATGATTCAAAGCGTTTACTAAACACCACCAACCATTATCTTTCTAAGGGTAGAAAGACAAACATTGTAGAGAATGTGGCACCCTCATGTTTTGATGGTTCTCTATTTTATTATGTATTTTTAAATTATGAGATGGTTTTTATTAGATTTGGAAAGTTTGAATAACCACTCAATGAGATAATGGAGTTTTGCATATATGGGATTCACCAATATCATGGTCTCAAAAATAATCTAGTTCCTGGTCACACATTTTTTATTATGGTGGGTGTGATTAACCATCCATTTGAAGAGATGTATAAACCATGGAGGAAAAACTAATTTTAGGGTGTTTTATGCTTCCATATAGGGACTCAATTATTTTTATATAGTTTTTTTGGGAGAGTGTCATATCAGGTGAGTCTAAATACACCCTTTCATTGATGAGGATGTCACCATTCCATGGGGATGACCATTTTGTAGGCATTGTTCTTGAATATTTTCCCTTTGAGAAATGGGAAGGCCAACACATTTTCATTACTAATAATTATGGTTTTTTCAAGGTATGGTTAGATTAGTGTATGCATGTTTGAAAATGGAATGGGATACTCCTTCACACTATGGAGGGAGCTATGTTTTTATAGAAAGAAATATAAATATTCATACTCTCATGGGTGGGTCTATTTGGTGAAGAGCAATGTTTGATGGTTCCACATATGTAGTAGGTACGACCACAATATGTAGTCGGTAATTTTTATTTTAAAATACACTAAATGACTGCTTGATTTTGGGGGATTGGTTGTTTTTATGACTATAACCAATTTATGGTATTTTAAAGGTTCATATGTTTTATTTGTGGCTTGATTCAATCCCAAAACCCATCATTATTCCTCTCCTCATGAGGACTCTAGAACTATACACTCTTGAAGGGGACCTTGGTTGATTCTTTTCTTTTGAATATCCTTATTTTTTGTTCTATATGATAACAATTTTTGAGTTTGGTGTATTATCTCCCACTATAAAATTTATATAACTTGGCGTATCATGGTTTTGGATGATAATTATTATTTTAATTGATAAAATTATGTTTTCAAATCCACTCAAAATTATATATATGTGTGTGTTTGTGTGTGTGTTTGTTCTTGTTATGAAAATATATTTTTAGAATCATTCATGAGATATGTTTTCTTTTTAAAGAACATTTTTATATTTATAAACTAGGCTTAATTATGGGTTTGTGAACACTCAGGAAATTGATGTATGAGGCCTTGTTGGTTTGGAATTTTCTACCAAAGATGAATTTACGGGGCTGCTGGATATGCACTCTAAAGTGATGACATAGTTCTAGGGGAACAAGGATCCTCTCATGTGTCTGGTCTATTTAACGATTCCCACATGAATGGGGATTCATTGGGTTTATTAAATATCTTCCACGTGGGAGGTATTGGTTCATTACATGTCATATTTGCACTATATTTTTTATATATATATATATCCTGGGATTCATTCATTATAATATCATGATATTTTTATATATTTATTATGAGTAACCTTTTCTTGTCTTAGTGGTGAGTGTGGGAAGTCTTAGGGGAATTTTTTATTGGGTTGTATAATCACCACTATATATCTCCTTAATGTGTATATTGATTTTTTTCATCTTGATATTATTAAGGGGAAGACCTCTTACTCTTATATTTTAGAACCTTGATATTGTGTTCATTGATTATAGATACTAGAGATTAGAGGTCGCCATGCGATAGAGTATGGGGTAGTTCCAAATTTGGAAATAGAGTTGTCTTTTGAGCATTTTGTTCTAATGGACATACATTTTTGTATTATGGAACACTATGAATTTGATCGGTTTTATTTTATATGTATGGTATTTGGACATAATTTTTTCATCGATTACGTTTATATTATATCACTTGTTGAGTCAATAAGGTTTCCTTATGACCTTTCCATTCCTCTGTGTTTTGAAAATCACAAACACTTTATCTTAAAGAAAACTGTTTTTCCTTAAGGATTATTTTCATAAGGAAAATTTCCCTTCCCTAAATAAATTTTTATCGATTCCTTTTTTTACTTGTTTTATTTATGATCACTCTAAATCAAACCTATTTTTTACTAACTCTAAAATTATTAGTCTTATGAAAAACCTCAGAATCCTTTAATTCCTTGGATATAGACTGTTCTCTTTTCAGACTCTAAATTCTCAAAAATTCAGACTCTAAATTCTCTAAAATCCCAACTCCGAATTCTGCAGAATTCAGACTCTGAATTTCTCAGAATTACGATTCTGAATTCATAGGAATTATGACTCTAGAATCTTTAGATTTCAGATTCCAAATTCTTTGTAAAACAGAATCTGATTGTCCATGTCATATGGACTCTAAATATTTATTTTTATGGACTATAATTTATATATTTATTTAGACTCTTAAAAATAGATTTGGATAAGCAACTTCATTTTCCTAACACTTTTAATTATTATGAAACGAATTCTTGAAATCTGTTTCTAACAAATTTTTGGTTGAGTGACATGTGTACAGGTCCTTCTGAAATTCAA
This sequence comes from Viscum album, assembly GCA_963277665.1. Lineage (NCBI taxonomy): Eukaryota > Viridiplantae > Streptophyta > Magnoliopsida > Santalales > Viscaceae > Viscum > Viscum album. The sequence continues at coordinate 23,910,774 of OY728133.1, read as the reverse complement.
CGAAAAATATGATAGGTAAATGAGGTAGATGACTATTGGAGTTGTGCCTATAAATAAGATATCATTTTAATGAGCTCAAAATTGTTCCATCATTCTAGATATTACATATTGTTGAAGTGAATTATAGAGAGAGAGAGACTCTCATTCATTGTGTCTACCAAACATCTTTTTCATCATGAATCGTCCAACTTCATTTTTTTTCTTAATAAAATCGAGAGATTCCAGGGATAAGAAGATATGGGTGATGAATTCTTTAATGATCGAGGGATTCTGGGGATAGGAAGATAGAGGTTTTGACTACCTTATAGATGAAGGGATTGTAGTGATAGCATGATAGATTCTGATATTTCTATTGAGGGCTTAACATTTTGTGGGTAATACATACTTTCTTGAAAGTATAAATCAAAGGACCTTTATCCATGTTTGTTGGATACCCTACTCTATGGGTTAAATGATTTCATACTTGTTACTTGTTTTCTTTGATGTTTATTTCCACTGTATTTTGATAAGGGAAGAATGTATAACCTTATTATACATTCTTATTCTTTTATGTACTCTAATAAATAATATTCTATATGCTTTAAGATAGAATATTTTCTTTGTAAATATTCCTTTAGGTTCATTTCTGGAACCATATTTCTGGAACCTAAGCATGTTTTATTCATAGAACTATTTTAGGGTCTGTGAATTTTCTTTTTTTAACCAAGTCAAACATAGTTTCCATAAGTTTAAAAATGAATGTTTTAACATACAATTCACTCCATCTTGTAATTTAGCATCTATATTCATATTTCGATCATACAATTGGTATCAAATGAGGTCTCTGAAATACTTATATTCACTTATAAGTTTTCTTGATTGATGTTTTCCTTTTTCTAAATTTTCTTGCGTAACTCTTCTTGCATAAGTTTTTCATATATATTTGTGTATGTGTTTACAAAAAGTTTTTTTTAACAAGTTTTGTGGAAATATATTTTCTTATTGAATGATAGGAATGAATATTGGTTCTATTGAAAATATAAATCCTAATATACCACCTAATTTTTAGGGTCGTTATTATGAGTACTGGATAGAAAAAATGAATACATCTGTCATTAATATTGGAGTAGAAAACTTTTTCATGCTTACTGGAGATTTGAAAATTCATGACAAGGAAGTCAAACCTTCACCAATAGATAAAAGTCATCATATCAACTAAATTACAAGGTACACAATTATTTGTTATGTTCTATGAGTATGAATATATATTTTTAAATTTCTTTTTATGAAGCTGGTAAATGTATCTAAAAGAAAATTGAGGTTACAAATTTTGCGACTTCAAAATTGATAGAGGCTAAAAGAACAATTTTTAGAGAATAATATCATGGATTTATATTTCTTTATGGAGAACTTGTATGAAAAGTACAACAAATATTTATGACCATTTTCAGTACTCTACAATCTATGGGATAAAATGGTCTTGACGATGAATATCTTATAGAAATGATAAGAGATATCATTCCAAATGAGTGTGAATATAAGAGAAAAACTGTTGATGAGAATATGAAAGTATCTCAAATAACTCTTGATGAGCTTTTTTGAAATCTTCTTAAACATCAATCAAGAATGAAAAGAGATGCTAATATGAATAAAAATAATAATGGCAATGTAAGTGTAACCTTTACTACTAATAAATTCAAGAATATGGAAAGGGTTACAAGATCCAATTCTAAGAAAGTCAATATTCTATTTGAATCTAGTGAAAGTGAAAATTTTGAAAATGATCTAGCTAATATTGCTCGATGGATGAATAAGGTAGTGATAATGAAATAGATTCAGAATAGATAAAAGAATAAAAAACAAAAACATAAGAAATACTCGTATGTCACTTTCTATGAATGTAAAAGGGTTGGACACATTAAGTTAGATTGTCTTATTCTCAAAATAAAATATATAATTGAAAAGCATTCTAATAAAAATAGAAAGAAGTATTAAAAAGATAAGGATAAGAATTTTTTGAAAGAAAATGACACCTAGAGTGCCAGTGGTGGTGAATATTTTGAAGACTCATCAGATTACGAATCTTCAAGTTATAAGAATAATGTTATTATAGCCCGGGTAGCTATTGAAAATCATTGCCCTATGGCTAATTTCCAAAATTCTGAATCCTTAACCAATATGTCTTTAAATGAAAATTTTTATAATGAAGAATATAATGAATCCTTAAATGATTAATCTTCCGCATTAGAAGATAATACTTTACCTTCTTATGAATAAGTGTCTAGGGTTACTAAACATCTTGAGAATGAAAATTGTAAAAAAAGATTTTAGAGAAAGAAAATTATAGACTTTCTTTTTTAACTAAAGAAGTACCAGATCTTTCTATATATCATGATAAAAACATTTTTTATTTTGAATGTGTTTTTAAAATTTTTAAAGAAGTAAATCTTGAGGAGGATAAATTTTCTATGTATCCTGATGATATAATTTCTACAAAAAATATTTTAGAGGCTCACTCAAGTTCTAAAAATAATGTTTTGAGGATAAAAATATGGTTATTAAGATAAAGTATGAAGTATTTTCCTTAAATGAAATGACTATTAAACATTACCTCTGGTAAGTAAATTATTGACAAGATGTATTCCCAAATTATTCTTTTAAGGAATCGTTATGGATTTGGTTATACCTTCTCTTAACCTGTTTTTAGTCATAATTATTTTCTTCCCCAAAGACCTATTTTTTCAGTAAAGGATGATGTGGTGGACAATGGGAGAAAATATGTTCGCTAAAAAACCTATTCATTAGGTTATCATAACGCTTATTTTTCTAAGAAAATGTGTATTCCAAAAATCTTACTTTATGAAATTTCTAGATCCAAGAAAGAACAGATTTTGAAAGACTATCACTCTTATTTTTAGAAAAATAATGAAAGTGCCAATAACAATACATTTTAGGTGGATAGTTGATGTTCATGGCATATCACTGGTAATAAAAATTTCATTGAAATGATTATCAAGATGAAAGGAGAAACTGTAACTTCCGGAGAGAATGCTCAGGGAGAAATTGTTGGTATAGGTATCATTGTTCTTATTGGAAACAAAATTGATTTCAAATGTCTTATTTGTTAAGGGTCATAAGCACAAACTCATTAGCATAATTCAATTATGTGATGAAGGTTAGCTTTTGAATTTTAGGAATGATATATACTTAGCACACTATTCTATGGAAGAGTTTTTTCTTTCTACCATAGGTAAGATAATGTATACACACTATTCTTAGAAGACCTTAAGATCCAAGATATACCTTGACTAAGTCCAATATAAGATCAATCATGGCCATGGAATAGAATACTAGGACATTGTAACCTTAGTAATATATTAAAACTCTCAAAAAAAGACTTATTAAGGTTTACCAGAGCATAGATTTGATTCTTCAGAAGTTTGTGGTCCTTGTCAATTTGGAAAGCAACATAAATGAAGTTTTAAATCAATCGGCAAAGTCTCAAATTCTGATGAATTATTGTAAGTGAATATGGATCTTTTTGTACCAACACAAATTGGAATTTTTGGGGGAAAATATTATGTATTGTTCTTAGTTTATGATTACTCTATATTTACATGGGTCTATTTTCTAGAAAAAAAATATAAAGCTGTTTTGAATATCAAAATTTTTTGTGCCCATGTTAAAAATGAGAAAAACCTTTCCATGATAACTATGAATAGTGATTATGGAGGAGAATTTAAAAAATCATATTTTGAAACATTTGGTAGTAAGAAATTCATTACTCGTAATTTCTTAGCACCAGTAACTCCTCAATTGAATGATGTTGTTGAAGGAATAAATAGAATTCGTCAAGAGATAACTAGAGCCTTGTTGATTGAATATTCTATTTCTATGAACTTTTGGTCTAAAGTTGTTAGAGCTTCTTGTTATACTTTAAATTGAGTTTTAATCAAACCCTTTATTAACAAAACTCCTTTCGAATTGTGGAATGGTATAAATCCACGAATTTCTTATTTCAAAGTATTTGGTTGCAAAGTATTCATCCTGAATACTAAATATAACTTACATAAATTTGCAACCAAATTTTATTAGAGAATTTTCTAAGGCTACTCCACAACTTCTAAGGCTTATAGAGTTTTTATTAAAAACACTTTTACTATTGAAGAAACAGGGCATATTAAATTTGATGAAATTAATCCTTTTGTTTTTAAATAATCTCAACCTATATCTTTAGATGTGTTTTCAAAAACTAATTTTCAACCCATTATACGATATTTATCTAAAAAATAAAACGTTCAATAAAATATTTTTGAAGCATTTACCCCATAATATTTCACAACATATGTTAATGAACAGGTTTTACAAAACCCAAATCAATTGTTTCTTGAAAATCAACCCAGTGATTGAATCATTGGTGATGTAAAACAACCTATATTGACTAGAAGTTCCTTATGAAATAAAGTAGAACATCTACCATTCCTTTCCAAATTTGAACCAAAAATAACTGATGAAGATTCTGGTGATGATTATTTGATTAAAGTTATGAAGGATGAGTTAAATGAATTTGAATGGAATAAAGTCTGGACCATGGATGAAAGACCTAAAGAGACTTCTATAATTGGATTAAAATAGGTCTCTAGAAATAAATGTGATGAAAATGGAATCATATTATGAAATAAATCTAGATTAGTTGCTAAAATCTATAATCAAAATGTAGGAATATACTATGATGAAACATACGCTTCAAAAGCTTGACTTGAATCTATTTTTTTTCTACTTTCCATTTCAGCATTCTTTAATTTAAAACTTTTTCAAATAGATGTAAATTGTGATTTCCTTAACGAATATTTTCAAGAAGAATTTTATATTGAACAAGCTCCCAGTTTTGAAGCCAAAAAACATCCTAAAAATGTTTTCAAACTTACCAAAGCTTTATATGGATTTAAGCAAGTCCTTAGAGCCTCGTATGATAGAAATACATGAATTTTTTACAAAACATTTTTGTTAACGGAACTGTTTATCCAAATCATTTTATAAAAAAACATAAGAAAAAAATTATTACTAAAATTTGTATTGATGATATTATATTTTGGTCAACTCAGGAATCTATACCTGATTCGTTTATAAATTTAGTGAAATCGGAGATTGAAATGGGTATGATGGGCGAGTTAACTTTTTTCTTAGGTTTTAAAATTTCTCAAAAACCATAAGGAACATATATATCTCAACATAATTATATTAATGATATTATAAAAAGTATGGATTCAGAAACACTAAAATTATAAGCACTCCAATTGGTGCCTCAAATTATCTTGATCTAGATGAAGATGGGAAACCAGTAATTCAAACATCATTTAAGGGTTTGATTGGAAGTTTATTATACATGACATATAGTGATCCATAGTTAATGTTTTCAGTATTCTTATGTGATAGATATCAATCTAATATAAAATAATTTCATTTAAAATTAGTGAAAAAAACATTATTTAAAGGGAAAATGGATTTATTATTTTGTTATACTTCTAGAAATCATTTTTTTAAAAGCTTTTCAGATGCTGATTTTGGTGGATGTTGAATGGGTAAGAAAAGTACATATGGAACTTTACATTTCTTAGGAGATTCATTAGTTTCTTATTCATGCAAGAAGTAACACTCAGTAGCACTCCCCACTACTAAAACTGAATATGAAGCAGTTGTATGTTCTTGTGCTCAAAAATTGGGGATACAACACACACTCACACACTATGGTATGAGTTTTATCAAAACATAGATATTATGTGATAATTCCCTAAGAAAAAACCCTACACATAACTCCCATTAAAAACACATAGATATTAGTCCTCACTTTCATAGGGATCACACACTTGAAGGATATTTCATTTTTAAGTTTATTATAACACAAGATCATGTTTCTCATATTTTTACAAAATCATTATCCACCAATAGAAATTAATACATTAAACAGAAGTTAGGAATTATCTCTGTAAGTTAATCATCCATATTAACTCTTTGTTAAAATCATTCTCATTACTTTAAGAAATAAATTTTCATAGGAGGAGTAAATATGATTTGTTAATCATTTTTTAATAAAATTCTTTTCCTAATAAAATTTTTTCATAAGAATTTTACTTTTAATCAAAATTATTTGTAATCTAAATTTTCAGAATCAAAATTATTCGCAATGAAGTTTTGTTTCTCAAATATTCTTTGGTAATTTTTTTTTCAGAACCCAATATTCTAGAATCCAAAACAATCCTTTTTTAAGAAAAATTTTCTTGGAATATAAAGTTATTCAAGAGTAATTTTCCCCATTAATGATAATTTTACTGGCAATCTTTAAGGTGTGTTTCCTTAGTTAAATTTTCATAATAAAATTTTTTACTTTTGGTATTTTCATCCGGTTTTAAGAAAAATTTTCGGATTCACAATTATTAAATCAGAAGTTTTATCCTAAAATACACAAAATATTAGAAACTAAAAAAATCCTTCTTTATCTTTCATCTCAATCATCAGATCATATTGAGATTATTTAAACCGTTGAATCAATTCGAGAATATAAACTGTCGCTCAATCCCCTATATAATGGCCCCATATTCTTCGTTCCACATTGGTTTTAAAGATTTTTTTTGCCAAAGATTTTCCTGTCTAAATAAAAGTCATCCCGCGGTTTTTATTTTATTATCTCTAGATGCCTTTAGAAGCATCTCCTTAGCAGAAAAATTCTACAGCCATTGAAATTTAAGAATGAAAGATCTCAAGAGGGAGGTTAGTAGATTTCATGTACTTTAACATGTATGATTCAATCATTACAAAAAAATATCAAACTGAATGGTTGGGAAAGCTTGTGTATAGCCAAACCGAAAAGACATGACCCACTTTATTTGAAGTTTCTTATAGAATTTTACGATAAAGTATGTTTTTTAATGAAATAGGGAGATATAAATTTTTGTTCAAAACTTATGGGAAAAATTATTATCATCATTTCAATAAGGAAACTAGTATCATTGGAATACCGTATGAAGGAGAAGTCATTTTCTCCACCCACAAACTACTAGATGTATTAGGTTGTTTTTAGAAGGATAAGGCATTAGAACATCTCTGACTCAAAGGAGTAAAAAATCCAATGATAAACCATCTCTCAATAAACATACATCTTCTAGAATTATAGGTTCATGGTTTCCTAATTCTGAGAAAATTGGATAAGGAAAACATGAAGAAGAGTTATATCTTCTCTCTAGATTTACCGGCGAACTTGATAAAGATAAATTTAGTGGAGTATATCTTCTTGAAGATCACAAATATCATAAATATCACACTCAAATCACAAATCATTTGGTATTAAGAAATCCTATCTAGGATCGTTGTCTTATGTCTTGAGTCATTCAAAATCCCTTGTAGTTCAAATCCTAGATCTATCAAATTCATGTTTCTCTGTGATGATACATCAAGGAGGATGAAGGTTGGATTCAATGAAAAATTTGGAGAATTTTATGACTTATCAGAAAGTGAAATAGAATACTTATCCAAGAAGATGGAAATAGTTGAGACTTCCAAGAATGGTCAAAATAAGAGAAAGAAAAAGGAATTGGAAGACAAGGGAAAAACTACTATAGTTTAAGAAACTCAATCTGTACCCCCAAAGCCTAAGAAGAAAAAATCATACCCTGATGAAGTTATTGCAAAGTGGAGGGAAGATAAGAAGAACAAGAAGAAAAGATATCCTAGATTTTCCATGGATCCTTCTGAGGAAAAATCATTGAAAATTAAGGTTGTTGAGGAGTATGAAAAACAAGAAAAAGAGAACAAGAAAAAGAAAAAAATTTCTAAATTGGGGATAGTTTAAGCTCTTCTCAATTCTACTGAAAAATATTCTAAGAACATTTAGGTACTAGAATCATTTCCCAAAGAACCAGTACCAGTAAAGACTCCAAGAAGGAAGATGGTAATTCCATAACCATAAAAAGATATTCTTCAAGAAATGGTTTTAGAAAAAGAGGAAGGAAGTAATTGATGACACTAATGATATGATAAAAAAAGTTGAAAAATATCATGTGATGGAAAGTCCTTCAGAAAAATTTCAAATCTGGACATCTCAGGATGAATCAATAAAAATTATTTCACAAGGAAAAAAAGATGAAAATTAGGAAGAGGTTAATATACCTTCTGATGATGAGAGCAGAAATCATGACTTCATTTAACCAGATGATATTATGGTAGATGTTGAGAAAGAAAAAGTTGATGTGGAAAAAACATTTTATGTATCAGATAGTGAACATGAATCCCTTAAATCTAAGGAGACCATTTATAAAGCTGATAATGGAAAGCAGGTGATAGTTGATACACCTAATAAAGTTGTGGTAGAGAAGAAAGTTATTGGTAGTTATTCAAAATGAAAGGTTGTTAATATTGAGAAAGAATCCTCACCAATAAGGTAATATGATTCGGAATTATACTTCTTTGTTTAGGAAATTTTGGTTCAATCATAGAAGATATTAGTTGACACCATTCCTTTGATTCTGAGTATTGACTCTATGTGTCAAATTCATCAGAATTCATTCGATCAGAAATCTTATTTTGTTATAATTCTTATAGAAAAATTCATAACGATTGAGGCGGATTTCAAAATATTCAATATTGATTATGATTCTCAAAGAAGTTGTTGTGTGGAAATATCTATGTCATCCAAGAATATTATTGAAGAGCTGAGAATTATAGGTGACTTTCAAGACACTGTTAAATAAGCCTTTGATAGAGCAGATGTAAGGATGAAGGAGCTTACGAAATTTTTTTATGAGAAGCTAAATCCCGAACTAATAGTTGGAAGCAGGATTATAAATATCTTAATGGGAAGATGAACTTGGTTTCTGTGAATTTAAAGAAGAAAAGAGATCTCAAAATCAATTTTTATGATAATTCTAGTATGAAATAAGAGGTTTTGATGTATCATGATGAAATCCTAAAGTCTCAGGATGAAAATATCAAATACATGGAGAAGAATAATGGGGATCAAGAATATCTGGTCAAATGCTTTGAAGAAGATAATAATGAGCTTAAGAATCTTAAATCTATCAGGAATATGTTCATGACGAAGGGTAAAGAATGATGAATTTTTTAAAATATGATCTTTTTTTGTACTTTCCATGTATTAATTTTTTCAACCTTAATGAAAAACTCTTGTTGTGATTCATTTGTTTTGTTTTATGTTGTTCTAATATTTTAGGGACCGTATATTTTATTACATTCTCTCTATTAATTTTTTTATATTACAAAAGCGGAGAATGGAATGATAAAAAATATTACTAAGTAAAGAATAGAATGCCCTAAGTAAGGGGGAGTCTATATAAAGGGGAGATTACACAAAATATATTTCCCTATGCAAGAAAAAGAAAAGTCTTTTTAAAGAAGTCAAGAATAAGATCCCTAAGGATTTCAGAACCATAGGGGGAGTTAGTATTATTCACCATAATTAATAACTAAAGGGAGATAATTATTTATTTTATGTTCATAATGAAAAATTCCAAGTACTTATATTCCTTTTCGTGAGGATTTATGTGCTATCCAAAAAGGGGGATATTATTGAGTCTATATGTTTTCCTTATGAATTTTATATTCATCTATGTTTTGAAAATCAAAAAAACATTATCTTAAGGAAAACTGTTTTTACCTAAGGATTATTTTCATAAAACATTTTCTGCTACCTTAGGAAATTTTTTTCTAACTTAATTTTAAATTTTTTATTGATGATATCTATAAATCAAACTCATTTTTCTACTAAGTCTAATATTCAGATTCTGATAAAAACTTTGGAATCCTATAATTTATTGGATATGGAGTGTTTAGTTTTTAGACTCCAAAATTATCTAAAATTTAGACTCCAAATTCTCAAGAAATTCAGACTTTGGATTCCTCAGAATTCAAACACCAAATTTCTTAGAATTTAGACTTCGAATTACTCTGAATTCAAACTATGAATTCCTTGGAGTTCTGAATCTCAATTCCTCAGAACATAGATTCCAAATTCCTCAGAATTCAGACTCTGACATCAACAGAATTCAAATTCTGAATTCATTGGAATTCAGACTCCGGAATCTTTAGATTTCAGAATCTAATTTCTTTATGAAATAGAATCTGAATGTCCTTTTCATATAGACTCAAAATGTTTATTTGGTTTGACTTTGAATTATAAATTTCCTTAGACTCCAAAAAATATATTTGGTTAATAAAATTCATTTTCATAAAACATTTTATTATTATGAAATGATATCGTGCAATATGTTTCTAACTGACTATTGGTTGAGTGACATGTGTACAGGTCCCTCCAAAATTCAAGGAAAAATATAACTATTGGAGGAGGGAACTAACCATTGGAGTTGTGACTATAAATAGGAGCTCATTTGAAATATCTAAAAACTGTTCCATAAATATAGAGATTACATGTTGTTGAAGTGATTTCTTGAGAGATACTCTCATGCCCTGTGTGTAATGAACATATTGTTCATCTTACTTCGTGTGACTCTGATGGTTGTTGAATACAATCTAGGGATTCTGGGATCGGAAGACCGAGGTGCCTAATACCTTAAATATCAAGGGCCTCGGAGATAGGAAGACAGAGGTACTGACTACCTTATAGATTGAGGGAATGAGGGGATAGCATGATAGATTCCGATATTTTTATCCAGGTCTTTCTCTGGTGTGGCTATGATAGACTTTCCTGAAAGTATAAATGAAGGGACCTTTATCTGAGGTTTTTGGATACCCTACCTTTTGGGTTAAAAGATTTCATACTTATTACTTTTTTGTTTCATGTTTATTTCTGTTGTATTTTGATAAAGGAATAAAGTATAACCTTCTAATACTTTATTATTCTTGAATGTACTCAGATAAATAATATTCTATATGCTTTAAGGTAAGATCATTACCTTGTAAGAATTCTTTATGTTTCATTTTCAGAACCATATTTCTGGAACCTAGGAAATTTTATTTAATAGAACTATTTTTGGGTCTCTGAATTTACCTGGTTTAACCTTTTTAAACATAGTTTCATTAAGGTTAAAAACGAATGTTTTTAAAATTAAAATTCACCCCCACCCGCTCTTATTATTGATCATCTACATTCAAATTTTGATCCTATATCACTTTAATTCATTGTTTCCAGTTGTATTGTGTCTAATCGTAAACCATACAATAACAATATTAAGTTCCATTATAATTTATTATCACCCTTTCATGTCTAAGGGATGAACCTACGGTTAGTAAAATTTTAATTCTTCATTATAAAATGGGTAGGGGTTGGGATGTTACAACTTCATACATGTCTACTGGACACAATGAAGACTCTGTTAGCAGAGCCCAAAGAGTCTTTGATTGCCAACACCCATCTAATGATACCACTTTCCCACAAAAACCATGTTTCTTCCTTCAACATCCTAAAATTAGACTCTTCTACATATGTAATCGATAACCTGACACACAAAACTCAATGAATCCATGCCCAGAATGACATTGTATTGTTGTATCTATAGTAATAAGAAATCCCATAATGACTAATGTTCCCTGTAAAACCTCAATATTTTATAATTGGAACATCATGTCTAGTAGCATATAACAAACAAAATACAAATATTATAAGAGAATTTAACACCATGATAATTTATAATAAATATATTTTTAAATATATTTAATCCCTTCAATTTATTACATTGCACGAAACATCAGGTTTGAAGGAAACATTATTCTCTATTAAAATATTAATATTAAATCATACCCCTTATAACCCAACCTTTATGTTGGAGGGTATGAATAGAAATAAATATATTTTAAAAATTTTATTGTTTAGAAATGTAAAAAATAAATTAAATGGTTATCTATTGAAAATAAAAAAAATAAAAACCATTTGAGATAAAAAATAATTTTTTTTGTAAAATTTTATTTTTCTAAAAACTGGTTTTGTCACGAATTGCACAAATAATTTAATATTAAATTTAACTAATTTTAGAATATTTATTTGAAAAAATATAATTGATTTTTTAAATCTATATTTAAAAACTATCTTTATGGGATTTTTTGAGGATTTTGGGAGGATATTTTTTTTATGAATCATGAATAAAAGTTTTTTTATTAAAAAATACATTTTCGTTTAAATTATTTACAAAGCTAAATAATATTTTGAATTTGGTGGAAATTAAAATTAGTTCCATTTTATTAAAATATATCTAATTTTTGTCATTGAAATTAATTTAATATTTATTTCTAATATATTATCTTTTATAATTTTGAATGTTTTTCTTGGGAAACCTCATTTCTTTGAAGCATCAGTTAGTTTAATTTCAAATTTCATTCTACCACTTATGTGAATATAACTTCATAAAATAGAATGCCAATTTGGAATTCGAATAATTAATATTATATAATATAGTTAAATTAATTTTTATTCTTAATGATTACTAAAAACAGTAGAAATTAATTATCACAGTTAAGTTTTAAATGAGTTTACTATGGGGTCAAACAAAAATAAATAAGGGTAAAAAATGACCTAAAAATTATCTATTTTCTATTTTATTTCCATATATTGACCCTCATCTCATAATGATATATTTTTTGATTTTTTGCCGAAATGTGTTCATGAAAGTGACCTATATGAATATTTAATGAACAAAACGACAAAATGTCAACCTCTTGCTTTTAAATTTCAATTATGTGTTCACATTGGGAAAAAGAAAGTTTTCAATTAATTTAAGGGTAATTTGATATTACGGAAAATATTTTCATGAGTGAAATTTATTTCTAATTTATAATAATTATATAATTACATTAAATTCTTATTAAAAATTGACGTTGTAATTATTTAAATAATTTAAAAATAGAATAAAAGATTCTAAAAATAAAAAATAAAAAATTTGATTGAATTAATTTTTTCCTTGCAATTTTCAGTTAAATATATCATTTTATACAAGTTTGAATCAAATATATTTGAAATATATCATTTGAATTATATTTTTAATGGCCAATTAAATAAATATTGTCAAAATTAACATTAATGTTATTTTATAATAAGTAATATTTTATTAAATAATATAAAATTAATAAAACTAATAACTTATACCAAGTGGTTTATAAATTCTAAAAAGCATAAAATATAGTCCATTAATGGACCGAATGTTCTCTAATAGTGACTATATTAACCCCTTAATAGTAAAAACTATGGTACGATGATTATAGTTAAAACGAGTGGGCCAACGGGCCATGTAATGAGCTTCATGCTCAATTGGCCTCTGTGCTAAAAAAATATAAATGTAATAAAAAACGATTGGTTGGGTTGGTTATCCCATGGGGGGCTATGACCTTCCTTTCTAGCTTGTGTTTTTGGTGTCCTTGTGTTTTTTATTTTAATTATACCCCCGAGCACCTAATATATTATAAGGTTAAAATGAGTTTCTTTCACCTTACATGTGCCATTGTTAAAATTAATTTTCAACATTCTAAAGAGTTTTATTAAATAATTTTTATTTTATTTTTAGAATCAATGTGCCTAAATTTTCTAATTATGATAAATTTAATTTTAATATTATAGGATAAATCATCTATCTAAATAAATAATAAACTCATTATCATGGTGAAAACTAAAATGATTAAATTAAGAAAACATAAGGGATAAGGAATAAATTATTTAAAAAAAATTATCTATGGTACAGGTGTGTATTGACCATATATTCCCTAAATTATGGTAATTTACTCATTTTTAGGCACATGAGGTGGGAGTGACTTCCATTATTGAATAAGTTTGGGTATTTAAAAAATGATGTTCCTCCTCAATTTTTAAATAGAACTTCCTCCCCTCACTTCTTTACACCCCTTAAGCCCTTTGGATCGAGAAAACCCTACTAGAATCCCCCCAATATCCATATCCAAATATTAGAGTTAGTGGTTGACCCAAAAGACTAATCCTAAAGTCCTCAATAAGATATCAAAAGAATGATGTTCTAAGTGAAGGTAATTTTCTTCACTTGGCCCTTTCTTTTTTATTTTTTTCTGAACAACATCATCCATGTCCTAAAAATTCCAGTATAAAAACACCAGTATATTATATACACTGAAATGTTAATATGTTTATAGAACAATTAATATCAAACAACTCTTTTGTCAGGTGGGAAAAGAAAATTCCCATCATGTGTACGGTGGAGTACCGCCTCATGAACAGATGTAAATAATTTTCCATCAACACCTATCACGACAGGATATAATGATTGATTAAACATATTATATTCTATTTATGACATAATAATACATCAATTATTATAATACCACCTATATATTCTTAATTTCCAATCCATGAAAATATGATAATTTTTCTTGTGTATACGATTGATTACCGCCTCAGGAAGCAATATGATTCAATTTTCACAGAAAAACTACATGGAAGGTAATTACGATGGGTTGTGTAGAACCCCCAGTTTGAGGTGTGTACCCTTTTTATTCAATTTTATGTTTTTAATGTTGTTGGGTAATGCTTGGGAGATCTTAGTAGTGTTTTGGGAAGGTTTTGGGACTTTTCTATGGGTGCATAGTTTGAGTATGTTTTGTGGAAACCATACATCTTCTCCATGAAACTGTGTGTAAGGAGTTAGTATGTTTTGATTGGCGCATAGTTAGGGTGCATGGTTTGAGAAATATTTACTAAACACTGTTTCCACCATTGTGAGTTGGGAATTTTGGGATACTGGGATTTCATATTTTTAGTGAATGGCTTTTTAAACAAACAGGCTAACAATGTGGGGTTCCTCTTGAGGTAGAAGCAGGTGCATGATTAACGCATTGTATTCCTAACCATGTGAGCTCACCATCTTTTTCATTCAAAAGGGGGGGTTTAAAAAACTTGGTCATATTAGATTTACCAAAAAATCCCATATCTCTTTCTATATGAACCCCACATAGAATTTTATCTTCTCAGTGGTTAGGGAAACTCTTCTACTCATCTTGGAAGGCGTTTCGATGGGTTCTATTGGTGTGGTAAAGGCAATTCTCCTCGGATATGTTTTCCTTCTTGGTTATTTCTTGGTTTTCCTTAGATCTAGTTATCTCTCACTCTATGTTTTATAGATCTACTTTTTCATGTAGATCTGGAGATGTTTTTTCTAAAGTGGTGTTTTTGGGCTTCTTAATGTCAAGGAAAGGGATCTAAGTTGATTTTCTAGAGGTTTTACCTGGATTCAGTGTGCAGTAGTGTGGTGGGTTATTTTTGCCAAACCCAAAGGTAGGTTTCTTCACTATCATCCCCATTTTGATATAAATATATGGTGAAATGTAAAATTGTTTGGTTTTTCATGAAATTTATTTTGATTGTGATGTGTGATTCTTGTTGGCTACACATTATGGGATTATTTGTGTATTTTGGAGAAAATTGGTGTTGTGGTGAATTTTCCTTTGATGTTGGTTTTTAGAAT
This sequence comes from Viscum album, assembly GCA_963277665.1. Taxonomy (NCBI): domain Eukaryota; kingdom Viridiplantae; phylum Streptophyta; class Magnoliopsida; order Santalales; family Viscaceae; genus Viscum; species Viscum album. The sequence goes on along the minus strand of OY728133.1, from coordinate 23,895,352 downwards.
ATTGATTTTAAAATCATAGGCTTGGTTGATTTATGTAAAACAGTTTAGGAAAAATCATTTTCAATAAACAAAATATTTTATTGAAAAGTGTATTGGAATGGAAAATGGTTCACAGGTGTTTTTAAAAAATAGTTGATTTATTACAGTTGTTTTAGCATGTATTTTGAATTGTTGTGGTGCTTATGGTATTTTTTGGTTGGGAAATTGATGGGTAGTATTACCTATCATATGTCGGTTGATATAAACATGGTAATTTTTTGTTGGCATTTGGTATGGATTTGGTAAATGCTCTATTATTTATGTTGGATTAAGTGATTATGCAATTGTTGGAATGGATGGGTAGTGGGTAGGAATAACCACTATAAAAAGGGGATGGATAGTGGACGTGAAGTACCACCATCAAGGACAAGTGTCCAGGAAGTACCATGATAATGGAACAGGGGTGAATGGGCTTGGATGTGAAGTTACATTGTCATGGGTACACCGAGTTGTGTATATGGAATTTATGAACATGATTGGGATATGCATGCATCCATTCAACATGAATTGGTATGTGCTATTATGTGTTGGGAAAAAGGTTAATGATTTTTTTGGTTTCATTCCTTGGTATTGTGATGATTTGGGTAAAATGACATGGTATGGGTGTGTTTGAATTTTTGGAAATTATTGCCTTGTTTATTTTTTTGATAATTTTTTATATTAATGTGAAAATGGTTCTAACCTAGTGGAATGTGTAGGGAATTCATTTGGGTAAACCCTACTTGATATTATCACTCACCCCCTACTTTGGCACATATATGCTTTAGTAGATATTGCACTCCAGCGCACAGGTAAAGTAATTCATATCATTCCTTTTTTGGTGCATCATGATGGTTGGTTGTTATTGCAGTGCTTGGATCATGGAGTTTGGTGTGAAGTTGTACAGGTGTGTCATTGATTGATTGGGTTTTGTTGTTTAGTATTCTTCTTGGTACTCTCACTCTAGATTACTGTTTTTTAGTTGTATTAGTCTTAATTGGTATGGAATTGTTTTGGTTATACAATTGTCACATGATAAATTTTTGTAATGGTTTACATTGCAAACATGAATCATGTAGTTTGGGTTGGTTATGGATCATTTAGTTGGTTACATTTATTTTAGGGAAATCGTTCCCCAGTTTTTCTTGAATCCCTCTCCATTGATTTTGAACTTTTTGGACCTTGGGAATGTCTCCTAAGACTGTGTAGCATTCGGCTATCTTTTCACGCCAATAAAGAGGAAGGGGACATTATAAGTGGTATCAGTTGGTTAAGTCCTTGACATACAACTGATACCAGTCTTGTTCAGATTCTTTGGTGTTTGATTGTCAGTATTTGAGTTGGAATTCATTCTTGGTTTATTACTTTAGTTTGAATGATTTAAAGATTTAGGATTATCAGAACATGAAATTTATAACATAAAAGTGCATAGTTAACCCTTATATATTGAACATAAAGTTACTATGGAGTTAGGTATATAAGTGTTTTGGGAACACTTATAAGAACGTGATCTCAACTTTAAGTGTGAATCCAGTGAGATGATCAAGGCATGCATCATATAAATGACTTCGCACTATGATTTCATATATCATTTGGTATAATGACTTATCTTGTGGTGTAAATGTGTGGATTTTTAAAAAATTTGTAATTTTTTTTAAATGTGTGGATATAAATATATAATGGTAATGGTATTTTGAAAATTGGTCTATTTTTAAAACATGGTTTAAATTTCAAACATTATTTAACATGGAAATTTTGGAATTGTGAAAAACATGGTTCTGATAGTTCAATGTAATTGAACTTGAAATTGTAATCCATCAGTTTCTAGGGAATGTGATTTATGGAGATTCTGGTGTTGATTGAAATGGCACCGGGTAAGTGTCATAGAGACCAATTGGAGGAGCTGCTGAATATGTGGTTGAACCTGAGCCCCAAGTGGACCAGAATCTAGTTATGAGAATAGTTAAAGCTTTTTATGTCATGGAAAGTTGGAATATAGTGGATGAGCCATATAATGTGGATCACTCCATTTATTTCCAGAAGAAGAATCCACCCATCTTTAGGGGTGATTCAGAACCTAAATAGTTGCAGGAGTGGTTGAACCAGATGAATTGAATATTTTATTTCTTAGCCCGGTAGTAGAGATGAAAGTAATGATAAAGATGAACATTTTTTAAGATATTATAAGGAAGTTGTCAGATTTTTGGGTCCATGCTAAAATGGACCTAGGTAAGACATGGGAGTGTTTTGAAAAAAAATTTAATAGTCCATTCTACCCTCACACATTTAGTATTTAGTGTATAATATATTTCTTCAGATTGAAGCATTAGAAATTGTTCTTGATGGTGTATGTAGCTAATTTTATGAACATATTATGGTTCTCACATAACGTGGTGGCTAGTGCATCATTAAAAGTGATTATTTTTAAAGCAGGGTTGAGGAAAGAAATAATTTCCAAAATGGAGGTACTATATATAACTGACAATAAATATATAGTGAATAGTGAAATAGTGGCTGAAAGGGATATCTTGGGGGCTATTTGTTGGGCAATCATGTTTGTATCTATAGAAAATGGTTGTAACTCTAACGCATGGAGAAAGAGGAAGATGGAAACATATTTCTATGGTGGGAGTATGGATCAGAATTTGATAGTGGGGTTAGTGAATCTTCCTCTAAAGCCTCAGAGAAATCCAGGATGTTTTCAATGTAATTATACAAGCCACATGAAATGGGATTATACGAAACAACCTTTATCTTGTTATAATTGCATGAATATGGGTCATCATCAGCATTATTATAGAAATTATCCATGTTTGGGTGTTCGTGACACTTTTTAGGGGTCACATGAATTCTATTCCAAGAGGGATGGGGGAAAACATACCAATCATTAGTAGAGTATATTTAGTCATGGTAATTGTATTAATTCCAACACTCCTTAATAAGGTATGGTTTTTTATGGTAATAAAGAGAAGGCTATGGAATATTTGTAGTTATTTGTAGCTGGCCATGTTATAGTGGATGATCATTTAGGGCCATCCAAGTTTAGAGGTGTGATTCATTTTAATTATTCCTTTATGAGGGTTTTGATTGATATAGGTGTCTTTCATTCATTAATTTCTTCTTATAAGGTTTTTTTTGTTTTAAATGTGGAAATTAAGCATTGGGTTTTAAAACATAAATATCCTTTTACATAAGGAGAGTATTGAACCATTCGGTTTCGATCATGTTGTCTAGCAATTGATGGGGTTGAATTGATGTGGGATATATCAATTCATGCGGTAGTTGTTTTTGATATAATCAAGGGAATGGATTCATTGATTAGGTTTAGGGATTACATCAACTATTATGTGTGAATTGTTTGTTTCACGAGGGGTGATGGAATCCAACATCTCTTTAGATGAGAGGAAATTGAAAGGGTAGGTGCAATTATTTTTTTGGAAATAGCTGTTTCGATGATCTTGTATCTATTGGTGGATTTGTATTTAGCATCAATAGAAGAGGTCGGTGGAATCAGTTTTCTCAAATCATTTTGATTGGTTTCGGGATTTATTTCCTAAAGAATTCTCAGGTTTTCACCCATAAGAGAAGTGGAGATTATGATTCATCACCTTCCAGTATATAGAACTAGTAGGGTTGAGGGTAAAGAAAGTGCAGTTATAGGAGTTTAAAAAAAAGGGTTCATCCATCCTAGTACATATGTGTGGGTTGTATTAGAGTTTTTTATTAAAAATATGGATGGAAGACTATGGTTGTGTGTTGATTATAATTATCTTAACCAAGTTACAATAAATAATCGATATCTACTCCCATGGATTGATGATCTATTTGATTTGATATAGGAGGTGATTTGTTCTCCACATTTGACTTGAGATCAGGATGTCATCAATTTCGGGTGCAGAAGGAGGACATTCCAAAAACAACTTTCAGGAGTAGATATAGCCATTATGAGTATGTGGTTATACCCTATAGTCTAAAAAATTAACCATTACACATTATGTAATTGATGAATCATATATTTCATAGATATCAAGATTCTTTAGTGGTGGTGTTTGTTGATGATATATTGGGGTATTCCAAGACAAGGGTTGGGGGTATTGAATGTGCAGTTAGAGGAGATTGAAAATAAAGGGTTCATTCGGCCTAGTATGTCTCTGTGATCCGCACCCGTGTTGTTTATTAAAAATGAATATGGAACACTATGGTTGTTTTTTTATTATTAGAAGCTTCACCATGTAATGTTAAAGAATCGATATCCACTCCCATGCATTGATAATCTATTCGATTAGTTGAGGGGAGCAGGGTGGTTCTCCAAAATGGACATGTGATTGGAATATCATTAGTTGTGGGTGATAAAGGGGGTCATTTTGAAAACATCATTGAGGAGTAGATAAGTCCATTATGAGTATATGGTTATTCTCTTTGTTCTGAAAAATTCACCAGTAGTAATTATGGAATTGATGAATAAGATATTTAATAGATATCTAGATTCATTAGTGGTGGTGTTTGTTGATGATATATTGTTGTATTCTAGGACATTTGATGAGAATGATCAATACATAGAGATAGTTTGGGGGATCATTAGGGATCATATGATGTATTCAAAATTATCAATGTGTGATATTTGTGTAAAAGAGGTTCGTTTCCTTGGCCATGTTATTTACCTGAAGGGTTTTTCAGTGGATCTAGAAAATCTAGAGGTTGTTATCTCTTGAAAACCACAGATGAATTTATTTGAGATACATAGATTCATTGTTTTAGATTTGTATTAATGATACTTTTTCATGACTTCTCATGATTAACCTCAACATTGATATATTTTACAATGAATAAAATTCCATTTCAATGGAATGTGCAGTTTCATAAGTCCATTGAAGAGCTTAAGGGTCTCCTTATATTAGCACCAATCATGGTTTTCCTAAACTAGGTAAATGGTATGTGTTGTATTATGATTCATCTGGATCAAGGTTGGTGTGTGTTCTTAGGAAAGGGGATCATGTGGTTTCATATGGCTCAAGGATGTTGAGTTTCCCTGAAAATAACTACCCAATACATGATTTGGAGTTGATGATAGTGGTTCATGGTTTGAAAATGGGGCCTCACTATCTCTACAGTGAGAAATTCAAAGTGTTTACCAATCATAAGAGCTTAAAGAATTTTTTTCAAAGGGAGATTTGAATTTGGGGTTGAAAATATGTATAGAGTATCTCCATATATTTGAATTTGACTTGATGTACACACCCAGTGAAGAAAATTCAGTGGAGGATGAATTAAGTATAAATTCATATGCTCAGGTGGTCAAAATGAAATTGGATCTGTGTAAGTTGATGTCTTTTATATCTGAAATGTGTTTGGAATGTTAATATAGGGGTGATGTAGTTATTTTTTTTGTTTCACAAGTTCCTGACATGGTTATTTGGTTAAAGAGGTGCATATGTCTAATTTAGAATCTACATCTATGAGGTAGAAACCCAATTATGGAGAGACCAATGTGGGTGGGGCACTAGATAGGAATATAGTGTTGAGATTTCAAAATAATATGTTCATACCAGTCTCTTTTCAAGTGCATCTTATTTGTTCTTATCATCATTCTAGGTGTGATGTTCATCCTAGAACATAGAAAAGGTATAAGGAATTGAAATCATGGTTTTGGTGGGCTTGCAATAGAAGGAAACTGGTTGAGTTAGTTTTGAGCTGCTTGACTTCTATGTAAGTCATGGTAGAGCATCAGCAGTCAACAAGCATGTTGCAGTCGTTTCCTATCCCTGTGTGGATTTTGGAATAGATATCAATGAATTTTGTTATAGGTATCCAAATAATGGCCATGAATCATGATTCTATGTGGGTGATTGTGGATTGGCTCAGAAATTCAGATCAATTCATCCTTATCCATGAATCTCATAAGATGAAGGATATATCCAAAATATATATTTGTGAAGTGTTAAAGAATAATGGTGTACCCATTTCAATTGTATCATATAGAGATCTTAGATTCACATATTGTTTCTAGAAATCCGTGTAGCAATCCCTTGGGACTTAGTTGATGATGTGTATAGTGTATCACCATCATAAAAATGGGTAATCAGAGATTATTTTTCAAACTTTGGATGATATTGTTAGGTTTTGTGTGACTAAATTTGGTGCCTCATTGGTGGATCACATTCCTTTAGTTGATTTATCCTACAATAAAAATTATCAAGACTCAAAACATGTGTCCCTTTTATAGGAATTGTATGGGAATCTTTTCATTATCGACTTCTTGGGGATGAAAACAGTGAAACATTGATAGTTGGGACTAGCCTTATCTACGAGACTATGTAGAATACTATGTTGGTCAAGAATAGAATGGAGATGGCTCAATGTGATTAGAAATCATATGTGGACCATCTCCGAAGGTCATTATCATTCGAGGTGGGTAATCATGTGTTCTTGGGGATCTCTTATATTATTAGAAATCATCAGTTTGGAAATTAGAGAAACTTATCTCCAATGTATATTGGGAGTTTTTTGTTATGTGAGAGGGTTGGAGAGGTGGCATACCTATTATGTTTTCCTCCATAGTTTAGTATGGTGCACAATTTGTTTCATGTTTCTCGGTTGAAGAAGTATCTCCCAGATCCTGACTATATGAATCGATTTGGATAATGTTGAACTAGATTTGGATGCTTCGTTGGTAGGTGTGATAGTGCAGATTGAGTATAGGAAAGATAAATTCATGTGTGGTAAAATAATCAATCTAGTTCAGGTTTTGTGGAAACATGGTCAGATTCAAGAGAAGACTTGGGATTGGTATAAATAGATAGCCGAGAAATGGCCCGATCTCTTTAAATAAGGAAATGGTTCTCTACTTTCCGATGATGGTAATTCCAATGGTGGGGAGATTGTAGAACCCTTGGTTTGAGTTGTGTAACATTTTTAGTTCCTTTTTATGTGTTTAAAGTGGTTTGGTAAGGTTTGGGAGATCTTAGAATAGTTTTGGAAAAGATTTGGGATTTTCAATGGGCGCACAGTTTGAGCATAGTTTGTGGAAACTATGGATATTATATTTGAAATTGTGCATAAGTAGGTATTTGGTTTGGATTAGCACATGGTTTGGGCACATGGTTTACGCATGTGTTTTCAAGTCAATTTTCCACCTAGATGAGTTAGGAATTTTGGGATAGTGTGATTTCTCATGGTCAACTCATAGTTTTCTAAATGTGTGGGATAACTGTATGGGGTCCCTCTAGAGGTATTAATAGGTGCACAATTATCAAACGGTTTGCCTAACTATGTGAGATAATCATTTTCAACATTAAAAAGGGAGTTTTCTAAAAATAGGGCCACTCGGGATTTACCCTAAAACACCCATTCCTACTACTATATGAACCCCACTTAGGATTTTCACTTCTAATGGATATATAACCTCTTCCACTCATATTATAGGGGATTTAGAGGGTTTTAATGTGTGATTAAAGGTGAATATCCTCTTTTATGTCTCCTATTCTGGTTGTTTCTTGGTTTACCTTAGATCTAGTTATCTCTCTCTAATGGCATTCTAGATCTACTTCAATCACATGTAGATATAGGGTTGTTGTTTCGTAAATGGAAGATACCTAGACTTCTTCATGTTATGGAAAGGTATCAAAGGTGATTTTTTAGAGGTTTCACCTGGATTTGTCTTTATGGTTGTGGGGTAGGTCATTTTAAACCAACCCTAATGTAGGTTTCTTCATTATCATCTCTATTTCGACCAAACTAGAAGGCTAAATTTAAAAAAAATTGGGTTTTCATGAAATTAATTATGATAGTGATGTGAGATGCTTGGTGGAAACCCATTTTTTGATTATTTGAATATTTTGGCTAAAATGGGTGTTGTGGAGAAATTTCCTTCATTTTTTGGATTTTAAAATATCTATTTTATAATGAAAGGATTGGTTGATTTATGGAAAATTGTTTATGAAACATTTTTTTTAATGAAAATTTTTTTATTTAAATTTTTTTGTGGCATTGAAATGTGTCCAAGGGTGTTCTCAAAAAATGTTTTGTTTATTATAGTGGTATTGGAATGTTTATGGAATGATTGATGTTCTTAAACGATTTTTTTGTTGGGAAATTGTTGGGTAGTATGACATGGCATGGGTTGGTTGGTATGTACATGATAATTTATGATTAACATGTTATTGTGGATTTGTTAATTTCTATATACATATTGTTTTCTTAAAATTTTATTAATGTGTTTAAATGGATGGTAATTGGGAAGGAAGAACTACTATAAATAGAGGATGGATAGTGCATGTGAAGGAACACTTCAAGGATAAGTGGGAGTGAAGTACCGCTATAAAGGAAGAGGTTGAATGGGCTTGGATGTGATGTTCTACCACCATGGGTACACCGAGTTGGGTGTATTGAATTTATGAACATGATTGGGATCTGTGTGTGACCATTTAAGGTGAATTGGGGTGTGCTATTATGTGTTTTTATAATGTTTAATGATCTGTTTGGTTACATTCCATGGTATTGTGAAGATTTGGGTAAAATGGCTCGGTATGGGTGTCTTTAACTGGCTGGAAATTTTTGGGTTGTTGTTTTCTATAAATTTACTAATTGTTCTATCCTAGTGGAACTCATAAGAAATTCATTTTGGTAAAACCTACAGAGTATTCTTACACACGCCCTACATTGTCACATTAGTGCTTTTTCAGATGTTGCACTCTATGACATATGTAAAGGTAAAGTATATCTTTTCTTCAGTGGTTCATTGTGATTATTGGGAAATATTTTTTTCTAAGAGTATGGATCATGGTGTACAGCTCTTGAGTTGTGCCAGTTATTCTTTGGGTTTTTTGTTTAGTCTTCCTCTTGGAACTCTGACTCTAGAATATTGCAGTTTAGTTTTCTTTGTCATTGGGAATTATTATGGAATTTTTTTGGTTGTATGGTTATCTCTTGGTAATGTTTTGTATTGGTTTACATTTATGACATGAATCATTTAGTTTTTCTTGGTTATGTATAACTTTTTCTGCTTCTTTTATTCTATGGTAAAATCATTCCCCCATTTTTCCGTAAAATCTTGGCATTTATATCTAGCCATTGGTGCCTTAGGAACATCGCATATGTCTGAGTAGCATTCAACAACCTTCTCAAGCCAATTTTAAAGGGCAGGATGTTAGAGGTTAATTAAAAATAATAGATATATATGAAATATTAATGATTATTTAAGGTTGATATATTACTTACCTTTAAATGTTTCATCCTTAAATAAAATGGAAACATTGTTCTTGCATATACATGACCTACAGTATCCATGAATGGTGTGATTCAATTTATATATCTAACATTAAAATATTGATAAAAATTAATATATGAGAAATATATGTGATATTTATATCATTTTTATCATTCTTTAGGTATTATAAGAATGATCTAAGTAAAAGGATAGAAATTATTGAAATAAAACATACATGAAAGGAAATGAAATTGTCACCTTAAATAGTGATTTTAACAACAACTTTTCAATAAATTGTTCTTAAAATACTATAAGTAAATGAAATATTGTATAATATATTTTATTATGTTTCTATAATAGATTTATAATAACAAACATATATTATAAATGAGGTTCAGACACATACGATGGAAGTAGAACCCGAGGTAATGGTTTGTCATCTCACTTTTACATACAGAAGACATATTCCATATTCACAACTTATTTATTATTTGTTGTGAATATACTAATATTTTGATATGTTATATCATGAATATATTTATCATATTGGTATTAAAATTTTCATTTAATGTTATTTCTTATCTAGGGATTGTGATTTAAAAGACACCAAAGTGTGATGGGATTATTTCACAATCTCATCATCATTCTAAATTTTCTATGTCTAAATATCACTTGGAAATATTATTTGGTTTTTCTATAAAAAAATATATTATATTCTTCTCTTGTAATTCATAAAAAATTTATCTAATAGTACAATTTCCCCACTTTTTGGCACTTGTTGAGAAATTTTTTAAAATGAAACATTATTTTCTCTATTCGATTGAAAATTCTTTTTCATTCAAATCCAAGATTCTGAAAATAAAAATTCAAAATTTTATTAATCATTATAAAAATGATTTATTATATAAATATCTAAACATATTTTACATTTTACTAGTTTTTTAAAAGGAATAATTAGGTAATTTTCCAAACAAGGTCTATTTGGCTTTTACAGAAAATGTGAAAGGAATCATTGTTTAAACTAGTACAACATGAATGAAATTTCCTACCATAAAAACCAAAATTTTTTAAATATTACATTAAAATTTTATAAGGATATATTAAAATAAAAGTATTTATAAAATTTTTTGTGAACATTTTATTTAAAAAAAAATTTAATATAAAATGGTTATTTTCCTCAAGAATGTTTTAATAATATCTATATGTAATTTCTATTTATAACATAAAAAAACATTTTTCGTTATTTTCAATTAATAATATGTTGTAATGATACCATTTTTATTATTTATAAATTTTTTTTTATTTGTTTAAATTTGGTTACACTATTTTGTTACCATTCTCCATATTACTATGGATAGTTTTTGATTATTTTTTATTGATTGTGGTAGGTATTAATAATTATTATGTTTGTTTTTAAATATGATTTTTTATATTGATTATGTTTCACACCATTAATATGAAAAATGAATTATACCTATTTTGAGATGGGTGGGGACCATAATTATATAGCCCCTCGATGCATTAGTTGTTCTTATGAGACAAATCTATTGGCCAAATTAAATGGTTTTTTTACACATAGATTTCAATTTTTGTGGAAGGTATTTATATTATGTTTGTGATTTAAAATTTTATTAATTCTCTTATTATGAGATTATATATTGATTCCAAGTGATTATTTCATTATTTATAATTTATATGGATAAGTTTCAATATAATTTGATTACATGTATGATATTATTTGATCACCATTTATTACTGCCATTGTTTCCCATTTTATTGTTTAAATAAAATTAATTTCATAATTTACCTTTCCATATTGATTTTTATTTATTTATTAGTGATATATTCCATTTTAGTCAGACCCTTAATGAGCATCTAAGCTCACCCCTTTCTTGTGTTTTATTCTCCCTAGGATACCATGAATTGTTTAATGAAAGAAATATAGGGATATGGTAAAGGGAATAATGGTGTTCTAAAAACATTTGTTTTATGTTTTAAAATTTAATGTGACTTAAAATTAGGTATCTATTTTACTTATAATACGACACTATTTTTCCCTTTTGGATGTGATTGATGATATGTAGTTCCAGTGTAATAATGTAACCAATAAATGTGGGCTACTAGGTTCAGGGTCTTTAAATTTGGTATCAAAAAAAAGGTTTAGTAGAAACATGTGGAACTATATTTTGGAAAACATAGATTATGGAATATAACCCTATTACTGACATTTAGTGTAATTCTATGTATCGGATAACAACCTAAATTTTTTGTAAGGTAGAGATTATGGGTTTTTACTAGCTAGTAATAAATCCTTATCTATTTACTAAAATTAAACATGTTTCTAGAAAAGATATACCAAGGGGTAATAAATCCAAAATGGAATGATGAGATTGACTCATGGATTACTTAATACATGAAAACATGCCTTACTGCACACCTAGTTCAACACTCTTGGTAGATATTCATTAGATACATCACCTTTTATTTGTGAACCATCATGAATGATTTTAATTTATAATGACCATGAATTACACTGTTTAAACATAATTTTTCATTCTTTATACATGCAATAAATGATTCTTCATGACTATGAAATTTCTAGTGTTGATTATTATTGATCGCACTATGATTTTTTTAGTCAATGGAAGAAACTAAAAAGAACTGGGTTAGGGTTGAATGTGGTAGAAAATTTGTTGATGAGAAACCAAATTGGATGGTGGCTACAATGAAGGATATTGTGGATATTCAAAATTTAATATCATTATATATTATTAAAAACATTCAAATTAACCAACTCTTAGAAAAATCAAAAAAGAGAGGGATAGAGTTCGCTGAGAGATCATGTGGTAGAGACCGTAGAGGAAATAAGATTCACTTTTCAATATGTTAAGAATATTGGTAGAAAAACTCAATGGAATGTATCAAAGGAATGGGAAGATATTTTTTATGGATATAAAGGGAAAATAGTAAAAAAAATAAGAGGGAAAATGAGAGGTTATGTTAAAGCAAGGGATGTGAATATTAGTTTCTCTAAGGTATTATCAATAAAACAATGTTATAAATGTGGAAAGTATGGTAATTATGAAAATCTATTTCCTATGGGTAAATCTCAAGAATAGTGTCATCATGTTCATATGAGTAATGGTTTTTCTATCGATAATGATGATATTATGAATGGAATATTAGTAGAATGAAGTATTTTGGAATAAGACAACAAAGCATGGTTAATGGTGTATGAAAGAAGTGCAGTGATTGATCAGCTTATGTATTTGGATTCAAATGATTTTATTGTATGATTATTTTAACAATGATATTATCATTATAATAATAATGAAACTTATAAGTTTTATTCTACAGTAGTATTGAATTTGATCGAATAAGTTGAATAGTATTAAGAAAATTGATTCATTGAAATGTTGATATTTTTTTAAAACGCATCATTGAGGAAAAATAGATTTAATATTTTTTCTATGTTGAGATAATAATGACAAAGATATTTTATGGGATTTTATATGTGACTGTGAAATTGTTTAAATATTTTGTGGTTTATGTAACCCTTTATAGAGTTTACTACATGTTTGGATTTTTTGATTATATTCAACAACATGATAATTTTTTTTTAAATAGACATATTTTAATGAATTTTTTACGGTGATCAAGGTATTCACATATTTGGTATGTGAAATTAAGAGTGAAATTATTTTGGAAATAAAATATATTGTTACGTTTATTTTGGAAATTTTGGGACCTTCAAAATTATTGGACTTTCAGTTTCGAGAAACATATTTTGGATGAGTCTGAAGTGTAATTATTTATGAAATGGATTAAGTTCAACATTGCGGTTATTGTTGAATTTTTATAAATTAATTTATTATTGGATAACATGGGAAGAACATTTTATCCATGTAAGATATATAGAGATAGGAATAATAAAGTTTAATTCTTTTTTATGGTCTATGAAAAGTTATTTTTAGGGATTCATGTATAAAATATTCATTTTGGATATTCATTTTTGGAGTAATAAATGAAGTGGAAATTGATCTATGAATAAAAAAATGATGAAATTGTGCACATAAAATAGAAATACATAAAGTATGTATACAATGTTATGTTCTCAATCTAGATGGTAATGGAATTCCTTAACATTAGAAAGGATTTTTAAATAAAAATGTTATCCTAATGCCTTCATTAATGATAAATCAAATGGTATTTTAAATCATTACATTTTTTTAGATTTTTTTAATTAAATTATCAATATCATTCACATTGTTGTGATCACTCATCTCTATAACTCTCTTTAAATATTTATTCTTTTCTTCCATATCCATATCTTTCCTTCCCAATAATATTTTCTAACATGGAAACCTACTAATGTGTTATTCTACATGACCTTTATACATATCTTTGTATCTTATTAAGAGAAATAATTTTTAACCATTTTTATGATGTGAGTTTAAAATTACGTTATTTTCATATTTCAAACCATTTATTACCAAGATCAAGATTAATTTTTTATGACACAACTTATTAAGGGGGCAGAATGTAACACAATATGATTTTAAAAAAGGAACATCATGTTCGCTAGAATATGTGACATGAAACATGAGGATTTAAAGAGAAGATAACACCCCTATAATTTATGATATAATTATCTTTAAATAAATAAAATCTCTTTAAAAGCATATCATTCACACAACACTAGGTCTAAACAAAATACAGTAATCTATTAAAATATTATTATTTGAACATGTCCATTATAACTTAGTAGTCATGTTTTCGGGTATGAACAAAACTATTCAAATTTTGAAAATTATGTGTTTTAAACATGTTTAAAATAAATTCAACTGTTATCTATTGATGAAAAAAAGATGAACCATTTGTAATAAAAAGAAATGCTTTCTCAAAACATTAATTTCAAAAAAGGCGATTTTGTCATTATTTGCACACATAATTTAAAATTATTTTCTAGCACTTAAAGATAATATATTTGAAACTATATACTCAATTTTTTAAAATATACATGTTAAAATTATCTCTGGATGAATTTTTTAAAATTTTATAAAAATATAATTTTTTTGAACAGTGAAAAATACTGATTTTTCTTGAGAACATCATTTTAATTTAAATTATTTAAAGCGATAAATTATATTCTAAAGTGTTAAAAATGTAAAATTAGTACAATTATATTAAAATTTATCTAAATGGGTTCATTTTAATCAATTCCAAATGGAATTAGTATATTAAAACTCATTTAACCTTTGAAATATTTTCTACAAATACTTGTTTTTTGAATGCATCTATGGGTTTAATTTTAAATTTAATTATTCTGATTCTATGAATTTAATATAGTAAAATAGATTTAATATTGTGAATAATCCTAATTAACATTATATGATAAGGAAAAATTATTTTTTAATCCTAAGGAATGGTAAAAATAGTAAAAATTAATTATAGTAGTTATGTTTAAAATGAGTTTACCATGGAAATAAACTAAAAGATAAGGGTAAAAGGATCCTAAAATTTTTCTAATATCTATTAGATAGAAATATTTATACCACACTCAAATTATGATATTTTTATGTGTTTTTTGTATAATTTTCCATGAACTAACCAATATAAAATTTTAAGTAAAGAAATGGAAAAAATGTCACACTCTTGGTATTAAATTTCAATTATGTGTCCAAATGTGGGAAAAATAATGTCGACAATGAATTTAAAGATAATTTTATGTTAATGAAATTATTTTCATGAGAATAATTTATTTCTATTTTTAATAATTATAGAATAATAATAAATTCCATCCCAATGCCGACAGAGTAATTATTTAATTAATATAAAAATAAAATAAATGATTCTAAATATTGAAATAAAATTACGGATTAAATTAATTATTTATGTACAACGAAATTTTTAGATAAATGTATTATATAATATCGGTATTATAATATTATATTCTAATTATATCTTTTTGATATATTGTTAATGTCAAAGTAAATTAATAGTGTTGAAATTAATATTAATGTCATTTTTTAAATAAATTTTTTTTTAAAATGGTTAAAAAATCTAAAATATAATACCTTCTTCCAAGATATATTTAAATGTTTAAATATGTCAAATATTTTTAATTCATTTACCAATGGGTCCTTTATAGTTACTATATTTATCCCATAATAATAAAAACATTCTTATCGTGGTGATGGTTAAATGGTCTTTTCTACTATTATGTGCTTCTGTGTTGAAATTAATTTTCAACACACATATGATTTTTATTTAATAAAATTGATTTAAAATTTATAATTTTGGGTCCCAAATTATATAATAAGTATCATGTAAATTTTAGCCTTAAATTGTAAATCACATTGGAAAATAAATAAAAAAACCAGTTACCGTGGTGAAAACTAAAGTATAAAATGAAGTAACCTTAAAGGAGAAGATATTTCATGGATAAAACATGTGTTTTATTATTTTCTGAAGTTATATATCGACCATATATTCTCTTCAATCCTCTAAATATTAAATTTTGAGACACATGGTGTGAGAGTTGCATCCCATTATAGAATATGTTTGGGGATTTTCAATAATGTAAATCCTCCTCAATTATATAATAGAACTTCTTTTTTATCACTTATTCACAAATATAAATCCCTTTTACTTGAAAACCCCCTGAAAAATATCCCCCCAATCCTTGTTCAAATTTTATTTCTACTATCCATCCTAAAAGAAAAATCCTAGAGTCCTTAATGAGATATCCAAATGAGGTTTTTCTAACCAAATTTCATTATCTTAACTATGTTCTTTCATTTTAATTCTTACTTAAACACCTTCATTCATGTCCATAAATTTATAATGTTATAAAATAATTATCTAACATATAATTATATGTTATTATGTTTATTTAGTAACTTATATCTGTCTCTTATTTCATAAAATGAGAAAAAAATCATTCATCTTATGTACAATGGACTACTGCCTCGCAAACATATGGAATTATTTTTCCATAGCAACCTCTCTCAATTGGATAAAATGATTAATTAAACATATTTATGTTATTTTGATGAAATATTTTTACTTATTTAATTATAATATCACATATATATTCTTTTTTTTTTTCATTCCACGGATATACGATAACATCGCTTCTATGTATGGGGGATTACTACCTCGAGAAGTAATGGGATTCGTTCTTCACGTACACATTATATAGAAGGTAGTAATTATTTATTAATTTGACATATTATATATTAATGATTATAGATGGGTGATATATTATTTATAATTAATTTGTTTTATCGTTTGATAAAATGGAAACATTGTTCATGCGTACGTACGGCCAACCCTCACCATGATTTGTATAATTCATTTTTTATCCCAAACGTTAATGGAATTATCTAAATACAAATATAATGAATATATATGATATTTATATCATGGTTACCATTATAGAGATTATATAACTTTGATAAAATTAAAATTACCAAAATTATCAAAATAAAACATATATGAAAAAAGAAGAAATTATCACTTGAAATAGTGATTTTAACAAAGAATGTTTAAAAAAATTGATGATAAAGGACTATAGATAATAAAATATGGTTTAATATATATTATTATGGTTCTGAAATGAATTTATAATAAACCTTTATTTATTATACAGTAGGATTGGACACATAAAAATGACTCTGAACATGAGGTAAGG
The DNA here is from genome assembly GCA_963277665.1 of Viscum album. Lineage (NCBI taxonomy): Eukaryota > Viridiplantae > Streptophyta > Magnoliopsida > Santalales > Viscaceae > Viscum > Viscum album. The sequence continues at coordinate 23,878,433 of OY728133.1, read as the reverse complement.
GTTTCTCATCTCACTTTTACTTCTCTGAGGCATATACCATATTTTACACTTATTTATTCTCTGTAGTTTATATAATTTTATGTTTATATGTTATATTAGAAATAAAGTTATTATAATGGTATTTAGAATTTTATTTTATGATAATTAATTTATGGGTCTTATGATTGAAAAGTTATCAAAACTGTTAAGGGTTTATTTTTCAATCTCATTAATATTCGGGATGGTTTATATTTAAGTATCCCATGGAAGAATTATTTTTAATTTATATATTAGACCTTATATATTATCATCACCGTTAGTTATTTAGTAAAATTTAAATTAATATTACTATATTTTCTGTATTTTATATTTGAAATGTTTTAGGATTTTTTATAGAAATTGCAACATTATTTTCTCTTTTAGATCGGAAATTATTTTTCATTCAAATCTATGAATTTTTAAAAAGTTTTTAAAAAAGATTTTAAAATTATAAAAATGATTTATTAAATATATTTTAACCATATTTTAATTTTGACTTTTTTTAAATTAATCTTCATGTTGTTTTCCAAACAAGCCCCATTTGGATTTTGCAGAAAGTGTGAAAGGAATCATTTTTTTAATGTGTATGACATAAAAAATTACCACTATCATGAAAAATAAATATATTAAAGATTCATTTATAAATTTAAAATATAATTTTCAATGAATGGTATTGAAAATATCTTTTGAAAAGTTTTTATTTTAAAAATGTGATTTCAATGTAAAATGATTATTTTCCACAAGAAAATTTGTATGATCTTTATATGGTGTTTCTAATCATCAACCAAAAAAACACTTATTTTACATATGATCTACTGGGAATATGTTGTAATGATACTATTCTTATTATTTATCCTAATGGTTTTTTATTAGTTTTTTTGGGGATGGATTATTTTCTGACCATTCACCATATTAATTTGGATGGTTTATGATTATGTTTATTGATTTGGGTCAATATTAACATTTAGTCTGTTAATTTTAAAATTCAAATATATATGTTGATTTTGTTTCGACCCTTTCATATGAGTAAAGCATTGAAATTATTATGTGATGCATGGGGCATAGAATTACATATCCCCTCTATGCCTCAGTAGGTCTCAGTGACGAATCAATTGGCCAAATTAAATGGATTTTTACCTGTAGTTTTATACAGTCTTTTAAATGGTCAGGAAAGTATGTTTTTTATGTCCTTCAATTTCAATTCTCTTATTATAAGATTATTTATTCATGTCAATATGATAATTATCTTAGTTAAAATATCTAGGGAAAAGTTTCAAGCTAATGTGATTATATATATGAAGTTATTTTATCATCATTTATTCCTTCAATATTATCCTCAAGTTATTATTTAAATGGAATATATTTGAGTATTTTCCTTTCCATATTTATTAGGATAATTTATTCATGATATATTCCACTATATAGAAACACATACCAAACATTTGAGCTCACCCATTTATTATGTTTTGGTTTACCGAGGATACCAGGAAGTACTTTATGATTGATATGCGTGGATATGATAAGGGTAATAATGGTGTCCTCAATGAAAATAAATTGTTTATTTTAGGTTTCAAAATATAATGTGGATTTTAAGTATGTATATAGTTTAACAATACTAATAAACTGTTTTTCCACTATGATATGATTTCCTTTATCTAATTCCAATGTAATAATATAACAACTAGATCTAGGAGAATAGGGTCAAGGAATTCACATTACGCCATCATTAGCTCAAAACCTAGACAAACATCATGAAAACTCCACTAACATTTAATTTGAGTAGTTAACATCATATGCACTAGAATACTCTCCTCCTTGATTCCCCTAGCTGAAACTGAGGTGTGTGAAATAAAATAGTGTGAATCTATATAATAAAATAAACCAAGATCTTGGGAATAAAATATGAATATGGTATCTTAGATATTTTTTGGAATTCTTGAAATTGAAATATCCATGGTGGGAAACTTATCAATCTCCACTCCTCTACATCACTACCATACTAATGACCACCTCCATTGAGAGACCTATATTTGGGTCCCTTAGGATGGGGAACACCATGGGGTTGTCCTCTTTTTGGTCCTTATCCCCTTAGATGGAAATAAATACTATCGATGCTAATAAAAATAAGGACTTTAAAGAAAAAATTTAATAAGGTTAAAATAGAATCTTCCCCTAAATTTCACTATCCTTAGAGAATTCTCATGCACTATAATCATCGATGTCAATGACCCCCACAACTAAAACATACAATAAGGGAGCTCCAAATGGTATTATAAGAACTATAAACATCAAAAAATACAAAAAAAAATACTGTCGAGAATGATTCATTCTAGATGGAACCTTGATTATACCATTATCTAAGACCCTCTATCAGTATCTCTTCTCCTCATGTAGTTCTAATGACTACCCTTTTAATATTACCCAAACTGTGCATGCATCCCGTTGATCACCTATAACTTCTTCAGAACCTCAAGATATATAAGAAATGTAAATGGGGAAACTATATACAGAATAACTAGATGAATTGCCTCCTCATACATCCAAACTCATGAATCCTCATCTATATAAAAGATCCATTGTAAATCAGAGAAGTTTAATGAATCAAATCCTGGGCTCCTGCATGCTCAAGCTTTTATACTGGAGGGAGAGAAACTCATGCCCAGTTGTCACCTTCCACATTAATGAAAGGAAATACACATGGAAATTGTACTAAAATAATCCCATGCCAAATTTTCTCTAATTTATTAATATTTTATATAACTCTATAATAGGTAACATTACATCCTTATACTATTTACTTATGCACATTCTATTATTTTGTCATTATGATAGAATTAAATAATTATTATATTTGTAAGTAAAATTCATAAATTTTAGAAATTGAATTATATAAAATTTATATAATTTTTGAGTTTATAAGGTTGAATTTCGATTAGGGGTAATTTATTTAATTTTTCATAAATAGATCATTTTTGGTTGAATAGTGAAAAATGTCAATTTTAAGTGTAATTTATTTAGTATCATAAAGAAATTTAGAAGTCTGTTTATGTTTTGGATATTGTTTATAGTAAAATAATATCCCTTTTATTAAATATAATCTAATTAATTCCATATAAATTAGTATTATATTTTAGTTTGGTATAAGATTATTTTTGTTCTTAAAAATGATTTTTTCCAAAAAAAAATCGTTTTTTGTTATGTTTTTCACACATACATTAAATTTTATTTCTAACAATTCAAAAAATTTAATATTGATACATGGATCTAAAATTTATAATAATGAGGTTAAAAATTAGTATTGAATCCATTTTCATTTTTTTCATTTTAAATAGTAACATTGGTAAAAAATGGTTTCATCATGATAAAGGGGTAAACCATGTTAATTTTTGTTAAACACTTATGATTGGTTAAAAAATTGAATATTAATTATAATTGGATTAGTTTAATTATACCCTATAAAATTATCTTTTAAATTTTAATTATTTCCATGCCACTTATCCATGAGTATGAAACGTAAAAATTCTAATAGTTATGAATAATTACAAGTGAGCTACTCACATCACTTATAAAAGGGAACCACATATCCTTCACTATCAATTTTAATTTCCCAACATAGATTGAACATGACCTTCCCAAAATCCTTAGCCACATAATAGAGGTTCTTTTCACACATAAATTCCACTTATAGAAGGAATTTAGGGTAAGCCAACGAAGATTTCTCAAAGAAGAGGTATAACTCTTAACTTAATATTTTCATGATTATTTTTTCTTCCGCCTCCCAAAAATATTTTATAAACATGATTTTATGATATAATTATTATCTTAAATATAATAAATATTTTTATGTTGATGTAAACCCCTTTTTATATCTCATTTCCATTTAATGTAAAATGAAAACATCACTCATGCATACTTACGACCTACCATCTACACATAAGAGTGTAAATTTTTTCAACACAACTTTACTTAGATGGTTATAAATATAAGACTAATGAAAATATTTGATATTTATAATATAATTTTATTCTCTAAATATAATATATAAATTAACTTATTACCCTTCCACTCGCTAAAAATGTTAAGGTTGCTTGAGTGTATGTGCAGATTAGCACCTCCATGAAGAAATTTGATTGAGTTTTCAGGTAAACTATTCATGGATGATTGTAAAATTATATTTAATACCTAAAAATTAAAATTATTTCATGAATAAAATTATTTATATAATTTCACCATGATCCATTTGACCATGGTAAAAGCGCTAATGTTATATATATGTTATAAACTGAAGGACCCCAAAATGTCCAATGGGATCTTAGCCGATTTATTAACTCTTTAAGACATGGTAATAAATGAAATGAAATATATTATGAAAAGGTATGAAATATTAAAAGCTAAATTATAAAATTATAAAAATAATATATATTTATTATAAATTCTGTAAATTACACATGTGGTGATTCTCACTGAAGGTAAGGGTTTATTCCACAATCTCATTATTATAGGGGATTGTTTATGTTTAAATTTCCATTTAAGTAGATTATAAGATATTTATATGTTAAAATACATATAATCTAAAATTATATAGTTATATATTGAATTATCATGTTTCCCTTCCATTTTACTCTCTTTGGTACTTAAAATGAATGATAAGTTTTTAAGGAAAACTGACTGTATTTCACCTTTTCATCAAAAATATCTCTCCGCCACATGCACTTTCACTATAATGTTTTAAAAAAATGTTTTCAATATATAAAAATTATTATTTAAATTAATTTTTATCTATATTTTTCTTTACGTACATATTTTTAAATGGAAATTTTTTCACATTTTCCAAATAAGTTACTGTAAACTTTTTAAATCAACCAGTGAAAGGAATCAACATTTTTTACATTTAAAAAATTAATGGATTTACCCACCATCATGAATTTTTTTTTTTTGAAGAATCATTTAAAATATTCCATGGTTATTTTAAAAGAAAATAATTTTCTATGTATCCTTGAAATTATTACCTAAAATATTATCAAATGGTAAGGATATTTTACTAATGTTTTCAAAGAAAATTTTGACTATTATTTTAAAGGCATTTTCACGTATTTCAATATATATTGATGATTATAATTATTTAAATTATTTAAATTAATGAAACTATCCAACTTATTTCTGTGGATGAATTATGATCATGTAATTATATTTATCCATTGGGGAAAATGTTTACATTTTTTATGCTAGTTTTCAATATTAATTTTTTTATTGATTATATATTGAATTATTATTCATTTATATCATATGATAAATGAATTATAATTAGTAATTTATTAGAATGTCCCACTATATGAACCTGTTTAATCAATAAGTTTCATGAGACAAAATGTTTGTGTATTTCGTGTATGCCTTACCTATTTACATGTGATGTCTGGGCACAAGGCCTAGATTGTATTACTATGATGTCTAATATTATACATTCTATAATTATGTAAATAGTTATTTTTATCAACGTAACTAATTATGTTATTATTTCATACATGGATATGTTAACCTTTTATTATATGGTGAATATGGAATATTTTCTTATTGTATATCTCTTCCAAATTTTTCATTCATTATTTAATCAATGAATTCTTCTATTATATGTTTTCCCTTACTGAGGACCCAGTTACACACTTTATTATGTTTTCCTTTTTCCAAGATACCATGACGAGATATATGAATGATTTCACAGATATACTAGAATAAAATATATAGTTATCACTATAATTTTAAGTTGTATTCCTAGTTTTCAAATGTAATATGAGAATCATATATGTATCTAATATCCCAATACTACTAAACTATTCAATACTTTAGGATTTTATCTCTTGAATCACGTGACAATGTAATAAGACAACCAATGAAACTATGTAACTAGATTAAGGGTGTCAAAGTTGGTATAAAAGGAAGTTTATTATAAACCTCAATAACAATATTTTTGAAAGAAAATATTAAAGAACGTAACCATATGAAAAATTATAGGGACAAGTATAAGTATAAGATAATGTCATAAAGATTTTCTAAGGAAGAAAATATTTGGTCTCCTAGAAATAATATCCCAATTTAGATACTGAAAATTTGATATGAAAATGTCATAGATGATCATAGGGGTAAACACCCATAAAGAAGTTGGTTTAGAATCCAATCGATGTATAATTAGTTATCCTAAGAATATACACATGGATAGAAATTATTGGGGTATTATCTATGGTAAATGCACATACTTTTTATGAACCATTATAAAATATATGAAAATATTTTTATGATTTTAAGATAGTCTCAAAGATACTATGCTTCAGATTATGATATTAGTTATACATAAATTTATAATTTATTTTATGTGTTACACCAAATTTAGAATTATAAACAAATATTTAAATTTCATAAGGTTATAGGTAATGTATTATGTTCCCTTATTTTAATTAGTTCCAATAGTAAGTAATATAAACCTTATCAATGCACATGATCTATTTCGATATTTTCCTCATGGGAAAGACAATGATGTTAAATATGGATTCGAAAAATAAAACTATATTGAGGTAGATGGATCGGGTCATAACCAATATATATGGACTATTTGGAGTGTCCATTTGATCCCCAATATGGTGAAAAAATAATAGACCAATTCATATGATATAAAACTATATCTTTCAATGGGACTATTAATCCATTAGTAGTTGAGTAATGAATCATGTTTACGGAGAAAACATTTCCTTCTTTATGATTAGTTAAAGTGATAAAGTTATCAAGGAAATTTATCACATTTAAGGATACTTTAATAAATGGTGGTCATTTATCTAGAAGAATAAGGAATCGAAGGAAATAGATAGTATGGAATGGATTAATTTCAAGGTTATATTCTTCAAAAAAAATCATTCCACATGAGAAACGAGCATACATGGAGATAAAAATCCTCAATATATAGAAAAAAGAAGGAGAAAATGTTTTTGAATATAAATATAGTGTTACATGTTATAAAAGCATGCTATGTATTATTTATGTTATATAAGAAGTAATATTTATCACTTCTTCGATGGGACAAAGCTAATACTTCATAGGGCATTAGACTGTCCAAAAACTCAATATATAAGGATATAGTATCTAGTTACATCAATATAAAGAGGTAATTATCTATGTATAATGTTTTCCAAGGAAAAAAGAATAGAAAAATGTGGTCGAGAAATTTGAAAAAATAAATACATGAAAATGGATGAAGGGAAGGGTGGAATTTTCATATTTTAATAATTATAGAAATAAACACCATGAAACATGATTTATGGGAATGGTAATTTTCTTAAATGTGGAGAAGAGGCCATTATTATATTGATTTAATGGTTAATAGAAAATATACCAATGCCCAATGCTTCAGCTATATAGATATAAGGAACTATGTGAACTAATTCCTTAAGCATCAAGTAATTTTTTTCATAAAAAAAAGAAATAGGGGAAAAGCCGGGTTTATCTGATTAATACAACTAAGGTTGAAATATATAAATATATTTTGACAAGTACGTTGATTATAACATCTAATTTAGAAACTTCTTTATTTTATTTTGGATCTTCACACTCTTTCATATCTTCTATGTTTTCCAAGAAAATAAGATATTTACCCAGAACCATAACAAAGGTGCTTTCCAGGAAGGCTACTAGTGGAAATCATATTACATCAAGCATATGTTAGTTAGTTCTCATTACGACACATGGGAACACACTATTTGAAAACATTATTATTATCTATATGGTTTTACTTGATATAACCCTTGGTACATAATGTCATCCAAATTATATTGTGACAATTTAATTTCATGAAAATTAGATAATGATTCGTGATGAAGATATGGAAAATCTTGTAGTTATATCGAAAAAATATCATCAAAATCATGTCTAGATCCACCAACAATAGCTCATGTTAATTAAATTATTAGATAATAAGAGTAAACACATCATATGAATGGGAAAAGTATCCCTAGAATGGAGGCTTTAACTATTGGGTAGGAATGCATTGATGTGTTTTCTAAGGAACTACCTAGACATCCACCTGAGTGTGAAGTGTATTTTTCCATTGATCTCATCCCTAATGAAAAACTTATATCTATTACTCCCTATATGATCGAGATGGTTGAATTAGAGGGACTAAGGAATCAAAATTGAAGGGTTATGTGATAATGGTTTTATATACCCCAGTGTTTTACCATGGGGAGTCCTTGTTCTGTTTATAAATAATTAATATGGGTCTATGAGGTTATACATTGATTATAGAGAGGTCAGTGTTATTATTATATATCACATCTGTCCTCTACCCTAAATTGATGAATTATTAGCTCAAATTCAAGGATATCATTATTTTTTAATGATTTATCTCTGTTATAGGTATCATCAATTTTATATAAATAAGTATGTTATTCAAAATATGTAATTCCTAATGAGGTATGGATATTATGAATTCGAACTAATTCCCTTCGAGTTGACTAATTCACCCTTTGTTTTTATGAATCTAAGAAACAGAGTATTCAATGATTATATTTATTATTTTATTGTGTTATTGATTGATGATATCTTGGTACACTATAAAATATAAAATGAGAAAAATAGTAATTTTTTAATCATTCGTGATAATATTATAAATAATGAGTTATGTGGAAAATGTATTAACTGTTAATTCTAGATTTAGGAAGGTCAATTTCTTATACATTTTGTCACTAATGATAAAATATCAATTGATCCTTTAAATATAAATGTAGTGATGGAATAGCCATTTATAATGAATATATCTAAATTACATACTTTTTATATATTAGTAGGTTACTATTGAATTTTTTTTAAAATTGTGTGTGGTTAACTTACCCATTAACCAAGATAACTTGTCAAGGAATTAATTTCATATGATCAGATGACTGTGAATAATGTTTTGAATACTAAAAGAGGAGATTAGTCAATGCAGATATAAAAAATTTACCATGATAAAGGTAAATACATGGGATATATAGAGATGTATAAAAGAAGGGACTTGGATGTGTCCTCATGCAGAATGATAGTGTCATCACCTATGCATCAGTGTAATTAATGATTCATTAAAATAATTATCCAACCCATGATCATGAGTCGGTGGTCATAATATTTTCTTGAAAATATGGAGTAATTACCTTTATGGTGAAATATGTTAAATATAAACAGCTGAAAAATTATTAAATACATCTAATCATAGAAATATATTAACAAGAGGCAATGGTGATGGATATAACTACTCATGGATTATGATTACCTAATACACTACCATCCTAGGAGGAAAAATAAGTTGTATAATTTATTGAGAATGAAATATCATTGGTTTTTCACTAATATAAGAAATGAAAAAAATCCAATATTCATGTATTTAGTGAATTTGGATATGGTAATAATCAACAAATGGTAAACATCAGATCCATTTAATATAATAACTAAATAGTTCTTACTGAAAAATATAAAAAAGTTCTTAGATTTATGATAAGAATATTAAAACTAAAATCAAATTCATAAATGATGGGAATTTGGTAGAATTAATCTTTGAAAATTTTATATTGAAATTTGGAAGGATTTTATGTGTTACATACATGTATGGTCAGAAAAGATATTTATTGGATAAATCACATAGTTCAAATTTCTCTATACACCCTAGTAGCACCAAAATGTATCCGGATTTTATGGAACATTTTTTCTAGGTTCATATGAAATCTAAAATTATATACTATGTATCAAGATACTTGGTTTTTAAATAGGTAAATGATGAGATAAAATATCCTAAAGGTATCATGTAACCTCTAACTATTCATATGTGGAAATGGGACGATATTACTATAGAATTTTTCAACAGAATACCGAAGACTCATTGAAAAAATAATTTCATATGGGTTATTGTTGATCATCTCACAAAGTCTATATATTTTCTAACTAAAAGGGAATATATACATCCTAAAAACCTCACATTACTCCATATTAATGAAGTTTTAAGACATTATAGTGCACCTGTTTTGATTTTATCAGATCATAATCAATAGTTTACATCGAAATTCAAGAAGATTCTTTATAACTCTCTCAACACCGAGCTACATTTGAACACCACCTATCATCATAAAATTGATGGCCAGTCTAAAAGAGATATTAATATACTAGAATATATGTTTATTTTGTGATCAATTGACATTCAAGGTGTGTAGGATTATTATTTACCATTTGTGGAATTTTCATATTGCAATAGCTTCCATTCAATCATTTAAATGAAACCACATAAAGAATTATATGGAAAGAGGTGTTATATTGAAACTATTTGGGATGAACTTGATTGAAGGAAGATTTTAGGCTCAGATATCATGGAATATGAAATGGTGAAATTAAATACAATTAATAATCATATTAATCTAGATTAATGTAGATAAAAAGAAAGTAATTTTGATAACCAAAGGAAGGACGAAGAATTTAAGGTGAGAGGTTATGTTTTCTTGAATGTATCTCTGTGGAAGGGTTTTATATATTATTACAATAAATTGAATCTAAGTCTTAGTTATATCAGTTCTTTTTAATTTCTAAAAAGAATTGGATTCATGCCTTGCTATTTGGAAATTCCACCAACACACTCTAATGTTTATGATGTGTTACAAATCTCATTATTGAGGAAGTGCATACCAGAACCAATACATATTCTCACCTATGAGAAAATAAAATTGTAAAGTTATTTACCCTCACATTTATAGAATATCAATATTATTCACACTATATTGAATTTGAAAAATTATACAACTAGACAAGTTACGGTTCTTTGGAAAGGAAAAAACAAAAAGTGGGATCATGGAAGATTAAAGAAGTTGTGACGAATGATTGACTGCATTTATATAACAAAGTAACATTATAGAAATTTCATAAATGAAATTATTAATGTATATGAGAATTTAATACCTAAGATCATCCTATTTCATGTAAATAATACATCAAAAACTTATTTCTCAATGCATATCCTACTATATTATGATTATAATATAAATAGATCTTTGATGTATTTTATAGTGAAATTTTGACAATTTTGAAATTTATTTAGATATAATGGATATAATTTTACACATTATAAGTTAAAATTTTTCTCAAGGTAAGGTTTTTATATTTTTTATAAATGGTTGATTTTTGGGTCAATAATGAAATTTTTTGATTTTCACAAAACTGTCATTTATTTTCATTAAATAAGGAACATTACAAGACTCACTATATTTTGGATTTTGTTTTAATTTAAAATAATATCTCATAGAGAAATAATTATCTCATTAATTCCATTTTATTCAAAATTAAATTTTTCTATTATAAGTTTATTTTTATGCTTAAAACACATTTTTCTAAAAAGAACTGTTTTTCATTGAATTTTGTGCACTTATATTAAAATTAAATAGTAAATATTTTATAAATTAAATATTGAAAAATAAATATCCTATTTTAAATCATAATTCACATTTTATTAATATTTTCACTTGTATTTATTTCATTATGAATAGTAACATTGGTAATACTGTTTCCCCCATGGTAAAGGGGCCAAACAAGTTAATTTAGGTTAAAACATTATGATAAGGTTTAGAAAACTCATATTAGTTCTTATGTAATGAGATAATTTTATCCCATATCATCTTATCTTTGAAATTTAATTTTTTCTATTGCACTTATCCCAGAGTAAGACACTTATAATTTTTAATATTTAAGAATAATTACTAGTGTGTTAGTCGCATAGAATATAAAACGGTATATCCTATACTACCTTATCCACAATACATGATCCTCTTAGATTGACCAAAAAATTTAAAAATACCTTTCTTATATCCCTCCTCATGTCTATATGTCCTAGTATCACTAAAATACCACTTCAAGAAGGAATATGTTGTAAACCAAGAAGGTTTCTCAAAGAAGAGGTATAACTCTTAACCAAATATTTTAATGTTTATTTATTATTATTTATCATTAAAATATAATAGTAAAATAAAAATATGATAACGTAAGTTCGGTAAATATACTGAAATTTCATTATTTTTATGTCAAAAACCTTTTTCTATCACTTTTATATCCTATGTAAAATGAAAACATCCCACATAGGTACGTATTGCCTCCCATCTTCACATAGCGGTGTAATTAATTTTTCATTTTCACTTTACTTGGGTGGTTATAAAGAGGGATTTAATTAATATAAATGATATATATAAATTTTTTATTATTCTAGAAATATAATATATCATCTACCTTCTTACCCCTACACCATTAATAAATGAAAATGTCAGTCATCCGTACATGTGGACTACCAACTTTAGTAAATGATGTGAATAATATATCTTGTAAAAATTTCATAGATGATTCAAAAATTGTATTGAATTTAAAAACAAATAATTATTTTATAAATAATATGTTATATATAATTTCATCATGACCTGCTTGATCTTGATAAAAAAACCGATGTTATTTTGGGTGTATAACTTGAAGGACCCCAAAATGTCTTACGTGATCTTAACCAATTTAAAAACTATATAATACATGGTAATAAATTAACTAAAAGTTATTGTTAAAAGGGAATAATCATGAAAATGTTATTAATAAATTATAAAATTAATATACATTTATTATCTAGGATTTAAAGTATGTACATTGTGAGTGTGACTCGAGATAAGGCTATATTCTAAAATCTCATTTTTATTCAGAATTGTCTGTGGTTAAATTTTCATTGAATAATATTATAAGGAATTTCTTTTATAAAGTCAATATATTTTATTATTATATGGTTATTTATTTATTTTACATTTTTTCCTTCCATTTTACTATCTTTAAAAATTAAAATGACATAGAAATTTATTTTAAGTAGAAATGGTCATATTTTTTTATGGCCCAAATTCTTCCTCCTCTACATCCATGTCACTATAATGTTTTAAAAAATATTTTTTTATATAATCCAATGATTATTTAAAGTAATTTTAAATATATTTTACATTCCATATAGTGTTTCAAAAATAATCTTCTTGTCATTTTCCCAATGAGGAACTTTTAAATTTTTACCAAATGTGTGAAAAGAATAATTATGTTTAACATTTACTAAATGAACATATTTTCCCAACATCTCGATAGATCTTTAATTTAATGTTTACATTATATGATTCCATGTTTATTACCTAATAAAATTATTTTCTAAATATTCTAGAAATTTTAATTCAAAATATTATCAAAAGAAATGGATATTTTTCTCAAGTTTTAAATGAATGAAAAACATGTAGTTTTAAAGGTATTTTCATATATGTCTACATCCATTAATGATTTTTTTACTTTACTTGGGATACATGCTAATGATAATATCCACTTTTTTCTCTAGAGGTCTTATGATCTGGATTTTATATTTGTTGACTATATAAAATTAACATTTCATATGTTGATTTTCAAAATGAATGTTTATACTAATTATGTATTGAATTATTATTAATTTATTACAAATATTGAATTCGGTAGACTTATTAAGTGATGGTTGGGGCCTTCTATATCCCCTTGGTGAATTGGTTGGTCTAATGAGATAGTGTAGTTTGGTTCCTTTGTGTATGACTACCAATCTTTGTATGATGTCTTGGCATGAATCCATGATGGTATGATTATGATGTCTGGCATTATGAATTCATAATTTATAGAACTAGTTTTTTAACCATGTAATTATTTATGTGGTCATGTCATGCATGACTATATTCCCATTTTATGATATTAGTTATATTAAATATTTTATTACTATATATCATTTATATATTATTCATTTTTTATTCATTCTATGATAGCTTATGTTATATGATTTCTATTACTAAGCATCTAATATCAACAGTTATTATTTTTTCACATACCCAAGATACTAATAAGGGAACTATGAATTATTTTAGGGGTATGATAGAATAAATAGAAATTTTATCATTATAATTTTTTGTTTTATTTAATTTTTTAATATATAATATTAGAATCATATATATCTAGTATCCAAATAATATTAAACTATTAGATCCTTTAGGGTGAGATCACTTTCATCCTATGGAAATATTGTAGAATAACCATTCGTTATGGGGTAATGGAGTCGGGTGTCACACTTTCACTCTCCAAGAAAAAGAATCTATCACTAGAGCATAACTTATATCATTTGATTAACTTCTAATGTGGCATAATACTTTTTCATAGAATAAATAAAAAACATCGTATCTAACTCCTCCTACCATAAATCCCTATCAAAATTAGAGACACTCCCCCCATATTTCACTAAATCATAACACTATATCTCACATACCATCCTCCTCCAAGAATCATTCTCCTTGGTTAGGTAAACCCTCCAAAAGTCAACTAGAACATACTAATACACCTTTATAATTTGAACTATATGTGTATGGTGACTAGGATCCATCTATGAAAAAAATAAAGGAAAACCATAGGCTCGATAGCTTGGAATTCATTAAGAATTATTTAGTTAGATTTATTTTAACGTCCTCTAAAATTATCCCAATTAAAACACAAATATATGAAATTATTATGCATGTACATCTCATATTTATTTAACCTATAATCATAATTATCTCACTAGTTTGTTCAGTGATATTTGGGTCCTTGAATAAGGTCACAATAGACCCTAATTACCTTAATCCTAGTCAGCCTCCTCTGTTATATCACACAAATTGTTTGGTTAATAAAGTTTCCCTACCAAAAATCCATGTAATCCTCACCAATTTAAAATTATAAACAAAGCCCTTACTCTCATATATATCTCTAATATCACTTTTTAATGTCCTTCCTCCACTAAGGACCCATTCTAGGCTAGTAGTGGAAACAATAGTTACTCTGAAAGGCCACATATAATTAGGAATGGGTTAGTGACTAATATCATGGGAGTAAAACGTGAAATTGGAAAGAATTACCCCCAAAATCCCGTAAGAATAAAAAATTACCAATAAAATACATAATATAAGATCAATATAATAACCTATAAGGTATGTAAATTTCATAAAGTAACAAATCATAGAAATGGAACACAAAAAACCCTATAATAGTGACCCTAATAGTAGATCAAAGCTTCAAGCTTGTAAGGTCCATTTCAATCCCTGAATCCCTCCTAAAAAACATGACAACCTATTTATATATAGAGGTGAGAATAAATTTATACTTAGTATTATCCTCCTCACAAACTCTTATGTAATTGTGGAAGAAGTATATTAAAGACTCATTGAATAAATAGAAAAACCAACATGCACAAATGATAGCTGCACTAAATCCCAACATCATCAAGGCCTACCCACCCAATATCACATATAATAAAATAGTATTTAAAGAATATTGAGTGAAGGTATCCCACAACCATATACCCATTGGTTTTCCTATCTCATACACTAAAAAATATCATGTTCTTCTATCCCTTCTATAGTTGGACCATCTCACATCATCCTTCATTTCAAATTCACACACCACAAACCGTTTCATAGACATACACATATACATGGAAAAATCACATATCAATATCCTAACCATATATCTCATTCCCATAATAATATATTATTGTTAACATGATGGAATTAAACCTCACGCCCTCCTCCAACCATGCATGACCCCCCACAATGTATCATTATCATAAATGTATAACCAATTATAATTCTATATTACATATTAAACCTTACGCCATTAAAAATTCTATGGTTATACCTACCATGATCCATAACAACCCATACTATATCTTGAATGGAGATTAAGGGATATGAAGTAGTCATCAATCTATTCCCTCACCAACCAAGATATCAAGGAAAACACTCAAAACCCAATCATTTGGTTGTCGATAATTTTATCTTGCAATGGTGGTTGAATATGAAATCACAAATTAAATATGAAATAAAAAATATCCACACACATGGTCATCCAAAATTTTTATACGAAACATCACTATTAACTCCCTTAAGAGTTTCCACATCACCACCACCACCTGTAACCAACCACTTTCACATTAAACCACACACCAGCCCCAGTCTTCACACAAATTTTCCATAACAACATCCACAACTTCAAATATAATAATAACATTCATACATTTCTAGAGTTATAATTTTATAAGTCTCGTTAAATTTATTAAGGAATTTATTAATCCATTTTTAATGTCGACCATTCATTATCCATAAACCATGTTCATCCTAGCCATTACCCATTCATTTCAATCATTAATAGTATATTAACATTCATTGATTATTAAATTCAAGGCCAATATCAATTACCATAATCTCCATTACCATACATGATCCATACCATAGTAACACAACCTTATAATAACTAATCATACACCATATAAATCACACCAAAAATAATTAAAATAGACACCACAATATCCATAAAACCCCATTATTTCCATGCAAACAACCATGCCACAAAATAAATACAATATAACTTCTCATCCACCATTATGTCATCAATAAAGATATCTCTACATGCTAACTATGTAAAACTAGCTATAAAACCCACTAAAAATTCATGAAAACAACCCAAAACCATCCCCGAAAATACACTACCAAAAACAAAATGATAAAAAAATTATAACAAAACGTACCTGTAGAAAACAATAGATAATTATAGAAACAAAAATTTTATAGAATTTACTTTTCTGACATTTCTTCTAGTTAATACTACACCTATTAAATGAATAGAATCACCTCACATACTAAATTCACACTACAAATTCATTACCATAATTAAGTTACTATAATTTTATAGAAATGATCCAATCATTTCAACATCAGAAAAAAAAAATTACAAGGAAGAAATATCAACAAAATTAAATCACATGAAATATCATAGATTCATATAAATAATATCTGAATCAGGTCATGACCCATCATCCCCTCTGTTGGTTCCCCTCTTGGGGTATCAATGAAGAGAATGAGTGAACCCTAATGTCTAAATCCATTAGGCCTTGTGATGGAAATTAAAATGGAAGGTAAGAAACACATAATGGGAGGTCTTAACCTCAATATAATAATTTAAGGATGGGAAAACCAATGATCAACATCATATAAAATAAATATTACATGATCCTATTTTATAAAAATCCCATAATGATTGATATGAAATGCATGAAATTTCTCAAATGTAATGGATCAAAATAAATCTATGCATTAGTAAAAATATTAAAAACAATATTTAGGTAAGTATGGTCCAACTCAATCACTAAATTCCTCCTGATTAACTAAAAAATAGTTTATATAAACATTGGGTGACAATAATATGTATACTCTGTAGGATCATACCTAAGGTATTCCAAGAATAAATGAGAATATACTCTATTGGTTGAAAATAATAATTAAAACACCCCTTAACTAGTTGAATAGTCACCCCCAACCTCACTGTGGCCCCTAACTAAGTAACACCTCTAATGAAGTATGAAAATATCTGAATAACATAATTCAATCAACGACAAACTGACTACCCCACTGGTTTTCTGATCTCATTCCCCAATTTCTGATGTCTTTTACTATCATCCCATCTATAACCATAAATCATATATTAGAAGCATTAGGGTGTCATGAACATGAACAGAACCAAACTTTTTCCTTCCTCTTAATTTTAATGATCCCCACATCACATTATATCAAAAACTTCTTATAACTGGTAGTCTTTCATCACTAGGACTACCATCAAGTAATCTGTAATCATTATAAATCACTAAAATATAATCCTTAATCACTAGTAATCACCACCAACTAATCCATTATAACTATTAATCTTATTTTAAGAAAAATAAGGGCATACTGGGTGGTCATCCATCATCCCTTACCAACCTAGATTCTGTAAAAAACTCCCTGAACTCAACACGTTGGGGTATTAGTAAGGATATCCAACTCAAGTGGTGTGTGTATATAAATATCATGAGAAAAAATAATAATCATTCTTACAAAATTTTACACCCTATGATTTTATGATATTATTATCTTTAAATAAAATTAATTTCATTGATAACTTATGATACATGGAACCCAATGTCTAAATGAACCATAATAATGTATATAATTATGATCTATCTATTAAATTAGATGATTGAATAAAAAGAAATTTTTTTTAAAAATGATTACTGGTTTTATATAAATAAAATATATTTATAAATAAACAATCAGTTTTTATTAAAGTCATCATATGTTTTAAAAATACATTTTTCCTAATTTTTTTTATATTTAAATAATATAAATAAATTTTATCAATTTTAGAAAAAGAATTTGAAACAATTAATTTAATTTTATAAATAATAATTTCAAAATTATCTTAGTGTAATTTTTTGATATTTTTTTAAAAGAATAACTTTTTGATAAAAAGTGAAAAATGCCGATTTTTATTGAAAATTTTATTTTCATTTAAAGTATTTATAATTTTAGATTTGTTTTTAAAATGGTTTTGAAAGTAAAATTAGTTCATTTATATTATTAATAATACAACTATTTTCATTATAATTATTTTTATGTCATATTATGTTATAAAACAATTTATACTTATGGAAATATTATTTCTAGAAAACTAATTTTCGTCATGTTCTTCTGGTTTAATTTTAAATTAAATTCATTTAATTTTATGAATTTATTTTTATTAAATTGATTCCATATTAGGAATACAAATTTCTAAATTTTATAATGTTTCTCCTTTAATTTTTAGTCATAATGAAGCAATAAAACATTAAAAAATTCATCTTGGTTATAGAAAAATATTGTAATACAGGCTTAATACTTTTTGATAAGTCTTTAAAATTTATCTAAAACTTCAATTTATCCTATTTAATGAGTTTATTTTGTTCATAATCATACATGTTTTGAAAATATTTAAACTTCATTTTATTTTTTATTTATTTTCATGTTTATATTATTTTAAGAAATGGATAAATTAAAAATGTCACTCTCTTGACTTTATTATCTCTAAAGTTTTTACATATGGATAAAAATATGATAATTTTGTTTATAAATAATAATTTTAAATAATAAATATTTTTTTATCATTTTAATTTATTTTTAATTTTTATTAATGAAATAATTAACCTAAATTCCTAGAAAATTTCAACAGAGTGAATGTGCAAGTAGTAGAATAATCGTGTAAATGATTTTTAGAACTCAAAAAAGGTTTATTTTGGGAGTTATAGTTAACAAATAACTGAATATATAACTATAAAAAAAAATTTAGGATTTAAAAGTTTATATTTTTATTATGTTACTATATTTTTGAATTTATAGTCAAATTAAATGAATAGTCCCAAAAATGACAATAATGGTATTTTATAATAATTTTATTTGTAAAATTTTTTAAATTTCATAAAACTTATATATTCATCCAATGTAATGGGATGTTGTTTAAAATATAAAATACGGTATATTTATGGGTCACTTTTTTTCTTATGGTAACATTCAAAACACTTAAGGAGTAAAAAAACATTAATTTTTTAGTAATTGTCAAAACAATTAATGGGTGGTTAAAACTAAAAGATAGGGGTTAAAACACCCCTTAATCTTATAGAAATATTATTTTGGGAGATTATATATAATTATACTCAATATAAATTATAAATATATAAATTTTGTGCCACATGAATCTAAAAATTAATTTATATTAATTTAATACTTTATGTAGTTCCAAAAGAGTGTCATTTATCCCACATATAAAAGGACACCCATACATTCTCATATTTAGACTACTTATAGTCATATATATTGATAAAAACCTAAATAATTATCATATAAAATTTCTTACACATTAATTATAGGATTCTTACTTCATATAATACCATTTCAAGGGTCCTTAAGAAAGGATATAATAGAGGCCCACCGAATAAAAGGTATCATCCTACCCGACCTATTTCAATTTATTTCTTCTTAAACCTATTTAAATTTTGTGGTATTAATCATTAAATTATAACTTCAATGTCCTAAAAATACATAAATGTTTTTATTTTTATTTAAATATTGTTATTATCCCTCTCTTTCAACAAATGGGTTGTTAAAGTATCGCTCATACATAGGTGTGGACTACAACCTCTATATACCGATACAATTCAATTTCCATAACTATATTTCATGGATGGTAATCATAAAAGATTTACTGAATATAAATGATATATAATATATATTAATTATTTTGGGATGGTGATTTGTTATTTTCTTTTATTTTTCTCCATCCTTTGAAAAGTAAAATCATTGATCATGCATACGTATGGACTACCATCTATATGAATAGTATAATTATGTTTTCTAACTCTACCTTTTATAAATGAGTCAATATATATATATATAATAAATATATATTATATTTATATAGTGATTAAAATTTTTTAGGTTATGGAACAATGGTTAATGTACAATTACTAAACTACTGAACCAAAAATCTCATGAAAAATGAAACAATTAACACAAGAAAATAGAGATTTTATTAAGTAATTAACAATAAAATTGTATTGAAATGTTATATATGGATCATAAATATATTATATGTATCTAAAATATTATTATATAGATTTATAATAAATTTAAAATTATTATAAAGGATGTTATAGAGATTTTGAAAAATGTAAAACTTGGAGTAAGGGATTTTCTTCTCACATTTATTTATAAGAGACACATTATATATTCACCACATATTTCTTTTATGTGGTGTATATACTTCTCATGAATGCATATTATCATGAAAATTATCTCTATTTAGATATCCATATATTTTTTTCTATTTCATGGGATGTTGATTGAAAAGATACCAAAGTGGTAAGAGTTTAAAATTATAATTTCATTGGTTATCAAGTTTGTTTATGATTATGTTTTCAATGAATAAATTTCTGAATATACATATCAAAATTTCATGACGTTTCTTCACCTCTATTTTTTCAGGGAATTTTTATGTAATATTAATATTTTTCATTCTTTGGTACATAAAATGGATGAAAGATCTTTTTTGAGAAAGAGATACATTATTTCTTCTTTGATCGAGAATCATAATATTCTATATCCATGTTTTATAAAAAATAAATAATTTTTTTAATATTATAATATTATTTATTAAATTAATTATAACCCAAGATTAATTTTTTAAAGAATTTTTAAAATGAATCTTCTTTTTATTTTCTGAAATAAGTACTTTTGACTTTTTACGGAAAATGAGAAAAGAATATTTCTTTCAAAATACATAACATTAATGGAATTTTCTATCATCAGGACCTCTCGTTTATTTCAAGATTTCATTAAACGTTTCCAAGGTTATTTTAAAATAATCTTAATATTCAAGGAATTGTTAGATTTTTAATAAGTGTTTTCAAAATGAAATGGGTGTCTTTTTATGAAATATTCCAACGGATCTATTAATGGAATTTTTTTAAGATAACATCATTTGACATTACGTGTGCCTTAATAGAGATATTATACAACAATATCATCATCATTATTTATATAAAAGGTTCCTAATTATGATTATGATATTTTTAAGAAACCAACTTATTTTCCATGGGTTATGGTATGATGAATTATTTAAATGTTTATGAAACTCATTTCTTTACCATATGTTTTGATATATAATAAACACTATATGATCTAGTATAATGAATAATATTGTATTATTATTCTGTGAAGAATGATATTAGGATTATATATGCCTCAAATTCATTAGTTAAATATGTATATCCCATGAGATAATTAGTATAGGAATAGTGAGTAAACACTGTTAAGTAAGGGTATTTTTCTGCTATGATAGTCTTAAATGTGAATCTTGAATAAGTATGTGATGGAATGGTGAGTGGGATCAATAATCTATAATAGTCTTGTAAATATGTTTTTACTAATGAAATGATTTTATATGCTTATGTTTATTACATTAACTTAAGTATTATTCCAGTTTTACGCTCTCATGGTTCATGTTCTTTGATTCATTTACAATTCATCTCCTACAAAATGCCAATATTTTTTCAAATACACTTTATTATGATCTATGATATAGTCGTTATGGGTTTTAAATGTTGTTATCATATTTTTATACCTTTTTGGTCATGTTATGATTACATAATCATTTAAATCTTCCTTTTTTCCCTAACTGGGCATCTGAGGTCACCCTTACATTTGTTTCCTTTCCCCAGGTAATAAAGAGATTTTATGTATGATATGTCTAAGAAGTGTAGTATTTATGAAAAAAATTGTGGTATATTTTGTATATCTATTATGAAAAAGTTTTTTATGTATCCAAGTTTCCAAATACACTAATCCAACATGAGTCTGTTGTAGATCATAATATTATTTGTTTAATGTTCAAAAACTAATATGTAGTATTTATGTATAAAATATATGGGTCACTATAGTAGGTATCTGTGTAAGGTTTAGTTACAATTAATAACAAGGATTAAAAAAATAATGATAAACCATAGGATAATTATATGTATATGATAGAATTCTATGTTATGGTAAATAAAAAAGTTTGGTTTTCTAAGATAAAATTACTTTTCTAGATACTAAAAGCGGACATGGTTTTGGAAAAATTATTTCAAGTGTAATAACCCCAAAAAGAGTGGGTCAAGTATATAACATTCATCATTATATTTCATGGTGAGTGTTCCCTTAGTACACACCTAGTTTTCAAATGCATGGGGATGTGCTTGGGTAAATTACAAATATTATTTATAAACCATTATGAATGATTTAAATGGATGATGATCATGGATGACCCATGATAAACAAAATCTGTCCAATATTGAAAATATGGTTTCACGATTTAGAAATACTATAAATTATTTTTCATGATTGATCACTGAAATTAAAAATTCATTATGTTCATGCAAACCATTTTGGTTTAATTGTGGCTTTGAAAATGGAATAATTAAGTTGAGTTGGTAATAGGTATGCTCAAATATTGAAGTAAGATATTATAATTAGTTATTATATTCCTATATATCAAAATAAATTATTATGAAATTATAACGCATATCCTTAATGATTATATGATGAAAAAGAAAACTCTAAATTGTATTTTAATAGCACCACAAGTCTATTATTATTCTCCAATTATGTTTGTGGAAGTGAACTTCTTGAAAATCTCATTATTCCCCCATTAGTATAATTTGAAATTATTTTTTTAATGTTTCACTTTATTTATATAAATTCCTTATTTTTTTAAAAGTACAAAAGTTTTATTTGATATTCCAAACCAACCTATGAACATCTATCTGTGTGATTATAAATAGGAACTTCCAATAGAAATTGCATCCATATTTTGGGTATTAATTCCTACTAAAATGTGTTTTTATCTTATATTTTTAGGGGTAAACTCAACATCGAAGATATAAAAATTGTGTGAGAGTTTTTTGATTACATTTCCGAAGAGTTTCATTATATTTGTCTAAATAATGATGTTGAGTTTTCAATATAATTCTTACATGGTACTACACTTATTTCAAATACAAAATATAACGACCCTGGTTGACTTGAAGAATTTAATAATAAAATTTCGGAGAATCTTAGTAAGGGATTTATTTGGCCAAGTAGATCACCTTAGGGTGCACAAGTTCTTTTTATTATGAATAATTATGGATCAATGTGACACTAAATTTATTATGAGGAACAGAATTATATCATAATCAGGAATAATTATCCCCTACCTTGTATTGATGATTTGATTGATAACTTATAAGGACCTTAATAATTTTCCAAGACTGATCCTAGATTTGGATACTATCAATTAAGGGTCAAAAGTGAAGACATAAAAAATACATCCTTTTATACGAGGTATGGAAAAAAGGAATTTATAGTTATACCATTTGGTCTTATAACTTACCCCACAATCATTATGTATTTAATGAATAGAGTCTTTAGAGATAAACTTTATAAAATTTTTATCATATTTATAAATTATATAATTATATATTCAAGTAGTAAGGAAGATCATGAATACAACTTGAGGATTTTACTAAAGGCCTTAAGGAAGAATAATTTGTATAACAAATCTAACAAGTCTGCATTTTGGATAGAAAAAGATTAATTTTTGGGTCATACAATATCAAGATTTGGTATATCTATGGATCCATTAAAGACAGATGTTATTGAACATTGGATCAAACTGTAAAAACCATAGATTTCATAGTATGTTATCTCTTCAATTAAATTCAATAACTTGTGTTACACACAACACTGAGTTCAAGCGCACCATAACTTACCAAACTAGCCATTCAAAATGTGGTTATGAATATTTTCAACTGAATTTTTAATTTTATATACTCCATATATTTCAAGAATTCATATTATGTGTTTCTTAGACATA
This sequence comes from Viscum album, assembly GCA_963277665.1. Lineage (NCBI taxonomy): Eukaryota > Viridiplantae > Streptophyta > Magnoliopsida > Santalales > Viscaceae > Viscum > Viscum album. The sequence continues at coordinate 23,854,091 of OY728133.1, read as the reverse complement.
ATATAAGAACAAATTAATTTTTACCAGAAAAAAGAAGTATTTTTTAAAAAATGAAATTTTAACGCCTTTTAATGGAGAACCTTTGTTAAAATAAATATTTGAAACTTTTATATATTCAATTTAATAAAATTTAATTATTCTTTTGATTAAGTACATAAAAATATATTTTGGATAATTTTTTGGTACTTTTCTGATAACTTTCATATTTTGATGAATATTGAAAAAAAACTAAATTTTAATTAAAACAACTTTTTTTATCAAAATAATTTATAGTGTTAAATTATATTTTTGAGTGGTTTTAAATTATAATTAGATTATATTTTTAATATTTAATATAATTTTGGTCATTATCTGTAATTTCACCTTTAAACTGAACATAAACCAGTATCAGTCTTGTGATATTTATTATTTCTTAAAAACACGCTTTTTGTTTTGACAACAGAAATTAATTTTAAATTAATTTAAACCACTTATATGTTTTTAATTTATAAAAATGGATTAAATAATTGTAATTAGGAGGTCCCAATTGTTAAATAGGTAAATGTTTTTATAAATTATGAATATTTACTTCAGTAAATATTTTATTTAACATGGTTACAGAGAAAATCTGGTAAATAAGGGTAAACAAATATTATTATAATAATATTAAATTACCTTAAAATGTGTCTTATTTCTATTGGTAGATACATGTCTGACCATGGGAATTCTTGGGTAAATTTTGGGACCCCATGGAGCCACTTGAGAGTGATAATAGAACTTTATATTAAATAATTTAAAATAAAGACAAAAATGACAAAAACGTATATCTTTTAGTAAAATAATTTTTACAAGGGGTTATATAAGTTATATTTTAAACAATAAATATTAATTTTAAAGATAAATTTTATTCATACATAATGGTATTTTTTTTATAATTTTTAGACATCATATAAATAAAATTATTTGTGACACAATAATGATGGAGAGTTTACCTCATTAAAGAATGATTTAAATAAATGTGATTATAAAAACAATAAAAATATACAAAATCTATCTAATTATTATTGGATGATTGTATTTATAACATGAGTCATGTTATATTATACGTTAATGAGATTTGGACATTTATAAACCAAAAAAAATTATTTAATAAAATAATATTTTCAAACAATCCAAAAGAGCCCCTCCCCCCTATAAAAAGCCCTCACCTCTAACCCATTTCTCACACTTATAAAGCTCCTTGGCTTGTCCAAACTCTGCCCAATTAAGCTTCATACATCCCTATATTACTCTTAGAAGCCTTACCTTAGGCAGAAGGCTCTTTAATGAAGTCTTTTGGTTCAAACCAAATTGAGTTACCTCATTTGAAGGTAACATCTCCTCTTAAGTTATTTTCATTTATTTTACTTCTCCAACCCCCTAAAATCTCTTTATTAATTTCATTTATAAAAACACTAGTATCCTAAATATACTATGTTTTTGTTATGATATGAATTTGAAATACACTTACAGAAACCTCCATATAATGGGTATAGTACATAATGTTACTGTGGATGACAAACTACTGCCTCACGAAACGATGATTGTTCAATATTCTACTACAACCTCTTATGGTGGCCATTATGATTAAACTGTAACTATATATGATATTTATGATATTTGTTTTCTCTATAGTATTCTTTATTTCTCTTTTATAGAATACCATAAGTTTTTTCAATATATATATATATATATACAATAATTTCATTTGAGGAGGTGCGGACTACCACCCCCTCAGAGTGATATGACTCATTCATACCATACACGGATCGTATAAAGGATAGTGTTAATGAACTTATGTAATGTATATAAAATATTATATTATAATGGAATAAAAATATAACTATTTAGAATTTTGTATTGTTTTTTTAAAATAAAAAAAATGACACGGAAGTAGCGTTCGTGTGGACGTACGGATTACCGTCTCCACGAACACGATGAGATTCATTCCCCATTGTAACCATTCAAGAATAATTTTCATTTGATTATTATAAATAATATTTTAGAACATTATATCATTCTATATATGAATTAAATACATCCTATTCATAAAAATATGGCTTATGTAAGAAAACATATAAATTAAAATGAATTGGTTAACAACCGAAATAATGATACTACTACAATATTTTTAAAAAAGAAATAGTAGAAGATCATACTTGATATTTTATTTATGTATGTGGTTCTTTTATAATTTAATAACAATGATTAAACTATTATGCAGGATGTTAATCTACCCTCGACCATGGAAAATTACAAGGTAAGGGTTAATTTCAAAATCTCTTTATTATCCGAGGTGGTTTTTATGTAAGTGCCTATTGGGACCTCTTTATCATCCACATCAAAGTTTCATAAAAAATTATTTTAAAACAGTTTTTATATTTACTATACTATGGGTTAAATTCAATTATACCCTTATTTAATTTTTTTAAATGGTCTGAAAGGAATCTTTCTATCATTTTCAAACAAGGTACTTTATGACTTTTTCTGCAAATTAAGGTAAGAATGATTTCATTAACTTATACGGCGGGTGTGGTTATTCTCCACCGTTATAACACATTTTAAGCTTCCCTTACAATATTATAATAATATTTTCAAAATAAATGTATTCTTTTATATTTACATGACTTTTAAAATATTTCTAAATCAAAAGAGATATTCCTATAAAATAATTTTGATTTCATCTATGTCAACAACCTTTAATGGATTTTATACTTGTTTTAAGTAGATTTATTATAATACAAATCTTCTATATTATATTTAAGGTTTTGTAATATGTTTGACTGTGGATGTGTTATTTTTATACTATTCATGGTTTGTGGCTTACAAATTTACATTTCTTATGCTAGTTTTAATAATAATGTTTATGATATGTTTCATCCTTGTCATATGAGAAATGCATTGGACATAGTAAGTGATGAGTGGGGACCACTATAGCTCCTCGATGCATCGGTAGGTATCAAGACACAAACTAGTGTCTTGGCACAAGGCCTTGAAAAAAATATTATTTGTAGTATTGGCACGAGGCCTTGACTATGTGGTTATGATGTTTGGAATTATTCATTCCATCATTATGAAATTAACTATTGATATTACATCTGATTATTCAATTAGTATAATATCGATGTGAATAATTAAATGGAATTATTTGATTTATCTTTTCCGTGTTATGCTAAATTTTATGTTTAAAAGTATTTTTTTAGTTTTATACATTTCTTTAAATGTTTATTCTTATTTATTAATGTTTCTGCTATATTTTTATCCATACCGAGCATCTGATCTCACCCCTTTCAATGTTTTATTTTTCCTAGGATGTGAAAAAGTTTATTTTTACTGACTAGCATGTGTAGTCTAAGTAATATGAATGCAGTTAATGGAGATAATTTTGTTGTTGTTTTTCATTTTATAATGTAATGTATCATTCATGTATGTAATTTATTTTCAATACTGCTAAACTGATCGATCTTTCTGGATTTTATTCCTTGTAGTCATTCTAATGTATTAAAATAATGCACTGACTTTGGGTAACTAGGGTCAGGGTGTTGCATTTTTTATAAGAGTAAGTTTAGCAATAAACTTGTAAAGTAGATTTAGAAAAACTCTGTTTATATAACATTACCCTAAGATATACTTTGAAGTTCAATATAGATGAACATCCTAGAATTTTGGTAATGTAGAGATTTTGTGAATTTTCCAAGAAATACATCCTTGTCTGGATACGAGCATGTTGAGGTGGATCTGGCACATATGTACCTTGAAGTGAAAACTCCGAAAAGGAGTTTTGTTCTTGACCCAGGGTATCCTTTTACACAAAAACTGGCCTTGTTGAACTCTTTGTTATGACACTCCCGGGGGATATGCTTAGGACAATTCACATTTTCTTTACAATCCATTATGAATGATTTAGGAGTAAATACTTCCTCAAGGGAAATATTTTTTTATGATTATTGATTATATGCATAATATTTTCAATTTACATTAGGTATTTTACAAGTTTGGAATTATGCATTATGATTCATAATAATAACCTTGTATAATCCATTGTTTAGAAATAGTTCCCAATAGATAGAATGAAAACTCCTATAATATGCGTGATCCAAATAGTAAGAAGGATCATATATTTTAATGGTATTAAGAAAATATTTATAAAATAAGTAGTCTCTAATTTATTATCATCATATCAATAAAAAGTATCATGTGTTAATAAGTTAAGAAAAGAATTCTATGAGTCTTATGGCTTTGAAGGTAAGCCTGAGAATAAAAGGATGGTAGAGAGAATGATGGATAAAGGGAATAAGAGAAAGAAAAATTTTCTTATATGTGATAACTGTGGAAAATCACCTTGGTAAATTCTTTAATGGAATGGAAGTTTGATATAAATGTGGAGAAAAAGGAGACCATGTGCGTTATTGAAATGGTAAGAAAAATGATTAAAATTTACAATGCTTCATCTACAAGGAGTTGGGACACTACACAAATAAATGTCCCAATCATTACAGTATACTACAAATGATGTTGTGGGATAATAATCAAGTTATGATATTACGACAAATGAAGAGTAATGAATAGTTTTCTTATGTTGATATTAAATAATTATGTCTTTTGAGTGTTGTATAAATGATGTACTGGTTATAATAATTATAGAGTATATAAGGATTGTACTGCAGTACTATTTCATTAAGGATTTGAGATTTTGTGGTACCAAGAAATGTGACTCAATAAAAAGTTAATCATTTTGTAAAATAAATTGTTGAAGGAATATAAACTTTAATATGGTCCTGAAACTGTGGTATTTATTTTAGAATAAGAGATGATTGATTTGGATAAATTATTTTGGATATTATTGAGTAAATTTGAACTAATTAATGGTTTTTTTATTCCATCATTGTTGGTGATTACATCATTTTTGGACTTTAAGAGTATACCAAGTATTATATTATTTACAGAAGTAATAAGAAAGTACATACCTATTCAAATATGGCTTTCTAGAAATTCATTTTATTACCAAATTTTAATAGAATACATGATAAAGGTATTCACATGTATATTATGTGACTTTCCTTATAAATTTTGGATTGTGAGTTCGGACTGAAGTATTGTGGATAAGTCTAACAGTTGGAATAGATTAAATCTGATATTGGATACTATTGTTATTGTTAAATCATTTCATGAGATTATTTTTGTATTTTCATAAAAAGGACAACCTGGAGGTCGGGTGACAAGCCATCGTGTCTGGAAAGGAAATGAGACTTGAACCCACAAAAGAATGGTGACAAGGGTAATCACTTACCATTGTCTTACATGATGTCCTTGTTTGTATAATGTAGTTTTTTTAAATAGTCTGAAAAATGAATTATAAAATCATTATTTTTGGAACCCTATATGATTAAGATAAATATAATATTTTAGAATTCGATTATCTTTTGGAGTAAAAGATGAGTGTGTGGTAGGAATTAGTTGAAAGGCGAACCACTACATGTCAAGTATATTTTTTTCCTCTTATTCTAGGAATAAATTAATTCTTAAACTTCTGGGAAGGGATCGCAATTCCAAAAGGTTTTATCCTAATATCTTATGTTTTGTGGAACCGATGATATTTTAAATCATTATAGATTGATGGCTTTGAGGCCATAAATTTTCCACTTGTTTGTGATTGATGACCTCAATAACTTATATAAATATTTACTTTTTTCTCCAATTATGTGTCTCTAATTTCCACCAATGTTCCCATATTTGAGATAATAATTTCGTGGTGACTTTTTCATTTCACTTTCCCTCTTATTAAGACTAAATTTCATTAACCCAGTTTCTGATGTGGGTTTTCTAAAAAGGTATTTTTCTATTTTTAACATTTTATTTTCAATGAAAAACATCAAATTGTGAGAACAAAATTTATTTAAGGAGGGGAAAATGTGACACCACAAAATTTCAAAGTAGGTTATCTCTTCAAATAAATGCAATAACTTGTGTTACACGCAACATCGTGTTCTAGCGCACCACGACTTACCAAACTAGTTGTTCAAAAAGAGTTTAGGAATAGTATTAACTCAATATTGAATTCTATATACTCCATATAATTGTAGAATCCATATTATGTGTTTCATAGACATAATATAAGAACAAATTCATTTTCTTCAGATAAAAGAAGTATTTTTCAAAAAATGAAATTTTACTGTCTTTTAATGGAGAACCTTTTTTAAAAACAATTTTTACACTTTCATATATTCAATTTTATGAAATTAAGTTATTCTTTAGAATTGGGACATAAATATTTAGTTTTAATAAATATTTGTTACTTTTCTGATAACATTCATAATTTCATGAATAGTGAAAATACTAAATTTTAATTAAAAACAACTTTTCAAATCAAAATAATTTAAAGTGTTAAATTATACATTTCAGTAGTATTAAATTATCATTATATTTTATTTTTTCATTTAATTTAATTTAGGTCATTTTTTTAAATTTCATATTTAAATTGTATATAAACAATTGTCATTCTTTTGATAGTTATTATTTTTAAAAACAAGCTTTTTGTTTTGACAACAGGAATTAATTTTGAATTAATTTCATCCACTTCTATGTTTTTAATTTAAATGGATTCTATATTTGGAATTTTTTGGTCAAAATTTTGTAAATAGGTATCTTTTATTTTTATATATTATATATATTTACTTCGGTAAATATTTTATTTACCAGGGTTAAAGGGTAAATCTTGTAAATAATGGTAAAAAAAATATTATTATAATACTCTTAAATTACCCAAACATGTGTTATATTCCTATTTTTTGATACTTGTCCAACCAAGGGCATCCTTGGGTCTATCTTTGGACCCCATGGATCCACTTGATAGTGATAATGACACTGTATATTAATTAATTTAAAGTAAAGAACAAAATGAAAAAACAAATATATTTTAGTAAAATAATTTTTACAAGTGTTTATATAAGTTATCATTTAAACTTTAAATATTAATTTGAAATATAAAAATATTTAATACATCATTTTATTTTTTATAATTTTTAGACATCAAATAAATAATATTATTTATGACACAATAATGATGTAGTGTTTACATCATTAAAGAATGATTTAAATAAATGAGATTATAAAAAATAAAAAAAAATCCAAAACCAGTAAAATTATTATTGGATGATTTTATTTCAAACAATAGTCATCTTATCTTTGACTTTAATATGTTTTGGATCTCTAGAAACTGACAATCATTGTATAATAAAAAAATATTTTCAAACATTCCTAAAGACCCCCTCCTCCCCTTACAAAAATCCCTCTCCTCTAACCCATTTATAAAACTTCTCATTCCCCTTGGATCATAAAACGTCTAACCAATTAACCTCCCTACATCCCTCTCTTCCACTTAAGTGCCTTACCTTAGTCAGCAGGCACTTCAAGGAAGCGTTTTGGTTCAAACCAAAGGGAGTTACCCAATTTAAAGGTAACATGTCCTCTTAAGTTATTTTCTTTTATTTTAGTTCTCCAATCCCATAAACACTATTTATTCCATTATTTAATAAAAACACCAGAATAATAAATATATTAGGTTGTTTTTATTTGATGTATATGAACTACACTTATACACACCTCCATTTAATAGGAGTAGAACATAATTTTTCTGTGGACGGAGAACTACTGACTCACGAAATGATGATTGTCCAATCTTCTACTACCACCTCTTATATTGAAAATTATGATAGAACTAAAATTATATATAATATATATGATATTTATTTTATCTATAATCTTATTTAATTCACATTTATAGCATACCTTTATTCTTTTCATGTTTTATATATACGATAATTTCAATTGACGAAGTGTGGACTACCGCCCCCTCAATGTGATATGACTCGTTCATACCATACATGGAATGTATAAAGGATGGTATTAATGAACATATGTAACATATATAAAATATTATATAATATTGTATTAATAATACACCTATGTATAATTTGGTCTTCATTCCTTTTAAAATAAAAAAATTAATGGATGTAGCATTTGTGCCTACGTACTGATTAACTTCTCCAGGAACATGATGAGATTCATTCTCCATCATAACCATTCAAGAATAATTTTCATTTGATTATTAAAAATAATTTTTATGAACATTATATCATTCTGGATATGAATCAAATACATCCTATCCATAACAAACATGACTTACTTAACCAAACATATGAAGGATAACGAATCATTTAACACCAACAACAATGATACTACTAAAATATTATTAACAAAGCAATATGAGAAGATCATATATGATATAATATTTATGTATGTGGTTATTTCATAATTTAATAACAATTATGTTACTATTATAAAGGAGGTTAATTTACCCTCAACCAAGGAAAAGTACAAGGTAAGGGATAATTTCACAATATCTTTATTATCTGAGGTTGTTTTTAAATAAGTGTCTACTGGGCCTCTTTATCATCCACATCCTTGTATCATAAAATGTATGTAAAAAAACTATTATTTACTATACAATAGGTTAAAGTCATTTATACCCTTGTTTTATTTTTTATAAAATGGTTCTAAATGAATCTTTCCATCGTTTTCAAACAAGGAACGTTATGTCCTTTTCAGCAAATTAATGTAAGAATATTTTTTAACTTATACAGCATGTTCAGTTATTCTCTATCTTTATAACACCTTTTAAGCTTCCCTTACAAAATTTTAAGAATATTTTTAAAATAAATGTTTTCTTTTATAATTACGTGACTTTTTAATGATTTCAAAATTGAAAGAGATATTCCTCTGAAATAATTTTGATTTCATCTATGTGAACATCCTTTAATGGATTTTATACTTGTTTGAAGATGATTTATTATGATAAAAATATTTTATATTTTCTAGAATGTTTTGTGATATGTTTGACTATGGATGTGTATTATTTATTCCACTCATGGTTTATGGTTAACGTATTAACATTTCTTATTCTAGTTTTAATATGAATGTGTATGCTATGTTTCAACATTTTCATATGAGGAATACATTCGACATAGTAAGTGAATGGTGGAGCCCGCAATAGCTCCTCGATGCATCGGTAGGTATCATGAGATAATCTAGTATCTTGGCACAAGGCCTAGAAAAAATATTTTTTGTAATCTTGGAATGAGGCCTGGACTATGTGGTTATGACGTTCGACATTATGCATGCTATCATTACGAAATTAGCTATTGATATTACATCTGATTATTCGACAAGTAGAATATCCATGTGAATAAGTAAATGGAATTATTTGGTTTATCATTTCAATATTATGATTACGTATATGTTTAAAAGTCTATTGTTTTAGTTTTATACATTTCCTAAAATGTTTGGGACTATTTATGAAAATTTTCACTATATTGTTATCCTTACGTAGCATATGAGCTCACCCCTTTATATGTTTTATTTTATCCAAGATGCGAAGAAATATATTATGACTGGCCTATATGGATAGTCTAAGGGAAATGAATGTGGTCAGTGGAGACAATGTTCTTTTTGTTTTACATTTAATAATGTAATTTAACGTTCTTATATTTAATCTACTTTCCAAGACTGCTAAAACGATCAGTCTTTCAGGAAATTATTCCTTGTAATCATGCTACTGTATTAAAATAATGCACTGACTCTGGGTAACTGGGGTTGTGGTGTTAGAATTGGTATAAGAGGATGTTTAGAAATAGCCTTGGAAACTAGAATTAGAAAAACTATGATTAGATAACATTACCCTAAGATAGACTTTGAGAATTATTATAGAAGAACATCCTATAATTTTGGTAGTATAGTGATATTGTGTATTTTCTAAGAAATACATCCCTACCTAGATACGAGTTGGTAGTGGTGGCTCTGGAACATATGTACCTAGGAGTGAAATCTCCAACAATGAGTTTCAACCTTGACTCGGGGTATCCTCGTACATGAAAAAGGGCCTTACTGCACTCTTGGTTACGATACTCCTAGGGGATATGCTTAGGATAATTCAAATTTTCTTTAAAATCCATTATTAATGATTTAGGAGTAAATATTTCATAAAAAAACACTTTTTATGATTATAGATTATATGCATAATATTTTCAATTTATGTTACGTATTTAACAAGATTGTAATTGTGCATTGCGATTCATAAAACTAACCTAGTGTATTCCATTGTTTAGAAATGGCACCTAGTAGAAGGAATGAGAACTCCATCAATACACATGATCCAAAGAGTAAGAAGGATCATATATTTCATGGTATTATGCCAACATTTCGAAAGGAACTACTCTCCAATGTATCATCATCATCTTATGAAATTGTATCATGTGTTAATATGATATGAAAAGAATTCTATGAGTCATATGGCTTTGAAAGGAAGCTAGAGAAGAAAAGGATGGTATAGAGAATGATAGATAAAGGAAATAAGTGAAAGAATTATTTTCCCATATATGATAACTGTGGAAAGAATCACCTTAGTAAATTCATGAAGATAATGGGAGTTTCTTATAAATTTGGACAAAAAGGACACCAAGTACGTGATTTCATGGGTAAGAAAAAGGTTTCAAATTTACAATTCTTCATCTTCAAGGAGTTGGGACACTATGCGAATCAATGTCCCAATCATCAGAGTATACCATAAATAATGCTATTGGATAATAATAATGTTATGATATTACCACAGATTAAGAATAATGACTAGTTTTCTTATGTTGATATTAAATAATTATGTCATTTGAGTGTTGTATCAATGATGTATTGGTTATAATAATTAAGGAGTATATTAGGATTGTACTTTAGTGCTATTTCATTAAGGATTTGAGATTGTGTGGTACCAAGAAATGTGACTCAACATCAAGTTATACTTTTTGGAAAATATATGGTTGAAAGAAAGATAAACCTTAATATAGTCATGATACTATGGTATTGATTTTGGAATAAGAGATGATTGATTTGGATAAATTATATTGGATATTGTTGACTACATTAAAACTAATTATTGGTTTTTTTATTCCATCAGTGTTGGTGATTACAACATTTTTGGATTTTAAGTGTATATCTAGTATTATATGAGTTACATAAGTAATAAGGAAGTAATACCTATTCAAATATGGTTTTCTTTCAAATCATTTTATTACCACATTTTAAGAGAATACATGGTGAAGGTATGCACATGTATATTATGTGACCTTCCTTATAAATTTTGGAATGTGAGTTCGGACAGAAGTATTGTGGATAATTATAAAGGTTGGAATGGATTATGTTTGATATTGGATAAAATTTTTAAGGTTAAGTCATTTCATGAGATTATTTATGGATCATCATAAAAAGTATAACCTGGAGGTCAGGCGACAACTCGTCGCATCCGGTAAGGACGCGAGACATGAACCCGCAACCGATGGATGACAAGGGTAATCACTTACCACTGGAAAACGTGATGTACTAGTATATATAATGTAGTTTTTCTAAATAGTCTGACAAATGAATTATAAATTCATTAATTTTTGTACCCTATTGGATTAGTATAAATAGAATGTTTTTGAATTCTATTATCTTTTGGTGTGAAAGATGAGTTCGTGGTAGGAATTAGTTGAAGGATGAAACTCTACTTATCAAGTATATATTTTTTTTCTTATTCATTGAATAAATTAAATTTTAATATTTAGGGACGGGATTTTAAAACCTGAAATGTGTTATCATAATACCTTATAATTTGTTGAACCGATTATATTTTAAATCATCATAGATTGATGGCTTTGAAGCCCTCAATTTAACAATTTTTTGAGATTGATGACCTCAATCACTCCCTATAAATATTAATGTTTTTCTTCCAATTTTGTGTCTCTAATTTCCTCAAATGTTCTCTTAATAGAGATCATTTTTTGGTGGTTACTTTTTCATATCACTTTCCCTCTTATTAAGACTAAATTTCATCAACCCAATTTCCAATTTGGGTTTTCCACAAAGGTATTTTTCAATTTTTAACCTTTTATTTACAAATAAAGACTCTAAAATGCGAGGACACAATTTATTGAAGGAGGGTTTAATGTAACTCCCAGTGATTTCATAGTACGTTATCTCTTCAATGAAATTCATTAACTTGTGTTACATGCAACATCGAGTTTGAGCGCACCACGACTAACCAAACTAGATGTTCAAAAAGAAGTTATGAATAGTCTTAAATGAATTTTGAAGTTTGTATACTGCATATAATTTTAGAATCTATATTATGTGTTTCTTAGAGATAATATAAGAAGAAATTCCTTCTTTTCAGAAAAAATAATTATTTTTTAAAAAAATCACTTTTACCCTCTTTTAATGGAGAACTTTTTTCAATCCAATATTTGAATCTTTTATATATTAAATTTAATGAAATTAAATTATTATTTAGAATACAGAAAGAAAAATTTAGTTTGGATAAATTTTTGGTACTTTTCTAATAACTTTCAAATTTTGATGAATAGTGAAAAATACTAAATTTTAATTAAAAACAACTTTTTTAATTGAAATAATTGATAGTGTTAAATTATACATTTAGTGGTTTTAAAGTATCATAAGATTATATTTTTTTCATTTAATATAATTTAGGTCATTGGATGTAATTTTACATTAAAACTGAACATAAACAAGTGTCAATCTTTTGATATTATTTTTTCTTAAAAACACACTTCTTGTTTTGACAATAAGAATTAGTTTTAAATTAATAACTGAAACTTCTATATTTTGAATTTAGAAAATTTTATTCCATATTTTGAATCAGGAGGTCCAAATTTTGTAAATAGGTTACATTTATTTTAAACAGTATGAATATTTACTTCAGTAAATATTTTATTTACCATTTTTAAAGGGTAAATATGGTAAATAAAAGCAAAAAAATATTATTATTATAATATTAAATTACCCTAAAATGTGTCATATTCCTGTTGGTGTATACATTTCCGACCATGGGTATCCTTGGTTCGATTTTGGGACCCCATTCGCCACTTGAGAGTGACAATGACACTTTATTTTAATTAATATAAAGTAAATACAAAAACGACATAAACATTTATCTTTTAAAAAAATAATTTTTACAAGAAGTTATATAAGTTCTCTTTTCGATGATAAATATATGAATGATAAATATATTTCCTACATCATGGTATTTTTTTATAATTTTTAGACGTAAAATAAATATAATTATTTATGACACAATAATGATGTAGTGTTTACCTCATTAAAGAATCATTTAAATAAATGAGATTATAAAATTTAAAACAATATTCAAAACCAATACAATTCTTATTAGATGACTTTATTTCTAAAATTATTCATATTATATTCAACTTTAATTAGTATTGGGCATTTATAAACCGAAAATCATTATATAATAAAATAATATTTTCAAACATTCATAAAGAGCCCCTCCTCCCCCTTATAAAAAACCCTCACCCTTAACCAATTTATCACACCTCTCATGCCCCTTGGCTCAAACAAACATGGCCCAATTAGGATCCCCATATCCCTATCTTCCTTTTATAAGCCTTACCATAGGCTGAAGGCATTTCAAGGAATTCTTTTCGTTCAAACCAAAGGGAGTTACCTGATTTAATGGTAACATCTCCTCTTATGTTCTTTTCATGTATTTTATTTCTCCAACCCTCTAAACTCTATTTATTCATTTTATTTATAACAACACAATTATCTTAAATATACTAGGTTGTTTTTATAAAATGTTTCTGAACATCAAATACACAGACCTTCATCAAATGGGTATAGAATATAATGTTTCTGTGGACGGAAAACTATTGCCTTACGAAATGATGATTGTTCAATTTTCTACTACAACATCTTATGGTGGATATTATGATAGAACTATAATTATATTTGATATTTATGATATTTTTTTATCCATATTATTATTTAATTCTCTTTTATAGAAAACCTTAATTATTTTCATGTTGTATATATACCATAATTTCATTTGAGGAAGTGCAGACTACCGCCCCCTCAAATTGATATGACTCATTTATACCATACATGGAATGTATAAAGGATGGTGTTAATGAACATACATAACATATATAAAATATTATTTTATAATTTAATAATAATATACCAATGTATCATTTGGTATTTTTACTCTTAAAAAATGAAATGGAAGTAGCATTTGTGCGTACGTACGGATTACCATCTCCACGAACACGATGAGATTCATTCCTCATCATAACCATTCAAGAATAATTTTCATTTGATTATTAAAGAAAATATTAAAAAACATTTTATCATTCTGGATAAGAATCAAATACATCATATCCATAACAAAGATGACTTATGTAACAAAACATTTAAGGAAAATGAATTCGTTAACACCCGAAACAATGATACTACTAAAATATTATTAACAATGGAATATTAGAAGATAAAATATGATATCATATTTATGTATGTGGTTCTTGTATAATTTAATAAATGTTATTTAACTGTTATAAAGGAGGTAAACATACCCTCGACCACGAAAAAGTATAATTTAATGGTTAATTTCACAATCTCTTTATTATCCGAAGTTTTTTTTATGTGAGTGTCTACTGTGACCTATTTATCATCCACATCCATGTTTCTTAAAAATGTATTTAAAAAAATTACTATTTACTAGAATATGGGTTAAATTCATTTATACCCTTGTTTTATTTTTTATAAAATGGTTTGAAATGAATATTTCTATCATTTTCAAACAAGGTACTTTATGACCTTTTTGACAAATTAAGGTAAGAATTTTTTTTAACTTATACAGCGGGTGCGGTAATTCTCTGTTATAACAGCACCCTTGATGCATCCCTTACAATATTATAAGAATATTTTCAAAAATAAATGTTCTCTTTTATAATTACATGACTTTTAAATGATTTCAAAATAGAAAGAGGTATTCCTCTCCAATAATTTTTATTTCATCTATGTCATCATCATTTAATGGACTTTATACTTGTTTGAAGTTGATGTATTATGAGACGAATCATCCATATTGTATTGATGTTTTTGTGATATGTTTGAATATGGATGTGTTATTTTTAAACCATTCATGGTTTATAGTAACTTTATTAACAATTCATATGCTGGTTTTAATATGAATTTTTATTCTATGTTTCAACCTTTTCATATGAGGAATGAATTGGACTTATTAAGTGATGGGTGGAGACAATTATAGCTCCTCGATTCATCAGTTGGTCCCATGAGACAAACTAGTGACTCTGCAAAAGGCTTTGAAAAAATCTTATTTATAGTCCTAGCACGAGTTCTTGACTATGTGGTTATGATTTCTGATATTATTCATTCCATCATTTTGAAATTAGTTATTGATATTACATATGATTATTCGACTATTAGAATATCCATGTGAATAAGTAAATGGAATTATTTGATTTATCATTGCCATATTATTATGATGTTTATGTTTAAAAGTATTGTGTTTTAGTTTTGTAAATTTCCTTAAATTTGTATGCTTATTTATGAAAGTTTCTGCTATATTGTTATCATTACTGAGCATCTGAGACCACCACTTTCTATGTTTTATTTTTCCTTGGATGCGAAGAAGTTTATTATGATGGACCTATAAGGATAGACTAAGGGGTATGAATGTAGTCAATGGAGACAATGTTCTTGTTGTTTTTCATTTTATAATATAATGTAGCATTCATGTGTGTAATATATTTTCCAAGACTGGTAACATGATCGGTCCTTTAGGACTTGATTGCTTTTAATCATGCCAGTGTATTAAAATATTGCACTGACTCTGGGAAACTTGGGTCGGGGTGTTAAATAAACCAACAACTGTGACTATATCCATATATTTCTTGTTTGCGATAGATATTATCAATGTTTTCTCATAAATTCTTCATGAATATCTAATAAATGTTCATTTTAACTCAATAGGTAATCATGTTCCTTGGGATAGATGTATGTGAGGAAAATTTGAAGGAACTAAAGAGAATTTTAGTCAACATGCATGTGCTTACACAACCTTCTAGTGGAAAATGTTTTTTATCTATATTGATTCATCGAATAAGGGAATATGATGTGTCCAAATATAGAATGATATGGTTATATATTATGCCTTATTTCAATAAAAGATTCATGACAAAAACTACCCAACTCAGGATTTGGAGTTAGATGCTGTAAATTTTAAGATTAAATATATAGAGGCATAATATTTATAGATAAAGATGTGGTGTATATATATATATTGATAATAAAATTTTAATGTATATATTCACATATATATAACTAATTTTGAACGATAAAACATGGTTGGAGTTGATTAAATATAATTACTTCTCAATAAATTACCTCCCAAGGAATGCGAAAAAGTTAGCAGACTCCCAGAGTAGAAACAATCATTATAGATTATCTCTAATGAAGATAGAAAATGATCCCATATTTATATAATTTTAAAATATAGAACTTTAAATCTTGATGGAATCGGCTAAATCTTATATTTCTCAAATGAGTGTTCAACTATCAATCTAAGTGATTATTAAATAGGTGCAAAAGGAATATGTAGAGATAAAAATATTTTGAGGAATGTCCCCTGGTTCAACCTTGATTATTATGAAATGATAATTTTTTGGAACCATGTAATTTTTTCTATCAACACAAGACTCAAATAAAGATATATTGGATAAATATTATAGTTTATAATTCTTTATTCATCCTGTAAGTATGAAGATTTATAAATATATGAATGAGTATTTCTAGTGGGACAATATAAAAAGATAAATTATATATTATATGTATTAGTTATTGGTATGTGAGAATGTTAATTCATATAGATATAGGACTATATGAATGTTTCAACCATTACCCATTCTAGAATAAAAATGGGAAAATATCACCATAGATTTTGTCATCAGACTCACAGAAACATCTAATGTCCCTAATGGTATTTGGGCTATATTCAATCTCCTTATGATGTATGGAAACATTATTACTATTATATAAGATATATATTTTCATTATCTTTCCAAAATATACAATATGTAAGATTTAAGGTTGCATTGAGTACCACATTATAGTTTACCTTATTGAGATATTAGGTTTACCTTGTAGTTTTTGACAAGTCTTGAGTAACATATGGATTTATAATTCTATTTTAGTACAACGTATCATCCTTCTATAGATGATAAGCATGAGATAACCATTCATCACCTAGACGATAGTATGATATATATTTTTATGTATTTCAACATTATTTGGGACCAACACCTTCCTCTATTTGAGTTTTCTTACAACAATATATTTAACTCTAGAATTCATATGAATGCTTATGAAGACCTCTATGGAAATAAGTATAGAAATACAAAATTAATGGATAATGTTAGAGAAATAAATATATTAGTACTTTATCTAGATAAGTAAATGACATATATGGTTATATCCATCAACCCATACATCAAGGATCCTAGAGTCAACAGAAAAATTATTTTGACAATCCTTGGTGAAATTTGGAATTCGATGTTGGTGAGAAGGTATTCCAATAAAATTCTCCATGGAAAATGTTTATGAGATTAATAAAATGGAAATATGAGCCCTGATTATATTTTCCTCTTCGATATTCTTAATTGAGTAAAGATGATAGCTTATCTCTTGGAGATTCCCATGAACTTATCTAAAGTTCATGATGTGTTACATGTATCTATGTTGAGGAAGTACATATTTTATCCTTCTCAAGTTCTAAATTTAGAGGTTGTTTCACTTTAGAATGATATTTCCTATTATGAAAAACATATAGAAATCATGGATCTTAATGATAAAGTGTTATAGAACAAGACTACTCGCATGGTTCATGTTCTCTAGAGGAATTAAAAATTCAATGATGCTGCTTATGACCCCAAGGATGTGATGAAACAAAGATATCCTCATTTTTTGGTTTTTATGTAGTGAAATTTATAATATAAAATTCATTTCAAGGGGTATAAAATTTAATTCATCTTGATCTTATGAAATATTTTTTGAAAAATAAATTTAATTTCTTTGATAGCGTGTAATACAGGAAACCTCGAGTCTAAATGAAAAATAATATTGTATATCATGTTAATCTTTAAATTAATTTGGAAGAGGGAATATTAATAACCAAATTTAAAAAAAATTATTAAATTTTATATAATGAAAATAAATTAATTAATAAGTACTCAATTTTATGTGAAGCCATTATTTTCTTTAAACCCATTTTCAGGAAAAAATGTTTTTATTGCTTTTTTTGAGGATATAATATAATTTATTTATTTCTATTTTAGAAACATTTACTGAAAAAATGAACATAATATTTAAAATAATCATGTAAAATTTAACTTAAAGGTAATTTTTTATAATTTTTTAAAATTATATATGTTTTTTTGAATCGGAAAAAACACATATTTTTATTTGAAACAGTCTTTTTATTTAAAGCATTCACAAAGTTCTGTTTTATCTTAAAATGGTTTTAAAAATATAATTAGTTCATCGATATTATCAATAATTCAGTTAATGTCATTATAATTAATTTTATGTTTTATTTTTTTATAAAAAAAATTTATACTTAAGATAACATTGTTTCCAGAAAACTGTTTTCATAATGTTTTGTGAGTTTAATTTGAAAATAAATTCTGTAAATTTCATGAATTGATATTTTTAAAATGGATTCAAAATTTGGAATAAAATTTTAATTTTTTAAAATATAAATATTTCAATTTTTTTCACAATAAATAGTAAAAAATGTAAAAATCATTGTCACCTCAGTATGGGTAAAGCAGGGTTAATAATTTGGGATAAAGATTTAAAATTTCTCTTGAAAATTCCATTAACCAATTAGATGATTTTATTTGTACCGTAATCATATAATTATTTTAAACATGTAAAATTGGTTCCATTTTTCTTTGATTGGGACCTGTATATTATTTTATGAAAATAATAAATACAAAATGTCACTCTTTTTACCTTAATATCATTAAAAATTAAACATAAGGATAAAAAGTGTATAAGTTGGGTCTAAAATTATTATTTTAAATGTGAATTAATTTTTTCAAATGGTAACTTATTTTTCTATTTGTAGTAGTGAGATAATTATGTTATCTTTTACACAATGCTAACACATTACTTGTGTATATAGTAGAAAAATCAGGTAAAATATTTTAAAAACTCTAAAAATGATTTTTCTTGAGTCAGTTATACTAACCCATGAATTTTTAAGATAAATATAACATGTTATGGTTATTTTAAAGGGTTATATTTGAATTATATTTTTCTCGTTGTAACTTTAAAGTCAATGTAAGTGAATAGTTCTAAAAAATACATTAATGATATTATATAATATATAATTATTTATTAAATAATTAAAATGAATATAAATCCTGTATTCATACAATTGAATGGGGCATGTTTAAAAAAATAGTACATGGTAAATTTATGTGTATGTTTCCCTTTTATAGAAACATTATTTACCCATAAAGATTAAAAAATATTTAATTTTCCAAAATTGTCAAAAGGATTAACAAGTGCTTAAAACTAAGGGATTAGGGTTAAAACATTACTTAAACATAAATAAATAATATTTTATGATATTATATCAACTAAAACAAATCCTATTATATAAATATAGCAATTTTGAGTCTATTGATTCTGAAAATTAATTTATATTAATTTAACACTTTATGTAAATACAATTGTTCCCTCTCCCCACTTATAAAAGGAAACCCCTCCTTTCACTTATTTACACTACATTGAATCATATAGCTTGAAAAAACCCTATCCATTTATATTATAATATTATATAAACACTAATTAGTGGTTTTTTTCTTATTGAAATTCCATTAAAAGGGTCCATAGTAAAGAGGGTTTATTATTTTCCGTTCTTTCTCTCAATTCATCATAAAGTGAAAACAACGTTTGTGCGTACATATAGCCTGCCCACTCCATGAATGGTGTAATTGATTTTTATATCCCTAAATTTTATATATAATACTAAGTCTGTATATATATAATACTATATTTATATTATAATTGACATTTTGGATATGATGGAGCCAAGAGCAAATTACCAGTATCAGAACTCTCAAACCAAAAATCTCACGAAAAATGAAATAGTTAATTCCTGGAAATGAAGATTCTAATATGGAGATACTAAAAAATGGGTGTTTAAATGTTTAATTGGATAATATTTGATGTTACAATAATTTAAATTATTTTTCTATATAAGTACAGTTAATTTAAATTTATTATAAAATAGTTTACAGTTATTTCTATGCAAGTCAAGATTAAAGTAAATAATTTTCATCTCAATTTTTTTTGAGGCACATGTCATATTAAATTTTTTTTCTTTTATGTGAAATATATACTAAAAATGTATTTATTTTATGAT
The DNA here is from genome assembly GCA_963277665.1 of Viscum album. Lineage (NCBI taxonomy): Eukaryota > Viridiplantae > Streptophyta > Magnoliopsida > Santalales > Viscaceae > Viscum > Viscum album. Next base: position 23,833,723 of record OY728133.1, on the reverse strand, counting down.
TCTTATCATAAAAATTTTCAGGATCTATATATCAATTTAAGGATCTCTCATTCAAAAAGTTTTGATTTGAATGTTCCTAATGTATTAAGTGTTTTATGTTACAATCCCATTATTTACTGGGATTATTTATGATTCAATTTATGATGATTAAATTTCGTAATATACCTCTCAAGAATATCACGAATTATATTATCATCTAGTTTTTTATGTAATATTCAAGTAAAAGTTCTATTTTTCTATCCTAGGTATATAAAATTATTGAGAAAATATTTTAAAGAAAAACATAATTTATTTTCACTTTGTTAATGAATATTTTCATCAATATATATTTTTTCTAAAAAAAATGGTTTTAATATAATCATATGATTTTTTAAATTCATTTTTATGAAATATTTATGTTTAATAAAATCAAGAAATCTTTTTTCATTTTTCACATGAGGCATGTTTTACATTTTAAAGAAAATGTGAATGAAATCATTGTTTTAACATATGTGGAAAGAATGAAATTTCATACTATAATATCTTCCCAATAATTTAATTATTAAATTACAATTTAAAAAGTCTATTTTAAATGAAAATTATTTCTTTATTATTTGGATGTTTTATGGATTTTAAATAACATATTTCATAATAAAATGAAATTTTTTCAAGAAATTTTCCATGTGATATTTCAAACGAATTTTCATTTATGATAACTTAATTTAATATCACTTATGATTTAAAAGGGATATTATCCATGGATAAAATTATTATTATTCTTCTATATGGTTTGTTATTATGATAATGTTTTTTTTAAACTAGTTTATTTTACATCGATTATGCTGTGATGAATTATTTAAATGTTTATGAAACTCATTTGTCTTCCATGGGTTATGATATATTGTGAATGTCTAATGATATTATTTCAGGAATGTTAATGGATTATTATTATTTTATGGGTGGTCCCATAATTAAATATCCCTCCAATTAATTGGGAAAATATGGATATCTTGTAACGCCCCGACCCTAGTTACCCAGAGTCGGTGCATTAATTACATAACATTGGCATGATCACAAGAAGATCAAATCTCGAAAGACCGATTGGTTTAGTAGACTTGGAAACACTAGATATATTCATAAGTTTTACATTACATCATAAAATGAAAAAACTACTACAACAACATAATGTTTCCACAGTCCACACTATAATCCCCTCATAATATCCCTGCAGGTCATTCATAACTTACATCTTCACTTCCTGGGAAAAATAAAACATAGAAAAGGGGTGAGCTCAAATGCCCAGTAAGGATAACAATATAGCGGAAACTTTCATAAATAAGAATAAACATTTAAGGCAATGTATAACTAAAACAAAAGCCTTGTAAACATGAACTTTCAACATGGTATGGCATAAATAAAATGAAAAAAATTCCATTTACTTGTTCACATGGATATTCTACTAATCGAATAATCACATGCAATATCAATAACCACTTCCATAATTATGGAATGCATAATGCCAGACTATCATAACCACATAGCCAAGGCCTCGTGCCAAGACTACAAATAAGATTTTGTCAAGGCCTTGTGCCAAGACACTAGTTTGCCTCATTAGACCTACCGATGCATCGAGGAGCTATAGCGGGCTCCACCCGTCACTTATTAAGTCCAATGCATTCCCATATGAAAAGGTTTAAACATAACATAAACATTCGTATTAAAACTAGCATACGAAATGTCAATAATTTCACCATAAACTATGAATGGTATAAAAATAGAACATCCACAGTCAAACATATCACAAAACCTTCAATACAATATAGAAGTTTTGTATCATAATAAATCAACTTCAAATAATCTTAAAATCCATCAAAGGATGTTGACATAGATGAAATCAAAATTATTTTTAAAGAAGTATCTCTTTTTATTTTGAAATCATTTAAGATCCATATAAAATAAAACATTTTATTTGAAAATATTCTTATAAGCTTGTATGGAAAGCTTCGACGATTTTATAACGGCGGAAAATAACCGCACCCGCCGTATAAGTTAAAAAAGACATTCTTACCTCAATTCTGTCGAAAAGGTTAAAAAAGACCTTGTTTTGAAAACGACGGAAAGATTCCTTTATAAACCTCTTATAAAAAGTCAAACAAGGGTATAAATGACTTTAACCCATATTCTTGTAAATAGTAAAAATGTTTTGAAATACATTTCGAAGAAACATGGACGTGGATGATAAAGAGATCCCAGTAGATTATTACGTATAATACAACCTCGGATAATGAAGAGATTGTGAAATAACCCTTACCTTGTACTTTTCCTTGGTTGGGGTAGGTTAACCTCCTATATAATGGTGAAATAATTGTTATTAAATTATACAAGAATCATATATATTAATATGATATCATATATGATCTTTTAACATTGATTTGTTAATAATATCTTAGTATTATCGCTGTTTCGGGTGTTAACTTACTCGTTTCCTTTTTTATGTTTTGTTATGTAAGACATGTTTGTAAAGGATAGGTTGTATATTATTCAAATCCAGATTGGTATTAAGTCCTTAAGCATCATCTTTAAATCATCAAATGATAATTATACTTGAATGGATACGATGGAGAATGAATCTCATCGCGTTCGTGGAGACGGTAGTCTGTACGTACGCACGAACGCTACTTTCATTTAATTTTTATTTTAAAAGAATCGAATCCAAATGATACATAGGTATATTACTATTCCAGTATAATATAATATTTTATATATGTTACTTATGTTCATTAACACCATCCTTTATACGTTCCATGTGTGGTATGAACGAGTCATATCATTTTAAGGGGGCGGTAGTCCGCACTTCCTCAAATGAAATTATCGTATGTATATACAACATGAAACAAATAATGGTATGAAACAAAATGGAATTACAGAAGATTATATATAAAATATATATCATTAATATCATATTTAATTACAGTTCCATCATAATGGCCACCATGAGAGGCGGTACGATGTATTTGAACAATCATCGTTTCGTGAGGCGTTAATTTGCCATCCACAGAAACATTATGTTCATCATCCATTAGATGGAGTTGTGTGTATGTGTATTTTGAATACTTCTTATAAAAAAATCCTAGTATATTTAGGATACTGGTGTTGTTACAAAAGAAGGGAAATAAAAAGAGTTTGGGGGTTGGAGAAGCAAAATAAATGAAAATAATTTAAGAGAAATTGTTACCTTTAATTTAGGTAACTCACTTTGGTTGGAACGAAAGGACTTGTTGAAATGCTTTCTACCTAAGGGGAAGCTTCAAGGAGGAGGAGAGGGATGTGGGGAGCTTAGTTGGGCAGAGTTTGGACGAGCCAAGTGGCTTGAGAGGTGTGAGGAATGAGTATAAGTGGTCTCCTTTTATAAGGGAGAGGAGGGGCTCTTTAGGGAAGAGTGAAAGTATTATTTTATAATATAATTATATTCGGTTTATAATGGTCCAAAAATCATTAAGGTCGAAGATAAGATGACTCATATTCTAAATAACATCAACCAATAAGAATTGGACAGGTTTTAGATAATATTTTATTCATTATAATCTTATTTATTTAAATGATTTATTAATGAGGTAAACATTGCATCATTATTGTGTCATTAATAATTTAACTTATTTGATGTCTAAAAATTATAAATAAAATATCATCATGTAGGAAATCTTTTTAGATTTCTAATTAATATTTATAATCGAAAATCCAACATGTATAACCCTATGTAAGAATTGTTCTTCTAAAAGATGTAAGCTTATGCCATTTTTATTTTTATTTTAACTTTATTAATATAATGTGTCCCTACCACATACAAGTGGCTCCAAGGGGTCCCAAAATCGACCCAAGGATGCCCATGGTCGGGTATGTGTCCACCAATAAGGTTAGGACACGTTTTAGGGTAATTTTGTATTATTATAATATTATTATTTAACCCTTATTTACCGGATTTACCCTTTAACCATGGTAAATAAAATATTTACCATAGTAACTATTCAAAATGTCTACAAATAAAAGTTACCTATTTACACAATTTGAACATCCTGATTCCAAATATGGAATCCATTTTCCCAAATTCAAAACACAGAAGTGGCAGAAATTAATTTAAAATTAATTCCCGCTGTCAAAACAAAAAGCGTGTTTTTAAGAGATAATAACTATCAAAAGATTGACACTTGTTTATGTTCGGTTTAATTGTAAAATTATGTCTAATGACCAAAATTATATTAAAATGTAAAAATATATTCTAAATATACTTTAAAACCACTCCAATTCATAATTTATCACTATTAATTATTTTGATTAAAAAAGTTGTTTTTAATTAAAATTTAGTAATTTTCACTATTCATCAAAATATGAAAGTTATCCGAAATGTACCAAAATTTCACCCTAGGCTAATTTTGATATTCCGAATCCAAAAATGATGTCCATTTTGAAATATAGAATATATATGATTTCAAAAATTAGGTATTACTATTCACAATGACTAGTTTAATTAGTTGTGGTGTGTGTTAGAACTCGAGGTTGCGTACAACACACGCTATCGCATTATTCGAAGGGAAACGTACCATAGAAGCTTGGGGTGTTACATTCTCCCCTCCTTCAAATAATTGCGTCCTCGCAATTTCTAGGGTATTACTGCATAAAAAGACTCGGGTGGTTCTTCATCATAAGTTCCTCAGGTTCCCACGTTGCCTCTTCAATCTTATGGTTTCTCCACAAAACCTTTACCAGACGCGTCGTCCGGTTTCTCAGCACTTGTTCTCTCGTATCAAGAATCTTGACGGGCTCTTCGCAATAAGACAGATCGGGTTCCAGTTCTAATTCCTCATAGGTGAGTACATGCGTTGGGTCAGGCATGTATTTTCTCAACAGAGATACGTGGAACACATCGTGAACTTTGGAGAGACTTGGCGGCATTGCCAATCGGTAAGCTACAGCCCCAATTCGTTCTAGAATTTCGAAAGGTCTGATGTACCTGGGACTCAATTTACCTTTCTTACCAAAACGTATGACTCCCTTCCACGGAGATACATTTATGAAAACATGATCACCGACTTGAATTTCCAAATCCTTCCTTCGATTATCAGCATAGCTCTTCTGCCTACTTTGAGCTTCTTTGATGTGATTTTGGATTACCTTCACCTTTTCCACCGTTTCCTCCACCAGTTCTGGGCCCACAAGTTTTCTTTCACCAACGTCATCCCAACAGGTTGGTGTACGACATCTCTTTCCGTATAACGCTTCATATGGTGCCATCTGAATACTCGAATGGAAGATATTGTTATAGGAAAATTCTACCAGTGGTAAATATTGATCCCACATACCCTGAAAGTCAAGTGAGCAAGATCTCAACATGTCTTCTAGGGTTTGAATAGTCCGTTCTGATTGTCCATCTGTCTGAGGGTGGTAAGCAGTGCTCAAATGAAGTTCAGTATCCAGGGATTTCTGAAGACTTTTCCAAAACCTTGAAGTAAAACGGGGATCACGATCAGAAACAATTGATAGGGGTACTCCATGAAGTCTCACAACTTCATTAATATATAGTCTTGCTAGACGTTCCAGGGGTAGATCTTCTCTTATAGCAAGAAAATGTGCTGACATGGTAAGACGATCAACAATAACCCATATGGCATCATTCATTCTAGGAGTATTTGGTAGCCCCATGACAAAGTCCATCGTAATATTGTCCCATTTCCACTCCGGTATGGGAAGAGGTTGCATGACTCCTCCAGGCTGTTGCCTTCCAGCTTTCACTTGTTGACAAACCATACATCTTGACACAAAATCAGCAATCTCCCTCTTCATGTTGTCCCACCAAAAATCTTCCTTCAAATCTCTATACATTTTGGTGCTCCCAGGGTGTATAGATAAATTGGAACTATGAGCATCATCCAGCAATTCCCTTTTTAGATCAGGTAAATCGGGAACACAAAGTCTCTTCCCGAATTTCAAAATTCCATCTTCATACACAAAGTCTCTTAATATCCCATCACTCATAGCTTTAATCTTCTTTTGGAATTCTTCATCATCGGCCTGAGAACTCTTAATCCTTTCTAGTAAAGATGGTTCGGCACCCATTTGAAAAAGAATTGATGTTTCACCTTCCCTGGTTATTCCCATGTCCATCTTCACTAGATCCATGAAAATTGGATCCCTTTCAATTCTCATATTGTTCAAAACTCCATGGTCTTTTCTACTCAAAGCATCTGCCACCTTTTTTGCCTTCCCCGGGTGGTAGTGTATCGTACAATCATAATCCTTGAGTAATTCAAGCCATCTCCTTTGCCTCATGTTGAGTTCTTTTTGTGAGAAAATATACTTCAAACTCTTGTGATCAGTATAAATCTCACATTTTTCACCATAGAGGTAGTGCCTCCATATCTTCAAAGAAAAGATCACAGCTGCTAACTCAAGATCATGAGTAGGATAGTTTTGTTCATGAGTTTTCAACTGTCGTGATGCATAGGTAATAACTCTATCATTCTGCATAAGGACACATCCAAGTCCTTTCTTCGATGCATCACTATAAATAACGAACCCATCATTCCCCGATGGTAGTGTCAATATAGGAGCATTGACTAATCTTCTCTTCAGTTCTTCGAAACATTCTTCACACTCTTTTGTCCAAACAAATTTAACCCCTTTACGTGTGAGCTTCGTTAATGGGTTAGCCAATCGGGCAAAATTCTGGACGAAACGTCGATAATAACCTGCCAAACCAATAAAACTACGTACCTCAGTTATACTCGTAGGTGCTGGCCATTCTTGGATTGCCTTGGTCTTAGAAGGATCAACAGAGATTCCATCTTTAGAGACAATATGGCCAAGAAAAGAAATCTCCTGAAGCCAGAATTCACACTTGCTAAACATTCCATATAATTCATGCCTCCTCAGAGTCTTCAAGATAATGTGAAAGTGATTTTCATGATCTTCATAGGTTTTGGAGTATACCAAGATATCATCAATAAATACCACCACAAATTCATCGAGATACTCCTTGAAAACTCTATTCATCAGATCCATGAATACTGAGGGTGCATTAGTCAATCCAAAAGGCATTACAGTAAACTCGTAATGCCCGTACCTGGTTCGAAATGTTGTCTTCGGAATGTCTTCCTTCTTTACACACAACTGATGGTATCCAGATCGAAGGTCAATCTTTGAAAAGTATTGAGCTCCATGCAGTTGGTCAAATAAATCATCAATACGAGGTAGGGGATACTTGGTCTTTATCGTTATAGCATTGATCTCCCTGTAGTCAATACATAACCTCATAGATCCATCTTTCTTTTTAACAAAAAGAACAGGAGCTCCCCATGGAGAAACACTAGGGCAAATAAATCCCTTATTACTCAATTCCTCTAGTTGTTTCTTTAGTTCGACTAACTCTACAGTGGCCATTCTATAAGGGGTCTTTGATATAGGCCTTGATCCAGGAATCAAATCAATGGAAAACTCAACTTCTCGTTCTGGAGGATGTCCAGGTAAATCTTCTGGAAATACGTCTACAAATTCTTTCAAAACAGGTACATCCTCTATTTGAACATTCCTTTCCTCACCGACAGTTATTTCATTATCTTCCTCCCCAATAATTGAATTAAGTTGAGCTACTGGGGGTGGATCTAAATAAGAATTAGGTGGTAACGATTCTGCTCTAAAAATAAGGTGTTCCTTATCATTATCATCAAGAATCGTAACCTCTTTCTTCTTACAATAAATCTTCGCATCATAGTCCGAAAGCCAGTCCATACCGAGGATTATATCAAACTCAATCATAGGTATGACGATGAGATCAGCAGATAAAGAAAATTTATGTGCTCTAATGGGGACTGATTCACAAAACTTTGTTGCAACGATACTTCCCTTAGGAGTTTTAACTGACAACTCCCTTATTAAATCAAATTGGAAATATCTAATTTTCTTAGCAAACTGGGAAGATATGAAACAATGCGATGATCCAGAATCAAATAATGCATTTGCTAAACTTGAGGAAACCATTAAATTACCTGCCACTACGTCTTTCGGAGCTTCTACCTCAGCAGTACTGATAGCATAAGCCTGGCCTTGATCCCTTGGCCTTTTCTGAGGTAAGTTCTCCTGACGCTTAGGACATGCATTTGCATAATGCCCCATCTCCCTGCAATTGTAGCACTGAACGTTGGTAGCTTCCTTCTTCCCCTTGCAATCATGAGCTTGGGGGCCTTTTTCACCACACTTGTAACAGACTCCCATTCCCTTCAAGAAAGTATCGGGGTGTTTCTTCCCGCATTTACCACAAGTTGGATATTCAACCTTTCCTTTCTTCCCCTTATTTCCATTCCCAGATTGATCAGCAGGTCTCTTCTTCTCTTGCTTTGCTTTAAAGTCATAAGACTTAGAGAATTCCTTTTCGGTCTTGATAGCACATGAGACAATGTCTTCGTACGATGAAAAGGATTGTGAGACTAATGCTCGACGGAGAAATGGTTTTAACCCATCAAAGAAATGATCAATCTTTCTTCTTGGGTTGCGAATATAATCTCCAGCATACCTCTCTAACCTTGTAAAGTTAGCCTCATACTTTGTGACATTCTCATCCTCCTTTTGTCTCAGACTCAAAAATTGCCTTTCCATATCCGCTCGATGGTCGTGAGGAAAGTATTTTTCTAAAAACAGATCTTTAAACTCCCTCCATTCCATGTTTGATACTTCATCATCTTCCTTCATGTTTTGAATCAATGACCACCATTGATCAGCATCTCCAGTGAGGCGGTAAACTGCCATGATAACTTTTTCCCTTTCACTGCTCCCCAAAGCCTGAAATATTTTCTCTAGGGAATTTATCCATTGCTCAGCTACTAAGGGATTTGTACTCCCATTGAACGTTGGTGGTTGTTGCCTCATGAATCGATCTAACATTGATCCTCCACGCTGCGGATCAGGGTGCTCCATACGGGTAAGGTTATTATTCATAACCTGAGTAAGTTGTCCCAGTATGGTGATTAGCTGATCGGCACCAGTTGCATCACCAGCCCCACTATAATTATCTTGATCAGGAGGGCAATCCCTACATGGAGTGCGTGCATTGATACGGTTTCCATTTCTTCCACTAGGCGCCATTTCTAAACAATGGCATAAACTAGATCAGTTTATGAATCAAAATACATAATCCCATACTTATAAAACACTTAACATAAATTGAACTATTTATGGATATAACCCATAATCATAAAAATGTTTTCTTTGAGGAAGTATATACTCATAAACCCTTCATAATGATTTGTAAATAAAATGAGAGTTATCCTAAGCATATCCCCCGGGAGTGTCGTAACCAAGAGTGCAGCAAGGCCCGTTGTCGTGCACCAGTTCCCGTTCGAGTCTAGCTCAAAGCGGTGTTTTCGGGTTTTACCCCTAGGTACATCTGTTCCAGAGCCACCTCTACCTGCTCGTATCCAGACAGGGATGTATTGCTCGGAAAACTCACAAAATCTCTACAATACCAAAATTCTAGGAAGTTCTTCTATACTAATCCTCAAAGTTCATCTTAGGTCTACGTGCTCTAATCAGAGTTTATCTAAATCTAGTTTCCAAGGTTTGTACTAAACTTCCTCTGATACCAACTGTAATGCCCCGATCCTAGTTACCCAGAGTCGGTGCATTAATTACATAACATTGGCATGATCACAAGAAGATCAAATCTCGAAAGACCGATTGGTTTAGTATCCTTGGAAACACTAGATATATTCATAAGTTTTACATTACATCATAAAATGAAAAAACTACTACAACAACATAATGTTTCCACAGTCCACACTATAATCCCCTCATAATATCCCTGAAGGTCATTCATAACTTACATCTTCACTTCCTGGGAAAAATAAAACATAGAAAAGGGGTGAGCTCAAATGCCCAGTAAGGATAACAATATAGCAGAAACTTTCATAAATAAGAATAAAAATTTAAGGCAATGTATAACTAAAACAAAAGCCTTTTAGACATGAACTTTCAACATGGTATGGCATAAATAAAATGAAAAAAATTCCATTTACTTGTTCACATGGATATTCTACTAATCGAATAATCACATGCAATATCAATAACCACTTTCATAATTATGGAATGCATAATGTCAGACTATCATAACCACATAGCCAAGGCCTCGTGCCAAGACTACAAATAAGATTTTGTCAAGGCCTTGTGCCAAGACACTAGTTTGCCTCATTAGACCTACCGATGCATCGAGGAGCTATAGCGGGCTCCACCCGTCACTTATTAAGTCCAATGCATTCCCATATGAAAAGGTTTAAACATAACATAAACATTCGTATTAAAACTAGCATACGAAATGTCAATAATTTCACCATAAACTATGAATGGTATAAAAATAGCACATCCACAGTCAAACATATCACAAAACCTTCAATACAATATATAAGTTTTGTATCATAATAAATCAACTTCAAATAATCGTAAAATCCATCAACGGATGTTGACATAGATGAAATCAAAATTCTTTTTAAAGAAGTTTCTCTTTTTATTTTGAAATCATTTAAGATCCATATAAAATAAAACATTTTCTTTGAAAATATTCTTATAAGCTTGTATGGAAAGCTTCGACGATTTTATAACGGTGGAAAATAACCGCACCCGCCGTATAAGTTAAAAAATACATTCTTACCTCAATTCTGTCGAAAAGGTTAAAAAGGACCTTGTTTTGAAAACGACGGAAAGATTCCTTTATAAACCTCTTATAAAAAGTCAAACAAGGGTATAAATGACTTTAACCCATATTCTTGTAAATAGTAAAAATGTTTTGAAATACATTTCGAAGAAACATGGACGTGGATGATAAAGAGATCCCAGTAGATTATTACGTATAATACAACCTCGGATAATGAAGAGATTGTGAAATAACCCTTACCTTGTACTTTTCCTTGGTTGGGGTAGGTTAACCTCCTGTATAATGGTGAAATAATTGTTATTAAATTATACAAGAATCATATATATTAATATGATATCATATATGATCTTTTAACATTGATTTGTTAATAATATCTTAGTATTATCGTTGTTTCGGGTGTTAACTTACTCGTTTGCTTTTGTATGTTTTGTTACGTAAGACATGTTTGTAAAGGATAGGTTGTATATTATTCAAATCCAGAATGGTATTAAGTCCTTAAACATCATCTTTAAATCATCAAATGATAATTATACTTGAATGGATACGATGGAGAATGAATCTCATCGCGTTCGTGGAGACGGTAGTCCGTACGTACGCACGAACGCTACTTCCATTTAATTTTTATTTTAAAAGAATCGAATCCAAATGATACATAGGTATATTACTATTCCAGTATAATATAATATTTTATATATGTTACTTAAGTTCATTAACACCATCCTTTATACGTTCCATGTGTGGTATGAACGAGTCATATCATTTTAAGGGGGCGGTAGTCCGCACTTCCTCAAATGAAATTATCGTATGTATATACAACATGAAACGAATAATGGTATGAAATAAAATGGAATTACAGAAGCTTATATATAAAATATATATCATTAATATCATATTTAATTACAGTGCCATCATAATGGCCACCATGAGAGGCGGTACGATGTATTTGAACAATCATCGTTTCGTGAGGCGTTAATTTGCCATCCACAGAAACATTATGTTCATCATCCATTAGATGGAGTTGTGTGTATGTGTATTTTGAATACATCTTATAACAACATCCTAGTATATTTAGGATACTTGTGTTGTTACAAAATAAGGGAAATAAAAAGAGTTTGGGGGTTGGAGAAGCAAAATAAATGAAAATAATTTAAGAGAAATCGTTACCTTTAATTTAGGTAACTCACTTTGGTTGGAACCAAAGGACTTGTTGAAATGCTTTCTGCCTAAGGGGAAGCTTCAAGGAGTAGTAGAGGGATGTGGGGAGCTTAGTTGGGCAGAGTTTGGACGAGCCAAGTGGCTTGAGAGGTTTGAGGAATGAGTAGAAGTGGTCTCCTTTTATAAGGGAGAGGAGGGGCTCTTTAGGGAAGAGTGAAAGTATTATTTTATAATATAATTATATTCGGTTTATAATGGTCCAAAAATCATTGAGGTCGAAGATAAGATGACTCATATTCTAAATAACATCAACCAATAAGAATTGGACAGGTTTTAGATAATATTTTAATCATTATAATCTTATTTATTTAAATGATTTATTAATGAGGTAAACATTGCATCATTATTGTGTCATTAATAATTTAACTTATATGATGTCTAAAAATTATAAATAAAATATCATCATGTAGGAAATCCTTTTAGCTTTATAATTAATATTTATAATCGAAAATCCAACATGTATAACCCTATGTAAAAATTGTTCTTCTAAAAGATGTAAGCTTACGCCATTTTTATTTTTATTTTAACTTTATTAATATAATGTGTCCCTACCACATACAAGTGGCTCCAAGGGGTCCCAAAATCGACCCAAGGATGCCCATGGTCGGGTATGTGTCCACCAATAAGGTTAGGACACGTTTTAGGGTAATTTTGTATTATTATAATATTATTATTTAACCCTTATTTACCGGATTTACCCTTTAACCATGGTAAATAAAATATTTACCATAGTAACTATTCAAAATGTCGAAAAATAAAAGTTACCTATTTACACAATTTGAACATCCTGATTCCAAATATGGAATCCATTTTCCCAAATTCAAAACACATAAGTGGCAGAAATTAATTTAAAATTAATTCCCGCTGTCAAAACAAAAAGCGTGTTTTTAAGAGATAATAACTATCAAAAGATTGACACTTGTTTATGTTCGGTTTAATTGTAAAATTATGTCCAATGACCAAAATTATATTAAAATGTAAAAATATATTCTAAATATACTTTAAAACCACTCCAATTCATAATTTATCACTATTAATTATTTTGATTAAAAAAGTTGTTTTTAATTAAAATTTAGTAATTTTCACTATTCATCAAAATATGAAAGTTATCCGAAATGTACCAAAATTTCACCCTAGGCTAATTTTGATATTCCGAATCCAAAAATGAAGTCCATTTTGAAATATAGAATATATATGATTTCAAAAAGTAGGTATTACTATTCACAACGGCTAGTTTAATTAGTTATGGTGTGTGTTAGAACTCGAGGTTGCGTACAACACACGCTATCGCATTATTCGAAGGGAAACGTACCGTAGAAGCTTGGGGTGTTACATATCTCATGAGATAATAAGGACTAAAATGGGTAGTGAACCTAGTTTAGAATGGGACATTGTCCACTATGATAGTCTTGGGAGTGAACCCTGAAAAACTATATGATGGAACGGTGAGTGAACCCAATCTACCATGATAGACTTATAAATTTTATTTGACTAAGGAAATGATTTTTTAATCTTATTTTTATTCCAAAAACTTATGTCTTAAGCCAATTGTACGCTCTTATGGATCATGTTCTTTGATTATTTTATTATTCTTTTCCTATGAACTACCAAGATTTATTACATGACACTTGATTATGATATATTATATCTTTGTTATAGTTTTAAAATGTTATCCCCATCTTATCATGACATTTTATTCATGTTGTTCTAAGATGATCATCTGTATCTCCCTAAGTTACCCTTACTAAGCATCTGATCTCACCATTTAATTTGATTCCTTTCCCTTGGTTATGAAGAAGGGTTTTATGTATGATATATCTATGAATGGTTCTATTTATAATGATATTAGTGGGAGATCATGTATATGTCTTATGAACATATTCTTTGTATGTCTGTGTTTCTAAAGACAATAAACCTATATGATTCTAGCATAGATCGTAGTTTTATCTATTCAATATTCATATAATAAGATGTAATATTTATTTTATGAAAATTATGGATTTAAATGTAAAATACCCTTCATAAGGGTACACATAAAAAACACTAGAATCACTTAAAATTATACCGTATCCCCCCATGACATCTGCCACTAATGGATACCACCACTAAAATAAAACTCACCACCCAAAATTAAAAAATATATATCCAAAATTCAATTATTTTTTCACATGTTCAACCCTTACCAGATTTAATAGTTACCATCAATGATTCATTTATTTTACAAACTATATCTATATTTAATGAACAAAATATCAATAATTCACCATATTTCATTTTATTCATTAACCACTTATTTATTCTATTACATGTCATTATCATCCATTACAATCATTTTTTATCATGCCATAAATTGATTATTATTCCCAACCACATTCCATAACTATAGGTAAACTACCATGACATTATATTACACAACATCTCAATAACCTCACTACATCTGAAGTCACATACCATGCTATAAAATCCCAACTGTCACATAACAAAAACTATTTACCAGCCACTCAAAAGAATCCCATAACATATCTAATTCTATCCAATTATAACCCATCTACCTCAAAACATTAAACACTCTAACTAGACATAGTAATCACCAGACTATCCTAAATAAACCACACAAGAAACAGAACAGCATAAAAAATAAACTAGAACCACAATACAGCTCATTTTATCCCCAAATATTAAAAAAATTCCCTATAAAAAGGGAGTTCATAACATTTAATTATCTATTACTGGGACACCTTCATAGAATTTCAATATTTATACACAACCATTTCATATTGATATTTATGTTCTTATACTTTGATGAATGGTGAATGAAAACATCAAGCAAATAAAGGGTTCAAAATTCAATGTAGCTAAAACTCATACATCACAACAGTTATTCAAGTTCAGAGTAAGGAACAATAATAGAAATAACAGTGAATGACTGAAAACTTGTAAAATCACCCTTCCCATGCAATTTCAATCGATCTAGTTTGTTATATTGTTTATTGGGTTTCAACCATCCACTAAGAGGAATATAAAATCATATTAATTTCACATATGGAAAAAAATAATGAGAGAGATTGTGTCCCCCACCTCAATAACGGATTTTGGAATCATTTTGAATTCTTGAATAAATAATAATAGATGTCAAAAATATAGGTATTTTACAAAGATACCCTCAGGTACATAAATTACAATTTCCCCTTTAAAAATATTTCCACAACATCTATCAAACCGAAAACTCCCATAACCACAACCTTATATAGAATAATAATGATAAGGATAATAGATGTTAAGTAAACGGAACTAATCTTAGATTACCATGAATTAATCTCTTGAACTCGAGAATCAATGACACTAAATGGTGTGGAAATACCTCACAAGGATGCTCTTATGTTGACCATTATTTGAAAGAAAGTTTTGTTGAGTGATGATTTTTGAAGGGGTTCTATAATTTATATAATTTTTTATAAAGGGACCATGGTGTAGCACCATTAGAAACTCTATTTTGAATAATCTTTTATCCCAAACTAAGAAAAAATAACAGCTTTTATACCACAATGGAACACAGTCTATCTTCCATAAAGGATCCATGTCATAGTCTATGAATAGATCATATATAAGGGTTAAATCTATGGTGGATCCCATGTATCACACCATTTCTACCCCCAAAATCAATAAAGATGAAAAGTACAACCTATAATGTCCTTCTACCACAACAACCATCCATGTTGTAGAGCCAGATCCCCAAACCGAACTTATACACCAAAGATAGCCTATTTCTTGTATCCACCCTCAAAACATCATTACAACCATAATTTAAATCTTTATTACTCTACCCTAAAACTCACTTCCACACCATAACCAAAATCCCCATACTCATCACCATGTCAAAACTTATCTCCACTCTACAGCCACCTATAAGGAGGAAAAGACACCAAAACCAGCTCCTCTCCTTCTCTATTCTTCTAGTACCAATGTTATGCCAAAATCATGGGATATAACATTATGAGAAACTCATATTACACTTATATAAAACCATTATGGTGTAAGATCTAAGGATACACCACAAACCTACCCTCACACAAGTCAGTTGAAGTCGAGAACCCCATTTACAAAGTCCAAATCACCATAATGAAAGACCCCTTCATTCAATAAAAGGATTTATATTATAATTTAATTCCCCAAATAAAATTTCATCTCTAACTCCACCAATCATCCCTTGATCCTCACATTAGAACCCGAAACACCCAAATCTCACCATGTAATGGGATTTTATGGTCCAAATTGTCACATTAGATACCACTTAGACAATTATCATCCATGAGATTAAAAAAACAAAAAAGGTGAGGAAGAATGGAAATTTTAAACAACCCTCCATAAGATACATCTCAAAAATATAACTATATTCAGAATACAACCCCCACACAAGAATAATAGGGATCTAAAGACAAATTCACACCAGCATCCAAAACCACACCCTTAGAGGAGACATCTCTCAAATAGAATAATGTTGTCAACCAAACACAAGTCATAATAGAATATCAATGAATCAAAAATTCCAATAGTTCCATTTTTTAGTAAATCATCATAAGTTCAAACAGATCATACTCACCCCAAAAACCGTAAGAAACTCAATCAATAATTCACATTAAACTATCACATATTTATCATTCTTCACAAATTAATTATGTATAGATGGTAAGGATACCATAAAAAAATTTCATATTAAAAAAACAATTGTCCATACTAGATTTTTATGATTATCATTTTATGTATGGTAATTTATTAATAAAATCATATAAACAATATAATACAATATTATGAAACAGCATCACATCACATCGATTTTAATTAAACTTCTTAAAAATTATTATCTTAAATTCTATTAGGGGATTTTTTCATGTTAGTTGGACATTGGATTATCAATATATAGTACATAAAAATTGGGTTTTTGTAAATAAATGTCCACCTTCCTAGGTAAAAATTCATCAAAAAACACATATAATACAATAATCAACTTTATTAAGTCACCATTTAATGAAATCAACAAACCCTGCATTTTTACATTTACACTATATATGATTTAAAATTAAAATGAAAATTCATAGATTCCTTAATCTCATGAATCATGAAATTAATTTTCAATTTAGAAATATATTTGAAAATCCTAATACCAAGGAAACATCATTACATGTTTCAATTCTATTGAAATTCTTTTGCATCAATATTTAGGTATGACATGCACAGTACACGACATGCTTGAATCAATATGAATTTAATTTCTCAAAATAAAAGAGCACCAAGTTAAAATTTTACATACAATAAGTCGTGCTTCCTCAAAAATTCAAACAATGTTCTTCTAGTTTTAAAGATTATTCCAAACATAATAATTCCATGATTTCCTTCTGTTAGGTCATGTGATATTTGTAAAATATATAAATTTAAGCATGCACATTAATATTTTAAAAAAATACACATGGAATGGCATATATTGTAAAACATATAACACATTTATATTTTTGAATTACATAACATTATCATTTAAATATAATAATATTCTTGACCATTTATGTAAAAGTATTAAATTTTTTAAGGGGTTAACTCTACGCATGGTTTTCTCATTACATAATTAATTAAACTAAACCCAACTACATAATAAATACTTGACATATGAATATAAAACATCTTCAGTGTAAGGAATCACATATCATATTAACTTGTAAAAAGATAAAATTCATCTAGGCATGGATCCCAAACAATTAATTTTAGTCTAATAGTAGGGAATATATGATGGTTACTTTATTAGTAAGGATCTCAAAATCCAAAAATATAGAAATTATAATCATACTTTACTATCATAAAATTAGTTTAACAGGTTTCCAATTCCACTAATAACAAGTTAATTCAACATAATATGAACCATTTTATAGAAAGCATGGTGTTAACAACATATATACAACATTATATCCACATCTCATGGAAGGTGGTCCTATGATGTTTTATATCCAGTGATTGTAATATTATCACACTCTTATAATTCTAAAATCATAAAAATTTCACCATATTAATTTTTTTATAAATTTATTATAATGTTTTAAATTCATCACTTAATTTCTATATACTCCCCTTTTTCGATATATACTTAATCAAATCATAGCATAATAAATCATACAGTAATTTTAATCCATATCATTCAAAACATATCATGATCAACATGTATTAAATAAAAACTAATACAAAACATACTATAGTAATCTCACATAAAAAATCACATATTGGAATTTTTTTTGAATTTTGGACATTATGTTTACAATAACCAGTTCATGAATCACAAAATTTCATCAAGTTGTATAGGTAAAAATCCATAACTCTCATACTTTCATTAAATTTCAAAAAAAAAATTACCAAATGTGAATTAACACATGGAGTATTATTTCATATTAGGATAAGTTATAGTTTAAAACATGAATAAATTTCCTTGAAACCCTTGAAAATATTTTCAAATCAATATTGAGTTTTACTATAAAAAAAATCTATTTTCCCCAAACCCATTTAAATGGAACAGTTTTAATATTTCTTTAAAAAGAAGCAGCAATAAAAAACCATTTTGAAAAAACAAGTCTTCCCCTTAGTGAGTAAAATTAATCACAAACATCGAAGAAGATCATTTTAAAAAGCCAAAAAAAATTACCAAACATCAATGCACACATCATGTACCACACATAAAATTTACCGATATCAACATGCTCAAATTCAATGAAAATTTCATAAAAATCATTATAATTAAAATAGACTCAACTACTTAATATTTTAGTCAGTTTAGATTATCATGCATATCAGGGTGTTAACAGTTCAATCATTTTTGTATCAGAAGTTTAGTACATATTAACAAGTATGAATCAATTGAAAATGACTGAATAAAGTCATCATCATATAAATACACATTCACACAAGTAAACACATTAAACATATTCACAAATAAAATCATAAATTCAATTATGGAAATGATCTACGAACCTCTGATGGAATACCACAATGCACCATAAAAAATCCTAATAACTTATATCATCCATAGAAGGTAATTATAATGAATCATCGACTTTAAAATATGAAAACAAATTCTTGAAACCTGTGTATCTAAAACAATGAAAATTAATAAAAATAATTTATAAGAGAAACTTTTAAACCAACCTTCAAAAAAATTAACTAAAAAACTTTTGTTTTATTTTAAATCATGAGGATAACAATTTTTTTATAAAATACCCTAAACCATTATGAAGTTCACTCTTAAAAATAATTATAAACATTATTTATGTGAAACATGTCACTTAATGAGAAATAGTTCCCATCATGATTTAAGTCAGGTTAATCAGTCATGTTTAAATATTTTAACGATCTTAAATCACCATATAATGTTGGTTATTAATATTCAATCCATCACTATGTCAAGACTTTAGTAATGATTTTATTTCACTTTTACCATTCAACTAATGCATCCATATCATTCTCTTTATCATGTTAATAAAAATATGTATAAATTAAAAACTAGATAATAAAAATTAATACATAACATGCTTCATAAAAAATTTGTTTGAAAAAAAAATACTTTATTAAGTTTAAAGAACCTCCATGTTTTTAACAAATCTGTTACTACTAAGAACACACCCAAGTAAGCACTAGAAAAATGTTAACATTTCTATTTACCATTTATTACAATTGAAAATCATTAATTTATAGTGTCTTAATTAAACATTAAATTATATTCCTTAAACCATACAAGAACCTATATCAATATAAAAATATCTTCCACAAGCATACAAAACGAACGAACTCGTCTATAAAAATCTGATATTATCTACTTTGGGAAGCCCTTATTTTCTTGCACAACTTTAAAATTCATTTGAGAAATTATGTTTCATGATGGGGAATGTGTCATACTTTTTTATATTCTCAAATGTTTAACATAAACCACCCAAACAAAACAAAACCCTAATCCTGCTAGAATTGAATTAATTTAAATTCATTTAATTAGGTTCATTAAATTTCAAAATCTACCCATTAATTCGCAAGAATAAACAAGAATGACATATTTACTTTTCTTAAGTTTCTACCTTGTAATAAGTACCACTTAATTTGGTCAATAAATAGACTCAGGGTCATATAGTCGGATCATAGAGGGGGCAAAATTCCTGTTTCCTAGCCTTCCTCCATGACATATTTCAGGAATCAAGCTCAACCTGTACCATTTCCATACCAAACCATGAAATCATCACAATGCCTCAATATAATGTCTATATTATCACTCAACTATCTGTATTGATATAACTTTTTCATGACCCTCCCCTGACTCTACTGGAACCTCTCTTAATATAGAAATGAAGAGAAATAGTAACACCTAAAGTCAAACTCTTATGAGATATGGGTTACTGAATAGCACTGAGGGTACATAAAACATAATGGGATTCATTACCCTTGATATAAGAAGTTAAATACAAGAGATAAGATGAAATACATTGATCAAAATACATATCCTAAAAACATAGTCTCAAATAACAAAAATCCCCCAAAGTATGATATGAAAAACAAGAGAGGTCTTCAAAATAAAGAACTAAAATACTCTTATACACTAGTACCAATTGAAACTCTTATCTCCAATCCAGTATAATCTATCTTGGTCACTAAATACCTCTTTATTGCCTAAAAATAGTTTATATATACATAGGGTGAGTATAACATTTATTCTCAGAAGGATCATACCAAATGTATATCATGTAATTGTGAGAAGAATAAAATAATTCTCAATAGGATGAACATCAGAAATATTATTAACTGAAATAGGTAAACTAGACACCCTTAACCACAATAAGTCTCACTCACCAAGTGACATATCCAATGTAGTTAGATAATATAAAAAAACATAAGTTAAGGTTCCCCATAATAACTTAACCATGGGTGTTCCACTTTTATGCCCCAACAACTAATGTTCAATACTACCATCCCTCCCATAACAGCTGATCATATATGAATAGAAGTGGGGTATCATAAAGATGATGCAAATAAACCACATATCTTTAATCCTACCATGAATAGTCAACACATCACAACACTTAAAATAATTCTATCAACATGTAATCCACCATCACTAGACATCACCACCAACTAAGCCATTATCCCCAGGAATTGACACTAACTAAGTCTCCATCACTACAAAGAACCACCAACTAATCCACCATTACTATTAATAAACACCAAGTAATTCATCATCACTAAGAACCTCGATTGAAGAGAGAGTGGAGAGAGGGGTTATTCAACCATCCACCCTCACCAACATGGATGTTAGGGAAAATACCCAAAACATTTTGGTATTGGTAAAGATATCCAACATAACAGTGGTTTATTTAGAAATCATAAGAAAATAGAATAATATAAAGTCCCATAAAATTTATATCTTATGGTTTCACATTAAATAGCACTAGAATCATCCAAAATACTACTAAAAAACCCCACAACATCTTCTATAAATTGTTTCCACCACTAAAATGAAACTAAACATACAGAATCCAAACTACATAATAGTATCTAAGGTCACATCACATGATAATTCCACATAGTATCATAACTATCACAAAACAACAAAAATCAACCATCCACCATAACTTAACCCTCAACATATCCCACACCAACCAACCTCAACCCCTCTACCTCAATATGTTCTCCACCTGAACTATCCACAACCATCACTACAATATCCCCATAAAAAATATGTAATCAAAAATAGAACTATAAAAAAATTTCATTAAAATAGTATTAAATAATTTTTTATATGAATAACATAATAGTTGTATGTTACTTGATCAAAATGTTTAGTATCTTTGGAAAATTAAGATCATACATCTCTTATACATAATAAAACATAATTATCATTTAAATACTATATATATATCCTACTAAAATCTAAAATATTCTCATTAATATATGTAATCACCTAATGATATACATCCAATAAATGGGTGATCTAAAAGCCCAATATTGGGAGGAATAACATGAGAACAACCAAACATGGGTGAGAAGAATCATCATCATCATCATGTCATTAACATAAGATAATTATAACAATCATGAGGGAATATTTTTAAAAATAAATGGAATGTTTCATATGATAAATAATGATACATAATAACATATTAGTCAAATAAAACCCATAGTTGTGAAAAAAATTATCAACATATTCAAATAAAATATATGTCCATAAATCATGACATCATAATTATAAAAAATATAGCATTCATGTTCAATCATAAAAATAATAATATCATGAGATATATCAAATTACCTGATGAATTGTAGGGAAATATAATTATAATTCCACCAATCACATCTTAAAATTCTCATAATAATTTATATCTCATAGAAAGGGAACATATAACAACTGTAGTCATGGAAAAAAAACTCATGGAAAGGAATGGGTTTCATAAAGGATTTATAAAGGATAATTTCATGAATAACCTTTGGGGTTCCCAAATATATAAGTTAAATCCAATTTTTTTTTAAAAAAATTATCATTCTTGAGTGGGGAGTAAACTCTTCAATAAGAGTCAATGTTGTGTTTTGGAAAATAAACTCTCTCTGAAAAATATTTGTACTGGGATTAGAAATAATATTTATAAGGTGATAAAATGTATATCCCCCAAAAGAGAAGTTAAATAATATTAAATGTATATTTTAGAAATGTTAAAAGAATATATTTAATGAAAACATTTTGAAATAAAAGATAACCCAAAAGAAGGAGTTCGGTTGAAGAATACTCTTACCTTAAATATATATTTCTTTTGTCTCTTTTCTACTTAATTTGTAAAAAAATCATTTTTATTAAAACACGAAACCAGAATTATAATATGTTAATTTTTTTCACTTTTGAATGATCATAGTCATTATATTCTATTCATTAATTCCCTTTGTCAAGGGTGAGATGTTATGATATCATATTTTCCCTAAAATACCATGTCATACTTTGATTTAATGATCTTGACTTATTGATATTTATAAATTATTAAGATTAAATATATGGGATTAGAAATAAATATATTTAAAAATTTATATATTATAAATAATTTATTATATTCATCCTTAATGGTTGTGATAATTAAAGGGTGACAATGCCATCATGCAAAGTTTGCTTACCATTGATGGGACTTTATAAAAAGAGGAACGAGAAGTATGAAATATTGGTACATCATAAATATAATCATTATAGTAGGATAAAATAACTAATATAATGTTAAAATTATTCTAAATAAATATTATAATATTTTTGTTTAAAAGGAATAGAGACAAAGAGGAAGAGAATAAGAAAATGAAAGAAAATGTTAATGAAAACAACCCCTCTTCTTTTGTGTTCCTTTTTTATGAAACTAAACTCCAAAAATTCTTGTAATTGAGTGACTCCATATTAAACATAATATTTATAGGGGGAATAGTATTGCAGATTTGGGTAGAAAATATTCTATGGTAACTGTAAGTGAAGTGGTTTTACAAGGGGAGGTAGAGGAGGTATTTATAAATGAGTGGGGGGTATCTTTAGAATAAAATATTTAATAAAATTTAATTTCCATGGTAAAAACTATTGTAGTGATATTGTTGAAATTATGAGTGCTATTTGAATAAAATTAAATTATTTTGGGCCTTATAATACTTTATAAAATCTAATTTATTGTTTTATTAAAGAGGATAGGGGAAAATGGATGATTGTTTTTTTAATGGAATACTTTAGACTTTGTAAAATTCATTTTAGGTTTGGAAAAAAATTTAAATATAATTAAATGAATAATTTATCTCATTAAATATGATTTTGGTTGATCCAATAATTAAGAAATTTATTAGTTCATTAATGAATAATGAATTGTTTAATTTAGAACACATTGGTAATGAAAAAACGGTGTTTTTTATATACATCTAAAAATGATATATTTTAGAAAATTACCAAAAAATAACCTTTAGAAAAATTCGATGTAATGATTCCCAAAATAAAGTTCAGTTTACAAAAATAATTTTATAACATAAGTAATTTTAAATATCAAAATCATTTTGTTTTACTTTTATGAAATACATTAAAATAAACATTATTAAAAAAAAATTTATAGTTTCTTTGATTTATTAATATTAATATTTATATTATGGAATTATAATATTTATATTTTATCAAAATCGTCAAGGTAAATATTATCTATATTAAATTTATTTATTTAATGCCAAATTAAAATTCCAACTGCCAGGTTACTATTCCCTATGCCCAGAGTACTCTTCCTAATGGTCCATTACTATTTCAATAGTACTGTTACTATTCCAACAGTCATATTAGTTCCTATAAAAAATATTCATTTATTTATTCATCATTCTCCTTAATTTCTCTTAAGGTTAAATATTTCTATATTCCAAATTATCAATTCGTTTACTATTTTTTTCTTTTCTATACTGTTTTTCATTGATGTAATGATTCAAGAAGTTCAGGAAGATCATAATTTTCCTATTATATATATTATTTTATTTTTTATTTTTTATCCCATTATAATATTTTCCATTTACATTGGTTTAGTTATTAAATAATTTAATATTATCTGTTAATGAAATATAGTGTTTCTTTCATTTTTCTCTATATTTTATGTGTATAATACTATATAATGTAATATAATACACATTAATCAAGAAGAAAATATCATTTATAAATAGTGGTCCATCACATTCATCCCCCATTTAGAAATTGAATCCATAGAATTCCAACTCATTTTCTTATTTGATAATAGACGAGGTTACTTTTGTTTTATTATTTCCTTGGGTTTCCATGATGTCTTTTCATATCTACAATTCCACCATAGAAAATTGAAAAGGTGAGTTTTATTATTGTGTAGAACATTTTCACTAGAGTCTGATATCTTCATCATATAGTCATCATAATAGAGGTCATTATCTAGTTATACTACAATGAGATGAAATACCTTTTAGGGATCAAATATTTACTTCCCCAAGAGGGATATGTGGAGCACTTCATGCCCTGGATCCAGGTATTGGGTATGTTTTAATAATAGACCACTAAAACAATGCGATCAATGATTTTAAAGGGGCCAATTTAACTAGGGTTAAGCTTTCCCTTTTTTACAAACCTCATGAATCTCTTCCATGGTGATAATTGAAGTAACACTTTTTCTCTAACTTCAAAATCTAGGTACCTTCAATGGTATTCATCAAATATCTTCTATTGACTCGTAACTTCTTCTAAATATTGTCATATGTCTTGAAACATAATTTAAATTTCTTATGCAAGATGAAGTCCAATTATCTCCTATTAACCAACTTCATCCCAATATATTGGAGTTATACATCACTTCCCATATAGAACATCATATGGATCTATTTTAATACTCAAGTGGAAGTTGTTGTTATATAATAACTCAAATAGTGCGAGATATCGATCCCATCTTCTTTTAAATTCAATTGAATATGATCTTAGAATCTAATCGAGTTTTTGAATTGTCCTCTCAAATTGGGCATTGATTTGGGGGAGATTGGACATACTGAAAGTTATTTTAATATTCACAGCATACTGAAGTCTTCTACATATTTTATAGTTTAACATTGGATCATGATCAAATATGAATGAAATTTTTCCCCATGAATCATCACCACTTCCCCTATATATATCTTAGAATGTTTTTCAGGAGAAAATATTCCCAAATCATGGTGAAATGAGAAGTATATGGTGATGTCCTCCCATTTCTATGTGGGTATAAGAAATGATTTAATCATACCCTTGTAATTATATCACTCTACTTTAACATTCTGACATACCAGGCACACTGATGTGTATCCAGTGATCTCCTTCTCTATGTTATACCACAATAAGTTCTCTAAAATATCAAATATAATCATGGTACTTCTAGGATGGATGGATAAATATGATCTATATGCATTATCCAATGGCTCTTTCATTATCTCATTTTATAAAGAATCAAACATTCTATTTTCAAACATAATGAAACCATATTCATCGATATGGAATTCATGAAGCTTCCCTTTCATTTCTGCTTTCACCTCTTTTGAAGCTCCAAATCATCTATTTTCACCTCCTTGGTCTTTTATTGGATGGATGGTTCCAAAATAATTTTGGATGTGGTGGATGAATTCCATACCATTAGGATTTAAGAATCCATCCTTTTCATGTCCATTAATATTGGGTCTTTCTCAATAATTATAATGGATTGAGCATTAGGTTATTTTATATAAAGAGCATCAGCTACATTAATAGCCTTTCTAGAATGGTAGTGAATAGAGCAATTATAATCTATATTTAGCACTAATAATATTCATTGAAAAATTTTCATCTATTTTTATGATAATATATACATTAGGCAATTGTTATTTTTATATATTTCAATCTTCATATCATTGAGGTAGTTACACCAAATTCTCTAGGAAAGGATCACATCGGCTAAGTACAAATCATGTGTTTGGTAGTTCTACAAATGGTTCATCAACTATCATGAGGCATAAACTATTGATTTTTCATTTTTCATGACTAGAAAACCTAAATATTTCTTTTAATCATCACTATACATCACAAACCCTTCCCCACATGAGTTTCATGTGATTATAGTTGTATTTATTAGCCACTTCTGGAGCTCCTTGATGCTTTCCTCGCATTTTTTCACGAACCCGTTCTGGTCTCCATCCAACTGGAACCCTGCCCGATCCATGGAAAGGCCCAAAAGACGTTCATTATCCCCATGGGCTAAAAAAAGTGCCCAGGTATCATATATAATAGTTTTTTAATAATTTACCCGAGTTTAGAATCATTAAAAAACCAATAACAATAAAAAACTAAATCAAAAAATTAATTCCAAACAAGAAGTTAATAAAATTCAGTATTGGAATACATAGTATTAAAAAACCCCAAGAGAGATAAAACTAAAAATTATCATCAATTCTGACTCAAGAACCACCGCATGGCAAGGGTACATCACCCCTAAAGCATCTTCAAAACACACCACCCAAAAAAGAAGCTAACAACCCAAGATTCCATCTCCAAGGACCTTTCCCATAACTACCTCAAAAATTATCAATTCTACTTAAACTAAAATAAGTAAGTAGGGTGTGAGCATAAGCCCAATAGGATTCTACCCAAAAATACTCCATGTAATAAACATTTTAAGAGAAAATCTTGTATATTTTAATAAACTATAAATACTAGAAAAATTTCTAAAAGGTGCCACTTTAAATGAAAACATATTTCAAGAGAGAAAATTGGAAGAATGTACACATTTAAATAAAAAACACATGATACAAAATTTTCCATCAAACACATAGTATACTGAAGGTAAATATGATATATCCAATTACCACTAGTCACAGGAACACACCAAGGCACTAGGTAGTTGTGGGACCCTAGGTAAATCGTATCTTAGTGTATAAGTAACTGTAACAAATATCTTTCCCATGAACGAGCAACTAAGAGGGGAAACCCTAATGGCCTAGTTTTCCCCACATGTCATTAATTATTAGTTAGTGTTTTCATTATCAAACAAGCTAAGTGAAATAGGGATGATACCAGTACCAGATAACTATCCAATTAGTCTTAGTCTGCCTACCTAGATACCTGGGTTTCCCTCTTTGTGCTCAAACAATATCCACATGTTATAAAACACCATTTTCAAATAAAAATTCCATTTTTGAACCATACACACACCAAACATTACCCAACATTCCATTACACCCTTTCTGTAACTCCATAAACCATTTGAAATTTTCATAAAACAATTCTAAGAAGTAAAAAAAGCGTGGCACACAAAATAAATTCAAAAACCCTCTTTCAAGGAAAAATGAACAACAATATCACACCCAAACAAGTTTAGAAGACCTAAAAAAGATTTAATAATCTATTTCCATTAGTCAAAAACTAACACCAAAAGACACAACATGGAATAAACATGAAAAACGCTCATTTGCATACAAAAATTATTCTATAAAATTAACCACTTAATAAATACTACCAAAAACTATTTTTGAACTAAAAACATTTGAAGGGGAACATTCAAAACATGTAAACAAAAAATCTAAATACATCAAAAAAATTTCTACACAGAGAATCACATACCTTAGATTTCAAGACCCCCAAATCATTGTATAAAATTTCAACTGCACCATAGTCGCACCACAAGGGGATGAAAACAATCCCTAATCCACAATAATTTACCTAGAAACCCAAAATTATACATTATTTATGAAACCCTAGATTCTAGACATTTGAAACATCAAGAAGGAGTGAATACCCTTAGGTGATGGAATAATAACAAAGGAGGAATCACTTACGTGACAAATATTGATGTTTCCCCACCAAAATCCCCTTCAAAATGAGTTCTAAGATAGGTTGAGGGAGTTTGGGAGTCTTCCATGGATGTTAGGGTCGAATTAGTGAATAAAGGGATAGATTAGGTTTATTTACGAAATAGTAAAATGGTTAAAACCCATTTTTTTACACCTGGACACTGTGCATGGTTTGTCTTCATGGTTTAGTAAATTGTGCACACAAACTATGAACCTAGTTCTGGCCACCCAAAAACCACCCAATTTCTTCCAAATTTCAAGGGTAACCTAGGGGAAACAAGGGGGAAATATAGGCCAAGAATATAAGAGAAAAATACATGGAAAGATGGACATGTATGTGACACATTATTCCATCTAAACATACTTTACCCCTTTCTAGGTTATCTTATTTAGTGGGAAAAAAATTAAGAGAACTTCATCTGAAATTATTTGTAGTGACTAGCTAAGAAAAGGGAAAACTCAATTTCTATGACATGTGTGGGTCTAGTCCATTATTTAATAGCCTTCACTTTTATGGGTCCAAAAATATTACCACACTTGGGATCATTTTCCCCATGAAAGGGACTTTCTTTATCAAAAAGTCACTGTCACTGATCCTAAATACATTTTCTCCCTTCTTAATGTGAATAATAAAATCTATATATAATCTTCATGTTACTCATTTCTATTGGATTAAATTATAATATCATCAAGAAATAATACCAAAAAATTCAAAGAAGTCTCAAAATAATATTTTCATCAAATCTATAAAGATTGTGGGGGAATTAATAATTCTGAAGAGAATCAATATGACCTCATAGTGATTATATATCCTAAAATAATTCTTAATAATATCTTCTTTGTTCACCTTCATCTAATGATACCCATAATGAAGATACACCTTTGAGATGCAATGATCTCCAAAAATATGATCAAAAAGTCATCAATTCTTTGCAGGGGATTCATTTTCTATATGGATACATTGTTAAGAACATGTAATCGATGAATAGACACATTTATCAAACATTTATATTGAAATGGAGAATCAGATCATGTAAAAGTGATGCACTATGGTTTCTAAATTCTCTTGCAATTTTTTCTTTAACTCCTTTAGTTTGATTAGGTCTATCCACTATAGGAATTTATGGATAGAAGTGGCTCTGAGTATAATATCTATTGAGAAAACTACCTCATGATATGGTGGAAGGTTGGATAACTCATTTGTAAATACATATTTATATTCCCTTATAATGGGAATTTCATAAGGGTTAATACTTTCCATCTAATCATCTATTTGGTCAAGTTATTCTTCCTTTATGGGTATCAACACCCACATTGTTTGGGGATTTTCCAATAAAGATTCATTATCGTACTTGCATATGTGCTAGAGAATGTTTTTTTTGGAATATATAAAGCTATTTATTTTCCCAATAGTTAATGTGAGATATATTAACGATATCCAATCCATTCCCAATATAGAATCATATTCCAACAATTGAAGTATTATGAGATTCATTGGAAGAATCCCCCCAAAGACACTAATAGAAGAAGATTCCAACACTAGGGTTTCAATAATCACACCAATAATAATTTTTATATATATCTCTACTTCAAGGTATTGGGGTCGTGATTCAATAGTTCTAGAAAACTTGCAGGATATAAAAGAATGTATAGAACCGTAATCAAATGATACTTTCTTCTATATTGGGTGAATAAAAAGTGTAACTTATAAAAAATAATTTTCATTGTCTACATTAGCAGTTGTGATGTTATGGGGTTTTTTTCAATGTATACATTGGTGGTTGATAATGTTAATTACCTATAAAGGCCCATTTTTTAGTTAATTGGATTGTATAGTTCCCTTTATTTTTAAAGATAAATCATTGATCCATAGTGTATGGATTGGGAGGATCATTACTTTTATCCATCACTTTAGTCATCTTCTTCATTTCTCTTAGTCATTCTTGATCTTGGTGGAATTTTGTCCCACACATAAAGCATTTTCTAATCCCTTTGAGGAAATTCACATGATACATCTTACCATATTTTTTGGCATATTAGTGGCCATATCTTTTTTCTTCTTTTCAATTTGATCCACCTTCTTGAAATTTCTCTCTTATCTTATTTTACCTATATCCATCATACCAATATCTAAACTACATCACTAATTTGAGTGCACATTGATCTATTTAGTGTTAATTTTCAAATTCATGGATAGATAGATCCTTTAAGAGGTGTGGTTTTAAAACACTAATGAATCTATCTATTTTTTTATTGTTGTTTATAAAAAACAAGTGTAATATCTTAAAACCCTTGTGTAATATTCCTAAAAATCCATAACATATTCATCCTCCTTTTTATTAATCTCTAGGAATTATCTCTCCATATTTGTGTGTGTAGTTGGATGGAAATATTTGTTATGATATGACTTCTTAAAGTCTTCCCACTCTATTTCATCCATTTCATATATTTTTTTTATTCTTTATCAACAACTACCATTGATAAGCCTATCAATATAAATGATATATCGCCATATTCAATATCTACTTCTCAAAATAGGGAATAATAAAAAATATCTTATCCATTGAGTTAACCCACTAGTCTGTTACAAGTGGACTGGAATATCCACTAAATGTTAATGGTGTTTATTTCACAAAGTACCAGATTTATATTTAATCTTTACTTGGTGAAGGTGGATGTTACACATTGATTAATTTATTTTCTATATCCTAATTGATAAGGGTAATCATCACCATAATGTTTTTTAACTCTACCATTCATTTCATTGGGAATGTTGTTTAGATAACCATAACATTGTCCCTCATACAGGTTATTGGTCTGGTATCTCCAAGTTCTCGCTATTTTATAAAATATAAAATCTTTTAAGAAAACATAAGTCATTAAATCATGAATAAATAATTTTATTCCCAAGTTAAATTTAATTTTAAAGTCATATATTATGTGATACCTGTGTTTAGAATTTTTCTCAATCAAATATTCTGGGATCTTGTACTTTAATCCTATTCTAACTATGAAATAAATAAATTTTTTAGGTATATATCCTTTATAATAGTTTGTATATAGTTTGTGATAAATAGAATCATATTCCCCTAGAGTTTCAAACTAGGCACACAATAAGGACACTTTTTCATACACAATGTGATGATTTATTAATACCCAATCCATTTTTTTCAAAGTTTTTATCCCTAGTTACATTTATTCTATATCCACATCCAACTATCATATCAAAATATGGATTTTATTTCTCATAAACCACACACTTCTATAATTCATAAAAATTTAGGATGATTACCCATACTTAGAATTATACTTAGGTTTTTCACTATCATTTACTAGTCATAATTCCCAAATTAAATAAACCATGTTCTGATACCAGCTATATATGCCCAACTTTTTTTATATGACTATTACCTAAATTTTGAGATAAATAACTTGATAAAAATACATTACATGATCTAATGGTTTAGTAACATTGGTATATTAGGAACATACATAAATTTTACATAATAAAAATTAAGCATTATTTAAATACTTATTCATTACCCTCCTTAAAGATATAAAAGTATCCTTAGTACATGTAATCACCTAAGGATATACATCAAAAAAATGTAATAAGATAAAATCCTAGTAAGGTAAGTAACAACATGAGAGGAATAAGAGACATGAAATAATAATATATGGGTGATCATAATCATAATCACCATGTCATAAGAATAGGATATTCATCATAATCAAGAGGGAAACATTTGAAAAAGGCATGGAAGGAGTAACATTCATAAAAATGAATCATCATATCATATTGGTCAAATACCATGCATAGTTTTGAATAAATATAACATCATGTTCAAACATAACATATGTACAGAAATCCTAACATCATAATTGTGAACAAATACACCAACATCTTTACGCAAAATACACAAACTTTCTTGGTTTATATCACATTAACCAATGTGTTAATGGGATATAAAATTACGGTCCCATATTTCATATCATAAAATAATCATAATAATGTGTGAAACATGTAAAGGAAACATATAACAATCATATTATTGAAATAACCCCTGGAAAGGAATGATTTTTGTAACATCCTAAACTGACTGACCACTAAAATAGTCATCTCACTGGTGGGCCACATCGCCCCAGATGTGCTTCATTGTATGCCAGATGATGCTAACTAGATCCAGGGTGTAACGCCCGGACCCTAGTTACCCAGAGTTGTTGCATTATTACATAACATTTGCATGATCACAAAATATCATGTCTCTAAAAACCGATTAGTTTAGTAGCCTTGGAATCCCTAGATACATTCATAATGTTTACATTACATCATAAAGTGAAAAACTACAAAAACATCTTATCTCCATTGACCAGACTCAGATCCCCTAAAAATATCCCTGTAGGTCATTCATAAAATACCTCTTCACATCCTGGAAAAAATAAAACATAGAAAGGTGTGAGCTCAGATGCCCAGTAAGGATAACAATATATCAGAAACTTTGATAAATAAGCATAAACATTTAAGGTTGTGTATAACTCAAAAAAGCCTTTTAAATTAGAAATTCAGCGTAATATTGCAGAAATAAAATGAAATAATGCCATTTACATATTCACATGGATATTCTACTAATATAATAATCACATCCAATATCAATAACCACTTTTATAATGATAGAATGCACAATGCCTGACTATCATAACCACATAGTCAAGGCCTTGTGCCAAGACTAAAAATAATATTTCGTCAAGTCCTTGTGCCAAGAATCTAGTTTGTCTCATTAGACCTACCGATTCATCAAGGAGCTAGAGTGGGTTCCACCCATCACTTACTATGTCCAATGCATTCCTTATATGAATAGGTTTAAACATAACATAAACATTCGTATTAAAACTAGCATACGAAATGTCAATACATTATCCATAAACCATGAATGGTATAAAAATAACACATCCACATTAAAAAATATCACAAAACTCTAAATACAATATGGCAGTTTTGTATCAGCATAAATCAACTTCAAATAAGCTTAAATCCATCAAAGGATGTTGAAATATATTAAATTAAAACTATTTGAAAGAAATATCTCTTTTTTGAAATCATTTAAAAGTCACGTAATTATAAAATAAAAAATTTACTTTGAAAATATTCCTATAAGATTGTAAGGGAAGCTTCGACGATTTTATAATAGTGGAAAATAGTCTTACCTTCCGAATAAGTTAAAAAATACATTCTTACCTTAATTATATCGAAAAGGTTAAAAAAGGACCTTGTTTGGAAAAAGATAGAAATATATCTTTATAAACATCATATAAAAAGTCAAAAAAGTGTATAAATGAATTTAACCCATAGTCTATAAAATATTAAGAATGTTTTGAAATACATTTTTAAGAAACATGGATAAGGATGATAAAGAGGTCCCAGTAGATAATTACGTATAAACAACCTCAAATAATGAAGGGATTGTAGAATTAAACCTTAGCTTGTACATTTCCTTCGTCGAGGGTATGTTAAACTTTTGTATAATGGTAAAATAATTTTTATTAAATTATAAAAGAATCATATACATTAATATGATATCATATATGATCTTTTGACACTGTTTTGTTATCAATATCCTAGAATTATCGTTGTTTTGGGTGTTCACTTACTCGTTTTCTTTCATATGTTTTGTTACATAAGGCATAATTGTTATCCATAGGTTGTATATTATTCATATCCAGAATTATATAAAGTCCTTAAACATTATTTTTAATCATCAAATGAAAATATTTCTTGAATTTATATGATGGGGAATGAATCTCATCGCGTTCGTGGAGACAGTAATCCGTACGTACGAACGAGCAACAGTATCATTATTTTGATATTAAAATAATGTATAATTGGATGGTGTATCATATATACAGAATCATTATCATGTTATATTTATTATTTACATTAATTACACATCATTATTATACCCATCCAAATAATAATGTATTTAATAACAATTACATCATGACGTAGAGACGGTAAGCCGTACGTACGCACGTATGGTGACATGTCAATCAAGGGATGGAAAGAATAATGAATTTGGTAGTTCCATATTAATAATAACATCAAAGTATATAGAATATACTGGATTTATTAATTTAAAATGGAAACAACAAAGAAAAATGAAGTGTAAGATGAAAGGAACTTGAAAGAGGTGGTGAGATGTTTACCTCGTCTTCGGGTTCTTCCTTTTGATTTGATAAAAAGGGATCTTTAAGTTGGATTTATAACTAAATTAAGGACTCTAGGATGATGTGAGGGAAGTTGAGAGAATAGTTGGTCAGGTTTTGGCCAATCCAAAAGGTGTTGAAGGTTTGAAATAGAGAGAAGGGGGTTCCCTTTTATAAGAGAGGTCACGGGCACCTTAGGAAAAAAATAAAATATTATCTTATAACAAATTAATATTCGATTTCTAATGAACCAAAGTAAATTATTTAAAGGTTAAGGTGGTTATAGATCTAAAACCACTCAACAAATAGGTTTTAGATAGGTTTGGGTCATTATATTAACTTTATCGTTTTTATTTAACTCTTAGTTAAATAGTTTGACATTTACCATGTCTCTTTTTATTTTTATATTATATAGTAAATTAACATACTATATACTTTAAATAGACCTCCATGTGTTAAATTAATGATACACCTATCATTATATAAGTCCTTTTTCCAATCCAATGATTTTTAGGAATAGAATATCAATTTATAATACAGTATTTATTTTTAAAAACTCATTTATGTCAATTTTGATACTATTTAATAATTGTTTTTTTAAGTCTTAACAACTTTATTAATTCGAAAAAAATTAATTTAAGTAATACTAACATGTCATATTAACCAATAAAATATTTTTATGTCATAAAAACTTTGAAATTATATTTATTTTAACATTTATAATACCAATTATTTTATTCTTTCATTAATAAAGAAAATACTGCATCATTATTGTGTCCTAAATAAATTTGATTATTCAATGTCTAAAAATTTTAAATAAAAGAACATTATGTAGGAAATATTTTTATATTTCTATGGAATATTTATAGTCGAAAATATAACATATATAACTTTATGTAAAAATTGTTTTTCTAAAAGATATATGCTTATGTCATTTTTGTATTTACTTTAACTTAATTAATATAAAGGGTCATTATCACTTACAAGTGGCTCCATGGGGTCCCAAAATAGGCTCAAATATGCCCATGGTCGTGAATGTATCATCCAATAGGGTTAGGACACGTTTTAGGGTAATTTAAAATTATTTTAATATTATTTATTTACCCATTTTTACCGGATTTACCCTTTAACCAGAGTAAATAAAATATTTACCGAAATAATTATTCATAATGTCAAAAACTAAAAGATACCTATTTACACAATATGGAAATACTGATCCCAAATATGGAATCCATTTTTCCAAATTCCGAACACAGAAGTGGCAGAAAATTAATTATAAATTAATTCCCATTGTCAAAACAGAAATCGTGTTTTTTAAGAAATAATAACTATCAAAAGATTGACACTTGTTTATGTTTAGTTAAAATGTGAAATTACGTCCAATGAAAAAAATTGGATTAAATGGTGAAAATATATTCTAACTATACTTTAAAATCCATCAATAGTATAATTTATCACTATAAATTATTTGGATAAAAAAAGTTGTTTTTAATTAAAGTTTAGTATTTTTCTCTATTCATCAAAAATTGGAAGTTCTTAGAAGAATAAAAAAAATTCACCGTAGGCTAATTTTGATATTCCAAATCCAAAAATCAAGCCCATTTTGAAAGATAAAATTTATAAAATTTCAAAAATTTGGTATTATTATTCATAACGACTAGTTTGATTGGTTGTGGTTTGTGTTAGAACTCGAAGTTACGTACAACACATGCTATTGTTTTATTCAAAGAGAAGCGTATCGTGGAAGCTTGGGGTGTTACATTCTCCCCTCCATCAAATAATTTAGTCCTCGAAATTTCAAGAATATTACTGCATAAAAAGACTCAACTGGTTCTTCATCATAAGTTCCTCGGGTTCCCGCGTTGCCTCTTCCATCTTATCGTTTCTCCATAGAACGGTTACCAGAATAGTCACCCGGTTTCTTAGCAATTGTTCTCTAGTATCATAAATTCTGATGGGATATTCACAATAAGATATATCATGTTCCAGTTCTACTTCCTCATAAGTGATTACATGCGTTGGGTCAGACATGTATTTTCTCAATAGTGATATGTGGAACACATCGTGAACTTTGGAGAGACTTGGCGGCATTACCAAATTGTAATCTACAGCCCCAATTCGTTCTAGAATTTCGAAAGTTCCTATCTACCTGGGACTCAATTTGTCTTTTTTATCGAAAAATATAACTCCCTTATATGGAGATACCTTCATGAAAAAATGGTCTCCCAACTGAAATTTCATATCCTTCCTTCGGTTATCGGCATAGATCTTATGCCAACTTTGAGCTGCTTTGATGTGGTTTTGGGTTACCTTCACCTTTTCCATTTTTTCCACAACAAGTTCTGGGCCTACAAGTTTTCTTTCACCAACATCAACCCAACATGTTGGTGTGTGACATCTCTTTCCATATAACGCTTCATATGGTGCCATCAGAATACTTGAATGGAAGCTATTGTTATAAGAAAATTCCACCAAAGGTAAATATTGATCCCACATACCCTGAAAGTCAAGTGAGCAAGATCTCAACATGTCTTCTATGGTTTGAATAGTCCATTCTGATTTTCCATCAGTTTGGGGGCGGTAGGAAGTTCTCAAATGAAGTTCAGTATCTAGGAATTTCTGAAGACTCTTCAATAATCTTAAAGTAAAACGGGGATCACAATCAGAAACAATTGATAGGGGTACTCTATGAAGTATAAATACATCATTAATATATATTCTTTCTAGACATACAAGTGGTAGATCTTCTCTTATAGCATGAAAATGTGCTGACTTGGTAAGACGATCAACAATGACCCACATTTCATCGTTCCTTCTAGGAGTCTTTGGTAGTCCCATGACAAATTCTGTCTTAATATTATCCCATTTACAATTTGGTATGGGAATAGGTTGCATGACTCTTCCTGGTTGTTTCCTTCTAGATTTCACTTGTTGACAAACCATACATCTTTACACAAAATCAGCAATCTCTCTCTTCATGTTGTCCCACCAAAAATGTTCCTTCAAATATCTATACATTTTCGTGCTCCCATGGTGTATAGATAAATTGGAACTATGAGCATCATCCAACAATTCCCTTTTTAGATCAGGTATATTGGGAACACAAAGTCTCTTCCCAAATTTCAAAATTCCTTCTTCGTACACAAAATCACTCAATCGCCCATAATTCACAGCATTAATCTTCTTTTTAAATTCTTCATCATCTATCTGACAAATCTTAATTCGTTCTAGTAAAGATGTTTTGGAAACGATTTGAAAAAGTATTGATGTTTCACCTTCCATGGTTATTCCCATATCCAACTTTAATAGATCTATGAAAATTGGATCCCTTTAAACTCTCATTTTTTTCAAAAATCCATGATCTGTTATGATCAAAGCATCTACCACCTTATTTTCCTTCTCTAGGTGGTAGTGTGTCATCCAATCATAATCCTTGAGTAGTTCAAGCCATCTCTTTTGCCTCATGTTGAGTTTTATCTATGATAAAATATACTTCAAACTCTTATGATCAGTATAAATCTCACATTTTTCACCAGAGAGATAGTGTCTCCAAATCTTCAAAGAAAATATTACAGCAACTAACTCAATATCATGAGTAGGATAGTATTGCTCAAGAATTTTCAGTTGTCATGATTCATAGGCAATAACCCTATCATTCTTCATAAAGACACAACCAATTCCTTTTTTTGAAGAATCATTATAAATAACAAACCCATCATACCCCGATGGTAGAGTCAAAATAGGAGCATTGACTAATATTCTCTTTAGTTCTTCAAAAAATTCTTCACACTCTTTTGTCCAAATAAATTTAACCCCTTTACGTGTGATCTTCATTAATGGGTTAGATATTTGGGAAAAATTCTAGATGAACGCTGATAATAACCTACTAAACAAATAAAACTGCATACCTCAGTTATTCTCATTGGTGCTGGCCATTCTTGGATATCCTTGGTCTTAGAAGGATAAATGGAAATTCTATCCTTAGAGACAATATGGCCTTGAAAAGAGATCTCCTGAAGCCTAAATTCACACTTACTAAACTTCCCATATAATTCATGTCTTTTAAGAGTCTTCATGATAGTGAGCAAGTGATTTTCATGATCTTCGTAGCTTTTACAGTATACCAAGATATCATCAATAAATACCACTACACAATCATCGAGATATTCCTTGAAAACTTTGTTCATTAGATCCATGAATACAGAGGGTGCATTAGTCAATCCAAAAGGAATTACTATAAACTCGTAATTCCCGTACCTAGTTTGAATTGTTGTCTTCAGAATGTCTTCCTTCTTCACCCACAACTGATGGTATCCAGATCGAAGGTCAATATTTGAAAATTATTGACCTCTATGAAGTTGGTCGAATAAATCATCTATGCGAGGTCGGGGATACTTGTTCTTTATCGTTATAGCATTGATCTCCCTGTAGTCGATACATAACCTCATAGAACTATATTTATTTTTAACAAAAAGAACATGGGCTCCCCCTGGAGAAACACATGGGCGAATAAATCCCTTATTACTCAATCCTTATGGTTGTTTCTTTAGTTCAACTAATTCCACAGTGGCCATTCTATACGGGGTCTTCGATATTTGCCTTGAACCAGAAATTAAATCAATGGAAAACTCAATTTCTCATTCTGGAGGATGTCTAGGTAAATCATCTGGAAAGACATATACATATTCTTTCACAATAGGTACAACCTCTATTTGAACATTCCTTTTCTCACCCAAATTTATTTCATTCTATTCCTCCCCGATAATTGAATTTAGTTGACCTACTGGGGGTGGATCTAGATAAGAATCAGGTGGTGAAGATTCTGCTCTAAATATAATGTGTTCTTTATCATCATCATCAAAAATTGTAACCTCTTTCTTCTTACAATAAATATTCTCATCATGTTCTGAAAGGAAATCCATACTAAAGATTATATCAAATTCAATCATTGGTATGACGATGAGATCAGCAGATAAAGAACATTTATGTACTCTATTGGGGACTGATTCACAAAAATTTGTTGCAATGATACTTCCCTTAAGAGTTTTGACTGAAAACTCCCTTATTAAATCAAATTGGAAATATCTAATTTTCTTTGAAAACTGGGAAGATATGAAACAATGCGATGATCCATAATCAAATAATTCATTTTCTAAACTTTAGTAAACCATTAAATTTCCTGCCACCACGTCTTTCGGAGCTTCTACCTCAGTAGTAGTGATTGCATAAGCTTAGCCTTGATACCCTGGAAATTTCTGAGGTAAGTTCCCCTAACACTTAGTCCATTCATTTTCATAATTTCCCATCTCCCTATAATTATAGAATTGAACATCGGTAGCTTCTTTCTTCCCCTTGAAATCACGAGCTTGGTGGCCTTTTTCACCACACATGTAACAGACTCCCATTCGCTTCAAGTAAGTACCAGGGTGTTTCTTCCCACATTTACTACAGGATAGATATTTTACTTTTCCCTTCTTCTCCTTATTTCCATTCCAAGAGTGATCAGCAGATCTCTTCTTCTCTTGCCTTGATTTAAAGTCATAAGAGTTAGAGAATTCATTTTCTGTCTTAATAGCACATGAGACAATATCTTCGTACGATGAGAATGATTGTGATACTAATGCTCGATGGTGAAATAGTTTCATCCCATCAAATAAATTATAAATCTTATACCTTGGGTTACGTATATAATCTATTTCATGCCTCGCTAACCTTGTAAAGTTAGTCTAATACTTGCAACATTCTCATCCTCCTTTTGTCTTAGACTTAGAAATTGCCTTTCCATATCTGCTCGATGGTCACGAGGAAACTATTTTTCTACGAAAATCTCATTCAAATCCCTCCATTATATATTCGATACTTCATCATCCTCCTTTGTGTTTTGAATCAATGACCACCATTGGTTAGCATCTCCAGTGAGGCAGTAAACTGACATGATAACTTTTTCCCTTTCACTACTCCCCAAGGAATGGAATATTTTCTCTAAGAATTTATCCATTGCTTAGCTACTAATGGATTTGTACTCCCATTGAATGTTGTTGGTTGTTTCCTCATGAAGTGATCTAACATTGATCCTCCACTCTATGGATGTGGGTGCTCCATACTGGTAAGGTTTTTATTCATAACCTGAGTGAGTTGTCCCAGTATGGTGATTAGCTGATCAGCACCAGTTGCATCACCAGCTCCACTATAATTATCTTGAACAGGAGGTCGATCCCTACATGGAGTGCGTGCCTTGATACAGTTTCCATTTCTTCCACTAGGAGCCATTTATAAACAATGGCATACACTAGATTAGTTTATGAATCGCAATACATAAATCCAAACTTGTAAAACACTTAACATGAATTGAACAGTTTATGGATATAATCCATAATCATAAAAATATTTTCTTTGAGGAAGTATATACTTATAAACCCTTTATAATGATTTGTAAAGAAAATGAGAATTATCCTAAACATATCCCCCGGGGTGTCGTAACCAAGAGTGAAGTAAGCCCGTTGTCATGCACCAGTTCACATTTGAGTCAAGCTCAATGTGGTGTTTTTTGCGATTTACCCATTGGTACATCTGGGCCAATGCCACCTCTACCTGCTCATATCCAAAAAGGGATGTATTTCTCAGAAAACATACATAATCTCTACAATACCAAAATTCTAGGATGTTCTTCTATACTAATCCTCAAAGTCCATCTTAGGTCTATGTGCTCTAATCAGAGTTTATCTAAATCAAGCTTCAAATGATTGTACTAAAATTCCTCTGATACCAACTGTAACTCCTCGACCCCAGTTTTCAAGAGTCAGTGCATTATTACATAACATTGGAATGATAAAAAAGATCAAGTCTCGAAAGACCGATTAGTTTTGTTGCCTTGGAATCACTAGATTCATTCATAAAGTTTACATTACATCAGAATGTGAAAAACTACAACAACATCTTGTCTCCAAAGACCACACAAATATCCCCTCATACTATCCCTCTAGGTCATTCATAAATTACTTCTTCACATCCTGGGAAAAATAAAACATAGAAATGGGTGAGCTCAGATGCCCAGTAAGGATAAAAATATAGCTGAATCTTTCATAAATAAGAATAAATATTTAATGCAATGTATAACTAAAAAATCCTTTTAAACTTGAACATTAGAATAATATGGTAGAAATAAAATGAAATAACTCCATTTACTTATTCACATTAATATTCTACTAATCGAATAATCATATGCAATATCAATAACCACTTTCATAATGATGGAATGCATAATACCAAACTATCATAACCACATAGTCAAGGCCTTGTGCCAAGACTACAAATTAGATTTTGTCAAGGCATTGTTCCAAGACACTAGTTTGTCTCATGAGACCTACCAATGCATCTAGGAGCTATAGCAGGCTCCACCCATCACTTACTAAGTCCAATCCATTCCTCATATGAACAGGTTTAAACATAACATAAACATTTGTATTAAAACTAGCATATGAAACGTAAATACATTATCCATAAACCATGAATGGTATAAAAATAACACATCCAAATTCAAACATATCACAAAACCCTTAATACAATACAGAAGTTTATTATCATAATAAATCAACAACAAATAAGCTTAAAATCCATCAAAGTATGTTGACATAGTTGAAATCAAAACTATTTGAGAGAAATATACCTTTTTTTAAATCATTTAAAAGTCACATAATTATAAAATAAAACATTTAATTTGAAAACATTCTTATAATATTGTAAGGGGAGCTTCGATGATTTATAACGGCGGAAAATATACGCACTCGCTGTATAAGTTAAAAAATACATTCTTACCTTAATTCTGTCTAAAAGGTTAAAAAGGACCTTGTTTGGAAAAAGACGATAAGATTACATTAGAAAAATCTTATAAAAAGTAAAAAATGGTATAAATGACTTTAACCCATAGTTTATAAAAAATTAAGAATGTTTTGAAATAATTTTTTAAGATACATGGATATGGATGATAAAGAGGTCCCAGTAGATAATTACATATAAACAACCTCAGATAATGAAGAGATTGTAGAATTAACCCTTACCCTGTATTTTTCCCTGGTCGATGGTAGGTTAACCTCCAGTATAATCATGAAATAATTTTTATTAAATTTTAAAAGAATCATATACATTAATATGATATCATATATGATCATTTAATATTGTTTTGTTAATAATATCTTAGTGTTATCGTCATTTCGGGTGTTCACTTACTCGTTTTATTTTATATGTTTTGTTACATATGTCATGATTTTTATCAATAGGTTGTATCTTATTCATATCCAGAATCATATCAAGTCCTTAAAAATTATTTTTAATAATCAAATGTAAATTAGTCTTGAATTGATGCGATGGGGAATGAATCTTATCGCGTTCGTGGAAACAGTAATCCGTAAGTATGCACGAGCGACAATATC
This sequence comes from Viscum album, assembly GCA_963277665.1. Classification (NCBI taxonomy): domain Eukaryota; kingdom Viridiplantae; phylum Streptophyta; class Magnoliopsida; order Santalales; family Viscaceae; genus Viscum; species Viscum album. Next base: position 23,790,844 of record OY728133.1, on the reverse strand, counting down.
ATTCTTTTGATATTAAAATAATATATAATTGGATGGTTTATCATATAAATAGAATTATTATCATGTTATATTTATTATTTACACGAATTACACATCATTATTACACCCATCCAAATAATAATGTATTTAATAACAATTACACAACGACGTGGAGACGGTAAGTCATACGTACACACGTATGGTGACATGTCATAAAAGGGATGGATAGAATAATGAATTTTGTTGTTCCATATTTATAATAATATCACAGTATATATAAAATACTGGATTTATTATTTTATAATGTAAACAACAAAGAAAAATGAAGTGGAAGAAGAAAGGAACTTGAAAGATGTGGTGAGATTTTTACCTCTTCTTCGGGTTCTTCTTTTTGATTTGATCAAAAGGGCTCGTTAAGATGGATTTATGACTAAAGAAAGGCCTCTAGGATTAAGTGAGGGAAGTTTATAGAATATTTGGGCTGGGTTTGTCCGATCCAAAAGGCTTTAATGGCATGAATTAGAGAGAAGGGGGATTTCCCTTTTATAAAAGGGGTGAGGGGAACCTTATGAAAAACTTAAAATATTATTTTATAATAAATTAATATTCGGTCTTGAATGACTCAAAAGTAGATTATTTAATGTTTAATGTGAGGATAGGTCTAAAACCACTCAACCAATAGGTTTTAGAGAGGTTTGGCTCACTATATTAACTTTATCTTTTTAATTCAACTCTTAGTTAAATAGTTATTCATTTACCATGTCTCTTTGTTTTTTTATATTATATAGTAAATAAACATACTATATACTTCTAATAGACCCACAAGTGGTATATTAATGATAAAACTATCATTATATATGTCTTTTTTCCAAACATTATATTTTTATGAATAGAATATCAATTTATTATACAATATTTGTTTTTAAAAACTCATTTATGTCAATTTTGACACTATTTAATAATTGATTTTTGTTAATGTCCTAAATACATTATTAATTCAAAAAAAATAATTTATGTAATACTTACATGTCATATTAACCAATAAATTTTGTTTATGTCATCAAAACATTCAAATTATATTTATTCTAACTTTTATAAAACCAATTATTTCATTTTTTTCATTAAAATAAAAATACTGCATCATTATTGTGTCATAAATAAATTTAATTATTAAATGGCTAAAAATTATAAATAAAGTACATTTATGTAGGAAATATTTTAATCTTTCTAATTAATATTTATAGGTGAAAATATAACATATATAACCCTATGTAAAAGTTGTTTTTCTAAGAGATATATTCTTATGTCATTATTGTATTTACTTTAACTTAATTAATATAAAGTGTCATTATCACTTACAAGTGGCTCCATGGGGTCCCAAAATCGACCCAAAGATGCCCATGGTCGGACATGTATCATCCAATAGGGTTAGGACATGTGTTAGGGTAATTTAATATTATTTTAATATTATTTCATTACCCATTTTTACCGGATTTACCCTTTAACCATAGTAAATAAAATATTTACCGAAGTAATTATTCATAATGTCTAAAAATAATAGTTACCTATTTACACAATTTGGAAATTATGATCCCAAATATGGAATCCATTTTTCCAAATTCCAAACACAAAAGTGGAAGAAATTAATTTAAAATTAAATCCCATTGTCAAAACAAAAAGCATGTTTTTTATGAAATAATAATTATCAAAAGATTCACATTCGTTTATGAATAGTTTATATGTGAAATTATGTCCAAAGACCAAAATTGGATTAAATTGTAAAAATATATCCTAAATATAATTTAAAATCACTCAATATTATAATTTATCACTATAAATTTTTTGGATTAAAAAAGTTGTTTTTAATTAAAGTTTAGTATTTCTCACAATTCATTAAAAATTGGAAGTTCTCATAAAAATACCAAAAATTCACCATAGGCTAATTTTGATATTCCGAATCCAAAAATAAAGTCCATTTTGAAAGATAAAATTTATAAAAATTCAAAAAATGGGTATTACTATTCATAACAGCTAGTTTGATTGGTTGTGGTGTGTGTTAGAACTCAAAGTTTCATACAACACACGCTATTGTATTATTCAAAGAGAAGCGTACCGTAGAAGCATGGGGTGTTACACAAGGGTCTAAATATGTGATTTTGGGGACACTATACCACCATATAAAATTATAAATTAGAATATTATAAGGTAAATAGAAAAAAAATAGTTGTGAAATTAGTAATAAAAGAAAAGATAGAGAAATGAAATAATAATAACAATAAACTGAATAATGAAAGAGCTGGCCAATGTCAATATAAAAATGTTACATGCATGTCCTGATGATGATTCAATATCTAAAACAATATACATACAATAGGTATTAAGTTATAGTATGGTAAAAAAATATAGAAAATAAAGTAAAATAAAATCCCTAAGGTTGACCTTCATGAGTATACCAAGATCCAGCTCAGTCCTATGTTTCAAACTCCCTATTATGATAAAACAACATAAGGAATCATCCATGGTCTTGTGGACATAATGTCTACTCTGGTACCCCAATGCAATGGTGGCTCGATCACGGTGGATATATAAATCTCAGTAGGATCCCACCCATGGTGTTTATGAAATAATCAAATTATTAAATCATTAATAATGTAGTGTACATGTAATATGTTTAATAAACAAACAGATTAAACAAAAAATATCCCACTCAGGTTCCTAAAAAACACATGGCGGCTCAACCTACTTCAGTTCAAGGCCAAAAAGTAAGTCTGATTAGATTCTATATATATTGGAATAATATATATAGTATAGTTATATATTTCATCCACCTATATAAACCAATTACAAGGAGACATAAGTTTCCCGATTCCTGGAATACAAGGTGTTAGTTGGAAAAGGCATAACTCAGTCATCCCTGACTAGTCTAATAAGTCTATAAATGCAACAAATATAGTACTTTCCCTATATCCCAATAGAGTGTTAGAAATCATGAATAAAACTCTTTATTGTGAGTGATCCATCATGTCAATACTCTGAATAGAGATTTTGGTTCTTCAGCTCAACATCCAATATAGTATCGATGGAGTGAGACACCATCAATCAGCACCTGATATAAGGGAGATTGATTTTCCTCCTTGCTCAACATACCCCTTACCATCATTCACACATCCCTTTTAAGGTGAAATCATATGAAAAATAATAATAACAAAATCCTTAAGGCATTACCTCTCATGTAATGTATTTAATAAATCCATTACAAACAATGATGTTCCATTCATTGTAATTCAAATTTAAAATTTTACTTAATCATGAAATGATCATCATGGCATTACCACCCTTTACATGACATTTAAAATAAACTATTTAACATAATCAATTCATTTCATTTGTACAATTTAAAAAAATCAAGGAAGTAATCCCATCATTACTTTCCATTCCATTTAATACAAACCAATTAACATACTAAATAAAGAAAAAAACAATTAATAAAGCTCAATGATCACTTAAGATATGTTATTGGAAAAGGGGAGTCTACACGGTAAATTTAAATTTTTAAAATTTGGTCCAAGAACCTTGAAGGTGCCTTGGTTCATTTAGAATTTGTATAAAAGGAGGGCCACTCCAATTAGCAATAACCAAATTCTCCATGTACTAGCATGCCAAATAACAAGAACTAACAAGAAGGCATAAGAAAACTCCTAAGGATTAAACCAATAGTGGGTTAAATAAATAATCATTACTTTTTATCATAGAAAACATCACACCTCATCCAAGGGATTTTAATATAAAAAATGACTTTTTTATCAAGAAATTCATTTAATCAATTATTAATCATAATTTGATTCACATTAAATAATATTTTTAGAGTAACTAAAAAATAAGGAAATTAAATTCATAAGGGTTAAATATAGTTCTTTGTAGGTTCCATTCTTTCTAGGTAAAGTGTATACAAGGTACAATCACATTATTAATCCAATCTGAATGCTTAAAATTCCTTCTGAGTATTTTAACATTTAATTACAAAAAGGGAAATATAATCTATCACACCTATGGGGTGTCCTTGATTAGGATTCACATCCTCATATCACTAAAAATTCTCAACATAAGTAATAAAAGTTGTGAAGATAAATTTAATATGTGGGAACCAATTATAAGATAATGTTCTGAAAAGAACAGAATGTGGTGAAACGTCTCTATTTTTAAAAGACAAAAAGAATTGATGAAGAATTCTTAAAGCATCTATATTATTCATAGGATGATTCACTCATCCAAACGCAAGCTTCAATTTGGTATGGTCTGGAATAAATTGATGAAACAACTATTTTACCTTAAAATTGGGAAAATATCTTTCACCTAGATAACTCGGTCAAGAAAAAATTAGACAAAGAATGCCAAAAATTTAATTGATAGCTTACCGATACAGATCCATAGAGACCTAGAGTCCTCTAATCTGATAACGAATGGAGGAGTTACATCAAATCCTATAATAGGATTGGGAGGAGAAACCCATGGATCAAGAAGAGAATCATGTGGTTAGAGGACGTGGAAAGAAATAAAAAATAAACATAAAGGATCATTAAGGGGAAAATGTTCATTTCACCCTAATAATCAGGTCTCATAGTTTGGCCACATAGTTTGGGGAAACTGTGTGCCAAAAATGTGGCACCCACTTCTTAAGAAACCACTTCACAAAGTTTCTCTAACCCTATTCCAACAATGTGATGAATATTGATCAAGTACATCCTATGTGGCACTATACATGTGGGATAGGAACATAGTTTGGGTAAGAATTGTGTTTCCCTTGTAGGGTAATTATAATCACCTAGAGCAGCTGCACAGTCTACTGCTGGGGGCCACACTATTTCAAAAAAACCATGTGACCCTATCTTTCCCCTCCTATTTTAAAATTTCAGAGCCCAATGCACCCAAAACACAATGGATCGTCCAGGGGGCCTCTTGGGCCATTACCCAACTCTAAAACACAACACATGTATTTTTTCTAACTCTCAAAATTACATTCCAAATATCATTTAAATGTATGGCCAGTACACTAAGTTCCAAAATTAAAATTCAATTTTATTTTTTTCTTGGATAAAAACACGGGTCCTTTCATCCTCCCCACTTTAGAACTTCGCATCCCTGAGAAGACTTCACGAAAAACAAAAACATCACTTGACCCGTGGGATCTGTGAAGTCTCATTTAAATGGTCATGTTGGGTTCCCAAACACCGAGCACCCCTCAAAGCTTAACTTTAAAATATGGACCTTCTGTTTGAAAAACATTGGAAAATTCTATTTTTTCAAATGAATCAATAAAACAGTACTTACCTGAGCCAATTTATTTAGAGTCATGATGATGTCGTCGTCTCCTTAATCATCTTTCCAAAGGTGCTCCCCACCTTAGGCTTTATCCTTATAAGGGGCAATTCCAAATCATGGTATACTCCAATGTTGAAATTTCCTACCAAGAATGCTCTTAAGAATTCTAACGACATTCCTAGCATGATTTATTTAACTCGGATAAATCAATTACATATGAGTCCATATCAAAGACCACACAATAATGAAACAGTTGAATCTCAATCGACCTAACTGAAATAGGTCATGCAAGATTTCCTATAAAGATAATTTTGACCCTAAAATACACCTTATATAACCCAGTTACAGGTTTTAAACTGGTTAATTTTTATTGAAAACATCAAACAAGAAGGAGAACTATTCAATCCAACTCCAACTGACCTTTCTCAAAACACTCGTCTTAGATGGTTGATGCATTTACTATTTAACTATGATGCCTTATTCCAAGGCATCTCACATCCCCCAAAGTTCATGCCTGACTATTGGTGACATTCTCTGATCAAATTATCAACTGGTCATTTATGTCATTATGCTTTAGCATGAATAAGGGGTAACCCAGATCCGTCCCATTAGAATGGTTACCCTTTAAGAATCACCTTAGATCCTAATAAAATGTATGGTCTAACCTCATATTCGAGAAAGATAAGTCCAAGGAATGATCCCAAGGTAGTATATACTATGTGTTTATAAGAGAGAAGTGTGTACATATACAAGAAGTCTACTTCAAAACATTGAATGGTCCTAGAGTGGCATCCTCTTAGAGGTTGAATCAGAGATGAATGATTAGTTTTTAAGATTATTTACATATTTTTCCTACAAGGAAACATAGGTATCACTCAGGACTAACCACACCATTATTAAAACAACATGTCCAATGTGTAACTCTGATAGGGATTATATCTCGAGCACAAAAATATTAAAAATTTAACCTGACATAAGGTCGATGCTCTCTTAGTGAATCAAGGATGACATGAAGATAGGTTAAATGCTTGTCTCTTTCATAAGATTACACAAAGTGGAAACCAAGAAATCCAAAAGAAGACTTATTAAACCACTACTGATTAACTTCTTTAATGGAATTCGCCATCACACTATTGATGCATCATTACTAAAATATTACAAGCCTTTACCCTTGAATTTCACACAACACCAATGGTGTATCTTAGGGGTTTCATTTACATACAACAACATCATTTTTTTCTTCCAAAAACGCACGAAAATGATTCAAAACATGCAAGTCACATGGGAATTTGAACAAGATCAACCATTTCCAATGGTCCTCTTTGATTGTGTAACTTCTACATGGTAGGACCCATATTCACCCTAACTGACATGATACTCCCCCTAATAGTGTCATATTCATCAAAAAAATAGCGAGAGAACAACTCCTCACAAGAACACTAGATCAAATTTACCTTATATGCACATGTGATGCTCATTTGAGTCATGATTGTATACGTTATAGAACATGTCATTAATAAACAAAACAAACCAGATCAGCATGTCAAAACACTTGATCCTCTTGAACACCATCCTAAACATTAGGATGAATTTTTTTCATTTAACAACAAGTTCACTCTTATTAAAAGATGACATGGGAATGTACTCAATAGCTTAAGGCTAAACGATCTCACTAAACTCAACTATTTTGTTAAATTAATAGAAACTCAATCAGTACCACATATATCAATGCATACTACCCTGATATTTTATAAGAAAGGTGGAACACCCTCATTAATGTCCATATTATATCGGACCTTTGCAGTCAAGTATCTGATGGTCCATAGAGAAAACTGACTTAAAGGTGTTCTATTTCATATGACTATAAAATAGACTGATGACCTCTCAAGTCTCCCAAAGAAAGTTTAAAGGGACATAAGACCTACAAGGTGGCTGACCATGCACTAGGAATGTCTATCCTTTCAAAACCGAGCATTACATGATGATCACAAATAGAAAAAGGCCATGAAAAACATGATCAACAATCCAAATAAGGGTTTTGTTTAGAAACTAAGAGTCTTTATGGGGTCAACATCATCCAAATGACATAGACCATTACAAAACTCATAGAATTTAGCATGGAATTTATTCCCTAAGGGTGATACCTACCTCTGTCCATCCCCTCAACAAATCACAAGTGTTGACCTCATCACTAGCTCATGCCAACTAGAAATCCACTAGGACTAAGGGCCAATCATTCATGACATTTCTAAAAATGAAAAGGGATTCCTATAGAAAATTCTCACATTTATATTCCAAGGAAACTTGATGAAATAGTAAACTACCCTTACATGAGGGTTTAAAAAAGATAACCACTATAGATTCCATTTTTTAAGTACCTAAATTGAATCACATTCCATCATTAAACACTTAAAAGGTTTAACTCAAAACATCAAGTACCAATTATAAAGAAAAATCAGATTATGTCTCATTTATGAATAGATTAATGAAAAATAGTTAAGACTTATCAGACTTCCTTTCTAAAATAATAATAATTTATTAATATCCTATCATATTTAGGAAATTTATTGTATAAATTTATTTTATGTTATAATAGATAAGTTTCCCTCGAGGGGTCTCACTAATCCAACTATGGTTCATCAAAATTCAACCCAATAGTAGTTTCTTAATTATTATATTTTAAAACACCTAAATAGTTCATCTCATAAGAAACATTCCCCAACTAACCTACTTGGTTTCATTTGTGAATTTTAAATGATAATCAACACATTTGAGTTCAAACATATATAGAATTTTCATTCATAGACATTTTAAATAATTTCATTATCATATATATATATATACAATATCTTAATTATATGGGTGGTTATCTACCAATCCATAAATTGCCTATACATTTTATAGTTTTCCATTTGTCTCCCATTAACCAAAATCATTAACTTTAAAAGTTGGACTTTAGTATCCTTTTCATTTTAACAGTGGTCTCTACATATATATATAAATATCAAAAGATAGTTTTATTATATGGGTTACCTCTTAAAATTTATAAGGTTCACATACACCTTAAAACTAAAAATTGGTTCTTGTTTAATAAAAACCAATAATCATAGACCATGTAACCAATTACATATATGAAAGAAACTATCATGTTATCATAAGAAATGAACAGAGAGAAAAATGATACATTGGAAAGATAATGATAAATAAGTAGGAAACATGGAATATTATTACATAAATATGGAAGCAGATTGACGTGATAAATACATCATCCAATAATGTCATATAAGAATGCATGTAAAAGAATTACCTAAACAAGTAAAAACTAAACGGGGTATAACAATCAAGGAAGGCAATCAGAATCATCGATTATCCTATAAATGCAACTACATGTCATGGAATATGCATGGAATGTGAATTAATATTTGCCTAATATGATGCATATAATGCTTCATCCTTTCCATACTATCCCATGGGTAAAATACTATAATCTCATAAATCAATAAGAAGCAGAAAAAACTCTAGTAACTCATGGTGAAATAATAATCAATTGTAATAATGAACAATATGAAAAATAGTGGCATCCCTAGATAGTTGTACTTTTCCCATTGGGTGGGGTGATCACTCCCATACATGTCTATTTACCAAGGACCAAAACATTCCAAATATCTTATCTATAAATTATTGAAATAGTGAGAAAAATGATACAAAATAACCTCTGATACCTCATTGTAACATCCCAACCCAACTGACCACTAAAACGGTCATTAGATCGATTAGTGACATTTCCTCTGGAACACCTCACCATAGGCCAAATGATACTGAATAGCATTGACTATGTAAGGAGGTGATATCATGGAGTCTATACCCTAATATCTGAGTATCACAATAGTATATCATATGGTAAATAACATAGAGCATTTTTGTAAGAAATAATAAAATAATGGAAGGAGAACTAGATGAATAATAACAATCAACTGAATAATGAAAGTGATGGACAACACCAATATACAGCATATGCATGCATGTATTGATGATGATACATAAGTGAAAACAATATACATACAGTAGGAAACAAGATATACTATTGTAAAAATAAAAAATAAAAAAAATCCCCAAAGGCAATCTCCATGAGCATCCAAAGCTCCATCTTGGTCATGTTCTTCTAACTCTTATGTACAAGAAAATAGCACAATCAATTATCCATGGATCTATGCAAAAAAGGTCTACTCAGGTACCCCTGTGAAATGGAATTCTGGGAAAGGTGTGAGATAGAAATCCTAATAGATTTCCACCCATAGTGTCTATGGATGAATCGAGTCCATAAATAATAACTAAATTAGAATACAAGTAATATGAACACCAAACAAGCTAAATAAATAAATAATAGCCCGATCAGGTTCTTAAAGGACACTAGGTGGATGTGCCTACTTCTACTCATGACCAAAAAGAGAGTTTCTGAATAACATATATATATATATATTATAGTTATATATTTCACCCACCTATAGGGACCTTGTACGTACGGACATAAATAGACATATAACTAGAATACTATATGTTGGAAGGACCGGGCCTAACTCAGTCATCCATAACCAGTCAAACGACCCTATAAGATCAAGAAATAGGGTACAAGTCCTATATCCCAATATAATGTGAGATGTCATGAAAAACACTCAAGATAATAAGTGATCCATCATGTCAACACTTTGAATAGGTACCATAGAACCACTACCCAACATCCGATATAGTATCAATGGAACGAGATGCCCTAACTGAACACTTGATATAAGGGAGCATGATTTTCCTCCATCCTCAATAGACCCCCTACCATTATTCCACATCCCATTTTAGGTGTAATCATATTACAATAATAATAAATGGATCCATGAGGTATTATTTCTAATGATATATATTTAATAAACCCATTATAAACAAGGTTGTTCTATTCATTACAATTTAAATTTAAGCACGCACTTAAGCAGGCAATGAACAACATGTCCTTTCCACCCTTTACATTTCATGTCACATAAACAGTTTAACATAATAAATTCATTTCATTAATAACATTCAAACAAATCAAGGAACGCATCCCATCACGATTATTCATTCCATTTAATAAAAACCATTTAATTTACTAAACTGAGACAAAACAATTAATGAATCTCAATCAGCACTTAAGAGGTGTCATTAGAAAATGTGAAATTACTTATATGAGTATATTCAAAATTTTATAATCAAGGAAATGTAATTAAGAGGTTCCTATGTTCATTTATAATTGGTATAAAAAGAGGGCCACTCCAACTAGGAATAACAATAGTGGCCTTGTTCAAGCATCCCAATTAACAAGCACTAACAAGAAGGCATAGGAAAATTCCAAAGGAATACACCAAAAATAATTTAAATAACTAATAATTATTTGTTTTAATAGAATATAACACACCACATACTAGGGTTTTTATTATAAAAACATTTCTTTTTTATCAGATAAATCATTTAATTAATTAATAATCACAACTCAATTCAAATTAAATAATATTTTTATAATGACTACAAAACAAAGAAATTAAATTCGTAACATTTCAATATGGATCATAGGTGGTTCATTTCTCTCACGGTAAAGTGTTTAAAAGGTATAATACGATTATTAATCAAATTTAAACACTTATAAGGTGTTCTAGGCATTAAATCATTTAAAGACAAAAAAAAGAAATTTAAGCCAGAACACCCACATGGTGTCTGCAATCAATATTGGAAGCCTAAAATCACTACACAAGACTCAATGTTTGTAATAAAATGTATGTATATCAATTTAATTTGAGGGAACTTATTTTATGGAAACACGTGGAAAAGGATGGTGTGTAGAGAAATAGTGCTATTTTATAAATGATGAAAAAATTGAGAAAAATATTTATACCACTTACCTTTTTCTTAGGACATTTCACTCGTCCAACACCAAGATTTGATTTGGTCTAGTTTGATATAAATTTATTAAAAATACATTTCCCCTAAAATTACGTAAATATATCTTACACCTTTATAACTCGTTATTGGTAAAACTAAATAAATAACGACTAAAAAGGTATTGAGAGATTACCGGTGTGGATATATAGAGACTGAGGACGCTCAAATATAATGAAGGATATAGGGTTTACATAAAAACCTAGAATAGTTTTGGGAGATAAAAGACATGGCTCAATAAGTGCGTCAGACAACTGGAGGTTGTGTAAAGGGAGAAGAAAACATTAAACCTCATTAAGTGTAAAATGGTCATTTCACCCTCAAAACTAGGTCACACGATTTTCCCTGCATGGTTACCCAAACCATGTGCCAACTATAAGATGAATAGTGATTATTTACTACTTAAGATGAACTACCCATATGGGATAAAAATGATTTTTTTTAAACCATGTGTAGCCCACACAGGGCATTTCTGCTCAACTACAATAGTCACACAGTTTGCTGTCAGGGGCCGCATGATTTTAGAAAAACAATATGCCCCTGTCAGTCCTCTTCTATTTTGAATTTTTGGATTATGATGCACCCAAAACATTAAAGATCTCCTGGAAGACCTATTGGTCCTTCACCAAAGTCTAAAAACATAACATTTATGTGTTAAAACACTCATAATTACATTCAAAATCTCAATTTAGAGAACATTCTATCCAATAAATGCCAAAATTCAAATTCCCTTACAATTTTTCATAGGCTCAAAATAGGGATAATTATATGATTCATAATGTATTTATATATAATAATTTTATTAATAACCTTTTTGGTTCCCAAATATAAAATTAAAGTCATATTTTTGCATAAAACATCATCATTCTTGATGATAGAAGAAATGGATCAAAAGGAGTCAATGTGGTATTTTAGGAAATAAAGTCTCATAGAAAAATCATTGTATTTAATTTAGAAATAATTTTTGAAAAGTTGAAAACATGTATAATCCCAAAAATGGAAGTTAAATAATATTGAAATTAAATTTCATGTATGTTAGAGGAATAACAATATTGGAAACAGTGGGAAATATGTGATAACCCAAAAAAGAAGTTAGGTTTGAGAATCTCCTTACCTTAAACCCCAATTTATTTAATCAATTTTTTTATCCTATTTAATAATCATAGTTTTATTATAACATGGAATCATAATTTAAATATTTTTATTTTCTCAATTATTATCAATTATAGTCATTGGATTTTAATACTTAATTCTTTTTTTGAAAGTTGAAATGTTTTGATATCATATTTTCCTTAAAATATCTTATCTTGCATCGATTGAAGGATCTTATGTTATTTCTATTTATACATTATTAATTTTTACTCAGTAAAATTTGAAATCAATTTATTTATAAATTTATATGGTATAAATAATTTATTATAATCATCTGTTATGGATGTGATAATTAGAGAGTTGTTAATGTCCTCTTAAGCGGTTAACTGGTCGGTGATGGGATGTTATCAAAATTAGAGAAAAGAGAAGTATAAAATGTTAATACATAATAAATATATACAAACTATTAGGTTAATATCATTAATACAATGTTAAAATATTTTTAAATTAATATTATAAGATTTGGTTTTGAAAGGAATAGAGATAAAGTGGAAGAGAATAGGAATATGAGAGAAAAAGTTAATGAAAACTTAAGCTCTTTGGGGTGTTGCTTCTTTTATTTAAATCTAAAATCCTTGAATTGTTCGTGTTGACTACCTTTAGAAAATTAAAAAGGATTATAAGGGGTTAAAATAGTGAATTTAGGTATATATTTGGATTTTGTAAGACGAATGGAAAGTAGTTTTATATAAGGAGGTAGAGAGGGTATTTATACTTGATGAGAGGGGTATTCTTAGGATAAAATATTAAATAAATATATTAATTTCATGGACAAAATTGTAATAGTTATATTACTATAATATTAATTTATATTTTAATAAAATAAAATAACTTTAGGACTTTTAAGGATTAATAAAACCAAATTAGTTATTTTATTGAAAATGAAATTGGAAAATGAGAAATTGTAATTTCAATGGAATAATTTAGATATTAGTCTTCGAAAAATGTTTTTTAGGTTTGTAAAATAAGTTAATTGTATTTAAAAGTTTAATTTTTCTCATTAAATATGTTTTTGTTTGATCCAAAATTTCTAAAACAGATTAGGTCATTATTACATAGTTAATGATGTAATTTAAAACACACATTTAAGAAAAAACTATATATTTACTATTCATCTAATTACTAATGTATTTTAGAAAATTACAAAAAAATAACCCTTAGAAAATTTAAACATGATGATTTTAGAAATATAATTCGTTTTATTAAATTAATTTTTCTAATTTTAGTAACATAAATTCGTAACGTAATGAATTATGATTTTTTGGAAATATATAATAATATTCTTATAGATTATTTGTGTTTTAATCTTGATATTTATTCTATATCATTATAATATTTATATTTTCTTAAATTACTCATGATAAAAATTATTTATATTACATTTTATTATTTGAGGAAAAATTACTATTCCAACGGTCATGTTACTATTCCCAATGGTCAGGTTACAATTCCTAACGGTCACATTTCTCTTTCAACTGAAACATTACAATTCTAATTGTAATATTACCTCATATAAATACCCTTTCATTTCTTCATTAATAAATCACCTCATTTCCACTGAAGGTAATATTTTTTATTTCTAAAATGTTGATTGGTTTACGATTTTTTTCTTTTCTATAGTGTTCTTCTTGGGAGTGATGATTCTAACATATTGAGATTATCCGAATTTTACTATTATAATGTTTATATTTTTTATTTTTTGTCACATTTAAATAATTTTTTTTCCATGGGTTTATTTTTTGACTAACATAATGATCTCTATTGATGAATTAGATTTTTTTTCATTTTTCATTTTTTAGTATATGTATAATACTATAAAATGTAATATAACCCATGTTTTTTCAGGAAAAAACGTCATTTATATTATAGGTTGTTAAAATAAGATAAATCACACTAGAAATGCATAATAGTATATTTTACCCCCAACTATCTCAAAACTTTCCACTTAAATAGAGATTTCACAATATTCTATAATCTCTTTCATGGGTGCATTTACAACGATTCTACATTTACAGACAACTGGTTTATAAAAAAATTTAGGTGAATAACCAATTATGAATGGTGATTTCAAACTTCAATCACAGAAAGGATTCACAATTCACAATAGCCACAACCCACACATCATAACAATTGTTCAAGTTCAAAGAAAACAACAATAATTGGAATAATATAAAAATAGAAAAAAAACATACAAACTCACCCTTAACCTTTAATTTCATTTTATTTAGTTCATTATCTTTTTTTTAGTTTTTGACATCCACCTAGAGGATGATCAATACATTCTAATTTCACATATGCATAAAAAGGATAATGATTGGATACCTTACCTCAATCAAGGCTTTCTGAATCATTGTGCAATACCCGTGAAATTGAATGAGATGTGTAAAAGACCAATATTACACAAAGAAATCCATAAAAACAATAATCTATATATCACTCATAAATCCCTTAACACAAAATCTATCAAACTAGTAATTCCCACAACCATAGACATATTCAGAATAAGAACGAGAAGAAAAAGTGAATGGATGGGAAGGGAACTAAACATAGATTATCAAGAATAATTATCTTGAATCCATGAATAAAATACACTAAAAAGTGATTAAAATACCTCAATGGAAGTACCAAGGTATGAAAAAAATCAGGAGAAATGTTGGGGGTGTGATTAGTTTCAAAGAGGTTCCATAATTTATACCCACCATATTTTTAAATGGACCATATCATAGCACCCCTAACTATAACATAGTGAATAGGGTTTTACCTTAAACCATAGCATAAGACAAGGAAAAAAACACAATAGAAATAAATATAACTCCGATATTGAATCTGCACCCTGTTCAATATCCAAATTTTATATACCCATGGTAAGGTTTTGGAAAAACCGATGAACCATGCTGCAACTACCCCCAATTCAATAAATATAAAAGAATCCAATATCCTAGGTCCCTACTCTACATCAACCATCCATTATGTAGAACCAAATTCCCAAATAAAAACCTTAAATAAAATATCCTGTTCATGCCATAGACACCCTTAAAATAATATAACCTTCATAACTTCCTCTACAGGACTCTACCACACAACTTACCTTCATTCTGCAACCACACTCCTCTAACCCATCACTATGTAGCAACTGATCTTCATGGTGTAGTCACATATCAAGAGGCCAAGAAAATAAACCCACATAATATCCTTATATATACTAAAATAACCCATGTTATTTCATATTCTTGGGATTTACACTCATGTAAAACTCCATTGACCCTTATACAAGTCATCTATTGCACAAGGAAAAAGTTCACACTACAAAACAACACTCACAAAAGCCATGTGAAGATGATTTCCCCTTATGTGAATCCCAAACCACCCTCATGAAATAACCTCATAGAGAAACCCATAGGTTTATAAATAAATCTATTTCCTAGATGAAATTTCAGAACTAACTCTACTAGTATTCTGTTCAGCCACCATCATGCATCCTTTACACCCAAACATCACTATGTAGGGGGACTGGAAGGTATGTGACCTTAAATATCAACCCTACCCTAAAATTTCCATTATTTTTCAATTTTATTATATTAATTATGTTAATATTTACCATCCACTAAATGATATAAAAATAAATATACATACATAATTTACACAACATGAAGAAGACGAATTCTTAAATCTCGTACCTCAAGGAATACATCAATGATCGTTGAGAAATAAAAATGGTATGAGATTATAACAAGTCCAACAATCATGGGGAAAACCAAAAAAAACTAGATTATATTAACCTATAGAAAAAATATGACCCAAGGATAACAAAACCAAATTTAAACCATTGTCACAACCTATCTATGAATAAAATATAAGTAAAACCCAATTAAAGAGAAGAAAAAACTCACCTAAAATCACAAATAATTTTATCTATCAAATATAATGTGTAAAGGAAATGAAATGAAACTACATGTACTTCATATATGTACCTATTTCCACCAAGGTTATGATAGAAAATTACCAAATATAGAAGAATCAGAATGGGATTTCAAATTAATATTGGAGATTGCGACATACAAAATTAATATGTTATAGGTCATGATTACGTTATGATGGGAATAAATCATTGTAATCTATAAAAATTAAGTTTTCATAAACCATAAATTCCCCATTTAAAACTTCACTAACTCTATTGATTTAATATGACCAAGGATGGTCATAGAATGATGACCCTCACCACACCCTAACATATGAATTCCCAAAAATCACAAGTAAGTCCTCAAACCAAGCCATGATGTAATGATATAACCATTAAATAATCCTCCCAAGTATTCAAATTATTATATATATTACCAATAAATTATTTTCACTCATAAAAAGTTAAACGAACTGACACAAGCCTCTTCACACCTCCACTGATTCCCCCAATATCAAGTCTAGTAAAGCGGAAAAGACAAAACTTAAGAGTAATAAATTAATACATAAGATTTACATAAAAAATAATGTTATTTATTTTAATAAATTCTTTATAGATATCATTAACACTATAACCTAATCTAGTTACACTATGACCAAACATTATCCTTAAAATAGTGTGGAACATAACTCTCATGAAATATTCCCAATTTTGGGACATAAGAACCATAATGTGACTTAAAACATCATGATGTGACACATAAAATTGTATAACATCCCTCTATTATAAAAATGCCTTTAAAGTGATACATCCATAGGCACAACATGAAACCTCCCTTCCATTTGAATTCTCAATTATAGTATCACCTCAATTCCTCTAACATTCTCCCCAAAAGATGAAAAGTAACATGTTAATAAGGTATGGGTAATTATAATGTTACTATTACAGTGGTTATGTATACTATTACAATGGAATATATAATTTCATAATTCCTATAAACTCCCCTTATTTCCTTCATTAATCATTTACATAGTTTCCCCTAAAGGTTCTCTATACCCTTTTCAAAATTCCAATCATATTTCAAACTTTTTATTTTATTTTTATAGTGTTTTTTATGGGATCAATATTACATGGAGACCATGATCCTATTCATTTTCAAATTCTAATTATGCTTTTTATTTTTATTAATTGTCTTATTTAATTATTTTTAACTTTACAGGGTATAATTATTTTCAATATTAAATGTTCCCTATTAAGGAAATAAATTTCTGTGGGTTTTTATTATGTGGTTCAGGTGTTTTATATTACACTATAAAGATGTATATTCAAGAAGCAAATTTAATATAGAAATGTTTTTGTCATTATATTATATCTTAAGAAATGTATATTATTTTGGTGGTAATAGATTTCTTGGGAATTTCTAACACTGCTAAAAGTATAATAGAGGCTTATCAACATGAAAAAAGGATTGTCCACCATAAATTTCCACCTATATGACCACTAATCACATTTAATAGAAGGGAACATCACATGGTAATTTATTCTACCATCATGAGGATAACAAAGAGGGACCTAAACCAAAATTATATCATAAACTATATGATCTAAAATATATCAATCTACCATCCTTGGGGAATGGTATGGTAACTTTCAAATCCACTTATGATCTCATCAATTCATCTACTACCATATTCATTGGGGACCCCTCCTAGGTCCCATATGATCGTTACATTATTGACCCATACCAAAACATGAGATCATCCTAATCACTACTTTCCCTATAATTATTTTTCACTCAATCATCTTAGAATAGTTATTAAGATCTAGTGTACCTATATATCATTAGACTTCAAAAAAATCAATCCCTTAAAATCTATAACCCCCAATTCATCATTAGTCATTTTCACTGAAGGATATATTAATAATATCATAACTCTATCCATATAATCATGAAAAGTCCTTTGATTTTCACCTAGAACCATGAACTTAAAACATTAATGCAGCACAAGAGACTAATGATCTATACTCTCACCTCTATTATAACATATCAATAAAATGTTTATAGAAAAATATAATATATTTGACTAACCTAGGCCCAAAGATGTGAATTTAGATAAAATTTAAATTTATATTCCCTTAATTCACCCCATGGGATCCATTATTCCCAACATAGTATATGCAATCCAAATGAAATAATGAAAATATTTATTGCATTATCCAATTTCTATAGTGAAACTTATAAAAATTATACCAATATCCAAGGTATATTAAAAAAAATCAAGATCCATGTGAAGAAGGGCATCGATCACCAACATCCAGAGTTCGGTTTCTTATTTCAAATTGTTTATTAAAATATTATGTACATCTAAATCACTAACCTAATATGAACCTCAGGTTTTCCTATTAAAAAATCCAACCATGATTTCAACCAAATTTTTTTACCACTTAGAAACAACCCAACCTCACTGATATCCTTCCCTAGACTAGTGATGATAATGAGTGTTACACCCCAAAACCACCTTTAATAAGATATGGTTTATTGAATAACATCAATATTTTTTAAGACTACAATTAAAATAATAACCCTATAGAAAATAAAATGGATGACTATAATAAAAATATGTAAACCTAAACTATGAAAAATAAATTATCCACAATCAACTAATATCATAAAGTGAAAAATTCATGAAATGTTAGAAATAAAGAGTGGAGTATTATACTTATGAAAAAAACTATAAACTCTAAAAAATAGAAAACCCATAACCCAATATACATTAGTGATATATAGAAACATAATATAACTAAAATATCCAATAAACATCTATGAAACTAAACTGGAACTACTCAAATCCTTCACTTACTCAGCCTTGAAAACCATTATCTAAAAGAATGGATGACTACATCTATATACTCACTCGGCCAACCCCAAGAAGAACTAAACAAAAAAACCAATATTTTACATGCATATAAATCAAATTAGTAAAATTATAGTATGTAGCGATGATCATACCGTTTATTTCATCCTAGTGGTGAGCTAATTCAATTGTTAATTTTGGAAACACCACATCCTAGGAATCTATAAAACACAAATTAAGTATAACATATTTAAGAAATATATAAACAACATTTCCAAGAAAAAAACTACCTAAATAACAAGTTATTTATAATATAACACACACCATAAAAATATAAAAAGGTCCGTTAAAAACAAACATTCACTATCCAGTATCCTGAATCCCAAAATACAGACGCTATACCACTATTCCACTATCATAAACATATTCATATCTAAAACTGCAACAGAAAATTAGTGGCATGTGGGAGGGAAATCCACTAACTAGAAAAACATATAATCCTACATCAACTAGATGTTTGGATACACCAATGAAGCCCCCTTGGGTAGTTGATTTCATATAGAATTATACTTCTATTATTGAAGTAATCTTAAAATACAATAAGTAAAAAATTCAAATAACCTTATGCCCATTATTAATTTACTAATAAGATGCATCATTATAATATCTATACAAACATAATCACAAAAAAAATGATCGTCTCTTCATCAATTTAATTACATTTTGATTCACATCATCTATGCCATCTACCAATTGTCTCCTCTAATACTCACATTATACACATAAGAAAACGTTTCAAGTTAATAAACTAGATTAATTAGTCCATATAATTATCTAATATACTAAACTTTTAAATACTCTCTAAATATTCAGACACCTCTTGGAAGAACACATCATTAAAAAATATCGTTGGCATGAAAGCTAAGAGAAAAAAGATATCAATTAATAACAGACTATGTGTTAAGAAACACATTATACCAACTTATCAAAAGCCACTAGACTGAATCACATCATCAGAATATCTCCTTCGATCACATTTTAAATATAATAACATCATCATGGACCTTCCCTAATATCTTGGGTTCAATTAAAGAAATATATTTTTATATGAATCACAAAAAAATTCATTGGACTACACAGACAAACACCCTTGACCAAATATTTTTTTAGAATTTTTTATCATCTTAGGAGATTTAAATCACTCAATTGATGGATCCATTTAATTATAATCAATAAAAGAGAAAAAATTATTTCCAATGAATTATTTTTGTTCAAGTCAACATCAATTTCTATGTCTTTAATTTTAAAATACCAAAAACACCTTATAAAAGATCTACTTTTCCCAATAATGATTCCAACATCATGATATTTGTGAAGAAGTGAGAAAATTAAATTATTTAATTATTGAAAATAAAAACTAGTCTTAAAATATTAATTTTCTCTATTTTTTAAAAGATAATCTATAATTAAATTAATTATGAGGTGGTTTGCTAATACGTGGAAGAGAGAGTGAGTAAGGGGACTCCAAACACATGTCCTTCATAAACGCCAACCAAGAATACCTAATTTGTGTGTGTTTGACACTACCAACAACATTTAAGATTCACATTATTTAATCATGACTAACCTTCTCCTTGGTTAGGATTGTATGAATGGTTCATTAACTTTTAATCTTTCACACTAATTCATTCAATCCCAACCCATGTTATAATTATCGCAAGTCCCTTTATCCTCACACTATAAAGTCTAATTAGATTGGTTATTTTGTGATTTATCTTCCATATACTCCTTTATAAAACTTTCCTATCTTTAAACTAGACATTTACCCACATAACCACTACATGAAAATATATCCATTGTAATTGGCGGCTACTTCATCTTTGTTTCGGACTCATCTTCCATGCATCATCACGGGGTATTCAAATTTTTCCATCAAATAAATAAAATCATACCCACAATGTATAACTACCACCAACCTCCCTAATCAAACTCCCTTTGACATATAACACTTTTCACTAGCCTTCTTTACTTCCTTAGTCAAACATGACCAGAAAACACTTCTGAAATTAGGATTTGTTCAATCAATGAAACTA
Source organism: Viscum album (assembly GCA_963277665.1). Taxonomy (NCBI): domain Eukaryota; kingdom Viridiplantae; phylum Streptophyta; class Magnoliopsida; order Santalales; family Viscaceae; genus Viscum; species Viscum album. The sequence continues at coordinate 23,769,590 of OY728133.1, read as the reverse complement.
GTTTGTCTGTGTTGTTTATTGGTTAAATCCATAGACTATGTCATGGTGGGGGATATGATTGACTATTATGGCCAAATTCACTGTTCACCCATATTAAATAGGGAAAATATAATTAATATTAATAAATTTCTTCTCTAATAATAATAATATAACAACTATTAAAATATAATTAATTAGAGGCATGGATAAAAATTGATGATGGTGTTCATAATTCTCTACCTCATTGGGGACTGATTTCACTCTAATAAAGAAACAAGAATTAATTAATTATTTTAATATATAAATTGGATTGGTTAATGATTGTATCCTTCTATCATTTTATGTAAGTGTTAAATGAATCATTTCACCCCATAAAATAAAACAACGTTATAATTTCATTCTAGGTTCTTATTTTCATGTTATCCTCATTTTCTTAATCAAATATATAGAGAACTAGTAGGAATCCCCCCCCCCACACACACACTAACAAATGAAGAATTTAAGAATGAATCATAAATCATATTAACATAATAACCTATTAGGATTGGGTGTCATAAAAATTTCTAGATAAGTGTAATAATATTTGGAAGTTATGTCTCTGAATGATATACATGGAAAAACTAGATGGAGATTGGTTCACCGTCACTATGGATGTTTGTATTTATGTTAGTATAAGTATTTTTCTAGAATTAGGATAGAGGAATATAGATAGAACAAGAATCCCATCAATGATATTAGTGGTATAAGTTGTGTTAAAGTGTGGAAATGTGGGTAGATGGATTATTGGATGCATATACTATGGAGAGAAACCACAATCCAGAGGATGGAGTGATGCAGAAAAATGTGTATGCCCTAAATGTGGCATGGGATTTCTAAAGTTTGTTCATGTTAGAAATAGTAATATTTAGGTTAAGATAAATTTAAAATATTTAAAGTAGTTATATAATTTTAACTCTAATGTATGTAACATTATTTCTAAATGATACATAAGAGCCTTTCTTGAATAGTTTTGTTCAAAAGAAAAACATTTGAGTTTTAGGATGATATATAAATGTAAACTCTGAGAGTATCTATTAGATTTCACTATTCAGCAGAAGAACCAATTGAGGTAGTTGATTCCTTGAACCGAGTGGGGGATGCCAATGAAGATAGGATCTGAGTGGAATTACCTTTGAAAATATTAGAATGTAATTTAACTAGATGTTACCAACTAGTATCTATGGGACTCACCTAATTTATGGTATTTTAAGGGAACATGTTCTATGAAAAAAAATATTAGACCATTGTGACAAAGCACATATCTCAGAAGGAGGAGGATGAGATAAATTTTGTCACCGTGGGGTGAGGTGGAAATCCCCTATGGAGTGCTTTTTTCTGGAAGGGGTTGTTGGAGGAATTTCTATGGTTCATTGAAGATGTTGTCAAAATGGGGTCCCATGTTACTAAATCTTTGTTATCGAAAGATATGTTTCCCTTAAAATGAAATTTTCACCCTTAATAAAAGATATAGTGTGTTTCACGAGGGAGTAGGACTAACTTTTAAACATTTTATTTATGTGTTTTTTAAATTTCTCTTTATGTCACATGTTGTTCTTTTTTTCTTATTGAGGATATTATAATAATTTTCGATCAGTCATAGAGTGTGTTAAATTAGTAGTGGTTTTCCTTATTTGTTTTGGTACACTATGTTTGTTGGTTCATTATTATTTTATAAGTTTGATTTCTTGATTAAACCTGCGTAACTTCCAAGGTGTTAGATTCCATTTATTGGGAGGTTCATCATACCCAAAAAATTGTATCAAAGCTATTTGGGAGATTTCGGATGACTATAAACTATCCAAGGTGTTCCAGATCTAATTTCAGAATAATAATATTCCCAATGGTCTTGTACGATAATTTTGAATGATGGTCCTAATTTCATAATCTATTAAGATTCATAAGGATATCATTATTTCATAGGATATCATTAAAAATGGAATGTTCTAGTTTTATGTTTCAATGGTGGAAGCTTTTAATATTGGAGGATGTTGGTTTTTCTACTTTTGGATAGTTTTCAATATCAATTGATAGTGAATCGGATGGATGTTAGTTTTTTAGTAAAAAGAGAATCCATGATAGAAAAGCACATAGAAATGTTCAGGAAGGTGTATGTAGAGACCCGAAGCCTTGACGCACATGGAAATTACATTACTTTTGCAGAATACTTAGTACATAACAAAAACACACACACAAGGATCGTAATAGTTTAGTGTCTTTGGAAACTCGGAATAAAATCTTCTAATCGTGGGGAAAGATCTTCAACATCTCCCATAAAGATCTTCCTTTTTTTTTACCTAAAACCTTTCTTTATATCCTGGGGAAAAGAAAACATAAAAAGGTGAGCTCAAATTCTCAGTAAGGGTAAACAATGGAAATATCAATCACATCATATACATAAGAACATAACTTTTGGAAATCTTAACCTGCAAAAGAGCTCATAATATCATAACATGGGATAAATCATAGAAGTGAAAATGAGATCCCCATAATCATAACATAAAACTTGAAACTTTGTGGCATGCACACATAATCATGGAAAATCATTTCTTGTTAGTCATGACTCATTGCCAAGACTATCTTAGTGGACGAAGTCCCTTTCTGAACCGAGTTCACTCCTCGTTTCAGTCCTATATCACTGAACCGAAATAACCTTCCGTTCCAGCCATGTCTATCTCATGAGATATAAAATCTTTACCCAATGCATTGGAGGGAGATATAGGTCCCACCCATCTTATAATGAATCCTTTCTTATGTGTGCCACATAATCATAAAACATACATCATCGCATAACACATGTAACAAAAATGGGATTCTTGAAACATCATGACATCATAAATCAATTCATATAAGATAAAGGAATTCATAAACATAATTCCATCACAACATAGTCAAATCAATGTAAAAATATGGAGAGAAACAGAACCCTTTATTATCTTAGATGGAAAATAATTTTGATAAAACACTTGAGTTGAATTCTTGAGGAAAATATCCTTTCTTCTTCAAAATCAATTTCTTTTCACAAAACATCGTGAAATTTTAAAAGAAAGAGATTTTATTGAAAATAGTCATGAAATCTTTTAGAGGAAGCTTCATTAAAATAAGGCTTTATAAAACAGTAGAAATCCGTTCGTGCCGTATAAGTTAAAAAAACATTCTTCGTACTTTTGTCGGAAAAGTCAAAAAGTACATCGTACAAAAAAAACGACAAAAGATTCTTTTCATATTCTTTACTAAAAACTCACCGAAGGGTAAAATTGGATTTAAACTATTGTAAGTGGATGGAAATAATATTACATATTGATGAAACATGGATGTGGATGATAAAATACACCCCAGTGAATACTTACGAATAAACAATCTCGGATAAAAATGAGATTGTGATATTTCCCTTACCTTTGGTCCGACTTGCTTTGTAAGTGTCCGAACCTCCTGTATAATGATTTAAATCATGTTATTGACTTATTACAGAATCATATTCATTGTTATGATATCATATATGGTTCACTTATGACATTATATTACCCGTTCTTTTGTAAATTCCATGTTAAAGAAGCGTTTTGGGTAAAATCGTTTCATTTATCGTAGGTGTTTTGACTTGTTGTTCTTGACATCATTATTACTTATATCATGATTTACTCACTTCCAGAATATAAAATATGATTTATATATTATATATATTCAGTATATATATATATATAACAGGTAGATAAATAAAATGAAAAACACCGTTCATGGAGACGGTAGTCCGTACGTACGCATGAACGCTGTTTTCCTTTCCTTATTGTCTTGAAATGGAAGTAAGTAGATGACATACATATGTATATATATACATAAATCCAGTAGCTTTATAATGTCATATATTTCATTATTATTTCTTATATATACATTATAATCATTCTTAAATGGTTAACATGGAGAATGAACCTCATCGCGTCGTGGAGACGGTATTCCGTACGTACGCACGAGCGATGATATCATTTCTATAAATATTGAATTGAATTGGAGTGGATTATACAATATATCAGAATCAATATGATGTTTTAATAACTATGTATAGTTATTCTTTACACCATTATACCCATCCATGTAAGGTGGTGGTGGAAAATAGATTACACCACGGCGTGGAGACGGTATTCCGTACGTACGCACGCGCGGTGATTTCTTTTTCCGTAGGATGGATAGATGGTGAAATAGGGTTGTTTCATACTTATAATAACATATCAGTATATGAGTGATACTGATGTTATTACTTCATAATGAAACAACCTATGAAGAAGAAGTGGAAGAAGAAATAAAGATGAAAGAATTGGTAACGGTAATTACCTCTTCTTTGAAGTGCCTCTTTGAGACCTCCTCTTAGGGCACTAAAATTGGTCTTTGAGGAAGACCAGAACCTCTATGATGTTTCTAGGGAAGTGGAGAGGAGAAATTGGCAGGGGTTGGCCGAGCTTGAGTGCTCAAATTGGTGTGAGGAGGAGGGGGAGGAGGTGTCCTTTTATAGGGGAGGAGAGGGGCACCTTAGGAATATCTCAAAATATTATTTTATATTAAAGTCAAAATCGGTTTATAATGGTTCCAAAGGGTCTTATTTCGAAGCTAAAGTGGGGATGGGTCGAAATCCTATCAACCAATAAGATTTATACAAGTTTAGGGTATTATTTTAACCTTATCAATTAGATTTAACTCTAAGTTAAATAATTTAACTTTTACCGTGTCTTTTTGTTTTCTTTCACTATATGGTTAATACACTTACTATAAAATGCCAAAAGAACCCCAAATTGTTTATTATTAATATATATATCCTTATCTAAGTCATTTGGCCGAACCTTAGATTTTTAGGAATAAAATAACAATTAATAATATAATATTTGATTTAAAAACTATTTTGTGTCAATTTTGACACTATTTGATATATGATTTTTGTGAAAGTCATAACAGAATTATATGTTCGAACCAAGTTGATTAAATCAACACTAATATATCATAGTAACCTAGAAAATTAGTGTAATTCATAAAAAGTTTCAAATTATATTTCGTTTGGTGTTTATAACATCAATTATGTCAATATTTCATTAATAAGATAATTACTGCATCATCTTTGTGTCATAAATTAACTTATTTGATGTCTAAAAATTACAAATAAAATACCATCATGTAGGAAATATTTTTAGCTTTCTAATGAATATTTATAGTCGAATTTATCTTATGTATAACCCCATATTAAAAATGATTTACTTATTAAACTTTGATTTTAACTATTTTAACCCTTCTTTAAATAAATTAATAATAAATGTCCTAATCTAATCCAAGTGGGCCTAAATGGTCATATTTTATTCCTAAGTTTGTTTTTGGTCGAATTACACCTGTCCAATAGAATTAGGACATGTGTTAGGGTAATATTAATATCATATTTACCCTTAGTTACCCTATTTACTATTAACCGTGGTAAAAAAAGTAAAAAGTTACTATTCACCAAAAAATTATTTTCATCTCATTGAACCACATTTTATTCCTTGATATTAACCGTGTCTCTCAGATTTTCGAAATTCCATTCACAGAAGCGGTAAAATTAAGTTTTATGCAAAATTCAGTTTTTAACCTACCACTTAGTAGTTTCACTATTCATCAAAAATTGATGTTTTTCAGAACAATGCCAAAATTTCATCCCAAGCTATATTTCATATTCCGAATTCAAAAATGAAGTCTATTTTACCAAATTCATAACATAAAAGTTGCATTAATTAATTTTATAATTAAATCCCGTTGTTAAAACAAATAGCGTGTTTTTAAGAAACAATATCTATCAAAAGATTGACACTTGTTTATGTCTAGTTTAAATGTGAAATTACATCCAATGACCAACATTGTATTAAATTGAAAAAATATATTCTAAATATACTTTAAAACCACTCAAATTAATGATTTATCACTATTAATTATTTCGATTAAAATAGTTGTTTTTAATTATAATTTAGTAATTTTCACTATTCATCAGAATATGAAAGTTATCCGAAAAGTACCAAAATTTCACCTTAGGCTAAATTCGATACTCCGAATCCAAAAATAAAGTCCATTTTGAGAGTTAAAATTTCTAAAATTTAAAAAGTGGTTATTACTATTCATAACGGCTAGTTTTAATAATATTTTAATAGTATATCATTGTTTCGTGAAACTCAGTATTACGTACCACACACGCTATCGAGGAAGGTTGTGATTGCGTGTAATGCAAGGCAAGTCAAGGATGCGTGTTGTGCAATCTCCTTTTGGTGTAGCATACAACACAAGACATTAGTGAAATATAAAATCTCAGGCTGTTACATTCTACCCCCCTTAAAATGAATTTCTCCCTCGAAATTCGTCGGGGTTATAAATGGTTTACTATTCGAAAGTTTCTTTAATAGAAACCCACATCGTAAAAGGGAATACCAAAACTTGGCTTTAAAAACTAAAGTATGAAATGTAACGATTACCCAAATAAACTAATCACTGGGTTTCCACATAGGTGAAAATATGGATATGGAGGGGAAATCTAACCATCATGTTCTGATGGAGAGTGGTAGAGAACATGGCTATGGAAAATCCAGTAATCACAAATCCATAGATTTGTGATGATATAAGGTACCATCTGATTCATCATGTATAAGATCACTAGGACAACATTTTTTGTTTTCAAGATCATTTCCCTAAAGTTGAAAATTTGCTTAGAATAAGTACTTACTTTATTTTGGTACGATCTCACTTTTGTTCGTGCCTTGAACAATTTCTACTTCATCTCTTAAATAAATGAAGTTGAATTTGTTATTCGTGAAGTGCTAGCAGATCATGTGATAGAATGACGGGTCATTCCATCTGTTTCAAACAAAAGGTTAGCAAGATTATATACATAAGTCGATCTATAGTGAGATTAATCACATATGGTTTCTAAAATGGACTTATACTTCATATATCATGCTGCTTAATATAATAAAACTAGTTTCTACTAAACAGGGACTTCCTGTAGGTCAGTGGTAGGCGATAAAGGCCAGTCGCACTTCGGTTGTGGGTTCGATTCCTACAGCCTTGTCCGAAGCGATGGGCTGTCGCCCGTCCTGCAGGTTGTCCCTTTTTCTAAAACTACGTTACTATAACATCCCATCAATAATATCGAAAATCTTCTATCCTTAAACAATAATAACTTATGTCCAACATAATCCAGTCTAATCTTTAGGCTTATACATAATACTGCAGTCCACTCTCATAATATAGTGACATCGATTACCAGAGATTTAATACTGTCGTTGATCCCCACATATCATAAGATATGTCTTGTTGGTCACATTCCAAACATTCAAAGTCCTTAATCGTGTATTCTCTTGAATACCTTAGTGAAAACATGAGTGCAGTTAAAAGTTAACACTTTCCACATACCAAAATCCTCAAAATTCTATATACTCAAACCATGATATCACTTAGTCCTTATATCAATCATGAGCTCATGAATACTATCAAATATTTAATTTTCTCCTTATCCCTTCATTATGCGCATATCATCTTCATTCCAAAAATATCTGAATAACCTTTCATGGATACTGGTAACATTAATCATACACTTTCAAAACACAAGGAAAGACAACAGTGTAACAATCCATAGATGTCTCTTTATTCCAAAATTACACATGATAAACATGTAATCATTCCACTACATTCTCAAACCATTGATCTAGCTTCAAAAATTCTTTCATCTCACATATCATTTGTAGTATCTTCATCATCATCCACATAAATACTACCCATATGACCATACTGATTCTCTTCATGAGTCTTTCCCTTAGGGCATTTGTTTGCATAATGCCCATACATTCCACATTTAAAACACTTAACCATTTTTGATGTCGTAGCAATACCATTATCCTCATCCATGGTGTTAACCGACCCTTTTCCTTTGCACTTACTTGCTTTGTGTCCTTCTTTTCCACACCCAAAGAATCTTCCAGTTCCGTTGAAACATTCTCCTTGATGCCTCTTCCCACATGAATTACATAGGGGAAATTGAACTTTCTTTCCTCTATGATCATCATGAAACTCCATCTTTCTCTTATTAGCCGAGTCAGGAAACTTACCAAATTTTAATTTATTGATCATATTATGAGATTGCTGATTCGGCATAATAATTATGTTTGGACTTCCAAATCCCATTTCATTATGAAGAATATCATTCCATTGTCCGTCATATCCTCCATTATCGTGAATCATCTTGTTTCCAGCCATTTTCTAAAACCCAAACAGAATAGTGTTAGATGCAAAAATCATAATAAAGGGGGAGTAACTTAAATATCTATCATCTTTGGTTTAATCTAATATCGTTACCATAGTTCTAGGACTATATCCTATACGTATACTTATCCTTAGGGGAATCCCTAGACATACCTTAGAAATATCTCTAGGGATCTCACTAACGTTTTCGCATCCTAGTTTCCAAAGGTTGACTAAACCTTTCCTCTGATACCAACTGTAGAGACCCGAAGCCTTGACGTACATGGAAATTACATTACTTTTGCGGAATACTTAGTACATAACAAAAACACACACACAAGGATCGTAATAGTTTAGTGTCTTTGGAAACTCGGAATAAAATCTTCTAATCGTGGGAAAAGATCTTCAACATCTCCCATAAAGATCTTCCTTTTTTTACCTAAAACCTTTCTTTATATCCTGGGGAAAAGAAAACATAAAAAGGTGAGCTCAAATGCTCAGTAAGGGTAAACAAAGGAAATATCAATCACATCATATACATAAGAACATAACTTTTGGAAATCTTAACCTGCAAAAGAGCTCATAATATCATAACATGGGATAAATCATAGAAGTGAAAATGAGATCCCCATAATCATAACATAAAACTTGAAACTTTGTGGCATGCACACATAATCATGGAAAATCATTTCTTGTTAGTCATGACTCATTGCCAAGACTATCTTAGTGGACGAAGTCCCTTTCTGAACCGAGTTCACTCCTCGTTTCAGTCCTGTATCACTGAACCGAAATAACCTTCCGTTCCAGCCATGTCTATCTCATGAGATATAAAATCTTTACCCAATGCATTGGAGGGAGATATAGGTCCCACCCATCTTATAATGAATCCTTTCTTATGTGTGCCACATAATCATTAAACATACATCATCGCATAACACATGTAACAAAAATGGGATTCTTGAAACATCATGACATCATAAATCAATTCATATAAGATAAAGGAATTAATAAACATAATTCCATCACAACATAGTCAAATCAATGTAAAAATATGGATAGAAACAGAACCCTTTATTATCTTAGATGGAAAATAATTTTGATAAAACACTTGAGTTGAATTCTTGAGGAAAATATCCTTTCTTCTTCAAAATCAATTTCTTTTCACAAAATATCATGAAATTTTAAAAGAAAGAGATTTTATTGAAAATAGTCATGAAATCTTTTAGAGGGAGCTTCATTAAAATAAGGCTTTATAAAACAGTAGAAATCCGTTCGTGCCGTATAAGTTAAAAAATACATTCTTCGTACTTTTGTCGGAAAAGTCAAAAAGTACATCGTACAAAAAAAATGACAAAAGATTCCTTTCATATTCTTTACTAAAAACTCACCGAAGGGTAAAATTGGATTTAAACTATTGTAAGTGGATGGAAATAATATTACATATTGATGAAACATGGATGTGGATGATAAAATACACCCCAGTGAATACTTACGAATAAACAATCTCGGATAAAAATGAGATTGTGATATTTCCCTTACCTTTGGTCCGACTTGCTTTGTAAGTGTCCGAACCTCCTGTATAATGATTTAAATCATGTTATTGACTTATTACAGAATCATATTCATTGTTATGATATCATATATGGTTCACTTATGACATTATATTACCCGTTCTTTTGTAAATTCCATGTTAAAGAAGCGTTTTGGGTAAAATCGTTTCATTTATCGTAGGTGTTTTGACTTGTTGTTCTTGACATCATTATTACTTATATCATGATTTACTCACTTCCAGAATATAAAATATGATTTATATATTATATATATTCAGTATATATATATATATAACAGGTAGATAAATAAAATGAAAAACACCGTTCATGGAGACGGTAGTCCGTACGTACGCATGAACGCTGTTTTCCTTTCCTTATTGTCATGAAATGGAAGTAAGTAGATGACATACATATGTATATATATACATAAATCCAGTAGCTTTATAATGTCATATATTTCATTATTATTTCTTATATATACATTATAATCATTCTTAAATGGTTAACATGGAGAATGAACCTCATCGCGTCGTGGAGACGGTATTCCGTACGTACGCACGAGCGATGATATCATTTCTATAAATATTGAATTTAATTGGAGTGGATTATACAATATATCAGAATCAATATGATGTTTTAATAACTATGTATAGTTATTCTTTACACCATTATACCCATCCATGTAAGGTGGTGGTGGAAAATAGATTACACCACGGCGTGGAGACGGTATTCCGTACGTACGCACGCGCGGTGATTTCTTTTTCCGTAGGATGGATAGATGGTGAAATAGGGTTGTTTCATACTTATAATAACATATCAGTATATGAGTGATACTGATGTTATTACTTCATAATGAAACAACCTATGAAGAAGAAATGGAAGAAGAAATAAAGATGAAATAATTGGTAACGGTAATTACTTCTTCTTTGAAGTGCCTCTTTGAGACCTCCTCTTAGGGCACTAAAATTGGTCTTTGAGGAAGACCAGAACCTCTATGATGTTTCTAGAGAAGTGTAGAGGAGAAATTGGCAGGGGTTGGCCGAGCTTGAGTTCTCAAATTGGTGTGAGGAGGAGGGGGAGGAGGTGTCCTTTTATAGGGCAGGAGAGGGGCACCTTAGGAATATCTCAAAATATTATTTTATATTAAAGTCAAAATCGGTTTATAATGGTTCCAAAGGGTCTTATTTCGAAGCTAAAGTGGGGATGGGTCGAAATCCTATCAACCAATAAGATTTAGACAAGTTTAGGATATTATTTTAACCTTATCAATTAGATTTAACTCTAAGTTAAATAATTTAACTTTTACCATGTCTTTTTGTTTTCTTTCACTATATGGTTAATACACTTACTATAAAATGCCAAAAGAACCCCAAATTGTTTATTATTAATATATATATCCTTATCTAAGTCATTTGGCCGAACCTTATATTTTTAGGAATAAAATAACAATTAATAATATAATATTTGATTTAAAAACTATTTTGTGTCAATTTTGACACTATTTGATATATGATTTTTGTGAAAGTCATAACAGAATTATATGTTCGAACCAAGTTGATTAAATCAACACTAATATATCATAGTAACCTAGAAAATTAGTGGAATTCATAAAAAGTTTCAAATTATATTTCGTTTGGTGTTTATAACATCAATTATGTCAATATTTCATTAATAAGATAATTACTGCATCATCTTTGTGTCATAAATTAACTTATTTGATGTCTAAAAATTACAAATAAAATACCATCATGTAGGAAATCTTTTTAGCTTTCTAATGAATATTTATAGTCGAATTTATCTTATGTATAACCCCATATTAAAAATGATTTACTTATTAAACTTTGATTTTAACTATTTTAACCCTTCTTTAAATAAATTAATAATAAATGTCCTAATCTAATCCAAGTGGGCCTAAATGGTCATATTTTATTCCTAAGTTTGTTTTTGGTCGAATTACACCTGTCCAATAGAATTAGGACATGTGTTAGGGTAATATTAATATCATATTTACCCTTAGTTACCCTATTTACTATTAACCGTGGTAAAAAAAGTAAAAAGTTACTATTCACCAAAAAATTATTTTCATCTCATTGAACCACATTTTAGTCCTTGATATTAACCGTGTCTCTCATATTTTCGAAATTCCATTCACAGAAGCGGTAAAATTAAGTTTTATGCAAAATTCAGTTTTTAACCTACCACTTAGTAGTTTCACTATTCATCAAAAATTGATGTTTTTCAGAACAATGCCAAAATTTCATCCCAAGCTATATTTCATATTCCGAATTCAAAAATGAAGTCTATTTTACCAAATTCATAACATAAAAGTTGCATTAATTAATTTTATAATTAAATCCCGCTGTTAAAACAAATAGCGTGTTTTTAAGAAACAATATCTATCAAAAGATTGACACTTGTTTATGTCTAGTTTAAATGTGAAATTACATCCAATGACCAACATTGTATTAAATTGTAAAAATATATTCTAAATATACTTTAAAACCACTCAAATTAATGATTTATCACTATTAATTATTTCGATTAAAATAGTTGTTTTTAATTATAATTTAGTAATTTTCACTATTCATCAGAATATGAAAGTTATCCGAAAAGTACCAAAATTTCACCTTAGGCTAAATTCGATACTCCGAATCCAAAAATAAAGTCCATTTTGAGAGTTAAAATTTCTAAAATTTAAAAAGTGGTTATTACTATTCATAACGGCTAGTTTTAATAATATTTTAATAGTATATCATTGTTTCGTGAAACTCAGAATTACGTACCACACACGCTATCGAGGAAGGTTGCGATTGCATGTAATGCAAGGCAAGTCAAGGATGCGTGTTGTGCAAGCTCCTTTTGGTGTAGCGTACAACACAAGACATTAGTGAAATATAAAATCTCAGGTTGTTACAGTGTATCCAAGAAATATGGAACATGGTCTAGAAGGTGGAGTTTTTGGTGAAAATATCAATGTAAATTTGGTGTTCTTCTTAATAATTATGAATAATATGTTTATTTGATATTTCTATATTGACTTTGTTTCACATATGGAATCATTGATGGAACTTGTAGAAAAAACTATTGTGATCAAAATGATTATTTCTAGAGGATCAACTTCCATAGGTTCTACAAATCTTGTTACTATTAGAAGTGGATTTTTGTACTACCAATGGTCTACCATCTCACTCGAGTTAGGTTTTTTTGAATTTTGGATTCTCATCACTCAATATACAAGATTGTGAAAAAGTTTTTTTTGGAATAATTAATTGGGAGGAACATTGATTGGGTGAGTGGCAATGATTTTCATCCAGATAATGAACTACAGAAATCCTAGTGGAAAATTCCCAATCAAATAGAAGATAACTATAATTTTCTTCTAAAATAAAATGGATAAATATTTTTGGGGTGGGGGATCATGGTTCTAGAGAAATAAGGAATATGAATATTTTATTTTGGATGAAGTTTATTCAATGGATCATTTCATTCTAAAGAATATATTTTCAGAAGTTAGAGGTTATATAATGGGAATAAAATTCACAAGGTTATGTGAAGAATATGTTTTCATGATCTGGAATGGAGGAACCAATGTTTCAAAACATTTTCTAATTATAAATTTTCTCATGAATCCAATATACTTCATAAATTTATCGATGAGGTTGAACAAAAGGGTATTTGTTATCTCCTCGAGCATGAGTCTGTGGAATTTTTATAATCTTCATCATGAAGAATAGTGGGTTATAGGTATTAGAAGATAAAATAAATTATTATTTACTGAATCTGGGAGGATGATGTTTTTTGGAGTAGTTGGAGTTATGGAATACGTGTTGTCAGAGGAGCCAACCGTTTGAGGGGAATAAACATGGAAGGTATGAATGTTTTGTAGGGAAAATGATGACTTCATTTTGGGAATTATTTTTCATAAACACTCCTTGTCTGGAATTTGGATATTTTTTTGTTCTCTCATATTCTAAGTATTTTGGAATTTATCCAGGAAAATGTCAATGCCATAATAGGTACAATACCTAGTCTTGGAAATGTATTTTTCTATAAGAGTGGTGATGAAATCCTTTTTTCTTTCTAAATCTATATAAATTAATTTTAGAAGATCATATGAGTATTGTAAGGTCCCATGTAATTGGGGTCCTTAAAGGATTAGGACTAGGATGGAATGTAGTGGGAAAGAAAGAATAGGTTTTTTCTTAGTTGTGTTGAGTATTGGATATCAAAATTTATTGAGGTTGTTTTCAGTGTGATTTTGTCAATTCAGAGGTACCAAACATACCAAAAATTATTTTTTAGGATATAGACTGGTTTTGATAGTATTAGTGATGTTTCATTTATGTTTAAAAGTTATCATATTGTATTATATTTGTGGATAATTCCTTAGAAATGTGGGGTTTTTGAAGGAACATGGCCAAATACTTAGTTATCGGCCCAACTTGTTAATAAATTTTAATAACATTTTATAGAGCTCAAGCCTATAGGATTTAGAGAAATTAGATGAGGTAATTTATAATATTTTTTGAGAATAAAATGAAAAAGTATTTTCCTAAAAGAATATGGAAGCATTATCTTAGTGGGGGGATTAGATGATTAGAATCTTGGTGAAGATCCCTGATGACACTACAATGGTAGGAAGAATATAATTTTTCTGGTGGGAATTTTTTGAATTCATTGAGAATGGTATTTGAGTGGTAGATTGCTATTAAAACTTTGAAAATTATTATCATGTGTTATATAATTAGGTTTTGGTGTGAAAACTATTTTATAATTAAGTGTTTGGATTTTCAAAAGTTGAGTCTCCATAAAATACAATTGTAAGAATAATATGGAGACAGTTTCACCTTTATTATGGATGTCTAGATTCAAGTTAGTTAATGTGAATATATAGAATCAGGTCAGCAGAAGTAGCTAGCTAAAATCAGGCTATTGTATATTGGATAAAGGAGCTAATTCATCAGTTATAGCAGTGTTAGCAACAATATACATGTGTGGGAATGAGGAAGGATGGATGTATAAATTCATGCAGTTGGGAGAGAAACCATATTTCAGAGGATAAAGTGAGCTAGATGGAATGGTTATTTTTCAAATAAGTAACGATATTTCTAGAGAAAGAAAATATTGGAACAATTATATCCTGGTGAGGATAAATTTATAAGATCTAATGAAATTTCATAATATTTTCTTTGAGATAAATGAATTTCTTTATGAGGGATTAGTAAGATTCATTCACTAGAATTATTACAGAAAAGAATATATAATAGGAATCATGATGACATGTAAGAGAAAAATCATAGAGTTTTCATAAATTATAATTGTTCACATGAAGGATCATCTGTGTTGGTCGTTTTATTTGGATGATTGGTGGGATGCCCGTGAAGATAAAATCTAATTGGTATTCTCTCCACAAAGATTATCAGGCAGTGAAACTAGATTTTATCGATAGGAAGATACAAAAATCATGTATTTTAGGATAATATGAAGACATATAATATTTGAGTAAAAATATTGGAGTGCTTTGATATATCACATAAGTCAAAATAGGGATTATGGGATAGCATACATCTCTATGGGGTGGACTTCCCCACAGAGAACTTGTGACTAAAAAGAGTTTCTAGAGGCATTGTTATGGTTCTTTAAGGAGGATTCCTTGAAGGATCACTTTGTAATTTTGGTTGGTAAGGGTTAATGTAAGATAAATTTCCCTTTTAACTCAATTTTATCCCTTAATGAACGAAGTTGTGAATTCCCCTATAGAGTAGGACTAATGTTCAAATAATGTAATCTCCATGTGTCATGCCTTTCTATTCATGTCATGTGTTATTCTTACTTATTCATTATTTATATAATTTCATATATTTTTTGTTCAGGAGTGATCTGGTGTGGCAAACAAGTTAAAGTTTGTCTTTTATGATCATATATACTAGTTTCATGATTTCATTCAAATCTAGTAAGTTTTAGTTCTCGTTTAATCATATATAAGTTTCATGGGGTTAACTTTCGTTGATTTCTAGGTGTATTAGACTTAAAACACCCCACATCTCTATCCAACCATCATATCATCATAACCAAACTACATAACCATACCCATAGCCATATCAATATCTCCAAATTATTTGTGTCCATATGAATCATAATCCTCAATCCATTATAACCAATTTCCACATGACACAAAATCATATGATCCAAATAACACATCATAAAAAATATCAATCCATACATGATACAATCATAATAGAAATGGAAATCTACCTCTCTCTTTGGACGTAAACCTGAAAAGTTTTCTGGAATTGCATCCTTGTAACAGTCCACCACTAGGGGAAATGACATACGTGAATTCCCCTAGTCATCTAGATATAATTGAGCAATATGGGATTTATGTCTCCCAACCCGATATGATTGGGTCCTGCTCTGCTCTCCTGGACATCCCATTCACCCTTGGGTAGAAAAGACCTGCCCTCTGGCGATGTGAAACTCACCCTACAGCGATAGTAGTCAACAAAGTCCTGGAAAGAGACTAACAAGACCATTCTAAGAATGACATAGAAGCATGTCATTAGAAGACATATACATCTCATAAGAAGTGATACCCACCAACCTCAAGAGTGAACTCCTTGCACTGACATACACTAGCTTTCCTAATCCCCAATGAAGTGTCTAGCATCATAACATCCTCAGAAGTAAAGATACAGAGCACAAGGTTCTCCATAATGGAAACATATATAAAACAATGGGAATCCCATGTATCAAAAGGAGGATAAGCTAAAACTGATGCAAATAAAAATTTACCTCTAACTGTAGAGGGTTCGGGATCCTACTCCTACTGGGTCTTCTCCACAACAAATTTATGATATGTACTACGGCCATGTGACCCTACCTTACTACCCTAAGCTAATCCACCCTATTTTCACTGGAATCATGTCGTATTACTACCACAGCCATGACCTCCTCCTCATCTTGAATGGCCAAATAAACTCAATTTCCCTATCTGATTAGAAATTAGTTGCCACACTCCTGAATGTAGAGTCGTAATAGAACCCCTATCACCATCTCCTGGTGAGAAAAACTAGCCAAAATACTGAATATGGACAATTTTCCCACAAAATAAGCACTCAAATGGGTCTATCAGGGACTGAGGTCTCGTATGACAACTCTTACCACAATGGTATCATACCACATAGCTACCTAAAAGATTATTAAGTCTACTCGGGTCTCTAGTCGTAGCCTCCCTATGGTGCTTCCTACTATTATTTGGAGGAGTACTAACTCTGAATGTTGAACCTTCGCGTCTCATAGCTCTAGACTCCCTCAGATTATGCTCGGTGATATGCACTTGGTTGGCTATAGAAGATATGGAAGTCAACCTAAAGATTTTCACCTGGGATCGGATGTCATGTCTGAGACCATCTTCAAATATCCTATCCAGAAATAACTCATCACCCCCAGAATTTGTGTGAAGTGCTATAGCTCTGTAAAGTGAGAAAAATACTCCATGACTGAAATAGTACCCTATTCTAGACCCATGAACTCTCAGGCTAGGTCGGCCTTCAATGTATCTTGGTAGAAATAGTTATAGAAGGTGTGCTGGAACTCATCCCAAGAAATAACTCATTAACGTCCTACCTATGATATCACATCCCACCATATCTTTGTGTAATATCTGAGCATGTAGGTTTTGAGATTCACCCTACTCTCAAGAGGTGTCTTGATATTCTCGATGATAGACAGTGTGGCTTCTAACCTTGTCTCTACTGCCTGAGGTCCCCCATCACCTGATAAAGTAGGATGATGCTGCTGCTAAAAACCCCACATCAACACTACTATGGATGGGGTAGGTTGCGGTGCTACAAATTAGTTTCGAATAAACCTCATGAAGCCTTCTTGAAACTGTGCATCATCACCTGTGATTGTTATAAATTTTGGTTCCCAGATTGGAACGATGGGAGGATCTACTGGTAGTCCCTAATCTACCATTTCTGGTGTCGGGTTGTTTCCTTCTATCAATTGTACAACTGGAGGACTTCATAGTGCCATGAGTCTGTAAGGTCAATTGCACCCCTAATTTCATGATTATTAAGGACTAAAACATAGAAGTGCAAGAATTGAATATGATAAGAAAGCATTCATGTTTTTCAAAATAGGGTTACACGACATGTATACCCTACATACGACATTCTCCATTAGGTTTCAACATGGGTGTGTACCTCTTCCAAACCTGGTTGGGTAACACCTCTAAACATGGTATGTCCCCCTTATGAAAAAGCGTGTACTTTAATTTTTCCCTCTTAACAAAGTTCCTCTACACAAAAAACGATAAGTTTCTCTCCTAGGTAACACTACACAGCGTGTTCACACTAAACACAGTGTGTACCACTTAAGTTCCATCTTCCCGTGTCATTAGTCACATGGTTGGAGACATGTTCGACACTACATGGCCTGTAAGAATAGGAAATGGTGTGTACAACCAATGTTTTATCCACCAGTGTCTTTAGTCACATGGTTGTATAAATTCCCTCTTCGACATGGTTTGTACTCCTAGAACACGGAGTGTTCTACCCAAGATTCCCACCCACATGTCTCTGCTCACACAGTCAGTCACATGGTTAAAGAATACACGGTGTGTACAAATAGTACATGACGTGTACTTAATAAAAGTTGTATCTTCTGGAATAAAAGAACACATGGCGTGTGTTCTGAATACCACACACCGTGTTGTCTGGGTTTCTGGATAGTACACCTCTAAAATTTATCTGGTACCCTTAAAAACTCAAATAAAACTATCAAAGTAATTGAAAATTCTAACCCGTGAGAGCCCACACTCCCACAAATCAAAGTTTCGCATCATAGTTAATATCATAACCTGAAAAAATTCAACTAAAGTTCATACATGATCCACCAAATTCTGATCCAAGAAGACTCATAACACCTCAAAGAAAAAAGGTTGCCCTCTATAAAAATTAAACATTACATATTATCAATAACCTATCAAATATGTGGTATTTTATCAAGGAATCTATCCCAACAGCATGCATATTTGTCACAACATCTATCACAATAGCATGCAATCGGTAATGCCCCCTAAATGGGATGATAATAATGCCAGACATGTGATCTCAAGAAAGTGCCTATATGATGAATGATATGGAATACCCTCATCTCATTGGATTTTAACAAAAATATAACCTCAATAATAGCAATGATAATAGGAAAATACAATTGAATCACCCAACAGTGAAATACAAGCAATAGTTGCAATTGAAAAAACCAGAAAAATTGAAATATTGGAGGTAAATTGGCATTTACCTTTACACGTGTTAGCTACTCCCAGGAAGAACTTATTACCAACTACATATTCCTTTTTATCCATGTCTATATTCTCCAAACAGTAAGAAAAACCAAAAAAGAAACCTCCTCTGATACCACATTGTAACATCTCGGATCTGGGTGCCGCCCAAAGGTTCCTCGTACCCGATTCATCACATGGCCTCAAGCGTATTTCCCGGAATGCTAGAGGCCAGTAACTAGTAGTGAGGTCCTTAGGTGTGATAGTGTGGAATCTATGCCCAGATTGGGAGTGTAACATAGTGGAAACAAATAGTAAATTTTAGCACAAGAAGTAATACCATACAATAGAAGTAAACATTATAGACTGATAGAATAAACATCTACAATATATATAAATAAATAATGCATGTCACATGTAACTAGGAAAGCATCCTAACAAGTCACAATGTAGGAAATACTATACTGAAACCAAATTATACAAAACATTGAACTCCAACATCATCACAAGTCTTAGCTTGGTTTCATGATCTCCAGCTCTAATATCAATCAATTACCTGATGAAGAAATTAACTTTCTATTATATTTTCCTACAACCATATACTCTATTTGAGCCCAAAATCCTGACCCAAATAGGGTGTGAGACAAATCTTAGTAAGAAACCAACAAAATATTTGTACCTAACTATCTATGAATATATATATATATCATGAAATTATGAAAAATGAAGCAATAAACAAAGAAGTATTCAAAAGTAAACAATCCTAATGTTTCCAATTACATTCATTTAAATTTATTAATTATTAAAATCATTGAGTAATGAACTCCTAGGATATAGCCTAAGCTCTGTATCCACTGTGTAATAGAAAAATAGATGTCCATAAGACCATCTAACAGTCAAGTATGACCAAGTCTAAGCATATTAATTGGCTTGGAATACTTGTCGCAATCAACATTCAAAATATCAAAATGACACTCTGGGTGGCTCACACAATCCAACCCTTCTGATCAAGTTTTCGAACAAAAAAAACTCTCTAAGGAAGTACTCACCATCAATTCTCCTTGTGGTCTTTTAACTATTACTACAGACTCTCTGAAGTAGCAATCAATGTCCATCTCCCACGTGGTCTCATAAAAGAATACAATAGACCCTATGAGGGAGCACTAACCGTAATTCCCTCTTATGGTCTCGCAACTTAAATATAACATACACTCTGGGGAAGCCCTCAATTACAATTCCCCCTATGGTCTAACTACACCAGGTTCTCGAAGCACTATGTAATATAAACATTAAAAATGATATCCAGCATCCCAAATTAATCTTAACTATAACATGGCTAAGTAGTTACAATGCATAACATATGAATTTAACAAGAATCAATAAGCAATCAATTCCAACCTAAAAAGAAAGGAAAGGAAACAAGGTCTACCTCACAGGCAACATAGACCTAATATTCATAAAAATTCAAATGAATAAATGAACCCATAAGGTGTCCCCTAAACATGATTTTTAGAATAATATATCAAAGAAAAACCATAATCTATCAATCAATCTACTTCAGATGATAATAGGGTTCAATTTCTTAACATGAAATACTCGAATCATGGGTAATCAACAATTTGGCATACGTAACTCAAAGGACAACTCCTAAAGGAAACGAACCACCTACCTCAATGTTGTACGATTGATATAGATGAACCTCATCCTTTTAATCAGTTTAGAATTTCAAAGAAGCACAAAAAGGTTAAATCATTCAACCTTGAATAACTCGAGAGAGAGGAGAAAACCTAAGGAGATATTCATGAACAACCAAGAAATCACCATGGTGATTCGAACACAACCAATATTGTCTGATTCATAGAACAGATGATGGATTGGTGGCTTGGAAAATATTTGGCGATTATGTACGCTCTATCATAAGGCATGTCCAGAAGAAGGTGAAAACAAGGGTTAGATATGACCCTGGTTTAATATCCCAAATAAAAAAGAAAAGTACATTGAATGTTCATTAAATGTTCACACCGTGTACCAGACTCAACTAAACCATGGTCTAGGATGTCCACATGGACATGTACTCAGCTGTTACATAAATAGTACATGGTTACACACATAAATCAGGTACATGGTGTGTACTCAAGAGTACATGGTATGTACTTAGAATATTTCAAAAATCTTCCTTTTCCCTCAAAAACACCCAAAATCAAGCTCCAAACCTAAAATAAAGATTCAGTTTCTTATAATTTTCTTTTATTAATATCAATTTAATGTTCAATGACGATGATGAAATTTATCTACAGAAAAACAAATTAGTATCATGTTTTACATTAATTTAATAAGTAGTTTTATTAAATGTGATCCCAATAAAATGAAAAACCATTTAAAATTTAAAAATTTTATTTTTTGGAGATATAAATAACTCACTAATCATTATAGAACATTAAATTTTCACCCACCATAGATTTATATAGGTATAAAATCATGTCAATCATATCATATATAACTCTCTGAAAGTTGAGAGGGTAACTCTTTATCTCAACCCGTCATATGTATTCAATCAATACTTTTTCTCTGGTAATCAAATACTCTTTGGGTTTACTAGATTAGTGTAAAAAAAATTAAAACAACAAAAATTGGCACTTAATCCCATTTGAAAATATCCTTACTTACTTTTCTCATACAAGATAATTCATGGGCACCTGCTTTGGCATGACTTTCCTGGTTAAATGATCAACGGCATGAAAAGTTTTTACATTGTAAGGAATCTAATACTTTTTATTTTTAAAGGGTATTTTAATCTCACCATATTATCTCATATATCCCCCTTTATATATGAATTATTCAAATTATTTAGTTTTTAAAAACTATATTCGCTACAATAAATCAATATACATAAACGATATGGATCTATAACTCCTTACACAACTCATAGCTTATGTTACTAACCCAAATTAAAATCCAAATATATCCAAACATATCCATATACATAAAATTCCTGAGGTATAAGAAATTTTTTTATATATATTATTTTAATATAAAAAATCAACAATTCTTGTAAGAGTATTCAGATTTACATCCCCAATTTTCTAAAAAAGGCATAAGCCTCTAGGACAGTGAGTAGTCCGAAAAAAATTCCCTCATCCCATGGTTACTTTACTCATGAGATATTTCAATCTCATCTCTATTCTAACATTGAATATGTATAAAATATAATTAACTTGTTAATGCAATCCCATAACCTAGTATAATCAAAATACATTGTGGAGGAAAATAAAATCAATTATCATACATAGCATGCAATTCCTTATATACATGTTTGAAATTTTTTAAAATTTATTAAAAACATTAAACAAAAGTGCATAATTAATCAAAATATAAAAATTAAATTCCTAAAAAGGTAGTGAATCTGTTAATAAATGAACAATTCATATATTAAAAAATAATATACTCTACTTAAGAGAAATATATAAATAATAAAATTATAAAAACTTTCTAATTTATTCATTCATTTTATAAACTCCATAATTAAATTAATATTAAAATTTATATTTATTTCCAATATGAACTCATGTGTATTATATTTTTATATTCCATTTAAATTAAATATATGATATTAAATAAATATAATCACTTTATATTCTAATTCTATTTTGTATATAATTTCCATAATCTAAGTATAACAAATTTAATATTATTTAAACTTCTATCATACCAATTAACAAAAATTATTTTGGTAGGGTTGAAATATGTTCGCAGATAAATTATTTAAATTTGGCCATTTTAAATTAATTTTTATGAAGATTTCATAATATTAAATATAAACTCTTATATTTTCCTATTTGTATAGATAAATAATAATTCATTTCCTATAATATCAAAAGGTATTTAATATTAACATTTTTTATTAGGTATATTTATTTAATAAATGTTTCATAACTATTGAATTAATTAATTATAAAAATTTAATAATTAAATAATTTATAAAAATTTTATAAAATAATTAAATATCCAAAAATAAATTTTCTATAATTTATTAACATTTTATAAATTATATGATTTAATTCAGAATTTAGAATCGAAATTTTTTAATTATTTATTGATGTTGTGTTTTATGATATCCTCTATATCACAAGGTGCTGCTAGAATCAAATTCTACTATATTTTATGATAGATAACTCTCATCTGGGTCATATCCTTTGGCACCAAGATTATCACCACTTATTATATCTTGTGATATCACTACAAGGATTTCTTTTGATCTATATGTGCAATAACCAGGTTTTTTCTCTAGAATAATATATTAATTTTTTATTTGGAAGGTACCTATATGATGTGGTATTTTTCCCCAAAATTTTTATCATTTCACAGTAATTTAATTGGTTTTCATCTGTGTTATCGAAAACCTTTGAATTTATCTTACGTAGGAGGCATTACACCTTAATAGAGGGTGTTGTTCCATGGTAGAAATGAATAATTTCTACATTATCTAATGTAAAACATATTGTGTCATGAAAACCATTTTCACAACATAATAGGGGTCAGGTTTCATTATTTTATTATAGTTGAATGAGTTTCCTTGGTAGTTACAAGGTGTTTTAATCCAACCATGTTTTTTGGATATCGTTTATCAAGGGGACATTTAAGACTCATATTATGGAATATACCATGATTTTGGACTGATATTGGATCATTACCACATGACATTGTGAATCATGCAATGATAGGAAAATCCTGGGTTTTTATTATAATTAATGTTTGAATCCATATTCTCATAGGTTATCCCTTGATTATATTTCTATGTTTATGGATCCCAAGACATCTTGGATGATCCTTCGACTGATGGTGATCATGTTGTGATCCATTGTTTCTTTTGAAGTGAAAATTTGTGCAGTTTAAATGATTAATATATATGGTAGGATTCTTTTCTCATTTAATGATCCATTATCTCAGGATGTATTTTTTATTATTTTTGTTCTTTCTTTTCATTTACTAATGATATAGATATTATGTATTTATAACAATCTCGATAATAATATAATTTTAGGGGAAGAAAACCTTGTTGATTAGTTTCCCTTATTCTCTATCACATTGTAAACTCTTTTTCTTTAATCCCTTCTTATATATATGGTTAAATTTACTGGAATCTACTATCCCTTATGATTATGGGTTATAGCATATATTCTCAATATCGAAGGTGTAAAAAAATATGATAGAGTGGGATGGAAAAAATGAAAACAACGACATTTTGTTTCATGGTTTATTATTGTAGTGTGACAATCCTTTTCATACCATGATGAATGGGAATCATGAATCCCCATAGCCATTGAATTGAAATATCATGTTGCAAAACCATATATGTTATTGTGACCACTCCATTCCAATATTGATTGTTTTTGTAATTAACTTTATTAAATTCTCTATTTTTTTAGTCAATATCGTGAAAAGATTATTATGTCATGGAGGTTATAACTATAGTGTGGAGGTGATAGTAGTGATAGGAATATAATGGTTATGACATTGTGGAGACAACTACAATCTTATCTATAGTTTGAGGTTATATTGTTATAGTGTTGAGCTATAAGTATCACGTGTCTTGATGTGATCGTATATCTCACAGTGTGGCTATGTTATGCCCTTGGAATAATGAATGGCCTAACATGATCCTTTTATGGTAATTTCTGTATATTTTAATCCATATATGAGATTAGGGTGAAGATATATAATATCCTAAAATTTTTCTATATAGATAATGATGATAAAATTATTTTGGAAAAACAATGTTATTTACATCGTGTTTTGGGTATGTTTAGTCTTTAGCTTTATAGGAATAATAATGGGGTTCATGTGTGATGAGTGGAGCATGCCTCAGGGTTTGGTACTCCCCTGGTTGTCTGTCATTGATAAGGGGTGGCACCCCTGAAATGTTTTATAGTTTGATACCCCTTCCCCCCAATAAAAAATGTGTAGGTCCTCTAAAGTTGAGTTATGGAGTTGTTTCTCCTTTTCTCTAGATAAGGTTTGGCTCCTCCATGGGTGTAATAGAGTTTTTTACTCCCATTATCAATGTTTTGAAAATCATCTAGGAAATGTTACACTATATATAGATTGTTTTACTCCCTTGTTCAATTAACCATTTTGATGAGGAGTGGGTCCTCTATTAGGGGTTCATTACCCCCTTGACTGAAAATTCTCTTGGTGAGGTGTGGTTCCCCCACTGTAGTTGGTGAGATAATTTGTGTCTACATTATGTGGGTAGTTTTTATTCATAGTTTTTTCATGGTGATATATTTCCATGGGAATTGGGCTTTTATGGTTGGAATTTAGAGTTACGGCTTTTTAACTTGAAATCATATTTGGGTTTTTTCATGTTCTTCTTCCCTAAGAGGGTTATCACTTACCATTATGGTTATAATATGAATGTAAATTCCTATATTTTTTCATTTTTGGTTTTTAAGGTATCCTCCTAGGTATTTATATACTCACCCCTATGATGGAATTATGACTACATGTGTCGTGTCTTATACAGATGATAGATAGTTTGGTGGTCACTTTTGTGGGCATGGTGTCAGTGGATAAATATATTAGCGGTTATAAGAGGTGACAATAGTGTATTATTTTCATGTCTTAATATCATTTGATATAGATATTATTTTTATTAGGACGATTTTCTACTGAGTTTTTTGGGCATTTATATTTCCATTTTTCCTTTATGGAATATGTGTTAGTACTGGGTGCACAATGAAAGTATAAAAACTAGGGAAATTGAAATTTTTAACTCTAGATTGATATATATATAGATTTCATATTCATCCAGACACCACTAGAAAATAAACATAAGTATATTTATGTGAAGTAAATTAAGCATGATAAAAATCAATAAAATAATAATAACATATTCGATTTTAATCAAAAATGTGTTTTGTTCACCCCCAATGATCATTTCTCAACAGAACCAAATCCAAAACCCTATAGATCATCCATAAACTATTATAAATATTATTGGATAATTTATCATTTATTTTTGGGTGATATCATAGATAAATTATGAAGCATTTGACATTCACACAGTCCTCGAAGCATCGTTTCTTTGATCCATGAGAGATTTCTTGGATCTAGGTGCTTCAATATCCTCTATCACCCTCTAGAGCTTGGGTAAGAAGGTGGATAAGTTATAAAAATCATAGGATCAATAGTTTATACGAATTTTTGGAAATTTTCATTATATAGGTAGATTAAATTTTTTAAAAATATGTTTAACCTTATAATTAAAAATTATTCGACAGTTATAACCTAGAAAACATATGACAATCCTTATAAGTAAATTATCACTTATATGTAACATAAATCATATATTATGTGATAAAACATAAGTAATTATTCCAAACTGTATCCCCCATAAAATATTTAATGAACCTTGAAAAATAAAAATCCATTCATAAAATATTTTCTTATATTCATATAGTAACTTTTAAATTCTAAAATCTAATAAATTTAACACTTATTATTATAAAATTGAATAATATTTAATTTTTTTCTTCTTGTGATTGTTTAAACATGTACATTACCCAATCCACATAAAAGGGCCCAGTATTTCCTAAACTCTAAGTTGATAAATATGCTTTGTATGTAACCTTTTGAGGAATTATCTCGATAGTAGTGACTTCCCTTCATAGAATATGTGTCGGGTCTAGACACACATCAAAGCCCTTATAGAGATATGGTAAATCCATATCAATAAAAACCAATCTTTGAAAATACACTCTGTAATTTAATATCATGGTCTCATGATATCTAATAATTAATGATTCATAACTTCATCCACCATCATTACATTCTTTTTATATTTTTTCAATGGCCTCACTGGATGGAATTATCTTCTTCTAACATGGAAAAAGATTTAGTAAATGTATTATCATCCTAGTTAACTAAGATAAAGATATATCTTACTCTACTCATAATTGAAAGACCCTTTCTAGATAATGCAACCATTTTCATGCCTACAGTGACATACCGGAAACAAGATACCTCTCCAAAAACATAAACATCATTGTAATCATCTTTCATTAAATTAGATGATCAGATCACACACATTTAAAATTATCTCAAGTTAATAGACCAATAAACATGTTAAGAAACACCTAAATCATGTGGTGTTCTTATTTCTAGGATAATCCTCATGATATCATATAATTTATATCACTAAGTGTGATCTTCATGCGAAGAATTATCAATTCGGATGACCCCCTGGCACCTGATAGTTAGACATAATATATGTCCCATCAATATTATGTATCTAGAATATAAGAAATAAATTATGATTAATTTAATCATATCATGAAATACCCATTAAAGTCTTAATATTCTATAACATTTTGATATGAAAAATAATATAAGGAAATTACCATCTAAATAGTGTTTATAGATGCTACAATACTATTCTAGAAAGATAACATCATACATAACTCTTTGTATCAATGATATAGTAATTAAAATTTACTACTCATGTTGGGTATTGGGAACACACTTTTATGACACTCCTACTTTCACTTGATACATCTTATCACCACCAACCTATTAGTTCTCCCATGATAAAACCATGTTTCTTTTGAGATATGTATTGAGTCATTGAACATGTCATGTTTTTTACATGGATGCTATGATATCTATGACTTCACCTCTTTGAGAAAAAATAACCAAATATATTATATACTTTATTATAACCCTTTTTCATCTATCATAACCTTGGAATTTTATCTCGTACCATTTTTATAAGATTATCATAATTTATATTATGCTAGTACATTAATTTCTAGGTATGATTCCAAGAACCACAAAAAATAATTGTGTATTCCAACTACTTATTTAGTCAAATTAGAAGTCTCACCATACATGGTGTCTATGGATATAGCTACCACTAAGTTCATTGAGCTTACCTTTCTCATCTGCTTATCCAAACTAAGATACTAGATCAGTTGATCAACAATAAGACGGGTTTATCTTCCCTTGATATCTATTGTTCCTTTATCTCTATTTATCAGGCACATATCACATGAAATTTATCATGTACTATTTGATAGTTTGACTAAATCATGTGTAGTTATCTTGGATTTAATTAATATGTTCTAACCATAATTTATTTATTAAAAATATCATATCTAGTACATAGTATTTCATATGTTATAGATCCGTCTTCAAAGCATAAGGAGTTCTACTCACGATTTTAATCTCCTAAAATTTCATATACATGTCTTCATGGATATATTTATTACATATGACATTGGAAATATTTTTCTCCAAATTGTCTTCAATTTTTATTTTTTAATACCTTTTCAGCTTATGTTCTTTGGCTTTGTCCAAGTAACCCATTAGATCTACCTCAGTAGATCTTGTTCCCTATAACTTGGCTTATTCCTTTAATTCAATCTTTGGAGATTAACTTTAGATATATACTTATGTATCAATAAGTATAATAACTACTCTACATAAGTAATTAACATATTATTCCTCAAAAACTATGGTTCTCTCACAATCCTCTTATAGACACACGGAAAAATCTCATTCCAAATCAATATTATTTGATCATGATGTTTTCATTAATCCATATATGTATCTCTATAAATTTCATTCCCAACCCTTTATGGTTTTGTCGTAGAGACATATTCCATAAGGTTTCCTCTATATAAGGTGTTATTGACATCTAATTTCTAATATAATAATCATAGAAAAGTTCTATGACAAGTATAATCAAAATGGATTTCAGAAACATGACTTTTTATAACCAATCAATCCTTATCGGTACCACACTTATACCACCCATGTATAATTTCTCATGAATACCTACCAACAACATTAAATCATCTAGAGACACTTGTCTAAATATATAATTATATTTTGATACATGAAATCCATATTTTAACTCAAATGAAGTTACATATCATAGAAATTTTCCTTTTGTAGTACTCTTTATTCTTAATGAATAAAATATCACCAGTCATGATGAATATAAAAACAAAATTTTCGTTCCAATCGTCCTATCCAATATGTGTCTCTGGAACCAAATCCTCTTCAATGAGATCTAATGGAACTTGAATCTATTACAACTACTTGTTCTTATAAAAATTTGACTTTTTTAAAGTTAATATTTATCTCACTGTGTGAAATAGATATAGAAACCCTCTTATTGAAATATATTCATTCACTTGATGGTAACTGTTGCATCATTGATATTTATATAATATGCTTAGAAACCTTAAAGATTATTACCTGACATTCACTTTGTGTTTTTATTGTATGCACTTTTATTTATTAACATATACTTAGAAAACACTTCTCATCTAATTGCATGAGTTATGGTAAAGAAATTAATTGCATATTTTTAACTCATATGATATCATTTTTTCATTATATTATTTATATAGTTAACAGTTAACACCACTATTTCTAAATCATGTCCTTAAAAATAATATAGGAATTTACAAAAACATAAAAAACGCACCATCGATCCTCCTTTTACTAACATCATGGCTCTAATGTGTATAAGGAAATGTGAGTTTAGGAATAAATACACTCTACATTTTCATGATAAATGAATGCTTGTGAGACTCATAATTGATCCTCATTTTAATAACATCATTCATATAATGTGTGTATGGAAATGTGAGTTTAGGAATAAATCCACTATATGTTTTAATGATTATTGAATGCTTGTTTAAGATATTATTCAGTTCAACAGCCTAATGTAATTCACATATTAGGATCAATCATATTTCTTTAATTATTTTTATATTCCTTAAATTTATTAAAATAATACCATGAAGTGCATTAAATTACATTTAACATCTACGTAAAATATCTTGCACATATCTTGTTAAACTAGTTCTATAATATTTTTAACTTTATCACTGTATATGATTAAGGTGTCATGGTTATTATACGAAATTAGAATTAATTTCTAATACCTAATAGTTTTAGCTCATTAAGATTCTAAACATCCTTCTTGGAAATTCCTTGAATTTTTATTTTGGATTTACTTGACCAATAAATATCTTTCCATAACAAGGTATAATGATTTTTATATTTTATATCAATCCTTTATTACCAATAATTCAAATATTACTGAACAGTTAATTGAGTTTGAAAATCCATAAACAAGATTCATTCCAAAATGAAATAATTTCTCATTATATCCAATGGATACTTGAGGAAATGTTTTGGAAATAATTAATAAAAATAATATTTCAACTAGAATCTGTCAAGTTAGAAAAATATAAATCTTGTTTTTCTCCTTGTTGGCGTAAGAATTGACCTATCTCAGATATTGGGAGAATTTAACATACTTATTGTAATGTTTATGAACTTACTTGGTGTATGAATTTGGATACATATATTTATGTCATATATTATACCTAATACCTAATAAATAAACAATAATATTTTGATGAGGGATGTATACACTATAATTGAAATCTTTCACTTTCTTTTTCTTTGATTCAATGAAATTCTTCTTCTAATGAATCATCTATCTATTTTTGAAGAAAATAGCATCATGTTCTATGATATTCCTATTTATATTTATTTTCTTAGAAAAAATTATGAATACAACATTGGTGTTACACTTTCCATTGGTATTTTCCCTCATATTTATTCTTACTCATCATAATAAATAATGATTTACCTTTTTCAAGTTTTTATAGACTTGAAAACCCTTACTCAAAGGTTATTGAAATAGATTCAATATAGTTTGTTTTTTATAGTACTCAATTAAATTGGATTATTTGGGTGATAAGGATATAAAAATTACATTATATCACTCATTTAATTCTTTACTTTCTCCTCATAAACATATTTGAGATATGACATCATGGTATAACCATCCTTGTCCTCATGTTTCTTTCATAAATTTTTTAAAATTGATGATAAAACTACGATGTAAACATTAAATACATCATCCATGAGTATCTTGTAAGCTTTATTTTCACCCTCAATATCTCCCAGAGGTGGATCAAATGGTAGTTCAATGGTGACCCTATCCTTAAACGCACATTATTTCATAATTATTGGCATGCTTTTATAACAAATAAAATTCAAGGATCTAAAGTTCTATCATATTTGGAAGATTATATAGAAAAATAATTCATCATAAATATAAAAAAATAATCTTTATTTAAAACTCTACATAGTGATCCTAACTCCATTAGATATTTTAAAACAACATAGGTTATCCTAGTTAAAATATATAAGGAAAAGGGTGATCTAGAAACCCCTATATAAAAATAATCATGTAAATAAACCATAACAAGAAGTTTATGAGCCCTAACATTATATCATAAAGAGGGTGATCATAATAATAGATACATAGAATAAAGAAATTGTTTCACAATATCATATAAATGTGGAAACAACCTTAAATATGACATTATAAACATAATTCAAGGGTAACTACCAATACTATCATCATAAAGTGGAAAATTTTCAATTGTGGATTAGGAAACTCTCTATGACCTTACATGACATATCATGAGACATAAAACATTACCCAATTAATTTAATAGATATATAATTTTGGTCTAACCCATCACAAAAGTTAAAATAATACATATGATTTCCACATGAGTAAAATAAACCGTAGATAAATCATAAGCATGTCAAACCCATTAGAAAGAAGTAGATATCATAATTCTTATTGAAGAAATAAATGAATGATAAATCATAAGGATTCCTAATAGAATAAGGAATTAATCGTTTTGATGTTCATAATTGAAAATAAAACATAGGTCTTGATCATTTAGTTTTAATATATATATTTCTTGTGAATTGTCTTGGATAATAATAAATAAAAATATACCATTTGGGTGATGCATTATAAAATAGGTAAAGGATATTTTCAATAAGGAATGACCTTATTGTTCTCCATAAAATTGGAATTGAAAAAATAGGGTAATCCATAAAATTATTATTGTTTTATAGAATCTAATCATGGATTAAAAAAATTGATGGGATGATGATTGATGTGATATCAGCAATAGGAAACATCCATTAGATTGGGTTTACTTAAAAGTGGTGATTTCAGAGGGAACTAAAAAATTGTATAATCCAAAAAAAATTAAATTAGACAATATATATATAAGGATCACACACACACATATATATATATGTATATATATATATTTATGATATATTTGAAAAGAAGATAAGGTAAAAGGAATAAAAATGGAGAGTGTGTGTTACTAAAAGGAACTATGGTGGTTCGAAAGATCCCTTTTTATGGTTCAGAACACATTTTTTGAAAACCTACCTCAAAAAAAACAAAGAAAAATTATCTTGAAAATATTATAAGTTAAATATTATTTTCACATGATAGAATACCCAATTGGGTTTCAAATTAAAAAGGATAACAATAGAATGATGGGGAATTATGGACAAGGAGGGTAAACCATCATTTAAGATGATATTAATTATTCTTAACACAATTTCATTTTGAAGAAGGAATTAATGTCATAAATAAATAATATTTGGATTAAAAGTGATCTCTAAAGATATAAATATGGTACACCCTATAAAATAAAAGATGAAACTCAAGGAGAAAAATTATAACTTAAGAAATCTAATTGAGTTTTCAAAGAACTGTAATTTTAGGGAAGGCATAAATAATATCCCACATAAAATAAGATAATTAAATTAAGTTAATTTTTATTGTTAAAAAATAATTATGATATTGAAAATCATGTGGTAATTGGTTACACTATAAAAACTAATATTTGTGTATAATATCAAAGAATGCCTTAATGAAGAGTGATTGAGATGGAAACCCATACCTCATGTCTGAAATTGCTCTGTTCTTTCACCTAACTTTCTAAGTCAAAAAATTAAGTTTTTTGACAACTTTCATAATAACCATATCCATTTATATTTCATTTTATTTGTTTTATTTTTCATCATGATTGACCAATTAATTACATCATCTCCACTTAAGTCAGTTACATGAAGTTATTTAGTCAATTTTTCAGAACCATTCATGGTACATTGACCAATATCAAACTATTGTAAAATAGTTTCCTAATATACATAATTTTATATTACTGTGTCCTTTGTTATTAAATTAACACATTATTTATATAGTTAAATATTTTTTTCCCATAAATGGACTCAAATTATAAAAGATACTTTGAAATGTTCTTTTTAGTAGTAAAATTTATTGTAACCATTTATTATTAATATTACATTGGGAATTTAAAATATTATCATTCAAGAATGTTAATTTTTTAGTAAATAACCTTTTTATACATTATATACATTTTTTATTCTACTAATATCAGTTGTAATTGAAAACAAAAGTGAAACATCATCATGTGAAGCTGGTAGTCCATGTATAGACATCGACAATGCTCTTGTTTTTACAGAAATTGAATTCAAGATTAAGATAATGTATATTATCACTTTAGATTAATTAATAGATTATAAATATCCTATTATATAAGTAAATAACATTTTTAACCAAACTTTTAAGTGGTTTAGGAAAACTTAATACACTATTCAAGGAGGTGGTAGTCCACACACATGCTTGATAATGTTTTATTTATTCATAATATTTTAGAAGAAGGTATAATATTGATGTTACAATAGTATAAAACAAAACATAATATTAATAATTATTATTTTATTATACTATCAGGAATGAAATGATTTTTTGGTGGTAGAAGTAGAAAATAATTAAGAAAGTGTGGTGGAAAATATTATCTCCCATTTGGGATGTTCTCCTTTAGTCAGCATCTTAAGGCAACATAGATATATATTTTAGAAAGAAGAAAGATTCTAAGACATAGTTAGAGGTTTTAGGATAGACTTTGGTAGATTTTGGGTAATACCTATGTTTAATTAAAAGTTTTGATAGGTATAGGGATGGTGGTACCTTTTTTAGTTGAAGAGAAAGTAATATTTGGCACATAAAACTCTTTAATAAAAAAGAGCACATGTTTCACATGGAATGAGAATCCAAAGTGAAAAATAATATATTTTTTAATGGTTTAGTTCAATGAAGCCACAACCACACTTATACATACATATATTAATTATTTTTTAAGTCATTTACTCTTAAATTTTTACCTTTTCTATTTTTTTATCCAAAGTAACTAATTCTTATGTAACTAATTTAATTTTAAAGCCTGAAAATAATGTGAGACATAATAAATAATTATAACCTTGTTATTCAAAATATTTTATTCTATTTATGCAATAACATTTCTATGTGTTCGGGAAATTAATCTTAATATTAGAGCATATAACGTGAAAAACACTTTTTTATAAAAAGTTTAATTTTAATTATAAATTTTATTTTCAGGATAAAAGTTTCAATGATATTAATTATATTGATTTAAATTTTTTTATTAAAATAGATTTAATTAACATTGGAATAAGTTATAAACCTAATTCCACCACGTGAATATTTTATGAAGAGAAATAGATGAAAAACTGTTTTCATTAAAACATTACTTGCATTTTTTAAAATGTTTAAAATGAGATTTATAATGTGAACCAAGATAGAAAAATACAAATAATATATTTACTAAATGGTTTAAATATTACATGAACCAAAATTCACAAAATCCATGGACGTAATGGTGTTAATTCGTGGGTACTATAAAAATAAAAACACATATTTCACTTGATGTGAGCATTTCACCATAAACTAAATAAACTATTATAAATTCTAGGTGAAATAATCATATTCAAATTCTAGTAAATAATAAACCTAAAATGGGGTGATATAAAATTATCATGAATGGATAACACATCAAATACCATAATGGTTAGATCATAAACATATGGAAAAAATGAATAGGGGAAAATATTTTATTTAAAATAACATAAAATATAAATAGTTAAAAATAAGCGTTAATGATAGACATAACATCTCAAAAAATAACACATTTATCATGGAATGATAAAAATAAAATATGAAATACATGACCTGAGACAAGAAAGTAAGAAATAAAGTGGTATAATCATAATCATGGAATTTCTTATCTTTGTGAACATGGCTACCCACCAACCCATTCAGTCATAAAACTGTGAGTAGTGTTAAAATCCATCATAACAACACTTTGTAAAACTATATACATGTTAACTAATTCACTTAAAATTTATATCTCATTATATATTATCCTTTAATAATTGTACTTTAGGTATATACAGGTCCCACCCATATCATAAGAAATATATTTCTATTCCGCTTGAGAAAAAAATCATCACATCATTAAATATCCAATAGAAAGAAAAATGGGTTTTATTAAATTTACAAATAATCATATAAATAAACAAGGGGAAATGGGTTTCATTGAACACTAAAATGAAAATAATTAAATTGTTATAATGAATCCATGATGTAATTTAATTTTTATAAAACATCCAAATCAGATCATAAATTAAATCTCATGATACCAAAACATGATCACCCAAAATAATAAGAAAATTAAAGAATAACGTAGCATGAGACATGAGAAATAACCCCATTAGAGGTAAATATATTATTTCTCTAGTGAAAAAAATCATGAAAATATTTTTTGAAAACATTTTGTTTTCAACATTGTAAAATTCATAGTTATGAGTCTAATTTTAAATGTATCTTTTCATTAAAATAATATAAAAATGAAAAATTTTATGGAAACAGAATTGGGTTAAAAAAATTATATCCACAAAATTATGAAATATAACATCACTTTAAAGGTAACTTCTTGGAAAAAACAAGTTAAAATAAGAAATTCTATAACTCAATGAAAGGAGTTTCAGTTACCAAGTTTCGTACCTTTACCCTTGATTTCATCATAAGTGATTTAACCTCCTATATCATAAAGATAAAAATACTAATTATTATTTCAGAGCCTTATTAAAATATATTTCCATTTATACTCTTCATTAATAAAAATTATCTTCATGTATAATATTTATATAACCTCTTATCAAGATTGGGTGTTAATAATCATGACTATTTTGAACTATGTTCATAAAAGTTTTGTAGATTTTATTTTTTCTCCAAAATATAATTGCATAAAAACAATTAATGGAAATGTAATTGATGTTTTATATATAATTATATTGTTATAATACCATTAAGTGTTAGTTTTAGTTTTATTTCATAAAATTAAAAACAGTAATGAAATAGTTTTGGGTTATTTACAGATACTGATGGCTTACCTTATAATGATCATTAATTTCATTCATTAAAAAATGAAACATATAAATGATATATATTATATATAACTATCATATATATATATATATCATATATACAGATAAAATATAAAATAAAACCATCTATGTTTGGATGTGATGGATATTGAAACATGGTTACTCATGGGGGTAGTAGTCCGCAAAACGCACGATTAGTGTTTCTGTTATAAAATGAATAAGAGGGGTGAATGTAGATAGTAATTAATCATTTGAGAGTCATAAATGAAATAAATAAATCATGTTTATTAATAAATACCATCACTAATATCATCTATTATGGGTGTTGATGGAAAATTAATGTTTCACTTTATTGAGTTGGTAATCCATGCACACGCACTAACGGTGATCCTTGTTTTTCTTAGTAGATGGAAGATAATAAATAATAGTTGTATCATTTATATAATAATATATATACAGAAAAATTATTATGATGTTAGTATTATACAATGGTTATTTTTGGTTTATAATGGAAAGAATAAGAAAGAAATGTTAAGAAATATGTGATACCTATGGTGTGACCTTGAACTTCTTCTTAATAAAGGCTTTAGATTTGAGGGATTCAGTCTAATTTTTTGTTACTGGGGACATTGTTTCATGTGGGGGAATTCATGAAGTTAAAAGTTGTGTAGGTTTTCAATGAAATTTCAAAATATTGTTGGATTATTGAAAGGGTGTACATGATATCCTTTAATCATACAAGAAAATGGTCACATTTGGAAACACTCATCATTTTTAAATAATTTCATGACACAATTCAAGGTTCAATGGATCAAAAGTGGAAAACATGTATTTTATAATAATATAAAGTCTAAAATCATTTCATACACCTACTTTAAAAAAATTAAACAGACGTGGACATTTACCCATAGTAAAATAATTTTTTATGCTTTCACATTTTATCGGGGTAACTATTTTTTAACATTAGTGATTCATTTTGATAAATAAAATTAAAATTAACATCATTAAATAATTATAAACATATAATTTTAAAATATTAAAATAATATTATCATATAAAATTACTAAATTTGTGAAAATTAATTTTAAAATAAACACAGGTAATCGTGTAGAAATGGTTATTAGAAAAAAGGAATTTTTTCATCTTCAAATTAATATATAGGATAAAATTATAATTATTACTAATTATAATGAAATTAATTACTTTATAATAAATTTAATTAAGGTAATGAATATTTAATGTAAATCAAAAATTTATATGTCCTTTAAAACACGTCATTCAAAGAGGAGAACAAGAAATTGTTTTATTAAACTAATATTTTTATTTAGTTCTACAAATGATAGACATGGTATTTTTATGCCCAAATAATATATTAAAATTCATAATTTTATGACTCAAATAAATATTTTATTAATTAAATTGTTTTTTAAATTCTATGATATACTTACATAGTTAAAAATCCAAAATATATTATATTTTTCAAAAATCTTTTTTTCGACCAAATATAAATCTTTTCAGAAAAAATTATAAAATCCAGACTAGGTAAATTTTCATGAGAGTAGTTAAAAATGACTTTTGTTTAATCAAATTTAATTTTTAAATTTTTAAATTCATTTTTTAAAGAAATTAAAATATAAATTAAAAATATTTTATTGAAAATAAACATTTCAGTATTAACTATTTTTAATTATTTTTCAGTTAAAGGTAGTAGCTTTTAATGATTTAAAATCATTTTATTTATTATAGATTTATTAATAATTTCCTTATAATATTTCATGGTTAGTTTAGGTTGGGGTTATTTTGTAACGTAAGTTATTGAACAAGGAATTTATTTAAAGACTAAGAACTTTGGTCATTACATTCGACCCCCTGAAAAAAGAATTTCTTCCTCCAAATGTTTTTGCACAAAAAAAAAAGAAAATTGAGGGTAATTTTCTTCATTACGTCATTAGGTACCCATGTGGACTCTTAAAACATATTATTTCCCCATATAAATTGTACAAGATGTCTGTTCTTTTTAACATCTCCTCATCTCTTTGATCCAAGATCTCCACGGGTTCTTCTTAAATTAAGAGGTCAGGTTCCAGTTGCACGGCTTCTGATTTTAGTACATGTGATGGATCTGGTATGTAATTCCTAAAAAATGATATGGGGAAGACATTATGATTTAGGGATAAGTGATGAGGGAGCAATAAGTGATGATTAATGACTCTACAAAGATCATGGGTATCGAAAGGACCAATGTAATTAGGGACCAGCTTCCATTTCTTCCCAAATCTTGTAACCTATTTCCATGGTGATATTCAAAGAAATGTATTATCACCAAATTGAAACATTATATACCATCCGGGATTATCGTCATAAATATTATATTGTATTTTAACCTCTTTAATTTGTTTTTTGATGGTTTTAACCTTATCCCTCATTACATGGACAGTGTATGAACTTATCATGTAACACCCCAAAATTTTAAAAGAGGAACGTCTTGTTCAATAGAGTATATGGAACAAAAAACTGAACATATAAGATAAGGTAACACCACAAGATTTTACAAAATATTTTTTTTCTAAAATAAATTCAATATCTTTGAAATATTGTGATGCATGCAACATTGAGTTTAAATAAAACGTGATACATTTTTAAACTGTTATCATTTAGACATAGTCATTTTAAACTAGTCGTTAAGTTGGTGGGTATGAATAAGAAAAATTAAATTATAAAATTTATATGTTTTAAACATTTATAAAATAAATTCAATGATTATCTATTTATTTTAAATAAAATAATAATCACTTAAAAGGAAAATTAATATTTTATAAAAATAGTATTTTTCTAAAAGGACATTTAGTTGTGCATTGTGAACAAAATTTTAAAATAAAATTTTAAAATTTTATAAAATATATTTTAAAAATTAAAATCAATTTTTAATTCATCATAACAAAAATTTCTTATAGTGAATTTTTTTTATTTTTCTAAAAATCTAAATTTTTCGATGAATAGTGAAAAATACTGATTTTTATTAAAAACATCATTTTCATGTAAAGAATTTTGAAGCCCAATTTTATTATAATTTGGTTTAAAATTAAAATTAATTCCATTATATATTTATTAATCAAAATATTTTTATTTAAAAAAATTATATTGAATTTTGATATAAAAAATATGAAAACTTTTTATATTTTTCTTTTGGAAAATTTTTTTCTCAACACAACTGTGTGTTTAATATTAATTTCAATTCATCCAATTATATGATTAAAATTATGAAAAATGAATTATATATTTATATAAATAAAAATTTATATTATCTAATAATCCCAACATAATTTTATTACCGTTATAAATAGTGAAATAGTAAAAATTATTTACCGTGGTTGAGGAAAAAATAGGTTTGTCGGGGGTGAAACTAGAAATATAATGGTTAAAATGACCCAAAACGTTTCTAATTTAAATTTAATGGTAATATTTAAACCTTATAT
Source organism: Viscum album (assembly GCA_963277665.1). Lineage (NCBI taxonomy): Eukaryota > Viridiplantae > Streptophyta > Magnoliopsida > Santalales > Viscaceae > Viscum > Viscum album. The sequence continues at coordinate 23,729,847 of OY728133.1, read as the reverse complement.
CTTTTAAGATTATATAATGGTTTTTTTTATATTATTTCATATAAAAAACAAGAGATTAATTCTTTCTTTTTAAAAATTCCATGTGTGTCCTCTACCCAACTTATAAAGGCCATCCCATCTATCCTCCTTTATACAATTAAAAATCCAACTATTTCTAAAAATAACTACCCAAATAATAAACTTAATCATCTCTCACACTATAATCATTTTATTGATCATAAATCCAACCTAGAAAGTTTTTTGGTGAAAACATATAGAAGTTGTCGGAAGAAGAGGTAATGTCGTTAATCAAGATTTTTATTTTATTTCCTCTTCACAATCCTATAAAAATTATTAAAACAATATGATATAATAACATTAGTATCTTATATACACTTATATTTTTTTATGTTATGGTAATTACCTAAACCAATATCCTCCTCTATCACATTGTAAATGAAACTTTTGATCATGTGTACAGCAGACCACTAATTCATGAACAAACGTAATGTTTTTCCTAATGGCTTAATATTGATGTATATAATTATGTATTAATTTATATATTTTTTATTTGTAATATAATTAAACTCTTGGAATTATAATATCACATATTAATTATTACTTTTCACTCCATATAATAAATAATAATTGTGTACAATGGATTATCACCTCACAAAGCGATGTGATTTTTTTTCACATGTGTATTACATGGAAGGTAATAAAGGATAAATTTAATTAATATATATGAAATATATGAAATTATATTTATTATTTAAAATTAATACACCACTCACTTCATTACCCTTTCATCCATTAAGGAAATGATAATGTCACTTTTGCGTACATTTGGTATATTGTCCCCATGAAGCGATGTGGTTCATTCTCCATTTTCAAAATTCAACAATGAATCTAGAGAAGAATATAATGATAAAATGATATTTATAACATTAATATATTTATATATTATGTAACTATATCCTATTTTCTATATCTTAAAATTTTATTAAAAAATAAGTATAATAAAGAAATCAATTAACAAACGAACAAATAGTGATAATGAAAGATTATTAATGAACGATAATATTATATTTTGAAAGGATAATATATGATATTATAAATATTAATATGTTTGTTTTATAAGTTTATTACATGTTTAAAACCACTATGTTGGATGTTAAAGAATTTTCAGAAAATGGGAAGCTTGAGGTAATGGGTTTCTTAACTAAATTTCCATTCATTGGGTTATACAACTAATTCATTGATAATATTATGAAAAAATATATATGGGAAATAAATATTTGTTGATTTATATTGTATTTAAACTTTTATTTTTGTTTATCAAAATATTTTATGCATAATCACCACAATGGTTAACTCTCACCTCAATGATATTAATTTTTTGAGGGTTACGTGTCAAACATCATTTTTTTGAGAAATGTGTTCTTTTATGCACTTAATTTATTTTAAATTGTATTTATAATTTCCCTTTACATTATATATCTTGAATCATTACTACATAATTATATTTTAAGTTAAAAATCATTTACCTTATTCATAGGATGTTATTATTCAAGAGTTACTAAAGTGTTAAGGCTTTATGTTAAAATCTCATTTTAATCGGGTTTTCTTATGCTTAATTTTCCATTAAAGTAATTTATCTAATCATGGTCTAATTAACCCCTTTATGTTTAATATCATCTAGTTATTCATGAATTTTTCATGTAATATTACCATTTTCCTCTCTTTTATACTAAAAATGATTGAGAAAATATTTTTAACAAAATATGTGTTTAGTTCTCTCTTCGACCAAAAATCATTTCTCTTCCAAATCTATTTTTTATAAATAAACAAAAAAACATTTATGATTATTTAAAGTAATTTTTTACCGTTAATATTATGTTTACAAAAATAAATCTAATAGGAATATTCCTATGGTTTTTTGGACAAGGAAAATCTTGACTTTTACTGTAAAAATGTGAAAGGAATCATTTTTAACATATTCGGCCAGAATGGAACTCCTTCAATGTCATGATTACTCAATGTCATAAATATTGATTTTAATGTTTCAAATATTATTTTTGAAATAATTTTCTAAAAAAAGTTGAAAATTTTATATTTAGATAATTTTTTTCAAAAAGAAAAGGATATTTTCCTTAATAAATATTCAAAGTGGTTTTTTAAAAAATACATCTATGTTGAAATCCTTTGATGTCACTTAAATTTAAATGGTTATTTTCCTCAAAAATTGTGTTAATATTTTTAAAATTATTTTCCTCAACAAAAAAATCCTTTGATGTTATGGATTTTTTCCAAATTATAAATAAATTTACAACTAATATACAAAGTAATTATCCCTTCCATTGACGGGGTAATACATGCCTTATTATCTTTTATTGAATGCATTCATTATGAAATTTCTATTGAATATTATATGAATTGAGATTACACAACCCATTTTTAGGGGTAATTCTTATGTTCTGCCTTTTGATTATTTTATTTTATTTGGCACAGAGAGATCATGAAGAAGTTATAAAAGGTTTGCCCAGATAGTTCCCCAATTCATTGGATAAAATTTTTGTCTCATAAGAAATCATGTGTGGGATTAGGGAGAAAACCAAATCCATTATGGGACTCTATCTGCCATGTGATTTTTTCTTGTAAATTATCATTAAATTATATTTATGTCTTGTTTTGGGTTTCTATAATATTTCATATGATATCATATTATTTTTGATATTCCTTCATATGATTACACATAATCCTTACCTTTATGATTTAATGATATACATTTGACCCAAACATTGTGTTCCTTTATAATGTTTATTCCCTTACTAGGATTTTAGATTAGAACATTTTCTTATGTATTCCTAAGGTCATACCATGAAATGTAGGATCTCAAAATTATTTAGGATTTTCTTATAGAGAACAAAATAAAAATATTTATTTTTTTAGATTCATATTGATGTGTTATAAACATAGTCTTCCAAATACACTAGGCTTTGACAATCCTTTTGTCATATTAATTGCTTTTTATTATATATCATTTAATAATATGTGTAAAAGGATTGGTTATTTATAGTTGGTGTTAGATTAATGGTTTCTTTAACCATTGAAAAATAAGATAATAAAACATTTGTTAGAAACCAGTGGATAAGTATAAGAATAAAAATATCTATAGGAAAATATCAAGGAATTTTGGCGCAGTTTAGAGCTAGTGGGTTCCGAGAAATGAATTCACTTTTTGGATACTATAAGTGGATGTGAATCTAAAACATATGTACCTAAGGGCAATAAATATTAAAAATACAAGCTGATATTGACTCTAGAGTTACATGGTATATGAAAATGGGCCATACTCCAAACCTATTTTTTCACTCCTTGGAGACATTCTTTGAAAATTCATAATATTTTTACAAACAATCATGAATTATTTGAATATATTATAATAATGAATGAATTAGTATAAACCTAATGATTCATATATTGTAAACAAGGTGTCATGATTTTGATATCCCATAAATTATTTTTCATGATTATGTATTTTCCAACAATGATTATTATTTCTCATAGTATTCTTTTTTGATTTAGTAAATTGTGGGAACCAAAAGTAACTGGGTTAATTTTGAATGTGATACACAATGTGTTAATGAGAAACAATATGTGGTGATTAATTTAGTAATGTGTAATGACCTTAACTTTTTTAATAATAATTGTTTCCAGAAATTGTGTGTTTTATTATTCAAAACAAAACCTTGGTTTTTTAATGAAGTGAATATAAGGGGAAATGTGGCCATATAGATTCAACAATTACAACTATTCAATTATATGATTTTTGGGAACTATACTCTTCATAATAATTTTAAAATTATCATTAGAGATTATAAGTAATATTTTGACAAAAGATAATTGATACATAAAGAAGAGTCGATGACCTCAACTAGTAGAGTCATGTTGTTTGAATCCCATTTAGTATATCTTGGGAGGTAGGTTTTATCACATGGTTTCTCCCTTGACCAATACCATGTTGATCTTTGACCAATGAATCTAGAATCAAAATCACCTAAGGGAGAAGATTAATTTAGTGGAGATTACCACACTGATGATGTTTATCGAGGCACCCCATGAAACAACCACCATCGCACACCTTACTCTTAGGGGGTACGTGGGTGTAATAAGAGTTTAAATTTCCCAAACATAGTTGTTAATTCCATTATTTAAATAAAATTATTATTTTATTAATTACATTTTAATAATAGTTTTTCTTAATAAAATTCATATGGAATTTGGTTAGTTGATTTTTTCAGGTAGAGATTTTAATTTTCAAAAAAAATACATTAATAAAATAATGTCTTATTGATAATTTTTATTTTAATGAAATAATATTATTAAAATAAACTTATTTTAAATTAAATGAAAAAATTAAGAAATTATTTTCAAGTGTCTGAAAGTTTAATATGCATTTCCTATCAACTATTATTTTTAATAAATAAGGTTTTTTATGTTCAAAAGATAAACTTATCATACTTAGAGAATTATTATGATAAAATAATTATCATTTTTTAAATAAAAACATATAAATTATGTTAGGGTGAATTTATGATAATTTTCAAAAATACTTTATTTTATTGCGAATAGAAAAAATGTAGTTTGTGTTTTTTGGGTTTTTTTAAATAAATAATAATTATTTTATAATGAATTAATTGATAATTAACCAAAATATTCCACATAATATATATTTTTTATTAATATAAATTATTTTAAATTATGTTAATTAATTTATAAATTTTTATTTTACTTTCCAAATTCTAAAATGAAAACTTTAACATTAAAAATGTTATTTTGTGAAAACATTAATTTTCCTTGCAAAAATAAATAATATAAAATTATGGTCAACTATTTTTCTTTTAAAATAACATAAAATTTGTCCAAAGTTTCTAATACCATGGTAAAGCCCATGATTCTTCATTTACCACTGCCTAGGTGTCCAAAGCCTTTATTCAGAAATTAATAAACAAATCCCAAACTTTTGCTATAAATACCCACCCATTTATCCTTTTTCGTTCACTCCCAATTATTACTACATGAATCATTAATATATTTACCTCTCAATGAGTCCTCCTACTGTGTACTCAAGCCTCTAAAGTTTTGATACTCCAGTTTTAGGAACTACTCTTCCAACTAAGTGAAATATCCGCTTCACGGTTCCATTCATATTTCCTCTTTATGTTGTATGTCTTTCAAATTTCCAAATTATGTTCTTATATACAATTTATTTTATCTATTTACTGTATTAATATTCATTTATGAATGTTATATCCTGGTCCCTTATCTTTTTTACCCATTTCTATAACCATATTTTATAACTATTTTGTTGTCAATTTTACTTGTCAACATTTCTTTTATCTCATCCAAAAATCCCCATTTATTTTGTTTATGTAAATAACCAAACAATATTATTTTACAAGGGTGTTCAGAAATATTTATATATTATTTATTTGATTCTATAATTGAAATATATAAAATCCTCATTCCCTTTCACTGGGTTATAAATGACATGAATATTTTATCTTTAAGAACTTTTTTTAGAACACCATGATTTTTATATGAATGTTGTTCCCATTATACTTCATGAGTAATTTAAGAAATTTTTTATTATGATCTATAAGGATCACATTAATTAATACATTTTAAGGGTGAAACCTAATATCTCTCCAATTTATTGGTTAAATAATTTCATCTCTACAGATGAAATGTTACACAATACCTTGGCGAATATCCGTGGTAAATTTTACGACACCTTGGCCGTTCACCTTGGTATTGTTCTTATGAATGTATAAATTAAATTTTATGTCCACATTTCCGTTTTATTATTCAAGATATTTTTATTATGATATTCCCCTATTTTTATTTCCTCATTCCTTTTGGATATTCCTCGTGTTCTTATTTATTTATTCCTCAAGATCAAATGTAAATTGTTTCTGTTGTTTTCCCTTACTAGACATTATGCTCAGCCTTTCCATTCATGTATGTACCCTAGTTATGAGATGTAGTAAGAGTAAATAGAATGAAATAATGAAGAATACATTATTGTTCTTGAGAATAATGTCTTAATTTTTCATGTATTATGTACCTTTTTTTCAATGAAACAAAACATTAAAAGATCCTTTGTTTGTACCATGTAAATGCAATGTTATATAATAAAAATGTGTTATTTCATATTTATTATCAATGGAAGGTTTAGTTATATATTTAAATTAGGATTTTAAAACATAGAAAGAACCCTAGGTAAAAGTTAAAATATATGATACCATCCTAGAATTTTAGTGAAGTATTAAGTAAGTGGTTTCTAGGAAAAAAAATCTCTATCTATATACGAATAAGGGGATGTGGATCTCAAAAAGATATATCTAGGGGTAAAAACCAAAAGCCCTACTTTGATATAGACTCAAATGGGAACTAGTGCAAAAAAATATGCCTTGTTGCAATCCTAGTTCGACACTCCCATGAGATATTTTTGGTTAATCACAAGCTTTGTATAATTATGAAGAATTTATAGAAAATTTAATAGTTGTTAACAAATAACATATTTAAGCATCATGTTTTAAGATATAAAATTATTTTAGAATTATAAAATTATTAAAAAAACATTTTTTCACTATGTTTTTTATTCTTTTATAAAATGGAATGAAATAGGAGGAACCGTGTAAATGGTGGGCACAACAGACCATGCGTCGACAACCCTCAGATGGATGTTTTAATGGAAAACATCATTAGATTGATGAATCAACTGACTTGTGTAGTGATAAATAACATGAATCAATAGAATAAACTAGATTAAACTTGAAGGGAACAAATTTATTTTTATCCCTTTATGTGTCAACATCCACCTTCTTTCATTGGATCTACTGACCCATTGATTTATGATAATTGGATAACCTCTATAGAAAATATTTTTTTGTAATATATTGTTCAAAATAAGATAAATTTACCCTAGCTATGTACCACTTAGATGTAAATTATGATTAGTGGTGTACAATAATTAAAAACAAGACTCAAATAAGTGATACTGAATCTATGGACTGGGGAGAGTTAAGGGGAACATTTTTCAAAAAATACTTCCCATGTTCAATTGGAATGAAAATAGAGGAGGAATTCCTAAAGCTGATGCAGAAGGAAAATGAATCTATGGGAAGATATGAGATGAATGTTACAATAATCTCTCACTACAACACTTATATTTTTCATGGATCTTAGTTGAAGGTTTGATAGGTTCTTCAGGTAAATAAGACCCCATCTATGGAAGAATCTAGATAATAAATACTACGATAGCTATGAGGACCTAGTGTGAAGTGATATAAAGGTTTAACTAGAGTTTAGATAAATTAATTGGTCCCAAAGATAGAATAAAAAGAAGTTATCAATGGATCCAAGATTATGTAGTGACATTTTTTATATAAGAGGAAGAAATAAAGTGAAACTTTTCACATGAAAAAAATGTGACAATTAGCATTTAGGGAAATACTTTCTCTGGACTGGGAAATTTTACAAGTGTAGATGAGATGTCCATATTGCATGGAACATTCATTGTGTGGTGATGACTAAAATTATTAACACGAAATATAAAGGTAAAATGGTGAAGGAATTGTATGAAGTCCAATTATTCAAGTGTGAACACCTTGGGAACTTTTCCAATCATTATCCAAATCCAATGTTAATAGATAGGAATCACCATCAACCTCAACATAGGTCAAGTGAGAATGTTTAGGAATTTTCTATCATGACAGTTGAAGTGGAATCACCAAATTTTATGGGGGAATGTACTCTCATTATTCTCTCAAAGATTGTAAGTACTTTGTTTGATTATAGTTCAATGTATTCCTTTATTTCCTCCATGTTTCCAAAGAATGTAGAATCAATCCCTGAACTACTAGAACTAAAGCTATCATTCAAAACTCCTGGATGGATTATCTAGGCATCAACAGTGTATATAACTCTAGTATATAATTAGGATAGCAGAATCTCATCACAAATCAATTATTTATTCCCATGCTAGAATTAAATATTTTACTAGGTAAGGAATGTCTCTCAATGTATAATTCTAATATAATCTTCAAAATCAATGAAATATCAATATTCATGAATGGAAAACCTATATTTGTTTTCGAAGGGGAGATATCCCGACCTGAGATTTTCTAGTATCACCTCCCATAACTGCCTTTATGGAAATTATTTATGAATATTAATAAGGAAATTAAAGTATACATACAGATAATGTTCTCATAGTTCAAAAATACATTGGCGTATTTCCGGAGGAGTTACCTATAACTCCTAAAAAATAAGTGGTAGAGTTATGCATTGAAATCATGTCTATAACTGAGACAAAATCAAAATCTCTGTATATAATGGAAAATTTTGACTTGGAGGAATTAAAGAAAAAAACTCCAATATCTTTTGGAGAAGGGGTTCATCTGACCAAGTGTGTCTCTTTAGGGAGAACTTTTTCTCTTTGTGAAGAAGAAGGATAGATCAATATGGTTATTATTTATTTATAGAGATCTTAATGGGATCATAATGAATAATAAGCATCCTCTTCTAGGGATTGATTATTTATTTGACCAGCTTCGTGGGGTATAATTCCTCTCCAAGATTGATCTTTGACCTGGTTATCGTCCATTGATTGTGAATAAAGATGATATTCTAATAAATACCTTCTGATCAAGATATGTTAATTATGAGTTTATTATTATTCCCTTTATCTTAACTAACTCTCATAATATATTTATGGATTTCATGAATATAGTCTTTAAAGACTATATTGATACATTTTTTTGGTAGTTTTTGTTGATGATATTATGTTATATTCTATAAGTTATGAGGAGCTTGAGGACTTTCTAAGGGTTATATTTCAAAATCTCTGGAAGGTGATATTATTTGGAAAGTTCATAAAATGTAAATTTTTATGACCATAAGTTTATTTCTTGGGGAACATTGTACCCAATGAAAGAAAATCAGTTTATCCTACAAAGAAAAAGGTTGTGGAGGAGTGGCCTCGTCCATTAAAAATAACTGAGATTCATAGTTTCTTTGGTTTAGAATGATATTATAGGAGGTTTTTGAAAAAGCATTCACAAAATTCTAATTCACTAACCAATTTAACTCAAAAAGGATCCAAGTCCATCTATACAAAGAAGGGTGAAGAGTGTTTCCAAGAGATTAAGAAGGTATAGGTTACTGCATCTATGTTAACTCTTCCCTCTATCATAGAATGAATCGTTATTCTTACTGATTCATCATTGAAAGGTCTTGGGTGAGTCCTAATGAAAAAAAGAAAGGTGATTGCTTCATCATCCCGACAGTTGAAACCTCATGATCATAAGTATCCTATGCCTGAATTGGAGTTGGATGTAGTTTTTTTTTCTCTGAAGATATAGTGGCACTGTCTTTATGAGGGGAAATGTGATATATACATAGACAACCAATGTTTGAAGTATATTTTTACAAAAATATAATTGAACATGAGATAGAGAATGTGGTTAGAACTTCTTATAGACTATTATTGTTTAGTTGTTTGTCATACCCGAATAGAAAACAATGTTTCAGATTCGTTATGTTGGAAAGACTTTATTGTGCTTGAAATGATGAGGTTTCAAGGAGATCCTTTGATTAAAGGCCTAGTAAAACTATTCATGGGAATCACAAAGGACGATAAATCATCAAAACTATCACAAATTATTTCTCAAGCATCATTACTAGAAAAGATCAAGAAATCTAAAAGAGAATATTTTTGTTACAAAAGAAGATAGAGGACGTGATGAATGGGAAGTTCCCTAAGCACAATATTGATCAAGATGGTGTACCGAAATTTCATACAAGGATTTGTGTTCCATCTATTCTAGAAATAAAAAATGTGTTGATAGATGAAGGTCATATGTCTACATTATCTATACATCCTTGAAGAACTAATATGTATAAGGACCTTTGTGATCATTATTGGTGGGATAACATGATAATGGAGACTGTAGACTACACTACAAGGTGCCTGGCGTGTCAATAAGTGAAGGAAGAGTGAAAACTTCCTAAAATGGTATTACAACCACTACACATACCATCAAGAAAGTGGGACAATATCACTATGGACATTTTCATTAGTCTCCTATGAATATCCAAAGGAAACAATGTGATATGGTTTATAGTAAACCATCTCACCAAGAATATCCATTTTATCTCTATCCATTAATACTTATATCTTTATCATCTTGAAAATATATACATAAAGTAAGTGCTAATTTTTCATGGAGTTAAAGTTTCTATCATTTCTGATAATGATCTAGGGTTCACTTCAAAATTCTAGAAAATTATTCAAGATTCTCTGAATACTGAATTGAATTTCAGTATGCCTTATAACCCCAAAATGATAGTTAATATAAAACTACTATTCAAACACTTAAGAATAGGTTGAGAACATGCTCAATGGGATTTAAAGGTGGATGGGATCAATATCTCCCATTAGTTGAGTTATCATACAACAAGATCTTATATTTATGTATTAAAATGGAGTCCTATGAAGATCTATATGGGAAGAAATATATAACTATTACTTGTTTTGATGAAGCTATTGAAGGAAAGATTCTTGTGCCTGGCCTTGTGAAAGATATGAAAGAAAATGGTCATTCCATCCAACAACACATAAAAATAGCTTAATGTTGGTAGAAGATATATGTTGACAACAATAGAATATACATGGAGATTGATGTTGGAGATAAATACATCCTTCGAATTACACCTTGGAAGAGCGTCATATAGTTTCTAAATAAACAGATGCTTATCCCCGGGTACATTTTCTCCTATAAAATCCTTGATCAAGTAGGATAAGTACCCTATAAGATTTCACTTACTTTGAATCTAGCTCAGGTTCATGACATATTCCACATATCTATCTTGAGTAAATACAAACTTGAACCTTCACATGTACTGAATCTTGAGGTTCCATAATTGGAACATGAACTCGCTTATGAGGAGCATCCAATGGAGATATTGGACCATGGAGACAAGGTTGTATGAAATAATACTACTTTCCTCGTAAAAGTTATGTGGAGGAATCATATATATAAAGAAGAAATGTGGGAACCAAAGGAGACAATGAGGAATAAGTACCCACACATTTTCTCAACCTAGCGAACGATTTTAATATCAGGGTTCAAATTTCTTAAGGTGGGAAAAATGTAACAGCCCGAACATTTTTAATTATAATTGTATCTTGAAATTGATTGTTATATTATTCAAAAAAACCATGTCTTCTATTGAAGTGAATATAAATAGAAATGTGACCATATGGATTCAACCATTATTACTATTGGACAATATGGCCATTAGAAACTATACTCTTGATAACAATTTTAAAGTTATCATTAGAGTTTCAATGAAAATTTTTGATAAAGGATAATTGATATACAAAGAAGATTTGATGGCCTCAACTAGTAGAGTCATGACATTTGAAGCCAATTTTTCTGATCATAGGAGGGAGATTTCATCGTTGGGGTTCTCTCCTAACCAATACCAATCCAAGGAACCCCAAAAAACTACCACCATCACACACCTTACTTTTTGGGAATACACAGTTTTAATAAGTGATTACATGCCCTAACATTACTATTTAATCTATGTGTTCAAATAAAATTATCATTCCATCATTTCTGTTTTAAGAATACTTTTTCTTAATAAAAATGATATGGAATTTGATAAAAATGATTTTTTGGATAGAGATTGCACTTTTCTAAAAATATATAATTATTATAAAAAACTAAGGTATTATGAATAATGTTTATTTTAATTAAATAGTATGATTAAAACACTCTTATTTAACAAAATTATAAAATAATTTTAGTTTTTTCAAATGTTAGAAATTTTACTATGCATTTTTTATTCGCTATTATTTTAAATAAATATGGTTTTTTATATTTAAAAGTTAAAATTATCATATTTAAATAATTATTATGATGAAATAAATATAATTTTTAAAATTATCATGTCAAAATTAGGTTCGGTTGAATTTATGATAATTTTCTACAATACTTTAATTTTTTTCTTGAATAGTAAAAATACAGTTTGAGTTTTTCAGTATGTTAAATGACAACATAATTATTTCATATTGATGTAATAATTAATTAAACCAAATAAAATTCTTAATATATTTTATTTTATTAATGTAATTTATTTTAATAAAATTTAATCAATTTCCTAATATATAATTTACTTTCCAAATTCTAAAATTGAAACATTACCATTAAAAATATTATTTTGTGAAACCATTAATTTCCCTTGAAATAATAAATAATAGAATATGAAATTAAACTATTGTGGATTAAAATAACAAAAAAAATTCCAATGTGTACAATACCTTGAAAAATATCTTGGGTAAGCCCATGGTTTAATGTTTTCCACTACCTAAGTGTCCAAACCCTTTATTTAGAAATTAATAATCAAATCCCCCATTTTTTCTATAAATACCAACCCATTTCTCCATTTTATTTCACTCCCAATTCTTTGTCCATGACTATCTGATAGTTTTACATCCCAATTATTCCTCTAAATGTGTCCTCAATCCCCCAAGGTATTGATCTTCATGTTTTAGGTACTACTCCTCAAGGTAATGGAAATCTCCACTTTACTTTTTCATTCAAGTTTCCTCTTTATGTGGTATGTCATTAAAATTTCCAAACAAAGTTATTATGTAAAATTTGTTTTTTCTATTTACTATATAAAGATTGTTTTATGAGTGGGGGACCCTTTTACCCCTCTCTTTTTAACCCTTTTCTAAAACCATATTTTATACTCATTATGCTGCCAATTTTACTTCTCAAATTTTCTCTTTTCTCCTTATGAAATTCCATTTTATTTAGATAATGTGAATACCAAAACCTCTTTATTTTATAGTTTTATTCACTAATATGTAAAAAATAATTTATTTTATTATGAAATTGACATACATAAAACATGAATTCGTTTCCATGGGTTATATATGATATAAGGATCTTGTCTTTAAGCACTGTTTTTTTAAAATGCCATCATTTTTATACGAAACCCAATTATTTGATTATCAATGGGTTATTTATGAAATGTTTTATTGTAAAATATGTGGCTCATATTAATTAATAAATATGAAGGGTGTGTGCTAATAGTTCTTCAATTAATTGGGTAAATAATTTAATCACTAGAGATGAAAGGTTGCAAGATACCTTGGTGAATAACCTTGGTAATTTTTACGACACCTTGGTGATTAACCTTGGATATATGCTTATGAATGTCTAAATTAACATTTTTAGACACATTTCCAAGAAAATATTTAATTTATTTTTATTATGATATGCCCCTTTTTTATTTTCTCTTTATTTTATGATATTCCTCATGTTCTTATTGATTGTTTCTTCAAGATCACAAGTAAAATGTCTCTTGTTTTCCCTTATTGGTCCATATTCTCAACATTTCCTTTAATGTATGTCCACATGTTATGAGATGAAGTAAAAGTAAATATAATGAACCAATTTATAATCCATTAAAATTGTTTAGAATTTATATTAATGTTTTCATGTATTATATACGTTTTTATGAGAAACTAAACCTAAAAAATATCTTCTTTTTATACCATGTCAATGAAAAGTTATGTAATAAAAATAAGGGATGCCATATAAAAGATATTTTTATAATTAATAACAATATATCGTAATATATTATTAACAGATTAAAGGTTAACCATCTCTCGAACTCACTATTGAAGATAAATAATGTGTTTACTAAGAGTTTGGGTGGTGGAGACCATGGAGGATAGAAGATTCATTTTGTTATATATCAAAAATGTGGTAAGAAGCACTCAAGGAAATGTCTCAAAGGAATGGGAATATATTTTATATGTGGAGAATAAGGGCACAAGGTAAGTAATTTCTGGGGAAAATGGAAACATCAGTTAATGAAATGGATGTGAATAATGGCATCTATAAGGCATCATCAATGTTTGAATGTTTTAAATGTGGAAATGATGAGAATTATGAAAATATATTTATAACGGTGAAATCTAAAGAATATGATAAAAAAATTTGTATGAGTAAAGTATTTTTATGATGAAGACACTACATATGAAATTTGAAATTAAGGAGGTATTTAAGAATTAGATGATAAATCCTAGTTAATGGTTTATGAATGAAGTTAAATGATTGAAATATTTTTATAAACTAATTCAAGAATTATATAAGTCATGAAATATATATATAAGTATTTTTCTATAAAAGTTATTCATTAAAGATTTTCAAGAAAATTTTGAATGATTATAATGACATGTAAAGATTATTTAATGGAGAGGTGATATTTTATAGAAAAACACTTTTGTGAGGAAAAGATGATTTTGATATATTATTTATAATGATATTATTGTCATTATTTGGGATATATGTACATTTATGTAAGGAATGGTATATATTAAACCTTCATTTTGATTCTTGCATTATGGAGATTAATATATTCATTTGGGAAATTATCTTACCTTGTAATAACCTTTTTTTCAATAAATATAAGAGGAATATCTTATTACTCTTTAGTAGATTATATAATTTTTTAATGTTAATTTTACTGCTTTGGGATTAAGAAATCCGTATATGATATTCTCCCCTTGGTGATAAAATCACAATGGAAGATGAAATTATGTTTATGATATAAAATGATATTATGTAAGTATTTTTTATATTGTTCTCTACCATTATAGAAAAATAATACCTAAACTCTTGGAAAATAAATTTTAAACAAAAAAATTATCAGATTACCTTCATATATAATGAATAAATGGTCTTCTAATTCTTCAAAATTTTATTGATTTTTATTGGAACCTTTTTCTTGATCGTTCAGTTTCTTTTGAACAATGATCACTATGACTCTCCATAATATTTAAGTTTTTATTCTATATCCATGTTTTCACTAACCAGCAATGTTATCCAACTTGGAACCTTAGATATCTTTTATTCTTGATGACCTTTATATTTCACTTTCCTTAATTTTACTAAGAAGTTTTATTAACCATTATTTTGATGTGGTTTTCCAACCAAGGTATTATCAAAATTCAATCCCTCTATTACAGAGATCAATATTAAATTATGAGGATGCCATTTATTTAAAGGGATATCATATAACCCCTCATGATTTTAAAATAGTAATGTCTTATTCAGTAATGTATACATCAGGAAACACTATGATTATAAGATAAGTTAACACATTGAATCTTTATGATATAAATATTTTTAGATAAATTAAATTTAGTTGATAGCTTTTGATGCATGCAACATTAGGTTTTAATGAAACATGATACTTTATTAAAATATTATCATTTAAACATAACCATGTAACCTTTCCATTAAGTTGGCATGTATTAATAATAATAATTAAAGTAGGAAAATTATATTCTTTATGCATGAAAAAAATAAAATAAATTATCATCTATTTATTGGAAATATAATAAGAATCAATTAAAATAAAAAGAGTTGTTTTCTGAAAAATTTTATTTTTCTAAAAGGCGATTTAGTCGCGCTTTACACATATAATTTAAAAACAATTTAGTACTTTTATAAAATTTATTTTATAAAATTATCTTCATTGTTGAAATAATAATATAAAAATTATCCATGGGAGAATTTTTTTTATTTTTTTAAAAAGATTCATTTTTTAATGAATAGTGATATATAGTGATTTTAGTTAAAAACGGCTATTACATTTAAACAATTTAGAAGCCCAATTTAATGTTAATATGGTTTAAAAAGTAAAATTATTAAAATTAAATATGTATTAATCTATTTTATGTCGTTTTAATCAATTTCATATTTAATTTTTATATAAAATCTTTTTTAACTTTTGAATGTTTTTCTTTTGGAAAATCATTTTTTAACATTACTATGGGTTTAATTTTAAAATATATTCTTCCAAATATATTATTTAAATTTGGAAAATTTGATTTAATATTTATAATTAGAATAATTTATATTATATAAAAATTTCAACTTAATGTTTTATCATAATGAATAGTTAAACCAAAAAATTTTAATATAGTTAAGGTAAAAACAGGTTTATTTGGGATTAAACTAGAAATATAGTGACTAAAAATGTACCCAAAAATGAATAAATCCTATTTTATGGTCCTATTTTGACCTTATAAATTATAATTTTTTAAAATTTCCATTTTTTATCTTTATCACTAGAGAAAAACATGGGTTGAATTCTTTCTTTTCAAAAATTTCATGTGTTTCCTCTCCACCACTTATAAAAGGTTGTCAATTCACCTCTCTTGTACATATTTAAAAAACACATTGGTTTGAAAAATACCTACCCAAATAAATTCTTTACTTATCTCCCCTCATACTATAATTTTTTTCTTGATTATAATTCTAATAGAGAATGGTTTTTGTATAAACATAAAGATGTTGTTTGAAGAAGAGGTAGCATCCTTAACTGATATTTCTATTTTATTTATTCTATCTTATCATTCATAAAATTTTAAAACATATTTATTTAATAACTTCATAATCATAAATATAATTATATTTTGTTATATTAATGTAGTGAACTATAAGCATCTAATCTTCCCTCATATATTAAATGAAATTATTGATCGTGTGTACGCTGGACTATCGTCTCACAAACTGACATAATTATTTTTTCATAACCGCTTCTCATGTCTAGATATAATGATATATTAATTGACTATATATTGTATTTATAATATAATTTTACTCATTTAATTATAATATCACATATACCTTCTTACTTTACATTCTATAAAAAAATTGATAATGTCAAGTGTGTGTACGATGGACTACTACCTCGCGAAGTGTTGTGGTTATTTTTTCCCATACACTTTACATGGAAGGTAAAAAAGGATAAATTTAATGAATATATATTATATATATGACATCATAATTATTCTGTAAAATTAATATATCATTAACTTAGTTAACTTATCACCCGTTAAGGAAATGATAACATCGTTCGTGCGTACGTAAGACATACCACCTCCACAAAGCAATGTGATTAAGTATTTATGTATAAAATTTTATAATGATTGTAAATAATCATATAATTAAATTAAATTATATTTATAAAATTAATTTAATTCTAGATATTATGGAATTATATCTTATTTTCCTTATCTAAAACTTTCATGACAAAACATGCCAAAGAAAATTGGGCAATTAACACACAGAAAATAGTGACAATGAAAGATTTTTAATGAATGGGTAATAAGTGGTCATAAAATAATCATATATAAAATTATAAAAATTAATAAAATGTTTAAAACATCTTTACCAGATGTAAAATAATGACCATCTAAGAGGAAGAATGAGGTAAGTGGTTTCTCAACTAAATTTCAATTCATTACTTTATACGACTACTTAAATAGTAATTTAATTGAAAAAATATACGTGAAGTAGATTTTTATTTATTTATGTTGTATTAAAATTTTATTTTTGTGGATATAAATTTGTTACACATAATCTAAAATTTATTAACTCTCACCTCAATGATACAAACATTGTAAGGGTTTCATCTCAAACTTTCTTCTTTCAGACACATGTTATTTTATACACATTATTTTTTTTAATGGTGTATATAATTCCACATTATATAGTATATCATGAGTCCTTAAAACATAATTATAGTTTTAAGTTATAATTAATATACTTCATTCATTAGATGTTTTTATTCAAATGTTACCACATAAGTAAGGGTTTATATTTCAATCTCATTCTAATCAGGATTTTTTTGCTAGAACATACATTAAAGGAAATTATGTGATCATTTTCTAATTAACCGCATTAATTTTATTCTCCTAAGTTTATTCATGATGTTTTTAAGTAATAGTACCACTTTATTCTCTTTGTTACATAAAATAATTGAGAAAATGTTTTTAAGAAAATATGCCATTATTTATCTCTTTGATCGAAAATCCCTTTCATTCTAAAACAATGTTATCTTAACAATTATTTCAAAAATGGTTTACTATGATTTTTTAAAGTCACTTTTAACCTTAATTGGATTTTTAAAATGAATTTATTATTAATCATCCCATAATTTTCCAAACAAGATACTTTTTGTCTTTTCTTACAAAAAAAATGAAAAAATATTTGTTTTTTTCACATATTCGACATAAATGAAACTCTTCTTCCATCATTAACACTCAATTTTAAAAAAAATTAAATTTAAAAGGTTATCTTCATAAATTATTTTTTAAATTTGTAGAAAGTTTTATATTTTAAATAAGTGTTTTAAAATTGGAAATGATTTTTTCTTTAATAAATGTTCAATGTTATCTTTTAAAATCATTTTTCATCTAAGATGACATCCAGTTATTTTAATCCATGTGAAATGGTTATTTTCTAAAGAATATTTTTTATCTTTTTAAAATTATTTTCATTAAAATAAAAAACCTTTTATATAATGTATTTCTTATAAATTATGTATATATATTGTTTGCATATATACCTTGATATTCTCCGATACTTTTATTGGGTAATACATTACTTATGATCATTTCTCAAATTCCATCATTAATAAATTTCCTTTGAATATTATATGAAGAATGATTATGAAATCCATTTTCTTTCCATGGATAACACTTATGTTATTCCTAATGATTTAGTTTCTTTATTTGGCACACATAGATAATGTGAATGTTTTGAACCTTTTCTTTAAGATATCATGGTATATTTTTGACGCACACATTATGTTTACTTATCATGTATATTCATTTATTGGTCTTTTAGCTCACCCCTTTTATCTATTTATTCCCCAGGTTATCCCATGTAGTTTATGAGATCTAAAATATTTAATAGATTTTTATGTAAAACAAAACAATTTTTTTAATTTTTTTGAATCACTTTGACGTATTATAAACCCAGTATTCCAAAGACAATAGGTATTTACAATCGTTTTGATGTATTAATGGATATTTTTGTTTATAAATAATTTATTAATAAATGTATAATGATTGGGTCTTTATATATTAACTTCCACTATCAAACATTATCCCAACGTATTGGAGTCCAACATCTCTTACCATGTAGATCCTCATATCTTTCCATCTAAACGCTTTAATAGAAACTATTGTTATATAGTAATTCTACCAAGGGGAGGTGTTGATCCCAAAATCCATGTAAATCCATCGAATAAGAAATCATCATTACTAAAGAGCGTTAAGTTTCTTCTTAGATTGATTATCTATTAAAGTATTATATTCAGTTCTGAATCTCAGCTCTCTCTTATTATTTCTATATAATTCTCCCAAATATTGAAGTAAACCTAAAATCAAGATTAGAAACAATGGATAGTGGTACTACATGTTTCTATACCACATCCCATGTGTATATCTTGTAATATTGGTCAAGAGATAAATCTTCTTGGATGAAAATAAAATGTGTTGACTTTGTAAGGTGATTGACTACAACCCATATGGAATTATGGCCTTTATAATTTTTTGGAATTACTAAAAAAATTACATGGTGTTGTCTTCTCATTTCCATAGAGGCAAGTGTAATTGTTTCATCATACCTTTTTTATTTTTTTTATACCATTACCTATTTAGATATAAAATGTTGATATATATACTCCTCGATTTCCCTCTTCATATTATCCCACTAAAATATTTTCATTAGGTAAATATCTAACTGTGTGCATCTAGGATAAAAATGGAAGGATTATCCATGTACATCATCCAAAAGATCCTTCTTTAATTATGATATAAATCGGACACATATCCATGTTATAAACCTTATAACTCCATCTTCATCAATTTTGAACTCCAAAATATTCATTACCATTTTTTTGAACTATATTATCTATATAGTCTTCTTTGATCTTCTCATGAATGGATGGTAGAAAAGTCACTTTGGTATGACTGGATTTATCTCCTCCTATTTTAACTTCAAAATTAATCCTCTAAAGATCCAAGATTACTAGGTCTTTTTAAATCATAATCATTGAAATATTAGTATGGTCTTTTATACTCAATTCATAATCCACATTGTTTTCATTTCCAAAGTGATAAGGTATTCCACAGTCATAATATTGGGTTAACTAAAACAATCTCTTTTTGTGCATGTTTAACTCATATATAGTGATATATTTCAGTATCATATGGTCAGCGTATATATAAAAATTACCACTATAAAGGAAAATCAAAAAAATCAATTAAAAGTTCACTATTTCTAATACCAAATCATGTTTTGGTTAATCTTACTCCTTGGTTTTTAAATAGTGTGTGGTTTAAGAAATTGCCTATTAATTATTATGAGAATTAATCTCAAGACTTTTAATAATGCGTCATCATAAATTACATAACCTTTACCACTATAAGTTAATATAAGAACAGGTGAAGTGACTAACCTTTACTTGAGCTCCTTGAATATTTCGTCAAATTATTTAATATAATGAAACTTGACTCCTTTTCATGATAACATGGTTAAAGGGATGGATAGCTCTGAGAAATATTTTGGTGACCCGACCCATCATTGGACCACCTGGATGGTGGAAATATAGGTGTGACAACCCCAAGATAACATCCAATATTCTATAGGATAAAGATAAGCAACAAGAATGAATAAATGAAATTAGTGGCATTATACCAAGTACATGTACACATGAACAAGTCCATCTTCATTAAAAATTATAGAGGAATAATAAAATACTAAAAAATCTAGATTATAACTATTAATTCAATAAACTTTAGGGAATACATTAGAGTATGAAAACTTAAAGCCAATGATTAAAAGAGAAAAATAAATACCCAACCAGAAATTATGTCCCAACCAGAAAAAAACATGGCTAAAAAAAACTAAAGAGATCATATCTCTTGATCAGAAATTATGGCCACTTAATGTGTCCAATTCACCCAAGGTACCACTATACTCCATTGATGTCACCATTGATCTTCCTTTCATCTACATAAGACACTTTATGTATAGGAAAGTACCATGAAAGGGTGAGTATATACATACCCATTAGTATTCCTTAAAACCCATAAAAGGATAAATATAAGGATATAATATAAGTCAACTCAACCCATATTAATTATGAAATAAAACCAAGTAAATATGCTCATAAATAAACATATATAAGACAGAAAGGAGATATTCATCTCCATAGCCTAGCTAAAGACGATGAGTCTTCCTTTATCAAAAAATTTCTATCTCTAACTCCCATCATCATGAAAAACTTCACAAGAATCTATATAGAGGGACCTTATGTTATGTACTACACTCCACAGTTGAGGGAATACTCAATCACTTATGGGACCCACTTTCCACAGGATCTTGAAGTCGGAGGAGTACCACTCCATAGATAGAGGACATGTTCCCTGGTATAGTATGAGGGAGTATTGAATCTAACTTTATAAAGAGTATGAGGAAACTGATATATAATATGATAGTTGAATACCAACCCTGGTATCTCTCTGAAGATCTTACTCTATCAATGTCATAAGTCAATAATATGTTAAAGAAGTTTTATTCTTAGAACACCTCACATCATATCTTGTATTAGAAAATGAAGGCTACCATCGTATCATTGATATAAAAAACCTCAGGATAGGATACTTGAACAGAAAATATATCTCCCGAATAAGAATATATGAAAGGTATAAGTTCCTGTGAGAAGTACACAACATGTTTGTGGGGTCACAAATCATGTGAGGTCACCTCATTGCCTTGGAATTTTATCCCTTGAACACTATTTGGGAGTCCATGTTGTACTAAAAGGTGTGTAAATGTGGTACATGATGTGTCTCAGTCACCCAGGGCCTGCTAATGTCCTCCCATACTATGTTCGTGTACACTGGTGATGCTCAGGTACACTGAATCTGTCTAAGTACACAGTTGTGACCATATACTCTGGTCATTCCACTATTCTTGGACATGCCCATAGCCATGTACACCTAGAGTATATGTTGAACTACTAGTACAGAGTCGCAAGGCATATAAGGTTCATACATGGCATGTGATCCTTATCTTTATTCAAAACCATAGCTATTGTGGATGGGGGACTACACCAAATGTGTTCTTGTGGACAACATGTTTTGTTGTCTGGTTTCTCAAAGAGAGTAAATCATGGTTTTCATTAAATTTCCCAATAAATTATCTCCACTAAAAAATTCACTATTTGACCACCATAATTCAAAGGTAAAACTCCCCGAACATAGATTCCTAGCCTTTTGTGAATAGAAATATAAAATTGGGTCACCCAAATGAGATTCGGTGATGCCTCTACCACTATTCAGAGTCTTGAAACACATATACATCACCCATAACCCATGAATCCTTCATTATCTATGCCCAAATCATCAATACTTCCATTTTTCATGACACCTTGGAATATTTTAATAACACAAATCAAAACAAAATTAGATAGAATATATGATTTAACACTTTAATAAAAGGGGTGAAAGTCATAAATAATTATCCCTACCTAAATTATGGATTTATCATTGTTAATGAACTTGTCTACTAATGATGGATAATAATATCCATAGCATTCATTATCGGTACTATGATCCACCATGATCTGTTCGTCGATATGCATCCTCAGGTTCGCCAACACCACTAATGGATGGTTATCCTCTTCTCAAACCCTCCCAAGGTTATGCAGATAACCCAATATATTTTCCATAACGAAGTATTTATAAGGGAATATTATTTTTTGGGTCATTTAATAAAAAAATATTTATTTATTTTATTAAATTCATGTGCCAATGCTCACCTCTTACGGAACGTCTGACACCGACCAACCTTAGGTCGCACCTAAGGTAAAGCCTATATTATGGAATCATCCATGGTATCAAATTTCTCATCCAAGGTAATGAATAATGGAAAAAAATATAAAAATTATATTCAGGGGTGCCACAAAAAATATTAATATTTTTAATATATTGTTTACAACATATTATTCTTGGGGTCCCTAGAAACTTAAACACCACGCCAACTCCAAGGAAAAATATAGATATTTACATAGAAATATTGAAAGGAATAATACAAAAATTAAAATTCATTACATTATACACTTTTTTAAATATTTTTACCCCTAAAATAATAATGTACACCAAAATATGGGTGTAATAAATCTTGGTCTAACTCTCATGCTCCCAGGAGCTCTCATGCATGCTCATAATCTATCAATTCACATGAAACAAAGGGATGGTCCATCCACATCGGATCATCTTTTGTCGATCCTCAATTTCCACTGGGTACTCTATATTTGTGGATACATATTTGATGTATAGATCATCCTAGTCAACAATGCGCACAGGTTTATGCACATATCTCCTCAGATGTGACACATGGAATACATCATGCACTCATTCCAACTATGGGGGAAAGTCTACATCGTAATAAATCTCACCAACCCTCTATAGGATCTCAAATTTCCCATGTAACCTCAAGGATATCTTTATTTCCTATAAAAATCTCTACAGTCCTCATCATGAGAGATTCTCAGGAAAACACAATATCCCAACTTGAACTCCAATGTCCTGCAATGTCTATTTGCATAAGATTTATGTCTTATTTAGGTTATCCTAATACACTCGTGGATCACCTAACCCTAATCTATCTTTTCTTAAACCATTTATTGATCAACAAGAGATATATAATCAATCTCAGTCTTGCATAAGGGTGACTTTCAGTGTTTCCCATACAGGGCCTCAAAAGGATTCATGCTGATAGTAGAGTGATAATTATTTTTTAAGAAAAATCTACCAATGAAAAGTGATCCTCCCAGCTTTACCCAAATTATAACACATAGGCCCTTATTATATCCTCCAACACGTATATTTACTATTAGGTATGGTTATCTTTATGTGGTGAAACATTGTGATCATCAAAAAATTGGTCCCAAAACACTTCATTCAAACCTCTCTAAAACTATGATGTAAACCGAACATCATGTTTACATATGCCCATTAAGGGTATCCTATATAGCTAGATGAAATCATGCCCATAAAAATATCACATACTCTCAATGGATATCTACTATCAAATGGTAAGAAAGTATGCCAAGATGTAAAGACATTCAAAAATCACTTAGATATAATTGTTAAATCTTGTTATCCATGGAAGTCCCTTCAAAAATTATATTGATATGTGATCTGATTTTCAATTTTTCAAACTCAATATATTGTGTCAAACCTAATAGAACATGCTACTCAGCCTTTACATACTAACATATGGGACACTGAGAGACAAACATAGTGATTCCCCCCCTCTTTCCAACCCACCAAAATTACCATTGAAGGTTCTTTTAAATAGTTTTGATAAAATGATTTATAAAAAATGTGGAAGTGTAAAAATGACTCAGCAGATCCTCCCTTAATGTGGCTAGAACCACCATCTATCCTTGAAAATTGATGGTGTGATCCCATCCCTCAGAAAATTCATATGCTGAAAGAACTAAGGATGTTTGGTCACATATAACATCAAAATATATTTCTCCCAACTGAGCCTCTCACACATGATGAATAAGTGGAGGAGTTACCACCATTAACTAAATAAATATTTCATCACTATCCTACACCAAGGTTCGTTGTATTGAAGGAAACATCTTGGATTCCTCCTCTAGAAAGTGAGAATAGGAATTCCTACTAAAGAAATCTTCCACCACATTTTCCTTCCTAGGAGTATAGACTATATCAAATTTATAGTCTTACAAGAAATCGAAAAAATTCCTCATTAATATGTAATGATATCTCTGGATGAAGATATACTTGAGACTCTACTGGTCTATGTAAAAAATAAAATTCTCACCTAGAAGATACTTTCTCTACATCTTTAGAGCGAAGACTACCATAGCCAACTCTAGGTAATGAGTCACATAGTTCATCTCATGGGGTCTCAACTACCTCAACTAATATGTGATCATTGTCTTTATCTACATCAACAAACAACTGATCTACGCTCCATAGTTATCACAAAACACTAAATACTCAATGACCACCTCTAGTATTCTCAATAAAGGAGCACTACCCAACCTCATCCTTAGCTCCTCAGAGCCTCCATGATAATTCTCAGTCAAGTAAAATGGATTTTTATTGTGAGCTAATGTATACAAAGGGGATGAAGATCTATATAAGTCTTCCATGAACCTATTTAGTACCCCACTAAGCGAAGAAACTCTTTACATCTGACAGCCATGTGTGGTTCCCAAGATAGAACACCACCAACCTTCACTGATGGCACAACTAAACCATGATGAAATATGAAATTTATAATAAATTTAACCATTTAAATCTAAAACTGATACATTAAGATCTTACCATAAATATGGTGATCCCAGAGTATGTTTAGGACTATCCTCGGATGATCTCCATGATCCTCCTTATATACAGAGTAAAAGGGTATTTCATCGATGAATATAAATGATAATTAGCCTTTATATGGATGGAATAACTGGTTTATAAGACCAATGAACACAACAGAGGCATTCATCACACTAAAAGTTATCATCATGAACTCATAGTGACCATATAGATATTGAGATTCCACCATTGGAATATCATCCTAGTGAACCCTCAACTTTTATTAGCTATACCTAAGATAGATCTTTGAGAATCAACTCACATATATGTCTAAAAATACAAGGAAAAGAGTAGAAAAGGCACATATCGTACCCAAAATCATCTCATGAACTTATTGAACATATCCTTTCATAGCATGTAGTTTCTTGTGGATTTGATCGCTATCTCTATGTGCCTAGTATGGGACACTTAGTGGTTGTGGTGTAAGTATATAATATCATCACCCTACATCGATACCTCCTCCATCTAGATCTATGCATAATTTTTTATCAATAACGCCTCCTTGGGGGCCGCCCTAACCATACCTAGGAGATCCCTCATCATGGTGCTACATCTATAATTGTAGTTTACCCACTATTCTTCAATCCTCCGTGACACATTTCACCAAGAAATCATAATCCATGTGACCTATCTTATCCCAAGTATAGAATCATCCCCCTCATGGATGAATAGATCCTCTACATGATCCTTGAGTCGTAGATCCATTTTTCTAAGTCTGGGAAATAGAATTTCTCCTACGTTAAGACCCTGATGCATTCCACCTACTAGATTATGTGGATAAATCCACCCCATGATGGCCACTTCTAGCTCTAGCCACCTGACATCCCTCTACAATTAGTCTCTCTATCACAAGATCCAACTTTGGCACTCCATCATACACAGTAATAGTTAAATAGTTTTTGATGGAATCGTTTTCTCTATAGAGACCCTTTAAAAACTTATATTCTTGGAAGAATCCATCTCATACCATATTTAGGGAGTAATGAGTCATGTCATTGAACCTCACATAGTACATAAAACCCATAATATAACACTATTACAGATAAAAAACTCCCAACTCCACATGAAGTGATGGTAAAAAATGGAAATACTCGTCCCGAAATACCTTCTAGAAGTTTGACCAATAATTTGTTGTCTCATCTTGGGTATGAATCATCATACTCAACTAATGTCTTATTTCCACTAGAAGAATGTTAGACACAAGCACAACCATCTAATTTTCTGTGGTCCTAACAAGGATGAAGACTTGAATCAATGATTCAAGATAATCTTACACTTCCTGGGGGTCTATCTGACCATGGAACCTTAGTTCTCTATGATTTGGAAATTCACATAAAACATTAATGCTACAAGTAGTGTCATATTGACCTACTAAAAATATATATAGCTCAAAAGATTGTGGAAATTCTTTCTTTCCTACTAGAGGAAACACCTTATCATATGTTCCTTGAAGTCGGGCCCCATTACACAACGGATCATCACCATAATCCTATATCGTTAACCTAGTTGTATTTCCTCATGGATGAGTCTTGAAAATTATCATCACATACAATAGTTAGATTATTATATATGGTTATATGACTTAAAATGTCTTCGAAAAGACCCAATACTATTTTATTCTTGTACCCTTGGTTTCTTAAAACTAATTTCTTAATATTCCTAGTCGATAAGAAGGTTGTCAGAGTCCTGATATATAGATACATATATCTTTGCACAAACACTGGGTTCCCTAACCTGGAATTCAAACCTGAAACACTTAGACACAATTTTCATATGTTCCCAACCATTCCTCATCTTAGATCTAACTCTACAATAACCCAAGGATTAACCTCCCTCTAATACAACTCTATCACAACCCAACATGATGAGCGCCCTCCTGGATGCTGGTAAACTGGGTGTGGAAACTCCAAGCCCACCTCCAATAGGATAGTGGATAATAATAAGTGTTTAGAAGGAATAAATTAAATGGTAACCCTTATCTTAAGTACCTATATTCATTCACACAACCATCTCCAAGAAAGAGTTCATAGGAATAATAAAAGACTGAAACATCAAAAGTATAATCATGCATCCAATAACCTTTATGGAATACATCAAAGAATGAAAATATAAATCCAAATCGCAAAGGTAAAAAATAAATTCCCAACTAAAAAATGAGGTCCCATTCTGAGAAAAAGAAGATAAAGAAGAAAATTGAATAATTCCTAACATCTGATATCAAATTCCAACCACTAAATGATGTCAATTCACCGATGGTATCACTATGATCTTCCAATGTCATCGCAAATCTGTCTATCATCTACATAAGACCTGACACCTACGATAATGTCCCATGTAGTTGTGATTATATTCATACATAGTAGGTCTCCCTAAATACCATAAAGCGATAAATAATAAAACATAATAGAATTCATCTCAACCAATATAAATACGGAAACAAAACTCAATATGTATGATCATAAAGAAACCCAAACAATATTGAAAAGCGATCTCTATCTCCAAATCCTATACAAGGATAATGAGTGTTCCTATGTCTCCAAACCTCCATATTTTATTCCTACCATCACGCACAACCTCAAAATAATTTGATTGGAGGGGCATGCTCCTCAATATTGCACTCCACACCTAAGGGATCACTTACTTTAATAGAGGACCTTCTCTCCACCAGATCTTGAATAAGGTAGTGTACCACTCCATTGGTAGAGGAATAATGACTTACTGTAGTATGGGAGAGTACTAACTCTACCTATTTAAAGAGTATGTGGGACCCATTCCCTAGTACGACATGGGATTATAAACCCTAAAAACCCTCTAATGATCCTGCCTAACCACTACCATCGGTCAAGCATCACCTGAAGAATCGTCATACTAAAAACACCTCACATTGTATATTTTATTCCACAATGAATGATACCTTCATTTTCCATTTCGAATACTACTCGGTATAGTCTGCTCATAGACCAAAATAAGATTCTCGGATCATGATATGTGGAAAGTAGATGTTCTTGGGATAAGTACGTGTTGTGTAAGTAGGGTCACATGGCATGTGACCTTAAATTGTTGTCTGGGTATTTTCTTCCCTGGAAATATCTTGGGAAGACATTTCATACTACAAAAAAATTATAGGTGGTACACATCATGTCTCATCCACCCAAGGCCTTCCCATTTCCTCCCAGATGATTCCCATGTACATTGGTCATGTCTATGTAAACTATTTTTATTCGAGTAGATAGTCATGACTATATACTCTATATATTCACATTTTCTTGTCTATGTTCATGACCGTGTAATCCTGATGTATATTCTGACCATCCAGAAAAAATAACAAAGCATTTAAGGTCCATAAATGGAATGTCATCCGTATCTTCTAATGAAATCGTTGACACCACAACTGAGGGACAACCCAACATGTGTTCTTCCAAAATACATTCCATATAGTCAGGTTTTTTCACAAGAAGTAAGGTGTGGTCCCCATCTAGTTTCTTGATCTACCATCTACACCAAAAAAATCATGTGATAACTTGAAATAAAAGGTAAAATTTCTTGATCATTGATTCCCAACATCTAGTGGCTAGAAATCAGAAATCTTGTCACCCATGCGGGTGTCTATCACACGTTCACCACTGATCAAGGTCCCCAAACCACTAGTCATCTCTCAAAACCCATGAACCCATCACAGTCCATTCCAAAATAATTAATACTTATATATTTTATTCAACCATCATTTATTTGAGGTTTCAATTTCTCTCTACCCTATCCCGTGAATCTCAAACCACGACAACACAATCCCACAGTGAAGAGAAAGAAGAATAATATGGTGGAAGCATATGAAAAAAGTAATATCATCCTTGGAAAAATTGATCCCAACAAAAAAATTAGAATTTTTGAAATAAATAGGGTGATTAACATGTGTAAAATGGGATAATAATTGTTAGATTAGGTAAAACCAAATTAAAAAGGAACATGTGAAGAACACCAATCAAAACAAAAGCAGAAATAAAATTTGAATTAACATTTTAATCAATGGGTTGTAATCTATATATAATAATTACTATCTCGGTTATAGTTTAATTGTTGTTGAATAACATGTATGATAATAATGGAGAAGAATATATTGTGTGTTCATAGTCTGTACTATGATACACCTCGATCTGTTCATCGATATGTGTCCTCTAGTTTTCGAATACCAGTGAAGAACACTCCTCTCAAATCCTCTCAAATCCT
This sequence comes from Viscum album, assembly GCA_963277665.1. Lineage (NCBI taxonomy): Eukaryota > Viridiplantae > Streptophyta > Magnoliopsida > Santalales > Viscaceae > Viscum > Viscum album. The sequence goes on along the minus strand of OY728133.1, from coordinate 23,700,275 downwards.
CTCAAGCTTTTTCGGCTAACCCTAATGATTTACCATAACTAGATATTTATAAAGGATTATTAGGTTTTTTTTCATTTAATATAAAATAAATTATTTATTTATTTATTTTGCTAAGCACGTCCAACAAAAGTCACCTCCTACAGAATGTCTGATGCCAACCAGCTTCAGGTCACACCTAAAGAAAACCCCACATTCTAGAATCAACTGTGGTCTCTGATTTCTCATATGGCGTTAGTTCAATAAGAAAAAAACATTCTTAAAAAATATGTGAACAAGCAATAAAAATATAATATTTTTTAATATATTATTTTTGGGGTCTCAAATCACACAAACACCTCATTGATTCCAAGGAAAAATCCAAATATATACAAAAAATTATTTAAATAACTAATCCAACAAAACTAGAGTCATTAAAATTTCTCAAAAAGTGTTAATAATATCCATATAACTCTAAATAACTATATATTTCCGTCACATTGTTTTTTCTGGTACATTACTCCATAATCATGGTCTTTGAAGGATCTATTGATATGCCCTCACTTGTGATGACATGACCCATAAAGGATTCTTTTTATATCCAAAATTTATATTTTATGAGTTTCTCATATATTCTCTCTTTGCTCAGGGTATTCAACACATTCCTTAAGTAATCATCATTCTCTTCTTAAATTTTATAATATTTATGGACATCATTTATAAATACTACCATAAATTGATCTAGGTAATCTCTAAATACTCTATTTATAATATCCATGATGCTAGTGGGGGAATTGGTAAGTCTAAATGACATTACTATAAACTCATTCTTTCTATACCTTATCTGGAATATTGTCATCAGAATATACTCCCTTTTTAACCTCAAATGATGATATCTAGACTGAAGATGAATATTTGGGAATAATTTTGATCCTATAATTTGATAAAATAGGTCATCAATATAAATTAAAGGATTCTTTTTTATATTGATTTTACTAAACATATGATAATCGAAACAAAGATGCATTGATTCACCCTTTATATTTACAATAAGGACCAATTCACCCCATGCTGAAGAACTAGCGATTATAAAACCCTTATAATTATTCTATTGTAACTACTTCTTCAATTCCTCTAATCGAACAGAATAAATAATATAGGGAGGCTTTGAGATATGCAGTGATCCAAAGATGAGTTCAATTGAGAACTCAACCTCATGTTCTGGGGGAAGACCATGTAATTTATTGGGAAATATATTAACACATTACCACGTAATAGGAATGTTATAAAAATTCAATTAAACCCTGATAATATGATTTGGGAACACATTATTTTCTTGGGTATCAAGATACAAATTATAGTTCTTGCTTCCAATGATGGTGAAAGATCATCCTTATATTTTTACTGGATAATTTAATGATTAGGGAAATGAATGGAGATTACCGTTATCATAAATTGATATGGTCTTTATATAAGGGAATCTTTTGCACACAAAAAATTATGTCAAACATAACTATAAGGAGAACAACTTTATTTTTTGGAAGTATCTCTGCATAAATCTATATTGGAGAAGATTTTTACACACTAGTTTCATTTAGTTCTCTAATTAGTGAAATCATAGAGAGTATAATATTCAAAGTTTTATTTGGTGAAACTATATTCTTTTTAAATCTATAAGATATAAATGAATGTGAAGTAGTGGAATCTAATATATCATTCATGATTCTATAATACAGAATGATCATACCTTTCACTAGATAATTATTTTGGTCCACCTCTATAGTATGGAATTAATATGTCTTCCCTTTCTCCCTTGGTTTAGGAGGTTGTGGTTCCTATTCCCTTAATTAACTCTAAGGTTGGGGAATTTATTCTCAAAACACACATATTCACAGTATTTTAAAAATTGAAGAGAGATTGGATTATTATCTTGGGCCTTATCTCATGGCTCAACCAATTGGGGCCCTGTTGTCCCTCGGTGAGCTAAGCATGACACCCCAAGATAGTTTACAATAGGCCAAGGGCTAGAGACAAGAACCATGTCCAAATAACACCCACATGGTAGGCCATATCCTAAATTATATGTATGTACACACACTTCTCAAATCACCAATTTTATGAAGAATTTAAAGATACATCTAAAACTAACATGCATGCATAACATATATCTCAGAAAAGTGTAAAATAAAAGTATAGAAAAAAAGGTATTAAAAAATTCTACTTAAATTGTAAGAGTCGTACAAGCTAGTAAAGAGGGTAATTATATTAAATGAAACTCTTGGAACCATCAAAGGTCCATCTAGGCTGACAATGCTCTACCTACTTCTGGTCCACCTAATAATCTACCAAAAGACATTTCATCTATAAAAGAGATGAAATGTGTGGCCAGATCCCATATAGGAGTGAGTATATACATACCTAATAGGAAAACTCAAAATCACCAAATATAAATCATACAGGTAGTGTTCATATAATCATAATGAAGATATGTCAATCAATGTATAAAACATCCTAATAACCAATATATACTCAACATAGACACCAACTCCCAAAGAATTCACAACCATATAGCCAGCCTAAGATTATTCTTGAGGATTCAAGTTAATACTTGTCCAGGAGAACTCAATCATTGTGTTTGGCTATCACTAATAATGATCATGAGAGAGGTCATGCTCATTGAACCACACCATGAATAAGTTATCACTAAAACTCTAAATATTTCACTACACTGATATATGATCACTCTGAGGGACAATGAAAGATACCTGACCCTAACTGGAATAAAACCACTATGATGGGTATCACGCACCCTAATAATCTGTAACGAGATGCCTAACCCATCCTAGGGAAGAAAATGATAGAGGATCCCACCCCAGGCCACATAGAGGTACATATGACTCTTTTTTAGACTAATATCATAGAGTAGATCACAACCTATGATCATGAAATGATGTCTCACTATATGCTTATATGGATAGACCAAGGGAACACGCCCTATAGATGTTGGTCCATAATGAATAGATTGAGGGACTCAACATAACCTTGAAAACATACATGGATTGTAATGGGAGTGAACGATGTATCCCACTATGTCTGGACCTACCCATTTTAATTCCCATGTTTATTATCTCTTCTCTTGTACTTTGTCCACTCCCATATACACTAGTCATTCCCATGTACCCTGTCATGTCTTGGTACATTGTCATTCTGGAGTATTTGTTCATTCCTATGTACTCTGGTTGTGCCCATGTGTCTCGTTGTGTCTGTACTAATATACCAATGAGTTAAACACTGAGCTACTTTCACTATATCATAAAGCATGTGGTAATCCCTTATAGAATGTGATATATTATTTTACTAATAAACCCAAGTTTCATTAAAAGGGGACTACACGACATGTGCTATCCCACAATATACATCATATATGTCAATATTTTCCAAAATCCACCGGTCCCATGTGGTTTCACTCATGATACCTCCTACATCATTCTAGACACAAATAACACCCACAAAACATGGATCTTGGTTGACCAAACTATAATCTTCACCAGTGGTTAGATTCCAAGCCCTAATCTACTTGTGAAGAATTCTCATTGTAATGTTATAAATTTATCCAAAGGTATAAAACATTTATAGGTTGAATTCTTTTTAAAAGACCTAATAATGATAAATAATAAATAAAAGGTTGTCTCAGGTGTGTCTAGGGATCATTTTGATACCGAATCCCCGAAATGGGATGAAAATAATGGGTCTCATGGTTAATGGAACCCATGCCACCTAGCCCACATGGTTTTCCTAAACTGTACGGTTGAAAACTATGGGGATCTGTTGGCCACATGTTTTTCTACAACCATGTGACCAAAGGCACACATCTATATAGTACTTCATACATTTGGGATAGAGTGATTTTTCACAATTTGATCATAGTTATATAAATCTTGAATCTAACTCTACTATGTTCCCCTTTAAAGTAGAACATTTTCCATGGTTGGTGCACATTTTGGACAACAATGTGGCCAAACCATGTACCCTTGTTTTTTAGTGTGAAATTATGAAATATACACTCTTAAATTATTTTTAACCCTTTATTATTTCTTCCATTCTCTCCAACAAATTTCTTATACTCCACTTCACGCATGGGGATCTTCTCCACTTCTCATGGGTTCTATGATAACTCATCTATTCTTCCCCACTTTTTTCATCACTGAATCAAATGAGAAGCTGGAGGTACGCTTCTAAATCCTCTATAATCAATTTAATGTTCTTCTTTCCATTCATTGTTTTATTAGGGTGCAAGACCATTTTCCTCCTTTTCAAGGGATTTGAAGGTTTCTTTTATTTATTCTATCCTAGCTCGATTGTATGGATGATACAAGATGAGGTAAGCTCTAAATGTATAAGGTAGGTGATCTAGTTTCTTTCTTGTAATTTGGTTTCTTTTCCTAAAATTATATATTGTGCTGCAAGTCTGGAACTTTCGGTATAACCTCTAATTTTTTAAATTAATTTAAATTAAAGTCTTAACTTTACTTTCGAGACTTGTTTTAGTGGTGAATCAACCCCTTGGGGTGATTTCCTTGACTTAATCCTCCTTTAGTGGTGTGATACACCTTAGAGGCCAAATTTCCCCTAGTACTAAATAGACTAAAACCCTTCAGGTGTGTTTCCACACAATTTATACATTGAATTCTTGAATTAAATTGAATTTAATGATGATTCATAAGTTAGTCTGAACATATTATGCCATAAGGTGTTTAATTCATTAAATACCATGTCAGCCTCATGGAATAATGTTAAAGACTAGGCAATGGGCCTTATGCCTTATGCCATTTATGGATTTCCTGATGTACTTCCTTTAATATCATTCCTATTACCATATAAATGATCAAATTAAATAAAATGGACCCTTTGTTAAGCATGTTTTATATATACCTTGATTTTCTAAAGCTTTTACCTTAGCGTCGAGGGTAAAACTAGGGATTATGACTTAAGGACCCCTTATATGGAATCTTGTGACTTCTAATAAAATTTTTAATTACTTGTGAACATGTTGGGGTGACATCAGCTATACCTAGGATGGGCTCATCATACGTTTATCGGTTTCACCTCTAGACGAGTAACACTAGTTTCTTAATGGAGGCTCCTTATACGGGCTCGAAGGAACAATGGTTGTACCATGCCTCAAGAGATACTTGGGCCCCTATGTGTAATACTATGTATGGACTCAGAGCATAGTTTTCGAAATTATCACACCATTGTTTGAGTGTCATTTTCTGGGTCATAATGGATGGGATCCTTGGATTTGGTTATAAATTGATTCCCTTAATAGATACATGTAAATTCGATCTAGAATTCCATGGATGGGATTTGGGGGGGGGGGGTCCATCTATATTTTCAAAAGGGTTTTTCAATATGAATTAAAGAAGTTTTTATGAATGTTTTTTCAAAATAGAATTATTCCCTTTGTATTGGAACATAGGGACATGTCCTCCAAAACCAAGTGTAAGCTTGGGGATAATAAACCGTCTTACAAATTATCTCACTTTTTAACCATTGAATAATCCTTTGGTTTAGAACCACCATCATAGGCCAAAGTAGGTAAATTAAATGGGTTCCATGGTCGAACCCATTCCAATGTATTTATTTATTTATTTATGTTTTATATTTAAATTATTATGGCACACTATTCATTTTATAATGCATGTTATGGATTTTTATATACACTATGGTCGGTGGCCTACTATGATTATATCTCACAAACATCTTTGGACACCCTTGGAACCCAAGCATACTTTTTTGTTGTATGAATTCATAAAGGGAATCATCCATATTCTATTTCCTAACATTCAATTCTTGAACAGATATTGGGGAAGAGGATCAAGCCTATGCTTGAGATGCATGTCTTAGTAGTTTTTGGTCGTTTGTATGTTTTGTTATCATGTAGTATATCCATTTATCCCCTACCCTTTCATAGTTATTTTTTATATGTACATGGCATAGAATCATCATTTATTGCATCTTTTTATTACTCAGCTCTTTCTTATTGTTTAGTCAGCTTGCATGTTTTATTTATATATTGTTATGTTGTTGTCTTCTAATTATTTCTACTTCTATTTTCTTTTATTATATTATACCATATTTGTTTCTCTACTATGATCAATTAGGGGATATTATCCTGAAAAAAACACCCTAGGCCCTAGTTTCTAGTTGGAAGCCTTTAGCATTCAGGGGGGGTGCGCTTGAGGGATTTTGGCCACTTTATTGGGGAAACGTTAAGTGGAATCATGGAAAGGACTCTACAAAGTGGTATCAGATATTGGTTTCCTTTTTTATTACTATTTTTTTTATATATGAGACTAAGACATTGTAATTTTTTCAGAAGCCTTTTCATGGGAGTAGGTACCCCACGTATAGGAGAAACCCAAATTTCTTGGGTTGGGTATATGTTGTTATTGCTTTTGTTGTTGTTGTTTCATGGATTTCAATATTGGGTGATGAACTTGATTGTCATTGTTATTATATTTATAGGATGTTTATAATTTAATACCTATTGTATGAGGTAATTTTAGAACCATGCGTCATACTAGGCACTATAGGATCTAAAATACCATGCATTATGGCATGTCATATTTATATTTCTTCTTGAACTGGTTTTATTTCATGTGATTTCTACTTCGGTTTCATTTTTTTTTTGAATTTTTTGCCTTTATAGAAATGTATATATAAATGGGATTCCATTTACATTCAAGACTAAGAAAACCTAATTGTATCTTAAAGAATCTACCTTAACCTAACTATGTTTTCCAACATGGGTTAAAGTAGATACCTTAAGCAGCCAATTGTGGTATGTTAAACCGTGGACCATTGGTCGCATGAGCTAGAACATGTTATGGTTTGAATAAAATAGACACCATAATCAAGTTATTAAGGTGTATGTTCCCTTATGAATTAGAGATGGAGATTCATATAATTCAACCACTTAATGTAAATACAAATACATAAATTAATTAAAATAAACGTGATCCTTAAAATGAAATGAAAACTTTATGTGTGAAATGTGAGACGGTGACCTGACCCGACCAAGTAGTGGGTAGTAAATAATGTCTCATTGGTTCCATTTTATTCTGATCACCAAGACTTTGCTTCTAGAGCATGCTAAAGGTTCTAAAATTCTTAAAGGAGGTATTTTACCTTTCATTCTTTATCATTATACCCATTAGTTATAAATCATATCTAAGGTGTGTGCTTCACCACTATAGAGTTGTGACATCATGAAAACCTCATGTTGTGCGCTAGGATAGTGGTGATGAGACTACTTCAAAGGTGGTGGGCCCTAAGCCACTTGTGATACCTATTTGAGTTCTAAAAGATGCACCTACTCTATAACTTCCATTCACTGTTGAAACCCCATTCTAGGATAGTTTATAATGGTTTATGAAATCAATTCATGGTGCATCTCATCCTTCACCTTCTACGGAAACGATAACTAGCGAGTTCTAGTACCAACATCCTCCCACCTTCTTGGTGGCTGGAGGACTCTAGGATGTTGAGTCTTGGCTAGAGGTTGTGGTGTTAATCTTCGATCACATTGAGACCCCTCCATAGTGGTGGGTCAGGATCCTGACCTATATGCTATGTGAATCCACCAAGAAATTGTGGGATGTTCTGACTCAGGCTCATTGACATCAGGGAATGGTATGGATAGAATTCCAAAAAACCTTCTTCAACAACTTCTTCCCTTTGACTATTAGAACATACCACATAAGGGAGCTCATAAAACTTTAGAAAGGTGACATATTGGTAATGGAATTGTTGGGAATAAATCCGTCAAGTTGTCCTCTTGATATGTTTTGTGTGTGATTTTGTTTGTTGACGAGGCTAGATGACAACAAATGAGAATGAATGGTGTTTTCTTGAGCAAGTTTTTAAGGTGGCGCAGTTTCTGAGTATTTTCCAAATTTTTGGACATTAAAATCATTATTTTGGTTTTTAGAAAATAAATACATACACATAGGATTGAATCATGCATTGACCATGAATCACGGCTTGTAAAGTTTCACAAAACAATTCATGGTATGTGGAATGGTTCACAGAAGGTAAAATGGTTTGTATGGAGGCTCGCAGTTTGCTGATGGTGAAGAGTTCATGGATTGGGTTCATGGGATGACATGTGGTTCACGGTGAAATCATGCGGTATGTGGAGGAATTACGGTACGCAGGATGGATTTTTGTTCGGAGAAACAAGGTGGTGATTCGAGAATCCATTATGGCATCATTGTTGAAAATGTGATGGTGTGTTGAGCTGCTGCAAAGGAAGAGGGGTGGTTTGTGGACCATGTAGGGAAAATGGTAAATGGGATTATTGAGGTTCAAGGATGATGCATGGTACACGATGAAGGCAGTAACACATTGAAGATTTGATAAATCTCAGATTATAGGATTTTTTGGATATTTTTTCCTATATAAGGATTGAAAATTTGATCATTAATTAGAGTTTCTTTCATAAAACACATTTTCTTTGAGAATTCAGTGTAGTTCGAAAGAGGTTCTCAATGGAGAATTCCATGAAGGGTGAAGTGGTTCATCTAGAAGAAATTCCGCCAATGGTTTTTGTAGGGAACTATATACTAAAAACGACACGATATATAGACGAGGATGAAGTGATACATCGATGAGGAATACCCGATATACAGAGGAGAGATTTTCTGCAAAAGTAGAGGTAGTCCGCATATCAGAGACAGTTCGTAGAAGCAGAGACAGTTTGCGAAGCAGGAAAAATACACGGAGGAGAGACGGTTTGCTGAGGAGAGGTGATCCGTGAACCATAACTACTTCACAGTATGTATAGGAAGCAACTTGGTACATAAAGGAAGCTATGTGGTTCGTGGAGGACTCATGGAATCTTTGAAAATCTCAAAAACAGTTCGTGAAGGCAATTTCTGCTAACATAATATTACGTAGAAAAGTGGATTTTATCTATGGGTGAAAAAAGGAATTCAACTGAGCATCTACCTATAATTAAAGTTATGTTATTTCATGAAAATAAAGGGACCTAAAAGTCTATAATTTAGAGACCTGAATCTTGACGTACATGGAAATTACATTACTTTTGTGGAATACTTATTGCATAACAAAAACAGACACCAAAGGAATGTAATAGTTTAGTGCCTTTGGAAACTTGGAACATAATCTTCTAATCGTGGTGAAAGATCCTCATCATCGCCCATAAAGATCTTCCCTTTTTTTCTTACCTAAAACCATTCATTATATCATGGTGAAAAGATAACATAAAAATGGTGAGATCAAATGCTTAGTAAGGGTAAGAATGGATAAAATAAAACAAATCACATACATTTGAACTTAAAAACATGAACATAATGTTTAAACACCAAAAGCTTGAGCAATGACATAAAACATGGAAGTATGTAAGGCATAGATCATAAAGGAACATCAATTTTGATAAAATAGAATGGGAATAAAACATGTAATTATGGCAACCATTAAGCACATGATATTATTTCCATAGTAGCCAAGTCATTGCTACCAAGACCATCTTAGTGGACAAAGTCCCTTTCTGAATCGAGTTCACTCCTCGTTCCAGTCATGTAACACTGAACCGGATTATCTTACCTTTCCAGCCATGTCTATCTCATGAGATATAAATCTTTACTCAATGCATTGGAGGTAGATATAGGTCCCACCCATCTCATAATGAAATCATTCTTACTTGTGCCACAAAATAAACATATATAACCCAATAAATAAAATGGATTTCATAAACATCATCCCATCATCACAAAATCAATATAATAGAAATGGATATCATTTCATAATAAGGAAAGTGAAACCATCTAAATCATAGAGACATGATTCTTGAAACATACACATATGAAATAATGCCATCTTAGATGAAAAACGGTTTTGATAAAACACTTGATATGAATTCTTGAATAAAACATCCTTTCTTCTTCAAAATTATTCTCTTTTCACAAAATGTCATGAAATTTTAAAAGAAAGGGATTTTGTTGAAAATAGTCAATAAATATTTTGGAGGAAGCTTCATGAAAATAAGGCATTATAAAATCGTAAAAAATTTGTTCGTGCCGTAAGTTAAAAAAACATTCTTCTCGTACTTTTGCTGGAAAAGTAAAAAAGTACCTCGTAAAAGAAAGTTTCCATACATACCATATAGTAAAAGTAAAAATGGGTAAAAAGAAAATTAAACATACATGAAACCATTTTTAGGAAACATGGACATGGATAAGAACAATAACCCCAGTAAATACTTATGAATAAACAATCTCGGATAAGAATGAGATTGGAATAATTATCCCTTGCCTTAGGTTTGATATGCTTCTTATGGATCTGAACCTCCTGTATAATGATTTAAATAATGTCATTGAGTTATTACATAATCATATTCATTGTTATGATATCATATATGTTTCACTTATTACTTTATATTACCCGTTCTTTAGTAAATTCAAGGTAAAAGCAGCGTTTTGGGTAAAATCATTTCATTTATTGTATGTGTTTTGACATGTATTTCTTGATATTATTACTTATATCCTGATTTACATAATTCCAGAATGTAAAACATGATTTATATATAACATATCTTCATTATATACATATATATTATAGATCGATAAAGGGAATGAAATACACTGTTCATGGAGAAGGTAGGCCGTACGTACGCATGAACGATGTTTTCGTTTCCTTGTTGAATTGAATGAAACTAAATTGATGACATACATATATATATACATAAATAAAGTATAATTATTATGTCATATATTTCATTATTTTTCATTATATATACTTTATAATCATTCTTTAATGGTTAATCATGGAAAATGAATCCCATCGCGTTCGTGGAGACGGTAGTCTGTACGTACGCACGAGCGATGATATCATTCCCAGGATCATGGAATTGTATTGAAGTGTATGTATAATATTTCAGAATAAATATAAATTTACAATAATCATATATAGTCATTATTTACACCATTATACCCATCCAATTAATGTGGTGGTGGAAAATAGATTACACCACGGCGTGGAGACGGTATTCCATACGTACGCACGCGCCGTGATTTCATTTTCCATAGGATGGATAGATTGTAAAATAGGGTTGTTTCATACTTATAATAACATATCAGTATATGATTGATACTGATGTTATTACTTCATAATTAAACAACTAAAGAAGAATAATTGGAATAAGAAATAAAGTTGAAAGAATCGGTAACGGACATTACCTCTTCTTTGAAGCGCCTCTTTGAGACCTCCTCTTAGGGAACTAAAATTGGTCTTTGAAGAAGAAAAGAACCTCTAGGATGTTTATATGGAATTGGAGAAGAGAATTTGGCAGGGTTTTGACGAGCATGAAGGCTCAAAGTGGTGTGAGGAAGAGAGGGAGGAGGTTCCCTTTTATAAGGGGGGAGAGGGGCACCTTTGGAAAAACTAAAACTATTATTTTATTATAAAGTCATATTCGATTTTTAATAGCTCCAAATTGAGTTATTTAGAATATAAGGTGGGTATGGGTCTAAATCATCTCATCCAATATAATTTAGACAAGTTTAGGTTTCTATTTTAACCTTATCATTTAGATTTAACCTTAAGTTAAGTAATTTTACTTTTACCGTGTCTTCCTGTTTTCTTACACAATAAGGTTAATAAACATTCTATAACAAGCCAAAAGAACCCCAAGTTTTTTATTATTAATATATATAACATTATCTAAGTCATCTTTCCGAAGCATAGATTTTTAGGAATAAAATAAGAATTAATAATATAATATTTGTTTTAAAAACTATTTTATGTCAATTTTGACACTATTTGGTAATTGATTTTTGAGAAAATCATAACAGAATGATTAGTTAGAAAACAGTTAACTAAATCAATAATAACATGTCATATTAACCTAGAAAATTAGTGGAATTCTTAAAAAGTTTCAAATTACATTTATTTGGGTATTTATAACATCAATTATGTCAGTATTTCATTAACAAGATAATTACTGCATCATCATTGTGTCATAAATAAATTAAATTATTTAATGTCTAAAAATTATAAATAAAACACCATTATGTAGGAAATAATTTTATCTTTATAATTAAAATTTAGTGTCGAATTTATATTATGTATAACCCAATATTAAAAATGATTTAGTTATTAAACTTTGATTTTAACTATTTTAACCCTTCTTTAAATAAATTAATTATAAATTTCCTCATCTAATACAAGTGGGCGTAAATGGTTATATTTTATTCCTAAGGTTGTTTTTGGTCGAATTAAACTTATAAAATAGAATTAGTATATGTGTTAGGATAATAATAATATCATTTTTACCCTTAATTACTCTATTTACTTTTAACAGTGGTAAAAAAAGTAAAAAGTTACAATTCACCAAAAATTATTTTCATCTCATTGAACCACATTTTAGTACTTGATATTAACCATGTCTCTCGGATTTTCGAAATTCCACTCACATAAGCGGTAAAATTATGTTTTATGTGAATTTGCAAATTCACCTAGGAGGTGGGTAAAAGACGGTGAAAAGTTCAATAAAATTTTTATATATCAAAAATTATTATATAATGACTCCAATGACTTAAATTGAACTTATATAGGTATTATTTATCAATTTTTACCTAAAATAAATTTAAATAAAATAAATAATTATTTAAATAAAAAGTCAGTTTTTGAATAGTAACCCAGTGTTTTCACTATTCATCAAAAATTGAAAGTTTTCAGAAAAATACCAAAAATTCACCCTAGGCTAATTTAGATATTCTGAATCCAAAAATGAAGTCTATTTTGAAATATAAAATTTATAAAATTTCAAAAAGAGGGTATTAATATTTATAATGGCTAGTTTATATAACATATTGTTGTTTAGCGAAACTTGGTATTGCGTAGAACACACGCTATCGTGGAAGGTCGCGATTGCGTGTAATGCAAGACAAGTCAGGGATGTGTGTTGTGCAAGATCCTTTCGGTGTAGCGTACAACACAGGACATTAATGAAATAAAAAAGAATATTTTTCATAAAATCTCAGGGTGTTACATTCTACCCCCCTTAAAAATGAATTTCGCCCTCGAAATTCGTCGGGGTTATAAATGGAATATTACTCGAATGTTTCTTTAATAGAAACCCACATCGTAAAACGGAATACCAAAACATGGCTTTAAAAAATAATATATGAAACGTAACGGTTACCCAAATTAACTAATCACTATGTTTCCACATAGGAGAACATAGGTGAAGATGTGGATATGGAAGACAAATATTACCATCATGTTCTGATGGAGAGTGGTAGAGAACATGGCTATGAAAAATCCAATAATCACAAAGCCATATTTTTGTGATGATCTAGGGTACCATCTGATTAATCGGATATAAGGGAACTAGGACAACATTTTTTTTTCAAGATCATTTCCCTAAAGTTGAAGAATTTGAATTAGAATAAATACTTACTTTATTTTGGTAAAATCTCACCATTGTTCGTGCCTTGAACAATTTCCACTTCATCTCTTTAAGAAATGAATTTGAATTTGTCTGTCATGAAGTTTTAGCAGATCATGTGATAGAATGATAGGTCATTCCATCTGCCTCAAACATAAGTTAGCAAAAGTAATATACATAATTCCATCTATGGTGAGATTAATCATATATGGTTCCAAAATGGACTTATACTTCCTATATCATCCTGTATAATAAAATAAAACTAGTTTCTACTAACCAGGTACTTCATGTAGGCCAGTGGTAGGAAACAAAGGCCTGTCGCAATTCGGTTGTGGGTTCGATTCCCACAGCCTTGTCCAACATGACAGGTTGTCGCTCATTCTGCAGGTTGTCTTTTTTTTTCTAAAAATACAATACTAACTTATGACCAACAAATTCCATTCCAATATTATCCATAATATTGCAGTCCATTCTCATATTATATTAAAAACTATTACCAAAGATTTCATATAACAAGCATGTTAATACCATCGTTGATCCCCATATATAATAAGATATGTCTTGTTGGTCACATTCCACACATTTGAAGGCCTTAATCATGTATTCTCTTGAAAAATGAATACCCATTGAATCTTAGTGAAAAAATGAGTGCTGTAAAAAGTTAACTCTTTCCACATACCAAAAAACCAAAATTCTATATACTCAAACCATGATATAACTATTTCCTTATATCAGTTATGAGCTCATGAATACTGTCAAACATTTCATTTTATCCTTATCCCTTCATTATGCGCATATCATCTTCTTTCCAAAAATATCTCAATCACTTTCCATGGTTACCGGTACCATAAAATTATTGAAACCCACAATAGACAAATACATAAATATTCCAATATTCCACGATACTATATACAACATTATTTTGGAATCCCATTACATAAACACTTCATCATTCTACCACATCGTTGTCATATTCAACATCACCAATAGTGATCGCATGTGACTTCCCTTTGTCCTTTGCCTTAAGTGGTTTCTCATGTTGATCATCATTAACCCTTGGATTAGGGCATTGATTATCATAATGCCCCAATTCATTTCACTTGAAGCATTGAAGTGCTGGTGGTGAGTTCTCTGTAGTCTTTTCATTATTCACATCATTAGAAACCCTTTTTCCATTAATTCGACACGCTGCTGCTCGATGACCTTCTTTTCCACACTTAAAACATTTTCTAGTCCCTTTAAGACAATTTCCACCATGCTTGTTTCCACACTTTGAGAATAAGGAAACATTCATATTCTTTTCACCATTATACTGAGATTTCTCCTTGAACTCCATCTTTCGTTTCTTATCAAAACCATGAGATGGATATGTAACGCCAACTTCCATTTCTACCTTGGTAGCACAACGCACAATTTCTTCATAGCTATTGAAGTCTTTTATAGCTAATTCCCTTCGACGATTTGGTTTTAAGCCACTGAATAATCGATCAACTTTACTTTCAGGTTGAATGATAAATCCATATGCATACCTTGCAAGCCTTGTAAAATTCGCTTCATATATACCAACATATTCATCATCCTTTTTCTTTAGTTCAATAAACTCCTTCTCCATCTTTGTTCGAAGAATACGAGGGTAGTACATATTGGAAAATAAGTTCTTGAACTCATCCCATTCCATGGAATCAATTTCACCTCTTGGCCTCGTATTCTTGATAAGATTCCATCATTGATCAGCTTCACCTTCCAAACAATATATTTCTAAGATGACTTTATCATGTTCAGAACATTGAAGAACTGAAAATAACTTTTCAGTGGAACTGATCCTTTGTTCAGCAACAAGTGGATCATAAGACCCACTGAAATAAGGTGGACGTTGCCTCATAAAGGACTCAATAGAATATTGTTCCCTTCTCTACTCATTTAGATGCCTAGAATGATTCATAGATTGTTTAAGTATAGAAATAAGATTTTTCACTCCATCTACCATAGCATTTTTTTGTTCAGGAGTACAATCATTGCATTGTCCATTACATTCATCAACACGGTTCCTTCGGTTTCCAGCCATCGTCTAAAACCCAAAAAGAATAGTTTGAGAGGAAAAAATCATGCTAGGGAAAACAACATAATAAAGGGGGGGTACCTTCAATATCTAACATCTTAGGTTTAATTCTAAGATCGTTACAATAATTCTAGGACTATAACCTATACTTATACTTAACCTTAGAGACATACCTAGACATACTTGAGAAATATCTCTAAGGATCTCACTAAATTTATCGCATCCTAGTTTCCAAAGGTTGACAAAACCTTTCCTCTGATACCAACTGTAGAGGCCCGAATCATGACGTACATGGACATTAAATTACTTTTACGGAATACTTATTACATAACAAAAATAGACACCAAAGGACTGTAATAGTTTAGTGCCTTTGGAAACTTGGAACATAATCTTCTAATCTTGGTGAAAGATCCTCAACATCTCCCATAAAGAGCTTCCTTTTTTTTCTTACCTAAAACCTTTCCTTATATCCTGGGGAAAAGAAAACATAAAAATGGTGATCTCAAATGCTCAATAAGGGTAATCATGGATAAAATAAAACAAATCATATACATTTTAACTTAAAAACATGAACATAATGTTTAAACATCAAAATATTGAGCAATGACATAAAACATGGAAGTATGTAAGGCATAGATCATAAAGGAACATCAATTATGATAAAATAGCATGGGAATAAAACTTGTAATTTTGGAAACCATTAAGCGCATGATATTATTTCCATAGTAGCCAAGGAATTGCTGTGAAGACCATCTTAGTGGACAAAGTCCCTTTCTGAATCGAGTTCACTCCTCGTTCCAGTCCTGTAACACTGAACCAGATTTACATACTGTTCCAGCCATGTCTATCTCATGAGATATAAATATTTACCCAATGCATTAGAGGGATATATAGGTCCCACCCATCACATAATGAAATCATTCTTACTTGTTCCACAAAATATACATTCATAACCCAATAAATAAAATGGGTTTCAAAAACATCATCCCATCATCACATAATCAATATAATAGAATTGGATATCATTTCATAATAAGAAAATTGAAACCATGTAAATCATAGAGGCATGATACTTGAAACATACAAATATGAAATAATGTCATCTTAGATGAAAAATGGTTTTTGTAACGCCCCGACCCTAGTTACCCTGAGTCGGTGCATTATTACATAACATTGGCATGATCACAAGAAAGATCAAATCTCGAAAGACCGATTGGTTTAGTAGCCTTGTAAACACTAGATATATTCATAAGTTTTACATTACATCGTAAAATGAAAAACTAATACAACAACATAATGTATCCACAATCCACACTATTAACCCCTCATAAAATCCCTGCAGGTCATTCATAACTTACTTCTTCACATCCTGGGAAAAATAAAACATAGAAAAGGGGTGAGCTCAAATGCCCAGTAAGGATAACAATATAGCGGAAACTTTAATAAATAATAATAAACATTTAAGGCAATGCATTACTAAAACAAAAGCCTTTTAAACATGAACTTCAACATAGTATGGCAAAAGTAAAAATGAAATAATGCCATTTACTTATTCACATGGATATTCTACTAATCGAATAATCACATGAAAAAATCAATAACCACTTTCATAATGTTGGAATGCATAATGCCAGACTATCAAAACCACATAGCCAAGGCCTCGTGCCAAGACTACAAATAAGATTTTGTCAAGGCCTTGTGCCAAGACACTAGTTTGTCTCATGAGACCTACCGATGCAATTTTTTTAGAAGATACTTACGTTTAAAATTACTCAAATATACTCCAGTGTTTTTATGAAAAAATTATGCAAGCTTATGAAAACAAAATAACTAGTTCTGAGACTGATCGACTAATTAAAGGCCATGATGGGTCCACTCCCAATCCCTTCCTGTCTAGCACACTCAAGAGTCGGGTTTTCTAAAAACATTTTGGAGCTTGCGTTAAATACGTATACATTTGCACTGGATTTTCATATACTTGATAGAAATATATCTTTTTTTGAAATCATTTAAAAGTCACATAATTATAAAATAAAACATTTACTTTGAAAATATCCTTATAAGCTTGTAAGGGAAGCTTTGACGATTTTATAATGGTGGAAAAATAACCGCACCCGCCGTATAAGTTAAAAAAAACATTCTTACCTTAATTCTGTCGAAAAGGTTAAAAAGGACCTTGTTTTGAAAACGACGGAAAGATTCCTTTATAAACCTCTTATAAAAAGTCAAAAAAGGGTATAAATGACTTTAACCCATATTCTTGTAAATAATAAATATGTTTTGAAATACATTTCGAAGAAACATGGATGTGGATGATAAATAAATCCCAGTAGATTATTACGTATAAACAACCTCGGATAATGAAGAGATTGTGAAATAACCCTTACCTTGTACTTTTCCTTGGTTGGGGTAGGTTAACCTCCTGTATAATGGTGAAATAATTGTTATTAAATTATACAAGAATCATATACATTAATATGATATCATATATGATCTTTTAATATTGATTTGATAATAATATCTTAGTATTATCGCTGTTTCGGGTGTGAACTTACTTGTTTGCTTTTGTATGTTTTGTTACGTAAGACATGTTTGTAAAGGATAAGTTGTATATTATTCAAATCCAGAATGGTATCAGGTCCTTAAACATCATTTTTAAATCATCAAATAATAATTATACTTGAATGGATACGATGGAGAATGAATCTCATCGCGTTCGTGGAGACGGTAGTCCGTACGTACGCACGAACGCTACTTCCATTTAATTTTTATTTTAAAAGAATCGAATACAAATGATACATAGGTATATTACTATTCCAGTATAATATAATATTTTATACATGTTACTTAAGTTCATTAACACCATCCTTTATACGTTCCATGTGTGGTATGAACGAGTCATATCATTTTAAGGGGGCGGTAGTCCGCACTTCCTTAAATGAAATTATTGTATGTATATACAACATGAAACGAATAATGGTTTGAAATAAAATGGAATTACAGAAGCTTATATATAAAATATATATCATTAATATCATATTTAATTACAGTGCCATCATAATGGCCACCATGAGAGGCGGTAAGATGTATTTGAACAATCATCGTTTCGTGAGGCGTTAGTTTGCCATCCACAGAAACATTATGTTCATCATCCATTAGATGGAGTTGTGTGTATGTGTAGTTTGAATCCTTCTTATAACAACATCCTAGTATATTGAGGATACTGGTGTTGTTACAAAAGAAAGGAAATAAAAAGAGTTTGGGGGTTGAAGAAGCAAAATAAATGAAAATAATTTAAGAGAAATCGTTACCTTTAATTTAGGTAACTCACTTTGGTTGGAACCAAAGGACTTCTTGAAATGCTTTCTGCCTAAGGGGAAGCTTCAAGGAGGAGGAGAGGGATGTGGGGAGCTTAGTTGGGCAGAGTTTGGACGAGCCAAGTGGCTTGAGAGGTGTGAGGAATGAGTAGAAGTGGTCTCCTTTTATAAGGGAGAGGAGGGGCTCTTTAGGAAAGAGTGAAAGTATTACTTTATAATATAATTATATTCGGTTTATAATGGTCCAAAAATCATTTAGGTCGAAGATAAGATGACGCATATTCTAAATAACATCAACCAATAAGAATTGGACAGGTTTTAGATAATATTTTAATCATTATAATCTTATTTATTTAAATGATTTATTAATGAGGTAAACATTGCATCATTATTGTGTCATTAATAATTTAAATTATTTGATGTCTAAAAATTATAAATAATATATCATTATGTAGGAAATACTTTTAGCTTTCTAATGAATATTTATAATCGAAAATCCAACATGTATAACCCTATGTAAAAATTGTTCTTTTAAAATATGTAAGCTTATGCCATTTTTGTATTCATTTTAACTTAATTAAAATAAAGTGTCATTATCACTTACAAGTGGATCAATGGGGTCCCAAAATTGACCCAAAGTTGTCCATGGTCGACCATGTATCAACCAATAGGGTTAAGACACGTTTTAGGGTAATTTAGTATTATTATAATATTATTTTTTAACCCTTATTTACCGGATTTACCCTTAACCATGGTAAATAAAATATTTACCGCAGTAATTATTCAAAATGTCTAAAAATAAAAGTTACCTATTTACACAATTTGAACATCCTGATTCCAAATATGGAATCCATTTTTCTAAATTCAAAACACAGAAGTGGCAGAAATTAATTTAAAATTAATTCCCGCTATCAAAACAAAAAGCGTGTTTTTAAGAGGTAATAACTATCAAAAGATTGACACTTGTTTATGTTCGGTTTAATTGTAAAATTATGTCCAATGACCAAAATTATATTAAACGGTAAAAATATATTCTAAATATACTTTAAAACCACTCAAATTCATAATTTATCACTATTAATTATTTTGATTAAAAAAGGTGTTTTTAATTAAAATTTAGTAATTTTCACTATTCATCAAAATATGAAAGTTATCCGAAATGTACCAAAATTTCACCTTAGGCTAAATTCGATATTCCGAATCAGAAAATGAAGTCCATTTTCAAATAGAAAAAATATATAATTTCAAAAAGTAGATATTACTATTCATAATGGCTAGTTTGATCGGTTGTGGTGTGTGTTAAAACTCGACGTTGCGTACAACACACGCTACTGTTTTATTCAAAGGAAAGCGTACCATGGAAGCTTGGGATGTTTCATTTTAAATTTTTTGATGTCTCCATTTAGTCAAAAAGTTTAAAATATTGTATTTAAAAAGGTTTCACTATCAAAAGTTGATAAAAGTGCAATACTGAAAATGAATCTGTTCTTGCATTATGACTAAGAAACTCATAATATGGATTCTAAAATTATAAGGATTATATAAAGTTAAAAATGTAGTTAATGCTATTCATGTCCTCTTTTAATGGCTTTTTTTTGGTAAGTCATGGTGCAATTGAACTCGGTGTTGCTTGTAGTGCAAGTTATTGAATTATTTTGAAGAAATAACACACTATGAAATCTTGGGGTGTTACATTCTCCCCTCCTTCAATAAATTGCGTCCTCGCAATTTGAAATTGTTCTTCGAAAATAAAAGGTTGAAAATAGATAATATATTTGTGGGAAAATCCACATCGGAAATTGGGTTACTAAAATTTAGTCTTAATATGAGGAAAAGATAAATGAAAGGGTCACCACCAAATTATGATCTCGATTAGGAGAACATTGGTGGAAATTAGAGATATATAATTGGAGGAAAACGTAAATATTTATAGGTAGTGATTGAGGTCATCAATCACAAACAAGTGTATAATTGAGGTCCTTAAACTCATCAATCTATGATGATTTGAAGTACCATCGGTTCAACAAAATATAGGGTATTGGGATAACACATTTTTGACGTTTCAAAATATCTTAGTCGAAATCCCACATAGAAAAATGAATTAACGAGGCCTCTATTTAAAATAAAGAGTCGAAAGTATGAAGATTACCGAAAATAACACATACTAGGGTTCCATGTAGGAAAATATGGATATGGAAGAGAAATCTAACCATCAATTATCTGATGGAGAGTGGTAGAGAACATGGCTATGAAAAGGCCAAAAATCCCAAAGCCATAAATTAGTGATGATTTAAGGTACCATCTTGGAAAACATTTTTGGTCTAAGTTGCTTTTCATAATATTGAGAAATTTATTTATGACATTGGCTAAGATCATAAGGAGATATACTTACTTTATAATTAGAGTTTTATCCATTAATAAATTTCTACCACAAACTCATCTTTCACTCTAAAAGATAATAGAATGTAAAAAAATTCTATTTACACTATTCGTATAGGGTTCCAAAATAAAAGAATTTATAATTCATCTACATGATCTTTTAATAAATACTACATTATTTAATCCAGGACATCTCATGGGCTAGTGGTAGGTGATACACCCTTTTCGCCCTTCGGTTGTGGGTTCAAGTCTCGCACCCTTACCGGACGTGACGGGTTGCCGCCCGACCTCCGGGTTGTCCTTTTATGGCAATCCAAAATAATCCAAACTAGAACTATCCAAAATACTTATGTCCAAACTCACAGTATAACATTTATAAGGAAGGTAAACATAATATAGATCCTTTTTACGCCGTAATATCATATGAATACCTTCATCATGTATTACCATATTTCTTGTTGATTACATTCATGCTCCCTTATTCCATATAGAATGCTGGATATACTTCATTAATCCAAAAATGTTTTAAACCCCAACAATGATGGAATATACAAATCATTAATCAGTTCCAAGGTAGTCAAGAATATCCAATATAATTTATCCAAAATCACTACCTCAGTATCAGAACTATATTATGATTTATCATTCTCTCAACCATATATTTTCCAAAAATTTATCCTGCTATTGAGTCACTTTTCTTTGTTCCACACAATCTCAAGTCCTTAATGAAATAGTACTGCAGTACAATCCTTATATACTCCATAATTATTATAACAAGTACATTGTTGATACAACTCTCAATTGACATAATCAACATAAGAACTCTAATCATTCCTCTTCATCTGTGGTAGTATCATAACTTGATTATTATCCAATAACATCATTTGCGGTATAGTCTGATGACTGGGACATAGGTTCGCGTAGTGTCCAAACTCCTTGCAAATGAAGCATTGTACATTTGAAACCATTTTCTTACCCTTGCAGTCACGTACTTTGTGCCCTTTTCCTCCACACTTATAACAAACTCCCATTCCTTTCAGGCAAGTTCCAGGGTGTTTCTTTCCATAGTTACCACATATGGGAAAATTCTTCTTTTCCCTCTTCCCTTTATCCATCTTTCTCTCTTCCATCCTCTTCTTCTCTTGCTTCCCTTCAAAGCCATAGGACTCAGTAAACTCTTTACTTATCTTATCAACACATGATGTTATTTCTTCATATGATGATAATACATGGGAGACTATTTCTCTTATAAATTCTACCTTAAGACCATGAAAGATATGATCCTTCCTTCTCTTTGGATCATGTGCATTTCTGGAGTTCTCATTCCTTCTACTGGTCGCCATTTCTAAACAATGGCATACACTAGATCAGTTTATGAATCAAAATACATAATCCCATACTTATAAAACACTTAACATAAATTGAACTATTTATGGATATAATCCATAATCATAGGAATGTTTTCTTTAAGGAAGTATATACTCATAAACCCTTAAAAATGATTTGTAAAGAAAATGAGAGTTATCCTAAGCATATCCCCCGGGAGTGTCATAACCAAGAGTGCAGCAAGGCCCGTTGTCGTGCACCAGTTCCCGTTCGAGTCTAGCTCAAAGCGGTGTTTTCGGGTTTTACCCCTATGCACATCTGTGCCAGAGCCGCCTCTACCTGCTCATATCCAGACAGGGATGTATCGCTCGGAAAACTCACAAAATCTCTACAATACCAAAATTCTAGGAAGTTCTTCTATACTAATCCTCAAAGTTCATCTTAGGTCTACGTGCTCTAATCAGAGTTTATCTAAATCTAGCTTCCAAGGTTTGTACTAAACTTCCTATGATACCAACTGTAACGCCCCGACCCTAGTTACCCTGAGTCGGTGCATTATTACATAACATTGGCATGATCACAAGAAAGATCAAATCTCGAAAGACCGATTGGTTTAGTAGCCTTGGAAACACTAGATATATTCATAAGTTTTACATTACATCGTAAAATGAAAAACTAATACAACAACATAATATATCCACAATCCACACTATTAACCCCTCATAAAATCCCTGCAGGTCATTAATAACTTACTTCTTCACATCCTGGGAAAAATAAAACATAGAAAAGGGGTGAGCTCAAATGCCCAGTAAGGATAACAATATAGCGGAAACTTTCGTAAATAAGAATAAACATTTAAGGCAATGCATTACTAAAACAAAAGCCTTTTAAACATAAACTTCAACATAGTATGGAAAAAGTAAAAATGAAATAATGCCATTTACTTATTCACATGGATATTCTACTAATCGAATAATCACATGCAAAAATCAATAACCACTTTCATAATGTTGGAATGCATAATGCCATACTATCAAAACCACATAGCCAAGGCCTCGTGCCAAGACTACAAATAAGATTTTGTCAAGGCCTTGTGCCAAGACACTAGTTTGTCTAATGAGACCTACCGATGCAATTTTTTTAGGAGATACTTACGTTTAAAATTACTCAAATATACTCCAGTGTTTTTATGAAAAAATTATGCAAGCTTATGAAAACAAAATAACTAGTTCTGAGACTGCTCGACTAATTACAGGCCATGATGGGTCCACTCCCAATCCCTTCCTGTCTAGCACACTCGAGAGTCGGGTTTTCTAAAAACATTTTGGAGCTTGCGTTAAATACGTATACATTTGCACTGGATTTTCATATACTTGATAGAAATATATCTTTTTTTGAAATCATTTAAAAGTCACATAATTATAAAATAAAACATTTACTTTGAAAATATCATTATAAGCTTGTAAGGTAAGCTTTGACGATTTTATAATGGCGGAAAAATAACCGCACCCGCCGTATAAGTTAAAAAAACATTCTTACCTTAATTCTGTCGAAAAGGTTGAAAAGGACCTTGTTTTGAAAACGACGGAAAGATTCCTTTATAAACCTCTTATAAAAAGTCAAAAAAGGGTATAAATGACTTTAACCCATATTCTTGTAAATAATAAATATGTTTTGAAATACATTTCGAAGAAACATGGATGTGGATGATAAATAAATCCCAGTAGATTATTACGTATAAACAACCTCGGATAATGAAGAGATTGTGAAATAACCCTTACCTTGTACTTTTCCTTGGTTGGGGTAGGTTAACCTCCTGTATAATGGTGAAATAATTGTTATTAAATTATACAAGAATCATACACATTAATATGATATCATATATGATCTTTTAATATTGATTTGATAATAATATCTTAGTATTATCGCTGTTTCGGGTGTGAACTTACTTGTTTGCTTTTGTATGTTTTGTTACGTAAGACATGTTTGTAAAGGATAAGTTGTATATTATTCAAATCCAGAATGGTATCAAGTCCTTAAACATCATTTTTAAATCATCAAATAATAATTATACTTGAATGGATACGATGGAGAATGAATCTCATCGCGTTCGTGGAGACGGTAGTCCGTATGTACGCACGAACGCTACTTCCATTTAATTTTTATTTTAAAAGAATCGAATACAAATGATACATAGGTATATTACTATTCCAGTATAATATAATATGTTATACATGTTACTTAAGTTCATTAACACCATCCTTTATACGTTCCATGTGTGGTATGAACGAGTCATATCATTTTAAGGGGGCGGTAGTCCGCACTTCCTTAAATGAAATTATTGTATGTATATACAACATGAAACGAATAATGGTTTGAAATAAAATGGAATTACAGAAGCTTATATATAAAATATATATCATTAATATCATATTTAATTATAGTGGAATCCTAATGGCCACCATGAGAGGCGGTAAGATGTATTTGAACAATCATCGTTTCGTGAGGCGTTAGTTTGCCATCCACAGAAACATTATGTTCATCATCCATTAGATGGAGTTGTGTGTATGTGTAGTTTGAATCCTTCTTATAACAACATCCTAGTATATTGAGGATACCGGTGTTGTTACAAAAGAAAGGAAATAAAAAGAGTTTGGGGGTTGAAGAAGAAAAATAAATGAAAATAATTTAAGAGAAATCGTTACCTTTAATTTAGGTAACTCACTTTGGTTGGAACCAAAGGACTTCTTGAAATGCTTTCTGCCTAAGGGGAAGCTTCAAGGAGGAGGAGAGGGATGTGGGGAGCTTAGTTGGGCAGAGTTTGGACGAGCCAAGTGGCTTGAGAGGTGTGAGGAATGAGTAGAAGTGGTCTCCTTTTATAAGGGAGAGGAGGGGCTCTTTAGGAAAGAGTGAAAGTATTACTTTATAATATAATTATATTCGGTTTATAATGGTCCAAAAATCATTGAGGTCGAAGATAAGATGACTCATATTCTAAATAACATCAACCAATAAGAATTGGACAGGTTTTAGATAATATTTTAATCATTATAATCTTATTTATTTAAATTATTTATTAATGAGGTAAACATTGCATCATTATTGTGTCATTAATAATTTAAATTATTTGATGTATAAAAATTATAAATAATATATCATTATGTAGGAAATCGTTTTATCTTTCTAATGAATATTTATAATCGAAAATCCAACATGTATAACCCTATGTAAAAATTGTTCTTTTAAAAGATGTAAGCTTATGCCATTTTTGTATTCATTTTAACTTAATTTAAATAAAGTGTCATTATCACTTACAAGTGGATCAATGGGGTCCTAAAATTGACCCAAAGATGTCCATGGTCGACCATGTATCAAACAATAGGGTTAAGACACGTTTTAGGGTAATTTAGTATTATTATAATATTATTTTTAACCCTTATTTACCGGATTTACCCTTAACCATGGTAAATAAAATATTTACCGCAGTAATTATTCAAAATGTCTAAAAATAAAAGTTACCTATTTACACAATTTGAACATCCTGATTCCAAATATGGAATCCATTTTTCTAAATTCAAAACACATAAGTGGCAGAAATTAATTTAAAATTAATTCCCGCTGTCAAAACAAAAAGCGTGTTTTTAAGAGGTAATAACTATCAAAAGATTGACACTTGTTTATGTTCGGTTTAATTGTAAAATTATGTCCAATGACCAAAATTATATTAAACGGTAAAAATATATTCTAAATATACTTTAAAACCACTCAAATTCATAATTTATCACTATTAATTATTTTGATTAAAAAAGGTGTTTTTAATTAAAATTTAGTAATTTTCACTATTCATCAAAATATGAAAGTTATCCGAAATGTACCAAAATTTCACCTTAGGCTAAATTCGATATTCCGAATCAGAAAATGAAGTCCATTTTCAAATAGAAAATATATATAATTTCAAAAGGTAGATATTACTATTCATAACGGCTAGTTTGATCGGTTGTGGTGTGTGTTAAAACTCGACGTTGCGTACAACACACGCTACTGTTTTATTCAAAGGAAAGCGTACCGTGGAAGCTTGGGATGTTTCATTTTAAATTTTTTGATGTCTCCATTTAGTCAAAAAGTTTAAAATATTGTATTTAAAAAGGTTTCACTATCAAAAGTTGATAAAAGTGCAATACTGAAAATGAATCTGTTCTTGCATTATGACTAAGAAACTCATAATATGGATTCTAAAATTATAAGGATTATATAAAGTTAAAAATGTAGTTAATGCTATTCATGACCTCTTTTAATGGCTTTTTTTTGGTAAGTCATGGTGCAATTGAACTCGGTGTTGCTTGTAGTGCAAGTTATTGAATTATTTTGAAGAAATAACACACTATGAAATCTTGGGGTGTTACAGTTTTGATAAACCACTTGAAATGAATTATTAAGGAAAATATCCTTTCTTCTTCAAAATCATTCTCTTTTCACAAAATATCATTCAATTTTTAAAGAAAAGGATTTTGTTGAAAATAGTCATGAAATATTTTGGAGGAAGGTTCATGAAAATAAGGCTTTATAAAACCGTAAAAATCCGTTCGTGCCGTAAGTTAAAAAAAATTATTCTCGTACTTTTGCCAGAAAAGTCAAAAAGTACCTCGTAAAAGAATGATTCCATACATACCATGTAGTAAAAGTCAAAATGGGTAAAAAGGACATTAAACATACATTAAACCATTTTTAGGAAACATGGACATGGATGAGAACAATAACCCTAGTAAATACTTACGAACAAACAATCTCAGATAAGAATGAGATTGGAATAATTATCCCTTACCTTAGGTCTGATATGCTTCGTATGGATCCGAACCTCCTGTGTAATTATTTAAATAATGTCATTGACTTATTAAATAATAATATTCATTGTTATGATATCATATATGTTTCACTTATCACTTTATATTACCCGTTCTTTTGTAAATTCAATGTTAAAGCAGCGTTTTGGGTAAAATCATTTCATTTATCGTATGTGTTTCGACTTTTCTTTCTTGATATTATTACTTATATCATGATTTACATAATTCCAGAATTTAAAACATGATTTATATATAATATATATTCATCATATGCATATATATTATATATTGATAAAATGAATGAAATACACCGTTCATGGAGACGGTAGGCCATACGTATGCATGAACGTTGTTTTCGTTTCCTTATTGAATTGAATGAAATTAAATAGATGACATACATTTATATATACATAAATATAGTAGCATTATCATGTCATATATTTCATTATTATTCATTATATATACTTTATAATAATTCTTGAATGGTTAATCATGGAAAATAAATCTCATTGCATTCGTGGTGACGGTAGTCCGTACGTACGCACGAGCGATGATATCATTCCCATGATCATGGAATTGTATTGAAGTGTATATATACTATTTCAGAATCAATATCACTTTAAAATAATCATATATAGTCATTATTTACACCATTATACCCATCCAAGTAAGGTGGTGGTGGAAAATATATTACACCACGGCGTGGAGACGGTATTCCGTACGTACGCATGCGCGGTGATTTCATTTTCTGTAGGATGGATAGATGGTGAAATAGGGTTGTTTCATAATTATAATAACATATCAGTATATGAGTGATACTGATGTTATTACTTCATAATTAAACAACTAAAGAAGAAGAAGTGGAAGAAGAAATAAAGTTGAAAGAATCGGTAATGGACATTACCTCTTCTTTGAAGCGCCTCTTTGAGACCACCTCTTAGGGCACTAAAATTGGTCTTTGAAGAAGACCAGAACCTCTAGGATGTTTCTATGGAGGTGGAGAAGAGAATTATTCATGGGTTGGCCGAGCTTTAAGGCTCAATGTGGTGTGAGGAAGAGAGGGAGGAGGTGCCCTTTTATAAAGGAGGAGAGGGGAACCTTTGGAAAAACTAAAAATATTATTTTATTATAAAGTCATATTCGGGTTTTAATAGCTCCAAATTGAGTTATTTCGAATCTAAGATGGTTATGGGTATAAATACTCTCATCCAATAGAATTTAGACAAGTTTAGGTTTCTATTTTAACCTTATCATTTAGATTTAACCTTAAGTTAAATAATTTTACTTTTACCGTGTCTTCCGGTTTTCTTACACTGTAAGGTTAATAAACTTACTATAACATGCAAAACGAACCCCAAGCCATTTATTATTAATATATATAACAGTATCTATGTCATTTGGACAAACTTTATATTTTTAAAAATAAAATAACAATTAATAATATAATATTTGTTTTAAAAACTATTTTATGTCAATTTTGACACTATTTGGTAATTGATTTTTGTGAAAATCATAACAGAATGATTAGTTATAAAAAAGTTAACAAAATTAATAATAAAATGTCATATTAACCTAGAAAATTAGTGTAATTCCTAAAAAGTCTCAAATTACATTTATTTGGGTACTTATAACCTCAATTATGTCAATATTTCATTAATAATATAATTACTCCATCATCATTTGGTCATAAATACATTAATTTATTTAATTTCTAAAAATTATAAATAAAACACAATTATGTAGGAAATCTTTTTATCTTTCTAATGAGTATTTATAGTCTAATTATCTTATGTATAACCCTATATTAAAATTGATTTAGTTATTAAACTTTTATTTTAACTATTTTAACCCTACTTTAATTAAATTAATAATAAATGTCCTAATCTAATCCAAGTGGGCCTAAATGGTCATATTTTATTCCTAAGGTTTTTTTTGGTCGAATTACATTTATCCAATAGAATTATGACATGTTTTAGGGTTATAATAATATAATTTTTACCCTTAATTACCCTATTTACTTTTAACCGTGGTAAAAAAAGGAAAAAGTTACAATTCACCAAAAATTATTCTCATCTCATTGAACCACATTTTAGTCCTTGATATTAACTGTTTGTCTCATATTTTCTAGATTCCACTCACAGAAGCGGTAAAATTAGGTTTTATGTGAATTTTCAAATTCTCCTAGGAGGTGGGTAAAAGAAGGTGAAAAGTTCAGTAAAATTTTTATATATCTAAAATTATTATAAAATGACTCCAATGACTTAAATTGAACATATATAGGTATTATTTATCAATTTTGACCTAAAATAAATTTAAATAAAATAAATAATTATTTAAATAAAAATTCAGTTTTTTGAATAGTAACCCAGTGTTTTCACTATTCATCAAAAATTCAAAGTTTTCAGAAAAATACCAAAAATTCACCCTAAGCTAATTTCGATATTCTGAATCCAAAATTGAATTCCATTTTGAAAGATAAAATTTATAAAATTTCAAAAAGTGGGTATTACTATTCATAACGGCTCGTTTATATAACATATCGTTGTTTAGCGAAACTCGGTATTGCATACAACACACGTTATCGTGGAAGGTCGCAATTGCGTGTAATTTAAGCCAAGTCACGGATGCGTGTTTTGCAAGCTCTTTTTGCTGTAGCGTAAAACACAAGACATTATATAAATTAAAAATAATATTTTTTATAAAATCTCAGGGTTTTACATATAAATTATGAGTGGATCCCTTCTAAGAGTAGTGAGAAGGGAAGAGGAAGATGGTGATCCCATCCACACGTAGAGAGCCACTATAAGAGACATATGGAGTGACCCATGGGAATGCAGTGAGTAGACCCTAAATCTCATAAAGGTGTTGAGCCTAGGTATATGAGTGATCTAGCCCAAACTTTTTAATTATTACTAAGATTTAGTGGATTTGGTACATCATCACATCACCGTTATATGCTCCTTGGACATAGCCTTGTGAGGTTGAACCTAGTAAAATCATTGTTTCATGTGTATTATTTCATTTCTATTCATATATTGACACCGTAGAAAGATAGAAGTGTTTTTTTAATAACAAAACAAGATTTGAAGGGGCAGGATTTTAATCTAGGATACCTTGATTGACCACCCCTCCCCCCTTAGAGTATTTGATCCAGTGGACATATCAATTTGTATCTGATGGAAAGGTTAAATGTAATTGAATCTCTCTCAGTATAAGGAATATAGGTGGTAAATCAAAAAGGTGTTCCGATATTTGATGGAAATATTTTTTAAAATTTGGGAGAATTAGATTCATCACTACTTTCAATCTTTGGGAATGGATGTGTTCGCAGTATCGATGCATGGTATTTTAACGAACATTTCAAGTGGTTCTTTATCCAATTAAGAGTGAATAGAAATATATGTTGATGATTAAAGGATCAATGATTTTGGGGGATCCATATGAAATCAAATCTACACAAAGGTGATGTCATGTAAAACATCACATTCCATTTGGGAGAAGCTTTTGAACATTTTTGAGAGTGACTCAAAAGTCATAGAATTTAAGCTGCAAGTTCTTTGGAACAAATATAAGGAACTCAAAATTCAATGATTATGTCTATACACTCTTTGATCGAGTGAATTTTTTCATTGAAGACATGCATGACCTTGTAGAAACTAAAGAAGATATAAATATTTTCCACAATATCATGAGAAAACATCTACATCAGTTTAATTTGAAGGTTTCTATATTGGAAGAAAAATATTTGAAGAAGCTGACACTAGATAACATGCATAGTACTCTAGTTTCATATGAATTGAGAAATGGTGATAATGATTCATTGGAAAATGGGAAGTCCAAAAAAGTGGCATCCAAGGCCATGTATAATATCTCTATTGAAGATATTCACGAGGAAGACAATTTGGATGATGTCATGTCATTTCTCTCCTCAAATATGCAATGGAGAAAATAAAATTTCAAAGGTAAAATTCCATTTTCATGCTTTCTATGTGGAAAGATTGTTAATTTTATAGTAAAGT
This sequence comes from Viscum album, assembly GCA_963277665.1. Taxonomy (NCBI): domain Eukaryota; kingdom Viridiplantae; phylum Streptophyta; class Magnoliopsida; order Santalales; family Viscaceae; genus Viscum; species Viscum album. The sequence continues at coordinate 23,668,884 of OY728133.1, read as the reverse complement.
GTCATAAGAAGTTTGATGATGATGATGATGATGATGAAAATAATTAAATTCCCTAAAAGAAGTATCCACAAAATGTGAAATGTAAGAGAAGTGCTAAGGGAATGTTCTTAAAAATAATAAATATGATATCAAAAGAAGATGAGAGTTCTGAAGAATTTGAGGTAGAAGAGTTGGAGGATTGCATGTATCATGAAGTATATGCATTGGTGGTAGTTGTCAGAAATTTCATAACAAATGATGAAAGTGAAAAAAAAGATGGACATGTTGAAGGAATATTTGACCATCAGGATGAATTATAAAATTCTCTTGAAGATATAGATGTTTGTAGATCCAAAAAACAATGCTATCAATGTGGTTCATGACGCTAGACTCTATATGCAGCAGCAGAAAGAAAGGATGTCTTAGATGAATGAAGAAGTTGAGAAATTGAATTATTCAACGCCAAAAATATCAGAAAATATGGTTCATTACAAACTCAAAATTGAAGAACAGAAAACAAAAATCAATAGGTTGACTGAAACTGTAAAAGGTCAAATTAGATATATCAAAGAACATGAAGAGGAAGTCATTGTTCTATAATGAAGTGTTAAGGATCAAGAAAATATGTTGACTCATAGAACATCAGTGGGAAAATAGATAACACATAAAATTGAAAAGATGAAAGTGGGGCATGGTTTTCCATTAGAATAGAAGTAACAGTCAAATTAAAATGATCAGGCTATAATGGGGCTTGATCAAAAATAGAATACAGTAATGGTTGAAGTCAGACCACATGAACCTAATCAAAGATAGAAAATTGATTTGGGTGTGATGCAGAATTAGAAGATGTAAAGAACCCAGGTTATAACTGGTGGTACAGTATTTCCATGTAGGAATGTACACCGTATAAGATTTTATTATTGCAACAAGATGGGACACACACAAAATATTTGTTCATTAACAAAGATGTACCGAAGGAAGCATGAATAACAAAGGCAATAACGATGTGCTTAATTTTCTATGTCATCATTTTATGGTCACTATTTCACATGTGGAGGATTCAGACTCATGGAAATATATTTCGCATCATCAATATAGTTGAATGTGTTGAAGGAGACTTAGGTTGGTTATAAAAAGTTGACAAACGTATCACCAAAAGAGATGAAAATGAAAAATCTATATTTACCTCTACAAGATAAAGTTGGTCTGTCATATTTTAGGTAATTTCCAAAGTACCAATCCATATGGTTAATGAAATCATCAACATGGATCAAGAAGAAAATATCTGAGTAGGAAATGGTTGTAGAAATTGATTTCAAGGCATTACATCACACGTGGAAATTGATCATTGATAGTGGATTCACCTCCCATAGGATAGAAAACAAGTTTATGGTGATAAGAATCGAGTATAATAAAGAAGGTATCATAAGATTTGGCAATGATGAAGGGTTGAAAATTATTGGCTTTGGGAAATCAAAGTTTGTGGGAAAATATATGAGATGTTCACATGTCTCGGTTGTTGAAAGTATTAGTCACAACTAATTAAGCATAAGTCAATTTTGTGACTCAGGACATGCCATAATCTTTTCAAATAAATTATTTTTCATCAAATAGAAAAATTTTGTTGTTGTATTGTAGTCCAAGAGTACAAAAGGGAACCTCTACCTCATGAGCGGAGAAGAATATAAGTTCTTTTTGTTCAAGGAAGAAAAAATAAGTTTTTGGATAAACATCTTGGCCACATGGGCCAGACATCCTATGAAGATCTGGTGAAATTTGATGCTGATCTAGATCTCCCTAGATTATAACGTGATCATACACATACGTTTGATTCCTACCAACAAGGGAAGATTATTCAAAATACATACAAGGAAAATGAACAAAGGCCAAAAAGATTGCTTGAGTTGGTTCCTATTGATGTGTGAAGACTAATTTCACCAAGATCTCTTGATGGGAGGAGATACTATGTTCTTTTCATTGATGATTATAGTAGAATGGAATGGGTATCAATCAGTACCAAAAAGTATGAGATGTTTAGTTTCATGATAAGATATTTACAAGAAGTTGAAAAGATTCTAGGTTATAAAATATAGAAGATCAAAATAGATAATTGAATAGTGTTCACAAATAGCCAAGTGGAGGAATATCTCAAAAAACATGGGATAAGGCATCAATTTTCCATGGTGAGAAATCCACAACAATATGGATTGTTTGGGAGGATAAATCGAATTTTCCACAACATGACCAGAACAATACTAATTGGGAATGACCTTCCAAAAAAAATTTGGAAAGAAGGTGGGATGACATGATTCTACACTAAAAATAGAGTGTTACATTGTTTTAAGGAAGAAAAGTCTTCATATGAGTTATGGTAAGGATAGAAGTCATCATTATGTTACCTTGGAATATTCTGAACTAAGTGTTTCATTGTCAAAAAGGAGAAACATAGGAAGTTTGAATCTCATAGAGATGAAAGGAGATTTCTTGGATAATCAAATAAAAGAAAACAATATAAATTATTCAACAAGAGGTTAGGAAAGATTGTTGAAATCCATGATGTAACCATAGTAGATAATGAGAAGAACCTTCAACAAATAGTTTTCAAGTCTCAGGAGGATAGTGATGAAGAAATGAGAAGATTAAGAGATAATCCAATTATAGAGGATGATTTAGAAGAAGACTCAACTATTGATAAATATGATCACAATTCAGTATCTTTACAAAGACAGAAGATAAGAGCTTAAATTTATAGATAGAACATAATTTGTTATCAGACAGCACCAGTGTAGACTAGGAGGATGAATACTCTATAAAAATCATTATAGCTATCACAATTAGATCCAATAATGTTTTGATTAAGTAGCTCGTGAGGAGAGTAGGGTTTAGAAAATGAATGAAGAGTTAAAAAAATTGAGAAAAACTAGACATGGGAGATTGTTGTGAGACCAATAGATAAGAATTTCATCAAGGTGAAATGGGTCTTTCATAACAAAATGAATGAATATGGTGTGGTGATTCCAAAAAAATAATGACTACTGCAAAAAAAGGTACTCCTAGATAGGAGTCATTGTTGATGAAACATTTTCACCTCTTTCAAGGCTAATGACAATAAAATTAATCAAGGCCATAATAGTGAAAAGAAAGATTAATGTTTTACAGATGGATGTCAAGTCAACATTTTGAAATGTAGTTCTAGAAGAATAATTTTACATTGAGTAGATTGATTTTTTTCTCATTCATGATAATGAGAAAAAATTATCACCTAAAAAAGGATTTATATGTTTTGAAGAAAGCACTATGAGAATTGTATTCTAGGCTAGATCAGTTTATCAATAATCATGGTTTCCATCATGGTGGAGTTGATTACAATCAGTATGTAAATAATTAAAGTGATAAAAGCATGATGAAGTTGGTATATGTCAAGGATATAATCATTGGTGGATCAAATGAAGCACATTGCAGACAATTTTATGACTTCATGAAAAGTGACTTTGAAATGTCAATGATTGGTGAACTGACTTTTTTTCCTTGGTTTATACGTAATACAAGGAAATAATTTTACATTAATTTCTCAATATAAATATGCCACATATGTTTATAGATGGTTGGGATTGGATAATTCCAAGAAGATGAAGACTCTGGTGGCTACCTAGATGAAACTATCGTGAGATGATGAAGGTAAATCGATCAATTTCATAGAATATAGGCAGATCATTAGAATTCTGTTATACATAACAATGACACGGTTGGATATTTTTTTTCCGTGTTTCAAGCGGCACAACATAAAAGTAATCCCAAAGAAATCCACTTAATTGTAGTAAAAATAATACTTCAGTATATCAAAGGAATGGTGGATTTTAGTTTTATGTACAATGATCAATCCATCCAACGGCATGAAGGCCTTCAAATTTTTTATTTTATGAAAAATCACCCTTTTAATGGATGAATGGGGAAACCCAAGAAGACTTCATGGACATAGGAAAAATCACACTCAAATGATATAAATTGTAAAAAAACAATGACAACAAAGAACTACTCCTCCCTAGAATTTGATCATAATGATGCTCTCCACTGTTACAAGGTTGTTTGACAAGAAAGTGTCATGTGTCAAAGAATAGGCCCAATCCAATGGATGACACCATACCCTCTCAAAAAACCAAATCCAAAAAACTCTATAAGGATGAACCACCAGCTCAAAATCCGCTTCTAGAGCCTTTTCCTTGAACTCAAGTCTGGTTTAACAGACTTCTAACCTTCAAAAACAAACCATCCAAACAAACAACTTATGCTATTCAAAATCAACATACTCAATCCATGAGATTCAACACTTAAAAAATCATCAAAACAAGACACATGCATCTACACCATGAAACCATCATGATATCGCTCCATGGATGGCATCAAATCCACTACAAATACCCCAATATCCAAACAATGTACCATGCTAGAGCACGATGCATTTGACGGAACATGGTCCCTTTTCCACGGAGCTTAATCAAGACCTCAGTGTTGTGGAATTCCAAATCGCAACCCACACCATGAAAGAGAAGGACTAACTCCAAATCTGTAGAATAATAGGTCACGGACCCGAGAGGAATACCATAGAATGTCCCCAATGCCTCTAAAGGAAGGTCTAGACCCTAACATCACTTCATAACATGACCCAACGCCGCACTGAACTGCGACCCAGAGCCGTACCGGATAACACCCCCAAAGCTGTAGAAAAAATGGATATCAACCCCAACACAGTGGATCAAAATCCCCTTCACTGAAAAGAACATGACTATGACCCCATCACATCAAATCTTGACCTCTTCACCACAAAGAACATGACCACAACCCTGACACACGAGAACGATAAGCCATTCTCCATAGAGAATGAACGAGACCCCAACGTCACAACGGATCTTGATCCCATGTCACAAAAGAGCCAAAAAAACTCCCCAAACCTGAAGAAGAACCATTCAACCTCTTTTCAGATGAACGGACCCCGAGACTCAATAAAAAGGCTACCCCTTTACTGCGGAAGACACCACCGCACCATGAGCACGCTGGGAAAACCAGGTATGAACCGCAGTCCGAGTGAATCGGGGAAAAAAGACATTAATAAGGAGGAACACTAAGCCATTTTTCCCTTTATGGTCTCATCTATTGTCTCTACTGATGTACAATGATAAATATCTACAAGATTTATTGGGATAAACATATATAGATTAGGTCAGTTTAGAAGATAATAGAAAATCAACATTAGGTGGTGAATTTTATCTTGGTGGATTATGTATTTCATGGCTAAGTAAGAAACTATATTTAATTTCATTGAGAACCATATAAGAAAAAATATATTTCAGCTACTCAATCTTGCACACAATTATTGTGCAATAAGTAGTAGCTTAAGGATATGGGTGTTGAAATGAAATCTATGATTAAAGTCCATTGCGGTAATTCAAGTTCTATAAACCTTAGCAAAAATCCAGTACATCACTCAAGGAAAAATAACATTGAAGTAAATTATCATTTTATCAAGGAGAATGAGGAGCAAGGTCTTGTGAAGTTGGATTATTCACCTATAGAACAACATGTTACAGATATTCTGACAATGGCCTTACCTAGATAAGAATTTGAAACGCATTGACTAGTTCTAGGAATTTAGTTGAATCCATGTAGTTAAAAAATGTGGATGTGGACCCCCCCCCCCCCCCCCCGTAGTGGTATGGTCTATTTTTATCCAATGTACTAATGTGTTTTATTTACCCTTTTGTATTAATTTCCTTTAATTTCATTGATAAAAGGAGAGAAATTGTAGTTATTAAAAGGGGGGGAAATTTCTTAGTCAAGACACTAGGAGAAGCTGACAGGTGAAGTGGGTAGATAGATGGGGTGGATCTATTAAGGGGGAAGTGACATAGGGGTAGTACTAAATATAATGTTGATAGAAATGATCAATCAAAGGATGCATATCATGATAGAGAAGTGTCATGATGAAATAAGAATAATGGGTTTTGTAATGGAATGATGTGAGTCATTGATAAACATTCCATTATAATATTATTTCTCATTTTGATCATGGATCATGTGGGCTTAGAGTATATGTTGAGTATATCCTTTATGTTTATGTTAATCTCAATAATTAAATGATGATAGAAGATTGAGGGAGCACTAATGAGCTATCAAATTTATAAGAATGGTCAACAAACTCGAAGAGGGATATTGTTGGGAAAAATCCATCAAAGTGTATTATTGGTATGTTTTAGTTATGATTGTGTTTTTTGACAAGGACAGATGATTGAGAATGAGAATGAATGGTGTTTTGTAATGCAAGTATTTAAGGTAGCATAGTTTCCCAATGTTTTCCAATTTTTAGGCCTCAAAATTATAATTTTTCATTTTTGGAAAAGTAATATTTCTGCATATGAGTGAACAATATAAGGATCATAAAGCATTGTTCATGGATTGAAAAGGATGTAATTTGAATTGTTTTCAGTATGTGGAATGGTTCATGGGGAGTATTGTGGTCTGTGGAAGGTGAAGAGTTTTTGGAAGTGGTTTGCGGTATGGCATATGGTTCAAGAAAAGGGCATGTGGTATGTGGAAGGATTGTGGTATGCAATATAGATTTTCATTTATAGAAATGAGGAGGTGATTTGAGAAGCCACTAAAGGCATCATTGGAAAAATGTGATGGTGATTTGGGCTACCATGAAGGAATATGGGGGGTATGCAGACCGTATAGGGAACATGTTTCGAAAGACAATTGTGGTTCGTGGAAGATGTGTGGTACGCAAGGAAGGCAGTACCACATTGAAGATTTGGTAAATCTCAGATTAGCGGGTTTTGCAGATCTATTTTTCTATATAAATAGTGATAATTCCATCATTACATAGACCATTATTCATAATAAAACATCTTTGATCAGGGAATTCATTGGAGTTGGAAAGAGGATTGTGAGGGAGAATTACACAAAGGGTGAAGTGGTTCATTTGGAAACAATTATACAGAAGATTTTTGCACAAAACTATAGCCATAAAAGAATGTAGTACATGGAGAAGGAAGACATATAATGTAGAGGAGGAGGTCCTGGTATATGGAGGAGAGATGATTTGAAAAATTAGAGGTAGTTCATAGACGAGAGATGATTCTCCAAAGCGGAGATAGTCCATTAAGTAGGGATGGTACACGGAGGAGAGACAGTTCACGGATGAGATCTGGTCCATGAACCATTCACACTATATTATAGGTGGAGGAATCTAGTTGGATTTTAAAGAAAGTTAGGTGGTTTGCGAAGGACTCAATGAAGTTTAATAATCTCAAAATTAGTTTGCAAATGAGATTTCTGCTAACCTAACAGTACACAGAAAAGTGTATTTCATCTGTGAGTTAAAATGGGAATTTAACAAAAAAAATACCTATAGTTAAGGATGTGTTATTTAATTAATATTAAGGGACCTACAATTCCATAAATTATGATTGGATCCCTTCCAAGAGCATTGAGCAATGGAAGAGGAAGAAGGTGATCATTTCCACCATTAGTGATCCAGATAAAGAGAGATAAGGAGTGACCCTTGGGAATTCAATGAGAATACCCTAAATCCAGTAAAGGTAGTGAGGGAAGGAATAGAAGTGATTTAGCCTGAACATTGTAGTTGGCAGTGATATTTAGTATATTTGTTTCATCGGCACATCGTCATTATACGCTCCCTGTACATAGCCCAGTAAGATTTAACCAAATAAAATCATTTTATCATGTGCCTGATTTCATTTATATTCCTATGTTGCTATAGAAAAAAGAGAGAAGTTAATTTTTGTTTAATGATAAAACAAGATCCGAAGGGTAAGGATTTTTAAACTGTCAGACCCTAATTCACCCCCCCCCTAGGTTATTTTATCTAGTTGGCCTAACAAAAATATACAGCTCACTACATATAATGTTAGTATTTTGCACTGACCTTGATCGGTGATGAGATGACTACTGTGAAGTGATTTGAGGATGGGTTGATTATGCCATTCACTCATAGGAGAACATATCTCATCTAACCAATATTTCTGAGAGGAGTAGTGGTTTATATAGTAGAAGGAAGTGATTATTTGAGGGTACATGTGGGGGTGTTACGAGCTAGGTGGAATTCACTGGTAGCTTTGTGGTGTGTCACCAGTGTGGCAGGTTAGGCCACACAAATCCCCAGTGTACAAGGAACCTGATCAAGTTTCCGGAATGCGGCAGGATGGGTCACCTCCAACAATTTTTATAATCCATTCCTTCAGTTCCAAGTAAATGGGGTTCTTCTCTAGCACAGCCTTCAGGTGTAAGGTTGGTGACTCCTCATCAGGTAGGAAGTTGGTCTTCTATAGGCCTCTTGGACTGAGCATGTGGTCATGGATGAGGCAGTCGGGCTTCATAATTTCAACATCATTAGAGTGGACCTTCTTATGATACTCAAGAAGCATCTCAAAGATGCAGACCAGACAATATCGATGCTCTCCAACCTACTCCTAAGGAGAAAATTCCATGGCCATCTATGGTTAGAGGAAAACTTCTGGTAGCCTCTACATTTGTATATTCCTTTTTTTATATATGTGTATCACACTCTTTTATATCTTCTACAACTATGATAAGTTTGTGTTTAGTGTTAGACTAATCCAGTGGTTTTATGACCCTTGAAAAATCATTGGGAGTTCAAGTAGGCAGTATAAAAAAGTGCAAGGAGTTCCCCCTTGAGATAAGGGGGTATCATTTTCTACGCAGGTTCTTTTTCCTCGAGATGACTAGCTTTGATGTCATTCCCTATATGGATTATCTTGTTCCTTATTGATCTCAGGTGGATTATTATCATCCCCTTGTTTCCTTCACATCACCTGAGGGAAATATGTAACTTCTTAAGAGATAATGGGATCTCCAGGAGAGTCGAGTAGGACTCAAGTTTACTTAGTTAGGTGGAGTAACAGCCCAAATGGTTAACATATTTATGAGTGATTTGGGAATGTGGATCATGGAATTTCCTTCTATTGTTGATCATTTCAAGGATTTCTTCCCTAACAATTTCTCCGGATTACCTTCTAAGAGAGAGATTGTGTTTACCATTGATCTTGTACTGGGTGTGGCACATATGTCCATTACTCAGTATAGGATGGCACCTACATAGAAAAAAGAATTCAAGAATAAGCATCATTGTTTAGATGATAAGTGTTTTATCTAACTCAGCACATCTTCATGGGGTTCACCAGTCCTTTTCTTCAGGAATGTACATGGTATCCTCAAATTGTGTGTGTATTAACACCAACTGACCCACCTTATGATGAAGAACCAATATCCACTACCTTGTACAGACGGCCTCTTTAACTAACTCTGATGAGAAAGACTTTTCTATAATATTGATTTCAGGTTGGGCTACCATCAGGTTCATGTGATTTCATTCAACATATCGTTTACCGTATTTTGAAGCTGATATAGATTATATGAGTATCTAGTCATGTTGTTTGGTATGAATAATGCACAAAAAAGTATTCATGGCTATGATGAATTTGGTTTTCCACCCATATCTTTATTCTTTTATGGTAGTCTTTGAAGAATACATCTTAGTGTAATTGTACACTAGTAAAAACCATTAAAATCATCTTCAAATCCTACTAAGTACACTGAGAGAGCACCATCTATATTTGAAGATTAGAAAATTCCACTTTCAGATTAGTAATGTTAACTTCTTGGGTCATATCATATATAAGGTAGGAATATCAATTAACCTAGAGAAGTTGAGCATCTTGGTTTCCTGGGAATATCCCAATAATGTGTTTGACATATGAAGCTTCATAAGACTGGATAGATATTATAGGCAATTCACCTAGGACTTCTCACACCTAGAAACATCATTTGCGGGCTTGAACAAAAATGATTTGATGTTTTAATAGACTGAATCTTTTGAGACATATTTTCAGCATTTAAAGGGAGGTCTGAATTCAGTGTCAATTCTGATTCTACTTGATCTTGGAAGAAGTCATACGGTCTATTTTTACACATAAGGAATTGGGTTGGGTGCAGTTCTGATGCAAGGTGATTGGGTTTTAGCATATGGGTCCTGCCATCTAAGGCCTCATGAGTGGAATTACCCCTCACATGACCTCGATCATGTAGTACTACTTCAAGATCTTTATTGTTGGATTCACTAATTGTTGGGTGAGATATTCATTATTTATATGGATCATAAAAGACTCAAATACATCTCTACTCAATGAGACATGAATCTAAGGTAATGTATGTGGGTGGAATACCTGCAATCGTTCAACTTTGTGATCTCTTACACACCCAAAATGGGAAATTTCATAGCCAAAGCCTTGATCCCAAAGACTTAGACACAAGATTTCAAGGGGAAAAATAGTGAGTGGAATTCTATGGCTTTGTTCTCTAAGATTCAACTTGAGGTATAGAAATATCATTGTAAGCCAGTTCTAGTAGCTCTATAAGTGATATCCTTATCCTAGAGTGGGTCCAAATGAGGCAATTATCTAATTCTGAGGGCCTTGTTTTTAGATAAAGTTTCAAAGGAGATAACCCACCACCTTGTTGGGTTATATATGTAAGAGAGACCATGCTTATAATGCCTAGGTATGGGTACCTTCAAATATACAAGAAGATCAGATGATGGAATCGAATTCTTCTATTAGGTAAGTTCATCATGGGCTTACCAAGATGTATAGATACACAAATTTCTAGTATAGGAAGTAAGGAATGAAGAAGTAGATAATTGGTTTCGTCACTTGCTGCTCCACCAGTTAGTAGGTGAAGGTAGAGCACCAGTTCCCTGCTAGACATCTACAACCTCTCTCTATTATTGAGAGGAAAGGGAATGATGTCACCGTGGATTTTATGCCTAGATTTTCGAGATCTCAAGGAAGTAGTAATGTGGTATGGGTGATCATCAAAAGTTTGACCAAGTTCATGCACTTCCTACTAATCATGGAGTTCTTAACTATTGATGAGCTAGGAAGGCAGTATATCTGGGAGGTAGTGCGACTTCATGGTGTTCTTTGTTCTATCATTTCAGACAAGGATTCATGTTTCACTTCATGGTTTCGGTAAGGGTTGTAAAAGTCATTGAGTTCATAGGTTCTCTTGAGTATAGAATATGACCCTTAAACCTACAGGAAATCCCAATATATGATACATGTGTTAATGGATATGATTTTGGAATGTATTCGGGATTTCAGATGTTCATGGGAAAAATATTCGTCTATTTGATTTTTTTTGCAATATTAGATTTCAAGAAACTATTGAGATGGATCCATATGAGGCCCTCTATGTTATATTGTTCTATTTGCCCCTGTACTAGCTTGAGGCTGGTGAGGCAGCTCTACCAGGTCCTTGTCTCATTTAGGAGACTTCAGAGAAAGTACATATGATTCCAAAGCCTATGGTTATAGCTCAGTCTAGGAAAAAATACTATATAGATAGTTTTTGACGAACTATGTAGTTCAATGTGGGAGATAGGGTCTCTCTATGTGTATCTCTTGGATTGGGTCACAGAAGAATATTTAGAAATTGAACTTTATTGTCTCGATATGTTAAGACTTTCAAGATACTAGAGAGAGTCAGATCGCCATTTTGTCTACTGTTGTTACCTCAGAGGTACGATTCCATGCATGACATCTTCCACTTCTGTTAGTTGTGATAGTATCATGTTGAATTTTCTCATTTTTCGACCCTAATGACATTGTTATGGAAGTGGATGCATCATTTGTGGAAAATAAAATATGTATCATTAATCAGAGCAAGAAGTCTCTCTATGGCAGGTTAGTCCCTCTAGTTTAGGTGATATGGAGCACATAAACATACAGGATGAGACCTTAGATTGGGAAGCTGATGTACATGCATAGAGGCCAAAACTCATCTGAAGTGATGTTCTACTACCTTTAGGTGGTCAACCTAGGCATGATTTGTCTCAAGGAGGTTAGATTGTAAAGTTATGACTTTCTCCAAAGGAAACGACCATTTTTTGGTTAAATTTCTTTAAACATCCCAAATAATGATGACTATTCAAGTCAAGGCTATCCTATGTGCATCTAGGGAACATTCGGAGCTCGAATCCCAAAAATGGTAAGAAAATACTAGACCATATGGTTAGGAGAATCCATGCCACCCAACCCACATGATTTCCCTAAACCATGTGGTTGTAGACAGTAGGGATCTGAGGGATGCACGATTTTCTTGAAACCATGTGACCCTAGACACACAGTCGTGTGGTGCTGCCAACATTTGGTACAAAGTGACTTTCCACAATTTGTATATGGTTATAAAAATTGTGTGTCTAACCATGAGATGTTCCCCTTTAAAGAAAAACCTTGCGCACAGTTGACACACGGTTTGGCCCACCATGAAGCCAAACTAAGTGCCATTGTTTCTTAGGATGAAATTATGAAATCACCCCCCTCTGAATAATATTATCCACTTCTTGTTTCTTTATTTCTTCCCAATGTACTTCTTATCCTACTATTCACATGTGGGTCTCCTCTCCTATTCTCCTAGGTTCTCTAATAACTCCAATATTCTTCATCTATTTTTCTCATAGTCAGATCCAACAGGAAACTAGAGTTAATCTATTGAATCCTATATATCTATTTCATGTTCTTCTACCCAACCATTATTCTATTGGGTTGTATGATCATTTTACCATTTTTAGTGAATTTCATGGTTTATTTGATTTCTTCCAACCAAGATCAAATTAGCGGTTAAGACTGGATGAGGGAAGCTCTATATGGATAAGGTAGGTGGTCTAGTTCCTTTATAATTATTTTGTTTCTTTCCATAAAATGATCCAATATTCCGCATGTCGGGTCCTTCTGATGTTGCCTATAATTTGTCTAATTAATTTAAATAAAACTCATACTATGCCTTTGGTAACCCGATCTAGTGGCGAATCAACCCCTTGGGTTGATTGAAAAGACCTATTCCACCCTGAGCGGTGTGTTACACCTTATAGGCGTAATTTCACGACACCCTTGAGGTGTTTTTCACACAATTAATTCCTTGAATTATTTATTTAAATTAAATTAAATTATGATCCATTAGTTAGGATATATATCTTATGACATAAGGGTTTAGCTAGTTAAATACCATGTCCACCTCATGGAATCGTGTTATAAATAAATTGTCCAAGGGACTAGTCAATTTGACTTATTCCTTATTCTTTATGAATTAAATGGTTTTTCTAACATAATTCCTTGACTATTATTCCTATTTCCATATAAATGATTGAGTTAAATGAAATGGACCCTTTTTTAGACATGTTATATATGTACCTTCATTATATGATTAATTCACCTTAGTGTACAGGGTGACACAAGGGGTTCTGACTTAAGGACCCCTTGGACGAACAATTTTTCCTTATTTTTTAATTGTTAATTCCTTATAAAAACAACAGGCGAGACATCATCTATGACTAGGATGGGATCTCCATGTGTTTATCTATTTTAACCCTAGATTAGTGGCATTTATTCCCTAGGGGAGAACCCTAGGATAGGCTCTAAAGAATGATGGTTTTACCATGCCTCGAGAGAGACTTATACCCCTATGTGTGATACTAGGTATGAACTTGGAGGTTAGTACTTGAAATTTTCTCACTATGCTTAGAGTGACATGTGGTAATTCATACTTGGGTCACCAAGGATAGTCTCCTTGGATTTGGTTATAAACTAATCCCCTAAATCAATACTTGGAAAGTATCTCCCAATTTATATAGATGGGGATAAAGGGGGTCTAATTATATTTTCATAATAGGTTTTGAATTTGAATTAATGAAAAGGTTATGAATGTTATCAAAATTTAATTGATTGCTTAGTATTGGAATGTAGGTACATGTCCTCCAAGCCCAAACGCAAGCATAGGGACAGTACTCCTTAAAAAATTTCTCACCTTTTTTTAAATATTGTAGAATCCATTGGTTTTGGGTCAACAGCTTAGGAGAAAGTAGGTAAATTGGATGGGTGTCTAGGTGGAACCCAATCCAATTAATTTAGTTTTTTATTTAAATTTTTCATTTAAATTATTAAGGCACACTGTTCATTTTATAATGCATGTTATTGATTGGCCTAGACATTCTAGGTGGAATCTTATAGAAATTGTATCTCACACCCTACTTGGGCCACCCTTGGCACCCAAGAAGACTTTATGGTTGTTTTTATTGATAATGGTAAGAGGGAAGGTTCCAATACTTGAATTTTAGTTCTAGTATTGGGATCGGGGAAGAGGACTTATCTTATGCACGAGATGCTAGTCTTACCAGTTTTTTTCCTTTTTGTATGTTTTGTTAGAATATGGTATATGCATGTATCCCCTACCTCCTACATTGTCATTTTGGAATATCATCATGAAATAGAATCATCATTACTTTTATCCAGTTATTACTCAGCTTCTACTTATTAGTTACTAAGCTTGCGTGTTTTCATTATATATTTCTCTTTTGTTGTCTTATAATTATTTATGCTTTTGTCGTCTTTTATTGTATTATAAATTTTATATATATATATATATACTCTACTCTTTTAAATGAGGGAATTTTATCCCTACAAACACATCCTAGGCCCTCACTACTAGTTTGTAGCCTCTGGAATTCTTGGATGTGTGTTTGAGGTCTTATGGTCACCGTCTCATTGCACTATTAAGTGGAATTCAAGTTAGGATGATACACTTATAGAACTGTGTTTTCCGAACACCCAATCCTATGAAATAGTAACTGGTGATCCAATCTCAAACCTATATCATGTCTAGACACCATGATCATTTCTGTGATCCCAAACATGAACCCACACTAATGATATATTATTCCAAGGAATGATTGTGCAATGATCATATATCACGTATATTTTGAACCATGATCTAGAGGAAACACTGATGTTGAATGTGATAATAAAAATGGGATAAAAAAACAAAAACATGATAAAAAAACTAATCCACTATTTGGGTTCCATTAATACATTATCGTAAAGGCGAAAAATGAAAAGGATGATCATAAATTAACCCAATAAGATCCAAGAGGAAAATTCATCAACTGTAATCCAATAATTGAACAAAGAATCAATTTTTTATTGTATTATTTCACATTTGACAAGGGTAAAACAAATATTGGATTAGAGAAAAAAATTAAAGAACCCTTCCATGAATTTTTATTGATCACTGATGAAAAACAGTTTAGGCCGATCATCATTGAAAAGATCCATGAACTCTTTTGATGAAGGAAAACACCTCAGTACCAATCATAGATCCATGATCCAACCATTTTTCACTTAATCTCTCAGGAATCCTCCCTCCAAATCCCTAGGGTTATGTATCTAACCATTGAATTTTCCTGTATCATGGTTTAAATAGAGAGTAGTTAGGTCATGAAAAAAATATCAAATAAATTAATTCATTTATTTATTTAACTATCATCTACTTGTGACCACACATAATCCAAAAACCCAATGGTGATAAAGATTATCTCATAAAAGGGTAAAACTTGCATTAGATATTTAATGATGTTTATGGATTCCCCATATAATACTCCATTTAGGAGTTATTGTATTATTCTATAAAATCATCATGCATGTTATATATTATTTTTAATATTTTTATTATATCAATATTGAGGCTCCTTGGGCCCTAAAATCCCATTATAAATTTGGGTATAGCTTTGAAAAAATTCTTTAAAATATTTGTATTTTTTATAATGAAAAATAGATGATAAATTCTCCCCACCTCAAGGATTTTTATCCTGAAAAAAACAACTCAAAAATATGTGGATACTGAACTCGCATATGGTTTTTCTGCTCCCATGTGAGCTCCAAAGGATTCCTATGAATCTACTGGAAACACTCCAATGAAATATCTAACCAATAAAATATATTCTATTTCCAATCCTTGATCTCTTCCAAGTAACATATTAATGTATCTCCATATCCATTATGAAACTCACCCCAGTCAATAACATGTGACAGGTCACGAACAAACTTCCTCAACTATGACACATGGGAAACACTATGTCCTGGTCTAACTATGGTGGTAAGATTAAGTGGTAGAACACCTCTCCAACTCTATACAATTTCTAGAAAGGGTTAATGAATATTGGATATAACTTTCTACCTTGGAAATATATCTGTAATCGATGTTGAGGTGAGACCTTCAGGGACACATTGCCTCCCTCATCGAACTCCAAAGGCCTCTATAGTCCATCCAAATAATACCTATGATATATCTTATTAGCCCCCATTAACTTCTAGATGATCTTTACCTTCTATATTTTCACTCACACCAACTTTAGGCCCTTGAGTGTTGACTCCCTTGGATTGGTATAACACATTGACAACCTATATGGTATCCCTTAAAAGGCCTCAAATGGTTCCATACGAATGGTTGAAGAGTATTTTTTTTATTATGAATAAACTCTACCAAAGGTAGATTATCATCCCAAATACATAAAAATTCTAACATGAAAAACCAACACTTTTCTTCTATAACCAAAATGGTCCACTAAATATAGCTATTAGTCTTGGAGTGAAATGTTGTGCTCAACCACAACTATGTCCCAAAAGCCTCCATAATCCTCTCTAAAATTATGACGAGAATAAAGAATCACAATCTAAAACAATTATCAAGGGAACTCCAGGAATCCAAACTATCTTATACATGTAAAGGAATCTTAAGATATATAATAAACTTTACTCTTAGATGGATATTAAGTAGACCAACATGGTGAGTCGGTCTATGATAACCTAAATTGCATCGTTGCCTCTAGATGATCATGTAATCCTCGTTACAAAGACCATAGATATACCATATAACTTATAGTATATAACCTCAAGATTTTGAGCCAAAATCACTATAACATGGTTCTCATCCTTCACCTACCAACAAGTGAGGCATCGATATATAAACTCATCTATACACCTCACCATTTATTCCCACCATAACTGACACCAAAGGTATTGGTATATCTTTTCCAATCCTAGATGTATCACTTAGGGAGATGTTTAAAACCCGCACAGATACCTCTTCCCAAAGTTTTATAGGTACCATATTTCTCCATCAAATAAGGATAATGTGCTCCCCACCTTCAAAAAATCTATTAGGAGCACATCTAGTGGGTATTTGAACACATACGTTCTCATAGTCGATATCACCAATATGAACATTCCTAACACATTATATAAGTGTTGAGGTAAAAACAATCAACTATAGGTAAGATTCACCATCAAAATCCACTAAGGAAAGCTACATTGAGTTTAACTACTCGTATACCATGCTCAACAATTGGAAACAATATATCCTGGTGAGAGTGTCTGCCACCATGTTCACCTTTTTGGGAGTATAGACTATTTAATCATAGAGTAACTCTAGCCATAAACACTATCTCAATTTTATATATTTATACTAAAAGATATAATTGATACACTTATGATCATAATAGATGATTGATCTCTCACCTATAAGGCAGTTTCACCACGTCTTTAGAGTGAAGACCACTATTTCCCACTCAAGATTGTGGGTTTCATAGATCTACGCATGAGGTTTCAAATATCAGGACCCATAAGAAATCAACACTTCCACTTCATCATAATACATCCAATACCAGTTCCAGAGACATCGTAGAATAACACATACTCAATATCTTCTTCTGGTAGTCTCAAGAGGGGTGTTCATCAACCTCTACCATAACTCCTGAAAATATTTCTGGTACCTGTATATCAAAATGAATGGTTTCCGATTTGGGTCGAAGAACTAAATTTTGATGATATCCTAGTGAAATTGGGTACAAATACCTAATAGTATTTTACCAACCTAAGTAATCTCTGCACCTCAAACACACTCTTAGGTAGCTCCCAAGGCTATAACTGCATCAAAATTGACTAATTCCATTGCAACTTCATCTTCTGAGATGATATGTCACATGGAGTAGACCTCGTGTATCAAAAAATAACATATGGAGAGATTCCCAAAAAAATTTAGCTCTTAGAGTATGTTCAGGACCATCCTGACATTTCTCACATGATCCTTCTCTAACATCAAGTACACTAGGATAACATATAAGAATAATTCCACAAATTTGACCAATAAAGGCTAAAATATATGGTTCATGACTCCCAAGAACACTTATTGGGTGTTTATCATGATGAAGTGTACAACTAAGTACTCATAGTTCCTATAGTAATATCAAAATGTTGTCTTCAATATATTCTTATCATTGGCTAGGAGTTGTTGATAACCCAACCCGAGTTCAATCATATTGAACAATCTCACCCCTTTTATTTGGTCAAATGTGTCATTAAATCTCAGTAGTGGATACTTATTCTTCACTATCACCTGGTTCAGGGGGTGATAATTAACATTATTAATCACCCATATAACTTCTTAGAGAACAATGATGGGGATTCCCAAGGTGACATGTTGGGTCAAATGAATTCTTTCCTTTGTAAATCCTCCAATTGCACCTTCAGCTCTTGAATCTCTATGGGAGCCAAAAAAATATGTCAAAACGGACATGAAGGTCTTCCCTAGGTGAAATTATATATAGAATTCAATATATTGGTTAGGAGTTAAGCATAAAATATCCTTAAGGAAGATGTCCTTACACTCTACCACAACCACAAGAATATGAAATCTCAAAACATCTTCTGCTCCAAAGGTAATACTGGAAATATCATGAGTAATTTGTTTCTTCCTCCTATATATTATCTCATTCTGATCTACCTGGGAATCCTTCCAACTAATGATGGAAAAAGCTCATCCTATCAGCATGGACACACTGTATGCTCTACCTAAAATAGTTAATCTATGAATGAGCTAATGAATGATATTCCATACCTAATATGACATCATATGGCCTAATTTCCTCTATAAAGGTATCCCTAATAATATATCTTCTCTATGAGTTAGGTCACACTATCAGTAAAATTGTTTGATCGGTGAATCTTCCCAAGTTGGAGTATCCAAGTGTGAAGGTCAAGCCAAAGGCTCAACTAAAGTCTCTAGAAAATAGATGACACATATCAAACATCTAATCATATATGGAGCCACTAGGTTATATGTATCCAATTCTTGCATTTATCCTCATCACTAACCATCAGTTATTTGAGTCAGAATTCACCACCTGGGGGTAGTGGTGGAAATAAATTAAGATATTGGCCACCTCATGCTACTCTTTAAGCTTCTCTGTCACATCTATTGACATGTAGGCTTCACATCTCTAACCACTACCTCTATAAGGTAATTCCATCATCTGCCTCCCTATCTTTCATATGGTGGGTTGGAAAATAACATTTAATATTTCCACAAACAGCATTGTTGAAACAACATCTCTCCCTCAACTGACTGGATCCATACTAAGAGACTTGTACTAGAGACCCTCTATCCTGATACTATCTATGGAACTATCACTCATGTATCCCTCTTCCAACCTTCAACTACCTATTTTTTATTTCTTAGTGCTAGAGTGCCCACTACCAGCACCAACTGTCAGTGAATACACCACCAAGAAGATCTCCACCACTAATGGTCACTCAAGTACCCCAGTATTGGTATGAATGAAAAAGGATATCACACTATCCCAAATATCTATGTGAATTCCACACTTGATGGTCGGTTCTCATAAGAATGTATCCCAAATGATTTCCATGATGTGTCATGAGATGTTTGTGAACCTCTATGAATACTTCGACACTATAATTTTTTCCTATTAATGCTACAAAATCTTATAGATGCATACAACGCAAAATGTGGCTAGGTATAGATCCTCCTCAAAGACAAAAAAAACATTTCCTAAGATAGAACTTCTTTTTCATGTGTCTGAGTAATCATACTCTACCATCACCTTATGGATCCAAGTATAAGTCTCACCTCTTGGACCACCATCTGATTAAGTGGTTTCATAACAAGGTAAGAAACTCAAATAACTAACTTTCTCTAGTCCTATACATCCAAGGGGTCTAGGTCACCCTTAAACTCTAGGATTCAATGTCTATAAAACTCACAGTGTATGATCATCCTGTGCACATCCTCAGCTGATATTTTCAGTGTAACCTGCTGCTCGACAAGTGTTGATAATATTAAAAAACCAATTAGACGTACCACCTATTGAATTAGTCCCTAAACTAAATCATTGTCACTAGGTTGATCAGTATCTTGATCCCACTATGAAATCCTATATTGATTAAATTGTATATGAATATTAAAAAATGTCAAGCCATTCCACTTTTAAAGATCATATTTGGGGGGTACAACTCAAAAAGGACATGGAAACCACAAACCATCTCTATATAATGGTTGTACAAATGTTTTCCCTATAGATAGTCCCTAAATGAAATATGTTAAAAAGAATATTATCAGATTCACGATGAATGGATATGTCAGTCATGATACCATCATAGGGTTCCCATTCCTAAAATCCGAACTCGAAAGAGTTTAGTATTATTTCCCATGTTCCAAAAATCAACCGCACTGTAAGAAAAACTCTAAAATTTGATCCTAAGATGGCCCCCTTTGATACCACTCTATCATGAACTGACCCATCACAGTCCTACTATCTATTGGTAAGCTGATCGTGACACCCCAATCCCACCTACAATAGGCCAGGGTATATAAACAAGAACAATGTAGGCATTACACCTGCAAGGGAGGCCTTAGCCTAAACTATATGTATTCACACACATATATGAAATCTCTAATATTTTGAAGAAAGTGAGGATACATATGATACCAACATATATTCATAACATTTATCCCATAATTTTTTTTGAAAAAATTATGGAAAGAAAAAAGGTCCAAATACAAGTCCTCCATAATAGTAAAAGAGTACAACCTGCTAGTAGGGAGTGTACACCAGTCAAATGAAACACTTGGAACCAACTATTATCTATTTAGCTCAAATATGTTCTTTCTGTTCCGTTTTCACCTGGGATTACATTGAGATCTATGTCATCTACATAAGATAAAAAATGTGTGGGAAGCACCCATACAACGGTGAGTATATAAACACCTAGTAGGAAATGCTAAAATCATCAAACATAAAGCATAAAGTGATTTTTCAGATCATCATCATGAAGATATGTCAATTGAAATATGAGAAATAAAAATAATAATAATAACCAATATATACTCAATATAGACACCAAGCCTAAAATAGGTTCCAGCCGCACTAGTTTCCTAGGATTCTTCTCAAGGCATTAAGGTAACGCTCATCTAGGAGAGCTCAATCCTCGGGTCTACCTATCACTTATGGTACTAATATGAGAGTTCGTGCTCATCAAGCCTCACCATGAAGATTTACTCACTAGAACTCTAAATATATCGATACATAGATAGGGGATCACACTCAGGGCCTATAGGGGATACATAACTCTAACTGGAATAAACCAAATAGGATGGGGATCACATGATATGATAGTCAATAATAAGATATTGGACCCAAACTAGGAAATAAATGGATAGATAATCTCACCCTAACCAAAATAAAGGGATGTATGACTCTACCCAAGACTAATCTAGTAGAGGGGATCACAAATTATGATCATGATGTGATGTCTCATGATACCCTCATAGTAAAGGACCAAGAAAACACACCCAAAATATACTAGTATATATGGAATATATTGAGAACCTCATCCTACCCTAGAGAATGTACACAACATGTACTAGGAGTACTTGGAATGTTACACTAATTCTAGACCAACCTGTTTTGGTTCTTGTGTTAAATAGCCCAAGCCTGTTTACTCTAGTAATGATAGTGTAAACTTGTTATGCTCGTGTAATTAGTCATGTATGAGTACCTATACATGATTTAGTATTGTTCATGACGATGCACTCTATCTGGGATCATGTGCCTTCCCATGTCAGTTCCCATGTACCCCTAATTTTTATGTTGATCCACTAGTACAAGGTCACATTGTGTGTGGAAATCCCACATGACATGTGGTATTCTCTTCTACATGTAAACCCTTTCACCATAGAAAGGGGACTACATGGTGTGTGTTCTTCTATAATACAAAAAAAGTATATTAGGACTTTCCAGAACCCACTGGTCTCCATGAGGTTCCACTCATGCCACCTACTCATTCATTCCAACTGCAAATCACACCCATTAAATGTTGATCTAAGTTGACCAGAAATAAATATTCACCAATAGATAAATTCAATCAACCAATCTTCTTTGAATTTTCCATGTAGCATTGTGTCATCTGAATGAAAAATCCCATGAAATGGGAACTCCCAAACTAATCTAAAACCTCTTTATTCATCACAAACTGCAATAATTCCATCAATACTAAACCTGATCCCATAGTAATGTATCATTTAACCAAAGAACTATTGTGAAATGGTCTTCTACTAAGTATTTGTTGAATTTATAGATAAATTAAATGTTGAAGAAAATGTGTAAAAATGATGGGAGAAATTCATAAAACCATAAATATGAAAAATAAACATTGGCCATTATTCAGGCTAGCCTCAATCAATTGTTTTATAGGTGATGAATGAAAAGGATAATAATAATTAACCAAACATAGATTCAACAGGAAAATTCATCAACCAACATCCAAAAATTGACCCACAAATTAATTTATTAGGGATTAATTCATGTATTACTTGGGTAAAACAAGTACATGATTAAACCAAAAAAACAAATTACATAACTTGAGTTTAGATTGATAGTTTATGAATAATAGTTTTTGGCCTTTATAATTGATGGAATCCATAAACTCCATCGATGAAGATAAACTACTTTGTACTCATTTCTGATCCACTATCTAGCCATCATTCACCTAAGATCAAATCCACAATCCCTCCAAATCCTTAATTTTATACAACAAACCTTAATATTTCTTCATAACTGGGTTTAAATAGAGATGGTATAGGTCATGGAAGATAAATAAATAAATAATGATTTAATTAATTGATTGATTTAATTATCAGTCATCCATGATCGTACTTAAGTAAAACACATGATGTTTACAATGATTATGTTTCACATAGAGTAAAACATGAATTATATATTTAATGATGGTCTCAATTTTTTTATCCAATGATTAATTATAAATTTATTCATTTATTTCATAAAAACAAAATGCATGTGATATAATATTTTTATTATTTTTATTATATTAATATTAAGTATCCTTGAGCCCTAGAATCCTATTATAACTCAACATCAATCTTAGAAAACATATTTTAAAATAATAAATTGTTTTACATTGAAAAAATATAATCTTTAAAACTTATTCCCCTCAGTGGTTTTATTCTTCCTTTTTCCATTTCTTCGATAGTTGGAAGCTAGGTATCCTAATTTTCCACACTTGAAACACTTCTCGTATCCTTTATGGTGATTACCCAGGTGTTTCCTTACATATATTTTACATGTGGGTAGTTGGATTTTATTACCCTTATGAGGCAATTCATTATATATTTTGTGATACCTGAACATTCTTTTTTTCCTTTCTCCAAAATCATGTGGGTCTCTATCATCTACTTCAACCTTAAGTGTACACCAAGAAACATCCTCATAGATTCCAAATTTCCATACAGGTAATGTCTTATAAATACTATGTTTTAACCAACCAAATAATTGATCAATCTTATTTTTAGGTTTATAGATAAACTCTATGGTGTGCCTTTTGAGTCTCATGAATTTTTCCTCATAATATCTCAAAAATTCATCTTCCCTGTGTTTCAATTCCCGGAATTCTCATTCCATATTAGTGTGAGGAGTATAAGGAAATGTTTAGTAAATATTATTCCCTTGAAATAATCCCACTTTATGGAATAATATTCATCCCTTGAGGTTTTATTACTAGTGAGATTCTATCATTGGTCAGCCTCACCTTATAGATGATAGACAACCAAAACAACATTCTCATTCTTCAAGTATTAGAGGATAGAAAATATAATTTACAACTCATTAATCAATTTATTAGAAATCAATGGGTTTAACAGCCCATTAAATGATGATAGATGTTTATGCATAAAAGATTCAATATTAAGTTTCTCCATTCTTAGTTCATTGGGTAATTATGCATTATTCATGTTATTATTCATAACATGAGAAAGTTGAAGGATAATTTCAATGAGATTTTGAACTCTAGTTCCCAAATAATTTGAAAAATAATCATATTTTCCATTGAATTCATCCTTAAAATAATACATTATTTTTCTATTCATATCCTTAATAGAATAAATTTCATGGTGAGGATACATAAATTAATATACATATAAATTATAAAATTATTATTATCAAAGAAATAAATAAATAAAATGATTATATTATTCCTTAACAACTCACTAAGTCCCCATCTAAGTTCTCCATGATTATTTCCCTAATACATTTTCCTTAACCACTCTAGTTAATGTGATAAATAAATATTTAATAAATTTTTCTAAAGAAAATATGAATTAACCTAAGCATATCCCTTGGTAGTTTCAAAATTATCTTGGTAGTAAGAGCCCACTCATTATGCACTAGAATGATATCTATGATATACTCATCCAACTCTTTCTTGGGTTATTACCAAGAGATTAATCTGTAAAAAATCCATTTACACTTGTAGTATCCTAAAAAGGTTGTATTTTTAGGGAAAACACACTTCTATCATTACCAGAAAATAGGATATTCTTCTATATTTAGGTTTATCTTAAGGGTTATCACTAATTGTTTCTCATACTATTCTTAAAAATAAATAATTATTACTATGATAACAACTAAAGTGAGTGAACATAAACATATATGAATAATACATTGAATACATGGTCTTGTTATTAAGTCCACAAAATTCTCACAACCCAAGGACCTAAATTTTTATTGTTTTGGGGACGAGAAACATAAAAACATTTATTTCAGATGTTGTGACCATTTCACCATAAAATAAATCCACTCTTAGATATTCCTTGATATATAATAATATTAAAATCCTAGGGAAGGTAAAACATTTAATTTGGTGATATAAAACACCCAGTATGATATACCACATCAAATTCTCTAATGGTTAGATTATAAATATATTTAAAAGCATGAATAGGGAAGTTATTTAATTAAAAATAATATAAAACAACAAGATTTAACTACAATAATGAAAGATAGACATAATAACTCAAATAATAACACTTTTACCATAGCATGAGAAAAATAAAACATGAATTATATAAAATGATCAATGAACATATAAAATAAATTTTCTTAATCATAATCATAGGATTTATTATCTTTCTGAACATGGATACCCACAAACCTATTCACTCATAAAGTTGTGAGTATATTTAAATTCCATCACACTCATGCTTTTTTAAACTATCTACTTGTTAACCTATTCAATTAAAAATTATATCTCATGGGATATAATCCTTTACCCTATTCATTGGATAGTGATCTAGATCACACACATTTCATAATCTATACATTTTTTTGTTAGTTGAGAAAAAAAACACCACATCAAAAAATAACCCATTGAAAGAAAAATGGGTTTCATAAAATTTACGAATAATTTTATTGACAAAAAATGGAAATAAAATGGTTTCCCAAGAGTATATAAATTTAAATCATTAAATTTTCCTAAGTAATCCATGAAGATATAGGAGTTTCATAAAATGTTCAAATACTATCATAAATTGAATTTCTTTATACCAAAAACTTGATCACCCAAAATAATAACATAATAAAAATATAATATAGGGTGAAACATGAAACATAAATATATTAGATGTATATAGCTTTTGATTATAATAAAAACAAAACCACAAAAAATATCTTTTTGAAAACATTTTGTGTTCATCATTTTAAAATTTATAGTTACAAGTCACTTTTCAAAATATTCCTTCTTTAAGGAAAATGAAAAGAAAACATTTTATGGAAATTGAATTGGTAAAAAACTCTTTTTTAATATAATTAATAAATAAAAAATAATTTTATAGGGAAATTCCTACAAAACCAATTCTCAAATAATAAATTTTATAACATAAAGAAATGATTTCGAGTTACGTAGTCCCTTACCTTTTCCATTGATTTTCATGGAAGTAATTTAACCTCTTCTGTCAAAAAGATAAACATATTATTTACCAATTTTAGAACCATATTCATTTATGTTTTCATTTATACTTATTGTTAATGAAATTTCTATTCGTTTATTAGATTATTGTGACCTCTTTTCAATATTGGTTGTTAGTAATCTTGATCATTTTTTAACTAGGCTCAAAAATCGGTGTTGATCATCCTTTTTCTCCCAAATATCATCACATAAAAACCATTAAAGTTAATGGAATTGATGTTTTAAAAATACTTATAATGTTTTCATACCATTACAAGGGAGTTCTAGTCATGCTTCATGAAAGTTAAAATTGTAATGAACTAGTTTTGGGTTATTTATCGATATTGACATATTACATTATAACGATAATTAATTTTTTATTTATCCAACAAGAACCATATTAAGGATATATATATATAAATGGATTAATTATGGACATAATTTATAATAATTCACTATAAACTAATAACATAAATTTTTATAAGTGAAGGAAAATGAAAAACATTTATTCATGGTGGTGGTAATCCGTATGACGTGTGATTAGTGTTTTCATTGCTCAACGAATGATAGGGGTGAATATGGATAGTAATTGATCATTTCAGAATCGGAAATTATTATATAAATAATATTTATTCATTAATACAATCACTAATACCATTCATTATGGGTGGTGAAGAAAAACAAAAAACGTTGCTTCATAGATAAGGTAATTTGTGCATACACACTAATGACGATCCTTGTTTTTATTAGCTGATGGAAGAGAATAAATAAGCATTGTAATATTATTATAACAACAAAAAAACACACTAATAATTATTATGTTATTATTATAAAATGGTTTTGGTTTTTTGGGAATGGAAATAATGAGAAATAAATGTTATGAAATATGTAATATAGGTTTTGAGACCTCGAATGTCCTCTTGAAAAAATCCTTACATTTGATGAACTAGGGATAATTTGTGGTGACCATGGTAATTAAAAATTTTAAAGGAATTCAAGAATATGAAATTTATATAGGGTTTCAAGGAAATTTCTTAATATGAGTAGTGTATTTAAAGGGCTCCAGTGATATCCTTTTATAAGAGATGAAAAGGGATCTTTTGGAAGCACTCATTATTTTTTAGTAATTTCATGACACTATTAAAGGGTTAATGGATAAAAAGTGAGAAAGGTTAGTTTTTGGAAAGATGAATTCTAAAATAATCTCAAAAAATAATTTAAAATCTTGTTTCTAACATGTTTTTTACATTTCTTCACAGTAAATGACCTTTTACCCTTATTAATTTTTACCAGGGGGACTATTTTTAAACTTATTGATTAATTTTAATAACAAAAATAAAATTTATCCTCATTAAATAATTTTACCCTTATAATTTATATTTTAAAATCATTTTATCATATAAAGTTTTTAAATTTGTTTAAATTTTAATTTGAAAATAAATACACTTAATCGTGTAAAAACATTTTATTGAAAAATGATGTTTTACATCATTAAATTTATATATAAGATACAATTCTCATAATTTTAGATTTTATTGAAATAAAATGATTTAATATAAATATAATGAAATGTATGAGGCCTTCATGGAAATCTGCAACCAAATCTCACCTTCAAAATATATTATTCTAAGAGGATACTAAAAATATTTTATATTATAATAACATTTTTATATTGTTCTATAAATGTTAGAAATACTCTTTATAAGCCCAAATAATATATTAAAATGTATAATTTTATTCCTTAAATATATATATATATAATTTTTTATAAACTTATATAATATTTTTACATAGTGACAAAACCATAAAAATTCTAACTTCCACAAAAATAGATTTTTTCAACTTAAAATCATTTTTTAGAGAAAAATTAAAAAATCATATCTAAGTAAAATATCATGAGATTATTTCAAAAATAATTTTTTATCTTTAAATTTACATTTTAAAATTGTTTAGTTAAAATTTTAAAATGAATTACAATATAAAGAAAACAACTTTTACTAAAAATGATCTATTTCAATATTAAGTCGTATTAATAATTTATAGAATAAAATAAATAGATTTTAATGTTTTACTATCTTAGTTGTTATTATATATTTATTAATAAGTACATCATAATATGTTTTGGTTCCTTTGTGTTGGGTGTAGCGTGTACTACAAGTTATCAAACACAATATTTATTTAAGGTGGACATACTTGGGTCGTTACATTTTATATATCAATATATTATATTGAAATAATTATTTTAACTTTAAAATTTACATTGTATATTAAAAATGATTTCCAAAAACTTTAAGTAGTCCTTATATAATAATTTTATAAAAGTTAGAGTATTAATAAAATCCTTACTTTTCATTATTCACATAAAATTAAATTATTTCATAAAAATACCAAAAATTCATCTTAAGATAATATGGATATTATAAATAAATAAATGATTTTCATTTTCTAAATTAAAATTATAAAATTTATAAATTCAATTTTTAGTTAAAGACATAAAATATAGTGAAGAGTTTCTTTTATAGGAAAGAAAATTTTTTTATATTGACTAATATTTTTCCTATAAATTACTAATTAATATATATTTAAATTATTATTTATATTATAAATATATCTTATTATTATCCAATCATAATAAACTTAGTTCATTAAAATAAAATTTATATTTTTTTGGAAAAAAATATAGACAAAAAGTGAATTGAGCAAAAATGACCTCCCTAAAATTTTAAAAATTCACAATATATCTATACATATAAATATTTTATTACATGTTGATATAATACTAATTTATACTTACATAACCCCATATGATATTTTCATAAGACCTTGGCATTAGATAAGCTCAGATTTTAGATTTAGGTGGTACTTCACCTAGCATGGATCTTTTGGAAATATCTCTGTGCTTGAACATCTCTTGTATACTATTTCTCTCAAACTATAATTTATTGAGTATGGATTAGGACTTAACCAAGTAAAACCATAGATAAGATACCTACCTTTTGAGCTATGAAAAATGGGGTTTATAAGGAAGACATCCCCTTCTAAATTCCATTTCATCATACTTTCTTTATTAATTTGATGATATAGTTACATCAATTAATACCGGATAATTTAACAACTATGTTTTAACTATCAAATTTAATAGTACAAATATATCAAGTTATTTTTTTCAATTAAATTTAGAATAAAATTTTATAAACACTATTTAAAATATTATTTATTTAAGGATAAAATACAGAAAAATCTTTGGTTATTACATTCTCCCCCACCACCTAAATAAATTGAATCCTCTTAATTTAAATTGATTCAAACATAGAATGTTATTTAATGGTAACTGTAAATTAAAATTATATTTAATTTTATAAATAAGTATAAATAACATCTAGTAACTTATAATAATCATAAACACTGTCATATATTTTTCAAAATAATTTGAGTTAAATGCCACTCAAGGATTAGTGTTAAGAGAAATTTTATTTTTGAGGTGTGAAATTTTTTTCTTGTTTCTAACATAGATATACCACATGAACCCATATACAATCTATTATGGTTCCTCAACTTGGAGGTGCTAGTGAATAGTATAGGTTGAATAATGATGTTGATTAAGAATGATCCTCCTCCTTATAAGGCACATTGATATCCACATCTAGACCACTCCGAGCCCTTTTAGAATAACTAAATCCATTAAACTGGCATGATATCTCTCTAACTTATCTCTCTCCTGTATCACTAGACCCAACAAATAACCACCCATCTCCTCACATACTTGATCCACTAGAAAATGTGTTTCCAAATCCATGAATCCTTGCCAACTAAGTGTTAGTAGGGGATAGATGCCCCACCATGTCTACTTGAGGTGGTCTTCAGGAACCCATATTATTCCTTGCAAGACCAAAATTGTTTGCCACACATGATAAATTGGTTCATATGCTCTATGGTATCAAAATTGATTCTCTAACTACTACCATACTTGATGTCACAAAAAGCCCCCCCCCCCCTTTCACTTTACCACCTTGTCTTGTTCCACTAGCAGTGGAAGAAAAATATTGTATTCCACATCCACCATTGGCATGGTCTTTCAGCCTCTCCAAAACCATCTTGTCCTAGACATGGTGATAGTTCATTATGAATGATGATAAAGATAATATTTTTTTTTTCTTCTATTGGGGTGTTGATAACATTTCTCTATGGTATTTTATGGTTGTTGTCTCTACCACCATCTAGTTTTCCAATGAGGAGGATTTTGACGGTAATCTAACCACAATTGGTGAATATAGAGTCTCTATTGAAATAGTTAATTGGCTACTAGAATCATTTCAAATCCATATAAAATACCCATGTTATGATTTATATCCCCATATAATTTTATTTAAAAATGGAAGAATCATACAACTTGATGTTTTATTTTATAAATGATATATCATGTTGGTGCACTTAAAAATAATCATGGAAACTTAGAGTGTATTGAGTAAAGATCCCAAATTCATAATTCTTAAGTGGAGGATTATGTTACCATGATCCACCTCATTGGTTATCATTGAAAAGTGCCCACCTTTTCCCCATGGTTATTGTGGTTGTTTAGGCCTATCATTATTATTATCTTTGGAATTATAAAACTAACTTGAGTAATTTACATTTTTTCCACACTTAAGGCATTAGAAAGTTAATAGTGGTTTGGATACAAAATTTCTGATCCCATTGTTCTAATTGGCCTCTTTATATTCCTATGATAGATTAAGGCTCTAAAACCCCCTCTTCCACAAGTAAATCATTTTCTATTCCCCTTGAGGAAATTTTTTATGTTACTCTTCCCACGTTTTTTACATATAGGTAGTGGAATATCCCTTATTTCATCATCTTTATTTCCTAAATTTTCATGCGACTTTGTCCTAATCTTGTTTGGGTCACTCACTATTTCAACTATGATTACATTATTAATCATGTTTTGTGACATTTTGTTGTGCCCATGGAGGAGTTACACCACTGAGAAAGGGAGGTTGAATTAGTGGTGATTTTTACAATTTTTATTTCTTTTGAAATTAACCTAGGTTGGCCTATTATGTTCCTATCCACTCTTCTGGTGACTCAACCTCTCCCGAATGCAATAAAAATAAATATCACATAAACAAAATATTTTTTCAAGGTTCAGTCTCAATATGAGCCTACTATTTGTGATTTTTTAGACACCCCAATCATAGATTCTCAACTATAAACATAATCCATTGCAATATAAATTTCATCACTAGCATAGAGTCCCACTATTCTTTCTAGAGTCCCAGTGGAAAAATAGTTTAACACATTATTTAAAAAACTTATTCAAACAACACAATAAAGTATCACTTTTTTATATTGGATGCTTCTACAATAATTAATGAATATATTTTCTTTTGATACATCAATATATATAAAATAACATATGATCACTTTATGAAGAAATCACTTAACTGGTTCTTCCTCAATGTCTAAATTATTAATTATCAAATATATATTTCTCATGTTAATTAATAATTATGTGCATAAAATAATTATTTCATGGAATATTTATGTTGTACTAAACTCTCTTCACAAAAACCACTTACTGTTAAATCACTTTATTTCCCATTCCATCTCCAATTCTAATGGGTTCATCATTGATTAGTCACCGATTTCCCGCACACCCAATGTTAAATTTGTTTCTTATTGTTTCATCCAATACTATAACAAAAAAAATTAAAATGAGTGAAAAAAATTAACATCAAATGGAGTTTATGATAATCATTAACATAAAAAAGTAATTTACCTTAAAACCTTTTACCCTTTTACAACATCATGTTATATCATAATTTATTTACTTTAAACTATATCAATCATAATTTATCCTATGTTATTTTAAGTTGGTTTATCTTATAATTCTCAACAATGTACCTCGATGTAACGTGAAAATAAATCCTCCATTGTTGTTGTTAAAGAGAATATGATTAACCAAGTCATGTCCCATGAGGGTGTATGTCTAGGTTTACTATTAGTCATATTCTTCATGCACCAAGTCATGGATGATTTTATACCCAACAAAACATATTTGTGGTTATTAACCCTAGTTACAACTATTCTCGAGCCTTCAGCCACATTCTGCTATCCAGACATAGATTTAATTACAAGGAAAACCACATAATATATACATTACCAAAATTTTAGGATATTCTTATATATTCATGAGTATGCCTTAGAATTATCCCTACGGTTTTCACTATGGTTATATCATCATAAAATAATAATATAACAAGAACTTCCTTTTATACCATTTATAGTGACCCTTTACATAAACACACATTACTTAATAATTCATAACATACTTTTCCAAGAAATACAAGCTGGGGATCAAGAGTTATAGTGTCTTTGGAAGATTAAACACACAAATATATCATCATAAACACTAAAATCAACTTTATTTAAAACTCCAAATAGTCATCATAATTATAATAGATCTTATAAAACATCAAAGGATATCCTTGGGAAAATACATTAGGAAATGGGTGAGCTAGAAGACCTGATAAAGGGAATAAAATTTTCAATAAATAATAACATGAGAGTTAAGAGGCATAATATGATATCAAAACTAGTGTGACCAAAATAATGGACGCATGGAACATGTAAATGGTTTTAGAAGATTAAAAATTTTTGGAAACAATATAAAACATGATATCATAAACATAATTCAAGTGTCACTCTCAAGACCAGCATCATAAATTGGACATAGTTTGATGGTTGATTTGGTTCACTCCATAATCTCTTACAAAACATATCATGAGATAAAAAACATTAACCAATGAATTATAGGGATATATAATTCTAGTACCACCCATAATATACATTAAAATCATATATATGTGTACCATATGATGAAAATAAACCATACATAAATCATAATCATGATTAAACTCATGATAAGGAAGTGGGTTTCATTATTTTGTTCTAATCTATAACCGAAGGATAAATCACAATGATTAACAAGGTAATAAGTAATAAAATCGTTTAGATATTAATAATTAATAATTAAACATAGTTCTTGACTATTGATTTTTAATATAGAGATTTCATTATAAGGATCTTGGAGAAAAAAGATTGAAAAAAAACTACTTTGCTAAAGTTTTATGAAATAAGTAAAGTGTATTTTAAAGGAACAAATAATATATTGTCTTCGGTAAACCCATAATTGAACCAAGAGGGTTATCCATGAAATGATAAGGTTTCTTTAGAATCAATTCATGTTTTAAAAACAATTTATAGGTGTGATCCTTAACTTGATAGAGAAAATAAGAATGTTCCCTTATACTAGGTTTACTTAAAAATGGGAATTTCAAGGGAACAAAAAAATATATTATCCCCAACAAGGAATGCTGAATTAACCTATTTATATATTTATTGATAAAATATATATATATATATAATATTAATGATATACATGAGAGTAAGATAAATAAAATAGTTAAAAATAAAGAAAATGTGTAACTAAAAGGCAATGAGAGCGGTTCAGAAGATCCATTATTATGATTAAAAAACATTTTATTGAAATACCATATATTAAAAAATTAAAAAAAAACTTTATCATTAAAATATTATAAGGTAATTATGAATTTCACATGATATAAAACTTAATTAGGTTACCAATTAAAAATATGAACATTAGTAGAAATTGAAATTATGGACAAGGAGAGGAAATCATTTTTTAAGATTATGGGAAATGTTATTAACATAGTTTCATTTTCAATAAGGATTGTAACTCAGAAATAAGTAATTTTTGAATCAAATTTGATCTATCAATATATAATTAGAGTATAATATATTAATGAAAATATGAAACTTTTGGACAAAAAAATATAACTCAAGAAAAAAAATTGAGTTATAAAAAATACTTATATTTTAGAGAAGACATCAATCATAGACCACATAAAGGAAGATCAGAAATTAAAGTATTTTTTAACAATAATTTATTATATTTAAAATCAATGGTTATTAGTTTCACCATAAAAATTAATCTTGGATCATAATATCAATCATGCCTCAATGAAGGGTGATTGAGATGGAAACTCTTACCTCGTATTTGAAATCTATCTATATTTATAATTAACATACTAAATAATAGGGTTAATTTTATTAAAAACTTTTCAAATTACCTTATCCATATATATTAATTTTTATGAGGTCTAATTTTCATCATTTGACACCAATTTATTACACTATATTTGCTTATGTAAATTATAAGAAGTTATTCTATCAATTTATCATAAATATTCATGGTATGTAGACCAAGGTAAAAGTATTTTAAAATAGTTTTATAATATCCATAATTTTATATTATTATGTAAATTATTATTATATTATCACATAATTTATACATGTATATTTTATTTCCATGAATGGACTCAAATTATAAAATGTACTTCGATATGTCCTTTTTAGTAGTTAAATTTACTATAACCATTAATTATTAAAATATCTGATGGAATATATAAAATTATAATTCAACCGTGTTAATATATTATTAAATAATATTTTTATATATTTCATAAATGTTATATTCCAACCATGTTATACAATATGAAACATGAAAGTGAAACATCATCATGTGGAGGTGGTAATCCACATGTACACACAGACGATGCTCTCATTTTTTCAGAATAAATGGAATTTATAAAATAGTGTATATTTTCATTTTAGATACATTAAAATTTTATAAATGTAATATTATATTATTAAATAAACCTTTTCATCCATCTATGAAATGTGGTGATAGAAAATTTAACATGTCCTTAATGGAGACGGTTGTCCACACACACGCATGATGTTGTTTTAATTTTTCTCAAAGTTTATGGAGGAGCTAAAAAGGGATATTATATTATTATAAAAACATATCTCAATGTTAAAAATACTATTTTTTTAAAATATGGTGGATATAAGTGGGTTTTTGGGGTATAATTAGAAAATTATTAAGAAACTGTGGTGGAAAATATTACCTCTCTCTTTGGATGCTAACCTTTGGTAACCACATTAAGGAACCTTAGCGTGTTTTTTTAGAAAGTTAAAAGATTATATTACATGGTGGTAAGTATCATTAAATACTATATTATAGTTTTGGTTAATCCTATGGTGATTTGTACTTGGGGATATGTGGAGGGGTGGTGGTTCCTTCTATAATTGAAGAGAAAGGAATCTTTGGCACATATAACTCTTCAATAAAATAATAGAACATGTTTCATGTGTAATGTAAATCCAAAGTGAAAAATAATATATTTTTGGAAGGATTAAGGTTTATAAATACTCAGCCAAACATTTCCACATATGTTTTAAACATGTTTTTTTCTCATTTACATTTACATTTTTACTTCTACATTTTTTTTGTTTTTACCAAGGTAACTAATTATTACCTAAGAAATTTATTCTTAATTCATAAAAGTAAAATGAGCCTTATTAGATAAATTGGATCACATAATTATAAAAATGAAATAAAATTTAGTAAATAAAATTTCAAGATAAAAGTAAAATTAATTTGAAAATTAGTTCATGTAACATACAAAAACTTGTTTTTATAAAAATTTTATTTTTTTGTATCAGTGTTTTGTTTAGGATAAAATTACCAATGTAATTTATTATTTTGAAATTAAAATTTTTATTTTTATTAAAATTATATTTAATTAACATTTAAATAATTTTAAATCTTAATTCCATAATCTGAAAATTTTATTAAGAGAAATAGATTAAAGGCATTTTTTTTAAAACATTACCTAAATTTTATAAAATTTTAAGAGTGAGTTTTATATATAAACATAGAGTTTTATAATACTTATTTTAACTTTAAAATATATTATTATAGTAAATATGGTTTCAAAACCTTCATATAATTTTTGATAATAACGTCATAAAAGTTACAGTATTAATAAAATTAGAATTTTTCCCTATAGACTTAAAAATAAATTATTTCAGAAAATTAAAAAAATTATTCTTAGTACAATATTGTTTTTATAAATAAAAAAATGATGCTATTTTATAAATTTAAAATTATCAAATTTATAAATTTATTTTTTATTAAAAACATAAAATATAGAGAATATATTTTTTATATGAAAATGAATTTCAGTATATTAACTATTCTTTTTAACATAAATTAAAAAATTATATTGTGTTAAATTATCATTCAAATAATTAATATATATTGTTATTTTTAAATAATAATAAAATTATCTTCTTAAAATTAAACTATAATTCCTAGAAAATATATTTTTAAACAAAAGTTTTTGGGGAAAAAATGATCTTTAGAAAGGTATAAAAATTCATGATATATCTATACATATAAATATTTTATTACATGTTTCTATAATCATAATTTTTGTTACATAAACCCTTATGATATCTTCATAATACCTAATCATTAGATATGTTTTTATTTTGTTTTTAGGTGGTAGTTCAGCCTGTATAAATCTTGAAGAAATATCCATGAACTTGAACTTCTCTCATATATGGTTTTGATCAAACCATAATTGATTGAGTTTGGTTTGGGATTATTATAGGTAAAATGTAAAGTCCTGTGTTTTTTAACTAGGATAAAATTAAAAAAATTGAAATTTCTTGTTTGTTGGACAGGTCGGTCTTGAAACCATGATTCGTGATGATGTTTTGTGAGTTTGTACCATTTAAAAGTGTTGATAACGGTCTTGGGTAAAGGCTCAAAAAGTGTTACAGATTGCTTAATGTGTTTCGGAGCACCGAACCTGGGAGTGGAATTCAAACAAGCTATGCACGGTTAGTGAAACCATGCGGGTCAAACCGTGTGCCTTCCTAAAGATGAGACAGAGGCGCTTGCATGGTCTGTTCATGGTTAGGAAAACCATGCGGGAAAAACTATGTGAGGTGGGTTCCTTATACATAAGGTTATACACAATTGGTGCACATTTTTTCAGACCGTCCAAGACTAAGAGTTCACAGACCATGCGATCACCTCTGTTTCACCTTTAGCAAGCTATATGGTTTGACCTGCATGGTTGGAAAAACCGTGTGCAGCCTGTGCGAATTCCACTACTAGCTTCGGTGCTCCCAAAATCAATTGATCTACCTGTAACACTCTTTGAACCATTACCCAAGCCTATTATCAACACTTTTAAATGGTCCAAACTCACAAAACATCAACCTGAAGATTGGTTTTAAGATCCACCCATCCAACAAACGAAAAAGTTCAAAAAGTTTTGTATTTTAACCCGGTTCAAAAACGTGGGACTTTACAAAGAACCCAAGAGAAGATACCTCCCATAAAAGTTAGTAAAATGTTCTTCATAAGTAATAATTCTACTTCTAGATTCCATTTATTCATACTTTATTTATTTTTTAATATGGTCGCTTCAATTTATACTAGCTAATTTAACGGCTATGTTTTAAGGGTAAAATTTCATATTCAAAATATATCAATATTTTTTCATCATTTTAGTTTGGAATAGAATTTGAAATAAAATATTTAATATATTATTTAATTGAGGTGAATATAAAAATAAAATATTTCATTTTCACATGTAGGGACTCTAACACAGACAATTTTTTTTCATATCATAGTAATATACGTAAACACCTATAAAAATCTTTGAAATTGTTGTCAGTTAGATTGTCTCTTATTCAAATGTTAATAAAATAATTTTTATATAAAATAAACCTTTATAAAACTAATACTTTTATTATGATTACCATTATAATAAATTATATATTTATTAATGTTAAATGTCTCCTAATATTATATCAAATCCTAGTGGGCCTTAACTACTAGATATGGAATAATTATTATCTTGATTATTCATGTGGAATGTATCTTTTAACACTCTCCTCGTACTTTAATTTATGTATATTCCACCTCTCATTGAGTTTCATGGAATGATTTTTGTTGGCCAACTATATCAACTCATATATCCTTGATTTGTTTAGTGGAGTCTCTACTCTTATGAACCCATGACTTGGATTTTATCAATGATTGCCTCTAAAATTTAAATAATCTAGTTATGACAATTTATATTATGTGAATTTTATATAATTTAACCCATATCTCTTTTTCTAATTACCCAATAAGTGGAGGCACCATCAACTATGGTTTAAGGTCTCCCCAAACTATGGTTTCGTTATAACTCAAGTGGTGGAAGGCATTGATGAATTAATATTTTCATTGATGTATTTTTAATTTTATCTCAGTGAATGAAGCCCAGTTCAATTTAACATTATCATTATATGTTATTTCAATCAAAACATTACCATGATTTAAATAGAAAACATTCACCATGTATTAATCTTATTTTATCATTGTATGCCTACTTATTATCTTATACAATCTCATATAATATACACATTAAAAAAACAATAATCCATTAATGAATAAATAAATAAATTAAATATGTGATCTTGAGAATTTAAAATGGCTAATACTTTGGGTAGAAAACGGATCATCCTAAATCCTATGGGAAACTTGATTAGTCGCAGCAGACTCAAGTTGCAACTTCCACCCTTTACAATGTATCTGACGCCCATCTGGTGCCTCACCATGTCTCAACATGAAAAATGTCTCTTTGCATCCACATTATTATACAAATATACTCACATACATTTCAGGGGTTTTTAGTAATGTTCAAAACACATCAATAATATTACACATGGATGTGCAGACCCATATACAAATAATGAGGTAAAGTGATAATATGCATATTGTAATATATTAATAGAAAACATGTTATACTAAACATTAGTGATCATTTATTTAAGGAACTGAATCTATAACCCTCAAGATATTCCACATGCACTTAAAAATATTTATAGATTATTTATCATAAATTTTTATGTGCTATCTCATATAACTGATGAAGCCTTTGACATCCACACAATCATCGGAGCACTGTTTCTTCAATATGAGATTGATTTCTTGGATTTTGGTGCTCCAATATCTTCTTTCTCTCTCTATAACTTGGTATATATTGAGGAGAAGCTCCAAAACTCATAGAAGAAATAGTTTATACAAATTTAGGCATATTTATATTTATATGGGATGGTTAAACTTAATAAAAAATCATTTTTTCCCACTAATAAGTTTATCCTTCTAAATAATCTATATTCTAAACTTATGACCTAGTGAACAATCACCATTGTGATACTTTAATTATCACCAACTTGTAACATCAGTATTTTGTTACATTATAAAATGCTATCCATTAACTTGACTCATATCTCCCATAAAATATTTAACTAGCCATGAATAATCAATATTCATTCATAAAATAATTTCTTGTTTTCACCTAATGACCTATGAATACTAAAATTTAATAAATTTAGTACTCATTATTTTAAACATGAATAATTTTGAATTTATTTATTTTATTATGATCTGTTAAACATAAAAATTACCCAAACCCCTCCATGGGCCCCACCATTTCCTAAACTCTAAATCAATAGAATTGGCCAATAATTTGAATATTCTGTATGCATGCCCTCAAGGTCATTATCTAAAAATAAGTGAGTTTGATTCAAAAAGAAAGAGTGATATCTAAAAATACATCAAGTCCCTTGGGGAGATAATTTATAATCATAGCAATGAAAGCCTCTTATATGAGTATACATAGTGTAATATAATCTCTTTGTCATATGATATCTCATAAAGTGGGATGTACAATTTCTGAAATAATCTTTACAGGCTTCATATATTCATTCAAGGACCTCACTGGATGGACTCACCTTATTATACATGGGCATAAATTTATTGAAGTTTCAACCATATAGATCTATTAGGCCCAATATACCTATTTCTCTACTCAGAAGTGATAAATATTGTCTTGATCATTTAATAATTTATATTCAACCAATTACATATTCCACACAAGTTACATCACCAAAAATATAAATATCATGGTTTTCATCTTGCATCAAATCATGTCTTCAAATGGTACACATTGATAATGATCTCAATTTAAGATATTGACACACATGTTCACATATAGGAACAACCAATGACACCATTAAATATGGTGCACCTATTGGCGGGTTAGTCCTCATGATTTCTTGCACTTGATATCATTATTTCTGAACATCATAAGGAAAATCTCAATGCTTATGAGCCTCCTGTACCTGATAGAAAAAACATCATTTCTGTCTCATCAGTATGATATATCTAAACTATAGTAAATGTATTTAATATTACCTTTATAGTTTCTGAAGGTTCTCATTATAGCTATTAATAGATATAAAATTCTTATATGACATATAATTCATGTAAATTAAAATCTAAATTGTGTATATAGGATAAAAATCTATATTATTGTAAGATAACACCATACATATCTATGAATATAATATATGGTAATCAAAAATTACTACTCAAATTTTTTCTAGGGAACCCAATTTTATAAGATTATGTACCATAATCCAATATAGATATTAGCATTTATCAGGTACATTATATATATTTTTAGTTTGTTTTATTTTCCGACCCTCATTATTATAGCCTATTAGGATATGAATGTTTATGTATTGGTTCATTAGGTTATGGACTCTCATCTTGTGTGATATACCTAATCAGTGATATTCACTATCTCCTATCCTTTTGGAGGTGGTATTGGGGAAGCACACTCACCTAACTTCCAACCCAGGTGGGGTATAAATGGATCAGGTCATATCAAAGTGTTATTATAGTTGGTCAATCTAAGGGATGAAGTTTTTATTTAGGTGTCTATGTGATTGGTTTTAGAATATAGGTAAATTATGTCAAATGATTTTAATTTTTTATTTTTGGATAGATAACACAGTGTTTCTATGGAAACCGACATATCCATTCACCAAGACTCTGTTAACCTACTTTTCAACTCAGTGCACTAAACCACTAGTTGTAGAGAACCTGTAAAATGGTACACGTGTTATGTGGAGATCTATTACTGATTTTTATATCCTCATTGAGTCATCTCCAAAGATATTATTTCATGGAAATTTATTATCTTCACTGGTGAAGGATTTTACCATGTAGAATGTTACCTGGGATCTTGCGAAAGGATTATAAAACTCGGATTCCAGTGATCAAGCCTCATATATACACCCAGTTGAGTCATAAATATTCTAATAGGGACTTGGTTATGGTGCTCCCTAATTGGAAGAGTGGGGAAAAGTTACTCCTCTCATAGTACCTTGAGAAAAGCCACCCGAACTGTGTTGTACAACATTCCCTCACTTATTGAGCATTAGGTGATTCTTATAGGGTGTTATTAAGATTATTATATGATAATTATGCTATACAAGTTTCCTAGAAATAGACCACCTCATTTCTAATTCAAGCCTAATACTCAGGTAGTGGATGATTGGATTGAGGTAGTGATTTTTGTGTTCTTCCTTGTTTGGACATTATTTAATCAAATGGTTTTGAAATATTCAACCATATATATGGAATAGTGAGTCACTAGTGGGCCTTGATCATCCTGGCCCATGATAAGGTGACTGTCCCATGGAAATAGTTTGAGAGCCTCTTTTTTTGGAGTATTAACAAAATAAATTGTGGTTTGTATGCATCTAGGAGTTATTGGATCTATTGTAGGGTAAAATACCTATTTTAGAGTATTCATAGTGGTTCACTAACCTTGTAAGATACTCCATAAACATGATTTCAAATGGATTATTTCAAGCATGAAATTTTAACACATGACCTTCATAGAGATATCCAAGATATAATTTTTTCTCCTCTGCATCCCCACCTATGTTAGTATTCTGGATAGTTCCATTTTGATCAAGATAATTTTAATAGAGGTTTAGTAAGTAGTTGGAGTTTTTGGTTGTCATTCAAGGGTAGAGTCATCATCTATAGTCTGTCATTGTTAGGATTTAATATCATGACATTAGATGAATTCTCATGCATAATCCAAAACTCAAGAATCATCAAAATATGAGTTGCATAGAGAATAATTATATCTAAGATACGTGATTTACTATTCTTTTATAGGATAAGGTCACATGTTTTATGGTTTCCAGACCCATCATGTAGCAAAGGGTGGTAAGAAACTTGATGAAATCTAAATCAGAGGCATTGAAATGATCAAGAATATTCCCAAGGCTTATTGGATGGTTGATTGGGAGGTGGCTATGGTAGAAGGGTTTTAGGTGTAATGACCTGAACTATTACAAATAAAATTCCCCTTTCTTTTTTATTAGATATCTTATTATATATTATGGTTATATAAAACACATGCACTTATTTCATTTTATTATATCCAATTGGATTTAATTGACCATTAAGAATCATTATCATTGAAAATATAGACATTGAGTAATGATCACATGATTATTATAAATATAGGGTTTTAACCAATCCAATTTTCACAAACATATGAAGTGATAGCCTCAACTAGTAGGATCATACCCAATGAATCCCATTTATTGGAGATTTTGAGGGAGATATAATTTCTATTCCATTGCAATGACTGATCACAAGATGAAATCCAACACCTTAATCTTGGTTGTAACAATTAATGAGAGAAGTTCAAGATCATCAAGATCACGGTCCAAACCATGTTCGTTGATCCACCCCATCAAAGTCCCACTATTACCCGCCTTACCCTTAGGGATTTTGCTCGTGTATTAAAGGGATATGTAATAAGACAGTAACAACCCAACATTTTGAATAATTTTTGTTTCCTAATTTAGTGTGTTATTTTAATTTATACTCAAAAAACTATATTCTTTAATTAATGAAGAGAGTATAATTAAATGAGACTATTGGATTTCAACTATTATATGATCATTGGTCAATATGACCATTGGAAAGTAAACTCTTAACATTACAATTATTGTTTATAAATACATGTGATCTTGGTTAATTAATACAGAAAGAAGATTTGATGGCCTCATCCAGTAGACTCAGGCCATTTTAAGCCCAACTGACAGAACTTGGGATGGAGGTAGCACCACTGGGCTTTCATCTTGACCAAACCCAAGCCGAACTTTATCATGTAAAGCTAGAATGGAATCACCTTCAGGAGAAGTTCAAGCTAATAGAAATCACCACTTGGGCAATGTTGGCCAAGCTTCCCTAAGATTTCATCACCTTAGCACACCTTACACTTAGGTCATATGCTGGTGTTATAAGGGGCTATTTAATAGGACTTTAGCTACTTTATATAATCCTTTGATATAAATAAGAATTGTGATTTCTTCTTATGGTGAATTTTATGAACTTTCAAATGTCTGGATAAATATAGCATATATATTATTAAATATTTTTGAAAAAAAAGCATATTTTAAAATATTTATGTAAACCTTAAATAATTAATAATGTGTAATGATTTTTAAAAAATGGTCTTCTACAGTTGTTTTCAGTAAGAAATTTAGAGTCTAATAAGATCAACTTAATTTTTGGTGAATAATAATTTGTGAATAGTGATTTTACGGTTATGAATAGTAATGTGACCAAATGGATTAGTAACCTCACTTAAAAAAATTATTAATATAATTTGGGCACCTTTATTAAGTAATGTGCTTCAATAAAATAGGTAAACAATAGTTTCAAAAATTATTAGTTAAGTATTAGTTTTTTCGAGTGAATGGTTTTTTTATTTAAAAATTAAATTAAAAATATTTAGAAAATTATTTTTATTAAATGTAGTTCACTTTTGAATTCATATCATCGATATTAGGTTATGGAGAATTTTTGAAATTTTGCTGAGAAAGAT
This sequence comes from Viscum album, assembly GCA_963277665.1. Taxonomy (NCBI): domain Eukaryota; kingdom Viridiplantae; phylum Streptophyta; class Magnoliopsida; order Santalales; family Viscaceae; genus Viscum; species Viscum album. The sequence continues at coordinate 23,625,191 of OY728133.1, read as the reverse complement.
GAATTTTCGGTGAATAGTGAAATTACAGTTTTGAGTTTCGCGTGTTTAATGACATCATTAAGGATGTAATAATGGTGTAATATTTCTGGTAGATTTTTGAATAGTAATATATTCTATTAGTTGTCCCAAGTGTCCAATACCATTAGAAAATACCATGGTAATGACCATGGTTTTTCCAATACCACTGATGAGGTGTCCCTTGGCAATTAATGATTTGTTCCCTCAATTCCCCTATAAATACAAAGACATTCTTCCATCCATTTCATTTAAAAATCCTCTTCAACGAAGTTATGGTCTCCTTACCTCCCAAGGAGTCCTCCAAAGGTTCCCTCAAGCCTCCCAAGGTCCCGACCTTCAATCTTTTGAAGTTAGTCTTCAAGGTAAGGTAATCTTTCACCCTCCTCTTTTAAGTCGTGACTTCATTTATGTTGTGTCCTCTAGTTTCCACCTATTTATGTTGATGGTATGTTCTTATATGTTTCCATTACTTTAAATTTGATGTCTAATTTTTGAGAGACCCTTTCCGCTCTCATCAATTTGTTTTCTGAATTTTTAAGTGACGTCGTTATGCTTCCAAATTTCTCATAAAAGAAATCACATCTTCTCTTTTCATTCATGTATCCTTTTCATGTGGTAGGTCCTTAAAATATCCATAACATGATCTTATTATTTACCCATAATTTATTATGAATTATTTATTAGTGTATGACTGTAGCACCCCGAGCTTTTATAAAAAATATTCTTTTAATTTCATTAATGTCTTGTGTTGTATGCTACACCAATATTACCTTGTGCTATATGCAACACTGTATTAGCTTTCAGTATACGCAACACTATTCTTGGATCGTGTTGCACACAATTTTGATAATAGTTATTCTACGCAACATTGAGTATATATATATATATATATATTCAATGTATAAATGAAATATGGTTGGATTCTGTTATAAGAAACAATGAAGGATTCTTGCACAACACGCAACCCTGACTTGGCTTGCTTTACACGCAACCGCGGCCTTCCTCGATAGCTTGCGTCGTATGCAATACCGAGTTTCACTAAACAACGATATGCTATTAAAATATTAATAAAACTAGCTGTTATGAATAGTAATAACCACTTTTTGAAATTTTATAAATTTTATCTTTCAAAATGGACTTCATTTTTGGATTTGGAATATCAAAATTAGCATATGGTGAAATTTTGGTACTTTTCGGATAACATTCAAATTCTGATGAATAGTGAAAATTGCTAAATTTTAATTAAAAACAACTTTTTTAATCGAAATAATTAATAGTGATAAATATTAATTTGAGTGGTTTTAAAATATATTTAGAATATATTTTTACAATTTAATACAATGTTGGTCATTGGATGTAATTTCAGATTTAAACCAGACATAAACAAGTGTTAATCTTTCGATAGTTATTATCTCTTAAGAACGCGCTATTTGTTTTGACGACGGGGATTAAAGTTTAAATTAATTAATGCAAGTGATATGTTTTGAATTTGGTAAAATGTACATCATTTTTGAATTCATAATATCAAATATTTCTTAGGCCTATTTTTTGGTATTTTTCTGGAAACTTTCATTTTTTGATGAATAGTGAAATCACTAAGTGGTAGTTAAAAAAACTGAATTTTTCATAAAACATAATTTTACCACTTCTGTGAGTGAAATTTCAAAATTCCGAGAGACACGGTTAATATCAAGGACTAAAATTTGGTTCAATGAGATGAAAATAATTTTTGGTGAAGAGTAACTTTTTACTTTTTACCACGGTTAAAAGTAAATAAGGAAATTAAGGGTAAAAATGATATTATTATTACCCTAACACATGTCATAATTATATTGGACAAGTTTAATTCGACCCAAAACAACCTTAGGAATAAAATATGACCATTTAGGCCCACTTGGATTAGATTAGGACATTTATTATTAATTTATTTAAAGAAGGGTTAAAATAGTTAAAATCAAAGTTTAATAACTAAATCATTTTTAATATAGGTCTATACATAAGATAAATTCGAATATAAATATTCATTAGAAATATAAAACTATTTCCTACAAAATGGTATTTTATTTTTAATTTTTAGACATTAAATAATTTAATTTATTTATGACACAATGATGATGCAGTAATTATCTTATTAATGAAATATTGACATAATTGATGTTATAAATACCAAAATAAATGTAATTTTAGACTTTTTATGAATTAAAATAATTTTCTAGGTTAATATGACATGTGATTATTGATTTAATTAACTTTTTTTGAACTAATCATTCTGTTATAATTTTCACAAAAATCAATTACTAAATAGTGCTAAAATTGACATAAAATAGTTTTTAAAAAGAAATATTATATTATTAATTGTTATGTTTTACCTAAAAATATAAGGTTCGTCCAAATGACTTAGATAAGGTTATATATATTAATAATAAACAACTTGGGGTTCTATTTTCTTGATATATTAAGTTTATTAACCTTATAGTGTAAGAAAACAAGAAGACACGGTAAAAGTTAAATTATCTAACTTAAAGTTAAATCTAAATGATAAGGTTAAAATTGATACCTAAACTTGTCTAAATTCTATTGTATGAGAGTATTTCGACCCATCCCCACCTTATCTTAGAAATATATTAATTTTGAGCTATTAAAAACTGAAGATGACTTTATAATAAAATAATAGTTTTAGTTTTTCCAAAGGTGCCCCTCTCCTCCCTTATAAAAGGGAACCTCCTCCCTCTCCTCCTCACACCAATTTGAGCCTTCATGCTCGGCCAAACCCTACCACATCATCTTCTCCACTTCCCTAGAAACATCCTAGAGGTCCTGGTCTTCTTCAAAGACCAATTGTAGTGCCCTAAGAGGAGGTCTCAAAGAGGCGTTCTAAAGAAGAGGTAATGCCCGTTACTGATTCTTTCATCTTTATTTCTTCTTCCACTTATTCTTATTTAGTTGTTTAATTATGAAGTAATAACATAAGTATCACTCATATACTGATATGTTATTATATTTATGAAACAACCCTATTTCACCATCTATCCGTCCTACGGAAAACGAAATCACCACGCGTGCGTAGGTACGGAATACTGTCTCCACACCGCGGTGTAATCTATTTTCCACCACCACCTTACTTGGATGGGTATAATGGTGTAAATAATAACTATATATGATTATTTTAAAGTGATATTTATTCTGAAATAGTATATATACACTCCAATACAATTCCATGGTCATGGGAATGATATCATCGCTCATGCGTACGTACGGAATACCGTCTCCACGATGTGATGCGACTCGTTCTACATGATCTTCATTGCATAATGATTATATAAATGAATTGAATGAATGAATATGATATATATTACACTAATACCATTCTTTAAATGAGGTATCTATAACCTTAAAAAGAGAACTAAGAATTTATTCGACAAAACACGCATAAGAACAAAAAGTAATAAACACCCGAATAACAAGTAGTAATGAAATATTACTAATAAGAAGCTAAGAATATGACCATATATGATATCATAAAAATAATTATGATTCTGGAATAAGTCAATAACATTATTTAAATCATTATACAGGAGTTATGGACACTTACGAAGCAAATCGGACCTAAGGTAAGGGATAATTTTGCAAATCTCATTTTTATCCGAGATTGCTTATTCGTAAGTATTTACTGGGGTTATTTATATCATCCATGTCCATGTTTTATAAAAGTGTTTTCATGTATGTTTAAAGTCATTTTACCCATTTTTTACTTCTACTACATGGTATGTAAGGAATATTTCTTTTGTTTACGTTATGAGGTACTTTTTGACTTTTCCGGAAAAAGTACGAAAAGAATGTTTTTTTTAACTTATACGGCACGAACGGATTTTTACGGTTTTATAGAGCCTTATTTTCATGAAGCTTCCTCCAAAATATTTCATGGATATTTTCAATAAAATCTCTTTCTTTTAAAATTGCATGACTTTTTGTGAAAAGAAATTGATTTTGAAGAAGAAAGGATATATTCCTCAAGAATTCATTTCAAGTGTTTTATCAAAACCATTTTCCATCTAAGATGAAATTATTTCATATGTGCATGTTTCAAGTGTAATGTCTCTATGATTTACATGGTTTCACTTTTCTTATTATGAAATTATATCCATTTCTTTTATATGGATTATGTGATGATGGGATGATGTTTATGGAACTCATTTTATTCGTTGGGTTATTATGAATGATGTATGTTTATTTTGTGGCACAAGTAAGAATGATTTCATTATGAGATGGGTGGGACCTATATCTCCATTCAATGCATTGGGTAAAGATTTATATCTCATGAGATAGACATGGATGGAACGTTATGTTAATCTGGTTCAGTGTTATAGGACTGAAATGAGGAGTGAACTCGATTCAGAAAGGGACTTTTTCTACTAAGATGGTCTTGCCAGCAATGCCTTGGCTACTATGGAAGTCATAACAAGTGCTGAATGGTTGCCACAATTACATGTTTTACTCCCAGGATATTATATCATGATTAATGTTTCATTATGATCTACGCCTTACATACGACCATGTTTTATGTCATTGCTCAAGTTTTTGATGATTGAACTTTATGTTCATGTTTTTAAGTTCAAATGTATATGATTTGTTTTATTTTCTCCATGCATACCCTTACTGAGCATTTGAGCTCACCCTTTATATGTTTTCTTTTCCTCGGGATATAAATAAAGGTTTTAGGTAAGAAAACAAAAGGGGAAGATCTTTATGGGAGATGTTGAAGATCTTTCACCGCGATTAGAAGATTATGATCCATGTTTCCAAAGACACTAAACTATTACGGTCCTTGTGTGTCTGTTTTTTTATGTATTAAGTATTTCGCTAAAGTAATGTAATGTCCATGTATGTCAAGCTTCGGGTCTCTACAGTTGGTATCAGAGGAAAGGTTTAGTCAACCTTTGGAAACTAGTATGCAAAATCGTTAGTGAGATCCTTAGAGATATTTCTAAGGTATGTCTAGGGATGTCCCTAAGGATAAGTATACGTATAGGATATAGTCCTAGAACTACGGTAACGATCATAGAATTTAACCTAAGTTGTTAGATATTGAGGATACTACCCCTTTATTCTGTTGTTTTCCCTAGCATGATTTTTTCCTCTCACACTATTCTTTTTGGGTTTTAGAAAATGGCTGGAAACAAGAAGATTCACGATAATAGAGGATATGACGGACATTGGAATGATATTCTTCATGAGAAACCAAATTAAACGGGATTTGGAAGTCCAAACATCGTTATTATGCCAAATCAGCAATCTCATAATATGATCAATAATCTCAACTTTGGTAATTTTCCCGACTCAGATAATAAGAGAAAGATGGAGTTTCGTGATGATCATAGAGGAAAGAAAGTTATATTTCCCTCATGTAAATCATGTGGGAAGAGGCATCGGGGAGATTGTTTCAAGGGAACTGGAAGATGATTTGGGTTTGGAAAAGAAGGACACAAAGCCAGTAACTGAAAAGGAAAAGGTTTAGTTAACACCATGAATGAGGATAATGGTATTGCTACGACATCAAAAATTGTTAAATGTTTTAAATGTGTAATGTACGGTCATTATGAAAACCACTGCCCTAAGGTAAAGTCTCATGAAGAGAATCAGTACGGCCATATGGGTAGTATTTATGTTGATGATGATGAAGAGACTACAAATGATATGTGAGATGAAAGAATTGTTGAAGCTCGGTCAATTGTTTAAGAAGGTAGTGGAATGATTGTATGTTTATCAAGAGTTATTTTGTATAGTTAATGGTACTATGGAATAAAGAATCATATAAGGATTGTTACACTATTGTTTTTCCTAACGTATTTGAAATTATATGTTGAATGGTACCGGTAACCATGGATGGTTATTCAGATATTTTTGGAAAGTAGATGATATGAACATAATGAAGGGATAAGAAGATAATGAGATGTTAGATTGTATTCATGAGCTCATGATTGATATAAGTACTAAGTGATATTATGGTTTGATTATATATATTTTTGGGATTTTGGTATGAGGAAAGAGATACCTTTTGAAAGTATTCTTGTTTTCACTAAGGTTCTATGGTAATTTATCTTTTAAGAGAATATATGACTAAGGTATTCAAGTGTTTGTAATGAAACCAACAAGATATATCTTATGATATATGTGAGATAAATTCTTGTATTCACATTCTTGGTAGATAACCTTTCTAGTAATTGTTTTTTTTAAACTATGATCTTGGACCGAAGTATTTTAGATAAGCCTAAATATTGGAATGGATTATGTTGGACATAAGTTAGTATTGTTTAAGGATAGATTTTTTTTTGATATTATTGATGGGATGTTAAAGTAATGTAGTTTTAGGAAAATGACAACCTATAGGACGGGTGACATCCCATCACGTCGGACAAGGCTGTGAGAATTGAACCCACAACCGAAGTACGACTGGCCTTTATCGCCTACCACTGGCCTACATGAAGTCCCCGGTTAGTAGAAACTAGTTTTATTTTATTAAGTGGTATGATATATGATGTATAAGTTCATTTTTGGAACCATATACGATTAATCTATCCATATGATGGACTTATAACTTTTGCAAACCTTTTGTTTGAAACACATGGAATGACCCATCATTCTATCACATGATCTGTTAACACATCATGAATAAAAAATTCCAATTCATTTCTTTAAGGGATGAAGTGGAAATTGTTCAATTCATGAAAAATAGTGAGATTGTACCCAAATCATGTAATTATTTATTTAAATTCATCAACTTTAAGGAAATGATCTTGAAAACCAAAAATGTTGTCCTAGTGACCTTATATCTGATGAATCAGATGGTACCTTAGATCATCACAAATTTATGGCTTTGTGATTGTTGGCTTTTTCATAGCCATGTTCTCTACCACTCTCCATCAGAACATGATGGTTAGATTTTTCTTCCATATCCATATTTTAACCTATGTTCTCCTACGTGGAAACCCAGTGATGAGTTATTTTGGGTAACCGTTACATTTCATACTTTAGTTTTTAAAGCCATGTTTTGGTATTCCTTTTTATGATGTGAGTTTCTATTAAACAAACTTTCGAGTAGTAAACCATTTATAACCCCGACGAATTTCGAGGGCGAAATTCATTTTAAGCGGGGTAGAATGTAACACCCTGAGATTTTATGAAAAATATTCTTTTAATTTCATTAATATCTTGTGTTGTATGCTACACCAATATTACCTTGCACTATACGAAACACCGTCTTAGCTTGCAGTATATGCAACACTATTCTTGGATCGTGTTACACACAATTTTGATAATAGTTATTCTACGCAACATTGAGTATATATATATATATTCAATGTATAAATGAAATATGGTTGGATTCTGTTATAAAAAACAACTAAGGATTCTTCCACAACACGCAACCCCGACTTGGATTTCTTTACACGCAACCGCGACCTTCCTCAATAGCTTGCGTCGTACGCAATACCGAGTTTCACTAAACAACGATATGCTATTAAAATATTATTAAAACTAGCTGTTATGAATAGTAATAACCACTTTTTGAAATTTTATAAATTTTATCTTTCAAAATGGACTTCATTTTTGGATTGGGAATATCGAAATTAGCTTAGGGTGAAATTTTGGTACTTTTCGTATAACATTCAAATTCTGATGAATAGTGAAAATTACTAAATTTTAATTAAAAACAACTTTTTTAATCGAAATAATTAATAGTGATAAATTATTAATTTCAGTGGTTTTAAAGTTTATTTAGAATATATTTTTACAATTTAATACAATGTTTTTCATTAGATGTAATTTTACATTTAAACCAGACATAAACAAGTGTCAATCTTTTGATAGTTATTATCTCTTAAGAACACGCTATTTGTTTTGACTACAGGAATTAAAGTTTAAATTAATTAATGCAACTGATATGTTTTGAATTTGGTAAAATAGACATCATTTTTTAATTCATAATATCAAATATAGCCTAGGCCTAATTTTTGGTATTTTTCTGGAAACTTTCATTTTTTGATGAATAGTGAAACCACTAAGTGGTAGTTAAAAAAACTGAATTTTTCATAAAACATAATTTTACCACTTCTGTGAGTTGAATTTCAAAAATTCGAGAGACACGGTTAATATCAAGGACTAAAATGTGGTTCAATTAGATGAAAATAATTTTTGGTGAATAGTAACTTTTTACTTTTTACCACGGTTAAAAGTATATAGGGAAATTAAGGGTAAAAATGATATTATTATTACCCTAAAACATGTCCTAATTCTATTTTACAAGTGTAATTCGACCCAAAACAACCTTATGAATAACATATGACCATTTAGGCCCACTTGGATTAGATTAAGACATTTATTATTAATTTATTTAAAGAAGGGTTAAAATAGTTAAAATCAAAGATTAATAACTAAATCCTTTTTAATATAGGGTTATACATAAGATAAATTCGACTATAAATATTCATTAGAAAGATAAAGATATTTAATACATAATGGTATTTTATTTGTAATTTTTAGACATTAAATAATTTAATTTATTTGTGACACAAAGATGATGCAGTAATTATCTTATTAATGAAATATTGACATAATTGATGTTATAAATACCAAAATAAATGTAATTTTAGACTTTTTATGAATTAAACTAATTTTCTAGGTTAAAATGACATGTTAGTATTTATTTAATTAACTTTTTTGGAACTAATAATTCTGTTATTATTTTCACAAAAATCAATTACTAAATAGTGCTAAAATTGACATAAAATAGTTTTCAAAAGAAATATTATATTCTTAATTTTTATTTTATTCCTAAAAATCTAAGGTTCGGCATAATTACTTAGATACGGTTATATATATTAATAATAAACAACTTGGGGTTATTTTGGCTTTATATAGTAAGTTTATTAACCTTATAGTGTAAGAAAACAAGAAGACACGGTAAAAGTTAAATTATCTAACTTAAAGTTAAATCTAAATGATAAGGTTAAAATTGATACCTAAACTTGTCTAAATTCTATTGGATGAGATTATTTCGACACATCCCCACCTTAGCTTAGAAATATTTCAATTTGGAGTTTTTAAAAACCGAATTTGACTTTATAATAAAATAATATGTTTCGTTATTCCAAAGGTGCCCCTCCCCTCCCTTATAAAAGGGCACCTCCTCCCTCTCCTCCTCACACCAATTTTAGCCTTCATGCTCGGCCAACCCCTACCAAATTCTCTTCTACACTTCCCTAGAAACATCTTATAGGTCCTGGTATTCTTCAAAGACCAATTGTAGTGACCTAATAGGAGGTCTCAAAGAGGCGCTTCAAAGAAGAGGTAATGCCCGTTACCGATTCTTTCATCTTTATTTCTTCTTCCACTTCTTCTTCTTTAGTTGTTTCATTATGAAGTAATAACATCAGTATCACTAATATACTTATATTTTATTATAAGTATGAAACAACCCTATTTCACCATCTATCCATCCTACAGAAAATGAAATCACCACGCGTGCGTACGTACGGAATACCGTCTCCACACCGTGGTGTAATCTATTTTCCACCACCACCTTACTTGGATGGGTATAATGGTGTAAATAATAACTATATATGATTATTGTAAAGTGATATTTATTCTTAAATAGTATACATACCCTCTAATACAATTCCACGATCATGGGAACGATATCATCACTCGTGCGTACGTACGGAATACCATCTCCACGATGTGATGCGACTCGTTCTACATGATCTTCATTGCATAATGATTATATAAATTAATTGAATGAATTAATATGATATATATTACACTAATACCATTCTATAAATGAGGTATCTATAACCTAAAAATAAAACTAAGAATTTCTTCGACAAAACACGCATAAGAACAAAAAGTAATAAACACCCGAATAACAAGTATTAATGAAATATTACTAATAAGATTCTAAGAATATGACCATATATGATATCATAAAAATAATTATGATTCTGGAATAAGTCAATAACATTATTTAAATCATTATACAGGTGGTTCGGACACTTACGAAGCAAATCCGACCTAAGGTAAGGGATAATTTTGCAAATCTCATTTTTATCCGAGATTTCTTATTTGTAAGTATTTACTGGGGTTATTTATATCATCTATTTCCATGTTTTATAAAAGTGTTTTCATGTATTTTTAAATTCCTTTTTACCTATTTTTGACTTTTAGTACATGGTATGTAAGGAATATTTCTTTTTTTTATGTTACGAGGTACTTTTTGACTTTTCCGGAAAAAGTACAAAAAGAATGTTTTTTTTAACTTATACAGCATGAACGGATTTTTACGGTTTTATAAAGCCTTATTTTCATGAAGCTTACTCCAAAAGATTTCATGACTATTTTCAATAAAATCTCTTTCTTTTAAAATTTCATGACTTTTTGTGAAAAGAAATTGATTTTGAAGAAGAAAGGATATATTCCTCAAGAATTCATTTCTTGTGTTTTATCAAAACCATTTTCCATCTAAGATGAAATTATTTCATATGTGTATGTTTCAAGTGTAATGTCTCTATTATTTACATGGTTTCACTTTTCTTATTATGAAATTATATCCATATCTTTTATATGGATTATGTGATGATGGGATGATGTTTATGAACCCCATTTTATTCGTTGGGTTATTATGAATGATGTATGTTTATTTTGTGGCACAATTAAGAATGATTTCATTATGAGATGGGTGGCACCTATATCTCCCTCCAATGCATTGGGTAAAGATTTATATCTCATGAGATAGACATGGTTGGAATGGTATGTTAATCTGGTTCAGTGTTACAGGACTGAAACGAGGAGTGAACTCGATTTAGAAAGGGACTTTGTCCACTAAGATGGTCTTGGAAGCAATGCTTTGGCTACTATGGAAATCATAACAAGTGCTGAATGGTTGGCACAATTACATGTTTTACTCCCATGATATTTTATCATGCTTAATGTTTCTTTATGATCTATTCCTTACATACTACCATGTTTTATGTCATTGCTCAAATTTTTTATGATTAAAAATTATGTTCATGTTTTTAAGTTCAAATGTATATGATTTGTTTTATTTTATCCATGCATACCCTTACTAAGACTTTGAGATCACCCTTTATATGTTTTCCTTTCCCCAGGATATAAATAAAGGTTTTAGGTAAGAAAACAAAAGGGGAAGATCTTTATGAGAGATTTTGAAGATATTTCACCATGATTAGAAGATTATGATCCAAGTTTCCAAAGACACTAAACTATTACTGTCCTTGTGTGTCTATTTTTGTTATGTATTAAGTATTCCACTAAAGTAATGTAATTTCCATGTATGTCAAGATTCGGGTCTCTACAGTGACCCTTGTCCCCTCTCTTTTAAATGTTTTCTAAAACCATGTTATATAGATTTTATGCTGCAAAAATTTTACCTCAAAATTTCTATCTCTTTCTCTTCAGAAATTCTCTTGTTTTATTTATGTGAATACCCATACCTTTTTATTTTCTATGGGTGTTAATAAATATATAAATATGATATATTTGATTATGTAATTTATATACATATAACCCTAACTCCATTTCCATGGGTTATAAATGACATAATGATCTTATTTTTATGAACTTTTAAAACGTCACGATCTTGAAATAAAACAAATTTATTTTATTCTCCATTGTTTATTTATGAAATGTATGATTATGATCTATGTGGATAAAATTAATGTAAATACATATTATGTTTTGACCCTGATATCTCTCTAATGCATTGGGTAAAAAATTTAATCTCTAGAGATGACAATTTTCACGATACCTTGGCGAATAACCTTGGTAATTTTTATGACACCTTGGGGATAAACCTTGGTGATATGTTCATGAATGTATAAATGAAATGTTTTATGCACATATTCAATTTAGGATTTATATTCTTTTTATTATTATATGACTCTTTTTTCATTTATCATGTCCTTATGTTTTTATTCAAGTTCTTATTGATATCACAAGTAAACTGATTCCCTTGTTTACCCTTATTGGGTCATCTTCTCAACTGTTCCTTTGATTTATGTCTCCAGGATTTGAGATGAAGTAATTGTACATAGGATTAACCTATTATGAATCCTTATGAGTTGTTTAGAAGAATATTTTATGTTTTTTCATGTATTGTGTTCTTGATTTCCAAGACACTAAACTTTAAAGATCCTCTATTTGTAAAATGTAATGAAAAGTTATGTAATAAAAAGGCGGGATGCAACAGTTTGTTTCAATGGAAGTTTTAGTTTTTTATGGAAATTAGGATATTAAAACATTAGGAATAATCCTATAGAAAATTTTAAATAAAGGAATATTTCTTGGTATTTTGGTGAATATTGAGTATGTGGTTTTTCAAACAAACACATCCTAGTCTGGATACGAGTAGGTAGAGGCGGATCTGCAACAGATGTACATAGGGGTAAACCCAAATACATCGTTTTGAGCTATACTCGAACGGGAACCAGTGCACGACAATGGGCCTTCCTACACTTTTGGTTACGGCACTCCCGGGGGATATGTTTGGTTAATCATAAGCTTTTTATGAATCATTAGGAATGATTTATAGATAAATGAAATTGTTTAAAGAATGACGTTTTAAGACATAAAATATTTTGGAGTTAAAAGATTCGTAAATCAAATATGTTTCTCACAATAAACTTATTCTTTTATAAAATGGCGGGTAATAGTAGGAACCATGCTAATGGTGACCGCAATGAACCATGCGCTGACGGCCCTCCGATGGAAGCCGGAATGGAAACATTCATGCGAATGATGAACCAAATGACTCAAGTTATGGGAAATAACTTGAATCAATATGAGAGACCGATCTCATTGTAAAGGGAACAACATTCTGTTTAATTATTTTTTATGTCAAAGACCACCAAACATTAGTGGATCGACAAAACCCATTGATTTTTGAGTAGTGTATCAACTCCATCGAAAAGATCTTTTCTGTGCTCCGCTCTTCAGAGCAATAGAAGGTCACCCTTGCTATCTATCACTTAGAAGGAGAAGCTAATCAGTCATGGGAACTGATTAAAAACACAAGGACAAGAGTAGAAGTTTAAGCTGTGGAGTGGTAGGAGTTCAGAAGGGCCTTTTTCAGTAAATATTTCCCTCATTCCATGAGAACAAGAATGGAGAAGGAGTTTCCCAAGCTGAAGAAGAAGGAGAACGAATTTGTCGGAAGCTATGAGATGGACTTCACCCGACATTCACAATACACCTCTATATTTGTCATGGATCTAGATTGTAAGGTTGATATATTCTTTGGTGGACTGAGACCTCATCTGTGGAAGAATCTAGCCAACCGAGAATATGATAGCTATGAAGAGATCATGCATAGTGCGATGAAAGTAGAGCTAGAGTTTGGTGAGACGCAGTGGTCTCATAAATCCAATGACAAGAAGAGATCGATGGAGCCCATATTAGGGAGGACTTTTGATCAGGGAATAGGAGGAAAGAAAGTGCAACTTCCCACATGTAATAAATGTGAGAAGAAGCATTTGGGGAACTGCCTGCTCGGGAGTGGGAAATGCTACAACTGTGGAAGAGATTACCATATTGCGAGGAATTGTCAGAGTGAGGTGAAACCTCAAATTCCAAACACAAATGGAAAGGGGAATATGGTTCAGGCCCTAACTAATGTCCAATTCTTTAAGTGTGGACAATGTAGTCATTATTACAATCACTATACAAATATGAGGGCAATAGAGGAGAACCATCATCATCCCCATGAAAGGACAAGGGATCAAGGTTGTGCTTTTTCTATCACAATAGCTGATGTTGAAGCTCCAAATGATGTGGTAGCAGGTACTCTTGTTGTTCTCTCAAAGATAGCGCGTACTTCATTTGATTCTGGTTCTACAGATTCCTTTATTTCCTCCAAGTTTGAATATAATTTAGAATCAACCCCTATTTTTCTAAAAGTAGAGATATCAGTCAAGACTTCGGGTGTGATTATCCAAGCATCGTCAGTGTTTAGAAACTCCAGTATTTACTTCGGTGAAAAAAATAATATCGCAAATCTAGTAGTCATTCCCATGCTGGAATTCGATGTTATATTAGGGATGGACTGGCTCTCAAAGTATAATGCTAAGATAAAATGCAGAAGCAAAGAAATATAAGTAGTCTTGAATGGAAAACCTAAAGTTATCTTCCAAAGAGAGATATCTAAACCTGATCTTTGTCTAGAAGAACCCCCTATATCCTTATTTATGGAGTTTATCGGTGAATAAGAAGATGGAGATGAGAGTTTAAGGATAGAAAGTGTCCCCATCATCCAGGAATATGTTGATGTATTTCCTGAGGAGTTTCTTGGACCTCCCCTAGAAAGAGAGGTAGTGTTCTCTATTGAACTCTTACCTTTATCTCACCCAATATCAAAGACACCCTATAGCATGAAAAATGTAGAACTAGAGGAATTAAAGAAACAACTCCATGATATTTGGAAGAAGAGGATTATCCCACAGAGTGGTTCACCTTGGGGAGAACCAGTTCTATTTTAAAGAAGAAAGATGGATTGATGTGGCTATGCATTGATTATAGGGAACTGAATGGGATCGTAATGAATAAAAATACCATCTTCCAATAATTGATGAATTATTTGACCAACATTGTGGGGCTCAATTATTCTCTAAGATTGATCTTCATTCTGGTTATCATCAATTGAGGGTGAATAAAGAATATATTCCAAAAACTACCTTTTGATCAAGATCTAGGCATTATGAGTTTGTATTTATGCCCTTCGGGCTGACTAATGCACCTTCTATTTATATGGATTTGATGAATAGAGTCTTTAAGGACTTCCTTGATAACTTTGTGGTAGTTTTTACTGATGATAATCCGATATATTCCAAAAGTCACAAGGAGAATGAAAATCATCTAAGGGTTATTTTTCAAACTCTACGGAAGGAGATGATTTTTATAAAGATCAGTAAATGTGAATTTTGGTTACAACAAGTTGCTTTCAAGGGGTACATTATAACCAATGACGGAATCTCAGTTGATCGTACAAAGACAAAAGTTGTAGAGGAGTGGCCACAAACTACAACAACATCTGATATTCGTAGTTTTAATGGAATAGTAGGATATTATAAGAGGTTTGTGAAAAAACTTTCATGACTTTCTAATACATTAAAAAAGTTAACTCGAAAAGGGGTCAAGTTCATCTGGACAAAGGAGTGTGAGGAAGGTTTCCAAGAGCTGAAGAAGAGATCGGTTACTGCACCTGTGTTAATTCTTCCCTCAAGTGGAGAAGGATTTTTAATTTTTAGCGATGCATCTATGAAAGGGCATAGGTGCGTCCTCATGAAAAATGACAAGGTCATTGTTTATGCATCTCGAATGTTGAAGACTCTTGAGCATAATTATCCTACGCATGATCTGGAGCTAGATGCGGTCGTTCTTGCTCTGAAAATATAGAGGCACTATATTTAGGGGGAGAAATGTGATATATACACAGACCATCAAAGTTTGAAGTATATTTGCACACAAAAGGAATTGAACATGAGACAAAAGAAGTGGTTGAGACTTCTTAAAGACTATGATTTTTCAATTCATTATCATCCTAGAAGAGAAAACAAAGTTGCTTATGCATTAAGAAGGAAAGACCCAGTGGTCCTTTCCATGATGAGAATTCAATGAGATAATTTGATTAATGACCGAGTAAAGTTGGACATATAAGGGAAGGGACATCATCAACCCTAACCCAAATGATTTCTCAACCATCATTACTATAAAAGATCAAGATATCTCAGAAAGCAGATCCTTTGTTATAGAAGAAGATTGAGTCTACAAAGGATGGGATGTTTCCTGAGTTCAATATTGATCAAGAAGGTGTATTGAAATTTCGTATAAGACAATCTGTTCCATCTATTACAGAAATAATGAGGGATTTGATGGATGAATCTCATAACTCTACTTTCTCTATACATCCTGGAAGCACCATAATTTATAGGGACCTTCGTGATCATTATTGGGGGGATAATATGGAAAGGGAGATTGCTGACTACACTTCAAGGTGCCTGGTATGTCAGCAAATTAAGGAAAAATGACAAATTCCAAAAGGGGTATTGCAACCACTACCCATACCAGCATGGAAGTGGGATAATATCTCAATGGAATGAATCACTGGTCTCCCAAGAACTTCCAAAGGAAACAATCTGATATGGGTTATTGTGGACCGTCTCACCAAGACTACCCATTTTATCTCTATCCGAAAATATTTCTCTCTTGATAAACTTTCCATGATTTATGTGAAGGAAGTGGTAAGGATTCATGGAGTTCCACTTTCTGTCGTATCTGATCATGATCCAAGTTTCACATCAAAATTATGGAGAATTCTTCAACATGCTCTAAGCACTGAATTGAATTTCAGTATGGCCTACCACCCCCAAACTGATGGAAAATCTAAAATGACTATTCAAACACTTGAGGACATTATGAGAAAATGACCAATGGAATTTAATGGTGGATGTGATCTACATCTCCCTTTAGTTATGTTCTCTTATAATAACATCTTCCACTCAAGCATTCAAATGGCACCCTGTGAAGCTCTATATGGTAAGCGATGTAGAACTCCTACTTGTTGGGATGAAGTTGGTGAGAGAAAGCTTCTTTGGCCTGATCTTGTTCAAGAGAAGACAGAAAAAGTCCATGCCATCCAAAAACACATTAAGGCTGCTCAGAGTCAACAAAAGAGCTATGCCGAGAACCATCAAAGGGACATGGAGTATGATGTTGGTGACAAGGTATTTCATCAAAAATCACCTTAGAAGAGATTCATGAGGTTTGGGAATAAAGGGAAGATCATCCCTAGGTGCATTGGCCCATATAAAATCCTTGATTACGTAAGAGGAGTGGCCTATTGTCTTGCACTTTCTCCAAATCTAGCACAACATCATGATGTCTTCCACATATCCATATTGAGGAAGTAAATACATAACCCTTCACATGTACTAAACCCAGAGGTGGTACAACTGGAACACAACCTCTCTTATGATGAGTATCTGGTGGAGATCTTATATCATACAGACAAGGTTCTACGTAACAAGACTACCAACCTTGTTATGGTGTTGTGGAGAAACCACAAATGTGAAGAAGCCACGTGAGAACCAGAGGAGTCTATGAGGCAGAAGTACACATACATTTTCTTTTCTGAGGGTACGAGTTGAAATTTCAGGGATGAAATTTCTTAAGAGGGAAAGAATGTAACGAACAAAAATTTTGAATAATTTTTTTCCTAATTTTGTGTGTTATTTTAATTTACACTCATAAAAACTATATTATTTAATTAAATAAAGGAGTATAATTAAATGTGACTATAGGGTTTTGACTATTATATGATCATTGGTCAATATGACTGTTGGAAACTAAACTATTAACATTACAATTATTGTTTATAAATACAAGTGATCTTGGGAAGTTTATATAGAAAGAAGATTTCATGGCCTCATCAAGTAGACTCGGGCCTTTTGAAGCCCACCTGAAAGAACTTCAGAAGGAGGTAGTACCACTGGGATTTGATCTAGACCAAACCCAAGCTGAACTTAATCATGTGAAGTTGGAATGAAATCGCCTTTGGCAGAAGTTCAAGCTGATAGAAATCACCACTCAGGAAGTGTTGGCCAAGCTGCCCCAAGTTTCTATCACCTTATCACACCTTACACATAGGTCCTATGTGGGTGTTATAAGGTTCTATGTAACAAGACCTTAGCTACTTTATGTAATCCTTTAATATAAATAAGAATTGTGATTTCTTTTTATGGTGAAGTTTGTGAACTTTCAAATGTCTGGATAAATATAGGATGTATATTATTAATGATTCTTGAAAAAAAGGATATTTTAATATATTTAAGTAAACCTTAAATAATTAATAATGTGAAATTGTTTAGAAAAAATGGTCTCTACTATTGTGTTCAGTAAGAAATTTAGAGTCTAATAAGATCAACTTAATTTTTGGTGAATAATAATTTCTGAATTGTGATTTTACACTTATGAATAGTAATGTGACAAAATGGATTAGTAACCTCACTAAAAACAGTATTAGTATAATTTAGCCACCCTGATTAAGTAATGTGATTCAATAAAATAGGTAAACAGTTGTGTTAGAAATTATTAGTTAAGTATTAGTTTTTTCGAGTGAATAGTGTTTTTTATTTAAAAATTAAATTAAAAATATTTAGAAAATGGAGTTCACTTCTGAATTCAGAGCATTGATATTAGGTTAAAGTGATTTTTTGGGATTTCTCTGAGAAAGTTGAATTTTCGGTGAATAGTGAAATTACAGTTTTCAGTTTCGGGTGTTTAATGACATCATTAAGGATGTAATGATGGTGTATTATTTTTGGTAGAATTATGAATAGTAATATATGCTATTAGGTGTGCCAAGTGGCCAATATGATGGGAAAATACCATAGGCAAGCCCATGGGTTTTCCAATACCACCGATGAGGTGTCCCTTGGAAATTAATGATTTTTTCCCTCAATTCCCCTATAAATACCATGTCTTTCCCCCATCCATTTCATTTGAAAATCCTCATCAATAAAGTTTTGGTATCCTTACCTCCCAAGGAGTCCTCCCAAGGTTCCCTCAATCCTCCCAAGGTCCCAACCATCAATATTTCAAAGTTACTTTTCAAGGTAAGGGAATATTTCACCCTCCACTTTTAAGCCATGACTTCCTTTATGTTGTGACTTCTATTTTAAACATGTTTATGTTTAGGGTATGTCCTTATATGTTATAATTACTGTCCATTTCATATCTAATTTTTCATAGACCCTTTCTCCACTTTTCAATTGTTTTCTAAATTTTTAAGTGACACTGTTAGACTGCCGAATTTCTCATAAAAGAAATTGCATCTTCTCTTTTCTTTCATGATTCCTTTTCATGTGGTATGTCATTCAAATATCCATACCATTATCTTATTATGTACCCATACTGGATTATGAATTATTTATGAGTGTGTGACCCTTGTCTTCTCTCTTTTCAATGTTTTCTAAAACCTCATTATATAGCCATTATGCTGCATAAATTTCCCCTCAACATTTCTATCTCTTTCTCTTCAGAAATTCTCTTGTTTTATTTATGTGAAAACCTAGACCTATTTATTTCCTATGGCTGTTCGTAAATATATAAATATTATATATTTTATTCTATAATTTAAATACATATAACCCTATCTCCTTTTCCATTGGTTATAAAAGACATAATGACCTTATTTTTAAGAACTTTTAAAACATCACGATCTTGAAATAAAACCCATTTCTTTTATTCTCCATGGGTTATTTATGAAATTTTTTTATGATATATGTGGAATGCATGAAATTAAAACATATTAAGGGTGCACCCTGATTGTGCTCCAATGAATTGGTAAAAGAATTTAATCTCTAGATATAACAAGTTTCACGATACCTTGGTGAATTGATTTGTAAATTTTTATAACACCTTGGGGATAAACCTTGGTGATATGTTCATGAATGTCTAAATTAAATGTTCTATCAACATATTCAAGTTATCATTCATGTTCTAATTATTATTATATGCCTCTTTTTCCATTTCTCATGTCTGTATGCTTTTATTCAAGTTCTTGTTGATATCACAATTAAATGGATTCCCTTATTTACCCTTACTGGGCCTTCTGCTCACCCTTTCCCTTAATTTATGTCTCTAGGATATGTGATGCAGTAATTTTACATAGTATAAGACTATGATGAATCCTTAAGATTGTTTTAGAAGAATTTTTATTACATTTTCATTTATTGTATTCATGATTTCCAAGACACTAGACTTTAAAGATCCTCTGATTGTAAAAGGTAACAAAAAGTTATGTAATAAAATGGCATGATGCCACAAAGACCCTATAGATATTAGTATGTATATTATTGTTTATAAAATAATGAATATATTTACATCCTTTTATTTTTACTTTATAAATGATCATTATTTTGATTCAATAAAACACAAATAGTTTTTTTGGATAATATTCAAATTAAATTAAGAAATATTTTTTGATGAATTAATGATATTTGAAATAAATAATATTTTAATAAAATGTTTTTATTAAATAACTTTTATTAAATATAAATGAATAAATAATTTTTATTAAGTCTAGTTTAATTTTTATAAGGATTCAAAAAATGTTAATGTCCAAAAACTCACCATTTTCAATAAATAATGGGTTTTATTTTAAAAGTAAAAATTCAAATTTTTAGAAAATTATTTAGATAAAATTAATATTATTTTTGGAATCATAATATCATAATTATCCCATGGTTAATTTTTCATAATTTAATGAGATAACCAAAATTTTGGGTAAAAATTAAATGCCGTATAAATATACTTTGTGTTTTATGACATCATAATAACCCAAAAGTGATATAATAAGTAATATAAACAGGTTCAAAACAAAAATATATTCTTTCCTTTAAAATAAAGTGATTTTATGTTTATTTTATTTATTTATAAGATCTATTATGATTCATTCAATAATTATAATATATTTGAATATTTTAATATCATTTCTTTAAGAGTGTAACTTACCTCCACATCCCCAAGAGTAATATTTTAATCACTTCGTCTCATGACCTTATAATATAAAAACCCACTCCCATTTGGAATAAACCATGGTCAAAATACATGGTTTGGTTTTTGGTTTTGGATATTTTATTATGTAGAATCCAAAACCAAAATAATAATGAAATCTCCATATTTTCCTATATAAACTAACATAATATCTCATTTATCACCACTAAAAATCCTTGGAGAAAGTCATTATTCGTCCCTCCACTCTCTATTGTCCTCCCAAGTCTCCCCAAGCCTTCAATAATCCCCTCTCAAGCCTTTGGAGTACAACACCCCCAGGTAAGGGATCTTCCACTCTTCTGTTTTATCAAGCACTCCTTTTATGTTTTTTCTTTTAATTTTCAATTGATTTTGATGGGATATTAAATTTAATTTTACCCTTAATTTTCATTTTATTTTATAAACTATCATATCTTAATTTCACCCTCATTAATCCTCCCGTGAACCTTTATGTGTTCTCGTTACCTTGCTGAAATTTCGTAAGGGTCCTTTTCTTTATTCATATTTCTTCATTACCTAGTGCTTTCAATTTCCAAATGTATAATGTTGGTTTATGATTTTACCTATCCCTATTACTTCTAATTTTATATAAAAATAATTAGAGACCCCTTTTTCTCTCATCAAACTTTTTTTTTAATTTTTACGTAATTTCGTAATGATGCCAAACTTTCACCGCAATTTTCCATGACAAGAAAATTGTGTAGTAAATACCGTACCCATTATTCTATAAATGGTATTAACTTTTATTCACATATACTTATTTATTAGGGAATTGAATTTATGAAATATGCATTCTTTTATCATGTAAATAATTATTATGATGAATTAATATATGTTTTATGATCTATGCGGCACACTTAAGCATGAGAATGAAATGATTATGATCGGTGCTCCGAGATAAAGATCCAATGCATTGGGTGATGTTTAGTATCATGATATGTCATGTTTGGAAAGGGTTGTACCTGATACCTTTATGGGAAATTTCCCACTATGAAGTCTTCATGGTTTAGCCTTGACCTATGTTCATGATTAAGTGTTTTTATTTGTTGCCACATTTTCCATGTTATGATTATCATGTTATATCATGCATTATTATTAATGCTCCTTTTGTTCCTCATTTTTATGCCTATTGTCTAAATTTTTTCACTTATTCCGTGTTTATTCCGTTATTGGGATTTATATCTCACCACATTCATTTTTATGTCCCCAGTTTATCCCATGTATTTTTATGTTTGAAATAATATTTTGAACATGTTAAAGATGTTTTCAATAAAGTTGATATATTCCCTATTTCATGTTATCAATGAATGTACCTAATTCCTAAATACACTATACTTATCAATATTTTGGGTTGTATTAAGTTTAATTTTATGTAATGAATAAATTATTAATGTGTAATAAAGAGAAGGGTTGATATAGTTGGAATCAGAGGAAATGTTTAGTTATTTTTGGGATTAGAATTAGAGAACTATAGATAAAGCCTTAGGGATAAGACTAAGTATAATAAAACATCCTTATATTTGTGTAAGTATATATTAATTGTATTATCAATAAAATACATCCTTTTCTAGATACTACAATTGTATGTGGTTCTAGAATAGATATACCTAGGACTAACAACTCTGATAAGGTGTTTTGGGACTGACTTGGGGTAACCTGGTACATGGCAACGGGCCCTACTGGACACCTGGTTTGAAACTCCTAGGTTATATGCTTTGGTAAATTCATAATCTCATTACAAACCATTATTAAGAGAATAAGAAAATTCTTATAAGATTATATGTTAGGAAATATATCATAGATAACATATATTAATGCTTAAAACTCATAAGTTAAGAAGATAAATGTAATTTTTAATTTATCCATCTAATGTCATTTGGTTCCCCTTTATGTGTTTAATTTTTTATAATAATCATCCTTGATTTTCTTTTTATTCTATTCAATGCCTGGAAAAAGGAAAAATCGGGAAAACAATCAATGTGATTGGAAATGTGATGATTGACCTAACGAGATAGTGAATCCGATGAGAGCATGAATTACAAACATTATCAAGATAATCTCTCAACTAAGCCAAGTTTTGAATAGAAACCTGTATTAGGAGGACATCCCAAGTTCCCCTAAGAGAGAACAAGCTATAGTCTAAAGATTCATGTCACAAAGGCCTCCAACTATCAATGGATCATCTGATCCCTTAATCTCATAACAATGGATAAACTCTATTGAGAATATCAACTCCATTGAGAAGATATTCTTCATCCTATAATGTTCTGAGCAAGAGAATGATCTATTAGTTTTTTATCATATGGAGGAACAAGCTGACCAGTGGTGGACATTGATCCAAAATATGAATCCTGAGGAAGATATCAAAGCAGTGCAGTGGAAGGAATTCCCGAAAAGGCTTATCGATAAATATTATCCTTACACTCTCCCAATTATAATGGAAAGGAATTTACTCACCCTTAAGACAAAAGGTAATCAATCTATTATGGCATATTAGTAAAGCATTACTAGACTTTCATAATACACCTCTGGTGTTTTCATTACCCCCATATGTATGGTTTTCTACTTCTTTGGTGAGATAAAACCTACTCTATGAAAATATCTCATGATACATGACTCACTACTAGAAAAGAGATGATTAGCGATGGTTTATTCAAAGTGGTTCTAGTAACTACTGCAATATAGATCAAGTCATATATAAATACATACATATATAATTTTTTGGAGGTTTCCTGAAACCACTGTGATATTTCATTTATGTTTTCAATTTAGAGAGGTTTCAATTAAAATGCCACTAAATGTTTAAAAAAATTCTAATCCCTCCCCCTCCCATGCTCTGTTTGTGTGACCTCGACCCCCCCCAACCTCTTCTGACCTTCTATCCTCTCCCCGATGGCGACCATGAGCCTGTGACCCCCCCCCCCACCCCTCCTTCTCTCCTCTCCCCAGTGGCGACCCTGATCCCATGACCCCCTTTCCCTCCACCCTCCTCTTATCCTCTCCCTAGTGGTGACCATGAGCTTATGACACAAAACCATGTGACCCCCCCCCCCACCCAACCCTGACCCCCATGCCCCCCCTCGAACCTCTTCTCTATAAGTCTTGACAATGATGATAACTCCCCTCATGACCCTCCCTCCCTCTGACCTCCTCTTTGGATGGATCATCAAAGAAGGAACATCTTCCCCCAATGGACCCCCCTGACCTCCCTCACCCTATCTTGGTTCCCCTCCTTGGTAAAAAATTTGTAATAATTTGGTATCATTACATTTCAAAAGTTTATTATATCAAATAATTTTTTATTATCCATATCTATTTCCCTTCGGTGGTTTTATATGTATCATTGTATTCAGTAATTTTTTTTAATTCATATATTTTTTATTAAATTGGTTACCTATTTATTGATGGTGGTTGTTGATTATGTATTGTGTATTTTTGTTTCTTATCAGCTATAGGTTGTTATAGATTAATATCTCTTATATATTTTTTCCTTCTTGGTTATAATCATTATCTCATATCCTATTTTAGGTGGTCTTGGGATAGAATAGTCAGCACACAACCAACCCATTAATGAAACTAGTGAGATGGGTTACACTCCAATTTCATCAGACAGGTTCAGTAGCTATAAACATATATGGAAGTCATTATTTATTTTTAATTACTTCATTAAATAACATTTATTGAGAGATACATCAAATTTGAAGCTGTAGAAATTTATGGATGTTTTTATATATTAATTTATGAACATTCTTATGATTATATATTTATTATAAATGATTATATGAATAATTATAATGATTAATATTGGAATAATAACTGATATGAAAATATGAATTGCAATATTATATTATATAAACTTTATCATAGATCTACTATACGATATGATATAGGGATCTGATAAATACCCTAGGATTTAGTTATTATTATAATGTTGTGTATGAAATATATAATATTCAAATAATATATTAAAATATAATAGTGATTCATACTATATGATTCACCCATTTATTGAATATTTATCAGTTTCACATAACCAATAAAATACGTTAAATATTCTTTGTTATACTTCACAATTCTATGAGAATCCATCATAAATCCCTTAAAATTGTTTATAAAAAACATTAAATATTTTGAAAAAAAACGTTTCCAATAATTTTAATAAATTTTCTACAACATAACTTGGTAACAATACCATCCTTAATCATTGGAAAAGAAGGAATGATGAGAATTAAAAAAATCAGGATTCTAGCTGATCAGTATCTTGGAGGATGACACTATTGAGTCAAAAGTATTCTTTTTTACTTTTTTATTCACTTTCATTTTGGAAATCACAAACTCTAATTCCAAATGAATTCATTTTTTTAATATTTACTTTAAGGATTTTTTTTTACATTTTATCATTACAATTTTCCTTATTCATATCATTATTATCATACCCATGATTATCATACCTATAATTAAAGACATGGCACCAGATATGATTTACATCGTACTGACCGATTAAAATTTTCATCAAAATCACCAATTATTATTTTGATCACACACCCCATTCAGCATCGTACTAACAAGATAAATCTTACTCACTATCTTAATGAAAATCAAAATACCCATTTACTATTTACATAGTATTTTATTGGAAGAGTTAAATTCTTCTCAGTCCCACTTTATCGTATCCAAAAAACAATATTGCATTAAAAAATACCTTTTTATCAAAACAATGTTTTGTATTCTATTTTGATATAAATTATAAAAAAATGTCTTTATTTTAGTTACAATATGAACATTGGGGTGCCTTGTGTCCAAGCCCCTCTAAATTTCCAAATAAAATCCCATCGTTGGAGGAAAATATGACTATTGGAGGAAGCACCTAGAAATACCAAGTTATTTGGACAAGCTCACAACTTTTGGAGGAACTAATACTATGTGGGATCTATTTAAAAAAAATTCTTAGTATGAAATCCTTGATGTGATCATGTTTGGAATAGCTTTTTTAATATACATTTAAACTTCAATAGCTTTGTTTTTCATCATGTGATGTTTATCTTTTGTGATTACGATCAAGGGATTCCAGGAATAGGAATATAGATGTACCGATCGTTTTTGGATCAAGGGATTCTAAGGATATGAATATAGAGGCGTTTATCACCTTCTTGATTAAGGTCTGGAAAGGATAGCAATATAGAATCTGTTCATATTATCAAAAAATTACCCTGATGTGGGTAAGATAGACTTTGTTGAAAAAATAAATCAAGGGACCTTTATCCAAGGTTATCAAATACCCATCTCCTTTGGTTATAAATTTTTTATTATTTTACATTTAAACATCATTTTAATATAAAGTAAATAATTTTATATATTCATTTTTCTATTGCTCATTTTGATTGTCGTAACAAATCTAATTATGATACATTAGTAATACACTCTGATTACGATATTTGAAATTATGATTATCGTGATTATGTTATTTTTAATTACTCAATACAATTTAGTACGCTTTATGATTGAATCATTATATTGTTTTACTCTGATGATCGTAACCATACTGATTATAATCTTTTACACCCTTACTCTCTTTAAATCATTTCAACTACGAATAAAATTAATTTCATATATGACTTTTAGATTACATTATCGTAATCAACCAGATTATGTTATTTTTATAACTGAACCCAGGACCCTTTCTGATTGATGTTTTAATACATTAATAGGTTTTGTGACTTGAATTTGTTTAAATTATTTTAAACTAAATTCCTCTTGAGATAAAAATGAAAATATTTCCAAAATAAAATTCACCCCTCCCCCCTTCTTGTATTGTGTCATATCTATATTCATTGCAATCCATTAATTGGTATCAGATAAATTTTACACTACTTATATATTTTCAAACATTACTTTACAAGTTAGTCAGATTTATTTTAAAAAAAAATTGTTTATTAATACTTGTTACAATAACATGTATTTTTGAAAATGGAATTTTGTATTATTTTAAGGATGATAGGACATAATGTTAGTTCAATTGACAATATCAATCCTAAAATACCTCCAATTTTTTATAAAAATGTTTTTGAATATTAGAGAGACATAATGAATAATTTATTGATCAAAATAAGAGTTTAAAACTTTGTTATGATGGTTGGTGAATATAAAATTCCTCAAATGTAATTAAAAAACATTACCAATAAAGAGAAGTAAGAATATCATCTAAATTATAAGTTACAAAATAATTTAATATGTTAAATGACTAGAAATATATAAAATAATATTTATTCTTTTGAAGAAGCCAATAGTATTTGGTAGAAACTAGAAATTACTCATTTTGGTATATCCAAAGTCGTTGAGACTAGAATAGCTATGATAAGATCAGTCTATCAAGCTTTTGAGTTTCCTTATGGAGAACCTATTTGTAAGTTACAACAAATATTTATGACAATTGTTAATAGTTTACAATATATGGGAGAGAGAGGAATATAAGATGAACCCCTAGTTGATAAAATCATATACATCATGCCTAATGAATGGGAATCAAAAAGATCGGTTGTTTATGAATCAATAGAAGTCAGAAGTGTTACTCTTGATGAGTTTTTGGGAAATATTTTAAAACATGAAAAAATATTGAAAATAGATAATGAAAAAGAGAATAAAAATAATGGATGATTTTATTTTACTACTAATTCAAATAAAATAAAATCCAAGACTCCTGAGAAAGTTATTAAGTCTTCAAAGCTAAAGAAAGTTATAGTTCAATCGGACTCAAGTGAATCATAACATTCAGAGAATAAGTTGTCCAATCTTGCCTAAAGGATGAAAAAGATCATTTTCATGAAGGAATTTCCATATATATATATATATATATATATAAGAAAATTAACAAGTATAATAACAGCATGAAATATTCTAAATTTACATGTAATGAATGCTAAAAATCTGGACACATCAGACCAGATTTTCCAAATATGAAATAGAAAGATTAAAAGTAAATACATTCTGAAAGGAATAATAAAAAATACTATAATTCAAAAGGAAATAAATACTTAGAGTCAAATAACTCCTAGAGTGTTAGTGGTAGATATTCTTTAGATGAGTCCTCAGACAATGAAAACTATGGATAAGAGAATATTGTTCTTCTTAGCAGAATACCTTTTGAAATTGATTTTTTAATGGGAGAGGTAGACTTTTCTAAATCTTTGAAAAATATGTCATTATGTTCAAATTATTCTAATGTGAATTGTTATATTTCTTCTGGTGGAAAAATTTCTCAGCATAAGTTAATTCTTTACCTTCATATCAATAGGTTTCTAGATTTTTAAAATTACATTAAAATGAAAATTGAAAAGATAGTAACAAACTTGAAAAACAAAATTCAAGAATAAATGTTTCAATAAAGTAAGTATTATATCTTTCTTAAGATCTCGATAAAAGGGATTTTGAAATTGATTCTATTTTTAAAAACCTTGAGGAATCTAATTCTATAAAAGATAATATTTCAAAATATTTTGAAGAAGTTATTTCAGATAAAAATGTTTTATATTCAAAACTCACGTCCGAATATTATACCAATGCAGATAAAGAATTTAGTTTTAAAACTAAAGTCTGAAATTTTTTATTTTAAGAAACTTTTAAAAAACATTACCACTTGTAAATAATGTTTTGAAAAAATGTATAAACTACTTCATCTACAAGGTAGTAGTTTAGGAATGGGATATACTCATTCAAACCTTTTTTTAGCAACAATTACATTTTTCTTAAAAATGACCCCTTTTGCACAGAGTATCAATGTGGAGGTCATTGAAATAAAATTATTCCATAAACAAAATTCAAGCTATGGGATTCCAAAAATTTCATTTTTCAAAACAAATTTGGGTTCCAAAAATTATTCTTCCTATCATTTATATATCCAAAATGGTTTGGATTCCAAAAACCTCATTGTTTTATTTTCAGAGAAACAAAAGAAGTACCAAAAACAAAAAATATAAGACATAGATAGTGGACATTCCAGACAGATGACTGGTAACAAAGACCAATTTGATAATATTATTGAAATGAATGGTGGAAGAGTAACATTCAGAGCCAATTCTTAAGGAATGATTTTTTGTATCGGTAATATTTTTCTTCTTGGAAAAGCATTGATTTAAAGTGTTTCATTTGTTAAAGGTATTAATCAAAAAATTATAAACATAATTCAATAATGTTATGAAGGTTACCTTGTGAATATTTGTAATGGTAAATGTGTAGTACACAATTCCAAGGAAGAATTCATTATTTCTTCCCATAGGCATGAAAATGTGTACACACTAAACATAGAACCCCATAAGAAGAAAGACATACCTTTCCTTAGTTCAATGGAAGATAAATATTTGTTATGGCAAAGAATTTTAGGACATTGTAACCTTAAGAACTTATATAAATTGTCTAAGAAAAGACTTGTTAAGGCTCTGTCGAAACATAGATTTTATTATTCAAAATTCTATGACCCTTTTCAATATGGAAGGAAACATGTGTTAAGATTTAAATCAATTAGTGAAGTTTTAACTTATGATGCTTTATAGTTGGTGAATATGGACTTATTTGGTCTTACACAAACTGGAATTATTAGAGGAAAGTATTATGTATTTATTTTATTTGATGGCTACAATATATGTACATGGATATATTTTCAAGTAATGAAATCTGAATATTATTTTTATTTTAAAACTTTTGTATCAAAATTTAAAAATGAGAAAAACCATCCATTGATGACTATTCATAGTTATCATTGTGGAAATTTTAAAAATTTTAATTTTGACACTTCTTGTAGTATGAAATATATTAAACATAACTTTTCAGTTCCCAAAAATCCTCAATAAAATAATGTTTTTGAAAAAAGAAAATAATATTCTTTAAGAGAGAATAAGAACCATGTTAAGTGAATATTCCATTTGAAAACAAAAATGAGTTGAAGCTATGATTACTACGTATTATTCTATAAACTGGGTTTTAATTAGACCATTTCTTAATAAAATACCTTATGAGTTTTGGATAGGCCGAAAACCAAATATATAATTCTTCAAAGTATTTGGATGTCAAGTATTCACTTTTAATACAAAATATATTTTACATAAATTCACACCCAAATATGATGAAGTTATTTTCATTGGATATTCCACTACTTCTAAGGCTTATATAGTTTTCAATAAAAAATCTTGTATTATTGTTGAAATAGTACATGCCAATTTTGATTAAACTGGTCCTTTTGTTTTTAAACAACCCCAACCTTCATCTTCGGATCTGTTTTGGAAAACTGATTATCATCCTTTGGTAGAATACTCTTCTAATAAGGAAAATACTCAAGAAATTGTTTCCAATGTATTCACACTACCGGAAATTTAGGCTATATCCATAGTTTATAATTTCGGTTATAAGTCCAAAAACCATGGATATAGGTTATAGCCATGGTTTTATGAACCGTGGATGATAGTGGTGTGGATATAGGGAAAGACCTATAGACGCGATTTCAATCTGTGGCTATAGCCCTATAGCTAAGGTTTGAACCGTGGCTAAATACCTAAAGCCGTGGTTTGAAAAGGTGGCAACTGCTTAAGGCACACCGGGCTATAACCACAATTTGAAACCATGGATATAAGGCTATGGCATGATTTAAACCATGGCTCTAGGTCTATTTCCATGGTTGGAGACCACGGGTATAGGTTTTTCCATTTAAAAAAACACCCCCACCCCTGAAAACCCCCCCTACTGCATAGTATTGACCTGGATAGCCCCCCCCCCCACCCCCTCTGGACAACACCCCCCCCCCCACACACACACCTTGGACACCATCTGCAAATCCCCCACCCCTTGTAGCACCCCTTACCCCATACAAAGCCCTCCACCCCCCCCCCCCTCCACTCCCCCTAAACACCCCCCAAACCCTGGACACCGCTTTGGAAAGACCCTAGACACCCCCTAGATAGACCCCCCCCCCCCAGGACAGACCCTGGACCCCCCCTAGACAGACCCTGGACAACCCCCATAAAGACCCAGGCATACCCCCCCCCCCCCCCAAGACAGACCCCAGACACCCCCCAGACCCTGGACACCCACACCCAAACCTTGGACACCTCCCCTGGATACACCCTAGACACCCCCCCCACCAAACCTTGGACACCTCCCCTAGACAGACCCTGGACACCCCCTAGAGTGACCCCCCCCCCCCCCCCAGGACAGACCCTTCACACCCCCCCCCCAGACCCTGGACACCCCCCAGACAGACCCCCCAGGATACACCCTGGACAGCCCCCTGGATAGCCCCCACCCTCTGGACAGACCCCACCCCTTGAAGCACCCCTTCACCCATGGAAATCGTCCCTCCACTCCCCAATAGACCCCCCCCCCAGACCCAGGACCCCCCCCCCCCAATCATTGACACCCCACAAACGTTGGACCCCCCTGACAGACCCCCCCCCCCCAATACAGATCCTGGGCACCCCCCCCCCCACTGTAGACAACACCCCTACAAAGCCCCATCCACCCCTGGATAGACCCCCACCCCCCACACACACAGCACCCCTTCGACCATGAAACCCCCCCTCCCAAGACCCTGGACAAACTCCCTCCCCCCCAAACCTTGGACACCCACCCCCCACCCAACCTTCCCCATGCACCCCTTTCCAGTCCCCCTGCCCATTCCCCCATCACTCTGCCTTCCCGATGCACCCCCCCCCCCCACTAGTCTGCCCTACCAGTCCCCCCTACCCCTACCCATTCCCCCCTCCCGTCCCCCCTGCCACCCCCCCCCCCCACCACTCCACCAAACTTTGGACAGACCCCGGACAACCCCCCCCCCCCCCTGGACAGACCACCACTTCCTTCCCCATGCACCCGCGGCCAGTCCCCCCTGCCCATCCCCCCTGACCTTGGACAGACCCCCGCCCCCCAGACCCTGGACAACCCCCCCCCCCCCCCCCGAGGACAGATCCCCCCCTAAACCTACCTCCCCCATGCACCCCCTTCCCATTCCCCCTACCTTCCCCCCTACCATCACCCCCACCCCCTGCCAGTCCCCCCTGCCCATGCCCCCTTCCCCCTGCCCCATGTCTTCCCCAAGCACACCCCCCTTCTAGTCCCCCTGCCAATTCCACCACGCTTGCCTTCCCCCCACCCCCTTCCAGCCACCCTGCCCTTTAAAACACATAGTCGATTGTCTCTTATCGACTGTTCAAGGTTCCGGTGCTCTGCTAATGTGTGTAGCAGCACTCGAGTCAAATCCTCGATGATGATACTTTGTAATAGTTGTTTGTTTTTAGTTGATTGTATTTTGATTAGGGGGTTTGTTTTCAGAGTTTACTTGAAATAATTTATGGATGATGTTGGATTTAAAAAATTGATAAAGGTTGGGGTGAGTTCATCATTAGGAAGTTAAGCTTGTGATATCCTTGAGCTTTGCTTTATATTGCATTAAATTAACACTCATGTCACAAGATGACGTTGATTAGAATTCTTAAGTGTTAAGGCTTTAATCCAAGCCTTAACTTAACATAAAGTTCTAATCTCCATCAAATATTATTGATGGTGGTGTATTTATGGTTCCCATAATCCATGGAAACAACATGTTAAACAAAACAAGTCATTAATCCATTACATGTTAAGTCCAACATACAAAATGTTAATTCAAAGAATATTCATCGATAAAAATCTCTAAATCACTTAACATACCTAAATTATAACTCACCCAAATGAGATATTTACTCATCCATTTGAGTGTTTAATAATCTGGTTATAATTATTATGATTACAATTTAATAATATCTGAAAAAGAAAGTGATAAGAAAAGAGTGGTGCGTCTAACACACACACACGGACAATGATGATAATTAAAAAAACAGATTTTCGATTGAATGAGGAAGAAAAATAAGTGAAGGATATTCAAAAGTATTTAAACTATTTTAAGAACATTAATATTAATCTACAGAAGTTGGATAAGAAAAAGATATATTTATAAAGAAACTTTCATTTAAATAGCATTGCAAAACCTAAACTTACAAGATTACAAACGAAGAACAACACAAAAGTGAAAGGAAACAAAGAGTGGAGGAAGGGTATTTCAAGTTAAAACGTGAGTAGGTAAGGTCCTCCCAATCCTTTTTCAAGGCTTTGGTCGTGCCAATATGTTCTCATATCTTCTAAAATGGAAACCCCTTCGAAGGAGAGGAGGGGGATGCATTTATTGCCCAAGGAAGTGGACTATTTTCATTCCCAATCTGTCCCACCAATTTAATCAAAATTTTTTCTATTCATACATCCAAATATAGAGATATCTTATTATTAAAAGTTTTATATAATAATGTTTTATGACCTCTCTCAAAATTTGGAGTCATTTGGACATTTGGGGCCAATGATATGGTCGGTTGAGTAAACAAATTTTATCTGTCCATTTCAATCCAATCTTTCTGAATTCCAAAATGTGAAAGGGTTTTTGAATGGAAATATTCCTTCAAAGATGAATGATTTATTCAAAAAAGTATTCATATTATATCTCTTATTTAACACTGAAAAATATCAACTCTATTTAATGCTTACATCAGGAGAAATGTCATGAATAGTATCTGAATTTTAATTCTCTTCCAGAATGGTGGGATAGAATTCAAAGAGTTAGTTAGGCCCCTTTTTCTTGAAGTTGTACCTTAAAATATTTATTCTTGATTTATGTGGATAATCTAGAATATATGGTAGAGTTTCATAAAATTTGAGCTTCTGGATTTAGACCAGTTATTCAATCATCATGGCTATTCTAGTTTCTTCACAAATTCTTTGGGTCATCTTGTGTGGTCCATGTGATTCTTCAAATGGCAGAATTGGCCCATGATCCCTTCTAATGAAATGTTTTATATTGAATTAGGAATCTTATAAAAGAATAACCACACAATTTGGATCATTAGGGGGATATTTATAAATAAAATATTAAAATGACTCAATTGGATTACTTCTAAAAATGTTCAAAAATTATACTTAGTATTAAAACATTAAAATTTCACACAAATTATGCACATTTCATATAAAATTAGTAAAGGGGGTATATAATAAGTCATGAAAATATTAATAACATCAACTCCCCCATATTTAGTATTGTGAATGTCCTCATGTGCAACAAATATAAAAACATAACAAAAATCATTTTCACTCACCAACAGATATTAAAATTTTGTTTTCTCCAATTACGGGAGGTTTAGACTATTTCACTCATGCATTTTTAATTCCACCTCATGTTGTTATAGAAAAAAATGTTCCAAAACTAATTCATTTATTCATCCTCAAATTTTGAAATGGAAAATGTGGACACTCAAAACTCACACCTCTCAAGATAATAAAATTCATTTGTAGAGGTTCACTCTTTCACCAACCAAAAGTAAAAAACTTAGAGTGTGAAAGATCTCTCAGCATCCAATCCATATCCAAAGTGCACACGAATCAAGAGGTCATTTTAAGGGGTTTTTCTGTGGCTATGGGACGGTAGGAATATAATGTCCAAGAAAGATAAGAATAGGGGTAAAACACCAACATCGAAAAAGCGATGCATATTTTTTTTAAATAAAACATGGAAAGAAATGAAAACAAATATTTTACAATGGAATTATTGTGTGAAGAAATACACAATAGAGGATGGGAATTTGAATGGTATGAGAAGATGAAATATTTACAAACCACAGAAATTTTCCCAACGACATAAGAATATAATGAAAGTGTTATTTTTTTCTTTTTTTCTCTTTTTTTGAATGTTGAACTTGGAAAATATCTCACACTCATATCCCAACCCATGATTGATCTCCTCATGACACTAATTGTAATAGCTATAACAAGATAAAAGGTTGAGGAAGAGTTATTTTCAACCTACCCATGAAACAACCCAAATTTTTTTGTTCTTTTTTTTAATTTTATTTTTTAATTTTTTTAACACTTGTCAATAACATTTATAAAATTACATAAATGAAAGTACATTACATTCCGCAAAACACACTTAATGACATCCTCTCCATCACACTGAGATGTATTGTTTCCCTCAAGCATATGATAATATGGTGAAATCAACAAAGGGTTCCCATAATGAAATCTATTCCCCCCACACTTAAATTTCAAAAAAAAAATATGCAATTAGAAATTCATGTTGATATTGGGTGGGAAAAGGTATTAGGATTGTAATGTGGCTATCAAAGAAAAGTTTTCCATAGGCTTGAAGGGGATTTCAAAAGGAGGATTAATGTATGGTTAATGGGAGGCTATTTGGCTATCGTGATTCTCATGTGGTTCAAAAAATGCCTCTATCATATTAATTCACACTAAATCAGGAAATTCAACTCGAAGTTCCAAAAACTCAAGACTCACAAATGGGGGTGAAAAAACACATTTTGAAAAGTTGTCCATAGGTGGCCTTGGCATGAAAGCAGTGTTGGTTCTCACTGTTGGGGAAAAGCATTTTCCAAATCAATAATTGAACATTCAAAATGTTTTATTCTTGACACAAAATTCTTTATCCAAATATCTGATGAAAACACAAAATTTATGAGATGAAACCATGTCTTTTTACTACCCAAAATGTTTGGACAAAATTTGAAAATTTAAGGTGAGTAAATATGACTCTTTTGGTTTTTTTGACATTTTTTTAGTTTTTTTAGTGTTCTTTAAAATACACAGCCACACAAAAGAGAAAGAGAAAAAAAAGGTTTTGATGAAGAAAGTGGTAAAAAAATGAAATAGATTGGAAAAAGAAGAAAGAGTGAGAGAGAGGAAGAGATAGAGAGAGTTAAAGGGAAAGAGGTTCCCCCTGGTTTGGATTTGGAGAGTTTCCATCTCCATTTAGTGGTAGGTCGACTGGAGAAGTTGGGTATCTAGTGGAAGTCGATGTTGATACAGGATTGTGCATACTCTCATGGTGATGCTTTAACCTATGTCCATTTACCATGAATGTCCTTTTGAAAGAGGTGTCTTGGACTTGCACTGCACCAAATGGGTAAACATTAGTAATAACAAAAGGACCTTCCCCATGAGAATTAAGCTTACCAGGGTGAAGCCAAAATCGAGAATTAAAGAGAATTGCCTTTTCAACTTCATGAAATACCTTTATCAAGATGTGTTTATCATGGAGTGACTTGGATTTTTCATTGTAGAGATTAGAATTATCATAATAATCAAGTCGAATCTCCTCCAGTTCATCCAATTGATACAATATTTCTTCACTAGATTTTTCAAGATCAAAATTACAAGTTTTCACTACCCAAAATGACTTATGTTGGATTTCAACTAGAAACTTACATGATTTACCAAAAACTATCCTAAAAGGAGACATCCCAATGGATGTTTTATATGCATTTCGATAAGCCCAAAGTGCTTCACCAAGTCTTTCAGGCCAGTCTTTTCTGGTGGGTTTTACAATTCTCTCAAGCACTCTTTTTAATTCTCTATTTGAAAGTTCAGCCATGCCATTGGTTTGAGGATGATATGCAGTTGAAGTTTTATGTACAAAACCATTTTTTTAAAATAGATTTCATGGTTCTATTACAAAAATGGGATCCTAAGTCACTGATCAAGGCACGAGGCATGCCAAATCTGTGAAATATGTGTGTATTTAAGAACTCACTAATAGTATGTGAATCATCCTTTCTAGTGGTTTTGTCCTCGACCAACATAGAAACATAATCAACAGTAATAAGAATGATTGATAATCCATTGGAAGGGGGGAATGGTCCCATGAAATCGATACCCCAAACATCGAATATCTCACAGAAAATTAAAGGCTTTTGGGGCATTTCATTTCTCTTTGAAATTGGGTCAAACTTTTGGAAAGTGGGACATGATTGAAAAAACTCATGTGAGTCCTTAAATAGTGAAGGCCAGAAGAATCCAGAATGTAGGACCTTTCGAGAAGACCTCTATGGTCCAAAGTGGCCACCACAGGAATTGAGTGACAAAATTCTAATATGGAAGAATTTTCATTTTCATCGACACATCTCCTTATTAACATGTCATCCCTAGTTTTAAAAAGTTTATTTTCTTCCCAAAAATAGTATTTTGAATCACTTTTCAACTACATTTTTTGTTCTCTTGAAAAAATTTCTGGAAAAACACCAGAAACCAAGTAATTTAAAATTGTGGCATACCATGGTATTTTGGGAGTGAGAGATGAATGGTGTTCAATGGGGAATTCAGGATCAATGATTTCAGAATGAGAAGAATTAGAAATTATACTCAAGTAATCAGCCAGAGGGTTTTATTTTCCTATTCTATCTTTGATTTCAAGGCCAAACACTTGGAGCATTAGGATCCATCTTATTAGCCTTAGTTTGGAGTCACTTTTCTTGAGTAAGAACTTTATTTCAGAATGTTCTGTGAAGATAATGATTTTGGCACCTAAGAGATAGGGCTGGAATTTATCTAAGGTAAAAACCACTACTAAAAGTTCCTTTTCAGTGATAGTGTAGTGATATTTAGTTTCATCCAATGTTTTTTAGGCATAATAAATGACATGAGGAATCTTTTCTCTTATTTGACCAAGAACAGTCCAATGGCTTTTTCAGAAGCATCACACATCAAATCAAAGGGTAAGAACCAATCTAGGGGGTTCGATTATTGGGGAATATGTTATAACAGTTTTGAGTTCCACAAAGGATCCCTTGAAAACCTCATCAAAATGGAATGTGACATAATTTTGGAGCAACTGAGTGAGTGGGAGGGAAATACTATTGAAGTTATGGATGAATCTCCGATAGAACCGTCCATGACCGAGAAATGAATGTATGTCTCAAACAGAAGTGGGTTGAGGGAGTGATTGGATCACTTCAATTTTGACTGGATCGACTTCAATACCATATTTTGAAACTATGTTCCCTAGAACAATCCCATTTGCAACCATGAAGTGACATTTTTCAAAATTTAACACAAGGTTTAACTTGACCCACTTTTGGAGGACTAGAGAGAGTGAATTCAAACAAGATTCAAATGACTCACCATAAACGGTGAAGTCATCCATGAAGACTTCCATGCAGTGATCAATTAATTTAGAAAAGATACTCATCATACACATCTGGAATGTTGTAGGAGCATTGCAAAGGCCAAAAGTCATTCTTCTATATGCATATCTTCCAAAGGGGCATGTGAAAGTAGTCTTTTCTTGGTCCTAAGGTGCGATTGGGATTTGGTGGTAGCCGGTGTATCCATCAAGAAAGCAATAGTGTGACTTTATGGCTAATCATTCCAGAATTTTATCAAGGAATGGAAGAGGGTAGTGATATTTTCTTGTTTCAACATTCAATTTCCTATAGTCGATGCACACACGCCATTTTTCCTTCACTCGAGTTGTGACTACCTCTCCATGTTCATTTGTGACAACAATTATCCCACCCTTCTTAGGTACAACTTGAATTGGACTAACCCATTCACTATCAAAAATTGGGTAGATAATACCAGCTTAAAGAAGCTTTGCGATCTCTTCCCTAACTACCTCAAGTATGAGTGGATTCAGTCTTCTGTGTGGTTGTCTAATTGGTTTGGATGACTCCTCAAGATGTATGTGATGCATGAAAAGGGAAAGGTTGATTCTTGGTATGTAATATTGGGTCCACCCTAAGGCCTTTCTGTTTTCCTCTAACACCTGAAAAAGTTTGGACTCTTCGGTTTCAGTAAGTGAAGAAGAGATAATGACAGGATAAGAGTGATCATTGAAAAGGAATGCATATTTCAGGTGTTCAGTAAGAGGTTTTAGATCAGTCTCATCTTTCATTTTTGGGTTAGACAACTCAAGAATGGAAGAAGGGACTTCATTTGCTGTAGAGTCATTTTCCTTAATACTTTCCAAGGTGGAGAGTATAGATCAGATTTGATGTGGGATTCAAGAGAGTTTTCAATATCCTCTAGATTTATAGAGTTTATGGTTAAAAGGTCCACATCAACATCACCATTTATGACTTTTTAATCATGGTGCATATTTCGAAAGATCCTTTGTCATTAGAACATGAAGAACATGGTGGATTTTGGTTCGATTCACTCTTAGAAGTTTCCTTAGAATCATGTATTGAGAATGAAGAGTGATATTAAGATGGGTTTCGCATAGCTTGGAAAATGATGAACTTGAAAAGTTGGTCACCAAATACCATGGATAAGATGCATTAATGGACATCAATCTTGGTTCTCATAGTCATGAGGAATGTACTTCCTAGAATTAGGGGACATCGATAAGAGTCTGTCTCACCTTCCATGTCAAGGACATGGAAATAAACAGCAAAGATAAGATCATTTACTCGGACAAGGACATCCTCAATTATTCCCTTAAGACTGGCTATGCTTCAATTGGACAATTGAATAAAAACACACATTGGATGTAAGGGACCAAGAACATGGTTATAGAATATGGATTTGGGCATGACATTAACTTGGGATCCTAGGTCTATGAGTGTATCATCAAAGTTGGAACTTCCAATTTGGCATTGAACCGTGAAGGTCCCTGGATCTTTGAACATTATGGGAATATACTGCTAGGTGGAAAAAATTTCAAAGGTCCTAAGTTTCCACTTGTGGTTACACAACTCCTTGAGAAACATGGCATACTTAGGAATTTTTTTATGGCATCTAAGAGGGGAATGTTGAATTGAACACTTGTAAATAGGTTGAGCATTTCAGGATTAGGTTCAAAGGACTTCTTTGGCATAGAAACGGCTTGAGGAAAAGGAATTGGGTTCCTATGTGGAATAGAAGGGGGTGAGGGAATGGATTCAGGTTCCTTTTCAAGTTTCTTTTTCTTTTCATTTTCTAATTTAACATTTAAAGGGGGTTGGAGGACTTATCTTGAGGGATAGAAAGTTTATTTTATAATCAAAGTGAAATTGAACTTACATTACCCTTGGGGTTGGTTAATGGTTGATCTAGAATTTGGGAAGAATTGGATGGATTTTTCTGACTAAGGTGGGATACAATTAGACCGAT
This sequence comes from Viscum album, assembly GCA_963277665.1. Classification (NCBI taxonomy): domain Eukaryota; kingdom Viridiplantae; phylum Streptophyta; class Magnoliopsida; order Santalales; family Viscaceae; genus Viscum; species Viscum album. The sequence continues at coordinate 23,585,612 of OY728133.1, read as the reverse complement.
TTGGGTTTCAATGTTATTGAGGCTGGAATGAGTGAAAGAGGCAAGATCTTCCACTGCACTTTCCCATGGTTTCTTGGAAGAAAAGTCTTGTCCTGGATTGGGATTACCTAGATTTTGGTTTTTGGGAAAGAAATTGTATTGGTTTTGGAATTGGGAAGGCTCACTAGGATAATGGAATCCAGGAGGAGGATTGTTCCTTTGAGGTTGAGGAATAAAAGGATAAGGTTATTAAAAGTTACCAACACCTTGACCATATTAAAACTGGTTTGGGTTTTGAGGAGGGAATTGAGGGGGATGAGATATGGGATTACCATACCTATGGGCTTGGATATAGGAAGAATAGAAGGGCTCAAAGTGAGGTTGGTTAAAATTTCTAACAAACTGACCTGATAGTTGAGGGTTGGTGTTTCGCTGATCATATGCTACATTTAGCTCCATTGGTCCAAATGAATCATATTGATCCTCTAAAGTTGTGGACATGTGTCTTTTGGATGAGATGAAGAGTTGTAGATTCCACAATTTTTGACAAGTCTAGGAAATATTGATTGTGGAGAAGATGTGGTTGGGGATATGGTTGCCACAGCTAGTTGTCGCACAAGACCTGTAAGTTCACTCATTCACTTGATCATCTTATTTGGCTCAATTGATTGATTATCTTGGGTTTTTTTTTGACAAGAGAATGTGCTCAAGTATGGAATTTTTGTGTGTTTTCATCCATGTTAGTTATGACATCTCTTGCAGTTGCAAGAGTTTTATCAATAAGAGCACCGCCACTTGCAGCATCAATGAGAGTTCTCTCCATAGCCAATAACCCCTCATATAAGTATTGGATCAAGAGTTGGTCAGGAATTTTGTTATGTGGTCAAGTTGTAGTGATATTTTTGAACCTCTCCCAGTACTAATGGTGTGATTCACTTTGGAACTGATGGATACCACTTATTTTCATTCGGATAGAAGTAGTACGAGAAGCAGGAAAGAATTTCTCTAAAAAGAGTCGCTTCATGTCATTCCATGTGGTTATGGAACCAGGAGGAAGGTAGTAGATCCATGACTTAGCAGTATTAGCTAGGCAGAAAGGGAATTCTCGGAGTTTGAATTGTTCCTCAGAAACCCCTTGAGGCTTCATGGTAGAGCACACCACTTGGAACTCTTTAAGGTGAAGATGTGGATCCTTGCCGGCTAGCCCGTGGAATTGAGGGAGAAGATGAATCAAACCCAATTTGAGATCAAAGTCAGCCTCTATGTTTGGATATTGAATACCAGGAGGTTGGTAATTCATATCTGGGGCAGAAAGTTCTTTAAGTGTTTGTTCATTAGGATTATCTATATCTAATTCAACTGGTTGGACAAAAACCGATTCTTGAATTATTTGATCTTCTCTTATGTTCCTCCTATGTTGGAGAAGTGTTGGCTCAATTTCAGGGTCAAAAAAAGCTGAGGGATTTTTTGGGAGGCTATGGGGAATTCAGAGAGATGTTGGAAGGAAAAGGAAGATGGTTTTTTTTTGTATTTTTTCAGTTTATTATTTTTATGAGAAGACAAGTTTTTCATTGTGTTTTTTTTCAAAAAAAATTAAGTTATTTTTTTTGTTTTTTATAATAACAAGAAACTAATGACTAATTAAAACACCATCCCTGGAAATGGCGACATTTGAAACGCACGGTCGATTGTCTCCTATTGACCGTTCAAGGTTCCGGTGCTCTGCTAATGTGTATAGTAGCACTCAGGTCGAATCCTTGGCGATGATACTTTGTAATAGTCGTTCATTTTTAGTTGATTGTATTTTGATTAGAGGGGTTTGTTTCCAAAGCTTAATTGAAATAATTTATGGATGATGTTTGATTTAACAAATTGATAAAGGTTGGGGTGAGTTTATCATTATGTAGTTAATCTTGTGATATCCTTGAGCTTTTCTTTATATTGCTTTAAATTACCACCTATGGCACAAGATGATGTTGATTAGAATTCCAAAGTGTTAAGGATTTATTCCAAGCCTTGACTTAACTTAAAGTTCTAATATGAATCAGTGCTTATTTATGGTGGTGTATTTATGGTTCCAATAATCCATGGAAACCACATGTTAAACAAAAAACGTCATTAATCCATGACATGTAAAGTCCAACATACATAATGTTAATTCAAAGAATATTCATCGAGAAAAAGCTCTCAATCACTAAACATACCTAAATTATAACTCACCACAATGAGATATTTACTCATCCATTTAGGTGTTTAATAATTTGGTCATAATGATTATGATTATAATTTAATAAGAGAATATAAAGAAAGGGATAAGAAAAGAGTGGTGCGTCGAACACACACACACACGGACAATGATGATAATTAAAAAAACAGACTTTCGATTGAATGAGGAAGAAAAAGAAAGGAAGAGGATTCAACTATATTTAAACTATTTTAAGAACATTAATATTAATCTACATAAGGTGGATGAGAATAAGAGATATTTAAGAAGAAACTTGCATTAAAATAGAATTACAAAACACAAACATAAAAGATTACAAACGAAGAACAACACAAAAGTAAAGGAAACAAGGAGAGGAGGAAGGATATCTAAAGTGATAACTTGAGTATGTAAGGTCCTCCAAACACTTTTTAAAGTCATCGGTCATTCCAATATGTGATCCTCTCTTCTTAAATGCCAACCCCTTTGAAGGAAAGGAGGGGGATGCATTTATAGCCCAAGGAAGTGGACTATTCTCATTCCCAATCTGTCCCTCCACTTGAATCTCTATGTTGGCTATTCAGAAAGCCTAATCTCAAATTATCTCCTTCTGAAAAGGTTTATATAATAACATTTTCCAACCTCTCTCAAAATTTGGAGTCATTTGGACCTATGGACCCAATGTTATGGTCGGTTTAGTAAACAAATTTAATCTCTCCATTTCAATCCAATCTTTTTGAAGTCCAAAATGTGAAAAGGTTTTTGAATAAGAAGATGCCTTCAAAGACGAATGATTTATTCAACAAAGTCTGCCACATATATCTCTTCTTTCACACTGAAAAATATCAGCCCGATTTAATTCTTACATCATGGGATATGTTATGAATAGTGTCCGGATATAAATTCTCATCCAGAATGGTGGGCTGGACATCAAGGAAATAGTTGGCCCCCTTGTTCTTGTAGTTGGACCATAAAATTTTAATCTAGGATTACATTGAATAATATAGAACAAATAGTGTAGTTTTATAAAATTTGGGCTTCGGTATTTAGACCAGAATCTCAATCATCATGGCTGGTCCAGTTTCTTCACAAATTCTTTAGGTCATCTTGTGTGGTCCATGTGATCATTCAAATGGAAGAATTGGCCCATGATACCTTCTAATGAAATGTTTTATATTGAATTGGAAGTCCTAAAAAACAAGAACCACACAATTTGGAGCATTAGGGGGAGATTTATAAATAAAATAGTAAACTGAATCAATTAGACTACTTCTAAAAATGCTCAAAAATTATACTGAGTATTAATACATTAATACTTCACACAAAATTTGCACATTTCATATAAAATCAGTAAATGGGGTAGATAATAAGTAATGAAAATATTAATAACATCACTCCTTCCCCCTTCAATCCCCATTCCATCCCCCACCACCTACCCATTCCCAACTGCCATCCCCCACCACACCCCCTGCCAGCATCCCCTACCCATTCCCCCCTCCAGTCCCCCACTGCCATTCCCCCAGCCCATTCCCCCATCTAGTGTTATCCCCCATACTCATTACCCTATATAGTCCCCACTGTCACCCCCCCTACCCAAACTTCTACCAGCCACCCCCCACCCCACCCACCCCCTGCTAGCCGCCCATGACCAGATCTGCACCAAATTGGTTACAGTAGGGGTTTTCAACTTCTACATTTTAATCCCTAGAATCAATCCATCTATAGAAATGGTTTTAACTATGAAAGTAGTAAATTTATGTCCATGGGTTAACCTTGTAAATTAGAGTATAATACCACAGTTAATACCCTAGAAATTATAAGATAAATCTATGATCTTAACAATTGTGATTTTTAACTACACCCATGGCTAAACCATGGATCTTGGTCCTTAATAACACATTCAAAACCATGGATCTTGGTCCCTAATAACACTTTAAAAACCATGGAAAATAGTTACAATATCTATATTTAATAACCATGTAACTTGATTCCTACCTAGCTATACGTAATCACCTAATGATTCCATAATAGTTTCACCATATAACAGTACTCACATCCTCTAGCTATGAGAAAAAAACATCACCTTCCAAATAAAACTGAACTAAAACATAAAACAATATTTATTATAAGAATTAAAACTATCTCCAATATGAGCAATATAAAATTTCAATATCAATATCATCATAATAGAAAGAACTATTTGATAAAATTTAATGTATGAACCAAGAATAAAATATAAATGTGAAATGTACCTCAATATCAGCATCACCAGATTCATCTTGACTATCATCACCTCCTATAGAAACACCAACATCATTATGTCCTCCTGTCAGACCACCGCCACAACCACCATCATCATGATCATTGAAATATTTTTTGGTTTATACAACTAAATCATTGGAAGGAGCGATGAATCCTGATAAAAATAATGCATACAAATGAGAAAACATTTAATTAATGAAAAAATTCAATGCTTATATGGTGATTACTATAATATCATTATGTTATTAATAAAATACTCTGATAAGCACAATTCAAACAAATTAGAACATGTTTAATTAATGAAAATCCCAAAAAACCATTCGTGTGGTCTACCTCTGGCCTACAGACCACCCCTTCCCCCTTCCCCCTCCCCCTGCCTTGTACACCCCCCTACAGACCACCCCTACCCTACAGACCCCCCTTCGCCTTGCTCCATGACCCCTCAACCTGCCACCTCCCCCTCCCCCTACCCTATAGACCACCACTTTCCCCCTGCCCTACCCCCTCCCCTACCCTGCAGACCCCCCCTACAGACCACCTTTGCCCTGCAGACCTCCCCCTACCCCCTACCCTATAGACCTCCCCCTGCCCCATCCACCCACACCCATCCCCCTCCCCCTCCCCCCCTGCAACTCGTTCCAAAAACTATCCCCTAATATAGAGGACCACCACTTTGAGTATGTGGGGTAGTGTTAAAATCTTCTATAGAATATAGAAGAAGTAAATATCGTAATAAATATGTTACTAAGTTAGTATATAACTCTATATAGAATTGTGAGCAACTGTTCCATGTCACTAGTATATCTCTTATGGAGTACTTAACCATGTGAGTTGTCCAAACCAACCAGTCTCCTTTGTGGGGAAATTAATAGCAAACACTTTAAGAATCATCATAAACTTTATCTTACATATAATATGATCATACCATCATTCTCTACATATAAAATTACTCTTAATATAATATTTAATGTTCAGATGAAGATACATAGGTGGGAAGAAATGTGAAACATATTAAGTCGCATAGTATACTGAATGTACCTTTCACAACATGGTTTGCGAGTCCTAGTAAAAGGGAGGGCATTTAATGTTTTCATATATTCATTTTGACTTAACTATATTTTCAATCCCAATAGGGTACACGACAAATGGGACTGATGAGTTACTTAGGCATGCACCGTCAGTATACATCGAGCCAATCTAACCTAACATAAATGTCATGTTTCTCTTTTACACACAGTGTGTGAATAATTAGGGTTAATAGGTGAGTCCTCTTCAGATTCATTTGTCATGTTATCAATATCATACATGTAATATACCCTAGAACACACAACATGTGTGTTCCGGTGCGAAATTAGGGTTAGTTGGGAAGGATTGGATCAAAAATTGAATTATGTATCCTTACAAATTCAGTCCTTATAGTGTGATATGTTCACAACATTCTATATGTAATATTTCAAGAGGAATATTATGCGTGAGTTCCATTATACCAGAGGATATGTAAGGAAGATTGGTATTGGAACTAATAGATCCATAAATTAAGTAGTGTTCTTTTATGATGAATTTAATGGGAAGTTGAATGAGATCATGAATGTCTCTAAGGATGATCAGTGTATGGTTTTTAGATCTCATGTTCTAGTATCTAGAAACTAATAGCATTTGTTAACCTCTTTGAAAAAAGTCTATAAATATTTTCAAGGGCTATATTCATATTTTTCCATGACAAAGCACATTTTTTAAAACAATAAAGCAATTATAGAAACTAGTTTTTAAAACAATTAGGTAATTATAAAATTCAAATTAAAGGTTTAGGCAGAGGGAACCTACCACAACCCCAAGACACGTTTCTTTTTATGATGAAAACTTGAATTTTCATTTTTTCTACTTGAACACATATGCAACATCATGTATATATAAGGAATCCTAGACCCTATGTACATATTTTCATGGAAAATATGTACAAGGGGGTACTTAGATATATGTTTAGACTTTCATATACCCCTTTACACTTACACATGTATTCATTTTTCATATCTATATATAAGCACACCTAGCCCCAATAAATACCCATACTGCCATGAGTGAATATATATAAAGGGGAACTTATATATGTATATTCCTACCTATGCATACCAAAGTAAGTCTTCTTCAATGGAGACTCGAATTCTCCTCAACGAAATCCAAAACGCACTACAAAAATATAAGGATCCCAAAAATCAAAGAAGCCCTAATTAATATTGGTCCAAAGAATAAAAATGGAATAAAACTTACCCAAATCCGATGATGAACTCACTATCTTCGATGGCGGTGGATAGAAAAGCAGAATGAAGAAGGAGCCTAAGTTAAATTTAAAACATTATTGAATTAATGAAGAAAAGAGAGGGATCGTGCCTCAAAGGATCCAAGCCACACTCGGTGCTCGACACTTTTATCAGCGACAACTCTAAACTTCTCCATCCATCCTCCGGCCATATGCACGTTTGAATATTCATAAGGATTCCCTAACCCCATATGTACGTTTACACATGGACTTGAACATGCACAAAAGGATTTTTATATATATTCTCACATGAATAAGCACGTTATCACACACCCATGTATGCATTTTCCATATATATACATAAGCACACCTAGCCCCTTATATGTAATCGCACTACCATGGGCGGACATACATATAACAGGAGAACTTATTATATATATGCTAACCTATTCATATGTAGTGAGTCACCATCGATAAGCAACGCGAATCCACCTCAAAGAAATCCAAAACACACTATAAAATATAGGAAACCCAAAAATCACAAAAGCCCTATTTTAAATTAGGCCAAAGAATACAAATGGAAGAAACCTTACCCGAATCTGATGTTGAACTCACTACCTTTGATGGAAGTGGATAGAACTGGTCTCATCATAAGAAACCACCTATAAGAAAATAATGGAAAAAGATGTGAGATATAAAGACTTCATAAATATATGTGACTGGTGTGTCAACTGTACTTGATAAACGATACATGAATCCAATACCAACATGATCAAAAGTATAATATTAATGATTACACAAACATAATATAATACAAATGATCAAGAGAATTATTAATATAAAGGACACCTACCTTGATTATCCATAAATCAATCTCATGCTTTTACCAACCACCAATGATCCTTTTATCCCCTATATCATCCATGAATACATATAAATAATACAAAAAAACATTTTAAAATTATAAATACAATTGGAATAATTGATGCTAAACTCACCAGGTAATATAATGCGCTCAAGAAACAATCCAAGTGTGGGGTCTACTCTAGACACCCACACAAACCTAAGAAACAAAAAAATTCAAATTTATCAACCCAAAACAACTTAAAATTTCATCAAACTTCATGAAAAAACATAAATAAATCCACTAAGTAGTACACCTAAACTCAAATGACATGTAATTGTGATATTTTAGGATTTTTAAGTCTCCTCTATATGCGGCACATGAAATCCCCATCATATAGAAGTGATCCCACCATGGGTTTAAACAACAATACAACCATGATTTTAATTAATCTCGTGGCTATAAATTAAGCTATATCCACAAATCTATCTCTACTTTGGTTCATTTTAGTGGTATAGGAAGACATGAGTTGTTTTTCTTCAATTAAGGAAGTGAGTTACCTTTTATCATTGAAATGATACCTATGGGATCATGGGTGATTAGGTATTTTTTAGTATACACCTAATGGGTCATCCAAAATGTTGGGATAATGTCTTTTAGTTTGAAGGTTGGAACATGGATATAATATAATTCTCACCCCCCCCCCACCAGCAACCCCACTGCCCCCAGCACACCCTCCCCACTAGCAACCCCACTACCCCCTGCACACCCCCCCCCACTGCCCCCTGCACCCCCCCCCCCCCCCCCCCACACCTGCGACCCTACTGCCAATTCAGACGATGTTGATGAAATTTAAGGATAGTGTTTTCAATGCTCTTAGAAGTTGACCTCAAAAACACAAATGTATGTATTAAATGGATCCAAATGACTTATCAAATTTAGGATCATTCTTGGAATTCAAATTTATAAAATATATAAACCTGCTTTGAATAAGAAAAATATGATTTAATGGTAAAAAAATTTGATTTGGAATAATTTGATGTGAGGTATACTCAAAATATCCCATCACCAAACATGTTTTCACTTTTCATTTTTTGAAAAATCATAAATAAAGATTAAAAACTGGAAAAAAAAATTTAAGGTGAAAACATAAAGTGAAAATAAAACAAAATACTAACAAAAAAATCAAACCACCTAAATATTTTACCTTCCAAAATCCTCCCCACCATAACCAATATAGAGATGATAAAAAGGGCAATTAAATCTTAACAATTTCTCATTTCTAGTTAAAATTAAACATAATTTCTTATGAAATGGATTTCTCCCCGTACTATCCACCGAGGATGCAATTTAAAGCTCTTAGAAGCCATGGTATTGGATTTTGATATTCCTTAGTCCAACATCTTTGGAAACTACAAAAAATATATAAAATAATAATAATACAAAGATATAACCACAACAGAATAAAAAAACTACAAAAACAGACCTAAAAGAAAAAAGAGTACATACTTGTTCCTTCTCTATGATGGACCGTCTAAATCCTTGGAACATAACATGATTCATCCATGAAAATATAATTTCTTCAAATAGGATAAAGAACAAAGCTATAAGCTGATGCAAGACAACTTCAAAGGAAAAAATATTTCATGATTTTTTGAAACATGGGTACTAGTTGGAAAAAAACATCCACAACTTGGGGCCCAAGTTTGTTTGGTTTATATGGTCATTAAATTCGGTTTCCTATAGATGGTGAAACCATTTTTTTATAGAACTGAATCAATGTGTTTGAATTTTTTAATGACAACCCCATCTTAATATCGGTCCTCCCTCCACTCTTGACACTCATGGTCAAGAATCCTAAAACAAAATTTTTCTATGTCTATAGCCACCAACAAAAATCATAGTCAGACTTGCTCAGACAACCATTGGCCACAAGAAACATATCAATGGATAATTTTTCCCATGTCAGCATAAAAGTTTTACCCAATATAAACAAATTAAATTCCTTTCATATTGCTTGAAAGTCAAATTGTAGTAATACGATGGAGTACGGAGTTTCATCATGATAGACATCTATATTTAATTCATAAACAAAGACTTCTGAATATTTTGGATCAAGTTATTTAACAAAATAATGATAATGATGGTGATGATGATGATAATGAATAAATACTTGAAAAAAAGTTGGCATTCCTCTCATGGAATATGTGTTCTCCTCCATGAAGTTATTCATCTTCAACGTCATCAAGAGATTCAGCCCTTATGGGAGTGTAACACGGATAAGGGTCCAGAGCAGGAACATACACATTCTAAGAGTATTCCAAACAAAACATATAAAAACGCATTAGTAAATGAATAATATAAACACATTTTAATTTAATTAAAAAAAATTAAAATTTATTTCTTGGGATTTTTTTAAAAAAATTAATCATCTCTTCCATGAAAAATTCCCTTTCAGTCTGCTCTGTGAAACTTCTGAGTGAATTAAACCAAAATATATTCATATTAATAGAGAAAAGTGTCTTGTAAAATCAATAATAAGCCTTTCAATAAGTACTAATTATGATTCATGAAGTTCATAATTGTAATGGATTTAAATCATACCTAAAGCATGACTTCAAAAAAGTACACATATAGCTCAGATCTGCGAATCCAGAGAAAAAGGAAGAGGGGGAGAAATCAGAATTCCCCAAGAAGAATATACAATAATTTTCTAGTTTACCCAAAAATAGATACACTCAGGGTAGCGACAACAATCCTTAGTTAATAGGAATTTTGGTGCCTCAAGGCCAAACAAATACCAGTTCCAGCTATCTAATAACATCATTGCAAATTCCACATTTGTATACATATATATAACTGAAAAGTGAAATTAATTATTAACTCCTAAAAATATCATTTTCATGACATAAGAATTCACCATGAATCCCATCATGGGAAATAGATTAAGAGGGAAAGGCAGGTTCACAATACATAATAATTAGTTGTAAGTTTTTGTTTTATGAATAATAGAGAAAACCCTCAATGTTATAAGACAACTAAGACACAACACACTATAAATGGTTCCCAGTTCATGTTGTGGGGTGGGTTTTCTATATTTCATTGGTGCTATATTAAAAAAACAAGTCAAAAAACAGAACAATTCTACTGTAATTCATATTTCCACATTTTCATAGGGGTGTGCTTCATGAAGTGGTACATAAAACTCTAATACATACCACCCTTTTAAACATGAACAAGAAAAGAACTAACCTCTTGTATAACTCTTTTATAGAAAGAATGAGATTGAATAACACAACTTAGCAAACCAATTCATAAATAACTACAAATATTAGATACCACCGTAGATCCAGAATATAGACCTTAGTTTATAAACCAATCGTAACCAGTACATAACACCAAGAAAGAGATTCAATGACCCAATAAACCACCTACATGCACACAAGCCCAGTGAAGCCGATCCACGATAGGATAATCCACATCATGAATAAAGGAATTGTGATGAGGGATGGGGTAAACGAAGCTGGTGAGGAAGAATGAGACATGAAAATAGTGAGGGAAAGAGAGGAAATTCATGAGGGAAGAAAGGAGGGTGTGGTGAGAGAGGATTTCGGGAATGAGGATAGGTCGTCGGGTGAGGAGGGAGTCATGGTGATAGGGTAGAGTGTCGGGGAGGAGGGAACTGCCACTGTGAGAGATGTTGTTTGGGAGGAGAGATCGGTGGGGATGAGGGAAATACACGGTGATAGGTTGGGGATCAGGGGAGGTGGAGGATCTCGATATTGATCAGGGATAAAAGGAATTTCGTGAGATAAAATAGAGATATCCACAAAGGATTATTAAAATCATGGCAACAAAAAATCAATAGCCATGGACCTATAAAACTTTGTTTATAGGTCCGTGGCTATAGCCTTAATATCTAGTAGTGTCACTCTAGATTTATTTGTATATTATGTTGATGAATATTTTTTACAAAACCAAAGTCAATTGTTTCTTAAGAATCATCCTAGTGATAGTATCATTGGTGATGTAAATCAACCTATAAGAACCAGAAGTTCTTTGAGAAATGAAGTATAACATCAATCATTTGTTACACAATTAGAACCTAAAAGTTATAATGATATTTTAGGTGGTAAATTATCAAATAATGAAATTCAGTATGAACTAAATGAATTTGAAATGAACAAATTATGGGCCATAGTATAAATACTTAAAGCAACTTCAGTAGTTAGGGTAAAATGGGTCTTTAGAAACAAATGTGATGAAAATGGAATAATCATTTGAAATAAAGAAAAAATATATTGTAAAGTATATAATCAAAAAGAGGGAATAGATTATGAAGAAAACTATGATCTAGTTTCTATACTTGAATCTATTCAGATACTATTAGCCTTAGCAGCATTCTTTAATTTCAATTTTTTCAAATGGATGTGAACTATTATTTTCATAATAGATATGTTCAAGAGGATGTTTTTTTTGAACAACCTTTTGGTTTTGAAGATAAAAAATATCCTGAATATGTTTATAAACATTCCAAATCATTATATTGTCTTAAATAATCCCATATATCTTATTATGATTGATTAACATGATTTTTTCTTCAAAACAATTTTGTTAAGGGGACTGTTGATCTAACACTTTTTATAAAGTAAGTAAAAAAATGTTTTGATAATTAAAATTTTTGTTGATGAAATTATATTCAGATCAAATCAAAAATATCTAACAGATTCTATTTCAAATCTAATGAAAACTGAGTTTGAGATAAGTATAATATGTGAGTTAACATTATTTCTTGGTTTTCAAATTTCTCAAAACCCATAAGAGACTTATATATCTCAACATAAGTATATTAAAGATTATCTTAAAAATTATGTATATGAAAATACTAAAAGTATTAGTACTCCAATAGCTACCTCAAATACACTTTAAGTTGATAAAGTTGGGCAACTAGTAAATCAAACAACTTTTAGAGGGATGATATGAAGCTTACTATGCATAACAACTAATCGTCCAAAATTAATTTCTTATGTATGCTTGTGTGAAAGTTATCAAGAAAATATAGAGGAATCTCATTAAAAAGTTGTTAAAAGAAACTTTCATTATTTAAAGAGAACTATGGATTTGGGAATTTTTTATTCTTCTCGAAATGATTTTGAATTAAAAAGGATTTTTAATTTTGAGATTGGTGGTTGTAGAATGGATAGAAAAATAACATATATAACTATTAATTCCTTGGGTGATTCTTTAGTTTCTTTTTCTTGTAAGAAACAACACTTTGTAGCAATTTTCACTACTAAATCCGAATATGTGGTAGTTAGAAGATGTTATACTCTATTATTGTGGATGTAACACACACTCACTGATTATGGCATGAGTTTTACTAAAACTCAAATACTATGTGAAAACACTAGTGTCATATCTCTAAGTAAAAACCCTTCACATCACTTACATGAAAAACACATATATATTAGGAATCAATTTCATAAGGATCACACACTTAAAAGAGATTTCATTTTAAAATTCATCCAAGCACAAGAATAACTTGCTATTATTTTTACAAAACCATTAACTTATGATCGATTTGAATACATTAAATAGAAGCTTCGAATGATCAATGTAAAGTAATCATTCACATATAATTCTTGTTTAAATCATCTCCTTACATTAATTAACTTTTTTTCAGATGGAGAGTACATATTTTGGCTATTTTTTATTATTTTTTATTTCAAAAAAAATTGGCACCATAAAAAAACTGACACCAATATTTTTTCCTTTTTGGAACCAGAAACTGTTTTCAGCACCAAAAAAATATTCATTACCAAAAAAATTTCTCTCCTTCTCATAATTCTTTTTCCTAATATTTTTTTCTATTAAATGTTTTTTCATTTAACGAACAATTTATTAAATCCAATAAATCTATCTTGAGATTATGAAAGGTATAATTACTTTTACTTTTCACTTTGTTTTCAATAAAGTTATGTTTCTTGTATTTTTTTAAAACATTATCGGAGTCACTCAGAATATGATAATTTTTTTTAAATAATAATAATAATAATAATCCTCAAGTGTTAATCGCATCCATTCAATCACTTTGATCTAATATGAACCATATAAGTTCAATGGTTATATTTCCTTCACCTATATAAAGGGACCCCCTCTCAATCCCACATCAATTGTCTCCTTTTTGCATAGAAGCTCTACCACTCCTCAAATAGCCAAGTCTGATAGTCTATATATTCAGTGTATTCCATTATACACATTTATTCGTCATTAGAAACTTATCCAATGGAAATGGATCTAGAATATTACCCAAAAATGAATTTCTTCAAGGAATGATTAATCACCAGAGTGTTTTATGACACGTAGGATTCTTCTATAAAAGGATCATTATGTTTTAAGAAATGGAGTCAATATTTGTTGAGAAACCTAAAAAATAAGATCTGATCATTTTGTATTAAGTGATAGAATTCTAAAAATTTGTGAAATTTGATGAAGAAAACTTGAAGGTATCCTTTCTTGTTTACGATAGTGAAATCAATATGTCAGCAAAGTAAGTATCATATTTCCTAAATATTCCATCAGAAGGATATGCATTTTGTCCCTCGCAAACAAGAAAAACACTCACCTATAAAATGAATGATCCTAAAAAAAGGGATGGGAAATATCATTTTGAGATTCATAAAGATAAAAGGAAAAACACTCACCTATCAGCCAATAATATACTAACTACACATTGGATGCAAGCTTTCCTAATTCCCAAGAGTGGAGATAGAGAGACTCTCAAAGTTCTAGATGTCTTTACACTTGACTATCTTCTGATTATGAGGAAGATCAACTTAATGGGTTACATCTCCATAACCATTAATAATCTCATGTCTGATGAAATCATGTCCTAGTTGACTATGTTTCCAGTTATTTTGAGTAAGTTCATTTATAAAAGTTTGATGTTTTTCAATATTCCCCTTAAGTCAGCACCAATAAATTTGATAATTAATTGGATTAGTGATAAGATAGTTATTAGAAGGAAAATCAATTTTGATTTAGAATCAAAAAATATTTTTAAGGATTTTGAAGTTGAAACAACAAAAGATATAGTTGGAGGAAACCAAGGAATACCAAAACAATCCGTACTAATTTTCTTTATAAAAAAATCAAAGTTTGATTCTATTATAAATCCGAATTAGAAAAGTGTTGTAGTGAAAAAATAGTTTTTAAGTGGAAAAGTAACAAATATAAAATGAAATAATGAGACCCATAATTCAGTCTCAATCTTGCAGATTCTCTTGTTGAAAAGATTCAAGCTGATGAAACTCTAAAATAAATTCATAATAAAAAGAAACTGGTGAAGGGAAAGGACAATAACCTTTAAATTGATAAAATTATGAAAGTATTAAAAAAATAATGTGTTGGAATAAGTTTTAGAGAATATGTTCAAAAATATATATTAACTCCCTCTGATAAAAAAATTAAATAAGAAACAAAATGTGGGAGAAGAATCGGTACCATCAGAAGTTTCTAAAAAACAAGTTTTAAGAGATCAATAGGACACATAATTACATCATATTGATGAATATTTTTATGAATAAAAAGAGAAAAGAAAATACAAAAGTCAATAATAAAAAAAATTAGAATAAGAAAAATAAGTAAAGAAAAAAGGACAAGAAAATGATAGAGATGAAGAAGAGAAGTATCAGTCTAATAAAATTACTATGAAATCCTCATATGAGACTTTCTATAAGATTAATTCACCAGAAGAAGAAATATAAATAAAAACCCCAATAGTTAAATTCATTTACATTTCAAATAAGGAGGAAAACCCCAGATCTGTTGTTAATCAAAATTAGATTTCAGATTATAAAGATGTTAGAAGTCATAGTGCAGAGCTTTCCAATTACGAGGAAGACATTGACCCAGATCAGACTATCTCTTTGAAAATAGATCAATATATTTTCCAAGCACTAAATATATTTGAAAATAAAATCATGTACTTACCAAGAATAATATGGAAATATTATTTTATTGTAGATAATCAAAACAAGTGATCATACTTTATCAACCTTCAAAGAAAAAGACTGATGAAACATGAGAACAATTTCACAGTTTTTGAAAAAGGAACCAAAGTGTATAGAAAGGCTTATAAAAAAGTTGTAAAATGGTCACATAAGTCTAATGAAAGTGTGAACTTCACGAAGAAAAAATTGACGATCTTATAGTACATTTGAATGAGCACTCTGATGCATTCAAGAAGTTACAAAGCGATACTTCTTAGAAATTGAATCAGTCAAAGGGCTAAAAGAAAGAAAGTCTAATGATTTAAAAGTGATTGAAAAATGGTTGGATGTTGTTCAATAAAAGATATTTATTTTTAAGGATGATATTATTGATTTGAAAATAAACCCATTTTGATAAATGACAGGTTTAAATCTTAAGAAAAGAAAAAAAAATCCCCGGAAGAAAATATTCAAGACAAAAAGTTCATATTTTTTCTCTCGATGAGAGGTTGAAATCCTATGTAGAAGTTATTAATAACTAGGATCAGTTATTTTCATAACAGTAATAAAAGTTTTGGAAACAACATGAGTCTCTTGATAAGCTTAAGGATTATAGGAAATAGTTCAAGAAAATGAAGATGACTATATGGGATGTTATGAAGATGGACAAGGATAAAGAGAAGGAAAACAAATGAAATTTTTTTAAAACCAGGTTTTTTAAACCTTTAATGAATGTTTGCATCATCTATAAACATTTGATTGATTATTTTCCATTTTATGGATGAATTTTATTTCATAATTTTATAGATGATAAAATAATTTATCTCTTCATATATTTTTTCTCTTTAACCCTTTTTTAGGTATTATAAAAACTTCCATATTACTATTTGAAAATCAAAAATGGGAGAATCTTTTATAAAAGGGGATGATGTATTATATATGTTAGAATGTCTCATACAAGGGAAAATGGGAGAATGAAAATTACCAAAGGAAAATAATTTCAATAAGGGCGAGCATTATTTTATATAATACAATCATTTAGGACTTTGTTATCCTAATAGGGAGGTTATTAATATTCAAATCATATTCAAAAAAGTATTAAAACTAAAAGGCAGATAAGTATAAGTGTTCACTTCTAAATTCAAAATATATTTAGTTTTTTAATTATCTATTTTTTTAACTTCTTGTTTTTTCTTTCTAAAAAGGGGGATATTGTTGAGTCAAAATTATTCTTTTTATTTTTTCCCTTTTTTTCGAAATCAAAAAATCTTTTTTCAATGGAATTAATATTTTGTTTTATCATGTTTGATTTAAGGATTTTTTTTTTACATTTTATCATTCTGATTTTCCTTATACATATGATTGTTATCATACCCATGATTATTATATCTATGATTATTTTCATGACCCTAGATATGATTTAAATAATACTCACTGATTATAATTTTCATTGAACATGTCTATTATGATTTTAGTCATACACACAATTCAGTATTTTAATGAAAAGATAAATAACTATCATTGTCTTAATGAAAATCATCATACTCACTTACTTTTCACATTGTATTTTATCATAAGAGATAAATTCTTTTCAGTCCCACATTACCGTATCCAGAAAACATTATTGTATCAATAGGAAAAACTTTTAATCAAAATGGTGTCATGTATTATTTTTTGATAAAAATTATAAAATGATGTAATTGTTTCAGTTACAAGATTATCGTTGGAGATCAATGTGACTAAGTACCTCTAAAATTTCTATGAAAAATCTGACTATTGGAGGAAAATATGATAGTTGGAGCCAGATTCTATAAATAATAAGTCATTTGGACAATCTCATACCATTTGGATGAAGTGATACTCTATAAGATCTATACCAGAAATTTCTTTTTACAAAATCCTTGAAGTGATAAAGTTGTGAACAGCTTGTTTTACATACTTATAATCTTCAATATCATTGTTTTCCTTCGTGAAATGTTAATCATTGGAGATTGAAATCGACGTATTCCAAGAATATGAAGATTGACACACTAATATTTTGTGGATCGAGGGATTACGAGGATAGTAAGGTATGGGTGGCAATCACCTTCTTGATCAAGGGATTAAAGAGATATCAAGACAAAAGCTGATCAACATATTAAGGACTTACCCTGGTGTGGGTAAGAAAAACATTCTTGAAAGTATAAATCAAGGGACCTGTATTCAAGGTTATTGGATACCTTTCTCTTTGGGTTGAAATAATTGTATTATTTTACATTTAAACTACTTTATAATATAATGTGAATCATTCTATATATTTATTTTTGTATTTCTCATTTTTATTATCGTAACCAATCTAATTATGATACTTTAGTAATATACTCTAATTACGATATTTTTAATTATGATTGTAGTGATTAAAATCTATTTTAATTACTCAATACGATTCAATACGCTTTATGATTGAATCATTGTATTATTTTACTCTGATCATCATACCCTTAGTGATTATGATCTTTTACATGATTACTCTATTTAAATCATTTCAACCAGGAATATGATGAATTTCATTTACGTCCTATGGATTCCATTATCATAATCAACCAGATTATGATACTTCTATAACCGAACCCAGGACCATGTTTGATTAATTTTTTAATACACTAAGAGTTTTTGGGAATTGAATTGGTATAAATTAATTTAAACTAAATTCCTTTTGGGATAAAAATGAAAACATTTCAAACCTCCAATTCACACCACCCCCCCTCTTGTATTGTTCAATCTGCATATATATTAAGATCCAACAGTCACAATTATCATCGTCTTCTATAGATGATAGTGATTTTTTTGTACCCAAGACTGCTAGAAAGTCTTCCTTTTACCAAGATATTGTTGGTATCCCACCACGTGATTCACCTCTAGTAATGGATCAGTTCGTTACCATTCTATCTAGGGGATATTGGTGAGTTAACATTAATGGTATGTATGTCATTTTTAAAAAAATAAGTTTTAATTTATTAATTGTTTAATTCATTTATCAAATTGAACAATTTAACCATGGAAAGGATACAAATATGGATATATCAGATATATAGGACGTGCATGAATTCAAGATTATCATTCCATTTAATGAGTTTGGGGTGCCTACCAGTGACGTCAAAATCTACGGGCAGATTCTTGGGAAGATTTCTTGCTAGATGGTGATCTTTCCCATTAATTATAAATATTGGAGTCATATTCCTACAACTTTTTAAAATGAGGTCTTTGATACTAAATTAATGGTAATACTAATTTAATATTCAATGAAAACTAATTTAAAATACATGAGTAAAAAATCATATACCGATAAAGTGTAATGTTTTTTATTTATAGATATTTTTTCATTTTGATGTCCATGACTCCATTTCATGCCCGTGGACTTTTAAAATTTTGGGTAAGAAATTGAGATATTTTAAATGGAGATTATGAAATTATATTAATGACTCTTCCCTGAGAACACGAAAAATATATCATAATGTTCTTGAAGGCATTTTGTGTGAGAAATGAAAGATCTTTGGTGATATCAATAGAGATGTATATCATGAGGTAATTAAATATTTAAAATCATATTAATTACCTAAACACAATAAAATTATAATTTTTATTATTGTTTCTATTTTTAGAAGGAATTATCAAAAAAATTATGAATCATGAGAAGCAATCCATTCCTCATATTATAGGGTCTCATGGATTTTCAATAAAATGAACAATTTTTGTTTGTATTTTATTCAATATTATTTATATCATTTTATTTTAACTCAAGGTTTTTTCTAACTTGAAGAAATTTTTATAAATCCTAATCAATTAGGCCACTCTGTTAGTCATAAAGATATGTGGTTTAATGTCCATATGAAACCAAATGGTGGTTTTGTAAATGACCCCGCCAAATATGTTGGAGTAAATACTTATCATTTCCATTTCATATTAGTTCCTTACCATAAAAACGTAATAATAAAAAATATATTATAAAAACTAACAAGACTTAAACCTAATTAAATGGGACCAACTACATAGATCAAACGATATTAATTTGGCATCGTTTTATATATTTAGTAAGCCCAAATTAATTGGGTCTAAGGATTGTATGTTATTATAATTAAATTATCATTATTTTGTTTTTATAGTTTTGAAATAGAAATAAATACTAATGAAAATTTTATTAATTAGATAACCTGAAGAAGTTCATATATTTTTAAAAATAATTGTTAAAATAATTGTACTAACATGTCAAAATTCAAGAATTATGGGATTTGAACCTTTCACATTCATCACCGGTTTCATAGAACAATGAAATTGGAATAGTTTAATGGAAGGAGGATTTTAGACCAATATTTGGAATGGGTTCTAGGCCTACTTCTTCAGATGCCATTGATAGGGCAGTGTAATTCATTATTACTATACCTATTGGGGGTTCTAGTTGTTTTGTCGATCGGGAATCAAAAAGAGAAACTAAAAGATTGAAAAAAGTGCAGGAAAAAGAATCTTATAGGAAAACAAAGAATGAGTGGTAGTCGCAAATGGAAAATGCTTTAGTTTCAGTATTTCAATGGATGACTGACACAATCCCTAATGAAATTACTATCCTTATAGCTCATCCTAGGAAGGTAAATTCTAAATTCAGTATATCATTAACCAATTTTCAAAGAACATATACAAAATTCATAATCTTTGTAGCTACAATTTCTAATAACTGTCACTAAAAAAATTATTTCATCTATTTAGAGATGGTTCCTGATAAATACCTATAAATAAATTAGTAATGGTTATATTAAAATTTCCCATGTTATTTTTTTTTGTATTTAGTTAAAAAACCTATCACCAACTGAATAAAAAAACCACCGATGAGTGCCCAAAAAACAACACATATAAAAACAAACACTCAAAAATAAAAATCTCTACTAAATGATTTTTTCCTATGAAATAAAAGATGATTTAAAAAGTAAAATTCTCTTTGTTCAATCAAATTCGAGCACCGAAATGTATAAAGTAACAAATCTAATTTTTAGTAATTAATTTGAATAATATTATAAATAGTGATAAATCATTAATTTCTTTAATAATATATTATTTATAAAATTATAATTTAAAAATATATTTTATGATTCTGAAATTTATCATAGGACAACAGCTATTTATTGATTTGTTAAATTTACTAATCAACACCACACCAATTCGAGTTAAGATTTTCTTGTGATGACCGTAAATAAATTTTTGTGTTTTAAAACACGAAAATGAATGTTCAACAATCAAAAAAATAAAAAAAAATCATGTAGTGAAGTGAAATCATTAGAAAACAACCATTGAATCATTTTTGGCATGTACATGCAAAAAAACATTCATTCAACATGCAGTGTGCTCTGAATGACTGAATAAGTAATTTTAAAAGATATTAATGTTATAAAAACATGAATTATGGGGGGTCAAAATCAATAAAATAATATTTTATTTCCAAAATATTATTGGATAATGACCATATATTTAATTTTTAAATATAGGAACCGATGACACATCATTATGAATGTCGGTTTACGCATTATGGCTGAAAACATTTTTTAATGTTTTAAAGTTCTAAAAGGTTTTTAGAATTGTAAAACTAGTCGAATGACTTCATATTATCCTAAAATAAAGGAAAAATGACTGTATATTTAATTTTTAAAAGTAGGAACTGATGGAACATCATTTTAAAAGACTGGTTGATGGTGATTATTGTAAACATCTTTTTAGTGTTTTAAATCACTAAAAAAAGCATGGAAGGATTAAATCTAGATTAAAGGCATCTAATTGTCCTAAAATTAGGTTATAAACACCATAGATTTAAATTTCAAATTTATTAACTGAAAGAAATTCATTATGAATGACGGTTTTCCAATTATGGTCATAAATACATATTTAGAGTTTTAAAACACAAAAATGTGTGTGGAATGGTAAAAACTAGAAAAACAACATCGAATTATCCTAAAATCAAAGAAAAATGAAATTATATTTAATTGTGAAATTTTGGAACCAACAAAATGTAATTCTGATGGATGGTTTTATCATTATGGTTGTAAATGTGTTTTTAGTGCTTCAAAACACTAAAATGTGTGTGGAATGGTAAAAACTATAAAAATTACAATTCATTGTCCTAAAATTAGAGGTTAAACATCATAGATTTAATTTTGAAATATAGGATCCAACCGCACATTATTCTGAATGATGGTTTTCCAATTGTGGTTGTAAACATGTTTTTAGTGTCTTGAAACACTAAAATGATTAGGGAACAGTTATAATGTGAAAACAACATCAAAGTTTCCTAAAATCATGGTAAATTACTTTAGATTTAAATTTTAAAATATAGGAACTAACGGTACATCATTCTGAATGACAGTTTTCCCGTTATGGTTGTAAATGCATTTTTAGTATTTTACAGCACTAAAACATGTGTGGAGCAGTCAAAACCATGAAAATGATTCCAAATTGTTTAAAAATCAATGGAAAACCTCCATATATTTTATTTTGAAATGTAATAATTGATAGAAACTCATTCTAAATGAGGGATTTTATGTTATGGTCGTAAAATCATTTCTGGTGTTTTGAAACACTAAAACATTCATGGAACGATCAAAACCAAGAAAGTGATGTCATATTAACCTTAAGCCATAAGAAAAATGACTGTATATTTAATTCCATAATGTATGAACTAACAACACATCATTTAAAATGATGATTTCCCCATTATGGACATAAATGTATTTTTAGTGTTTTAAAACACCAAAACATGCGTGGAATTGTCAAAACCAGACTAATGGTGTCAGATTGTCCCGAAATTAGCAAACAATAACCATAGATTTAATTTTGAAATATAAGAACAAACACCACGTAATTATGAAGAATGGTTTTCCCTTTATAGCTGTAAACATGTTTTTAATGTTTTAAAACACTAAATCATGCTTGAAATGGTCCAAACCAATACAACCACATTATATTTTCCTAAAATCAAAGGAAAACCATAATAGGTTTAATTTTTAAATTTAGGATCCAAGATCTCTTCATTTCGAATGATGGTTTTTCTATTATGACTATAAAGATGTTTTTATTTTTTAAAAACACTAAAACATGCATGGAACGGTCAAAATCATGAAAATGATATAGGATTGTCTATAAATCATAGGAAAATTTTTGTTTAGTTTTTTTTACACGTACGCATAGATAACAGGTCAATCTGATGTGCAGTGTGATCACCATTACTCAGTAAACACTTATGAAAGGTAAAAAATCCTTTGAAAACAAATTTCGGAGGGTGAAAACCAGAAATATGACTTAATATTTCCCTGAAATCATGGGAAATGACTATAGATTTAATTTTGAAATGTAAGAATCGATGACATGTAATTCTGAATGAAGGTTTTCTCATTATATCTATAAACGTATTTTTATTGTTTCAAAACACTAAAACGCCCATGGAATAGTAAAAATTAGGCAAATGACATTAGATTATCCTGAAATCAAGGGCTAACAAATTTTGATTTAATTGTCAAATATAGGAACTAAAAAAACATCATTCTGAATGGCAGTTTTCCTATTTTGGCCGCAAATGCATTTTTAGTGTTTTGAAACACTAAAACGTGCATGGAACAGTAAAAATCAAACAATAAACGTCATTTTGCCTTGAAATCATGGAAACCCAACAGTAAATTTAATTGTGAAATGTAGGAACTGACATCACAACATTCAGAATGATCGTTTTCCAATTATGGTTGCAAATACATTTTTAGTGTTTTAAATCACCAAAATGTGTGTGGAATAGTCAAAACTATAAAAAATGACCTCACATTGATGAAAATCAAGGGAAAACATCCAAAAAGTTGTTTTGGAAATACAAGAAAACTTTGAATATTGAAATATTTTTAAAATATATTTATTAAATAAATTTCAAGCACACAACACCTCACTTTAAAAATATCAAATATTTAGTTATCCCTTATCAATATGAAGTGTTATCTTATCTTAAATAGTTATGTCTCTATTTTTAGACCGGTTTTCATTATATATTATGTGTTTTATGTTAAAAAAATTTCTTGTTTTATTAACAAGATAAAAATTTTTATGTGCATCATTCTGAATATATTATGTTTCTTCCCTTTTGCATTTGTTTTCTTAAATTATCTGGTTTTCATTATAGGTGGTAGATGTCGGTAGTAGGTAGGAGGTTGACCCTTTGGAACCATGAAATTCTTCTGAATTTAGTCACGATAGATGTTAGTTTCTGTGGTACGGTAAAATTTTATCAATTATTCGTCTTTAATTATGATTTATTATGTGTAGTTTTATGTTTTTGTTTTCTTCTTTTTTATAGTTAATGAGATGACAAGGAAGGTTTTAGTTGATGACATGATTTAGAGGTAGAAAGATATGGTGGAGGTCATGACATGGATGTATATTGGGCCTTGGTTATTTTCGGGCATATTGTATATGTATTTGGTTAGATGTATGGGTTGACTTACATTGAGGTTATGATGATTGAATTTTTTTTATATGACTCTAGATATATGATGGGTTTTTCATATATTTTTGTTTTAGTTTATTATATTTCATTTTTTTATTTATAGTTTTTTATTATTATTTTAAAAAAATCTGATTTAGCATTTGATTTATGTTACTACTGACAAAAACGTTATGTAAAAATGTTATGTGGTGGATAAAAGTAACCACCGATAATATTTTATATTGTTGTTTCTTTTATTTTATTTATATTTACCTCGGATATTTTTTTTAAAAATGATGTTAAATTAATAGAAAACTATCGCGAAATTCGTTAAAAATGAAACATAACAAAATCACCACAAAATAATAAAAACTCTAACTAAATGAAAAGTGACCTCGCAATACGTAGAAGTTTTTATAACCGCTACTAAATATAAAGGTGGTGGTTTAAACTGCCTCTAGATCATGAAAACCCAATGAAAATTACCCTTTTTAGAGTGACTTCGATAGCTATGAGGAAATGGTATGATATACCCAAATATTTGAAAAATAACTAATAATCCCAAGGGTATTAGGAGTATAAGATGCCGAAGGTAGAGTTTAATTCTGGCCTTCTAATGGAGAAATCTAACAGTGCTAAAAAAATTCTTCCCACTTGTGAAAGGAGAAAAATTAAGCATCCCATAAATTTCCTAAGGGGAGTGATGAAATGATTTTGGTGGGGAAAGTAAGGAAACATAGATAATAATTTCCAATAGGAGAAACCCACTAATGCGATTAAGGAATGGAATTCTCCATTAAATCCTCAACGCATTGTTCATTTCTACAAATATGAGTAACTAGGGTACTTTTCAAACGAATTCCCTAAGAAAATGGCTTTCAGAGGCAATCAACAACCACAATGGTAGTAAGGGTCATATTTTTCCATCGTAACCACTGAAATGAATCCCAATAATGATATGGTGGTAGTTATTCTAGTTATTCATTCAATAATAGTGAACATAGATTTTTATTCTGGTTCTATACATTCCTTCATATCATGAAAGTTTAGTAAAACTATTAAAAACAACACTATAAGGAATGTAAGTAAATAAGTTGATGAAAATGGAAAATGGTGAAATTATTGCATCCCATGTATATAACTCCTCCCCTATCACAATATGTGGGATGAACTTCCTAGAGAACCTTCTCATACTTTCATTGGTGGAATTTGATTTAATTATGGGAATGGATTGGATTTCCCTATATATAGTGAAAATAATTTTCCATGAGAAGGAAATCACTCTTCATATGGAGAATCGAGCCCAGATTTTGTAAAAGGGAAAGGAGGAGGATGAGTCTTCTTTAACACCATCATCTCAAGAATGAATATTACTTCCTTATGAGAAACTGCATGTATCTCAAATGATTGAGTCTAAGGAATGAACCATCCTTGAATAAATGCCTATTGTGAGGGAATACGCTGATGTGTTTCCTGAGGAAATTCTTGGTCTTCCTCTTAGATGAGAGGTTGAATTTTCATTTGAGATTTTACATGGGGCATTTCCAACATCCAAGACTTCATATAAGATGGATGTTATGGAACATAAGGAGTTAAAGAAACAATTATAGGATAATCTGAATAAAGGTTTTATATTCCCAAGTGCTTCACCATGGGGTGCACCTGTCCTCTTCATCACGAAGAAGGATGGGTCAATGCACATTTTCATTGATTATTGTGAGCTCAAAAAGATCACAATAAAGAAAAATTATCCTCTTCCATGGATTGATTAATTGTTCAATCACTTATGTAGAGCACAATAATTCTCTAAGATGGATCTTTTGTCAAGATATTATCACGTAAGGGTTAAAAAGAAACATATCCCCAAGACTACTATTTGAACAAAGTACGAGCACAATGAGTTCATAGTGATTCCATTTTCACTCACTAATGCTCCAACAATCTTAATGGATATAATGATTT
This sequence comes from Viscum album, assembly GCA_963277665.1. Lineage (NCBI taxonomy): Eukaryota > Viridiplantae > Streptophyta > Magnoliopsida > Santalales > Viscaceae > Viscum > Viscum album. The sequence continues at coordinate 23,559,632 of OY728133.1, read as the reverse complement.
GATTCTTTAGATATTAACTCGATAAATTTTTGGTAGTACTTATAGATAATATCCTAATATACTCCAAAATAAAAGAGGAGCATGAGGAGAATTTGAACACTATGCTAAATACCTTACAAAAGTAAAAGTTTTTTGCCACGTACGAGAAGTGTGAGTTATAGTTGAAGGAAGTATCATTCTTAGGGAATATCATCACAAGAAATTGTATATCTATGGATACTTTAAAGACAAAATCAATTTAAGGATATTATAAGACAACATATGTGATAGATATCCACAGTTTCCTTTAGTTAGTTGGGTATTATCGCCGATTTTTGAGATATTTATCTCAATTTGTAAACCCTCTTACAAAGTTTACTCAAAAGGGAGTCATGTTTTCTTGGAATGATGAATGTGAATAAAGATTCAATGAGTTAAAAAAGAGTCATATCACTACCCCTGTGCTCAAAAAACCCGAAAGTGTAGAATATTTCATATTATTCAGTGATACTTCATAGAAGGGATCAGTCTATGTGTTAATGAAAAAAAAACAAACTCATAGCATATGATTCATGGAAGTTGAAAGTTCACGAACAGATCTATCCATTGTATGATCTGGACTTAGATGCATTGATCTTCCCTTTGAAAATATTTGGGCATTTTCTTTTTGTGGATAAGTACGAAATATATATGGATCACAAAATTCTTGAATATATATTCACATAGAAAGAGATTAATATGCACCAATGAATGTGGTTAGAGTTGTCCAAGGACTATGACTTCTCATTTCACTGCCATCCTAGAAAAGAAAATAAAGTGTTGGATTCTCTATGTACAAAGGATCCAACAATTTTATCATTGATGAATATTGAGAAGGATCTAATCTTTGTATAATTATAGAGGTTGGACATGGGAATCATAAAGTAAGGGACACCATAAATCCTTTCACAAATTATTTCTCAACCTTCTCTTCTTGAAATGATCGAGGATGATCAAAAATATGGATTGGGAATTCAGAAGAAAGTGGAAACTATATAAAAATGGAAATCCCTAGATTTAAATGTTAATGAGGAAAAAATTGTGAGATTTGGACCAAGAATATGTTCTCCATAAAATCCTAAGTTAAAAAAGGAAGTATTGGATTATTCAAATAGTTGGAATTTCTCCATTCACCTAGGAGACATAAAGATGTATCAAGATATCTGAGAGTACTATTGGTGGGAAAACGTGAATTAAGATATCACTGAATATACATCAAAGTGTATGGTATATCAGTAATTGATTGCAGAAAGGCATAAGTATAAGTGGATGATGAAACCATTACCCATACCAATGTGGAAATAAAAAAACATCCCCATGGTCTCTGTCATTGGACTATTAAATAAATCCCAAGGAAATAATGATATCTCGGTTGTTGTGGATCATCTTACAAAGACTAAACACTTCATTATAATTCAAGAGGACTTCTAATTGGATCAACTTACCTGGATATACATCAGATACGTGTTAAGGCTACATGGAGTACCACTATCAATTATGTTCGATAGAGATCCAAGATTCAGATATATGTTTTGGAAAAGTCTCTATCATTCTCTAAACACTGAGTTGAACATCATTTCAGCTTATCACCTTCAAACTAAAGGCCAATATACGCAGAATATTCAAAAACATGAGGACATTTTGATATAATGCTTAATTGAATTCAAAGAAGAATGGGACCAATATCTTCCTATGGTTAACTTCTCTTACAACAAAAATTTTCACTCATGCTTCCAAATGGATCCCTATAAATCCCTTTATAGAAATAGGTGAATAACACCTACATGTTAGGATGAAGTTGGGCAACACAAACTTCTAGGTCTTGAAATGGTTGAGAAAATGGTTGAGAAGGTTAAAACCATTTAGAAGCACATCAAAGCTGCTCGGAGTCAACAGAAGAGATATTATAACAATCATCGATGAGCCCTAGAGTTTGATGTTAGAGGCATGGTATTCCTCCACATATCTCCATGGACAAAATTTATGATATTTGGGATGTAGGGAAAACTTTTTCCAAGATACATCGACACTTTTGAAATCTGTGATCACATCGAAGTGGTGGACTATCGACTAGCACTCCCATTAAACCTATCTCATGTACATGATGTATTCCATGTATCCCTATTAATAAAGTACATACTAGACCCCTAACATGTACTCAATCAAAGGTGATACTATCGTAGAATGAAATTTTTTATGACGAATAGCCAATGAATATCTTAGATCGTAGAAAAATGTTTCTATGAAATAAGACAATGCCCACAGTCAAAGTGTTGTGGAGAAACCATAATTTTGAAGAAGAAACCTAGGAACTAGAGGATGTGATAAAGAAGAGTTACCCTCATCTAGTTTAGTATGGGAAAATAAAATTTCTAGGGTGAAATTTTTTAATGGGGGAAGATTGTAATGACCCGAACTATTATAAATTAAATTCCATTTGCATTTTTATAAAATTTATTATTATATAATATAGTTATAGAAAACACATGCACTTATTTTGTTGTATTATTTCCAATTGGATTTAATTTACCATTAGGAATCATTACTGTTGATAATATATCTATTCAGTAGTAATCATATCATTAATATAAATATATTATTTTAAAAAAATCCAATTTTAGCAGACAAAGGAAGTTATGGCCTCAACCAGTAGGATCAAACCTTATGAAGCCCATTAATCAGAGTTTTTGTGGGATATAGAATTTCTAGTCTTTTACCTTGACCAATCCCAAGTTGAGATCCAATTACATAAGTTTGAGAGAAATCATTTAAAAGATAATTTCAATCTCATCAAAATCATGACCCAAACCATGTTCATCAAACTACCCTATGAAAGTCTCATCATCACATACTTTACCCTTAGGGAATTTTCTAGTGTTTTAAAGTGATATGTAACAAGACACTAGAATTATTAGTATGTATAAAATTTTTTATATAATAATTAATATATTTTCAGCCTATTATTGTTACATTATAAATAATGTTTATTTTGATTCAATAAAACAAAAATTGTACTTTTGGGTAATATTATAATTCAATTAAGAAATATTTTTTTGATGAATTAATGGATCTTTGAAATAAATAATATTTTAATAAAATATTATTATTAAATAAATTTTATTAAATATAAATGATTATATATTTTTTATGAAGTCAAATATAATTTTTATAAGGGTTTAAAAAAGTTATTGTCAAAAAACCTGTCATTTATAATAAATGTTGTTTTTTATTTTAAAAGTGGAAACTCAAATATTTATAAAATTAATTAGATAAAAATAATATTATGTTTTTAATCAGTGTGTATAAATTATCTAATGGTAAATTTTTCAAAATTTTATGAGGCAACCAAATTTTCAGGTAAAAATTAAATACCGTATAAATATACTTTCTGTTTTATGACATCAAAGTGACCTAAAGTGATGTTTAAAGTAATATAAATAGTATAAAAGACCAAATATATGTTTTTACATCAAAATGATGTAATTTTAAGTTTTATTTATTTATTTTTTAAGGTCTTCATGAATCCTCCAAGACTTGTAATATATTTTAAGATTTTAAAATCATTTTTTTAAGAGTGTGACCCACCTCCACATCACCAAGTGTAATATTTTAATAATTTACACCCTTGAAATTATAAAAAAATAAAAATCACTCCCCTTTGGTATAAACCATGGGAAAAACCATCAGATGGTTTGTGTTTTTGGAAATTTTATTCTGTAAAATCCAAAACCAAAATAATAAACAAATCTCCATCTTTTCTAATATAAACCCACTAAAGCTCACATTTCTCTTCACTAAAACTAATTTTATCACAACATTAGTCTTCCCTAAACTCTCTATATTCCTCCCAAGGCTCCCCCAGTCTTTCAAGAATTCCCTCTAAAACAATTGTAGTCACACACTGAAGTAAGGGATCTTTGAGTCTCCAATTTTATCAAGCACTCCTTTTATGTTATGCATTTTACATTTCACTTTCTTATGATGGGACATGATATTAAATATTCCCATTACTTTCAATTTCATGTATTAGTTATGATATATTCATTTCACTATCATTAATTCTCCCATGATCCTTTATGTATAGTTGTTACCATGCTGTAATTTCTTAAGGATTCTTTTCTCTATTCATGTTTCTTCATTACCTTGTACCTTCTATTTCAAAATTTATAATGTTGGGATATGATTTCCCATGTAACTATTAATTACCATTTGGTTTTAAAAATAATAATAGACCCCTTTATCTCTAATCAACCATTTTTATTAATTTTTAAGTAACGTCATTACCCTACTGAAATTTCACCATGGTTTCCCATGAAAAAACAACAATGTCGTGAATACCATACCAATTATTGTATCAGGTGTATTAAACATTATACACATTAACTTTTTGATTTGGTACTTACATGTATTATATTAACATTCCTTGATAATGAAATAAATTATAATGATTAATTAATCCATGTCATACGATCTATGTGTCACACATAAGCATGAGAATGAAATGATTATGACAGGTGTGCCCAAATAACACTCCAATGCACTAGGTAATGTTTAGTATCATGATATTTCATTTTGGGATAGGTTTATTCCTCATTTTGTTATGGGAATTTTTCCAGCATGAATTATTATTAGTTTATCCTTGACCTATGTTCATGATTTAGTGTTTTAAGTTGTTGTCACATTTCCAATGTTATGATTATCGTTCTATATCATAACGTATTATTCATGTTCCTTTATGTTCCTAATTGATATGTAGAATGTCTAACATATATCAATTATGCCATGTTTACTCCCTTAGTAATCTTAATATATCACCCCATTCTTATGTATTACCCTTGGATATCCCAGTCAGTTTTAAATTTGAAGGATTATTTTGAGCATGTTAATGAAGTATTGAATAAAGATGTTGTATTGCCTATTTTATGTTGTCATGTAATGTACCTAATTTCCAAATACACTAGATTTATAAATATTTTGAGTGTATTAAGTGTACTTTTATGTAATAAATCAAGTATTGATGTGTAATAAAGAAAAGGGTTGCTATAATTGGTTCTCTAGGAGGTGGAGTTATAGGTGGAAGTTGCTATGATTTTCATCCACCACTACCACCCCCATGTGGTCAATGCTTGGCATAGGGAAATAGAATCCTGGGATGTTTCTAGATATTAGTCAAAGATGGTTAGAACTAGGTATTACCCAACATTATTCAAGTTAAAATATATTTCTACTCTTCACTGGATCCCATACACATAGATACCATCATGATCCATTATTTAATTATTACATCTCCTGTTAGAGATCTAGAAATTTTGGTATAGCCTTTATCCAAACCTATGTGGTTGGAAACTCTTATTGGAAGAGGTCAAACACTTAACCATATATTTTGATCATGTGAGATTTCACTTATTGGAGAGAGTTTTTTTGGGATCTTATAGTGGTTGGGATGAATCCCTACAACATCATCCTTGGTATAGAAAAGTTATCTTATGTTTATTCATGAATAGACTACTACATTCAAAGAGTGATTTGTTTTCAATATAATTGGATAAACTTTTACTTCATAATGGAATGGAGCCTTCATTCTAGATTAATAAATCATGTGTGAAAGAAGTTTCAACTGACCATGCATTGGTTAGAAATTTTGTCCCTATGTGTTCTAGATGATTCAAATGATTAGCTTCCTACAACAATTGGGGGGTATATAAAAGTTTTACTAGAGGATGTTTCAATAATTCCTTTGGAATATCAACTTGTGTATTTATCTACACCCTAGGACCCCTATAATTTCTTCTATATCATATTATATGTCCCATGCAGAGCTCAAAGATATGATAATGTAGCTAGAGGATCTTTTATATAAATGGTTTATCAGACCCAGTGGTTCCCACTAGGGAGCTCCTATGTTGTTCATTAAGAAGTTAGATATAAGATTATGGATTTGAATTAAAAATCACTTTCCAAATCATTTTCCTATTAAAAAAATACTATAAATTTACGATTAATAAACTCTTTGACCAATTAAAAAGGAAGAATTGGTTTTCTAAGACCAATCTTAGGTTTGTTGATCACGAGTTTCAGGTTCACAAATAGGATATCCTAAAGTTGGTATTCCAATTTCACTATAGAAATTATGAGTTTCTATTTATTCCCTTCAACATGATGAATATCCCATATGTTTTTTTCCATTAGGATTTGAGACTTGTATGAGATTATTCATTATAGTTTGATTATGGGGGGTTTAAGGCTTCTCTAAATCCCTCACATCAAGTTTTCCATTTGGTTAGTATTCCCAAGAAACACCCAATGGTTCCTATATCCATAACTAGTTATGAACCTACATTCTAAATTAATGTCGTCCTTTGGGGTTTCATGAAAAACAATGTTTAGGAACACACATTGGTCAATATGATGGGTGGTTAGGCTCATCATACCCTTGGGGTGAATTTTTTCCTATTCAAGGACTCTCTTATAAATTTAACATATGTTTATGAAATCCTTCCCATACCTCGATATGGGATGGGTTACACATATGTCAATGACTTGATTATGAACAAGTATCGATAGAAACAATGGAATGTATATCATGGGCTCTCTATCTCTCTCTTATTTATTTATGATGCTTTAGGCTATGGCCATGTTTGATCAATCTAGAGTCTATTATCGTCCAGGGAGGTGGTTGGTGTCTCGGTGATGAGATTTAAACTATATGAGGCATCATACATATATTATGAAAACATGAATCAAAACCCAAGTAGTTCATTTTGAATATTTTAATTCCGTGTGACTGGACCCATACATGCATTTTAACATCATGCGGTAAGGATGTGAATAGTGGGATTGGACATTAGTGAGGCATTATATGTATCCAGTTTGAGATAGGAATCGGAGTATATGTAGTTCTTATAATGAGTTTTTCTATTGTGAGAGATAATAAAATAAATTCCCTATGTGGGACTTATGTATATAAGACTGCACTATATTTATTCATTTGGAATCTATCCCTTTGCACAGATATGGGATGTAATCAGACTTACATCCCAATGATTTCCCCACTCTAGTGAAATTATCAATAGGATTTTGAGACAATCATCATAGGAATCTAATCCAATGTGATCTATGCTCAATGAGAGAAACAAGAGATAGTGGTAGATTGGACACATTACATGAGAGTGTATCTATACAGGTCTTACACATTATTTTCCCTTTGAGGGGTATGTTTTACCATCTCAAGGATGAAATGGTATGGAGCTCTGGCCTTAGTACAACATCCTATGTATCTTCTTTTATAATAGGAATTTGAGTCATCATATTTCAGAACGAACCCCAAATCATTGATGGGTTTGAGGTACTTGAGGTCATGATTGAGGATTATACTTAAAACAATGCCCATGTATGACCCCACTTCTCATCTATTGATGGATGAGGAAGAATATCAGACCTATGTGAGAATTTTTTCCCCCTAAGTCAAGAATACTTGGGACATGAAGGTACATACAATGAAGTGGATTCCCATTATATCTTGATCCGCTTGAAGGCATCCTATATATACCAAATATAGTGGGAATCAGAGTTCTCGTAGTTCATTTGTCCTTCAACCCACTGAAGGTCTAATTTGGATGATCATGGTTGGGGACATTATCATTATCCCCAAGGTTTCATGAATGTTAGGGACCTATTTTTGTATTAATTACCTTTTTTTCAGGGCTTACACACTAAGTATTATCTTTTATTGGGAACATGATATATTTTGTTGGTAATTGGGGCTTATCCACTGATGTTTCCCATTAACACACTCATTATTAATCTTATAACGAATAAAAGATATGTGGTAACCACAAAAGGTTTGTCTGAGAGAATGAAATTGGTAGAGTCTCATGAGTGCATAAACCTATATCTTCAAGTAATCATTCCTTATAAAAGGGGCATGTAGCTTAAGGTTCGTGGTTGGGTTCCACATGGTATGAGTCCAAATGGGTATGTCGGACAAATTCGACATGCCAAAAGTGGTATTCCTAACATGTCTTGGATGCTTGTTGGTCATGCCTCGATTGTATGGCCAACGTATTTTGTATGTTAATGTATTAGTCTAGACACATCCAATGGTGTATGCCCAGCAAGATCACGATGCCTTGCATCACCTAAGTTTTCATTTATACAATCTTCCAAATGACTAAAATGGATATCAGTAGGGCCTTTTCATGATCAATTGATTTGTCTCAGATGCCTTAATATTATTGAAGTTGTTATTTCCAATACACTTGGCATAATTAAATAGTAAATTTATGGGGACTTGTGGATGATTTAATTAGACATGACTATATGCTAATGTATGATCAATTGGACTCATCTCTGGGATGTCATGAGACAATTCAGACATGTTTATGGGAACCGTATGATCATGTCGACATGTCAATTACTCCTTCACAAGATCAAATTGAATTTCCTTTGATGTATTCACATAACCAAGGTGGAAAATTTTAAGGTTCCTCAGATGATTGGAATGAATTTTACTAGGCATGTCGAGTGATAATGCAGACATGTTAGGGGAGTTTTCACCTAATCACAAGGCTTGTCCTTGGGTCATTGCATAACAATGGTGACATGTTAAGCGGCTATCGTGAGATCAATATGACTTTTCTGAGGCATGTCTCATGATCAAATTGACACATCCAAACATTCCTGATGACATTTTGAGTCTCATGAGAAATATTGAAATCACAGTCCCTTAAACTATTCATGTGGTGGGGTCTTGCGGATATTTTTAGAATATCATGCTTGTTTGAGTACGATAACTGCACGTCCTAAGGGATTGTTCCCTAAGAATGGATGGATGATCATATTCTAAAGAAGAGGGATGCATGGCCATGGAAGAGTCTTCCCATGAATTCTCCACATAGTTGAGGCTGTATATAGACTAGAGAATATTTGTATTATGGATTCACATGAAGATCTATCATTCATGTGATTCGCATGATCATAATGTGGTCTTGTGAGTAGTGTTGTTTATCATTTAAATTACATTAAAATGGTGTCTATGAGGATGTTTCATGTCGATTTAGTCACTTCCAAGGCTGCATGGATACATCATGAGACATGTAGGATTCTTCCACTAGACTAATAGGAAGAATTGGGGGCTATTTTCCATAACTATCAAGTTTAGGGGTGGAATCCCACATTATCACAAGTTCATGATAATGTCTTGTGCTATATATGGTTCTCATGAGGCTTATTCATTCATGCGATTTTAATGAAATCCAAATGGGGTCTTGTGATGGTCTATACAATCATGCTAAGGACCCTTGGGGGTGTTTGTAGGCCAAGAAAACCATGAACAAGGTTGTATGTAATTACCATGAGACAAACATGCTAATGGTATTTATGAGATTGGGGTTTGTCATGTTCATTGGTGTATACATAAGATCACCATCATGGGTGAAACATGAATTACATGTCCTATATTATCACATCTCATGAGGTTCCATCACTTATGCGATCACTTGTTCCATGTGAAGGCCCTTCATGATTTTTTGCAGACAAGTGAAATGGGTGCACATCCTAATTCTTGTTCCATGAGGCTGAGTGAGGAACCTCAAAATATCTAGGATGTTTCTTCTTATCTCAGCAAGAAAATGATTCATTTTTCAAGACTTCAGCCCATACATCACATGATCTCTGAGGTATAACATGAAAGACTCATGGACATGTGTTGAAGCCTCTTGTTAGAGTTGAATGCATGGAAAAGGACTTGGATCAAAGAATATCGACCAAAAATTTTTAATGGGATTCAGACTCTAAGTATATTTTTTTCAAAACAAGGTACATTCAGGGTATTTCACACTAAATCTATTTCTTTTGGGTCATGTTGTAGCACCATGAAACTGGGATCTTACAATGTCGCAAGGTGCATGTCCACAGGTGTGTGCCTTCAGATACCAGCTTGAGTATGATGTATGTATAAGGGTATGTCAAGCTTTAAAAAATATAATTTCCAAGGGGAGACTCTATTTTTATAGGTTATTTTCATAGTATTATCCAGTCATGGGATCAAGTGATCCTATGAGGATCACATGATGGGTTCCCGTGACGACATCCTGTGACTAGTTCTTACGAGAGGGGAATCAGTTTTTACCTAGAGAAGAACTCCAGAAATGGTGGAAAATGTGTTTTGTTCCTCCACCCTCATTAATTTTCAGAGTCACATTTTATTCCCACCTTTTGTGTCTTTTTTATTATTTGGATTAGGTTATTTATAGGTGAGGTCGACCTGAGGGTGGTGCCACCTTCCATGGGGAGGATTCTACGTGCACCAGGTGTTGTGGTGGAAGATTTTTTTTTTATAATCTTACCCTAATTTGTCTTACACAATGTCACGTGATCTAATAAATCCAAATTAATTCAGAGAAAAAAAATATATTGAGGGCGTTGAAAGGGATCACAGATATAAATCTCTTGTGATGCCTTATTGGTTGTCCTCACTTCGATCACGTGATCAAAGGAAGATCAAGTGATGGCTTTGAGCACTGGTGGGAGATCTCATCATATGAAACTATTGTTTTCAAATGGAGTCTCATGATGGCTCATTCTGATTGTTTCAAGCTTTTATAACTATTATTTAAGTACATTATGGGGTGGTGGTATCAAGTTGATGTCGGGTGAGTCTTGTGAAGTTGAAATAGGGAGTTTGTGAGGTTGAAGAGGAGGTCTCACACTATGTCAAATTGATTTGAATTTTTGTTTCACGGGATTGACCAATTATAAACTCACGACGCATGGGACTATAATGGATGGATGAGATCAGAAGAAGTTTTGATTAGATGGTTCAGATTTTAGGGAGGCATGATTGGACGATCACGATTTAAGCATCAAAAATAAAATCCTATCCCACATCGAAACCTCGGTTGTGCCTCCATTTAGTTTATAATTCATTACATGAATTAAATTTGTAAAATCGGAATAGGGTTAAACACTCATACCACATGCATCACCTTTACCCAAGCTTTGGCCCTATGATCTTTTCACCCACAGTATTCCCATCTTCAGCCTCCCACACCACAGGCCCTAGACATGAGCATGCTCGCTTCTTACAGGAGCTATTCTCCCTCAGTCATTCACTGGATGGCCTAGGATGAATCTCACTGGGTGTCTTCAACCCTTGGTTCCACATGGAATTGTGGTCGAGTTGGTCTAACTGGTTAGTTTCTAGCCATAATTTTTGGAAAATTCAAGTAATAAAACTTTTAACTACTACGAATAAAATTCTATGTATAATATAAGGGTAAATATTTTATCTCTACTATATCCAAACCCATTTTTCAAGGATTCTATGAACGATTTTTCTTCATATAGACTTTAAACTTCTGAAATATTTAATGGAAAATTATTATATGCACATTTATGGGTGCCAACAGTGTTCATGGGCCTCATGAACCAGATCATTCATCCCTTCTTAGATAGGTTTATAATGGTCTTAATTGAATATATGCTTGTCTATGTAGTTTCATAGGAGGAGAACTTTGTGCATCTAAAGACTTTTCTATGATTTCCTTTATTTCAACAACTATTTTGTAATATCCTAAAGTTTTATTCTTTGATCTGAGAGGTATACCTCTTGAATCACATCATCTCTATGTGTGGAGTAGATATGGACTGAGAAAATAATAATGAAATTATTTCTTAGACCCAAGGGTGTTTTTGAGGTGGGGATAATGTTATCCTCATTAAAGGATGGATGGTGGTACCATTCATAATATATTATGAGGTATTAAGGGATTAATAAACTTCCCCCTTAGTGGTATATCCATGTGTGATGAAGATGTAACATGACCAGAGGTGTCCACTTTGGTGTCTAGGAGTGTTGTTGATTTTATCTTATGTTGCCTCACCTATTAGCATGTGAAGATTGGGAACCATGATCCAATGGGTTTTTCCCACCCCCTTGATGTTCTACAATGTAAGTGGGATGTTAAATAAATTGCATTTAGGACAGGACTTCCTTGTTCACTGAAGGTTCATGGTGAAATTATGGTAACCATTGACCAACTAACCAAGTTGTACCACTTACTTCCTATTCAGGAGAAGATTTTGATGGAAATTTTGGGATTCTTCTATATAGATAAGATAGTTCTACTACATAAAATTCCTTCAACTATCATTTTTGATCAGGATTCTAATTTCATGTAATGGTTGTGGAGGATCTTGAATAAGGCATTTATGGATCAATTTCAGATAACTACAACATTCCACTATCTAACTGATGGGATTGTTTAGATAAATATTCAAGTTATGAAAGATATTTTGAGGTCTTAACTGATAGATTTTGTCCAATGAAAATAAGATTGCTAACTATTGGTAGATTTCATGTAAAAAAACAACAACTACCCCACTATCAACATAACCCCATTAAATGGACTATATTTGAGACGTTATATACCACCCTTGCACTAGAAAAATATCACCAAGTAAAGTCAATAATGGAGAAATGTGGGTGATACAAGAGTACATAATTATAGATAATAGGTATCATAAATCCCTAACAGGGCAATGATGAAGGTCTTTGATGTTTTAGGAGAGAGATCATATGTTTGGTTAGGGAAGAAAACTATCCCTAAGGTTTATTGGATCATTCCATATCCTATGTAGAGTGGGAGAGGTTGCTTAACACTAATTTATACCTTCATAGTTGGACCATATGAACAATATATTCTATGTGTCATAATTGTGTTGGTATTTCATTATCTGTTACATGTCATAAACTAGGAAGAGCTATACATCATGGTCAATTTATCCTTCTTGTTGTACATGGTAGTGAATTAGGATTCATAGGAGAGGAACTTTTAAATTTGGATAACACCTTTTGTGAGAGTGTTATGAAAGAATGGAAACCTTAATGATATATTTTGCGTATATGAGGGTCAGATATTGGCTTAGTACCCTCACCTTTTGGAGAAGTTTTGGATTTTCAGGATGAAAATCCTTGAATGTGGGGAGAATGTAATAGCCTGGATTTGGTATCTTTAATCCTTTATTAATTATTGATTTTGAAGGTCCATGTATATAGTGGTGTTTTATTTCTATCACTATGATTATGATCGATGTACCATGTAATTATAGATTAAAGTGTGATGTATTCTTTTCCATTGTATTTATCATATAGACAAAGCATTGGTTGTGGTGGTGGACACTATTTCATTCTGAAAATAAAGAATTTCTAGTTTATTGGGAACATAATATATTAAATTTTGACACCCTTTTTCATAATAAAATAGGTTTCATCCACAAAAAGTTATAAGAGTTGATCATAGTTAAATGGGATTTTTGAGGGGGTTTTATCATGTTATGCATTTTAGGTCTTGTTTGATCAAGGACATATTGTGATGTGGTAATATAGAATGCACACTGATTTTGGTACGACTTTGGTTCATTGTGGAAAAACATGAAGTGTCAAACCATGAGGGGGACAAAATATGTTTTTATTATAAATAGTGGTCAACCCCTCTCTCAATTTAAGTTTTCTCTTCCTTCAATAACCTTTTATCTTGTCGTGGTGTGTTTCTCAAGCCCTAGTCACTTAGATGACAAATCAACCAGCAGTGATCATGTAGAGATTCCTTGGTGATTCTAGAGTGTGAATTTATGAATCATATATAGATAAAATCTAAGATAAGACCCTTTTATTATCTCATATTCCTTTATCACATGATATACTTGTAAAATATTTCTGTTGTTTTTTAATTATTTACTTATTATATCACTATCACATAACTATATGGATCTCTATGAGAATATATATTTTTAGGAATAAACCATTGTTTATTAGTTTCTAAAAATTAATATCTTGTTTCAAAATATTTTTACTACATCTTTTATTCTTGCAATTTTTTAATTGAGTGAAATAAATCGGCCCTTACGATGATGGGTTACAACATTTGTGATCAACATTGGAGATGAGACAGTGAGATGATAACACAAGATGGAAATTATTAGAGTTGTGTGACTGTACTATGTACTGTCTCATTTTGGTATGGATAGAATTTTCAAACCATAAATAATGTGAATTTTTAATCTCCTCATCCTTTAATAGGTAGGATCACACTACAACACAATATATTGCATCATGAACACCCCTTTCTAGTGGTGAAAGCACTTGGAGTTCACCATATAGAGAGATTGTCAGTTTGAGTTAATGAAATATAAGGAGTGTGGAGTTTTTATGGTTATATATACAATGGATAGGTGATATATAAAATGATAATATAGTGGTTACAATATGTTTAAGGATACTACAAACTTATATGTTGTCTGAGGAATGCTCGTTGACCGATGGGTCAGGTGATGCAACATGATAGTATAGCTCATATCAAAATTTTATTGGTCCCTATGGAGAATAATTGGTCTATCATAATCCCTTCATGGACATTTAAATATATTTTCATTCTTATATCAGATTAGGGCGAGTAGATAGCCTATCCTGGTCTTTTTCTTCTTAAAGTGTGATGGTGTTATCCTTTAAGAAACGTGTGGTCAGTTACATTATTTTTTAGGTAATTTTAGTATTTATCTCCATAGTTTTGATAAATTTGTTTCAGTGTGATGAGTTTTAATACCCAATATCATCCTATAATAGGTAAACATTACATCCCTAGACTATTTCCCAATACACATCCTTTTCTTTTATCATTATTATATAAATAGTTCATGGTTATATTTACAAGTAAAATTTTTAATTTTAAAATTTTAATTAGATAAAATGGATATAATTTGTGTTTTTATAAGGTAAAATTTATCTTAGAGTGAATATTTGGGATTTTAAAAATTAGTTTATTTTTGGGTGAATAAATAAAAATGCCAATTTTTTAAAAAGTGTCATTTATTTTCATTTGATCAAGAAGTTCAAAAGTATCATTACATTTTTCATTTCTTTTTAAATTTAAATAATTTACCTCTTATTAAACATAATCTGATTAATTCTATAGGAATAAAAATTATATTTGGTTTTGGTATAATATTATTTTTATTCTTAGAAACACATTTTTTTAAAAAAAGGAATCTGTTTTTCGTTGCATTTTTCATAATTATATTAAAATTAATTTCAAACACTTCTAAAAATTAATTACTAAAACTAAATCTAAAATTTTGAATCCTTAAGTTCATATTTATAAATTATTTTTATTTTATTTTTGGTATTATGAATAGTAACCTTAGTAAAAATGGTTTCACCATTGTAAAGGGGGAAACATGTTAATTAAGGTTAAACCTTATGATAGAGTCATAAAATTTTATCATAATTATTATTAGATGATGGAATTTTTAACATTATCACCTTATCTTCCAAATATAATTGTTTAAGTTCCACTTATCTATGAGTAACAAACTTATAATATTTAAAATTTAAGAATAATTACATATCTTCCACTAAACTCAATTAAAAAATGACACATCCTATTATATCTTCTTCACAACACTTGATACATTTTTCTAGATAAATATGTTCCTAAATAACTATCTCAAAATCCATCCCCACATCCGATTTGTCTTTTTATCACAAAAAAATCCACATCAAGAAGGTTTAAGGTGTAATCAGAAAAAGGTTTCTCAAAGAACATGTATAACTCTTAGCTGAGTGTTTTCATGTTTCTTTATTCTTTCACCTCCTTCAAATATTCTATAAAAATTATGATATGATAACATAAATACATTTAATATAACTAAAATTTATTATTCTTAACTATTTTTCTTTAATTTTTCCATCATATAAAAAATAAAAAATCACTCATGCGTACGTATGACCTACCGTCTCCACATAGCGGTGTAATCTATTTTTCATCTACACTTTAAATATATGGTTGTAGAGATAAAACTAATAAATATATATGTTATTTATCCCATAGTTATTTTTCTATATATATAATATATCATCTACCTTTTTACCCTTCCATCCATTAAAAAATGATAAGGTCGCTTGTGTGTCCGTGTGGACTCCCACCTCCACAAAGAAACATGATTTATTTGTCAAGTCTACATTTCATGGATGATTATAAAATTGTATATAGTGTATAAAAATTATAAGTATTTCATGATTAATATTCTATAGTTAATGGAACCATAACCTCTTTGATCATATTCAATGAAACAATATAATTTTGAGGTAATAAACTGAAGGACCCAAAAATGTCCAACATGAACATAATTGATTTCCTAACTATATAAAAATAATTGAAATAAAATGTATTATCAAAATTGAATAAACATGAATCATATTATTAATAAATTATAAAATTAATATAATTTTATTATACAAGAGTTAAATTGTGTATGTATCAAGTCAGACTCGAGGTAATGGTTTATTCTACAATCTCATTTTTTATTCCTGATTGTTTAGATTTAAACTTACATTGAATGAAATTATAAGATATTTATCTTTTAAACTACATATATTTTTTCATCCTATATTTATCTATTGAGTTTACATTTTTTGCTTTCATTTTTCTCTCTTTAGTACTTAAAATAATTAATAAAATATTTTCATTGAAAACCATCCATACTTATTCTTTTGGCTAGAAAACTATTCCTATATATCCATATTCTCTTTAATATTTTTAGGAATGTTTTTAATATTATCCAATGATTTTTTAAGGTCATTAATTTCATTATCATTTTTTGAAAGGAATATTGTTATTGTTTTCCAAACATGGTACATTTTATTTTTTATCAAATGTTATAAGGGAATATTTTTATTAACATTTAATGAATTAACAAATTTTCCCTCAATTATAAATATTATTTTATTTGAAGATTCATTTAAAATTTTCCATGGTTATTTAAAAATAAAGGAATTTTATTAATATTTTGGAAACATTTATCTAAAATGTTATCAAAATAATTGGATATTGTTCCCATGTTTTCAAAAAAATGCTTGAATGTTTTTTTAAATATATTTTAATCTATGTAAAAATATTTTTATTATTATTACTCATTACTAGGTATATACTCTAATGATTCCATCCAAATTATTTATCTAGATATATTATGATCGTGTTTTTCTATTTATTGACTAAGAAAGATATTAACTTATCGCAAGCTAGTTTTCTTATACAAATGTTTGTGTTGATTATGTGTTAAATTATTACTAATTTATTTCATATGATGAAAGAATTAGACATAGTAAGTTGTGGTATGGGGTTATTATAGCCTATAGATGCATTGGTAGGTCTAATGAGACAAACTAGATTGGGTATTTTGCATATCCATAACCTATTTATGTATGGTGCCTTGGAAAGAGTCCATAATTATAATATTATGATGTCTGGTATTATGAATTATATCATTATGAAACTAGTTATTATTTTCCTTTTGATTATTTGTGTTGTTATGTATTCCATGAATATATTCCCCTTTTATAATATTAGTTATATGGAATATTTGATCATTTTTTATCTATTCCATATTATTCAGGATTTATTTATTCTATAATAGCTTATATTGTACATTATTCTTTACTGGGCATATGAGCTCACAGATTATTATGCTTTCCTTTTCCTAGGATACTAAGAAGAGATCTGTGAATGATTTTTGGGACATACTAGAATAAATAATAATTTATCCCTATAATTTTAAACTGTTTTTCATGTTTTCAAATGTAATGTGAGAATCGTGTATGTTTATAGTCTCTCAAGACTAATAAAATATTTGATCCTTCAAGATATAATATCTTGTATCTTGCACCAATGTAGTAAGATAACCACTAACTCTAGGTTACCATATTCAGGGGGGTACAATTGGTTTTAGAGTAAGTTTAGTTTAAACCTTGGGAACTAGATTTATGGAAAACATATATTAGAGAACATAACCCTATGAAAGAAACTAGGGAAAATTATAAGTATATGATAATATCATGATTTTTTTAATGGAATATATTTTGTGGTTTCTTATAAATGACATCCCTATCAGGATACTGTAATGCAGATATAGTCATAGCATAGATGCTACGTAATGAACCAACTCGATTTGATCAAACACATAACCCAAGATAGCACGCCACAAGGGAGAATCCTTAAGTAAAAAAATAGTATCATATATAACAAAAGAAATACAAAATTACATAGTGGAAGAAATATTACATATCCATGAGATATACAATGTCAATCCTAATAGATAACTTGGAAGTGAACCAAGAAAATACAAAGCTGAAACTCTACGTGACCATATGTAACCACGAAACCATCCCACTAAGAAGATAATGACACATAATATAACACATAAAACTACATAGATCCCTTAACTTTTATTATTTCCAAAAAACCACATCTACAAACATCCAAAATAAAAAGAAGGATGTGAGCACAAATCTTAGTAGGATTTCACAAAAGAATCTATAAAAATTATAAAATCAAGAAAAAATTGAGCTACACTTTAAAACAAATCCATTATATAAAGAATTTACATTAATATTGTTTTTATATTAAAGAACCATTGGATATCATTAAATAATTCCACATCCTCATAAAATATTAAAATGAAATATACATGAAAGAAAGCAGGTGATCATAAGAAAAACCTTCCATGGATAAACCATAATATAAACATGTGACTAATTGGTCATGAAATATACAATCATGTGTAAAAATAATTATAAATAAAAAAGAACAATATTGAGGATCTAGAATATAGTAATTTGTACTAGTACTAAAAAGAAATCACTTGGCTAGGAATAAAATGAATCCAACTGATATCGAGTCATACCTTAGTTTTCGATACGGCAACTATATTGGTGTTACACACACTCTAAAGTGACATGTCCATTTCCTAATACACTCAAGGTTCCCAATGTGATATGATTTTCAAACAAAACATTGTAAAAACATTATCACATATTAGAAAAAAATTTCACCATGAATCCTTCATGATACCATGCTTGAAACCCCATTTTAAAACCAAAACCTCCTTAAAGGAATTTCAACAACACATCGTGTGTCCCAAAAACGATTTCAAAGAAAATCCCTTTAAAAAATTTATTTCACAAAGGAAATAAAATTTAATATCAGATCCATCCATTTCATAATACAAACAAATGGAATTTATAAAATAACATTATAAACCCATGAAATATAGCATATTAAAATAGAAATTAACATCATGATTAGAGAGGAATCACCAAGGAATGATCTTCCAAAGCTTAGGGTTTTTTCTGATCAATGAGGGGATTCAATGCCTTCAAAAGTCTCTCATGGGTGCCTCGGTTTGATGGAGAAAATTGTTAAAATAATAGTTCCAAAGGGAGCCTTGTCATGTATATTCAGTCTGTAAAATACAACACCACAGTGAGGCCTATAGGATTATACTGCTAAGCTGACAGACCATTCCATAGAACCCATATCCATACACAACCACCCCCATAAAAATAGACTCTAGAAACTATGACACAAAACTCATATAGATCCACTTCTCCAAGAGAAGGTCTCCGAAATAACCAAATACATCACACTACGATGTCACTAAAACACCCAATCACCCCTATGTAATAGTTATAATAAATAATGTATCCATTCCTATATTAGTAGTGGCTCTAAAAAAACTCTATGATACAACCTTGTTTCCAGGATGTAGAGCTTAATTGCATAGAAGGACTACACTACAACTAGGTGACCACAACATAACTATGACACATATTGAAGTAGCTCTAAAAATCACCTCCTGAGACTCTATTCCACAGCCTATTGGTCCACACCATAGTGATACCACTCCATGAAAAAACCTATACCCCCCATGGTGCATTCTCCAACAAAATTATAGAGTAGACTGAGTTGCACCTCTAAAACCATCAGAACTCAAAGTAATAACTCTTAAACCATAAAATATTATACCAAACCCCAGTGAGATTTATAATTCTCCTCAAAATTAAATATTTATACCCCCATAAAGTTGTTAAGATTTTATACTCATAAAAATATAAGGAAATTTCTACCTCACCAATGATTCCCAATCCCGTGTCTTATGGCTATCCCATCCTCACTACCACCGTACACACACCAAAGTAATAATTTTACTGTGTAAAACCTTATCCTTGAAATCCATAATCTGATATTTTTGTAAACCACATTGCTATCAACATCAAGATAAATATCCTCCCATTTAATCACATGGGAATAGTTTTTTTGATACCTCATCAACTGGGAAACATGAAACATGTCATCAATTGACATCAAGAGAGATTTAAATTCCAACTAATACGCTACCTTTATAATTCATTCAAAAATATAAAAGGGTAAAATAAACCTCAGTGCCTACTAACTCTGCTTACCCAACTGAAGTTGTCATAGTAGAGGAAAAACACTAAGAAAGACCTAATCACCAGCCTAAAATTCTAGAAGTCGGATATAATTATTCAAAAATGATTTTTTATGACTCTATACCATTAAACATGACTTATGGATCCAATATACCTTTTCTTCATCTACTAAATAGGGATTGATCTAACTAAGGACTACTCTCCCAACTCTTCCTAGCACAAGGGAGATCTAAATGGACTCCCACACAATTCTTAAAAGGTTCAATTTAAATTGAATATTTCTAACTATTATTATAGGAAAATTAAACTAAGGGAAGATACTTTTCTTAGAAACAACCAAAGTTAAGAACACATGCTTGAAGAATATCCTCAAGAACCTAAATATCTCTCTCTACTTTCCCCCATTCCTATAGATGATATGTCATTCTCAACATTAACTAAGAACCCATCACCTCCTCCAAGATGCTTCAAAACTAATCTGGGATCCTCATGTCCTTGTTATGAATAATTTTAGAGGAAATCAAATGATGTTTCAAAACCTATCAGATGTAAAAGTTCCTAAATAGTTCCACTTTCATCATATCCTTAATAGGGATGAAATAAGATGATATCATAAGTCAAAAAATGATCACACAAATCATATCCCTCGCAGTAGGAGTCCATGTAAATATAATGACAATGTACATAGAAATATCATCCCAATTCCATACTAGTATGGGTATATTTCACAATAAACCAGTTGGTATCTAGTGCTCTAATATAATTTTCTACAAGTAAGGTACTATGACACGAAATCTAAAATCTATGGCCCCATCCCTGATTACGAATACTGATGTCTCAAATCATGATATAGCTTAATATTCCCAATGTTTATAGAACAAAAAGACAAGTTTACATTATCCATTGTATCTTGCCGCAGAGATATCAGAAAGACAAACCTACCTCAGAAAGACAACGTGCCAACTGGGGACCAAGACCACTCACCTGAGGTCTCCCAGCCATGTAGGATTTTACCAATGAACTGTAAATCGATGTATGAATCATTATCAATATTAATCCACTCATAAATTGATGATTCATCCTTCACTAAAGCTAAGAAAACCTACCCAACGGCCTCTTCTACTCCCAAGCTGAACAAACTCATCAAACACCACTCCTCTACAGATTCCTTTATGTCTTAAGTTAGTAATTTCGTGATCAATACAATAACAACCATGTTTTATTTCCTAGGAGTGTAAGAAATATCAAAATCAAAATTATGTAAATACTCAACCTATAATATTTTTCACAAGTTAAGATCCCTTTGTGTAAAAATGTACTTCATGATTTTATGATTAGGATATACCATAAACTTCTCCCCAAAGAGTTAGTGAATCCACATTTTGATTGCATGTATAACTATTTCCAAATTAATGTCAAGGGTAGGGTTTTTCTTCTCATTAGGGATTAATTAAAAAAATACATATGCCACCACATTTTTCTCATTAATCAATACAAAACCCAATCATATAACAGTTGAATCATAGAACACATCATATACAGAACTTGGTTCAAGAAGAATCAAAACTAGTGTTTAATTATGCCACACCTTCAGTTCCTCAAAATATCTCCAGCAATTTTCATTCTACACAAACTTTACACCCTTATAAGTAAAAGATACATTGAAGATTCAAGATTATATAATTCCTGAACAAACTGCTTTTAGTAATCTATCAAGACCAAGATACTTTGAATATCAAACATATTTATTGTATTCTATAAAGACATTACTGACTGAATATTTTTAGGATCCCTTAATATTCCCCTCTTAGATATAATATGCCCCACATATTTTACTTCTTGGTTCCAAAACACACACTTGGAATGATTTCCATGTAGATAATATTATCCCAAGGTTCTAAATATGATATCCAAATGATATTTTGAATCCATATTTGACTTGAATTACACAAAAATATAAGCTAAAACTTGAAAAAAATATCTTAATGACCGATGAAATATCTAGTTCATCAATTACATAAATTTTACAAGAGTGTTAATGAGACCAAATGGAATAATAATAAACTCAAAATGCATGTATCGGCTCTTAAATGATGTCTTAGATATATATTCTTCTCATACTCTCAAATTTTGGTACCTTTATTATATTTCAATCTTATAAAACCAATGGTACCCTTTTAGTTGTTTGAATAGATCATCAGTTCCTGGAAAGGGATAATTATTCTTAATTGTTGTTTGATTTAGCTATTGATAATCAATGAAAAGTATGAGGATTATGTTTTCTTTCATGAATAAGATAAGAGGAGAAGCCTAATGTGACATACAAGGATGAATAAAACCCTTATCTTTAAGGTATAAAATCTATAATTTAAGTTCCACCAACTTAGTATATGTTATGTGATAAGAGGACATAGAAATGGGTATCATACCAATGACAAGATCAATAGTGAACTTGACCTCGGTCTAAATTGGAAATCTATAAAATCTTCAGTAAAGACCTCGGGGTACATATTCAACATTGTGGTAAGTGGAATACTCATGAAATAGTCAATGAAATCAAGAAGCATCTCAAAAAACTGGTATGATGTCACCCTAATATAAGAAGAAACATGCACCTTTCTCCCATATCTAGAATCCCACTCACCCTAAAAGACATGAGATACCACATCATGAGATAAAAACTAAATATAGTGATGATAATATTCAATATAGTTCTTTATAGTGACCAATCAATCAATGGTAATAATTATTTTGAAGGTATCAAGCGAAATAACTAAGAAGTCCCACACCACATTGAAGTTAGCTATCATCACTCGACACGTAGTAAATTTAAAACCTTTTTTGAACCTATTTCCCAAAGGCATGGAAAGATACAACAAGAATGAAATGATCTCATAACATAATCCCAACACATCAACCAATATTGATGATATGAAATAATGAGTATAACTTATATCAAGCAAGAGAAATACCATGTAGGATGTAATGAACACCATACCTCTAATTGTAGTTGGACCTGGTTTAGATTCCTATGTAACATACTCTAATATACAAAGAAATCCATTATCATCTCCTCTTTGGTTTTTCCTAGCTTCATGAAGATCCCCTATGTTCTAAGGATAGGACTGAACCCCCTTCGATGCTTCATAACAAACCTCAGAACATGTGTTGATAGCGGATCCATCCTTACTACCTTTGGGAAATCATTTTTATAAAATGATTGAGATGACCATATTTTCCACGAAAATTAAAATTATAGGGAACTTCTACACATTTAGGATTCGTATGACCAAGCCTCCAATCCAGATATAAAACAACATGTTGTGGTTCTAATGAATACCTTGATACTACCCTCGAATAAAACTGTGCACCCTTATGTTTCCTTTTATGGCCAGATGGCACTATAGAGACTCAAAGCTTGAAGTAAATGGATATTAAAATACTTTTTATGAATACTTAATACATAACAAAAAACTCCCAAAGACTGTATTAGTTTAGTTTCCTTGGAAACTCGGAACAAAATCTTCTAATCATGGTTAAAGATCTTCAACATCTCCCATTAAGTTCTTCCCTTTTTCACCAAAAACATTTATTTATATCCTGGTGAAAAGAAAACATAAAAAGGGTGATCTAAAATGCTTAGTAAGGGTAAACATGGAGAACATAGAATAATCTATAAACATTTTAACGTAAAAACATGAGCATAAAATCTAAAAATCAAAATCATGAGAAATGACATAAAACATGGCAGTACATAAGGCATAGATCATAAACGAACATTAATCATGATAAACTAGAATGGGAATAAAACATCTAATTGTTCCATCCATTAATCACATGATATGATTTCCATAGTAGCCTAGGCATTACTTCCAAGACCATCATAGTGGACAAATTCTATTATTGAACCGGGTTTACATGATGTTCTAGCCCTATATTACTGAACTGGATTTTACTTTCCAATCCATCCATATCTATCTCATGAGATATAAAACTTTAACCAATGAATTATAGGTAGATATAGGTCCCACCCATCTCATATTTAAATCATTCTTACACGTGCCACAAAACAATCATAAATCATTCATCATAACCCAAAGAATAAAATGGGTTTCATAAGCACATCCCATCATGACATAATCCATATAAAACAAATGGATAAAATCTCATCATAAGAAAAATAAAACCATGTAAATAATAGAGGAATTATACTTGAAACATAAACTTACTAAATAATGTCTTCTTATATTGAAAATGGTTTTAATAAAACACATGAAATGAATTTTTGAGGAAAATATCCTTTCTTCTTTAAAATAATTTTTATTTCACAAAGTTTCATTCAATTTAAAATGAAAATAATTTTGATGAAAATAACCATGAAATCTTGTAGAGAAATATTCATGTAAAGAAGGTGTTATGAAACTGTAAAAATTCATTCATTCTATATGAGTTAAGATAAACATTCTCCTTGTACTTTTAACAAAAAAAGTCAAAAAGTACAACGTATGGTAAACAAAAGAATGATTCCTTCCACAACGCAAAGTAAAAGTCAAAAATGGGTATAAATTACTTTAACATAAATTTAATAATGTTAAACACTTTATGAAAACCTTTTTATGGACAAGGAAGAAAATTATACCCCAGTAAATACTTACGTATAAGCAATCACGGATAAAAATGAGATTGAAAAATTATCCCTTACCTTATGTCCAATTTCTTTCATATGTGTCCGAGACTCTTGTATAGTGGGTTTAAACAAATTATTAACTTGTAATAAAACAATAATAATATTTATTATATAATATCTGATTCACTTAAGACTTTATATTACCCGTTGATTTGTCAATTCCATGTTAAAGCATCGTTTTTGGTAAAATCGTTTCATTTATCGTACGTGTTTGGAATTGTTGTTATTGATATTATTATTACTTATATCATGATTTACTTAATAAGATAATGTAAAAAATGATTTATATATCATATATATTCAGTATATATATATACATATATAATAGATAGATAAATGAAATGAAACACACCGTTCATGGAGACGGTAGGCCGTACGTACGCATGAATGTTGTTTTCCTTTCCTTATTCACTTGAATGGAAGTAAGTAGATGACATATATATATATATATATATATATAAAATAGCATTATTATGTCATATATATCATTATTATTCATTATATATACTTTATAATCATTCTGGAATAGTTAACATGGAGAATGAATCTCATCCGGTCGTAGAGACGGTAATCCATACGTCCGCGCGAGCGATGATATCGTTCCCATAATTAATCAATGGAATTTTAGTGGATGATATAATATCCTTGAATTCATATGATTTTATAATAACCATATATAGTTATTATTTACACCATTATACCCATCCAAGTAAGGTGGTGGTGGAAAAACATATTACACCACGGCATGGAGACGGTATTATGTACGTACGCACGCGCGGTGATTTCATTTTCCGTAGGATGGATAGAACATGAAATGTGGTTGTTTCATATTTATAATATCATATCAATATATTAGGGATAATTATTGTATTACTTTATAATGAAACAACTAAATAAGAGGAAGTTGAAGAAGAAAGAAACTTGGAAGAGTCGGTAGAAGAGATTACCTCTTCTTCGATGCACCTCCTTTAAACTTCCAATTAAGGGACTAGAGTTGGTCCTTAGAGAAGACAAAAACCTCCAAAATGTTACTAGGGAATTTTAGAAGAGTAATGGGAAGGGTTTTTATGAGCTTTAAGGCTCAAATTTTGGTGAAGAGGAGAGGGATGAGGTGCCCTTTTATAAGGGAAGAGAGGGGCACCTTTGGAAACCTCAAAAATATTAATTAATAATAAAATAAAACCCCTATTAAAATCATCAAAAAATGACTCAAATAAAAATATTAGATGATATAGGGTTGTAATATAATCATCCAATAAAATTTATACATGTTGGGAATTTATTTTAAACCTTATCAACTTGATTTATCCTTATTTAATCTATTTAATTTTATTTGTGGTGATAATATTCTAAATTTTAAATAATTATAAATAATTACTTGTGTGTAGTTATTTGTCCATAATTGGATATTTTATGACATTTTAGACCATATAAATTTCAATTTATAATTTTTAAATATTTTTGTGATTTTTAAGCAATTTAATAATATGTTATTTTTATAAAATAACAATAGTGTCAATTTTGAAACTATTCAATTATTTGAATTTAAATAAAATCCACAGAGAGGATATATTCAAAAAAATATTTAATATATTTATAACATGTCATATTCATATAAAAAATTCATGGAGCACATTAATATGTTCATATAACATTTATTTTAGTATTTTTAAAACCATTTATTTGATATTTCCCTTAATAAAATAATTACTACAACATTTTTGTATAATTATTTAATATTATTATTTGTTTAATAAAAATAGAAAATAAAGTACTATGATTCAGATAAATCTAATATATTTAATAATAATACTTTTACTAAAATTTATCATCTTAAAATCACAACATTTAAATTGTTATATTTATTAAATCATGAAGGTGACAACTTTGACATCATTTAAAATAAAATAATATAAGTGTCATAATCTCTTTTAAAAGGTTCCAAATGGTCCAATATTAGACCATAGGATGATTATAGTTTACATTTACATGACCAATAAGTTTGTTTCAGGTTTTTTGTGCTTTTATGGTCACTATTAGTTTAATAAAATATATATTATTCATTTTTTCCTAAATAAACAATTTCTGCATCACTATTGTGTCACCATTTATGACAATTATTTAATCCCTAAAAATTCTAAATAAATTCTCATTACGTAGATAATTTCATTATATATCTGGAGACTATTTATATTCTTGGTTTTATGAAGTTTATCACTAAAATAAAATTATTACACTTATAATATATAAGAGAGTGACATGTTGTCACTTTCTTTGGTTTTAAGAATAATTACATCATTTTCATGGTCAAAAGTCCATCAAATGAATCTATTTCGACCCTTAGGTGATATTGGTCGACTTTTATTCATCCAATAATTTTTTGGAAGGTGTTAGGGTAATTTTATAATCTTATTTTTACCCTTAATTACCTGATTTACCTTTAACTGTGGTAAATAAAATTTTCCTTAGTTACTATTCATAATGTCCAAAAATAAAAAGTATCCTATTAACATAATTTGGATATACTGATTACAAATATGGAATCCATTTTTTCAAATTCAAAACACATAAGTTTCAGTAATTAATTTAAAATTAATCTCGTTGTCGAAAAAATGGTTTTTTGTTTAAAACACTGTAAAAGATTGAATTGATTTATCCTAAGAATTCAATGTAAAATAAATTATAATGACATAAATTATATTTAATGGTAAAAATATATTGTATTTATACTTTAAAACAATTTATATTATAATTTAACCATATAAATTATCTTGATGAAAAAAGTTGTTTTTAAGTAAAATTTAGCATGTTTTTACTATTCATCAAAATAAGAACGTTGTTAGAAAAATATCAAAACTTTATCAAAGATAAATTTTTATATCGTGATTAAAAATAAGAAGTTTATTTTTTAAAATTGAACTTATAAACTTTTCAAAAATTATATTTAAAATGGGTGCACCAACAAAAGGTGGAAAAACTGCTTTTTTTAATAGTTCTTTTATTCGAAAAAATGATTTTGTTCTCATATCTCATAATAGAAAATGTGTATGATGAACTATAATGTTATAAAATTAAAATTTTGGTTAATAATATTCATAACGGCTAGTTCATAATAATATTATAACAATATATCATTGTTTAGTGGAACTCGATATTGCGTACAACACACACTATTGAGGAATGTCGCTCTTGCGTGCA
Source organism: Viscum album (assembly GCA_963277665.1). Lineage (NCBI taxonomy): Eukaryota > Viridiplantae > Streptophyta > Magnoliopsida > Santalales > Viscaceae > Viscum > Viscum album. The sequence continues at coordinate 23,531,445 of OY728133.1, read as the reverse complement.
ACACAATCCAAGAATAGTGTTTGCGTATACTAGAAGAAAATAAGGTGTTGAGTATAGCGCAATCTAATCTTGGTGTAGCGTAAAAAACAAGACATCAAAGAAACTAAAAATAACATTTATCATAAAATCTTGGGGTGTTACATTCTACCCCCCTTAAAATGAATTTCACCCTTGAAATTTGTTGGGGTTATAAATTGTTTATGACCTGAATAGAAACCCACATCGTAAAAAGGAATAATAAAACATAATGTTAAAAAGTAAAGTAAGAAATGTACGAGTTACCCAAATTAACTCATCACTGGGTTTCCACATAAGAGAACATAAGTGAAAATATTTATATGGAAGAGAAATCTAATCATCATGTTCTAATGAAGAGTGGTAGAGAACATGGCTATGAAAAATCCAACAATCACAAAGCCATAAATTTTTGATGATCTAAGGTAACATCTGATTCATCAGATATGAGGGTACTAGGACAACATTTTTGGTTTTCAAGATCATTTCCCAAATTTTGAATAATTCTTGAATTAAAAGAAATACTTACTTGATTTTGGTATAATCTCACTGTTGTTTGTGCCTTGAACAATTTCCACTTCATCTCTTAAAGAAATGAAGTTGAATTTGTCTTTTAAAAAGTGTTAGAAGATCATTTGATACAATGATAGGTCATTCCATCTATCTCAAACATAAGGTTAGCAAAATTTATATACATAAGTCCATCTATGGTGAGATTAATCATATATGGATCCAAAAAATGGACTTATACTTCATCTATCATACCGCTTAATAAAATAAAACGAGTTTCTACTACCCAAGGACTTCTTGTAGGCCAGTGGTAGGAGATAAAGGCATGACACACTTCGTTTGTGGGTTTGATTCCCACAACCCTGTCCGACGAGACGGTTTGTCGCCCGTCCTGCAGGTTGTCCTTTTTCTATAACTACACTATTATAACATTCCAGAAATAATGTTGAAAAAAAGGATATATCCTTAAACAATATTATCTTATTCCCAACATAATCCATTTCAAATATTTAGGCTTATCCAAAATACTTCTATACAAGCTCGTAGTATAAATAAAACTATTATAAGAAATGTCATCAACGAAGCATGTGAATACCATCATTTAACCCCCATATATCATAAGATGTTTATTGTTGGTCACATTCCAAACATGTGAATACCTTAATCTTGTATTCTCTTCAAAAATGAATACCCATTGAACATTATTGAAAACATGTATGCCGTCAAAAGTTAACTCTTTCCACATAACAAAATCCCAAAAGTCCTATACACTCAAACCATTATATCACTTTGTTCTTATATCATTCATGATTTCATTAAACATTTCATTATCTCCTTATCCCTTCTTTATGCACGTATTAGGTGATTTCCAAAAAAATTAAATCACTTTTCATGGTTACCAGTACCATTCAACATATACTTTCAAATACTCAAGGAAAACAATAGTGTATCGATCCTTAGATTTTCTTTATTCCATATTACCATACATTATTCTTGATAAACATGCAATCATTCCACTACCTTTTCAAACCATTGACCGAGATTCATCATTTTATTCCTCAACACTTCTTTCATCTCAAATATCATTTGTTGTGTCTTCATCATCATCAAAATAGATGCTACCCATGCAACCATGTTGATTGTCTTCATGAGATTTTACCTTAGGGAATTGGTTTGCATAATTCCCATTCAATCCACATTTAAAACTTTTAACCCTGGTTGATGTTTTAGAAATACCATTATCCTTGTCCATTGTGTTAACTGAACCTTTTCCTTTGCAATTACTGGATTTGTGTCCTTCTTTTCCACACCCAAATAATATTTCAGTTCCTTTTAAACGTTCTCCTTGATTCCTCTTCCCACATGACTTACATGAGAGAAATTGAACATTCTTTCCTCTAAAATCATCATAAAACTCCATATTTATCTTATTAGCTGAGTCAGGAAACTTTCCAAAGTTGATATTATTGATCATATTATGATATTTATGATTAGCCATAATAACTATGTCTCTCCTTCCAAATCCCATTTCATTTGGATACTCAGGAAGAATATCATTCCATTGTCCATCATATTCTCTATTAACATGAATATTCCTCTTTCCATCCATTCACTAAAACCCAAAAAGAATAGTGTGAGAGGCAAAAATCATGCTAGGAAAACAACATAATACAGGGGAAGTATCTTCAATATATAACATCTTAGGTTTAATTCTAATATTCTTACCGTAATTCTAGGACGATAACCTATACATATACTTAACCTTAGTGGCATCCCTAGACATACCATAGAAATATCTCTAGGGATATCACTAAATTTTTCGCATCCTAGTTTCAAAAGGTTGACTAAACCTGGCTCTGATACCAACTGTAGAGACCCAAAGATTGACGTACATGGATATTACATTTCTTTTGCAGAATACTTAATACATAACAAAAAATTCCCAAAGACCGTATTAGTTTAGTGTCCTTGGAAACTCGGAACAAAATCTTCTAATCATGGTGAAAGATCCTCAACATCTCCCATAATGTTCTTCCCATTCTTTTTACCTAAAAATGCATTTATATCTTGGGTAAAAGAAAACATAAAAAGGGTGACCTCAAATGCTCAGTAAGGGTAAACATGGAGAACATAGAACAATACATAAACATTTGAATGTAAAAACATGAACATAAAATCTAAACATCAAAATCTTGAGCAATGACATAAAACATGGTAGTGAATAAGGCATAGATCATAAAGGAACATTAATCATGATAAACTAGCATGGGAATAAAACAAGTAATTATGGAATCCATTAATCACATGATATTATTTCCATAGTAGCCAAGGAATTACTTCCAACACCATCATAGTGGACAAATTCCATTACTGAACCGGGTTTACATGTCGTTCCAGCCCTGTATTACTGAACTAGATTTTACTTTCCATTCCATCCATGTCTATCTCATGAGATATAAATATTTACCCAATGCATTGGAGGGAGATATAGGTCCCACCCATCTCATATTGCAATCATTATTACATGTTCCACAAAACAATCATAAATCATTCATCATAACCCAAAGAATAAAATGGGTTTCATAAGAATCATCCCATCATGACATAATCCATATAAAACAAATGGATAAAATTTCATCATAAGAAAAATCAAAACATTTAAATAATATATACATTATACTTGAAACATAAACATACTAAATAATGTCTCCTTAGATTGAAAATAGTTTTAATAAAACACTTTAAATGAATTTTTGAGGAAAATATCCTTTCTTCTTTAAAATAATTTTCATTTCACAAATTTTCATTCAATTTAAAAAGAAAATAATTTTGTTGAAAATAACCATGAAATATTGTATAGTAAACTTCATGGAAATTAGGTGTTATGAAATTGTAAAAATCCAGTCATGCCGTATAAGTTAAGAAAAACATTCTCCTTGTACTTTTAACGGAAAAGTCAAAAAGTAAAATGTATGGTAAACAAAAGAAATATTCCTTCCATAACACAAAGTAAAAGTAAAAAGAGGTAAAAATTACTTTAAAAATAAATGGAAGAATGTTAAACACTTTATGAAAACATTTTTATGGACAAAGATGAAAAATATACCCCAGTAAATACTTACGTATGAGCAATCTCGGATAAAAATGAGATTGCAAAATTATCCCTTACCTTATGTCCAATTTCTTCCATATGTGTCTGAGACTCTTGTTTACTGGGTTTAAACATATTATTAACTTGTAATAGAACCATAATAATATTTATGATATCATATATGATTCACTTAAGAATTTATATTACCCGTTCATTTGTCAATTCCTTGTTAAAGCAGCGTTTTGGGTAAAATCGTTTCATTTATCGTACATGTTTGGACTTGTTGTTATTGATGTTATTATTACTTATATCATGATTTAAATACTTCCAAAATGAAAAAAAATGATTTATATAACATATATATTCATTATATATATATATAATAGATAGATAAATGAAATGAAACACACAGTTCATGGAGATAGAAGGTCGTACGTACGCATTAACGTTGTTTTCCATTCCTTAATGACTTGAATGGAAGTAAGTAGATGACATATATATATATATAGTATCATTATTATGTCATATATATCATTATTATTCATTATATATACTTTATAATCATTCTCTAATGGTTAACATGGAGAATGAATCTCATCGCATTGTGGAGACGGTGATCCGTACGTACGCACAAGTGATGATATCGTTCCCATAATTATTCAATGGAATTGGAGTGGATAATATAATATCTCAGAATCAGTATGATTTTATAATAACCATATATAGTTATTATTTACACAATTATACCCATCTAAGTAGGGTGGTGGTGGAACAATAGATTACACCACGGCGTGGAGATGGTATTCTGTACGTACGCACGTGCGGTGATTTCGTTTTCCATAGGATGGATAGAAGGTGAAATGGGTTTTTTCATATTTATAATATCATATCAGTATATTAGTGAAAATTATTGTATTAATTTATAATGAAAAAACTAAATAATAGGAAGTTGAATAAGAAATAATCTTGAAAGAGTTGGTAGAAGAGATCACCTCTTCTTCGATGCACCTCTTTTAAACTTCCTCTTAAGGGACTAGAGTTGGTCATTTAAAAAGACAGGAACCTCCATAATGTTACTAAAGAAGTTTATAAGAGTAATGTTCCGGGGTTGTCTGACCTTGAAGGCTCAAATTTGTGTGAAGAGGAGATGGAGGAGTTTCCCTTTTATAAGGGAGGAGAGGGGCACCTTTGTAAACCTCAAAAATATTAATTAATAATAAAATTAAAACCCACATAAAAACCTAAAAAAATGACTCAAATCCTAATATTAGATGAGATAGGGTTGTAATATCAGCATCCAATAAAATTTATACTTGTTGGGAATTTATTTTAATCTTTATCAACTTGATTTATCCATATTTAATCTATTTAATTTTATTTTTGTTGACAATATTCTAAATTTTAAATTGTTATAAATAATTACTTATGTGTTGTGATTTTTCCACAATTGTTTAATTTATGACATTTCAGACCATATAAATTTCAATTTATAATTTTTAAATATTTTTGTGATTTTTAAACAATTTAATAATATGTCATTTTTATAAAATAACAATAGTGCCAATTTTGAATCTATTTATTTATTTGAATTTAAATAAAATCCACACAGAGGATATACTCGAAAAAAAATATTTAATAGATTTATAACATGTTATATTCATGTAAATAATTCATGGAGCACATTAATATGTTCATATAACATTTATTTGAATATTTTTAAAACCATTTATTTGATATTTCCCTTAATAAAATAATTACTACAACATTTTTGTATAATTATTTAATATACTTATATGTTTCATAAAAATTAAAAATAAATTACTATGATGAAGATAAATCTAATATATTCCATAATAATACTTTTACCAGAATTTATCATATAAAAGTCACAACATTTAAATTGATATATTTATTAAATCATGAAGGTGACAACTTTGACATCATTTAAAATAAAATAATATTAGTGTCATAATCACTTTTATAAGGCTCCAAATGTTCAAATATTGGTCTATTGGATGATTATAGTTTACATGTACATGAAAAATAAGTTTTTTCAGGTTTTTTGTGCCTTTTATGGTCACTATATGTTTAATAAAAACTATATTATTGATTTTTCACTAAATAAACAATTTCTGCATCACTATTGTGTCGCCATTAATGACAATTATTTAATCCATAAAAATCCTAAATAAATTCTCATGATGTAGATAATTTTATAAGATTTCTTGAGACTATTTATATTCTAGGTTTTATGAATTTTATCACTAAATTAAAATTATTACACTTATAAGATATAATAGAGTGACATTTTGTCACTTTCTTTGGTTTTAATAATAATTACATCATTTTCATGGTCAAAAGTCCATGAAATGAATCTATTTCGACACTTAGGTAATATGGGTCGACTTTTATTCATACAATAGAAAATTTTCAGGTGTTAGGGTAATTTTATAATCTTATTTTTACCCTTCATTAACCGATTTACCTTTAACTGTGGTAAATAAAATTTACCGTAGTTACTATTCATAATGGAAAAAAATAAAAAGTAGCCTATTAACATAATTTGGACCTACTGTTTACAAATATGGAATTCATTTTTGAAAATTTGAAACATTGAAGTTTCAGTAATTAATTTAAAATTGATCTCGTGGTTAAAAAACAGGTTTTTGTTTAAAACATTACAGAAGATTGAATTGATTCATCCTATGAATTAAATGTAAAATAAATGATAATGACATAAATTATATTCAATGGTAAAAATATATTCTATTTATACTTTAAAAAAAATTACTAGTATAATTTAACCATATAAATTATTTCGATGAATAAAGTTGTTTTTACGTAAAATTTAGCATGTTTTTACTATTCATCAAAATAAGAACGTTGTCAGAAAAATATCAAAACATTATCCAATGTAAAGTTTTATATCTTGATTAAAAAGAAGAAGTTTCTTTTGTAAAATTTAACTCATAATCTTTTCAAAAATTATATTTAAAATCGGTGCGCCAACAAAAGGCGGCTAAACTGCATTTTTTGAAAAATAGTTCTTTTATTCGAAAAAATGATTTTGTTCTCGTACATCATTCTAGAAAATGTGTAAGATAAACTATAATGTTATAAAATTAAAAATTCGCTTAGTACTATTCATAATGGGTAGTTCATAATAATATTATAACAATATATCATTATTTAATAAAACTCGGTTTTATGTACAACACATGCTATTGAGGAAGGTCGCTCTTGCGTGAAACACAAGCCCAGAATAGTGTTTGCGTATACTAAAAGATAATACGGTGTTGTTTATAGTGAAATATAATCTTGGTGTAGCGTAAAACACAGGACATAAAATAAATTAAAAAATATATTTCTCATAAAATCTTGAGGTGTTACCGGCACACCCTGGATAATAGCTGTAGAAAATAAAGCTCCACCCAGGCTTTTTATCCCAGTATTTTTTACCTCAATAATATCTTTTTTATCCACCACCTAAAATTTTGTATGAAGGAATAGTGTAATCATCATTGTCCAAATATTTTCCCTCAACTCCATCTCAAAACTATGATCAATAAGGTAATAATTTTTTAAAATCTTGGTTTCAAGGTGCACCAACTCAGAAAAATAGGTGGAATAATCAAAACCTATATGCTCCCACTGCTCCAAGGTTTATAATTCCCAAGTATTCACCACATGTAATGTCTCAAGATAAAACTGATGATTAATGATTTTATATAAATAATTATAGGTGATATCCTCATGCAACTTATTTTTCAAGATAGAGTCCCACAATTTCCATCTTGAACACTATAGAATATTGGTTGAGAAAAACATCTTAGATTCCTCAAGATTTTTTAAGAAATGAAATATACTTTCAATGTACTAAAGATACTCCTCGTATTCTTTGGGTCCTTTGTCACTATAAAAAATTGGTGGATCCTGCTTAGTAAATTCTAACACATGATCCACTGCTCATCCCTAGTGTCCAATACCCACCTGACCCGGAGTCTGAATAGTAAGGATTATAGCTTCCACCAAATAAGGTTCCATCAGAGGATTCTCCTACATAACTTTTCTCACAACTTCCTCACATAGATTCAAAAGATCATTCTAATAGGTTATGTCTAATTAGGATAAAAATAATAATAATCAGTTTGAGGTAAATTTTCTAAATCATATGACTAACTTTAGGAATCCATGTTAATTCCTTTAAACAATAAAAATTTAAATAATTTATGTATTTTATGAATGAAAGAAACAAAATGAAGGAACAAGTCTATTTAAATAAACCCTATATCTGGTTCATTCAAAAAACCCCAAACACCAAGTATCAAGTTTAATAAAAATTCCTGACCACCTATGGTAACTCGAGTTTTAACATAGAAGTAAGATGTCTAGGAACCATTCCACACTTACTACATAAATTCTTGAAGTCCTTACTCTTAATTACCAAGGACTATGAAGCAAACCCAGGCTCTATCACAACACTTTAGGTTGGTTATTCCCTAGAATACAATTTTTTAATGAACCAAACTGGGTCGAAAAAATACATCACCCATGGTAACCCTCCATAAGGGAGAATCATAAATTAAAATACCAATAGTATCATTTATAACTGATGAACAAAAATACTATATAGTGGAAGAACAATTACATATCTATGATACATAAATCATAAATCTAAATGGATAAATCCAGATGTGAAATAAGATAATACAAATATGAAACTCCATGTGACCATCTATCATGACCAAATCATCCCTCTACAAAGATAAAACCACTAAAGATAATATAGAGAACAACATAATGCCCTTTACATTACTTTTTTCAAATAAAAACACATCTACAAACTCTCAAAAGAAAAATTGGTTTGTGGGCACAAATCCTAGTAAGATTTAATTAAATAATATATAGAAATTATAACATCAAGAAAACATTAGATCTAACTTTAAAAAAATCATTTTATACAGCATTTCCATTATTAAAAAATTTTATAAATCATTATTTAAATTTCATAAAAGAATTAAACATTTTCATAAACAAAGAATATGTTATATGCATGAAATAAAGTAGGTGATCATAACCAAAACCATATATGGATACACCATAAGATAAACATGTGAGTAACCATCCATGAAATATACGATCATGTTTCAAACCAATCAGAAATTATGAAGAACGAGATCTAGGATCCAACATATTGGAATGCGTACTTGACCTAAAAATGAAAGAACTAATTTGGGCATAGATTAAATCCAACCGATATCGATTCCATGCACAGTCTATCGATTTCAACACCTCTAGTGGTGTTAAATAAATACTAATGTGAAATATCCATTTATTGATTCACATAAGGTTCCCAATGTGCTATTCTATTTAAAACCCATTTTAAAACCTTACTCACATTTTATTAAACATTTTCACAGTGAAGCCTTTCTTCTTTCATGGTTGGAAACCATTTCTAAAACTTAACACATCTTAATGGTCTTAGAACAACACATCATGTGTCCAAAAACCATTATCAATTAAAATCTCGTTAAAACATATATTTCAAAAATCTGATTCACTTTAATATCAGATCCACCAATTTCATAAGAAAAACAAAAGGAATTAATATAAGAATATAAAAAATACCTGAATTAGAGCCTTTGTATAGAGAAAATTACCGAAATATCATAGAGGAATCACCAAAAACCAGTCTCACAAAGACCAGGGTTTATCCTAGTCAAAAGGTTACTCAAGGCCTTTAAATGGATATCTTAGGAACCTAAGGTTTGTGGGAAAAAATTGGGAAAATAAAATGTTCATAGGGAGTCTTGGAATTAATATTCAATCTGTAAAATTCAATACCATGGAATATCCTCTGTGACCATATCATATAGCTTCCATACCATAATTCAAACCCCATGTCCATGCCTCAGTTACCCCCATCCAACTAGCCTCCTAAAAGTACACTACATTCCTCACCGAAATCTACTTCTCTTATAGAAGGCCTACAATATAGGAAAAGACCCCACAATCAATATCCCATAAGTGTCCAAGAACCCCTACTCCAAAACCATACTCTATATCACAACCATTGTCAAATTGTATGTTGCTCGAAAATTATCCATGTCATATCCTTCCTTCCATGTCGTAGATCTCAGATGCCCATAAGACCTATTCCATAGCCTAGTGACCATGGAGAAGTTATTCTGAATATGCAATTAGCTTTGAAAATCACCTATCGAGGCCCTGCACTACAACATTACAGTCCACATTTTAGTAACCCCATTCCATGTCATAGCCTATACCCCCATAGTGTATTCCCATACAAAATACCTAAGTAAACTAAGGATCACCTAAAAAACCAATTGAACTCAAAATGTTAACTCTTAAACCTTAAAATAGAGAGTACCAAAACATAGTGACCATCACATTCACATAGAGTTAATCAACTAAAAAGAGATAGATGATTATCAACTCGATATGTACTTGGTTAATGTTGAGTGGGACTAAGATGGAACACCTAGATATAAACTCCTAGGGGATATTCTTTTTTTTATTTACATGCCCTTTATGAACCATTATGAGAGATTAAAAAATATTTTTTTTATTGGAAGATAATCTCAAAGATACAATGATTTGTATTATAATATTACCTATGAATAAATTTAAAATTTATGTTAAGTGTCATGAAATTTTTAGAATTATACACTATGATTTAAAATTCATTATATTATAATCTAGTTCAGTATAATTGATTTTTGAAAACATTTTCCAATATGAAGGATTAGAAACCATATAAATGAACATAATCTATATATGGATATACCTTTTATGAAATATAATGAAGATAGAGACAAATATGAACAAATTATAATGATATTAGGGTATCTGACTCAGGTTATGTCCAATCACCATACCCATATGGAGTATCTTTTTGATCCCCCACATGATTCAATAATGTTGGCCGACTTCATGAAACAGAAAACTCCATCATTAAATGGTAATAATAATCTATTAGTATATTAGTAATGGATAATATACCTATAGAAGATATTTATCGCTTGGGTAATTAGTGAAAGAGAGAAATTTATCCTGATAATTTATTATATTAATGGAGATATTTATCAAGAGTGTTCATTGATCCGTAACACTAAGGAGTTGAAGTAAATAAATGGTATGATGTGAAACACTTTAAAGGAGATGTTATATGAAAAATACTATCCCCATGACCAATGAGTTTATATAGAGAAGAAATTATTCAATATAAGGTAAAAGGATGGAGAAAATTGTATCGAATGTAAATATAACTTTACAAGGTTGGAAACTCATGTCATGGATTATGTACACAATCCACGAAGTGATGTTGATCTCTTCTTTTATGGGATAAAATTTATCCTTTAAAGTTTATTATTCTCTAAAAAAATCAGTATATGAGGATATATTATTAAGTTCCATCAATGTAGAGAAATCATTTTTTAAGTAATATATTTTTCATATAAAATAGGAAAATAATTTTGTGGTTGAGCTCTCTTGGAAGCCATTAATGTTCAATTATTTTACTATAAGTTTATGGGGAAATATTCCAATGAATTACCCAAGTTTCAATAAGTAAGGATAATCTCATAAGATCACTAAAGTTGAGGTTAATGTTTTTAAATATGTGGTGTTATGTATTTTTATTTTAACCTCAAATTTAGTTAATTCATTATTTTATTCTGGAACTTCACACTCGTTTATATCTTATATTTATTGAAAGAATGCTAGATTCTTCCCTAGAAGCTTTAAAAGGGAGTTGTTAATCAATATTCATAGTGGAAATATTATTTGAACAAATATATTTTAGTTAGTTCCCATTATGACACATGTATATACCCTATCTAAAAAAAGATTATTATACCTATGGTTGAATTTTAAGTAATCCTTGGTATGGATTATCCTTTAAATTATAATGTGAAAATTCATTAAAAATAAAATGAGATTATGAATCATGATAGAGATATAATATCCATTATCTTCATAGGATAGTATCCACTGTCTAAATCAAGTATGGATCCACCTCAATTTTCTCCCCTTAATGAAATTTTTGGAGAAGGAAAGCATATAAAACCTATTTGTGGTAAAGGTTCCCTTATAATAGAATATGTAACTATTATTTGGGAATGAATTGATGTATTTACTAAATAAATAGCTACATATACAGCTGAGTATGAATTTAAGTTTTCCAATGATATTATCCCTAATAAAAAACCTAAATCTTAGACTCTCTATAAGATAGACATAATGGAATTAGTGGAACTAGAAAAAAAATGTAGGAGTCGTGTTACAAGGGATTTATATGACCTAGTTTTTTACTATGGGGAGCCCCTATTTTTTTCAGAATAAATATATGTCCATGAAAAAGTGAATTGATTATAGGGAAATAAATTCTATTAATATAAAGAAAAAATACCATATTCCCCAAATTGATGACCGTTTTGATCAACTTCAAAGATCATAATATTTTTCAAACATTGATCTTCATTCGGGGTATCATCAACTATAATTAAATAAGGAAGATATTCCAAAGATGTAATTTCATGTGAGGTATATACATTAAATATTTATAGTAATTACATTTTGATTTAATAATGAACCCTCTATTTTTATGGACAAAATAAATATATTATTATAGGATTATAAGGATAATATTTTTGTAATATTTATTAATGATATCTTGGTATACTCTAAATGTTATGAAGAGCATAAGATTCATTTTTAAATAATTATTGAGTCCCTTGGAGAAATAGAGTTATATGGAAACTTTATAAAATATGAATTTTGTATTTATAATGTTTCTTTTATAGTATAAGTTGTCTCTATGGATGGAATATTAGTTCATACTTCAAAGAAAACGATAGTGATGGAATGGAAAATTTCAATGAATATAACTAAAGAACATAGTTTCATTGGATTAGAATGTTACTATCAATGATTTGTTCAAAAAAATCTTGACAAACTAGCTTGTTAACCAATTTTACAAATAAAATGGTTATGTTCACATGGTCAAAATAATGTAAATAAAATGTTAATTAATTAAAGAGAATATTGTTCAATGCACTGATATTAAATTTACCATCAATATATGATGGATTTCTAATATAGAGTGATGCATCAAATAAGGGGGTTGGAATTTTTCTTATATATAATGATAGAGTTTTTTCCTATGTATAACGGTAGTTAAAGATTCATTAATAGAATTATTCAACCCAATATCTTCAGTTAGAATTCATAATCTCTATATTGTAGATATGGAGGAATCACCTTTTTGGTGAAATATGAAAAATATATACAGAACAATTTTTTTAAAAAATTTTCTCAAAGAAAGAAATAAACATGAGGCAAAGGTGATGGCAATAAATACTCAAGGATTATGACTTCCTAATACGCTAACACCCTAGGAAGAAAAATATGGTTGTTGATGCATTAAGTTGGGAAGATAATAAGTTTTTGAGTAAAATTGGAATTGAAAATGATATTAAATTAATGAATTTTGTAAATTTGGATATGGGAATAATTAAGGAAGGGGAACATAATATTTATTCCAAATAATATTCAAACCATCCATATTAAATAAAATAAAAATTTCTCACCTTGATGATAAGAATATTGAAAAGAAAATCAAAATTTTAAATGATTTGAAGTTGTTAAACTATATCTATAAAGACAGTATATTGAAATTTTGAAATATTTTATGTTCTTTATCTATTCTTGAGATAAAAAATTAATTATTAAATGAATCTAACAGCTCATATTTCTCTATACATATTTGTAGCACTAAAATGTGTAAATATTTGAAGAAACATTTTTTGTTAGAAAATATAAAATAGAAAATAATCGTTTATATATCAAAATACATGTTTTTTCAATCGATAAATTCTGATATACGAAATTATAAATGATAAATGAAAAATCTATATATTATTACATGGAAATATGATGATATTAATAGGGACTTTGTCACTATATTGGAAAATAATCCTAGAAATAATGATTTTTTATGGGTTATTTTTTATCATCTTACTAAGCCCACACATTTCCTTTTTATAAGGTAACGTCTAACTATTTATAACCTCACACGACTCTATATCATTGATATTATTAGGTTTTATGGTGCATCTCTTTTTATTACATCAGATCATGATTTACGGTTTATATCAAAATTTTAGAAGATTATTCAAATGGATCTTGACATAGAGATAAATTTGATCACCACTTATCATCCTAAATCTAATGGGAGGTATAAAAGGAATATTCAAACATTAGAAGACTTTTTTGAGTTCATTATTAGTTGACTTTCAAGGTATAAGGGAATTGTACTTTCCATTGGTGTAATTCACATTTAATAATAGCTTCCATTGAAGAATTCAAATGGAATTATATGAAGTGTTAAATAGTAAGAGGTTACATACTCAAAATTATTAGGATGAATTTATTGAAATAAAACATGTAGGATTAGATCTTGTTGAGGATGAAATGGTGAAAGTGAAGTCTATACGGAATCATATTAAGGCTTCTCAAAGTATACAAAGAAATATATGTTGATAACTGAATAAAGGATTAATAATTTCAAGTGGGATATCATGTTTTATTAAATTTATCTCCATGGAAAGATATTATAAGGTTTATAAAGTAAAGGAAACTATGACCTAGGTATATTGGGCCTTTTTAAATTCGAGAAATAATTTGATACATGGATTATCATTTGGAAATTTTACATATCCTCCTAAAAGATCATGATGTGTACCATATCTCATTATTGGGGAGGTACAATATAGACCCAATGTGTGTGCTATCCTATAAAGAAATAGAATTGGAACATGATTTAAACTATTTTGAAGAGATTTCCCAGATTATTAACACTATTTATATAGTTTTGTGGAATTTGACAACTATAATGACCCAGTCTTGACATAAATAAACAATCGCTTTTATGGAATAATTAAAACACTAAAAAAACAAACTCCCAAAGACCGTACTAGTATAGTTTCTTTGGAAACATGAAAAAATAATCACCGGTACATAATTGAGCTATATTAGAACCCGCTAGGTTATTCTTTACTGGAACCCTTCTTAGACACACCAAACATAATATGTATCTAAATATCCCTGGGGAAATGAAACATAAAAAGGGGAGAGGTTAGACACTCTTTAAGGGTAAACAACGGAAACATGTAAACATAAACATCAGAACAGGGGTATGAGAACATGATCGTAACATTAAATGATCATACACTACATATCAAATATCATAAACATGAATCCTGGCATAAAGCTTGACAGTTCATAAGACATTAATAATAAGTAAATAAAGAACATAATACATGAATGCATAACATGGAATTGTGGAAAACATATAAGAATATAATATGATTTCCATAGTAGACAAGGCATCACTTCCAAGACCATCTTTGTAGTATGGGTTCACTCCCTATAAAATCTTGGTAGTTAGGGTTCACTCTCATACAAATCCTAGTAGCATGATTTCACTCCTTATACCATATTCGTAGTCATGGTTAACTCTCATGGCCATCTTAGTAGTCAATGTTCACTCCCAATAACTTCTTATTTTATCTCATGAGATATAAATGTTTACCCAATTTATTAGAGGGATGTATTGGTCCCACCAATATCATAATTAAATCATACATACATGTTCCAAAAAATCATAAAAAATCATATCATAACCCATGAAATGAAATGGGTGTCATAAATATGTAATCATATCATAACCTATGGATAAAGATACATGTTTCAAAATCATTTCATCATATACATAACCCATGAAATAATTGGATTTCAAAAGTGTTAAACCCGTGAAATAGAGACAGGTTTCATAAACATTATTCCATCAAAACCTAATCCATTCAAGGAAAGAATATGAATGGAATCATTAGAAAAATTTCTTATAAAGGCATGAGTAACACTAATGGATTCTATCTTAGAAGGGAAATAATTTTGAAATATCATTTATCAATATTTTTTTAGGAAAATATCCCTTCTTCTTTGTAAAATTATTTTCATTATATAAAATTGTTTAAAACCCATTTTCTTGGAAAATATCTTTGAAAACTTATAAAGGAAACATTGAAAACAATAAAATATTTTTAAAATCCATTTTTATTAAAAATTATCTTCAATGAAATTTTTAATTCATTTTTTAAAACATGGTTTTTTAATATAATAGATTTTGGACCGAAGAGAGAGATGATCATATTATACTTAGAAACATTATCATAAGTACCAAAGAGTGGAAAAAATGGTACAAACACATAAGGATATCCTGAATAAGTAGACTATAATTAAACTCATGATTTTTCATGATATATGGATCATAATATTTCATCAAAGGAAGCATAAACATAGAAAATCTCGAAAAGCGATGAGATTGCCTTAATAAACACTTATAACTTGGTAACTTGGGATCATAATATCCATGTAAGAAAAGAAAATTAAATGAATATTAATATATAATTAAAATAATTTGATCCATGATATAACATTTATAATGGTATTATATACACCTCTAAATATTTTAGGTTCTTAATAAAACATGAGTCTCAAAGAAGGCAAATTGAGACAAAACTATTTTACCGATTTGGTAACTTTTGAAACATAAAAACCATGAAAGAAGAATCATGTGAATAACCATAAATTTAATTATAAAACAAAAATAATACAATAATGGTCAGTATATACACCACAAAAAATTAAATAGTGGTGAACATAACATTTATCTTAGGGAAATACAAAAGTGAGATGGAATCCCCATTACCTTGAGTCTTGACTCTCACCGTACTCATTAAAACAACCAATATAATAAATATAAATTTATCATAAATATTTTATAGAAACTTATTTCTAAATCAAATAACATATATAGTTTAATTATTACCTTATATTACCCTCTTGTTAACCATCCTATGTTTAGGTTTCACTTCCGATAATATTGGATTTGTTCTTCACATGTGTCTAAATTTGTTATATCATTGGTCCTTAAACTTATATCATGATTACCGAATAAAAATCATGTTATATATATCATTTATATATATTATATTTTTATTATAATAATCCATATAATATATATGTATCAAATGGAATACACTGTTTGTGGAGACGGTAAGCCGTATGTATGCATGAACGTTATTTCTGTTTCGCTATCATGTTGATAAAATGAAAGTAAAAGACATATAAGTATATATATGTATATATATTTATATATATAATTATTTAAGTTGCTTTATTATATCATATATATCATATATATTCACTAATTCCATCCTTAATACATTCCATGTAGTGTATGAACAAATCATATAGTTTTGTGGGGGCGATAATCACCACTTCCTCAAACGAAATTATCTTATTAACACCAAATAGAAAGTATACATATATGTGTCGTAAAATAATTAAATAATATAAAATAAATAATAAATATAATATATGACATATATAAATATATTTTCCATCATAATGTCCACCATGATAGGTAGTAATGAATAATTTAATAATCGTCGTTTAGTGAGGTGGTAGTCTTCCATACACATAAACAGTATGTTCATTACTCATTAGATGGAAGTGTGTGTTAGTTAATGTATAATTATTAGAATAAAAACATCCTAATATATTTAAAATACTTTTTATTATAAAATCATGGAATAATAAGACTTTATGGAGGGTAGAAAGGAAATAAAAGAAAAGACTTTGAGGGAGGGTGTTACATCTTAATTGGGTAACTCATTTTGGTTTGAGCCAAAAGGCTTATTTGGAATTATTTATACCGAAGGGGGGGATTTAAGTTATAAGGGAGGGAATTTTGGGATTTACTTGTGTAGAGTTTTCTTGAAATTAAGTGTCCTAAGAGGTGTGAGGAAGTGGGAGAAGAGGGGGCCTTTTATAATGGGGGATGGGTGTGTCACACCTGGTTTTTTTTCTCTTTTATTTTCTGGTCATGGTTTTTATCCGGTTCATTGAAAATCCCGATCATTTTATTGAGTGTTGGATGAGATTAATTTTGAGTTCTGAACTTCCATATTTGTCTAATTACTCTAATTTTTGTTCTCCATTGCTTGTTTTGGATTTTATGAAGAGAGGGTGGTTACTTCATGATTTGGGCCAACCGTGAGGCCATTTTCTGTTTGAAAAACCAAATATGTTTATTTTATAACTCCTTTGTTTTTAAAACATTTTCACCCATAATACTTCATAATATTCCTACACTGATATATTAAAACCACCTTATCCTTTTGGACCCCTTAATAATTCATGATCATGGTGAATTTAGGTTACTTATTTAGGTACTGGGCCATCCCATTGGCCCTTTTCCAGTTTTAAAAAAATAATTTGTTTATTTTATATATTTTTAATTTTTTAATATTTTTCAATGATTAAACCTCCAATCCGAACCCAAAATACCTATCCTCACCCCCATTTTCGATTTTACCACTTTGGAGCTCATTGGGGTCGCATATTTGGTCAAACGTTCTCTGGTTTCCTCAAATCCTCTAGAATTGAGAAGCTAAATTCTTTCATCCATATTTCTATACATTTTTACTATTTTTAAGACAAATATTATTTCACCAGTTCTGCCAAACCTTAGGAGACTCTCCAAAAAATTTCAAGACAGTCAATTCTCCCTAGTATTGCAGATCTAATAGAAGACGAAGAGTTCTCTAGGCGGAAAGGTGATATTCCTTCTCCTTTCTCCTTCCTCTTCCTCCTCCTTTCATTATTTCATAGTTTTATATTGTCCCCTAGTCATGAACGAACTAGGGTTATATTATACCATGATTTTTTATGGGGTTTATATTCTTTTAGGTATCTTATTTATAGTTTTATGGTTTATAAACCCACGAAGGGTGATTTCGTGTGTGCGTTTCCATTACGCCAAGGATTTGAGGTAGGATATCACATTCACATGGTTTTATCATTAAAGTTTCATCATTTTAATATTTTCCTCACCTGATATATATTTTTATTATTGTATTTACACCTTTTTATAATTTTCTTGGTGTGCAAAGTGGGTGTTTAATCCTTGTTTTGTGAAAGGTAGTGTTGTTTTGTCATGAAAGTGCTCAACAAGTGTTTGTTTAAATGTTCTGTTATCTTTTGAAATTGTTTTGGGAGGATTATAATCTGGTTTATGGTATTTTGAACATTTTATAGTATCTTTAATTAAATATGGCATTCAATTGGTGTTTTATTCCTTTTCACGTACTTAAAATAAATTGTTTTGTTTAAGAAGGGCAGGTCATGTGTTCGGTAAATTGTCCGGTTAGATTTTATGTGTGATGTGTGATTTAAAAGTTATTTGTTTGGATTTATAAATTAATTTAAGAATGAGAAATGTTATTTTTTGGGTCCTTATATCACTTTATAATGTGGATTTGGTTTTACAAATAAATGGGTTTTGGTTTACAACATGTTTTGGCCTGAGTTGTCAGAAAATGGCATGTTTCACATCCTTATGAAAAGGGTTGTGTATTGAATATCTAACCTGAGTGTTTTAAGGGATTTATTAATGGGTTTATATTCTATAAATTATGTTTATACACCTCCTTAATAAAGTTGAAATGCATACCCTGGTCGAATTTTAGTTTTGAGAAAGGATTGAAGGCCTATTTGACATTTTTTTTTGTAAAAAGGGTTTCTTTGTGTATTTCATGTTCTATATTTAGGGCTATTTTATGGTCCATGAAATTGATTTATTAATTGGTTTTGTGGCTTCCAAATATTGTTTTTTATGTTATTTATGGGTTTCTGGTCTTAAAAGAGTGTTTTTGAATGAGTTTTAGGTGCAAAGCCTCAATACACTCCTTGAGATTGTTTTACAAAAAATTTCTGTGGTTTATTGATTCGTGAAAGAAATGTGAAGAAAGTTTGGGGGCTGTTTGTTTTTTTATGGTTTGGGAATTTAATATTGATTTGAAATTTTTATTTTATAATATGTGTAACTTGATTGACTACTAAAGGGAATCTCGGGTATCTAGGTGGGCAGACGTGTACTAGTATGCTAGTGATTCTGTGGGGTTTGGCCCATGTTTCACGTAGCAAGTTTGAAAATGACAACAATAACTAAACCATGATGATGATGATGTTGGGGGACCACTAGTTTATTGGTATTCTCTATACTTGTGTCTTGTGTGCATGAGAACGGATATTTATCATGGTTACTTTCACCGAGATACGAGATACCTCGGGCTCACAACTAACTAGTGCCAAGGGGTGTTCTCATGAATTGTCCTCATTGGCTATTTTGTACTCATCATCAGCATATGGTGTGTTTGGTTGGTAAATTAATCATCATTTGTGATTTATTTAAAAGTATCAATTCTTTAAAGCATCCCCCTTGAAAACTATTTTCATTTTTATGTTTCACCTCTTTGAATAATTGTTACAAGCATTATTGTATATAAAACATGCAAGTTTTTGTCTGATAATAATTATAGCATGGAACCTCATTTGAAAAACATACTTTTATATATTGTACATAAAAACTGAAATTTATGTTTCTGTTATTTTAAAGTAAGTGCGTTGAGAATAGAATATTAGCCTAACCTACTGAGTTTTAATACTCGTGCCTATAGTCTTCTTCTGTTTTTAATCCTTGTGTTGGTTTCAACTTAAGTTCAATTGCCTCCTGCGATATGTGATCATTGTGTTGGAGAGTGACTAGAGGTGTCACATGGAGTTAGTTGGTTATAATTTTTTGTCTTTTGAGTAGTTGGTTTAGTTTTACTTTCAGTTTCTTGTACAAATAATGTTTAGTTCAATTTTTATATTAATTTATTTTTATCTCTCTATATCTTTCCGCTATTTGTCTGATTGTTTATATTTGGGAGAAATCATTCCCTTGTGTACTCTATAGATTCCCTTGGTGCTTGTCTCCATCCCAGGAGGATCGTGAATGCCTCTCGGGACTTTTCGCGGGCTGGCCAGGGTAACTGGTTCAGGGTCAACTCGGGCTGGTTCGTGTCAAAATGGTATCAAAGGAGGTTGGCTCTTAGCAGACCTTTCATTTTAGAGAACCCTTGTTATTTTTGGTATGTCATGGTAGATGGAGTAGGATTGTTGGGACTTTATGGGTAAGTGCAATAAGAGCGTATCAAACTCTTTCTTGTTCTAATCCTAGGGTTTTGATGGGATGTCCGGTTTTATTAGTGTCCATTGTTCTTGTTGATTGTTTGGTGTTGGGATATGACAAGGGGAGTCTGACTAACGACATCTATAATCTTGTAGGGCCTGGCAATCCATGTGGAGTCAGGGAATGGTCCTAATAAGTCTCTCTGTGTTGGTATTGTGTTTTACATATGTACTCCAACCATATGGTCAAGTCACCCACCGACTCTAGTTCCCTTTTTTGGGTTTCATATACCTTTATAGAATTCTGAATTTTTGTTTTGAAAATACTTGTGTGAGAATTATGGAAGTTGGTTCTAAAGGAAGGATTGGATTTTAAAAAGTGAAAAAAATGTTTTTCAAAAATTAAAAATAAGAATGGTTTTTGAAGGTTGTGTTTTTGTGAAAAAAAAAGAGGAAGTGTAAATGATTTAATGGGATTGGATTATCCAAAATCTAAACTCGTTGTTTGTTGAAATAAAATGTTTTGAAAGTGTGAATCATTTTGTGGTGATTGTAAATATTTTTTTTAAATGGGCTGTTTTCGGATTTTGAGAAGTGTTTGAATATGATTAATTGGTTTTGGAAATTGGTTTTGAGCTGTTTGTGTTTTCCTAGAAAGGGTATTATTCTCAATGACCATCAGATTATGAAAAGATACCTTGCTGGATTTTAGAAAATAGGAAGGGGTTGTTTGGAGAAGCTTGGTTGTTTTGAAATTTTTTAAAATGAAAAGGGTTAGGTTTTTAAGAAAATGGTTCTTGATGAAGTGTGGTTTGTTTTGTGAAATATTAAAAGTGTTTTTTACTTAGTGGTTGGTGTTCCTTTTGACGGTACATGTTTTTTGGAATGATGTTGTTTTGTTTTTTTATTTGGTGTTTTCATGGGTTCTCGCATGAATGTTTTTGTGGATATATTGATGAATGGCTAGTATGTCATGGTATTTGAGTGCTCGGGGTGTCAAGTAAATGTTCATGTGAGTGATACTTGATGAAACACCATTAGTGAATGTGAAAATCTACCAAATTAGTTTATTTTTTTCAAAAGTGTTTTTAGCTGAAAAATTGTGTTGTTTGTTTTAAATTGATGGTTATGTGGATGGTTTATCCTATGTCTTAGAAGTTTTGTCTATTCAGTATGCATATTGTGATCTAGAAGTCAATCTTTTATTGAATATTGAGATGGAATGTTTTTGGTGGCTTGGTTTTTGTGTAATGTTCAGTGGGTTTCTAAAGATGTGTTGGATTTTATGATGTGGCCACATATAGTTCTATATTTTCAAGACTTCCAATTGATAACCCTAAGGATTCTTTCTCATGTTTCACAGTCTAGATACACCTCCTCATATAATTTCTCATCCCGCTAGTTGAAATAGAGAGCTGATTGGGATCGATTTAAAGTGCTTCCATGTGGTGATAATTCATCTGGACATAGTAGTTGTGTTTGGTGATGTTGATATGTTTCGTCGTATTCCTTGTCCATTCTAGCCCTCGTTCAAAGTGAGACAAAATTTTGATATATATCTATGAGTTCTTATTTTTATGAAGCTTTTCTGTTGATAATGTGAGTTTTTTTTTAGTGGTGTGATCCTTATCACCCTGACTACGGTGCAGAAAATGCTTCATGAATCAGGGCTCCAGCCGTAGACCTCATAGTGAAGCTTTTCACGCAGCTAGGAAATCTCCAGAGGTGTGGGGAGCTTGACCCAGCTCCTACCTCCACCATTATGGTGTGTTAGTTTCTATGTATCTATTTTTCTTCTTCATCAACATGAATATCCCTTTGTCTTAACAAGCGTGGTGGACTTACCCCTCACACAGTGTCTATGGTTATTCCTTCATTAATGTGGGTTTTCGTTCAATGTCCATGTGTAGACCGCCTATGAAAATCTAGTACAGTATTTGTGTGACCTGTTTATAGGTGGAGTGTGGTGGGTAGTTCCTTTGTTTATTTTTTTGTTTTAGTGGCCTAATTATTGGGTCCCCTTACCTCCCCTCTCTGAGTGGTGGGGGTCTGGATCTATGTAGAATGTGTTGGCCCAGTTCTTGTCCCCTCCGTTTGGGAGTGGGTGGTTTAGATGTTCATGTTATAACCTTCTTAGCTTGGGTTGGTATCTTGTTTTGGGAGAGTTTTGTTGGACTTGTAAAAGTGAGGCCCAATTATAGTTAAGGTTGAGTTCTTGTTTTTTGGTTGTTAGTTGGGCTCTAATGGTGGGGAGACCTACTATAAGTCTCGTTAAATTTTCCTCCTAAGAACTTCTCTAGTGCTAGTTGTTTATTAATGGTGGGGATTCCACTTTATAACCCTCTGGAGTCTTTGGATTTCTTAAGTTATCTTTGGTTTGGGTGATTGTTGGGTTCATTGGGAGAAGGCCTAACAATCGGGTTCTTGGCTTGGTTGTGGAGGTGGTGGCTTGATATTTCCATTGATTCTCAGGCAGTGGTAGTGAGTAAGTGTGTTTTCTGATTGAGCTAAAGGCTTAAAATCAATTGTTTATTGATGATATTTCGGATCATGATGATAGGTAATTCTTAAGTGTTTATCTTTCATCTGTAAAGTGTTATGGCTTTCTGGGGGCGGAATGCTTTAATGGTGGGGAGAATTGTCACACCCGGTTTTTTTCTCTTTTATTTTCAGGTCTTGGTTTTAATCTCATTCATTAAAAATCCCGATAATTTTATTAAGTATTTTGTGAGATTAATTTTGAGTTTTTAACTTCCATATATGTCTAATCACCCTAATTTTGGTTCCATGTTGCTTGTTTATGAGTTTTTGAAGAGCGGGTGGTTACTTCATGATTTGGGCCAACCGTGAGCCCATTTCCAGTTTTAAAAACAAAAAATATTTCTTTTATAACTCCTTTTGTTTTTAAACATTATTCACCCATTCCACTTCATACTATTCCTCCACTTATATATTAAAACCACCATATCCTTTTGGGCCCCTTAATAATTCATGATCATGGTGAATTTAGGTTACTTATTTAGGTACTGGGCAATCCCATGGTCCCATGTAACACCCCGAGATTTTATGAAAAATATTCTTTTTAATTTCATTAATGTCTTGTGTTGTACGCTACACCAAAAGGAGCTTGCACAACATGCATCCTTTACTTGCCTTTCATTACACGCAATCACGACCTTCCTTGATAGCGTGTGTAGTACGCAATACCGAGTTTTACTAAACAACGATATGCTATTTAAATATTATTAAAACTAGCCGTTATGAATAGTAATAACCACTTTTTTAAATTTTGTAAATTTTATTTTTCAAAATGGACTTCATTTTTGGATTCGGAATATCGAAATTAGCTTAGGGTGAAATTTTGGTACTTTTCGGATAACTTTCATATTCTGATGAATAGTGAAAATTACTAAATTTTAATTAAAAACAACTTTTTAATAGAAATAATTAATAGTGATAAATTATTAATTTGAGTGGTTTTAAATTATATTTATAATATATTTTTACAATTTAATACAATGTTGGTCATTGGATTTAATTTCACATTTAAACCAGTTATAAACTAGTGTCAATATTTTGATAGTTATTATCTCTTAAAAACACGCTATTTGTTTTGACGATGAGAATTGATTTTTAAATTAGTTAATGAAAATGATATGTTTTGAATTTGGTAAAATAGACATCATTTTTGAGTTCATAATATCAAATATATCTTAGGCCTAATTTTTGGTATTTTTCTGAAAACTTTCAATTTTCGATGAATAGTGAAACCACTAAGTGGTAGTTAAAAAAACTGAATTGTTCATAAAACTTAATTTTACCACTTCTGTGAGTGGAATTTTTAAAATCCGAGAGACACGGTTAATATCAAGGACTAAAATGTGGTACAATGAGATGAAAATAATTTTTGGTGAATAGTAACTGTTTAGTTTTATTTACCACGGTTAAAAGTAAATAGGGTAATTAAGGGTAGAAATGATAGTATTATTACCCTAACACATGTCTTAATTCTATTGGACAAGTGTAATTCGACCAAAAAAAACTTAGGAATAAAATATGACCATTTATGCCAACTTGGATTAGATTAGGACATTTATTATTAATTTATTTAAAGAAGGGTTAAAAGAGTTAAAATCAAAGTTTATTTACTAATACATTTTTAATATGGTGCTATACATAAGATAAATTCGACTATAAATATTCATTAGAAAGATAAAAAGATTTCATACATAATGGTATTTTATTTGTAATTTTTAGACATTAAATAATTTAATTTATTTATGACACAATGATGATGCAATAATTATCTTATTAATGAAATATTGACATAATTGATGTTATAAACACCAAACTAAATGTAATTTGAGACTTTTTATGAATTCCACTAATTTTCTAAGTTACTATGATATATTATTGTTGATTTAATCAACTTTTTTAGAACATATAATTTTTTATGACTTTCACAAAAATCATATATCAAATAGTGTCAAAATTGACACAAAATAGTTTTTAAATCAAATATTATATTATTAATTGTTATTTTATTCCTAAAAATCTATGGTTCGGCCAAATGACTTAGATAATGATATATATATTAATAATAAATAATTTGGGGTTCTTTTGGCATGTTATAGTAAGTGTATTAACCATATAGTGTAAGAAAACAAAAAGACACGGTAAAAGTTAAATTATTTAACATAGAGTTAAATCTAATTGATAAGGTTAAAATAATAACATAAACTTGTCTAAATCCTATTGGTTGATAGGCTTTCGACCCATACCCACATTATCTTCTAAATAAGACCCTTTGGAACCATTATAAACCGATTTTGACTTTAATATAAAATAATATTTTGAGATATTCCTAAGGTGCCCCTCTCCTCCCTTATAAAAGGACACCTCCTCCCCCTCCTCCTCACACCAATTTGAGCACTCAATATCGGCCAACCCCAGCCAAAATCTCTTCTCCACTTCCCTAGTATCATCCTAGAGGTCCTGGTCTTCTTCAAAGACCATCCTTATTTCTTTAAGTGGAGGTTAAGTGAAGGCGCGTCAAAAAGAGGTAATATCCATTACCGATCTTTTTCAATTTCTTTCTTCTTCAACTTCTTATTAATTAGTTTTTTCATGATAAAGTAATAACATCAGTATTTCATATATACTGATATGTTATTATAAATATTAAACAACTCTAATTAACCTTCTATCCATCCTACAGAAAAAGGAAATCACCGCGCGTGCGTACGTACGGAATACCGTCTCCACGCCGTGGTGTAATCTATTTTCCACCACCACCTTAATTGGATGGGTATAATGGTGTAATGAGTAACTATATATTATTATTATGATGTGATATTGATACTGAAATAGTATACATACACTTCAACACAATTCCACGACCATGGGAACGATATCATCGCTCGTGCGTACGTACGGACTACCGTCTCCACGACGCGATGAGATTCATTCCCAATGATTAACCATTCATGAATAATTATAAATTATATATAATAAGTACTAATGAAATATATGACATAATAATGATACTGGATTTATTTATATTTATATGTATGTAATCTACTTAATTCCATTCAATTCAATAAGGAAATGAAAACAGCGTTCATGCGTACCTACGGACTACCGTCTCCATGAACGGTGTATTTCTTTCCATTTACTAATTTATTATATATATGTATATTATGAATATATATATATAAATCATGTTTTATATTCTGGAATTAAGTAATCATGATCTAAGTAATCATATGAATAATTACAAGTCAAAACACGGACGACAAACGAAACAATTTTACCCAAAACGCTCTTTAACATGGAATTTACAAAATAATGGGTAATATAAAGTCATAAGTGAACCATATATGATATCATAACAATGAATATGATTCTTTAATAAATCAATGACATTATTTAAATAATTATACAGGATGTTCGGACACTTACGAAGCAAATCGGACCTAAGGAAAGGGAAATATCACAATCTCACTTTTATCCGAGATTGTTTTTACTTTGGTAATTACTGGGGTGTATTTTATCATCCACATCCATGTTTCCTCAATATGTAATATTTATATCCTTCTAAAATAGTTTATATCCAATTTTACCCTTCGGTGAGTTTTTTGTAAAAGATATCAAAGGAATCTTTTGTCGTTTTCATACAAGGTACTTTTTGACTTTTCCGACAAAAGTACGAGAAGAATGTTTTTTTAACTTATACGGCATGAATGGATTTTTAAAACATTATTTCCAAGAAGCTTCCTTTACAAGTTTTCAAGTTTATTTTTAATCAACTCCTTTTAGTTTTAAATTGTATGACATTTTATGAAAGGATAAATGTTTTTGAAGTAGAAAGGATATTTTCCTCAAGAATGGAGTTCAAGTGTTTTGTCAAAATTATTTTCCATCTAAGATAATAAAGGGTTCTATTTCTATCCATATTTTTACGTTGATTTGACTATGTTGTGATGGAATTATTTTTATGAATTCCTTTATCTTATATGAATTGTTTTATGATGTCACGATGTTTACGATTCCCATTTTTATTACATGGGTTATGCTATGATGTATGGTTTATGATTTTGTGGCACACATAATAATGGTATCATTATGAGATGGGTGGGACCTATATCTCCCTCCAATGAATTGGGTAAAGATTTTATATCTCATGAGATAGACATGGCTGGAATGGTAGGTTATACCGGTTCAGTGAAACAGGACTGAAACGAGGGTTACTCGATTCAGAAAGGGACTTTGTCCACTAAGATAGTCTTGGAAATGAGTCTTGACTAACAAGAAATGATTCTCTATGATTATGTGTGAATTTCACAAAGTTTCATGTATTAAGTTATGATTATTGTGATTACATTTCACTGCCATGATTTATCCCATGTTATGAAATTATGCTCTCTTTTGCAGGTTAAGATTTCCAAAATGTTATGTTCTTATGAATATGATGTGATTGATATTTCTTTTTTTTACCATTACTGAGCATTTGAGCTCACCCTTTTATGTTATCTTTTCCCCAGGATATAAAGAAAGGTTTTAGGTTAAAAAAAGGAAGATTTTTATGGGAGATGTTGAAGATCTTTCACCATGATTAGAAGATTATATTCCGAGTTTCCAAAGACACTAAACTATTACGGTCCCTGTGTGTGTGTTTTTGTAATGTACTAAGTATTCTGCAAAATTAATGTAATGTACATGTACGTCAGGCTCTGGGTCTCTACAGTTGGTATCAGAGGAAAGGTTTAGTCAACCTTTGGAAACTAGGATGCGAGAACTTTAGTGAGATCCCTAGAGATATTTCTAAGGTGTGTCTAGGGATGTCTCTAAGGTTAAGTATACATATAGGTTATAGTACTATAATTACGCTAACGATCATAGAATTAAACCTAAGATGTTAGATATTGAAGGTACTCCCCCTTTATTATGTTGTTTTCCCTAGCATGATTTTTGCCTCTCACACTATTCTTTTTGGGTTTTAGATGATGGCTGGAACCTGAAGGAACCGTGTTGATCAATGCAATGTACAATGCAATGATTGTCCTCCTGAACAAACAAATGTTATGGGAGATAGAGTGAAAAATCTTATTGCTATACTTACACAAGCTATGAATCATTCTGGACTTCCAAATGAATAGAGAAGGGAAACATATTCTATTGAGTCCTTCATGAGGCAACGTCCACCTTCTTTCAATGGGTCTTCCGATCCACTTGTTGCTGAACAATGGATCAGTACCACTGAAAAGATATTTTCAGTTCTTCAATGTTCTGAACATGATAAAGTCATCTTAGCAGTATATCGTTTGGAAGGTGAAGCTGATCAATGGTGGATTCTTATCAAGAATACGAGGCCAGAAGATGAAATTGAGTCCATGGAATGGGACGAGTTCAAGAACTTGTTTTTTAGTAAGTACTTCCCTCGTATTCTTCGAACAAATATGGAAAAGGAGTTTCTTGAGCTGAAGCAGAAGGATGATGAATCTGTTGGTATATACGAAGCAAATTTTACAAGACTTACAAGGTATGCATCTGGCATTATCATCCAACCTGAAAGTAAAGTTGATCGATTTTTCAGTGGCTTAAAACCAAGTCTTCGAAGGGCATTAGCTATAAGAGACTTCAGTAGCTATGAAGAAATTGTGCAATGTGCTATTAAGGTAGAAATGGAAGTTGGTGTTACATATCCATCTCATGGTTTTGACAAGAAACAAAAGATGGAGTTCAAGGAGAAATCTCAGAATAATGGTGAAAAGAAGATGAATGTTTCCTTATGCACAAAGTGTGGAAAGAAGCATGGTGGAGATTCTCTTAAAGGGACTAGAAAATGTTTTAAGTGTGGAAAAGAAGGTCATCGAGTAGCTGAGTGTTGAAGTAATGGAAAAAGGGTTTCTAATGATGTGAATAAAGCAAACACTGCAGAGAACGCACCACCAACACTTCAATGCTTCAAGTGCAAGGAAATGGGGCATTATGCTAATAAATTCCCTAATACAAGGGTTAGTGATGATCGACAAGAGCAACCGCTTAAGGCAAAGGATAAAGGGAAGTCACATGCGATCACTATTGGCGATGTTGAATATGACAACGATGTGGTGGAATGATTAAGTGTTTATGTAATGGGATTCCAAAATAATGTTGTATCATGGAGTATTGGAATATTTATATATTGGTCTAATGTGGTATTCAAAGTGATTGAGATATTTTTGGAAATAAGACTATATGCGAATAATGAAGGGAAAATGAAAAAATGAAATGTTTAACAGTATTCATGAGCTCATGATTGATATAAGGACTAAGTGATATCATGGTTTGATTATAAAGAATTTTGAGGATTTTGGTATGTGGAAAGTATTAACGTTAAACTGCATTCATGTTTTCACTAAGGTTCAATGGGTATTCAAGAGAATACATGATTAAGGACTTTGAATGTTTAGAATGTGACCAACAAGACATATCTTATGATATATGGGGATCAACGATGGTATTAAATCTCTGGTAATTGTTTTCACTATATTATGAGAGTGGACTGCAGTATTATGGGTAAGCCTAAAGATTGGAATGGATTATGTTGGACATAAGTTAGTATTGTTTAAGGATAGAAGTTTTTTTCGATATTATTGATGGGATGTTATAGTAATATAGTTTTAGAAAAAGGACAACCTGCAGGACGGGCGACAGCCCATCGCGTCGGACAAGGCTGTGGGAATCGAACCCACAACCGAAATGCGACTGGCCTTTATCGCCTACCACTGGCCTACAGGAAGTCCCTGTTTAGTAGAAACTAGTTTTATTTTATTAAGCGGTATGATATATGAAGTATAAGTTCATTTTTGGAACCATATACGATTAATCTAACCATAAGATGAACTTATAACTTTTCAAACCTTTTGTTTGAGACAGATGGAATGACCCATCATTCTATTACATGATCTGCTAACACGTCACGAATGACAAATTCAACTTCATTTCATTAAGAGATGAAGTGGAAATTGTCCAAAGAACGACCAATGGTGAGACTATGCCGAAATCACGAAAGTATTTCTTCTAATTCCAATTTCATCAACTTTAGGGAAATGATCTTGAAAACCAAAAATGTCGTCCTAGTGCTCTTATATCTGATTAATCAGATGGTACCTTAGATCGTCACAAATTTATGGATTTGTGATTGTTGGCTTTTCCATATCCATGTTCTCTACCACTCTCCATCAGAACATGATGGTTAGATATTTCTTCCATATCCATATTTTCACCTATGTGGAAACCCAGTGATTAGTTTATTTGGGTAATCGTTACATTTCATACTTTAGTTTTTAAAGCCATGTTTTGGTATTCCTTTTTACGATGTGGGTTTCTATCAAAGAAAATTTCGAATAGTAAACCATTTATAACCCCGACGAATTTCGAGGGCGAAATTCATTTTAAGGGGGGTAGAATGTAACACCCCGAGATTTTATGAAAAATATTCATTTTAATTTCATTAATGTCTTGTGTTGTACGCTACACCAAAAGGAGCTTGCACAACACACATACTTGACTTGCCTTTCATTACACGCAATCACGACCTTCCTTGATAGCGTGTGTAGTACGCAATACCGAGTTTTACTAAACAACGATATGCAATTAAAATATTACTAAAACTAGCCGTTATGAATAGTAATAACCACTTTTTGAAATTTTGTAAATTCTATTTTTCAAAATGGACTTCATTTTTGGATTCGGAATATCGAAATTAGCTTAGGGTGAAATTTTGGTACTTTTCGGATAACTTTCATATTCTGATGAATAGTGAAAATTACTAAATTTTAATTAAAAACAACTTTTTTAATAGAAATAATTAATAGTGATAAATTATTAATTTGAGTGGTTTTAAAGTATATTTAGAATATATTTTTACAATTTAATACAATGTTGGTCATTGGATGTAATTTCACATTTAAACCAGTTATAAACTAGTGTCAATCTTTTGATAGTTATTATCACTTAAAAACACGCTATTTGTTTTGACGATGAGAATTAATTTTTAAATTAGTTAATGCAACTGATATGTTTTGAATTTGGTAAAATATACATCATTTTTGAGTTCATAATATCAAATATATCAGAGGCCTAATGTTTGGTATTTTTCTGAAAACTTTCAATTTTCGATGAATAGTGAAACCACTAAGTGGTAGTTAAAAAAACTGAATTGTTCATAAAACTTAATTTTACCGCTTCTGTGAGTGGAATTTTGAAAATCCGAGAGACACGGTTAATATCAAGGACTAAAATGTGGTTCAATGAGATGAAAATAATTTTTGGTGAATAGTAACATTTTAGTTTTATTTACCACGGTTAAAAGTAAATAGGGTAATTAAGGGTAGAAATGACATTATTATTACCCTAACACAGGTCCTAATTCTATTGTACAAGTGTAATTCGACCAAAAAAAACTTAGGAATAAAATATGACCATTTAGGCCCACTTGGATTAGATTAGGACATTTATTATTAATTTATTTAAAGAAGGGTTAAAAGAGTTAAAATCAAAGTTTATTTACTAAAACATTTTTAATATGGGGTTATACATAAGATATATTCGACTATAAATATTCATTAGAAAGATAAAAAGATTTCCTACATAATGGTATTTTATTTGTAATTTTTAGACATTAAATAATTTAATTTATTAATGACACAATGATGATGCAGTAATTATCTTATTAATGAAATATTGACATAATTGATGTTATAAACACCAAAATAAATGTAATTTGAGACTTTTTATGAATTCCACTAATTTTATAGGTTACTATGATATATTAGTGTTGATTTAATCAACTTGGTTCGAACATATAATTCTTTTATGACTTTCACAAAAATCATATATCAAATAGTGTCAAAATTGACACAAAATAGTTTTTAAATCAAATATTATATTATTAATTGTTATTTTATTCATAAAAATCTAAGGTTCGTCCAAATGACTTAGATAAGGATATATATATTAAAAATAAATAATTTGGGGTTCGTTTGGCATGTTATAGTAAGTGTATTAACCATATAGTGTAAGAAAACAAAAAGGCACGGTAAAAGTTAAATTATTTAACTTAGAGTTAAATCTAATTGATAAGGTTAAAATAATAACCTAAACTTGTATAAATCCTATTGGTTGATAGGATTTAGACCCATACCCACTTTAGCTTCTAAATAAGACCCTTTTGAACCATTATAAACCGATTTTGACTTTAATATAAAATAATATTTTGAGATATTCCTAAGGTGCCCCTCTCCTCCCTTATAAAAGGACACCTCCTCCCCCTCCTCCTCACACCAATTTTAGCACTCAAACTCGGCCAACCCCAGCCAAAATCTCTTCTCCAATTCCCTAGTATCATCCTAGAGGTCCTGGTCTTCTTCAAAGACCATATTTAGTTCTTTAAGTGGAGGTTAAGTGAAGCCACGTCAAAAAGAGGTAATATCCATTACCAAACTTTTTCAATTTCTTTCTTCTTCAACTTCTTCTTATTTAGTTTTTTCATGATAAAGTAATAACATCAGTATTTCTTATATACTTATATGTTATTATAAATATGAAACAACTCTAATTAACCTTCTATCCATCCTACGGAAAAAGGAAATCACCGCGCGTGCGTACGTACAGAATACCGTCTCCACGCCGTGGTGTAATCTATTTTCCACAACCACCTTAATTGGATGGGTATAATGGTGTAATTAGTAACTATATATGATTATTATAATTTGATATTGAGAATGAAATAGTATACATACACTTCAACACAATTCCACGACCATGGGAACGATATCATCGCTCGTGCATACGTACGGACTACCGTCTCCACGACGCGATGAGATTCATTCTCAATGATTAACCATTCATGAATAATTATAAATTATATATAATAAGTACTAATGAAATATATGACATAATAATGATACTGGATTTATGTATATTTATATGTATGTAATCTACTTAATTCCATTCAATTCAATAAGGAAATGAAAACAGCGTTCATGCGTGCGGACGGACTACCGTCTCCATGAACGGTGTATTTCTTTCCATTTACTAATTTATTATATATATGTATATTCTGAATATATATATATAAATCATGTTTTATATTCTGGAATTATGTAATCATGATCTAAGTAATCATATGAATAATTACAAGTCAAAACACGGATGACAAATGAAACAAATTTACCCAAAACGCTCTTTAACATGGAATTTACAAAAGAATGGGTAATATACAGTCATAATTGAACCATATATGATATCATAACAATGAATATGATTCTTTAATAAGTCAATGACATTATTTAAAGAATTATACAGGAGGTTCGGACACTTACGAAGCAAATCGGACCTAAGGTAAGGGAAATATCACAATCTCACTTTTATCCGAGATTGTTTTTACTTTGGTAATTACTGGGGTGTATTTTATCATCCACATCCATGTTTCCTCAATATGTAATATTTATATCCTTATACAATAGTTTATATCCAATTTTACCCTTCGGTGAGTTTTTTGTAAAAGATATGAAAGGAATCTTTTGTCGTTTTCGTACAAGGTACTTTTTGACTTTTCCGACAAAAGTATGAGAAGAATGTTTTTTTAACTTATACAGCATGAATGGATTTTTAAAACATTATTTCCAAGAAGCTTCCTTTACAGGTTTTCAAGTTTATTTTTAATCAACTCCTTTTAGTTTTAAATTGTATGACATGTTATGAAAGGATAAATGTTTTTGAAGTAGAAAGGATATTTTCCTCAAGAATGGAGTTCAAGTGTTTTATCAAAATTATTTTCCATCTAAGATAATAAAGGGTTATGTTTCTATCCATATTTTTACTTTGATTTGACTATGTTGTGATGGAATTATTTTTATGAATTCCTTTATCTTATATGAATTGTTTTATGATGTCACGATTTTTACGATTCCCATTTTTATTACATGGGTTATGCTATGATGTATAGTTTATGATTTTGTGGCACACATAAGAATGGTATCATTATGAGATGGGTGGGACCTATATCTCCCTCCAATTCATTGGGTAAAGATTTTATATCTCATGAGATAAACATGGCTGGAATGGTAGGTTATACCGGTTCAGTGAAACAGGACTGAAACGAGGGTTACTCAATTCAGAAAGGGACTTTGTCCACTAAGATAGTCTTGGCAATGAGTCTTGACTAACCAGAAATGATTCTCTATGATTATGTGTGAATTCCACAAAGTTTCATGTTTTAAGTTATGATTATTGTGATTACATTTCACTGCCATGATTTATCCCATGTTATGAAATTATGCTCTCTTTTGCAGGTTAAGATTTCCAAAATGTTATGTTCTTATGAATATGATGTGATTGATATTTCTTTTTTTTACCCTTACTGAGCATTTGAGCTCACCCTTTTATGTTTTCTTTTCCCCAGGATATAGAGAAAGTTTTTAGGTTAAAAAAAGGAAGATCTTTATGGGAGATGTTGAAGATCTTTCACCATGATTAGAAGATTATATTCCGAGTTTCCAAAGACACTAAACTATTATGGTCCTTGTGTGTGTGTTTTTGTAATGTACTAAGTATTCCTCAAAATTAATGTAATGTACATGTACGTCAGGCTCCGGGTCTCTACAGCCCAATTGCAGTTTTAAAAAAATAATTTGTTTCTTTTATATATTTTTAATGTTTTAGTATTTTTCGACTATTACACCTCCCACCCGAATAAAAGATACCTATCCTCACCCATATTTTTTATTTTACCACTTTGGAGCTCATTGGGATCACATATTTTGTAGAAAGTTCTCTGGTTTCCTTAAATCTTCAGGAATTGAGAAGGTAAATTATTTCATCCATAAATCAATCCATTTTCACTCTTTTTAAAACAAATATTCATTAACTGGTTCTTCCAGACCTTATGAGACTCTCCAAGAATTTTCAATCCATTACCTTCTCTCTAGGGTTGCCGATCTAATGGAAGTTGAAGAGTTGTCTAGGTTGAAAGGTGATATTCTTTCTCCTTTCTCCTTCATCTTCCTCATCCTTTCATCATTTTTTGGTTTTATATTGTACCCTAGTCATGATAGACTTAGGTTTCAGTTATAACATGATTTTTTTTATGGTGTTTCTGTTCTTTTATGTCTGGTCTTTATAGTTTTAGGGTTTATAAACCTGCGGCGGGTGATTTAGGGTGTGTGTTTCCATTACGCCAAGGATTTGAGGTAGGATATCCCTTGCACATGCCATTATCATTAAAGTTTCATCATTTTAATATTTTAATCAACTTAGATATATGTTTATTATTGTTTTAATCCTCTGGTTAATTTTCATGGTATGCAAAGTGATTGTTTAATCCTTGTTTTGTGAAAGGTAGTGTTTTTTTGTCATGAAAGTGCTCAACAAGTGTTTGTATAAATGTTCCGTTATCTTTTGAAACTATTTTGTGAGGATTATAATCTGGTTTATGGTATTTTGACCATGTTATAGTAACTTTAATAAAATATTGCAATTAATTGGTGTTTTATTCCTTTTCAAGTACTTAAAATAAATTGTTTTGTTTAAAAAGGGAATGTCATGTTTTCGGTAAATTGCCCTGTTGGATTTTATGTGTGATGTGTGATTTAAAAGTTATTTGTTTGGATTAATAAATGAATTTAAATAATGATAAATGTTATTTTTGGGTACTTATATGTCTTTCTAATTTGGATTTGGTTTTACAAATAAATTGGTTTTGGTTTAAAACATGTTTTGGCCCGAGTTGTCAGAAAATGACCCGTTTCACATTCTTATGAAAAGGGTTCTGTTTTGAATATGTAACTAGAGTGTTTTAAGAGATTTATGAATGTGGTTTGAAGAATTAAATTGTGTTTATACACATCCTTAATAAATGTGAAATGCATACCCTGGTTGAATGTTAGTTTTGAGAAAGGCCTAAAGGCCTATTTGGAAAAAAAATTGTAAAAATGGTTTCCATGTGTATTTCATGTAATATCTTTGGGCCCATTTTATGGTCCATTAAATTGATTTATTATTTATTTTTGGGGCTACTAATTCTGTTTTTTTTTTGTTATTTATGGGTTTATGGTCTTAAAAGAGTGTTTTTGAATGAGTTTTGGGTGCAAATCCTCAATACACTCTTTGAAATTGTTTTACGAATATTTTCAGTGGTTTATTGATTCGTGAAAAAAATGTGAATAAATTTTGAAGGATGTTTGTGTTTTTATGGTCTGTGAATGGAATTTGTATGTAAAATTTTTATTTGATAATATGTGTAACTTTATTGAGCACTAAAGGGAATCACGGGTATCTAGGTGGGCAGACGTGTACTAGTATGCTAGTGATTTCATGGGGTTTGACCCCTGTTTCACGTAGCAAGTTTGATGATTACAACACTAACTAAACTGTGATAATGATGTTGTTGGGGGACCACTAGGTTATGGTTATGCTCCCTAGTAGTGGATCTTGTTCTCAAGAATGGATATTTATAATTGTTACTTTCACCGAGATACGGGGTACCTGGGGCTCACAACTAACTAGTGCCTATGAGGTGTTCACGTGACTTATACTCATTGGCTATTTTTTACTCATGGTCGGTATAATGTGTGTTTGGTTGGTAAATTCAGTAGAATGTGTGATTTATTTTAAAGTTTCAATTCTCTAAATCATCCCTCTTGAAAACTAATTTCATTTTTACGTTTCACCACTTTGAAGAATTATTACTAGCATTATTGTTTATAAAACATGAAAGTTTTTGTCAGATAATTATTATAGCATGGAACCTAATTTGAAAAACATATTTTGATATCCTATACTTAAACCATGAAATTGATTTTTCTTTTATTTTAAAGTAATTTCATTAGGAATAGAATATCCTGCTAACATACTGAGTTTTAATACTCATGCATATAGTCTTCTTCTGTTTTTAGTTCTTGTGCATGTTTCAGCTTGTATGAACCCGGTTCTTCTCATAAGGTACGAGATTATTTTTTTCTCTTTTCCTCAACTGTTTTTAATAAAATTTGGAAAATCGGGAAAAATCCAAAATTTTGGAACTACACGCCCTGTACTTTTTCCACACGCCGTGTACTTTTGGCCGTGTTGGGATGAGTACACAGGGCGTGTAGCCATGTCGGTGACAAAGGGTGTAGGAACCAACTACACGCCATGTCGTGATCCTTTACACGCCGTGTAGTCAGTCAGCATGCCAAAATAGTGAGGCGGTGGAGTAGCTGCCAGCTGGGCGGCAGTACACGCCGTGTACTCAGGAGTACATGTCGTGTACTCATGTCGGCAGGCAAACAGTGTCGCACTGGCAGAAAGATGCCAGAGGAACAGTTAAATAAAAGGAGTACACGTCGTGTACTTGGAAGTACATGTCGTGTACTTTTTTTCAGCTTAAAACAGTCAGTATCCTCCGCATTTGGCAGAGGAGGCATTTGAGCTGTTTTGGAGCCAAGGGAGTAGGTCGAACATTTGAAGATCCACTGGGTGTTCGTTTGGAATCGGTTTCCACCTCGGACGATCCCATTGGAACCGCACATGTAAGGGTTTCCATCTCCTTGGCTGCTTCTTACCAATTCTTTCCCTAGCGGGAGTTATTTGATGTTAAGCAGGATTTGTTCATTGTCAGATCTACGCCGTTCTTGGGTTTTTCTGGAGTCGGCGTTCGGGTATACCACTCGTTGACGTATAAGGTAGGTGGCTTGGTGTTTAGTTTTCCAACTGTCGTGTGTTTTTGTGCATTTTTGTGCCACGAACCCATGTTGGGGTGTCGTGTGGTTGAGGCCGTTGATATATTTAATGCCTAGAATTGCATAGGTGATTAAATTATGATAATAAAATGCTGGTTGAGATTGTTTCTTGGATCCAGAACCACCCAGGGGGTGTGTTCCACTATTTATCCATTTGGCTAGGATACCTGAGGGTATGCCTTCAAAGTAGTAACTGTAGAATTTCCTTGAGAGAAATTTCTTGTTACTACTTGTTTACCTGTTGGGCATGGCCCAGTTACCTGTTTAGCCTGAGGGCGTTGTTGTGATTAGCTTGAGGGAACTACACTATTTAGCCTGAGGGTTGTAGTTATTTCGCCTGAGAGAAACCTTCTGTGCCAAAGGGCTTGACTTCTATGCCTGAGGGAGACACTTCCTACGCTCGAGGGAAACTTCTATTACGCCTGAGGGCTATACATGCGGGTTGGATTCTGCTTACCTGAGGGTATGGTTATTCTTGTCTGAGGATGTGGATTGTTTACTTAGAAATGCACTGTGGTGATTTATAATATTTAATGGATTAAATGAATAATAAAATGGAAATATAACTGGTAATTAGTTACTTTTGATTACTTCTTAATTTATTGCATTTTACTACTGCACACTATTGTTTCATGCGTACACGCAGTTGGGCACGGGCCTTTGGTGGGTGCCTATTGGAAATTTATTTCTCACACCCTGTTTGGGTCATTCATTTATGCCCAAATAGATTACGTTTCTGTAGGTGTGGATCGGGGAAAGAGTCCCTATACAGGTACTTGAATGTTGCTGAGGAGTAGGAGGGCATGGGACCGAGCCTAGGCTCACGATTCCACTGCCAGCTATTTTAATTTTCTGTACCTGTACTCTGTATTGTATTGTACTGCTATGTAAAATGTTCTGGATGTTTTCTTATAACTTAAGACATGTTGCACCATTTTCTATATATTGTTGGTTATATACACTACTGTTGTTTATTTCAGTTTTGTATGGTTTACTGCTTCCACTATTTGTCGTTTGTTTAATTTTTATTCCGCTGCGCTACACTTTGAAAAATGAGGGCATAATTTCCCCACTATCAGACCTAGGCCCTTGCTGCTAGTCGGCATCCTCTGGCGTTTGGGGAGATGCGCTTGAGGTCACGTGGTGAACTGGGTTCGGGGCACCCGTTGCGTGGCACCTGGGTCTGTGACGTTACAAAGTGGTATCAGAGGGGTTATTTTATTTGACTTACTATTTGGAGCCGTATTCAGGGATAGGACGAACGGTAGTTGGTAATAAGCTATGCCCGGGTGTAGGTAACCCATGTACAGGGAAAATCCAGTCTACCTCAAATTGAAATTTTTCTAATTTTACAAATTTTACAGTTGATATGTTTTCACCATTGGGTGACGCATTTGGGATTGTACTGTTATAATTTATTTATGGGTTCTATTTAGTTGCAACCCGAGGACATGAGGGTATACCATCTCATGCATCATGTAGGAACATGGTATAAATAACATTCCATGCATAGTTCCATGCCATGTAGGTGCATTAGAAATTGCATGTTGTTGTGATAGTAGTTGTGCTAGAAAATCATGTTGTTGTGATAGCTGCTTAATAAATACCTGCTGTTTGATAGAGTATTTTGTGTAAGCCTGTTTATAGAATGGACGCAAAACTTTGGTTTTTGGGGAGTATGGGCCCCCATGGACCGGAATTTGGTGGATCATTGATTGTTTATTAGTTATAACATATATAAGATGTCAAACATGGATTTGTGGGGAGTATGGGCCCTCACGGGTCGGAATTTGACATTTAGGTGTTTTTTTACAGTATTTTCTGGGTTCTAGGGATGTTTCTGAGGCATGCTGTCTCGAAACCTAGTATACACGCCGTGTAGTATTTTAAACACGCCGTGTATGGCCTTCTGTTTGGGAAGAAAAATGAACTTGTTAAGTACACGCCGTGTACTCTGAGTACACGCCGTGTAGTCTCTTCCCGTGTCACAAACCGTGTGTGCGGCGATATAGGGTAGGGAAGTTCATGGGTAAAACACATCTTGTACCTTATATACATGTCATGTAGTGTTGACCCGGAGTCCGGCCATGTAACTAACAACACAGGTCAGTGAACTCTTGTACAGAACATGCCGTATCAATGATGAACACGCCGTGTAGTGTGACATGGGGACTTGGTCGTGTAACTAACAACACGTGCCGGTGTCACCGTTCCTTGAACACGTTGTGTACCTATGGGACACGCCGTTTATTCTTGACCGAGGAAAAACTGTGTGGACATAGCCGTGTGGCTGGGAAACAGGGTGATGTACACGACGTGTGCGGGTGTAACACACCGTGTAGTTTTAAGCCGAGTAATCGGCCATGTCATGAACGACATGGGCAGTTGGAAAATAACACCATACACGCCGTGTAAGATTATATACACACCATGTATTTTTTGTTAAATGGGAGTCGTGTGGCTTAGCCGTGCAGAAGGACTTGAGCAGGGGATGGGAAGTCATGTACCCGCCGTGTAGTCAGTATACACACCGTGTAGTCTTGTTTTGAAAATTTTGAATTCCATATTCATCCTGTTCCCTTTTTGGTTTCTTCATCTTCGGTCTTTGATAATATTTTTCTAAGGCATGTTTTTTACCATGTAGTGTCATTCCGCCTAGACGATCGCACGTTTTTCGCCAGGACAACGAAAATGAGTATACTTCAGAGATGGTGGTCCATGGGATACCAGTTGATCCTCCAGCAGAGCCAGATGCGGCACCAGCTGCTTTACCGGACAAAGGTGCAGAGGCGCAGTTATGTGAAGGCTATTGCGGTTCATGCAGATCTTTCAGGGAACATCGTAGGCCGCCACATCTATGGCCGAGCTGACACGTATCTTCCAGAAGCAGCATCCGCCTACGTTCTCAAGGGATACGGGACCACAGGCTGCAGAGTCTTGGCTGGGGTCGATGCAGACCATTTTCGAGCATCTTGAGACGCCTCCAGGGTGGAGGGTCAAGCTCATGACTTATATGCTGCGTGATTCCGCCTATAGGAGGTGGGATGTTACCACCCAGTCAGATAATCACAAGGAAATGGCGTGGGAAGATTTTGAGGCAGTCTTTTATGACTTTTTCTTTCCCGAGACGCTGAGGGCAGATAGAGCTCAAGAGTTCCTGAATCTCCAGCAGGGCACTATGCCAGTGATGGACTATTCTTCTAGTTTTACAGAGCCTCAGCACTTTGAACCCGTGATGGTGGGTGATGAGATGTTGAGAGCCTGACGTTTTGAGGATGGTCTTTGGTTTGACATCTGAGCGCTGGTGAATGTCTTCAGGTTGCTTACTGTACACGCTATCATGAATCAGGTGATGATTATGAAGAGGAACCTATGGGAATCTAGTGGTGTGGTCCAGGGCGGTTTAGCACCAGTTACTAGAACTTTTTCTACTGGAAAGATGAAGAGGCAGATGGAGTTTTCTCAGGGTGGCAATACCATCCAGGCAGCTTCTTCAGGTGGCCCGATTAGGTGCTACCAGTGTGGTAGAGAGGGGCACAAGAGACCGCAGTGTCCACAAGACCCAGTGGAGTGCAGAGCTTGCGGCAAGATGGGTCATGTGTAGTGCTTTTGCAGGGTTTTTCCACCGATGGATAGTGAGAGTGGTTCAGTGCAGACTCCGTGTGCGGGAGCAGGACCAGTGGCTTCTTACCAGTCCGGAAACTGGAATACATCAGGGCGTGCAGGTAGGGATGGTGGTCATGGCCATGGTATCCAGACACCAAGATCTCAGAGGCAGCAGGGCGGGATATCTCAGGGTAGTCAGGCTGTGTCGTAGGGCTACGACACTGGGCAGGCATATGCAGT
Organism: Viscum album; assembly: GCA_963277665.1. Taxonomy (NCBI): domain Eukaryota; kingdom Viridiplantae; phylum Streptophyta; class Magnoliopsida; order Santalales; family Viscaceae; genus Viscum; species Viscum album. The sequence continues at coordinate 23,489,613 of OY728133.1, read as the reverse complement.
GCAACAGACCCAGCAGGAGCAGGATCTCGGACCTCCTACAGTCAAAGGTACTATTCTAGTAGATTCTGTCTTATCTTCAGTACTTTTTGATATGGGTGCTACACATAGTTTCATATTTGTACCCGTTGTGGAGATCCTTGGGCTCTGTGTTTCTTCATCTTGTGTTATCATGACGCTATACACTCCGTTGGGGACTAGAACGGCTGTTGTGCGTCAGTGCAAGGAGTGCCCTCTTGAGGTTGGTGGGTGTCACTTCCTTTGGGACCCTTATGTCCTGGAGATTATGAGCTATGACGTCATTCTCAGGATAGAATTTTGGTTCTATTTCGGGCCTTTGTAGACCGCTATCATCACAGGGTGCGTTTCACGTCACCAGAGGATGAAGAGTTTTTATACAAGGTAAAATGGGATTTTCAGGCGATTCGAGCTGGACCAGAGCATCGTGGGTGAGGTGGAGTCACAACCCAGATTGTGAGCTTATATATGGATGACCCGGGGACTTGTCAGGAGGATTTCCCTCCTGTTGTTGATCGTTTCAGGGTTGTCTTCCCGTATGACTTTGCGGGTCTACCTCCGGAGATAGAGGTGGATTTCTCCATTGAGATTGTGCTAGGAGCAGCACCGATGTCCATTCGTCCATATAGGATGGCCACACCTGAGTTGCAGGAGCTCAAGAAGCAGTTGGAGGAGTTGCAGGAAAAGGGTTTCATCCGACCCAGTACTTCTCCTTGGGTTTCTCCGATCCTTTTGGGAAGAAGGGGGATGGTATCCTCAGACTTTGTGTAGATTATTGGAAGATGAACTAGTTGATGGTTAAGAACCAATATCCCTTTCCAAGGATTGATGATCTTTTTTATCATCTTCATGGAGAACAAGTGTTCTCGAAGATTGACCTGAGATCAGGATATCATCAGCTGCGCGTGAGACCATCTGATATACCTCTCAGGACTTTCAGGAGTAGGTATGGTCTATATGAGTATACGGTTATGCCATTCGGACTCACGAACACACCTGCAGTTTTCATGGCTCTGATGAATCGTGTGTTCCATCCTTATCTGGACACTTTTGTGGTAGTATTCATGGATGATATCTTGGTGTACTCTCACACTTGACACGACCATGACACCCATCTTTAGATCGTATTGAGTACACTGAGAGAGCATCAGCTATATGCTAAGCTCTCAAAGTCTCACTTTTGGATGGACCAGATTCACGTCCTGCGTCATATCATCTCTGAGGAAGGAGTTTCAGTAGACCCAGAGAAGGTGAGAGCAGTAGTTTCCCGGGAGCAGCCTATGAACGTGTTTGAGATACTGAGTTTCTTAGGGAAAGATGGTTACTACAGATGCTTCATATAGGACTTCTCCCACTTAGAAGCACCATTTATGGGTCTAACTAAGAAGGGTGTGAAGTTCGTTTGGTCATAAGCTTGTGAGACTGCTTTTTAGGACCTGAAAGGAAGGTTGACATCAGCACTGATCCTGAAACTCCCAGAGTAGGGGAATAACTATACAGTTTATTGCGATGCATCAGGTATTGGGATGCTAGCAGTGTTGATGCAGGGAAACCGAGTTTTTGCGTACGGGTCTCAGCAGTTGAGGCCTCATGAAAGGAATTACCCGACACATGATCTCGAGTTGGTAGTAGTTGTTCATGCGTTGCGCTGTTGGAGACATTATCTATTAGGGGAGCATTTTGTGGTTTTCACCGACCACAAAAGACTCAAGTATATATTTACTCAGCGTGACTTGAATCTGAGGCAAAGGAGGTGGGTTGAATACCTACAGTCCTTCGATTTTGAGCTTGCCTATACACCTGGAAAAGGTAATGCAGTAGCTGATGCACTGAGCAGGAAGACTCAGATACAGGCGGTGCAGGAGGCCAGTGGTGAGTGAGAGCTCATGGACTTGTTCTCTGAGATGCATCTGGACGTGCATGACAGTCAGGGGCAGACTTATCTTTCCTCTTTAGCTATCACTTCTACCCTCCTGGATAGAGTGATGATGATACAACTATCTGATTTAGAAGGCCTAGTTCTATGGGATTCGGTGGCAAGTGAGGACCCTCCTCCTGGTTGGACGATAGGCGATGATGAGGTTTTGAGTTTCCATGGACGAGTATGGTTTCTAGGGGATAAACGTGAGGAGATGATGCGAGAGTTTCATGCTTCAGCTTGGGCAGTTCATCCCGGGGTTACCAAGATGTACCATGACTTGAGACGTCAATACTAGTGGCCGGGATGGATTTTGTGACAGGGTTGCCGAGGTCACCTAGAGGTAATGATGCCGTGTGGGTTTTTGTGGACAGACTCATGAAGGTAGCTCACTTCTTTCCGATCAAGGAGACCTTCGGTGTTGACGAGTTCGGAAGGCGTTATATCCGAGAGATCATATGTCTTCATGGGGTCCCTCGTTCTATCATTTTAGATAAGGACTCCTGCTTTACATCTCGTTTCTGGCAGGGTTTTCAGAGGGCACTAGGTACACAGGTACTTCTGAGCACAACATACCACCCTCAGACAGATGGCCAGTCCAAGCATATAATACAGGTGCTAGAGGACATGATGCATTCATGCATCCTAGACTTTGGGGGCTCTTGGGAGAAGCATATACCCTTAGTCGAGTTTGCCTGTAACAATAGCTTCCAGACGACTTTTGAGATGGCACCATACGAGGATTTATACGGTAGACCATGTTGTTCACCCTTGTGCTGGATAGAGGCAGGTCAGGCATCTTTACTGGGGCCATAGCTCGTGTAGGAGACGTCTGAGTAGGTCCAATTGATTCAGAAGTAGATGGCTACCGCACAGTCTCGCCAAAAGTCATATGCTGATCGCCGCAGACGACCTTTGGAGTTCGTGGTCGGGGATCAGGTTTTCTTGCATGTTTCGCCGAGTCTGGGACACAAGCGGATCAGGAGACAGGGTAAAATTTCACCGTTGTATGTGGGGCAATTTGAAATTCTGGAGAGAGTCAGATTGGTTTCCTATCGGTTTCAGTTACCGCAGCAGTACCGAGCCATGCACAACGTCTTCCATGAATCTCAGTTGTTTCATTATCATTTAGACATGTCTCACGTCTTTCAGCCCGAGGAGGTTGACCTGGAGGCAGATGCATCCTTTGAGGAGAATCAGATCAGTATCATTGACAGGGGAACGAAGGTTCTTTGACGCCGGTCAGTTCCTCTTGTACGGGTGCTATGGCAGTACAGCCGAGTGCAGGACGAGACCTGGGAGTGGGAGGCCGACGTACGTGCTCAGTGGCTGGAGTTTTTCATGGATATATCCTCTCCACCCTTGGAAGGGAAATTCGGGGACGAATTTCTATAAAGGGGGATATTTGTAAGAACCCGGTTCTTCTCTTGAGGTACGAACTTCTTTTTTTCTCTTTTCCTTAAGTTTTTTTAATAAAATATGCAAAATGGGGAAAAATCCAAAATTTTTGAACTACACGCCGTGTACTTTTTCCACACGCCGTGTACTTTTGGCCGTGTGGGGATGAGTACACAGGGCATGTAGCCATGTCGGCGGAAAAGGGTGTAGGAACTGACTACATGTTGTGTAGTGATCCTTTACACGCCGTGTAGTCGGACGATAGGGAAAAATAGTAAGGCGGTGGAGCAGCCACCAGCTGGGCAGCAGTACATGCCGTGTACTCAGGAGTACATGCCGTGTACTCATGTCGGTAGGCGAACAGTGTCGTGCTGGTAGAAAGCCGCCAAAGGAACAGTTAAATGAAAGGATTACACGCCGTGTACTTGGAAGTACACGTCGTGTACTTTTTTTTGGCTTAAAACAGGCAGTAGCCTCCTCATTTGGCAGAGGAGGCATTTGAGCCATTTTGGAGCCAAGGGAGGAGGCTGAACCTTTGAAGATCCGTCAGGTGTTCATCTGGAATCGGTTTCTGCCTCGGACGATCTCGTTGGAACCGCACGGGTAAGGGTTTCCATCTCCCTGGCTGCTTCTTAGCAATTCTTTCCCTAGAGGGAGTTACTTGAGGTTAAGAGGGCTTTTTTCTTCGACAGATCTACGCCGTTCTTGGGCGTTTCTGGAGTTAGCATTTGGGTATACCGCTCGTTGACGTATAATGTAGGTGGCTTGGTGTTTATTTTTCCAACTGTCGTGTGTTTTTGTGCGTTTTTGTGCCATGATCCCATGTTGGGGGTGTCGTGTGGCTGAGGCCGTTGATATATTTAATGCCTATAATTTCATAGGTGATTAAATTGTGATAATAAAATGCTGGTTGGGATCGTTGCTTGGATCCGGAACCACCCTGAGTTTGTGTTCCACTGTTTATCCATTTGTCCAAGATACCTGAGGGTATGCCTTCAAAGTAGTAACTATAGAATTAACTTGAGAGGAATTTCTTGTTACTACTTGTTTACCTATTGGGCATGGCCTGGTTACTTGTTTAGCCTGAGGGTGTTGTTGTGATTAGCTTGAGGGCACTACACTATTTATCCTGAGGGCTATAGTTATTTCGCTTGAGGGAAACCTTTCGTGCCTGAGGGCTTGACTTCTATGCCTGAGGGAAACACTTCATATGCCCGAGGGCAACTTCTGTTATGCCTATGGGGTATACTTGTGGGTTGTATTCTGCTTACCTAAAGGTAAGGTTTATCTTGTCTGAGGATGTGGACTGTTTACTTAGAAATGCACTGTGGTTATTTTTAATATTTAATGGATTAAATGAATAATAAAATTGCAATATAACTGTTAATTAGTTACTTTTGAGTACTGCTTACTTTATTGCATTTTACTACTGCACACTATGGTTGCATGCGTACACGCAGTTGGGCACAGGCCTTTGGTGGGTGCCTATTGGGAATTTATTTCTCACACCCTGTTTGGGTCACGCTTTTGTCCCAAACAGATTACGTTTCTGCAGGTGTGGATAGGAGAAAGAGTCTCTATACTGGTACTTGACTGTTGCTGATGAGTAAAAGGGCATGCGACTGAGCATAGACTCGCGATGCTGCTGCCAGCTGTTTTGATTTTCTGTACTTGTACTTTGTATTGTATTGTACTTCTATGTAACATGTTCTGGCTATTTTCTTAGAACTTAAGACAAGTTGCACCATTTTCTATATACTGTTGGTTATATACACTGCTGTTGTTTATTTCAGTTGTGTATGGTTTACTGCTTCCACTGTTTGTCGTTTGTTTTGTTTGTATTTGGTTGTGCTACACTTTGAAAAATGAGGGCATAGTTTCCCCACTATCAGACCTGATCCCTCGCTACTAGTCGGTAGCCTCTGGAGTTTGGATAGATGCGCTTGAGGTCACATGGTGAACCAGGTTCGGGGCACCCGTTGCGTGGCACTCGGGTCCGGTATGTTACACAGCTTTAGTTCAATCACCTTCGGTGATGTGTGATCATTGTTTTTTATAGTGACTAGAGGGGTCACATGGAGTTAGTTGGTTATATTTTTTGCTCTTTTGAGTTTTTTTTAGTTGTACTTTAAGTTTCTTGTACAAATAATGTTCAGTTCGATTTTTATATAAATGTATTTTGAGCTCTCTATTTCTTTTCGTTGATTGTTTGATTGTTTATATTTGGGAGAAATAATTCCCTTGTGTACTCTAATGATGCCCTCGGTGCTTGTCTCCATCTTGGGAGGATCGGGAATGCCTCTTGGGACTTGTCTTGGGCTACCCTGGGTGACCGGTTCAGGGTCAACTCGGGCTGGTTCGTGACAGGGTGGCACTCTTGTAATATTTTAAAAGGAACCTCACCCATGTTTATTTATTGAAATTGGTTCCATAATGGTAAAATGTCAAGAAAAGGGACGATAGGGTTGAAATATTTACAATCAATGGCTTTATGAAAATTGTATAGGTCATTTTGTGCCTTAAAGTTATGGTTTAGTCCCTTATTAAGCTTAATTTAACCTTAATCATTTAAATTAATTATAATTTATTCACAAATATTTTGGGTCAAAAAATAATTTCACCTTATTTAAATTTATAAATTATTGTTATTCCAAATATTTAATCCATTTTTTCAAATTATAAAAACATAAGTGGCAGAAATTAATTTAATATAATCTCGTAGTCGGGTTAATAATATGGGTTTTTAAAGTAAAAACTTTCAAAAGTTTGCAATTTTTTTACATTAAATTTTAAAGTAAAATTGATTATAATAAATTAATTTAATTTAATTTATAAAAAAATTATCTAATTAAACATTTAAACCAATTTAAAATGTAATTTAACCTTATAAATAAAATAGATGAAAATGTAGTTTTGAAATAAAATCCAGTATTTTTAATTATTCATTAAAAAATGAAACATTAAATAAAATACCAAAAAATTATCCTAACCTAATTTTTATGTTTATATTACAAATATAATGTTTATTTGGACATATTAATTATATAAAAGTTCCAAAATTTTTATTTAAAATGAGTTCTCCATTAAAAGGTGGTAAAAGTACATTAATAAAAATATAGGGTTTTATGTGTTAAATTGGTTTTATTATTATATTATGCTTATAAAATCTATTGGATTAATATAAAAAATAATTAATTGAATATATAACATATATATTACATGAAAATTACTTACTATTTTTAATTAATCAAATTTATTAGGTTTAAAATAACTTTGTGAGTATAAAAATACTTCCATTATTTTCAATTTGTTTTTTTATTCATTTCAAAATAATTTGTAACTATTTAGTTCATTTTATATTATTTGAAAACCATATATTTACATAATTTAGTTAATAATAGTATTAACCTCTAATTTAAAGTCTAGTTTATATCTTATGATATTAAATAATCATATTTTAATAATATATTATTGTTCTGTATTCCTTGGTTATGTGGGTTATGCAAGCCATTGAGGAAAGTCATTATTGCATGTAATACAAGCTAACCTTGATGTTCCATGTAGAGAAAGCTAAAATTTATGTTTCATGCAATTATTTTAATCCAAACATATTTATTGTAAATAAAAATAATTATTTTCAATGTTTCATGAAATGTAGAATATCAAAAAATTAAATTAATTCTAAAATAATAATTCAAAAAATCTCAGGGTTTTACATTCTACCCCCTTAAAATGAATTTTGATTTCAAAATTTGTCTATGTTTTAAAAGTTTTAATACTTTAAATCTTCATTCATATAAACCCACCTCATAAAAACGAAAACTAAAACATCCCTTAAAAATGTAAATTTAGAATCATAATGGTTACCCAAAGTAATATATAACAAGTTTTCAACATAAGATAACATAGGTTGTGAGTGAAGATTTTACATGGAGGAAAATAGTAAATATTTATATGGTGTGATTGATTTCATCAATCACAAATAATTGAATTGGCAAATAAAATATGAGGGCTTAAAATTCATAAATGAGTGATGATTTCAAAGGCCATTAGTTCAAAAAAATTCAATGAATTAGGAAAATATTTTTCTTGATCACTTTCATAATGTTGAGTAATTATTAACAACATTTCATACTTTGGTTGTTATTTTATAAATTTATAATATTTCCATTACCTTATTGAATTAATTTCTAGAAATGAATTTTCATGAATAAAGCACTAAAATACACTTTTAATGGATCTTAAGGCCCATAAGAGACTTAAAAGTATAACTATTTGTCTTTAAAAAATAAATATTTCTTAATATATAAACATTAAAAAGTAAGACTACTAATTTATCATTAATATTTATTCATCAAAAATAATTATATATTAACCAAATCATTATGTAGGCTAGTGGTAGGTGTGAAACACTTATCATCCTTTGATCATGGTTTCAATACCCACAACCTTATGAGACTTGATTAGTTATCTGCGGAAATATGTGATTACTTTTCTAAAACCACAATAATATAATTTCCAAAATAAATAAGATTGAAATCCTTGAAATAAGGTTATGGTTTTCAATACAACCCTAATACATAAATAGTTTATCTAATGTTTAACTAAAACATTCCATGAATGGTAACCTTATAAATCTTATGAAAGATGAAAATCGAAAAAAATATAAATAAGGTCATGAAATCATCTCAACATTGATCCCCCATATATCATAAAATAGCCCTTTGTTTTCAAATTAAAAAATATGAATACCCTCATCTTATATTCTCTTGAAACGTAGTAATAACATGAATTACCATAAATACTTTTTGAAAACAAGCATGCTTCCTTATTCCCAAGGTTACTGGATATATTAAATAAATCCATGAAGTCATGAACTGCATCCATTATAACATAGACTACTTTTTCAAGGGATCCTTCATCAGTTCTAAGGTAATCAATACTATCTAATTAACTTCTTTATATCCAACATATATTTATACAAAAAAAATTATCTTAACATAAGGATTATATTAAGGGTTATCTTCCCACAGTCAAAATTTCACCATGCCCTTAAATCCCTTTTCCATTCTATCAGAAACATTCAATATAAACTTTTATATCCTTAGTGAAAAACAATCCTTGTATATTTCACCATTCATGTAACATAATTCTTAAATCAAAATACATAAAAAAAATTATTATTACACTTCATCCTTATTCCATTAACAATGTTACCTCATCCTATTACACAATACCTCTTTCCTTTTACATTTCATCTATAGATTTTTCATCATCGACATTGTAATCATTATTCAAACCACCTTGCTGATCCTCTTCAGGAGAATTCCTCTTTGGATGTTGAGTTTAATAATGACCATTTATTCCACATATAATACACTTAACCTTCAATGATGAGATAGGGAGGCCAATATTCACATCCATTTTATTAATCGAACTCTTTATTTTTTCATTGCAGTCACTTTCTATATGTCCTTGTTTTCAATAGTCAAAACACTTTCTTGTTCCTCTATGACATTCACTTAGGTGATTCCTTCCATATTTTATACACAAAAGAAACCTAATCTTCTTCCTTCTATGGTATCCATTATCCAAACTCTCAACGAACTCTTTCTTTCTCTTCCTTGGTGAGTCCGAGAGTTGGTTAAGGTACATGTTATTGATAATATTAATTGAAAACTAATTATGAATGATCACAAAATCCTTCACTCTAGTGATCACCCGACTTGACTTCTCATCAACAAATCTTCCATCACATTAAAAATTAATCAATTTCCTTCTAGTTCCCACCATTTACTAAAACTAGAAGCATAGTGTGATCATTACTTATCATAGAATAAAACCACATACCCATGAAAATAATTACATATAGGATTTCTAAATCATGAAACATTCCTTAATCAATAACACCATAGGTTCATCCTTGGATTTTCATAGCCAACTTATATTGAAATACATCATTGTGATTCATGATGAGTTTGTGAGTTTCCAAAGAAAATCTATCGAGAGTGTCAAACTAGGTATGCATCAAGGACCATTTTCATGTACCAGATTACCTAGAGGAAGGCTTCGAACATATTGTTGGAGTTTATACTCCTTGGTACATTTATTCCAAATCCACATCCACTTATAGTATCTAGACAGGGATTTGTTTATAGGAATCCACTCACTCTATCCTTTACCAAAATTATAGGAAATTTTCCTAAATGTTGACGCATTCTTATACTTATCCTTAGAGACATATATGGACAAATCCTTATAAATATATCAACGGATCTCGCAAATTTTTTCTAATACTAGTTTCCAAAGTTTAACTAAACCTTAACTTTGATACCAACTATAATTACCCATTCTTGACATACATGGACATTACATCACTTTTTCATTGTACTTAAAACATTAAAAAAACAAACTCCAAAAGAATGTACTAGTCTAGTGCCTTTGTAAACATGGAAACATAAACACTAGAACATAATTGATCTACATTATCTCCCACTAGGTTCTTATTGACCATCACCCTTCTAAAACACACCAAAAATAATATGTATCTTCATATATTGGGGGAAAGGAAACATAAAAATGGGTGACCTCAAATGCTCAGTAAGGATAAATAATGGAAACATGTAAACATAAACATGATCATGGGGCATGGTAATGTGATAATTATAATAAAATATCATACCATGCATATCAAATATCATGATCATGAATCCTGGAATAAATCTTGATAGTTCATAAGACATGAATCCTAAGGAAATATAGATCATAAGCCGTGAATGTATAACATAGGAATAAAACATGTAACTGTGGAAAATGCATAATCATATATTATGATTTCCATATTAGCCAAGGCATCGCTACCAATACCATCTTTGTGGAATGGGTTCACTCCCCATACCATCTTGGTAGTCATGGTTCACTACCATGGCCATATTTGTTGCATGATTTCACTCTATATACCATCTTGGTAGTCATGGTTCACTCCCATAGACATCTTAGAACTAAAAGTTTACTCCAAAGACCATCCTAGTCTATCTCATGAGATATAAATCTTTACCTAATGAATTGGAGAGAGATGTAGGTCTCACCCATCTCATAATGAAATAATAAATATATCTTCCACAAAATCATAAAGAATCATATCAAAACCCATGAAATTAAATGGGTATCACAAAAATGTAATCATATCATAACTTATAAATAAAAAATACATGTTTTTTAATCATTTCATCATAAACATGACCCATGAAAAGTAGCAGGTTTCACAAGTTTATAACCTGTGAAACAAAAAAAGGTTTCATAAACATTATTATATCAAAAAATAATCAATTTAGAGAAATAATATGAATGGAAACATTGAAATATTACCCCATAAAATAATGAGTAACACCAATAGATGTTATCATAGATGTGAAATAATTTTTAAAGATCTCTTAAAAAAATTTGAGTAAAATGGCCTTTCTTCTTTGTAAAATTATTTTTATAACATAAAACCTTTTAAAAAACATTTTCTTTGATAATAGATTTGAATAATCATAAATGAATATTTGAAAACACTAAAAACAATAAAAATATTTTTTCTTTTAAAATTATCTTTAATGATATTTTGAAAATATTTTCAAAATCATTTTTGAAAACATTGTTTTTGAATACAATAGATTTTTGAATGAAGAGAGAGACAACAAGATTTTACTTAGAATCGTTATCTTAAGTGTCAAAAAGTGGAAAAAATGGTACTAAAACGTGAGGATATCTTGAATCAACTTATTATAATGAAACTCATATGTTTTCTTTAGAGATATATCATAATATTTCATCAAAGGAAGCGTAAACATAAACAATCTCGAAAAGTGATGAGATTTTCTTAATAAACTATTATAACTTAGTAACTTGGGATCATACTCTCCATGTAAGAAAATAAATTTACATGAAGTGTAAAATATAATTAAAATAAGTATATTCATGATATAACATGTATAATTTATGTATATAAACCTTGAAAAATAGTTTCAGTTCATAACAAAACATGAGCCTCAAAGAAGGAAAGTTGAGACAAAACTATTTTACCAATTTGGTAACTTTTGAAACCTAAACCCCATAAAAGAAGGATCATTTGAATACCAATAAATTTAGTTATAAAATAAAAGTAATAAAATTCAGTTAATTACAAACACCACACAAAATTAAATAGTGGCAAACATAACATGTATCTCACATAAATAAAAAAAGTGAGATGGAATCCCCCTTACATTAAGTCTTGACTCTCATCATACTCATTGAAACCACCTGTATAATAAATATAAATTCATTATAAATATTTTATAGAACCATATTATTATATCTAATACCATATATGGTTTTATTATGACCATATATTTCTCTTTTTTTAACTATCTTATTTCACAGTTTCACTTCAGATAATATTCTCTTTGTTCTTTACATGTGTCTTAATTTGTTATATTGTTGGTCCTTATACTTATATAATGATTCTATAATGTAAAACATGATATAAATATCATTTATATTTTTTATATTTTTATTATTATAATTTATATAATATAGAAGTATCAAATTTAATGCACCGTTCATAAAGATGGTAAGCCGTACATACGGATGAACGTTATTTTAGTTTAATTATAGTGTTGAAAGAAAGAAAGTAAAATACATATATGTATATATATAATTATTAAATTAGATTAATTATAACATATATATTCAATAATTACATAGTTAATACATTTCATGTAGTTTATGAACAAATCACATCATTTTGAGGGGGTGAAAGTCCATACTTCCTCAAATGAAATTATCGTATTAACACCAAATGGAAAGTAGAAAGATATATGTTGTAAAATAATTAAAAAGGATAAAATAAATAAATAAATATAATATATATATATGTATATATGTATTTTCCATCATAATTTCCACCTTCATAGGTGGTAAAGAAGAACTGAACAATCATTATTTAGTGATGCAATATTCAATCATACTTATAAACTGTATGCTTGTTACCCATTAGATGGATGTGTGTGTAAGTTAAGGTAGAATACTTATCATAATAAAATACCATTATATTGAGGATCATATTTTTATATAATCATTAAATAATAATATTTTAGGGGAGTGGATAAAGGAAATAAAATAAAGGACTTTGAGGGAGGGTGTTACCACTTAATCAAGTAACTCCTTTTGGTTTGAGCCAAAAGGCTTCGTTGGATTGATTTCTTCCCAACGGTATGATTAAAGGTATAAGGGAGGGAATTAGGGTATCTATTTGGGAAATGTTTTTTCTAACTTAAGTGGCATGAGAGTTGTGAGGAAGTGGGAGGATAGAAGGCCTTTTATAATGGAGGAGGGGTGGCACTCTTCTAATATTTTAAAAGAATGGAACCCCACCCTCATTTATTATTTAAAGTGGTTTAGTAATGGTAAAAAATAGATAAAATTGAGTATAGGGTCTAAATATTGCAATAAAATTTATTTAGGACAAGTTTATTGGTCATTTTGGGCCTTAAGGTTATGGTTTAGTCCCTTACTAAGCTTAATTTAACCTTAATTGTTGTAATTAATTTTAATTAATTCACTATTATTTTGGGTCAAAAACTAAGTTTAACCTATGATAAATTTTATATTATTATGATTAAAATTATATAATTTATTTTTAAAAATTATAAACATATAATTTTAAGAAATTAATTTAAATATAATCCTATGGTCGGGTCGATAATGTGGGTTTTTAAAGTAAAAACATTCAAAAGATTTCTTTATTTTTATATTCAATTTCAAAGTTAATTTGATAATAATTACCTACATTGGATTAATTGACAAAAATATTATTTAATTAAACTTTGAAACAAATTTAAAATATAATTTATCATTATAAATAAATTAGATTAAAAGGCAGTTTTGAATTAAAATCTAGTATTTTTACCTATTCATTAAAAAATGAAACCTTACAAAAAAATACCAAAAATTTATCCAAACATAATTTTTATGTGTCACATCCAAATATAAAGTTTATTTTTAAATATTAAATCTATATAATCTATAAAAATTTAATTGTAAATTGGTTTTCCATTAAAAGGCAGTATAAGTACATTAGTAAAAATAGAGGTTTTTATGTGTTAAATTGCTTTTATTCTTATCTTATGATTATAAAATCTATTATATGAATATCAAAAAAAATTACTTGAATATATAACATATATATTACTTTATAATTACTTACTAATTTTAATTAATCTAATTTATTAGGATTAGAACAACTTTGTGAGCATAAAAATACTTATTTTAGATTCAATTTGGTTCTTATATTCATTTCTAAATAATTTGTAACTAATTGATTCATTTTATATTTTGTGTATACCATATATTTAAATAAGTTTTTTAAAACTATTACTAACCTATAATTTTTCATATAGGTTATATCTTATTATATTAAAAAAATCATATTTTAATAATATATTATTTTTCAGTTAACCTCGGACATGTGTGTTATACAATCCATCAAGGAATGTTAGTATAGCCTCTAACACAAACTAACTTCAGTGTTCCATGTAGATCACGCTAAAATTTATGTTATGTGTAGTTTCTTAAATCCAAACATAGTGATTTAATATAAAATAAATTACTTTTAGTGTTTCGTGAAATGTCGAATATCAGAAAATTAAATTAATTCAAAAATAATAATTTATAAAATCTCATGGTGTTACAACAACTTGGTTGGTGAAGGATCATTGGAAAATCACAAACTAGAAGATGCATCATGGAAGCCTGAAGAAACATTTAGTATTTATTTCCAAAAATTGTTTAAGAACAAAATTTTATCAAAATTTATAGTAATAAATTATTATAGGGGGTTATAATACCAAATATCCTCATATAATAGGTAAACACTACATCCCTAGACCATTACCCAATGCACATCCTATTATTTTATCATTATAATAGAAATATTTCATAGTTATATTAATCAGTAAAGTTTTTAAAATTTATAAACTGAATTAGATAAAATTAATATCATCTTTTATTTTATAAGTTTGAATTCATCTTAGGGTGATTTTTTTAGAAATAGTTGATTTTTTTGTGAATAGTGAGAATTGTTGATTTTTATAAAACTGTCCTTTATTTTCTTTAATAATGTAATTTAAATGTACCATCTTGTTTTTTATTTGGTTCTAAATTAATATATGATCCATTTTAATAAATATAATATAATTAATTCTATATGAGTCTGTATTATATCTGGTTTTGGTATAAGATTATTTTTATACTTAAAACAAATTTTTATATTAAAAAGGGACACTATTTTTATAAAAAAAATAATTTATATTAAAATTAATTTTTTATACTTATAAAAAAAATAATCTTGAAAAATGGATCTCCAATTTTTAATTAGGTGGTTCAAATTTATTAATGATTTCAATTTCATTTCGTATCATTACGAATAGTAACATTGGTAAAAATATAGTCATAGTAAAGGGGTAAAATGGGACAATTAAGGTTAAAAAAATGTGATATGGTCATAAGATATCATATTAATTCTTATTGGATAATTTTATTTTGACCCTTATCACATTATATTCAAAATTTAATCAGGTAGTTACACTTATCCATGAGTAAGACCCTTATAATATTTAATAGTAAAAAATAATTACAAGTACGTCATTGACATAAATTATAAAAGGGAACCACATATCCTCTATTATTCACACCAATTAATCCATTTATATCAAAAAAACTACTAAAATACATCTCTAACTTCTTTCCACACATCCTAGAGGACTTCTCCTCATCAAAATAAATCTTCGAGAAGGTTTAATGTTTAAGCCGATGGAGGTTTCTCAAAGAAGAGGTATAAATCATAACCAAGTGTGTTCATGTTTATTTATTCTTAAACCTAATTCAAATATTATTTATATATGATTATATGATAATATTAGTATCTTTAATATATATATTTTATTATATTTCAATAAAAACCTTTCATCACCTCCTTTACCAACCTATGGAATATGAAAAAATCATTGTAACAACCAAAACTTTTAATAAAAATTCCTCTTGATATAATTAAATGTATTATTATGTAAAATTGTTATATAACATATGTACTTACTTGGTTTTATATTTTTTTATTTCAAAAATACCATTAATAATTTTAATCATTGCTAATATAGATGTTCAACAGAGATCACATGATTAGTATAAATATAGTGCTTTAACAAATCCAATTTTCTCTGACAAAGGAAGCAATGGCCTTGTCCAGTAGAATTTCTCTATATGAAGTCCATTTTTTGGAGATCAAAATGGAGGTAGCATAATTGTTCTTCACTCTTGATCAAGCCCAAGATGATCTTCAACACGTTAAACTTTAACGGAACTGCCTATGGGGGAAGTGGAAGTTAATAGAGATTACCACCATAGCGATGTTATCTGAGCCTCCCCAAGAGTCTATCACCATCACAGACCTTACCCTTACATATTATGCAAGTGTTATTCGGGGTTACTTAACAAGACCCCAGTACAATGATTATGTGAATTAGTTATTAATATAATAAAGAATATACATCCATTTTATTACTATTACTCTGTAAATGGTTTTTAAAGCACAAATAGTATTTTAGTTAATATTCAATTAATAAATATATTTTGATTAATTAATAGATTTTTTACTTGAATAATATTTTAATAAAATATTATTACTAAATTAACATTTATTAAACATAAATTATCGTATAATTTTTATGAATACAATTGTAATATTTTTTAAGGTTTAAAAGATGTTTTTGTCAAAACCCATGAATTTTCGATAAATATCGATTTTTATTTTATAAGTAAAAATTAAAATTTTTAGAGAATTATTGAGAGAAAATGAATATTATTTTTGGATTCAGGACGTCAAAATTATCTAACAGTGAATTTTTCATAATTTTCTGATACAGTCAATTTTTTTGGTAAAAATTAAGTACCATTTCAATATATAATGTGTTTTATGACATCTTCATGACCCAATATTTATTTAATAAAATACTATAATAGTGATTTTCGGCCAATATATGTTTTAACTTTAAAATAATTCTATTTTATATTTGTTTTAATAATTTTATGGTGCCTTAGTGGACCCTCCAAGGCTTATAAAATATTGTAACTTTTTAAAATGATTTCCTTGAGAGTGTGACTCACATACACATAATTAAGCCTAATATTTTAATATGTTCAGAAATTGGCCTTATATAATAATTTTTTCCACTCCTCTTTGGAAAAAAATAATGGGAAAAAACCGTGGGTTGGTTTGTGGTTTTGATTAGTTTAATGTGTAGTGTCCAGAACCTAAATAATAAAGAATTCCCTCTTCTTTCCTATATAAACCAACTAAATCTCCCACATCTATTCACTCAAAATTCTTATATCATGTACATAGTCTTACCTAATATCTCTTTAATCCTCCCAAGAATCCCAAATCTCCCAATAATCTTCTCTCAAGCATCTCCCTAGCCTTTGGGATCACACTTCCAAGTAAGGGATTTCATCCTTTTTTATTTTTGTCCGAATTTATTTATATTGTTATACCCTTTTCTCAATTGAAATGTTGGGGAATGATTCTTCACCTCCCAAATATTACCCTAATTATTTTTTAATGATGATATATCTCTTTATCTCTCATCAATTCCTCTCATTCACACCTGTTACCAGGCCAAAATTCCACAAGGAATTTCTCTCTTCTCATTTAAATTCAATAAATAATTTTATATTATACACTTAAATTCTATTAAATATGTTGGTAAATGTGTCTATATGACCCCACATACTTTAAATTTCATGTAAATATTATGATATACCCCTTTATCTCTCATAAATAATTTTTATTAATTCCTATGTCACGTCATTATGCTTCCGAAATAGCACTGTAATTCTCCAAGCCAAAGGCATTGTGTTGTGGATACCATGCCCTTTTCTCTACCAAGGGTATTCATCTTTATGAACATTTACATATTGATTATAGATTTTCATATAGGAATTTTGCATTCCTTTATTGTGGAATAAATGATTATTTTCAATGAATCCTTGTTGTACGATCTGTATAGCTCACTTATGCATGAATTGAAATGATTAAGAGGGGTGTTCCCTGATAGCTCTCCAATGCATTGGGTAAAGATTTGTTTCATGATGCATTAAGTCAAATGAGGGTTTACTCATTATAATTCAAGTTAAATGAGGTTTTACACATTCTTTATGTGTAATGATCCTCAGCTCATTCTAATATCATGTTAAATGTTCTTTCCACAATTCAATGTTATGATAATCATGCTATATCATGCCTTTATGTTTGTGTTTCTCTTATTCTCCATTGATATGACTATTTCCTAACATGTACTATATTATTCATGTTATTCCTTGTTTACTACCTTACTGGGCTTTATAGCTCACCCTTTTCTTATGCATATCCTCAGGTTATCCCATGAAATGCAATGTACGAAATGATGTGTGTGGTTATATAAAAGCAATTTTCAATAAAGATGTTGTATTTTATGTTCAAAGTTGTTATTTAATGTTCCTAATTTTCTAATAAACTAGACCTCTCATTCCCTATAGTTGTATTAAGTTATAGATGAAGTAATAAATTATGTTTATGTATGAAATAAAGAACAAAGTTTTTATAGTTGGTATTAGAGGATAAGTTTTGTTATTTTTTAGGACTAGGTTTAGAAACAACCCTAGTGAAAGCCTTAGGGATAAGACTAAATATAATAAAAACATCCCTAAATTTTGGTGAGTATCGAGTACATGGTTTATCAAGAAAATACATCACTATCTAGATACGGGCAGGTAGAGGTAGATCTGGCATAGATGTATCTAGGGGTAAAACCTGAAAACAACTCTTTGAGCTAGACTCGAAAGAGAATCGGTGCACGACAATAGGTCTTGCTGCACTCTTGGTTACGACACACTCAAGGGATATGCTTTGGTAAATTCATGAGCTTAGTATGAATCATTATTAAGGGAATAAAAAAATGCCCCTAAGAATATATGTTGGGAAGTAGATAATGGATAACATAGATTGAATCCTATAAATTCATTTGTTAAGGAAATAAAAGTAATATATATGTTATCTGATTTTGACTTTGGATTACCCTTTATGTGTCACCCCTAACTTTACTTTTATTCCAACCAATGGTCGGTAATATGATGACTCAGGATGACAACTGATGCGATGTTAAATGGTCGGTAATAGTAGAACCTCAACACACTCCCTCTGGTGGAATTTTATGAAATTACTAGCATGGATTGGCTTTCCCTCTATATAACCAAGATAAATTTCCGTGAGAGGGAAATCACTCCCCATATGGTGAATCGACCCCTGATTCTATACAAGTGAAAGTAGGAGGATAAATATAATTTTCACCATCATCTCAAGAATGGATATTACTTCCCTTTGAGGATCTGTATATTTATCAAATGATTAAGTCTAAGGAATCAACCATCCTTGAGGACATGCCTATTGTGAGAGAATTCTCGGAAGTGTTTCTTGAGAAATTGCATGGTCTTCCTCCTAGAAGATATGTTGAATTCTCAATTGATCTTATACCTGGGGTATTAACAATATCCAAGAATCTATATATAATGGATGTTGTGTAGCTTAAGAAGATGAAGAAACAACTACATGGGAATTTTTATAAAGGGTTTATATGCCCAAGTGCTTCACCATGGGGTGAACCAGTCCTCTTCATCAAGAAAATTTATGGCTTAATGCACCTTTGCATTTATTATTGTGATCTCAACAAAATAATGATAATGTACAAGTACCCTCTGCCATGAATTGATGACTTGTTCGATTAGCTGTGTGGAGACCAATACTTCTCCAAGGTGGATCTATGGTCAGGATATTACCAAGTAAGGGTGAAGAAGGAGGACATCCACCAGACTGCTTTTATTACAAGATACAGGCACTATGAATTCATAGTAATGACTTTCAGAACCACTAATGCTCCAGAAATATTCATGGACTCGATGAATATAGTATTTATATATTACCTCGATAGATTTTTGGTAGCCTTTATAGATGATATTCTAATATAATCCAAACCAAGGAGGAGTATGAGTATCATATAAGCATTGTACTAGAGACCTTTTTAAAGGAGAAGATCTATAAAAAGTACAAAAAGTGTGTGTTATAGTTGAAGGAGGTATCATTCTTGGGCCATATCATCACAAGCATTGGGATATCTATAGATCCATCCAAGAGTTCTATATTTGAGGGATGGCTGAGGCCAACATCGGTGATGGATATATGTAGCTTCATGGGGTTAGTTGGATATTATCACCAATTTTTGATAAATTTCTCATGATTGTAAAACCCTCTAACCAAGATAACTCGGAAGAGAGTCAATTTTTTTTGGAGAGATGAATGTGAAGATATATTTAAGGATTTGAAAAGGATGTTTATCGCTGAGCTCAAACTCACACTACCCACAAGTTGATAACTTTTTGTGGTATTTAGTGATGCTTCAAAGAAGGGAATGGGTTGTGTGTTCATAAAATATGAAAATGTGGTTGCCTATTCTTCAAGTAAATTCAATGTTCATGAGAAAAAATATCCAAAAAAATTATTTTGAGTTATCTGTATTAATCTTCAATTTAAATATTTGAAGACATTACCTCTTTGGGGGGAAGTGTGAAAATATATATGGATCACAAAATTCTCACAAATATATTCACATAGAAATATTTGAATATGCGCCAACGAAGATGGTTAGAGCTGATCAAATACTATGACTGCTCAATCCATTACCACCCTGGGAAAGAGAACAAGGTGGTGGATGCTCTATATATAAAAGACTCAGTGATTCTATCATTAATGATAATTGAAAAGAATCCAATCTTCATAGATTTGATGAAGATGGACATGGGAATCATAAATAAGGAAATATTATAAATCCTTTCACAAATTATTGTTCAACTATATATTTTGGAAAGGTTAAAGGATGATTAAAAGGACGATGTGGGAATTCCGAAGAAAGTGGAAACTATCAAAAAAGTGAAATCCTTTGAGATCAATGTTAATGAAGAAGGAACTATGATATTTGGGTCAAGAATATGTGTTCTATAAAATCAAAAGTTAAATAAATAAATTTTGGATGATGCACATTGTTATAATTTCTCCATTCACCCTGGAAACAAAAAGATGTATTGAGATATCTGAGAGCATTATTGGTGGGATAACATGAAGAAGGAGATCGCAGAGTATACGTCAAAGTGCCTGGTATGTCAGTAAGTGAAGGCTGAGAGGCAGAAGTCGAAGGGGATGATGCAACCGTTACCCATACCAACATGGAAATTGAAAAAATACCCATAAACCTTGTCACCGGACTTCTGAAGACATAAAAAGGAAACAATTCTATCTTGGATGATGTGGATCATCTTACAAAGGTTGACCATGTCATTTTAATTCGAGAGGATTTTTCATCGGATCAACTAGAATGGATATACATCAGATAAGTGGTAATTCTACATGGAGTACCACTATCTATTGTATCTAATCGGCATCCAATATTCACCTCTATGTTCTGGAAGAGTCTCCAACATGCTCTAGATACTATGCTTAACTTCATTACATCTTATCATCCTCAAACTGATGGCCAATCTAAGAAGACTATCCAAACCCATTAGGACATGTTGAGAGCATGATCAATGGACTTCAAAGGATGATGGGATCAATAACTTCCTCTAGATGAGTTCTCTTACAATAACAATTTCCGATAAAGAATCCTAATGTCTCCTTATAAAGAATTTTATGGGAAGAGGTGTAGAACACTATCTTGATGGGATGAAGTTGGGGAGATAAAACTCCTAGATCCATAAATGGTTGAAGAAATAGTGGAGAAGGTTAAGACCATCTCACATCACATTAAATATTCTCAGAGTCGATGAAAGAGATATGTTGATAATTATTGACGAGACCTAGAGTTTGATGTCGGAGGCCTGTTACTCCTTTTCATATCACCATAGAAAAGAGTTATGAAATTTGGGAAGAATGGAAATCTTAGTCTAAGGTACATCATCCCTTTTGAGATCCTTGATCGCATTGGAGAAGTGCCCTATCAACCAGCAAACCCACTGAACCTATCTCAAATACATGATTTATTCCATGTATCACTCTTGAGGAATTACATACCCGACCCATCGTATGTACTCTACCCAAAGGTGGTAACATTGTAGAATGACCTCTCCTAAAAATTAAATTCGGTGAAGATCATAGATCATAAGAAAAAGGTCTTATGAAATAAGACAATTCCCCATGTCAAGGTGTTGTGGAGAAACCAAAGTTTTGAAGAAGCAATGTGGGAATTAGAGGAAGGGATGAAGTATATATTTCCTAATCTATTTTAGTGTGGTAAAAGGAGATTTAAATGGAAAATTTTCTTAAGGGGGGGGGAGATTTTAACGACCAAAAATTTTAATGAAAATTCATCTTGAAGTAACTAAATGTCTTATTACGTAAAATGGTTATATAAAATATTTATTTCCTTAGTTTTATGTTTTTGGATTTAAAAAAACCATTAACAATTTGTATCATTTCTAATATAGCTATTGAATAGTGATCACATGATTGGTATAAATATAGGGCTTCAACAAATCCAATTTACTCAGACAAAGGAAGCAATGGCGTAGCCTAGTAGAATTGCTCTATACAAATCCCATTTTTCGGATATTGGAAATGAGGTAGCATCATAGGACTTATCTCTTGAGAAATAAGAAGATTATATTCAACATGTTAAGCTTTAATGGAACTGCCTATGGGATAAGTGGAAGTTTATAGAGATTACCACCTGAGCGATGTTATCCGAGCCTCCCCAAGAGTTTTCCACCATCGCAAACCATACCCTTAGGTCTTATGTAGATGTTATAATGAGTTATGTAACAAGAACCTAGTACTATGATTATGTGCATTATGTGTTTATATAATAAATAATATACATCCATTTTATTATTGTTACTTTTTAAATGGGTTTTAAAACAGAAATTGTTTTTTAATTATTATTCAATTATAAAATATATTTTGATGAATTAATGGATATTAGAATTAAATATTTTTTTAATTAAATATTATTTATAAATTAATCTTTACTAAATATAAATTATCATATAATTTTTATGAATACATTATATTTTTTATTAAGGTTTGAAAGTTATTTTCGTCAAAACCCATGAATTTTCGATGAATGTTAGTTTTTATTTTAAAAGTAGAAATTCACATATTTAGAAAACTATTTAGATAAAATGAATATTATTTTTGGATTCAGTATATCAAAAGTATCTAATTGTTAATTTTTCATAATTTTCTGAAACAGTCGAAATTTTGGGTAAAAATTAAGTACTGTTTAAATATATAATGTGTTTTATGACATCATAATGACCCGATGGTGATGTAATAAAATACTATAATAGGTATGTTCAGACAATATATGTTTTAAATTTAAAATAATCTAATTTTATATTTTTTATGGTTCTTTAGTGGACCCTCCAATACTTGTAAAATATTTTAACTTTTAGAAATGATTTCTTTGATATTGTGACTCACATCCACATAAGAAAACATAATATTTTAATAAGTTCGGCCAATGGAATTATAAAATAATTTTTTTCAATACCCTTTAGTAATATCCATGGGAAAAAACCATGGGTTGGTTTGTGGTTTTTTATTATTTTAATGTGTAGTGTCCAAAACCTAAATAATAAAGAATTCCCTCTCATTTCTTATATAAACCCACTCAATCTCCAACTTCTCTTCACTCAAAACCCTTTTATCATGTCTCTAATATTAAAACCTCTCTCTAGAATCCACCCAAGTACCCCTAAGATTTTAATAAGCCTCTCTCAATCCTCTCCCAAGCCTTTTAGATCACACATCCAAGTAAGGGATTTCTTCCTTTCTCATTTTTGTTAGAATTTCATTATATTGTTATACCCTTTTGTTTTCAATTAAAAATGTTGAGGTATAATTTTTCACCTACCCCATACTTACTTTATTATGTTTTAATGGTTGTAGACATCTTTCTCTCTCATTAATTTCTCCCATGAACACTTGTTACCATGCTAAAATTCTGTAAGGAATTTCTCTCTTCTCATTTACATTCAAGAAATCCTTTTGTATTATGAATCTAAATTCTATTAAATATGTTGGGACATGTTTCTATATGACCATACCCCTTACTTTAAATATAATTAATATATGTTTAGATACCCATTTCTCTCTCATCAACCATTTTTATGAATTCCTATGTCATGTCGTTCTGCTGCTGAAATTGCATAGTGATTCTCCAAGCCAAAGCCATTGTGTAGTGAATACCATGTCGATTTCTCTATCAAGGGTATTCAACTTTATAAAAATTTACTTATTTATTAGAGAGTTTCATGTATAAATTCCACAGTCCTTCTTCATGTAATAAATTATGATGTTTAATGAATCCATGTTGTATGATCTCTGTGGCACACTTACGCATGAAATGAAATGATTAAGAAGGGTGAGCCCAAATAGAGCTCCAATGCATTGGGTAAATATCAGTATCATGATACATCAAGTGAAATGAGAGTTTAATCATGATAATTCAAGTATAGTGAGGTTTTAATCATGCTCCATTTTCAATGATCCTTGGCTTATGCTAATATCATGTTAAATGTTGTTACCACATTTCCATGTTATGATAATCATGCTACATCATGATTTTATGATCATGTTTCTCTTATGCTCCAATGATATGACTATTTCCTAACATATAATATATTCTTCATGTTATTACTTGTTTAATCTCTTACTAGGATTTATATATCACTCTTTTATTATGCATATCCTCAGGTTATCCCATGCAATGCTATGTACGAAGAAATGTGTGAGGTCATGCAAAAGAATTTTTCAATAAAGATATAGTATTTTATGTTGTAAGTTGTTATGTAATGTTACTAATTTCCCAAGACACTAAACTTGTCGATACTAATAGTTGTATTAAGTGAAATTTGATGTAATAAATTATTTTTTAAGTGTGAAATAATGAGAAGGGTTGTTATAGTCACTCATGCGCATGTACGGGCTACCGTCTCCATGTAGTGATGTAATTTTTTTCATCACCACTTTACTTAGATGGTATTAAATATCAAAATAATAAATATATATGATATTTAGGATATAATTACTATTATTTAAATATAATATATCATCTAAATTCTTACCCTTCAATTCATTGAAAAAAAATATTATGTCACTTATGCGTACGTGCTGACTACCACCACCATGAAGTAATGTGGTTCATTTTTCATGTCCACATTTCATGGATGATTATAAAATTTTATTTAATGTATAAAAATTATAATTATGTAATGATTTATATTCTTTATATAATTTAATCATGATCTCTTTGACCACGGTGAACATACTGATTGTATTTTTTGTTTATATATAGGACTCCAAAATGTCCAACATAAACTTAACAAATTTACTCACTATATAAGACATAAATAAAATAAAATGGGTTATAAAAAGGTAATAAACCATAAAATTATAAATAATCAAATATAAAATTAATATAATTTTATTATATAGAAGTTAAAGTATGTATATGAAATTTCGGACTCGAGGTAAGGGTTTATTCTATAATCTCATTTTTTATGAATTATTTAGGTTTAAACTTACATTGTAGGAAATTATAAGACTTATCTACTTTAAACTACATATATTTTATTATCCCATGATTATATATAGATTCTATATGTTTTCCTTTCATTTAACTCTATTTGATACTTAACACGACTAAGAAAATGTTTTTATTGAAAACTAACCTTATTTCTCCTTTTGGTCGGTAATCATTCTCCTTCATATCCACATTTGGTAAAAAAAATTAAATAATGTTTTTAATATAATCTATTAATTTTTTTAATTCATTTTCAAATATATTTTTTCTATTTTTTACAATGGTTTAAAAGTAATTTTCTTATCATTTTCCAAACAGGGTACTTTTGACTCTTTATCAAGAGTGTGAAGATAATATTTGTTTTAACATTTATAGAATGAAAAAATTTACCCATCATAATAACTATTATTTTATTTGAAGCATCATTTTCATGTTTCTAGGGTTATTTTAAATTAATGTAATTTTACCAATATTTTTTAATTTTTTATTTAAAATGGTATCAAAATAAAATGATTTTTTCTCATTTTTTCAATGAATGGTTCTAATGTTCTTTATTGGTATTTTAATCTATATCAACATAGTTTGATAATTTTTATAATTTAATAGGTATATAATCTAATGATACCGTCCATCACATTTCTCTAGATGTCTTATGATCATGTTGTTCTTCTTATTAACTGGGGTGAATTTTAATATTTTGTATGCTAGTTTTCCAATATGAATGTCTAATAATTTTTTTAATTCATTTTCAAATATATTTTTTTTATTTTTTACAATGGTTTAAAAGTAATTTTATTATCATTTTCCAAACAGGGTACTTTTGACTCTTTATCAAAATTGTGAAGAGAATATTTGTTTTAACATTTATATAATGAAAAAATTTACCCATCATAATAACTATTATTTTATTTGAAGCATCATTTTCATGTTTCTAGGGTTATTTTAAATTAATGTAATTTTATCAATATTTTTTAATTTTTTATTTAAAATGTTATAAAAAAATGATTTTTTCTCATTTTTTCAATGAATATTTCTAATGTTCTTTTATTGGTATTTTAATCTATATCAACATACTTTGATAATTTTTATAATTTAATAGGTATATAATCTAATGATACCATCCATCAAAGTTCTCTAGATGTCTTATGATCATGTTGTTCTTCTTATTAACTAGGGTGAATTTTAATATTTTGTTTGCTAGTTTTCCAATATGAATGTCTATATTACTTATGTGTAAAATTGTAATTAATTTTTTTTTTATGATGAATTCATTATAATTAGTAACTGATGATCGAGGACTTTTCTATCCCATCAATGCATCTATATGTCTCTTGAGACAAACTAGTTTGGGAATTTGGTATATACCTTACCAATTTATGTATGATATCATAGCATGAGTCTTTGACGATAATATTATGATGTCCGACATTATAAATTTTTTCATTATGAAACTATTTATTTTTATCCATGTGATTATTTTTGTTTTTATGTCATACATGGATATATTCCCCTTTTATGATATTAGTAAGATGTCAGATTTGATTATTTTTTATCTATAGTATATTATTAATGCTTTATATATTCTATGATCGCTTATATTGTATGATTTACCTTAATAATCATCTATTATCACACTTTATTATGTTTTTCTTTCACCATGATACCAAGAAGATATTAATGAATGATTTTAGTGATATAATAGAAGAAATAATAAAGTTATCACTATAATTTTGTGTTTTCTTTCATGTTTTAAAATGTAATTTGAGAATCATGTATTTATATACTGTGTAAATACTACTGAACTATTTATTAATTAGGGATATGAACACTTGTATGTTGTGACAAAGTATTAAGATAACCACTGACTCCATGTTTTTAGAGTAGGGGTATTACATGAGTGGATCATGCCATTGTGTTCAATACTATGATGGTTGTGTCTTGATGATACATAATGGGTCCCTCATAGAGTTTTAGAGTTTGGTACTCCCCTAATTTCATGGGTTGAGTGTCCTATGTAGTTTGGTCCTTGAGTTATTACTCCCGTGAACTTAAAAAGAAATGGGTCCTCTATCAAGGGTTTGGTACTCCCTTGGCCAGCACTTATCTTGGTGAGGTGGGGGTAACCTAAAACAATTAGTGAGATCATTTTTTTAAGGTTATATGGGTAGATTGGATTTTAAAGTTTCTCTGGATGATGGATTTATAAGAGAATATGCGTTATTTATGGTTTAGATTTACTATCCTACATTTTTTAATTTGAATGCATATTAAGTTTGTGTTTTTCATGTTCTTCTTTTGTGTGGGGGGGTTATCCCTTACCATTGTGGTTTTGAGCTAATTTTAATATCCTCTATTTATTAAATTATGGATTTGGTTTAATACTAATAGGTATTTATATATTCACCCTAGTATATAATTTTCGATGGGAATATTCCATAAATCCTTATATGTATATATGATAGATATATATATATATATAAACATAATATCATTGATTTATAATTACGATTTTTTGGCCCATGCATTTTATAATTATAGAAAAATGACAAATTATTATCATTTATTGATTCTAACATAAATTAAAACATTAAACTATTGGTTAAATAATATGTATAATTTGGGATTTCATTCATTTATTATATGCATGATGTTGGTTGTAGCTTTTATTCATGTATTATAACGTATGAATAAATGAAACGACACCCAAGGAGTGTTCTTCGATGATTATATTTATATAATTTACAAGTAATAGAACTGTGTATCACAAAATGATTGGCCTAACCTATCTTGGCCCCAATGCTCTCTTTCATCTTTTTCATTGCATATAGGGTACTAGCATGCTTTGGATAAAAGATGAATCCCATATGAATTTTAGATGATTCAAATTATCTAGTGGACACACCATAGAGGTGGGATTATTTTACAACTTAGTGTTCACTATAAAACGATATTTTGATGGTTTGGATGTAGATTTTTTTCTTAGGTCTAAGGTACATATGTTTTATAGCATGTTCTTCGTTTCAGTATTTTACACAGTTATATATTATCTTACATGGAGATCCACAGTCAAGGGTTTTTAATCTTTTCTACTTTGTCTAATAATTGTTTCTTGACTCTAA
This sequence comes from Viscum album, assembly GCA_963277665.1. NCBI lineage: Eukaryota > Viridiplantae > Streptophyta > Magnoliopsida > Santalales > Viscaceae > Viscum > Viscum album. The sequence goes on along the minus strand of OY728133.1, from coordinate 23,461,477 downwards.
CAAAAGCATTATTTGTATCAAAGTGAACCCATTATTTGTATTTTCGAAATCATATATGTAAATTAAGAAGAATCCCAAAAAAATATGGGTTTTATAGGTTTTTCAAAAATCTAGTAAAATGGTTCACCCTTATGTAATGGGTCTACGTAAAGGTAATGATGGTTTTACCCCTACAAAATTGATATGTGTAAGTATAATAAAGGATTTACTATTACCCAAAGTGGTATATATAAGGGTCATTTCTACTTACCCTTATATAGATCAATATACATAATGATCGCATGATCATACCCTTATTCGTAATGGGTTGCATAAGGGCATTTTATGATGATATATGAGAGTAATTGGGTTTTTCTGAAATCCACGTAAAGGTAACCAGCCGATTAGCCTTATGAGTAACATGGATATGTAAAGGTTATAACCTTGTAAAGTGAGGTTTCTGGGATCTATGAAAAAATCAAATATTGTATTACCTCTATGAAGTATTGTGTAAAGTTATTTCATAACTTACCCTTATGTGAAGTGTTCACATAAGGGTCCCACCCTTATGCAGAATGAGTTGTATAAAGTTAATCTTCATATTAAATGTACAAAACACATTATATTTATGTTTTGTAATGGTAATTAGTGAACTAACATTATTCAAGGGCTTCCAAAGGATTTGTGTACTGGTAGAAGGTTTTACCCTTATACTGGAATACCACTACGCATAAGGTTGATAAATTATTTTTAAAAATTCTTCAAAAAATTAACATATAAAATGATTTTAAGGTTTATAACATGTTTATAAATCATTATATAAAATATTGTAGGATATTTTAATTTATAAAAGTTTTATAACTTATTTAATTACAAATATATTATAATTAACTAAATAAATGTTTATGAAACATTTTATTCACAAATATAAAAATTTGATATTTAAAATACCTTTTAAAAAATATATAGCATGAATTATGATTGAGATATTAAATTTTTATTTATAAATAATAAGTTATAATTTATAAAGAGTTATAAATTAGGAAAAAAATACAAAATATAAAAAAATTATTTAAATTATGAATTTTTCATAATTAATTATTTTGAATTGTTTAAAATAAAAAGGGGAATTATTTTGATGATATTTAATCCACATCAAAAAAAATTTATAATTTATATGATCAAGGTTTAAATAATTATTAATTACATTATATTTAGATTATCTAAATTAAATACATAATAGAATATGAAGTGTAAATTTTTTATAATTCATAAAATATTATATTTGAAATAAAAATGTTATATAATGATAAATATGAAATATTCTATATTTTAATGAATATAAAGGTTTTATATTTAATTTTATTTAATTTACATAATATATATCTAAAATTATATAATATTTATAATTATCTTTTATTTTTGAATTATTTATAATTGTTTATCTCATGTATAAATATTTGAATTGGTCATTTATTTAAAGTTTATTACCTTCTATATTTTGGTTTATTAAATTTTTTATAAAATATGAATATTATTTATTCTTTAGGTTAAAATTTTAAATTTATTCTTGGATAGAGTCTTTCATCACATGATACGATTAACTATATAATGAATTTAGTTTTTCATCTACCTCAAAATTTGATTACAATTGAAGTTATTAGCTTGAATATTGTTATTGAATATATTTTGTACATATTATGTGTCATAGTTCTATTGGATTCAATTCTATATTGAGTAAAGTTTCCCCTGTTAAAGGGACTTGGGGTTGGACTACCTACAAATCTGGAGGCTTATGCCATGTCTTTAATAGTGAATATAGTTGGTTGTCTGTCGCTCTTAGCTTACTCATGTGGTGATTGTCAATATTATATAACATTATATATTTATATGAATTGTACATGTAACTTATGTGTATGATGAATCTAGATATGTATGAATAAGTTCGACTTCTTCTTTTTTGGGTAAGTAACACAAACTTTTGGGTTGTGTAAATAGTTACACATCAATATTGTTTGAAAATATTGATTAGGTGGAGTGAATAAGATTCCAAACTGAATTAATAGAATAATTCATATATATAATGGAATAACATAAAATATGATGGTGAGATTAAAATACCCTTTAAATAATAAGTGTAATATTCCTTCTAGGGCAACACTTTTCAAGACATCCATAATCCAACCGAGTAGTTTCATGCCAAAGCTGGGTGACATTGGAATATCTTGTGTAAGGGAAGTAAGTAATAAGGGACTATAGGTTGTCTCATCAGGTCTTTTTATACCAAAATCATGTCCCCTTGAATTGTTCTTGGTTATATTTTTTTGGGAATTTTCTTTGGGTAACACTTAGTGCGGAATCCCTAATGCTTAGTATATCACCAGAGTAGAGTTGATTTTATCTATATTATGGTTTGGAAATGATTTATCTACTTAGATATACAAGAATCACATCTGATCTGATTGGGATGAGTCCATATGTAAATAATTAAATGGTGAGATGAATTCTAAAGCAGACTCGTTTCTTATTAAAATATGGACCTTTTCCCACTAATGGTTATGATGAATTTTAAAAGGGTTCATACTTTTAGTGGGATCCCATTTAATAAAATTCCTAATTAATTGGTTATAAAACATGATACTCATATGGTAAAATCTTATTATATAGATAATATCATCATCAAAATCACGTTAAACAATGTGATCAATCCTTTATATGGATAAACATAATGTAATATACTTTTAAGACTAGTAACTTAAGATAAGTTCTTAAGTAAGAATGGTAATTTAAGAAAAAAAATTAAGTAAAATTTTATGTTTCATAATAGTTCCTTCTTAAGTAACAAGGTGTTGAATTTTTTCAATAAGTGAAGATAGATTCTTATAGATGAATAGAGTGGTTCATTTAAGTATTACAAGGCATTTGATGCAAAATGACAAAAGGAATCTTAGTCCCCACTCAGGACCTTAATATTATTGGATACATAAATGATTGGAGTAATTTTTCTAACACCCCAATATTTCATAGTTTGTTATATATTTAAAGTTATTCAATATTTTATACTGCATGCTACACCGACTTGGCTTGCATTATACACAAGATTGAGTTTCTGAGAAACAAAACATTATTTTTATAATTATTTAAATGATATATTTATTTATCAATTAAATATTGTGATATGAATAGTAAAAAATAGATTTTTATTGTTATTTATAATTTTTTCACATAAATAAAACAAATTTATAATGAAATGTATATGTTTTGTTAAAATAGTTCTATATTTAAAAAAACTATTTTCTTAAAAGAACTAATTTTTGTGTCCTTTTGTGAACAATAAAAAATATTAATATTATTCACTCCTAAAAATTGAATTTAGTAAAATAGACTTTATTTTTGGATTTGTAATATCAAAATTATCTTAGGGTAATTTTGGAATTTTTCTGAAAAATTTCAATTTTTGATGAACAGTGAAAAATACTACATAGTACATAAAAACAGAATTTTATTTAAATAATTATTATTTTTATTAAAGTTTATTTTAAATTCAAAATAGATACAAGAAAAGCTCAATCAAAGGTAAAGCCTTTTACCATTAATTAAGAAAGGAAAAGTGCAGTGAACAAACACAACAAACCAGAAAAAAAAAAGTTACATGTCATATAAGTCATAACCCTCACCACACCCATGATATACGACTTCCTCTATAGTAGTCGATTCCCATTCGGAGCTTTCATAGTGCTTCATGACCTTAGCATTCTTCCGTCTGAGATTCAGTTTCTCTAATGATAACAACTCCTTAGAGGATTTCCTGATAGAGGACCTGGTTGACACTGGCTTTGGCAAGTCAGAATAAATATTCCTCATTCTTCTTTTAACTAGGAGAGGTTCCTCATTTCCAAATTTCTTCTTCCCATCCCTGAAAACATCACTGAAGAAAGGCTTGAATAAATAAAAAATATTTTCTTTGATATTGTTCGAGATGTCCCCCCATTTTCTAGTGGCGACCAGAACGTGGCAGGCATCAATCATGGTCCGGTTCTTCTCATATTTCCCATTAGAATCAATCATAGCCAAACACCATGGAGGCTCCAAAAAAACAGGAACATCATCCATTTCCTACCTCAAACCATCCTCTTTAATAATATGCATGTTGTGGCCTTCCTTCATTTGAGGACACCCATTCATCTCATCATTACCCAATTCTTGAAATTGTTTGCAAGTATCAATTGTGGTCTGCAAACCACAATCAGAGATTTGATGCAAAAGAGAATCCTTAATGACTGGACAAACAGGGAGTGCATCGTGGGCTTGCCCATAGACTGAGCTCAAATCCATCTCTCCCTCCTTCTTCTTACCACAACCAACTTTGATCAGACCACTATCATCCCTTCCTTTATCATAATGATTAAAAAGATCTTCCACATGCTGTAATACATTCCCTGAAGTAGCAGGCGCTCCCAACTTGCCTCCAATTCCATTACCAAGACCAGCTTCATCCATATCAATATGATCCACACCAGTATTCATTATAAGATCTAGCTTCAATCTATCAAACACTGCAGTAACAGACGGATTGAGGGATGCTCCTCCCTGCCTTCCCAAAGATGAATAACCCAGACTATCAGCAATGCCATGCTTAAATGCATCAGAACACGTCTGTCCTTGAACAGATACCCTACCATGCCTCTTCATCGAAGTAGCCGACCTTCTGTTTTTGGCTCCACAAAGACAATGACCAGACATATGTCCCAAACGACAGCAATTTGAGAAGTAATGGACCCAATTTTCAGACACAATAGCTTGCCTCCATCGGAAATCCTCGCCAACAATAATCCAAATCATGTCAACTGGTGGCTTCGAGGCATCCACCTCAACACAAAAATGAGGATTAACTGGATGACTCACAGATGATGTTCGAGCATCCGAGAAAAGGAAATAAATGACTAGGTTCCCTAACATAATAATTATAAAGGATTTTGAAAAGGAAAATAAAGATGAGGCAGGTTTACCTAGGTCTAAAGACCATCGGAGAAGGAAAAATTTGCATTTGTTACATCTGTGGGGAGCTATGGATCATGCACTGATTAAGTCTTCCTATGAAAAAAAAAATCTAATAATTAGGTGATGATTATAAATAATCCCTACAACCGCACATTCTGTCAGATCCCAGTCACTGAACACAAAGCAATCGAACTCATCAACGGAAGGCCTTCGATGAGAACAGAGAGAAACGCGGGTCAAATCCAGGAACCCGAGGCCATAGAGATTTCTGATAGAAAAATCGAAAGCTGAGGGACCCCAAGATGAATATCTGGAACTTTTGGGCTTAGAGAAATTCAATGGAAATCCGAAAGATAACTGGGGTTCGAAAAAGGTACAAAAGACACCCGCGACGCTGGGGGTGGTGGGGCCAAAACATCTTTCCCCCTCCCTCCACCATGAAGGGGGGGAAATCCTTCATCGGGCATCAACTAGGGTTCATCAACAGGAAGGAGAAGGTGAAGCTCTCGCTCATCCAAATTTGTTGATGGGTAATGAGGTATTGGGCTGGGCTTCCCACCTGCGCGCCGCACGTCCCCAGCGAGGCCCAAGGTGGCCAACCCTTAGGCTTCGGCCAATTCCCAATGGGGTAGAGGGGCCCACGAGTGGTTTGCTGGCATATAGTGTGTGCTACCTTGCGAGGACTCAAACCCCGATCCTCGGGGTCAGGACACCACCTCCTTTAACCAATTTAATTCATCAGAGTCATTTTATAATAACATTTGATATATAAAATTTTATTGAACTTTTTAACATCTTTTACCCACCTTTTAGGCACAGTTGAAAATTTTCATAAAACAAAATTTTACTACTTCTATGAATTGAATTTTAAAAATATGAGATACACAGTTTACATCAGTAAGTAAAATGTGATTCAATTGGATGAAAACAATTTTTGGTGAATAGTAACTTTTGAATTTTATTTACCACGGTTAAAAGTAAATATGGTAATTAATGGCAAAAATGATATTATACTTATGCTAACACATGCATTTATTTTATTAGATAAGTTCTTTTTGACCAAATAAACATTAGTGTTAAAATATCATCCTATTTGATCTACTTGGATTAGATTAGGACATTTATTATAATTTTATTTAAAGAAGAGTTAAAAGTGTAAAATTCAACGTTTAATAACTAAACCATTATTAATATAGGGTTATAAATAAGATAAATTTGATTATAAATATTCATTAGAATGTTAAATTTATTTCCTACATCATGGTAGTTTATTTAAAATTTCTATATATTCAATAATTAAATTTATTTATGACATAATGTTAAAGTAGTAATTATCTTATTAATTTTAGATTAAAATATTTGATATTATAAATATAAAAATAAATTTAAATTTAGACTTTTTTTGCATTCCAAAAATTTTATAGGTTAATATGACATGTTAGGGTTTATTTAATGTAGTTTTTCGAATTAATCAAGTTTTTTGACTTTTAAAAAATCCCAAATACTAAATTGTATCAAAATTGACATAAATGAGTTTTTAAAACAAATAATATATTATTAATTGATATAAAATTTATAAAAATATATGGTTAGTCCAAAGGACTTGTATAATAATATATATTTCATTAATGAACCACTTTAGGTTATGTTGGAATTTTATAGTATGTTTATTAACCATTTAATATAAAGATATAAGGAGACATTGTAAAAGTTAAACTGTTTAACTAAGAGTTAATTCTAAAAGATAAGGTTAATATGGTGACCTAAACTTATCTAAAACTCATTAGATGAAAATATTTAGACCCATACCCACCTTATACAAGAAATAAATCTATTCATAGCCATTATAAACCGAAAATGATTTTATAATAAAACAATATGTCAAACTTTTCCTAAAGTGACCCTCACATCTCTTCTAAAAGGGAGCTTCCACTTTTCTCAATTTCACACCTCCAAATCCGTTTTTCTCAGATAACCCCAGATCAAATATCCTCCCAACTACCATCATATCAACCTATAGGCCTTACTTTTATCATAAAAAAACCTTATGAGACCTTTTGATCAAATAAAAAGGAAGCATCTGAAGAAGAGGTAATTATTTCATCACCGCTTTCAAAGTTCTTTTCTTCTTCCAATTCCTATTTTGTTGTTGTTTCCATAACAAAATAATAAATAATGTACCTTATATATACTATTATTTTATTATAAATATGGTACAACCATATTCATTATTCTATACATCCTATGAATGAAAAAGTCACCATACTTGCGTACGTACGGTTTACCGTCTCCACGTCGTGGTGTAGTTTGTTATTCAAAACTTCATTATTTGGATGGGTATAATAATGAGTATAATCGATATAAATAATAAATATAACATGTTAATGATTATTTATATATTATATTCCATCCAATTACAAACTATTTTACCATCAATGGAATGATATTGTCGCTCATGCGTACGTACGGATTATCGTCTCCATGAATGTAGTAAGATTCATTCTCCATCACCACCATTAAAGAATAATTTTCATTTAATGATTAAAAATAATGTTTAGATAACTTAATATAATTCTGGATATGAATCAAACACATCTTATCCATAACAAAACATATAAAATAAAATGAATCAGTTAACACCTGAAACAATGTTACTACTAACATATCATTAAAGAAGCAATATTATAAGATCATATATGATATCATATATATATGTATATGGATTCTTGTAAATTTAATAACAATTATTTAACCATTATTCATAAGGTTAATATACCCTCTACTATGGAAGAATACAAGATAAGGGTTAATTTTACAATCTCTTTATTATCTGAGGTTGTTTATACGTAACTATCTACTGGGACTTCTTTATCATACACATCCATGTTTCTTAAAAATTTATTTCAAAAAAATTTTACTATTTCCTATGATATGGGTAAAATTCATTTATACCCTTTTTTACTTTTTAAAGAAAATTGAAAGGAATCCTTTCATCCTTCTCCAAACAAGGTGCCTTATTACCTTTTCGACAAATTAAGGAAAGAATGTTTTTTAACTTATATGGAGGGTGAGGCTATTTTCCACTATTATAACACCTTTGAAGCTTCCATTACAAGCTTAAAATAATATTTTCAAAATAAATGTTTTCTTTTATAATTACGTTAAATTTAAATGATTTTAAAATAGAAATAAATATTTCTCTAAAATTGTTTTGATTTCATCTTTGTCAACATCCTTTGATGGATTTTACACTTGTTTGATGTAGATTTATTATGATACCATCTTCCATATTGTATTGAATGTTTGGTGATATGTTTGACTACAGATGTGTTATTTTTATACCATCCATGGTTTATAGTTAACCTATTAACATTTATTATGCTAGTTTTAATATGAATTTTTATTTTATGTCTCAACCTTTTCATATGAGGAATGCATGAACTTAGTAAGTGACAGGTGGGGCCCACTATAGCTCCTTGATGCATCGATAGGACTCGTGAGACAAACTAGTGTATTGGAACTAGGCCTTGAAAAAATCTTATTTGTAGTCTTGGCATGAGGCCTTGACTCTGTGGTTATGATGTTGAACATTATGTATTCCATCATTATGAAATTAGTTATTGATATTACATGTGATTATTCAACAAGTTGAATATCCATGTGAATAATTAAATGGAATTATTTGATTTATACTTGCTATATTATTCGGAATTTTATGTTTAAAGGGATTGTGTTTTAGTCTTATACATTGCCTTAAATTTTTATTATTATTTATGAATGTTTCTATTATATTTTTATCCTTACTGAACATCTGAGGTCACCCCATTCTATGTTTTATTTTTCCTAGGATGTATTGAAGTATATTATGACTAACTTGTAGGGATAAGCTAAGGTATATGAGTGTGTTAAAAGGAGACACAATGTTGTTTTTCTCATTTGATAATGTCATGTAAAACTTATGTATGTATCTAGTACTTCCAAGGCAACTAAACTGACCAGTCTTTCCAGATTTGATCCCTTGTGATCATGCCAATGTTATGTAATAATGCACCAAATCTGGGTAACTACGGTCAGGGAATTATAGTTGGAATCAGAAGTAGGTTTAGTATAAACCTTGGAAACTAGATTTAGAAAAAACTCTTATTAGAGATAATTATCCAATGATTAACTTCGAGGATTAGTATATAAGAACTTCCTAAAATTTTGGTAATGTAGAGATTTTGTGAATTTTCTAAGAAATACATCCATGTTTCAATACGAGTAGGTAGAGGTGGCTCTGTCAGAGATGTATCGAGGGGTAAAACCCGTAAATATTTCTTTTCACTAGAATCGAACAAGAATTGGTGCACGACAAAAAGCATTGTTGCACACTTGGTTATGACTCTCCCGGGGGATATTCTTAGGATAATTCACATGTTGTTTACAAATAATTATGAATGATTTATGAGTAAATACTTCTTCAAAGAAAGCATTTTTATTATTATAGATTATATGCATGCTCCTTTCAATTTATGTTAGGTATTTTACAAGTTTGGAATTATTCATTGCAATTTGTAAACTAACCTAGTGTATGCCATTGTTTAGAAATGGTTCCAAGTAGAAGGAATGATAACTCCAACAATACACATGATCCAAAGAGTAATAAGTATCATATATTTCATGGTCTTAAGCCAAAATTTAGAAGGGAAATAGTCCCCCACATATTATCATCATATTAATAAATAATATCATGTGTTAATAAGATAACTAAATAATTCCTTGAGTCTTATGAATTTGAAGGGAATATAGAGAAGAAAAGTATGGTATAGAGAAAGACGGATAAAGGGAATAAGGGAAAGAAGTATTTTTCCCATATGTGATACCTGTGGAAATAATCACCTTGGTAAATTATTGAATGGAATGGGAGTTTGTAATAAGTGTGGGGAAAAAAGAAACCAATTACATGATTGCATGGGTAAGAAAAATGTTTCAAATGTACAATGCTTCATCTACATGGAGTTGGGACACTACGTGAATCAATGTCCCAATCATTAGAGTATAATCAAATGATGCTATTGGATAATAATAATGTTATGATACTACCACATATAAAGAGGAATAATTAGTGTTATTATATTTTTATTAATGAATTATGTAATTTGAGTGTTGTATCAACGATGTACTGGTTATATTAATTATAGAAATAAATAAGGATTGTAATGCAGTGCTATTTCATTAAGTATTTGTGATTATATGGTACTAAGAAAAGAGACTCAATAGTAAGTTGAAAATTTTGGAAAATAAATAGTTGAAGGTAAGATAAACTTTAATATGGTTCAGATACTGAGTTAGTTATTTTGGAATAAGAGATGGTGGATTTGGATAAATTATATTATTCATGACGTCCTTGGAAGTGACTAATGGTTTTTTTATTCCATCATTGTTAGATTATGCAAAAATTTTGGATATAAGGAATATATCTATTATTCTATAAGGAATAATGGATCATAAATGTAATCAATGAGTTTTTATGGTAATTTAGGGTGTTACAATTTTTTAAGAGAATACATGATGAAGGTACTCACATATTATTATGTTATGTTGACCTTCAATATAAATTTTTGGACTATGAGTTTGGAAATAAGTATTTTGGATAAGTCTAAAGGATGGAATGGATTATTTTGGAAATTGGATACTATGGTTTAAGGTTACAACATTTCTTAAGATTATTTTTGGACAAACAGAAGGTTGGGAGACAACCCATCGCATCCTTCAATGCCGTGAGACTTGAACCCACAACCGAAGGGCGACAAGTATGCATCACCAACCACTGGTTCGCGTGATGTCATAGTTTGTATAATGTAGTTTTTTTAAATTATCTCATAGATTAATTGTAAATTTATTTTTTGAAACCTTATATGATTAGGATAAATAGAATATTTTTTAGTTTTATTATCTTTTGTAGTGAAATATGAGTTTGTGGTAGAAATTAGTTAAAGGATTAAACTCTACTTGTCAAGTATTTTTTTCTTATTATATGATGAAATTAATTCTTAAACATCAGGGAAAGGAACTTAAAACATAAAATGTGTTATAATATTCCCTGTGTTTTGATTAACCAATTATATTTTAAGTCATCATATATTTATGGCTTTGAGGCCCTAAATTTTATATTTATTATTCACTTGTTTGTGATTGATGACCTCAATCACTCCCTATAAATATTTAAATTTTTCCTCCAATTATGTTTCTCAAGTTTCCACCAATGTTCTCCTATTAAAAATATTAATTTTGTGGTGACTTTTTCATTTCCCTTTTCCTTTTATTAAGACTAAATTTTATTAACCCTATTTCCAATGTGGGTTTTCCAAAAAGGTATTTCATATTTTTAACCTTTTATTTTCAGAGAACAATTTCAAATTCTGAGGACACAATTTGTTGAAGGAGGGTAGAATGTAACACACCAATATTTCATAGTAAGTAATATATTTAAAGTAATTCAATAGCTTATACTAGACGCAACACCGACTTGGCTTGCGTTATACGCGATATTGAGTTTCTACGAAACAACACATTAGTATTATAATTATTTAAATGATATATTTATTTATCAATTAAAAATTGTGATATTTACAGTAACAAATATATTCTATTTTTATTTAAAATGTGTTTACATAAATATAAAATATTTATAATGAAATGTATATGTTTTGTAAAAATAGTTATATATTTAGAGATACTATTTTCAAAAAAGAACTATTTTTTATGTCATTTTGTGAACAATAATAAAATTTATATTATACACTACTAAAAATTGAATTTTTTAAAATAGACTTCATTTTTTGATTTGGAATATCAAAATTATCTTAGGGTGAATTTTTTCTATCTTTCGAAAAACTATCATTTTTTGTTAAATAGTGAAAAATACATCATAGTACATAAAAACTGACTTTTTATTTAAATAATTATTATTTTTATTTAAATTTATTTTAAATTAAAAATAGATACATAATACCTATATTAGTATAATTTAATTCATTGGATCCTTTTATAATAAGATTAGATATATAAAATTTTATTGAACTTTTTAAAGTCTTTTACCCACATTCTAGGAACATTTGCAAATTTGCCTAAAAAGTAATTTTACCGCTTTTGTGAATTGAATTTAAAAACTCCAAGATACATGGTTGACAACATTATGAAAAATTTGGTTCAATAGGATGAAAATAATTTTTTCTTAATAGTAACTTTTGAATTTTATTTACCACAGTTAAAAGTAAATACGGTAATTAAAGGTCAAAATGATATTATAATTACCCTAATACATGCCCTAATTCTATTGGATAATTGTTTTTAGACAAAAATTAACCTTAATATTAAAATATTATCCTCTTTGATTCACTTGGATTAGATTATACATTTATTATTTTTTTATTAAAAGAAGAGTTAAAAGTGTCAAATTCAATGTTTAATAACTAAATCATTTTTAATATAGGGTTATACATAAACTAAATTTGAATATAAATATTAATTAGAAATATAAAAATATTTCATACATCATGGTATTTTATTTATAGTTTTTAGTTATTAAATAATTAAATTTATTTATGATACAATGGTGAAGCGATAATTACCTTATTAATGAAAGACAAATATAATTGATATAATAAATATAAAAATAGATGTAAATTTAGACTTTTGATGCATTCTAAGAATTTTATAGGTTATTATTACATGTTAGGGTTTATTTAATTTATTTTTTATGTAATCAAGTTTTTTCGACTTTAACAAAAAACCAAATACTAAAAAGTGTCAAAATTGACATAAATGAGGTTTTAAAACAAATACTATATTATTAAATGATATAATATTCCAAAAAAAATATAATGTTCATAAAAAGGACTTATATGATGATATATATGTAATTAATGAACCAATTTAGGTTCTCTTGGAATTTTATAGTAATTTTATTAACCATGAAATATAAAAATACAAGGAGATATTGTAAAAGTTAAACTATTTAACTAAGAGTTAAATCTAAAATATAAGATTGTTATAGTGACCTAAACTTGTCTAAAACTTATTGGTTGAGATTATTTCCATTCATACCTACCTTATACTCGAAATAAATCTATTTTTAGACATTATAAACCGAAATTTTGTTTATAGTAAAATAATATTTCATGTTTTTTCTAAAGTGGCCATCACCTCTCTTATAAAATGGTACTTCCCCTTCTCTTAATTTCACACCTCCAAATCCATTTGTCTTGCCCAAACCCTAATCAAATATCCTCCCAAATACCCTCAATTAAACCTATATTCCTTACATGGATCATAAAAAATACATATGGAGCCCTTTTTATCAAATCAAATGGAAGAACTTGAAGAAGAGGTAATTATTTCATCAGCTCTTTCAAAGTTCATTTCTTCTTCCACTTCCTGTTTTTTTTGTTTCTATACCAAAATAATAAATCCTAAAAATTATACATACTATGATGTTTTTATAAATATGGTACTACCATGTTCATTATTCTATCCATCCATTGAATGACAAAGTCCTCATATGTGTGTACGTACGGCTTCCCATCTTCACATTGGGGAGTAGTTTGTTATTCAACACTTCTTTATTTGGATGGGTATAACAATGATTATAATTGATGTAAATAATAAATATAACATGTTAATTATTCTTCATAAATGATATACCATCCAATTACATATTATTTTTCCACCAATAGAATGATATTGTCGCTCTTGCGTACATACGGATTACCGTCTCCATGAACACGATAATATTTATTCTATATCGTAACCATTCAAGAATACTTTTCATTTTATGATTAAAAATAATGTTTAAATAAATTAATATAATTATGGATATGAATCAAATTCCAATTATCCATATGAAATTACTTACTTGACAAAAAAAGTAAAACGAATCAGTTAACACCGGAAACAATGATACTATCGAACAATCATTAACAATGAAATATTAGAAAATCATATATGATGTCATATTTTTGTATGTGTAATATTTTATAATTTAATAAAAATTATTTTACCATTATACAAGAGGTTAAAGTACCCTCTACTAAGAAATAATACAAGTTAAGGGTTAATTGTACAATCTCTTTATTATCTAAGGATGTTTATATGTAAGTATCTACTGGGACTTCTTTATCATCCACATCAGTGTTTCTTAAAAATGTGATTCAAAATATTTTTAATATTTCCTATACTGCGGGTTAAAGTAATTTATAACATTTTTTTACTTTTTATAAAATTATTTGAAATAAATATTTCCTTTATTTTCCAAACAAGGTGATTTAGGACCTTTTCGACAAATTATGGAAATAATGTTTTTTTAACTTATATGATTGGTGTGGATATTTTCCATCGTTATAACACCTTGGAAGATTCCCTTATAATATTATAATAATATTTTCATAATAAATTATTTCTTTTATAATTACATGACTTTTAAATTATTTCAAAATAGAAAGATATATCTCTCTCAAAAAGTTTTAATTTCATCTATGTCAACATCCTTTGATAGATTTTACACTTGTTTGAAGTTGATTTGTTATGATACAATCTTCCATATTGTATTGAAGGTTTTTTGATATGTTTGACTATGGGTTTGTTATTTTTATATCATTTATAGTTTATGGTTAATGTATTAACATTTCATATGATAGTTTTAATATGAATGTTTATGTTATGTCTCAACCTTTTCATATGAGAAATGCATTGGACTTAGTAAGTGATGGGTGGATCCTGCTATATCTCCTTGATGCATCGGTAGGTCTCATAATACAAACTAGTGTCTTGGCATATGTCCTTGAAAAAATATTATTTTTAGTCTTGGCACGAGGCCTTGACTATGTGGTTATGATGTCCGGCATTATGCATTCCATTATTATGAAATTAGCTACTGATATTACATGTGATTATTCAACTAGTAGAATATCCATGTGTATAAGTAAATAGACTTATTTGGTTTATCTTTTCTATATTATGCTGAAGTTTTTGTTTAAAATTCTTGTGTTTTAGTCTTATACATTTCCATAAATGTTTTCGCTTATTTATGAATGTTTCTGCTATATTGTTATCCTTACTAAGAATCTGAGCTCACCCCTTTCTATGTTTTATTTTTCCCATGATGTGAAGAAGTATATTATGACTAACTTATAGGGATAAGATAAGGTATATGAGTGTGCTCAAATGAGACACAATGTTTTTTTTCTATGGAAATGTTGTTACAATATGATTGAATTTAAATAAAATTTTACTTGATATTCTCAAAGTGTTGAGAATATATGAACTGGGCATATGATGTCTGGTTTCTTGTAATGTATAGATTGTACAAGTGGGTAAAAATTCAAACAAAAATAGTGAAATCTTGTTTAAAAGGTCAAAAATGTTTCTTTAATAATCCAATCAATTCCATTGAAACGTAGGGTTTTCAAGAAGGAGGAATAATAATTCAACATGATTGCATTATCCAAGATATACCTAAAAGAGTTTAGGAAACTCCCTGGAATGTCAACATTATGAATGAATGTTATAGGAATTAATTATTTGGTTTTTTAGGTTATATGATACCAAATATATATGTTACATAGTATTGTAAATATACGGGAGTTCAAAATCAAAGGAATAATTGATTGAGCTTTTTGTGTACATTCCTAAGATGATGTAAGTAGTTACTACATCAAGGATTTGAATACAAAGGATTTTATGAAGCTCAAAAGAATCAAATAAAAATATGAGTATCTTCATCTCATTTCTATTATTTGTTAGGAAATGATTTTTTATAATAATGATTTGTAATGAACAATTATGTGATGATTAAGAATATACACATGGTTTATGATTCATAAATTTCTATAATAGGTTTCGAGAAGAATATATAAATAAATTTATTTTATCCAATTATTTGTTAACATATGTGGTAATGTTTTCCCATAACTCATCCATTGTATATTTTAATAAAGTGTTATTTTTAAATGAAAATGATCCTAACACATATAATACCATATATGATATGGTAAAAAAATAAAAATTCCTACCAAATGAAAAAAATGATATTTCCATACACCAATGTGTTTGTGTATCTTAAAAAGATATTATGAAATGAATATAGTGTCTATGAATATATTGGGAGTTTGTTTGGACTTAATGAAGATCATAGTTAAAAAAATAAATAATTACACCAATTAATGTTTAAATTGAATTTTACTAAATATCCTAACAGAATTATGATGTATTATTAAACAATAATGAAAGTAGTTTCATTATTTAAAGGAAAAACTTTATAGAGTAGGGTTCCAATAGTGATTAAACTGAACTTATAAGGAGTCCCAGGAAGGCAACATAAGTTGACATCATAACATTTATTATTGTAATGTTAAGATGTTTTAATATTTCCAAATATTTGAAATATTAGAAATATGATTCCTAAGTCCCACGATTATTCAAAATGGATTAATTTATATATTTTTCTCAATAAATAATTTAGTGTGAGGGTTTTATTAAACGGTCACATAGAGAGTGACATTAATTACATATGATGTAATGTGTTAACAAAACCCAGAAAGTGTAGCAAGCACAAGACTGATCTGGTAGTTTATCATATATAAAATGATAAATTTGATCTTATGTTGGGTTATTCAAATATTATTAAATATTTTAAGATTATTAAAACATATCATATTAAAGGAAACATCAATATTATTATTCTTTCATGTTGGATATATATATATATGTATATATATATATATTTCTAAAGTGTAATAATAATTGACTTTTTAATGTACGAATTTGAGTTTATCCCTAATTGATGTTCTTCATAGATTATTATCAAATATAAATAATTATTAAGGTTAGCGTGAGTAGGAACCTGGTATAAAGATATAGAATATACTCAGACACATAAGATAAATAATATGACTCTTTTTCTGTGTTGGGAAACCCAATAAGGTTACCACATAGAGTGGCATTTAGATGTATTTGGTATAACAGGGGTGCGTGGATAAAATTGGAATCCTGAATACCTAAGTTTGGTAAGATAACTAGCATGAGAACCATCATACTTTGATACCCTACTTACATAAGTATACATATTGACTTAGCTAGTTTTTTTGTATGATATTGATCATGTCATTGGTTTAATCTTGGTAAATATGGGATTTTTCCTCTTGTATGATGAGTATTAAATTAGGTCCCTTGATAGAGATATACTATGGGAGTGTTTAGAATCCCTTACATATTATATATATCAATATGGATAAGGGAAATGATATATTTTTATCTAGAATGGTGAATAGCATGTGATGGATTCTTTGATGTTTTTAGTCTACACTCAGAGAATCAAGAAAAATGAGTTGTCTATATAGGATTAACATGTTACATATACCATTGTCACTTTATGTCTTAGAGAGGGGGGAAATATGACAATACAATTTTTATATGATGTTGACTAGTAGACACAAGTATATAGATACATGTTTTTGATATAGATCACTCTAGAACCCTTTATAGATTGAGTAGAATTAATTATTTTCTAGTGGTTTTGCTTTTAATTCATATGTGGATCTGGATATTCATATTAATTTTAAACACTATAATGTAATATGGGGTTATACGTTTTGGTTGATTGAATTGGGATTGATTTTTACTCAGAGAGATTCACTAAAAAGGTTTTAGAGTTACCCCAAAAGTGTTTTGGATGGGTATACATAAGGTATTTCATATGATGTAATTTAAGGTGAAGTTAGTGATATATTTCCAAAAGTCTTTTGTAATATATCTGAAATTTGTTTTGGATATGGTTTCATAAGTTATTGTATGTGATATAGTATAAGGTAAAACGGAATAAAGTATATTAGGTTTCAGTGAATGTTGAAGATTAATGGGAATATTCCCTAAATACTTATATGTATATATACGATATATATATATGTGTGTGTGTGTGTGTGTGTGTGTGTGAAATATATAATTTCATGAAAATTATGATTTTCATACCCATGCATTTTATGGTTGTGGAAAATGATAAATAGTTTTAATTTATTGATTATTCCACAAAGTCTATCATTAACGGAATAGTCACATAAGATGTAACATGTGGTAGTTTATTCATGCATTATATGCATGAAGTTATCCATAAAATTTTTCCATGCCTTATAATGTATGATTAAATGAAACAAAACCCAAGGGGTTTCCTCAAGTGGTTATATTTATATCATTTCCATGTGAAGGTAGTGTGTGTTTTACATGATTCTTGGTCAAAACTCTCTTTAACACAATTCTCTCTTTTGTCTTCTTTCTTTTTATAAAAGTTATTTTTATACCATTGTGAAAAGTTTAATAACATATGAAAATTGTATGATTCATATCGGATCATGGATACACTGTGGAGGTTGGATGATTTTTCTACATAGTGATCTTTATCAAACTATATAATGATGATGAAAATATAGAATTTTCTCTTTAGAGTAAGGTAAATTCATTTTATAGTATGTTATTAATTTAATTATTTCATGTAGTTTCATATTATCTTACATGGAGATCATCATAAAATGGTTTTTAATCACTTTTTCTTGATATGATAATTGTTATTTGACTCTACCAAAACCCTTCACATTTCACCCACATGTGTTGTGTCATATAAAGATAATGGATAGTTTGATACTGACATATTTGGACACTATGTTGGTTGAGTGAGATATTTTTTTTCTTAAAGGTAACACTAGAAAATGATGTTCTTGTTTAGTTCTCATTCATTGTGAAGATTCCTTCACCAAGTTTATTAAGGTTGGTTTTTTATTGGGTATGTTGAGTGGGGATATTTCCCCTTTTTTCTTTTATGAATTATGAAATTTTCATCATATGTTGATATTTTTATTATTCTCATGCTTTATATATTATTTATAGTTGGTTTTATTATCAATCCTGGAATATTAAATCCAATGCGGAGATGTGTGTTTATGTTTGGGTGCATTTGGCTAAGGTTATCTATCATGTGTGATATATATAATCAGTGTTATTCCCCATACATTGTCCTATTAGAGGTTGGATTGGGGTGGTAAGATCGACTTATTGTTGACCTAGGTGGCGTCCTATTAGTTCGGGTTGTGTCAACATAGTTTTGTTGTATCAAAGGATATGATTGTTTCATGTCATACTTTACAGTATGAAAAAAATATAAAGGATTTATTTATGTCATCTATTATGATATCACATATGTTATACATAGATTAACTCATAGATTAGAACATTATATGTTTTATAGACATCCATATTTCATTATATATACCGTATTCGATGATATTGAATATGAAATTCTTGTGATAAACATTTTCTTCATTTTTTTAATCAATATTTCAGGAGTCAAGAAGCACAATAATGCTATGATACCACTGATGGGATTCTAAGGATTAGATAAAAATTATTAAACATAGTTGAATAAATCAAGAACATCATTCCCAATATCACCATGTTATACAAAATGGAAACCAAGCATAAAAAATGAAGAACAAGTAACTTTCATCATAGTTGTTCGAGCCTAATTCATCAACCATTGTAGTTAATAAAGATCATCAAAGAATAACCAAAAAACTCTTCCCTCCATGGTATATCCACAAATTCTCTAAATCACCCAATTATTTGGTGGGATTCTCTATATATGTCATATTATACTATTACCTATTGATGTATAAGGGGTAAGGGAGAAGACGGAAATGGGAGAATCAACATAAGGCTTAGGAAAGTTCGAACAAATAAGACAATGGTCACTAATTACTTAATATATGCCCTTAATACACTCTTGAGTATATATAAAATTTACTTGTACATTATAAAATATATGTCTAAATTATTTTTATATTCATGAATTTTTCATATGAATAAACCATTGATCCTCCCATGCATTTCATCTTATGAAATGTCTAATTAATAGTATAATTATATGGAAGATTATTGGATGTTAAAATTTAACATTTATTTTCATCACTGATCATATGATATGATTGATCCATATCATAACAATTTTATAATTATATCATATAATAATATATTTTTAAATGCAGTTTCTCTAGTAATATGATATCATTATATCATTCCATACAATACACCCTAGATAGTGCCTTATGATATATAAATAAGGCATACAATATGAATTTGATTCCATTATGTCATACCATATAACTTAAGCATACTATACATTGTTATATAATCTAATACACATATATGTATATAGGATTTAGAGAATATCTCCAACACAGATTATACATGAAAACACTAGATATATTCTAGTAATTTTAATGATTGGTTATGAAAATTTTAAAATTTTCAAATATGGTTGTGGTTGAAGAGTTGATAAGTGTTAAACATAGACAGTTTGAACTAGAGTATATAGAGAGTCCATATGTATCTATTCATAATATTATTAAATATATTATAATAATAATATTATTAATAAAATAATCATGTGAATAAGTATTGGTAACTTTGGGTTCAATTGTGAAACTGAAATAATTTAAGTATTTTTGCTAATTGAAAAATAACTATAAAGGCTTAAGAATGTAATTACATTATATCCCTATTTGAAGTAGTTGGTAGAGATTGTAAATAAATATCACTTCTTAGACTTGTTAATGGATAAACCTAATACCATTATAATAATTAACGATGTATTATTGATTTATTTACAATAACTACTTTTTGTGTGTATACATTAGATTAACCTTTCTATATTTGAGGGTTAATTAAGTCAATTTTTGTTTTACTGGAGTGATTTAATAATTTATTTATACTCATTTATCTATATTGTAAAATTAGGTTTTAAATTTGTTACTTATCATAAGGGAACACAATTTGGAGAAAGTGTATTTATAAAAGAAAATTTTAAATGATGATTTTTATTGAGTTAGAAGTTATACTTATCACTTTACCATTCCATTAGTTTTAGAAATCACAAAAAATTTCTTAAAAATGTATAATAACTTTTTATATACCATGTGTTTTAGTTTATTTTGTATAAAAATTTATATTTTACCATAAATTGAATAAGTTCTGAAGTATTTACAAATTTCTTCTTACATTCTTCATTATGACCATCGAATTCAGATTGCGTCTAATTTATCAGACTCACATATCATGAAATCAGTAGTTGGAATTTTTTCTTGTCTATTATACTAAAAAAATCCATTACTATATTATTGATTCTATTTCTAATATATAATACTACCTCTCAAAAGTATTATCATAATGAAAATTGATAAGTAAGTCCATCAGACTAAAAAAAGTCCATCATCAAAATAAAAATACTTTTTTCTATCATAAGGAATATATTTATCACTATAATGGAATTATGCAATATAACGTCAGGAATACAGTTATAAGTGATTTCTCAATATCCAGTTGTTCGAGGATATTCCAACAAACCTAACAATATAATTGTTGGAGCATTGCCTATAAATACTGATTCATTTCAAGAGTTTGGGGATGATAATTTTTCTCACTCAATTATTCTGAAGAATACATAGTGTGAACTGCTCGTTCTTAGTCTATTGTATTTATTTATAGAGTTTTCTTCTTAAGGAATCTTTTCCAGGGTTGTTTCCTTAAAAACTTTTGAAATTGTATTCTATGTCGGATCATTATTATTGTAAAGGGATTCCAGGGATAGGAAGAAAAATAATCTGATCTATCAAATTTAGGGATTATGGGGAAAGGAAGAAAGTGTTCATCATTATATTGAGGGATTCCAGGGATAGGAAGATAGATACGATCATCATATCAATGGATTTCAGGGATAAGAAGATAGATAAAATCTGATCATTGTATCAAGGGCTTTCCTATTAAGGAAAAACAAACATTACTGGAAGTAAAAAAAAGTGGATAAATTTAGTTAAGGTAATTGACTACCTAAATCTTAAGGATAAAAGAGTTTAATCCTTTAATACAGCTTCAAATTCATTCATAATTTTTACAAATATATTGTATTACTTGTTTTTACAAGTTTTATATTCTGTTGTATATAATAAAAAGTGAGTCGTCGTATTCACCTTTCTATGTTTGTTTTGTCTGTATTATTTTGATTATGATAAAAGAAAACTTTGTTTATTTGGATCCATTGTGATTTCTATATTCACACTGATTTAATCATACAATTTCTAGTTCTAATTTTGTAACACTAATAATTGGACAGGGTCCATGTCCAATATAGTCACTTTAATAGGATTTTTGTTTTGATTAGTTTAAATATTTTAAACTATGTTTTTTAATATAAAATTAAACCCTATAATTTTAGCCATCTATGATAACTCTTACAATCCTACAATTGTTATCAAATAAGTTTTATACAACTTAAATACTGGGTGATTTTTTATTTATTATTTTAATAGAAAGTTTTTATAGTTTTGTTATAAACTTTTTTTATAAAACTTTCTTACACTAACATGTATCTATGGAAAATATTTTCCATTATTGTAAAGAATATAGGCCTTAATGTTGTTTCTATAGATAATTTAAATCTGAACATTCCACCTATCTTTGATGGTGTTGATTATGAGTACTAGAGATATGTGATGAAAACTTTTGTTATCAACACTAGAGTTGATAATTTTTTAATGCTTACTGGAGAATACTATATTTATAATAAGGAAGTAACTTCTTTTATATATCAAGAAAAAAAAGATTATCAGTTAAATTACAGAGTATAGAATACTTTATTTTATTACCAAAAAATCAGTATATAAAGTCATATATCGTCATGTCAAGTTGAAAATAGTATATGGAAAAATATTGAAATCACACACTTTGGTAATTTTAATTTTTTTTAGGCCAGAATATCAATGCTTATAGTAGACTATTAGGCCTTTTATTTATTACCTAGAGAATAAGTTGAAAGTGTGAACTAAAGGTTCATGATAATGATAATTATTTTAGAATATATTCATGAAAAAATTCTTTCTGATGAAATTATTATTAAAAGAATTATTGATATTATTCCCAATGAGTAGGAATTAAAATGAATAATTGTTCATGAGACTAAAAAGCTGAATAATATTACATTAGATGATTTTATTGAAACCCTTATGCAATATAAAGGTATACTAAAAAGATATAATGAGAAATAAAAAAATAAAAATGCTGTTATTTATTTTTCTACAACATATACCTTAACTTGAAAAGTTCAGTTAGCTAAGAAAGTTGTGAAATATTTAAGAAAGAATAAATTTGTTATCCAATATAATTCTATAACTTCTAAAAATTATCAGAATAAGTTAACTAATATCTTTAGGAAGATGAAAAATATAGTTGGAAAGAAATATTTTCAATACCTATACAAAAATGTTTATAATTATAAAGGTGAAAAGAAAGATTCTGAAGTCACTTTTTACAAATATAAGAAAGCTGGAAATATGTGACTTGATTGTTCAAAGATGAATAGGAAATACAAGAAACAAATTAATTCAGAATGAAATTCCAAGTGTTATTAGAAATATAAAGTAAATAATGTCTTGAAGGCCTCTAACACATGGCGTGCAGGTGGAATAGATTCTTCTGAATGTTATTCAGATAATGAAATTTTTAGATAGGGAAACATAGTTATTTTTTCTAGCATACCTTCGTTGATAAATGTCTCATGTAAAATGTATAAATAGTTGATTCCCTAACTAACATGTCCTTAAATTCAAATTATCCAGATGAGAAAAATTATACATATTATAGTGAAGAATCATCCTCAGTGGAAGAAAATTATTGACCATGTTAGGATGAGGTTTCCCATTTTTCAAAACTTTTACAAAATGAAAATTGAAAGATTTGAAAAAAAAATATTTATTACTAAAGTTAAACATACTAAGACTGATTCAAGAATAAATGTTTTGAAAAATGAAATGTAATATCTTTTAAAATATCATGATAAAACTATTTATGAAAAATATATTATTTAAAAAGATTTTGAAAAATTAGTTTTGGGGAAAAATAGTTTAAAAATTAGTCTTGATAAACTTGGTTTCAAAACAATTAATAACGAGGATAAGAATTTAGTTGTGAAACTAAGTTCATAAAATTTTTTATTTAATGAATTTTTTATCAAATTTTACCACCAAAAGGAAAATTTTGATAAAATTTACAAACAAATTCATCCTTATAGTTATAACACCATAATTGGTTACACTAATAAATAACTTATTTTAAATAACCATTACTTTGTTACAAATCATTAACCTTTTTCACTAAGTTTCATAGTGGTGGGTACTAGAAAAGGAATTTTTCCTTAAATAAATTTCAATCACTACTCTTTCATAAATTTTATTTTTTTAAGGAATGAAATTTTCCCAAAACAAAATTTCACAAATGTGACCTCCTAAAATATTATTTTCTAATAGTACTGGTGCCAAGAATATTTGGGTTCGGAAAGTGTAATCTTTTTGTATTCAGGTTAACAAAGATATTACCAACAACAAAAACATAAAAAAATGGATAGTGTATGTTCCAGGCACATGACAGAAAATAAATATTTCTTCAAGAATATAATCAAGATAAAAGGTAGAAAAATTACATTAATAGATAATGATCAAGGAGTGATTATTAGAATCGGTAACATTTTTATTCTCGGTAAAGTACTTATTTCAATTTTTTCTATTATAGGTCTTAATAAAATCCTTATAAGCATAAGTAAATTATTTGAGGAAGGTTACCTTGTGAAATTTAGGAATGATAATTTTTTTTGAATTATTTTTTTTCTGTATGCTAGCTTTGGTGGATGTAAAATAGATAGAAAACTTACATATGAAACTTATAATTTCTTAGGAGAATATTTAGTTTCTTGGACTTTCATGAAATAAAACTCAGTAGAACTTTCCACTCCTAAAGCTGAATATGTGGAAGTTGTAAATTTTTATGACCATATTTTATAGATGCAACACACACACACTGACTATGACATGAGTTTTACTAAAACTCAAATACTTTATGATAACACAATTTCCATTGATTTATATAAAAACGCATCACATCACTCACTTTATAAGAACATAGATATAATACACCATTTTCTTTGGTGTCAAACAATTAAAGGAAATATCATTTTATAGTTCAACAAATTTTAATGAAAACAAGCTAATTTTTTAAAAATCCCCTTTCTTATGATATATTAGAATATATCAAACATAATCTAAGAATGATTAATGTTAAGTAATCATTCATGTCTACTTCTTATTAACCCATCTTCTTAAATTAAGTTTCACCTTTTCATAGAGGGTATATATGTTTAATGTTTTTCAAAAACTTTTAGTTTATCTTAAATTTTTTGTTTACTAAAAATTATTAGTTTTTCTAAAAAAAAATTCTAAATGATTTTTTCAGACAGAAACTTTTTTTTAATCATTTTGGAGTAAAAATCCCAAAAAGTGATTCCTGAACTCAAAAAATGTTACAAAATTTTATTAACTCACTTACTTTTACAAATTTTTCAGATTAAAAATTTTTTGTAATTTTTTTTCTTGTTTAAAACCCTTTTATTTAGTTTTTTTAAAAACTATGGTATTAAATTATCTATTTTAAAACTATTTTGTTCAATTTTTCTATTAAAAACTATAATATTTAAATTTTCATAATCAATATAATTGTAATCTATTTACAAAAACCAAGAAGAATATGTCAATCACACTGATTACACTTTCCACTCTAAAAGGTACTCTTCTATTCTTTTATGTTTTTGAACTTAATCATCACTTTAGTTTACCATTGTTATTATTATAATTTTTTTTAAAAAATTATTTTTTTAATTAAATTGTTTTAAAAAAATTCCAAATAAAATTCATTTTCAAACTGATAAATGTATTAAAACCATAAGAGTTTAAAAATACTTTTAAAACATTCCTTGGATCAATATTAACCATATAATAATAAGGGTTTATAATCTCAACCATTTAATATATTATTAAAGATAAAATGTCTCCCCCAATTCCTATATAAGGATCGGTCACACTTTTTCCCACATCGATTCTCCAAAAAAATTATCCCAACTTGCTACACCCTACAAAAGCTCAAGTCTGATTGTACTTCTTTACGAACAATCACCATTTTCAGAATTCAAATATGATGGTGACTAAGGAATATTTTTCTCAGTGGTTCACTTTTAGATAAATGTTTGTTGAGAGATATTGGTATGATAAATAATATTTTAATCTTAGTAAGAAAATTTCTTTCCAAGGTTGGGAGTTCGTGCATGAAAAAAAATCGAGATAAAGATCTTGAGCTTTATTATCCTAATGTTGTTCCTGAGTTTTATGCGTCTATTATGTATTTTAAGGAAGACCGAAAATATAAATTTTCTTTCCTGATATATGCGAAAATATATAAAGTGTATTATAACAAACTTACTGACTTAAACAGAATCCCATCATAAGGGGAATCATATTGTCCTTCTCAAAAGTTTCAAAATAATCTTGGTAATTTTGACAAGACCAATGATGAAGAAGAATTGTTTCTGGAATATAAAAATATTTAAAAAAATTTACATCTGACTCTGGAAAATGATTATTTCATCTTTTGATGTACAGTTTTATCATTCTGAGAAAGGGAGATTGAGATACATTAAAACTATCAGATGTTTTTTTTCATTTCAATATGAGGAAGAATGAACTTGAGAAGTTTTTCCTTCTAATGGTAGAATATATAAATACTTACTCAATCAAATAAAAGTTTATTATTATCCTAGGTTCCATTATTCATATTTCGGTAAAGTGTATATAAATTTTAAAATTGGAAATAAATCCTATCCCATGAGGGAAAAATTTTCTTTTATCAGTGATGATATGATGAATATAATGAGGTTAGTTTTTGATAGTAAGTCCAAGAAGTTTTTCAAGAAATTTTATGGTTCTACATGAGAAGTACGACCATCAAAGAAACCTGTGTAAGAAAAGAAAACAAAGATAAGGGAAGATTTTTTTAATGAGATAAAAAACTATAAGGATAAAAAGAAGCATGGGGATCTATAGAGAAGAATCGACCCCTCAGATTCCAAATCATTGCAAATCAGGGGTTGTAGAAACTTTACAATAAGAAGTTAAGTGAAAAACTAAAGAAGATATTGTAAGAAGATCATATTTGTGAAAATTTGTTAATGGGGGATGAAAGAGATTCATATAATGTAATCTTAACAGAAATCCATACTAATCATAATAATATGGACTCTATATTAACATTTCAAGAAACCATAGTTGTTCATGCTAATATTCCTTCTCCTACAGATAATGTACAAAAGAAAATTTGATGTGGAAGAATCGGTTCTATATGTTCTTCAGAAAGAATCAGTACTGGAGTTAGCTAGTAAGGGAGTTCTCAGAATACAAAGGTAGTTACAAGAAGATATTAATAATGAAATTGATGAAGAGGTTTAAGGAAAAGAAACGAAAGAAAAATAAGGAGAAAAATGAGGATAAGAAGAAGAATATGAGAAAAAATATAAGAAGAATTTGAGGTAGGTTAGTAATAATAGGAGAAAGAGGAAAATAATGAAGGGGATGATTGTGAAGAAACCCAATCTGAAAAAGAATGATCATATTCATCCTCATATTCATATAGTTTTCCCTTTCAAAACTGATAAAGAAGAAAAATATAAAAGTAATTATAATGATGAATCTTCTTCAGAAAAGGAAGCACAAACAACTTCAAATAAAAAAGGAGATCAAAATTCAAAAACAAAAGTTTTTAATAAAACCAATACTAATAAAGATGTATAAATGATGGAATTATAGGATGATAAGAAAGGATTCAAGGAAGGTGAAAAGGATGTTCCAAAAAAGATAAAAATAAAGGCAAAGAAATGGATGTTCGAACAAGTAGAACTAACCCTTCTTACAATGATCCAAAACAATTGAATTATGCAGGAACGATATCTCAAAAAGGATTTTATTATATTGGTCATGATTTCTGAATATTAAAAGAAACAAATCACTATTTTCCTAAGATTGAATCAAGGATTCATCTGATCTAATAAAGTCTTAGTCATAAATCATAATCTATGAAAGACTTAATGGAGTCAGTGATTCAAAATGAAGTTTATTTGAATATTTTACAATAAAATTCTTGCACACACAAAAGATCGTGTAATTAGAGGGTGAAGTGGTCTCACCAAGTCGATTCTGATATTAGAATACATGATGAATAGTTTGATGAAAAAATAAACATATGGTAGATCCACCATGTTATTTCAATCAGTAATCTAAATATATGCCTGATAAAGAGAATATTATGGAATAATTTAGGGGTTCCATAGATGAATTTAATATGGAAATCAATGTTTTGAAATAGAGGATTCAAGATTTGAATCTTGATATGACCAAACTTAGATCTTGTGAAGATGAATTGATCATATTTATGGAACATAACAAAGAACATACTAAGGAAGTTTAAAATATGAGGTATCAATAAAAAAACGTTATAGATCTTGATAGGGATTTCCAAGAGTTCAATAAGTTGAAGTAATTTGTGAAGATCTTGATAAAGGAAGAGTAATTTTTCTTTTGAACTCCTGATTTATTTTTAAAAAAAATCTGAACGTTTGTAATGAATTATCTCTGCATAAAAATACCATTTTCTTGAAATTTTAACCAATTCTGATTGGTTACATGTTCTTTAATTTAATTCATGGATGATTAGTTAGTTCTATATTGTTTTGTATATTTTCCTTGTCTAAAATTTTAGGAAACATCGAAATATCCGCCATTCATTTTTGAAAATAAAAAAGGGGGAGAAGAATTTATAAATGGGAAGTTTTAATATAAAGGGGGAGATGTTTCATTAAGGGGGTTATTTTAAAAGGGAGATTTTTTTTATTAAGGTGGAGAATATGATCTTTAAGGGATAAATTTTACCAAGGGGGAGAAGATTTATTTATAGAAAAACTTTTCTAATACTCCATCATATTTAACATCGTATTTAGAAGAGTAACAAACTCAAGTGTAGTAAAGGATAAAATAATAACTGTAAATATATAGTTCATAAAAGAAAAAAAGGGTTCTAGGTTTTTCAAGTTATTTTTCATTTAATTTTATCGGTTTTGGTTTCTAAAAAGGGGGATATTATTGAGTTCAAAGTTCTACTTCTCACTTTCCAATTCCTATAGTTTTGGAAATCAGAAACACTTTCTAAAAACATGTTTACTAAATTTTATAAAACAATTTCTTAGTATATTTTTTTATAAAACATTATATTTTGATATATATAGAATAAGTTGTAAAGTATTATGAATATAAAATTAAATTCTTAATAAAGATCATTGGATTGGTATTGCATCTGATTTTTCAAAATCACTTGTAATCCGATCAGGAGTTTCACTTTCTTCTTGTCTATCATATTGAAAAAAATCATGACTATAAAACTAATTCTAATTCCAATATATTAGACCAACTATCATAAGGATTATCATAATGAAAATTGATAATTAAGCCCATCGAATTAACTAAATTTTATAAATGGAATATAAATAATTTTTTCTATCATAAAGAATATAATTAACACTATAATGGGGTTAATCAATATGATGTAGGGAATTCAGTTACAAGTGAGCATTCAAGCGCCAGCTATTCGAGTCCATTGCAAAAAACTTTCAAATAACATAGTCGGTGCACTGCCTATAAATAACAAGTCATTTGAAGATTTTATAGATGATACATTTTCACTATCAAGTATTATGAAGAATACATAGTATGAAATACTCGTTGTTAGTCTTTTGTATTTATTTAGAGATTTTTCTTCTTATGGAAACCATGTTAGGTTTATTTCCTTAAGAACATTTGAAATTGAATTTTGTATCCAATCATTCTTATGATAAAGTTCTTCTAAGGATAAGAAGATATTGAATCTGATCTATCAGATTTAGGTCTTTAGGGATAGGAAGACAGACCCAATCGTTATATTTAGGGAATTTGAGGATAAGAAGACAGATCCAATCACTGTATTGAGAGATTCTAGGGATAATAAGATAGATCAAATATGATCATCGTATCGAGGGATTTCTTAGTAAAGAAAGGTAGACTTTACTGTATGTATAAAATAGTAGAAACCTTTATTCTTGTTTATTGACTACCTTACTCTTATGGTTAAAAGAGTTAAATATTTTAATATATCTTGTAAGTAATTCTTACTTTTATAAAGCTATTATATTAATTTTTTTCCAATTTTACTATTCAACTTAATATAATAGAAAGTTATTCATCATATTAACCTTTATATTTTATTTTTTTATCTGTATTACTATAATTACGATAAGAAACTCTATTTAATCGGATCCACTATGATTTTGATATTCACACTAATTTAATTGAACGGTTTGTAGTTCCGACTTTGTAACATTGATAATCAGATTCATTCCAAGTCCAATAAAGTTATTTTAAGTGGATTTCTGTTTTTTAGTTTAAATATTTTAAACTATGTTTTTAAAACTACAATTCACCACCCTCTTGTAAGTATAGTCATCTAAGTTAATTATTACAATCCTATAATTTATATATAATTTTCTCGTATTCTAATCTTATTATTAAAAAAAAATTCAATGCATTAAATTTTTTTATATTTCATTAATATGTTTTATTCCTCTTGAAAATTTAAGTGTAGTCCCCTACACACTGATAATATCCATGAATATGTCATTTTTTCAAAAATCCATAAAACCTCAAACTATATTCAACCATACTCACCTTGATTTAAACATATTATGATAGAGAACTTATCAATAAAGATAATACAAGTTATTCCCATAAACTCACTCAAAAAATGAAGACTCTTTCTAAATGTCCAAGTTGTCTATTTCTTTTTAATAAAACAATTCCTGCACTACAATAGACATTTTGATGCAACCATTATTAGATACACGTTAAACTAACATCCCATGAAAGTAACTTATATAAAAAATCCAATCCACCTATCCCTTCACACACTTCTCTTAATCACTATAGTATAGTGTGATATCATGGACAGAATTCACTCATTAGTAACCTGACCCAGTTTTCCATATATCCTCAAACATGTCTCCCTATAAGCTAGAGGCTACCAACTAGCAATGAGAGTCTATGATTTCATGGTGGGGAGACTATACCCTATTTAATAGAGTGGATCAAATAGTTATACAACAATGAAAAAAAGTAGAAAAAATAGATAACAACATGGAAGTGGAAATAAATAATCATCTTGGAAAATAAAAAACTGATGTAGACCAAAACCAATTACTAGTATCATATACAAAAGAATAATTTCAGGATGTTATACCATTATAGTGATCAAGGGATGCATGTTAGAAAGAATACAGTACAATACAAGCTATAAAAAATGTACACACAACCAAATATAACACCCTGATATTTTAAAAAATATTTCTCTTAAAATAATTTTATTTAGTTGAAAGCTTGTGTTACATGAAACACCGAGTTTAAACGTACCATGATACAAAATAAAATATTATCATTTAATGTGAAAACTATAACATTGAAGTTAATTTTTTGGGTATGAATATAATTAAATAATTTATGAAATATAAATAAATTTCTTACTAAATATAAATGTATTGATAAATCCTTAGTAATTAATCATTCAATTTTTAGAACTATTTTTTTTGCATAAAAAATACTTCTTCCCCAAAATTGATTTAATTTTACTTTGTGAGAGAAATATATAATTAATTTAATTAAATTTAATAAATTTTATTAAATAAATCTAAAATCATTTTTAAAATCAATATATAAAAACTATCTTAGGGTGAATTTTTGGATTTTTTCTAAAAATCCGATTTTTATTGAAAATTTTATTTTTATTTCAACCATTTGAAAAGTACCATTTTATATTAAAAATATTTAAAAGTAAAATTAGTAAAATTATGTTATTAATTGTCCAATTATATTTATTATAATTAATTTTATAATTTAATTAGGTATAATAACATTTTTATATAAAAATTTTCATTTTTAAAGAAAACTGTATTTTTATTAAAAGTGATTTTCATAATATTTTGCCCAGTTATTTTAAATTTAATATATTTCTCTTATAGGTATTGAATTTTATAAAATATATTACATATTTTTAATTATGAGTTTCAGATTTGATAAGTTGTTACCTTTTATTTATAGGCATTATGAAAAGTAACTATGGTAAAATTTATCACCTTAGTAAAGGGTAAATCAAGTTAATCTAGGTTAAAAATAAGTCATAAGCCCATAATTTTCCATTATAATTATTATTGGGTGAATTTAATTCAACCATAATCACTGTAATATCGAAACAGACTTTCTTAATGGACACATGTACCTGAAAATAACCCTTATAATATTTAATGAAAAAAACATACAAAATGTCACTCTTTGTTTTAAATATTTATTATGTCACCAAATAGGGAAAAAGAAATATATTAATGAAAATAAATTTAAATTTTTAGATTAATAAAATTATTTTCATGATAAAAATTCATTTTAAATTTTTATAAATTATATAATTACCTTAACTGTTTGTCCAATGCTGATATATTATTTTTTTAATTAACATAAAAATTAAGTAAATGATTTTAAAAATATTAAAACTAATATAATTTGAAATAATTAATGTGTCACCCCAATTTTATAAATCTATATGAAATTTTATGAATGTTTTATAGAATTATATTCGAATTTCCCCTTTTTATTGATGTACATAAAGTCAAATTAAATTAATAGTGTCAAAATTAACATTAATAGTATTTTATCAAAATAATATTTTTTTAAATTATTTAAAATTAAAAAAAAATATTATATTTGTCTATGTGAATGTAATATGGTTTAACACATCATAAATGGTCCATTTATAAGTTATTTGTTTATTTATAATAACATTATTAACACTTTTTCATTAAAATATTTTTTAATGTGGTTAAGGTCGAAAATAATTAACCAAGAGGTTAAGAAAAAATATCAGAATTAAAATCATAGAAAAAAATTATAAATTTAATTTGATAATGTTATTAAAACCCTATACACTTTTTCTTTGAATTCATTACCACTTGGTTGTATTTTTCTCTATAATAGTATTATTATATTTTACTTTTTAAGAAATTCCAAAAGTTCCCCTCAGCTCAATTATAAAAGGGAACCTTCTCCCTCACTTATTTTCACCACTTTTATACATATATCTCGACCAGACCCTTCACATTCATATTTTTAAAATCATTATCCAAGTTCTAGAGGTTTTGGTCTCTTAAATAGACAATCCTTTGGTTCCTTTACAAAGGATCTAAAGTAGGTCTCCCAAAGAAGAGGACGTTTGGACATGAATGAAGAAAGAAAAAACATAAGGTAAGAGATTTATGTTTCAATCCTATTTTAGTTGGGATTATTTATACTTGAAATTAAATTTAGGAAATAATATTATCATTCTCTGATTAATCCCTTTCATTTTATTCTCGTTTTGTTATTTCTTAAGATTATATGTCTCTCTTTAATTTTCCTCACTGTAATTATTTAATATATCAATAGGTATTTTTTAAGGAAAATAAAATTTAATTCAATATTTGGTCTAAAATATTTTTTCTTACATATCAATTTTTCTAAAAATGTTTTCATGAATTATTTAAATATTATCCAATGATTATTTAAAGGTATTTTTACCCTGGGATTACTTTTAAAAAAATTATTATAAGGAATCTTAATGTTTTTTTTCAAATGAGTTTCTTTTTTACCATTTAAAAAAATGTGAAAGGAATGTTTTTTATCTTATATGTAATGAAATTGTTTTCCCACCATTAGTACTCATATTTTTATTTAATCTTCCTTTACAAGTTTTCATATTTCTTTTCAAAGAAATTGTTTTCTTTTATAATTGAACAGTTTCTTTTAAAGAAGTGATTTCAAAATAGAAATGTTAATTTCTTCAAGAATTATTCCAAGTTATCTATAAATATCATTTTCCATATAAGATGAAATAATTTGATGTTACTTAATATTTATTGGTAATATAATCCAATGTGCCATCCTTATTCGTTCTCATGATGGTTTATGTTTATAATGAAAATTTGTTGATGAAACCCATCCCCTTTTCCATAGGCTATACTTTGA
Organism: Viscum album; assembly: GCA_963277665.1. Taxonomy (NCBI): domain Eukaryota; kingdom Viridiplantae; phylum Streptophyta; class Magnoliopsida; order Santalales; family Viscaceae; genus Viscum; species Viscum album. The sequence continues at coordinate 23,427,422 of OY728133.1, read as the reverse complement.
ATAAATGTTTATGATATCTGTTTCATTTCATAAGATCTGAGATAAATAATGTTTTATTATATTGGGGAAAAATCTGTATGATTTTATATATTTGGGGGATGTGACCAATATCTACCTCCAATTAATTGGGTAAATATGGATAACTCATGAGGTAAATATGTTATACGTGAACCTGATTTTCATGTTCATAACTTGATGTGTTGGAATGGTTTTCATGTTTATAAGTTTATGTGTGGACCTGTCATTCATGTTTATAATATCATGAATATAACAGGATTTCATGTCCAAAATATCAGGATTAGACCTGGTTTCATGTTCATTAGTTTATGTGAGGGTCTGATTTCATATATTTTACCTAATGAGTCAACCTATTTCTATTTATACGTATTCAAAAATTTATAAGTTTATGCGTGTGAAATAATTCCAAGTGTTATACTAATGATATTCTCTCATAGATAATGTTATTTGGTACTTTTATGACTCATGTCTTATAAACATTCAATATTTATTCTATGAATTAATATTATAATATAAGATATATAGGGTGTAATTGTTAAATGTTAAGCTCATATTCTCGCACACTTATGCTCATGTAATGATTATTTGATCATTGTTATCAACCTTATTTACCATTTCTAATCATATTAGATCTCTCTTTATTATATTTCATTTATCCAAGTTATGAAGAATGTTTTTAAAAATGATATATCAAAAAAGGGTGAAAATCTGATGAACTGAGAGGGAGACGATATAGATCAATTAGGAACCACTTGTTTATGTGCCTATGTTTCCAAAGGAACTAGTCCTATATGATAATGGAATGGATTTAAATGTTTTGTAATTAATATTAATATATTTGGATATAATATCTATGCTTGAAAAGTATGGGTCTTTATAGTCGGTATCAGATAAAATGTGTGATTATGATCCTTGGTAACTCTCATGTGTGAACGTTGGGTAAATCATTGATCACCACCCAAGGGATTAATCTGGAAAGGGGTTCCACTAGGGATGGTAGTGAGAGACCCTACTAGGAGTTGTATCTACCCATGTAGTGAGTTAATAGGTACCAATTGTAGCTCAATAGTAATAATTATAGACTATTATAGTTTTTATCAGAGCAAAATTTAGTTAAACTTTGGAAACTAGGATAAGAAAAAATTATTAAGAACCATTGGTATCATTCTAATTATATAATGACATGCAAAATATTTTGATCGTGTATAAACAAGGTTAAACATAAGGTGTCATAGATTGAAAATAATGTGTCTTGATTTAAACATCTAATGAATTATGTTTCATGATTATGTGGTTTTTCATTATGATTAGTGTTGCTTATAATGTTTTTTTGGGTTTTAGTGAATGGATGCAACTCGAAGGAATCATGTGAACAATAAATGTAAGGGCCAATGCAATGACCGTCCTCATGGGTAATAGAATAGATTAGGAGCTATGATTCAATATATTGTGACCATGCTCACTCAACTCTATCAAGCTATTTTTGGTATCATGAATCATTTTGAACATCATAATTCACCAAGGAGGGAACAACATGTTATTGGATCTTTTAGGTGACAATGACCACCATCATCTATGGGAATTCTGATCCTCTAGTTTCTGATAAATGGATCAATTTGATGGAAATGATATTTTCCATTCTTCAATGCTCATATTGTGAATCATTTCTCTTATTTATTTATTATTTTGAAGTAGAAATAGATCGATGGTGGAATATTATTATGAATACAAGGAAGTAAGAGGAAATTGGATCTGTGGAATGGGATAATATTAAGGGAATATTTTTCAGTAATTACTTCCCTTATATTCAACATAAAAAATCTATAATGAATTCCTTGAGTTTAAGAAGAAGGATGATGAATAAATTGGTATCTATGAAGCAAATTTTATAGGATATATAAGGTATGTTTAAAGTTTACTCATCATCCATGAAAGCAAAATTGATTGATTACATAGTGGTTTGAATCCATGTCATTGAAATTCATTAATCATAAGGGATATTGGAATCTATGAAGAAATCATTTAATCTGAACTAAAAGTGGAAATGGAAGTAAGAAACCCTCAAGGTTCTTGTGATAAGAGAAGGAAGATGGAGCTTCAGGGAAACTTCAGTGGTTTTCCATAGAGGGAAGAAAAAATTTTATCCTCTACTTGAGAATATGTGGGAAGGATCAATAAAGTGAATTATTGAATGGAATAAGAAAATTTTTCATGTTTAGGATTCCTAGAAATCAAGAAAAATAATTTTAGAGTGATGTTAAGAGGTTATTTAATGAAATGGATGGAGATAGAGCACAACAAAATGCACCACTCACACTTTAGTTCTATAAATTAAACATGTTTCGGAACTATGTGAATTAGTTCCCCAATCTAAGGTCTAATAAATATAGTATGACACAACAACATCTAATGTCAAAGGGAAAAAGGGAAAGATTATGTAATTATAATAGTTTAAGTGATTATTGATAGTTAAGGCACACTTATCATCCACACTAGATTAGGTAATTCCACGTTGACATCTATATGAATTAGAACTAGGGAAATATTATCCTTTAGTTAAATTTTATGTGATTATAAGTATTTTTTAGATCTCCCTACATATATTCCAATATATTTCTAGATAAAATAAATCAAATTTTATATTCTTAATCAAACTATGATTATCTATCAGTGAAAGGATGAACCCAAACCACCAATGGAAATAATTTTGGCTAAGATAAGGGGTTATTTAAAAAAAGGTTAAATTGTATTTTATAAGAATATATATTTTATTGTCACCTTTTGGTAAATGATTAGTGCACATTGGATAATATATGATAAAGTTATATACATTTTGGTATGAGACTTTATGAGTAATTAAAATTATTTTTATATTGATAATGTAAGGATATGAAATTAAATTACTTTGGGGTTTTGAATATGGTAAGTAATATTTTGGAGTAGTCTTAAAGTTAACTTCTTATGGAATGAATTAAGTTGAAATTTTGATATTATTTTTTAGGTTAAAGTATAATTTATCATAACCTATACTAACCATATTAGTTTTGGTAAATATTTAGAGGCCTGAGGAAGTACTTATAAATCTTATGATTTGTTAAAAGTGATTTAGGCATGAAAAATTCATCTTGAATATCCATTTACTAGAGTAAGAGATGAAGTGGATGTAGATCAGAGGAAAACCAAGGATGATATTATACTTATTAGATGAAAGGAAATCAAGTAAATTTATTTTCTTGATGAATTTATCTAGATAATAAAAAAATACCTCATGTTTACGAAAAGAACCTTGAAATAAAAACATTATTCATTTACTTTTATTACTGATAAATAAATTGTATTTTAACCCATCACGGGTTTACAGTTTTTGTAATGGTTAACTTTCTCCTGACCATGTTCTCTATCACTCTCTATCAGTCCTTAGGAGTTAGGTTTTTCTTCTATATCCATGTTTTCACATCCCACATATGTTCTTCTATTTGGAAACCAAGATATGTGTTATTCTAGATGTATTTTGTACATCCATTTACCTCTATGAAGATGAATTTTTATTAACCCTTTTTATGATGTGTGTTTTCAACAAAGGATTTTCAAATATCCAACCTTTGATTACTATGCACATGTTAAAATTGTAAGGATTTAATTAATTAATGGGGGATAATGTAACACCGTAATAATTTAAAAAATATTTCTCTTTAAATAATTTTATTTCTTTTATATCTTTTGTTACACACAACACCAAGTTTAAACAAACAATAATACACTATTACAATGTTATTATTTAATATGACGATTATAAACTAATAATTAATTTTAGGGTATGAATATGATCATCTAAATTATTAAATATATATAATTTTCTTAATAAATATAATTGTATGGAAAAATTAATAGTATATATCCTTTCAATTCATAGTAATGTTATTTTATGCTTCAAAAATACGTCTTCCTCAAAAATGATTTTATTAATTTTTGTGAGAATATATTATAATTAATTTCTAGAAATTTTAGAAATTTTATTTAATAAAAATAATACCATTTTTTAAATCATCATATAAAAATTATCTTAGGGTGAATTGTTGCGATTTTTCTAAAAATATTTAATTTACAATGTATAGTTAAAAATGCAGATTTTTATTGAAAACTATATTTTTTCTTAAGTCTTTCATAAAGTTCTGTTTAATTTTAAAATATTTTAATGGTAAAATAGCTATATTATATAATTATTAAACCAATTATTTTCATTTTAATTAATTTTAAAATTATATTTTGTATAAAAACATTTTTATACAAAAATGGCATGTTTAAGAGAAATTATATTTTTCCAAAAAATAGTTTTCATTGCATTTTTCATACTATTTTTAAATTTAATTTATTCTACTTATATGTATTTAATTTTATAAAATTGATTCTATATTCATAATTATACGGTTCAAATTTTTTAAATTGATTTATTTTATTTATATGCATTTTGAATAGTAGTTATCGTAAAATTTATCACCTCCGTAAAGGGTAAATCAGGTGAATCTATGTTAAAACTAAAGGATAAGGTTATAGTTTTTAATAATAATTCTTATTTGATGAATATAATTAAACATTAATCATCTTAGGCACTAAATTTACTTTTTTAATGCACACTTGTTAAAGAAAATGATTCTTATAATATTTAAGTCAAGGAAAGTTACAAAATGTCACTCCCTTAGTTTTAAATATATATTATGTGTACATATAGGGAAAAAAGATATGAATAAACCTAAATGTACATTTTTAGATTAATGAAATTATTTTCATGTTATAAATTTATTTATAATTTTTTGAAATTTAATAATTACCTTAAATTCTTATGCAATGCTAATACGGTGTTTTTTGAATTAAAAGATAAATAAGATAAATTATTTTAAAAATAATAAAACTAATATAATTTGAATTAATTTGTCCCAATAATTATATATATATGTATATAGAATATTTTAGGAAAGTTTTATATGAATATATTCGAATATACCCTTTGTCATGATGTATTTAATGTCAAATTAAATGAATAGTGTCAAAATGACATTAATAGTATTTTACCAAAATAATATTTTATTAAATTATTAAAAATTTATAAAAATATTATCTTAGACCACGTGAATGAAATATAGACTAAAACATCATTAATGGTCTATTTATGAGTCACTTGTCTATTTATAGTAATATTATTAACCCTTTTGATTAAAATTATTGTTACAGCGGTTAAGGTCAAAAATAATTAACCAAGAGGTTAATAAATTAGAAAAGGATTTTAATGACATAAAAACTTGTATAAATATTATTTTATAATTTTATTTAAAACCTATCCACTTTTTATTTGAATTTATGAACATTTGGAAAAATTTGGATTTAGAATATTCTAATTGTATTTTAATATTTTAAGAAATTCCAAATGTGTCTCTCACCACAATTATAAAAGGACACCTACTCCCTCACTTATTTACCCCGCATGAGCCTTATAGCTCAACCAACACCTTCCCATTTCTCTTATATAAATCATTATCTAATTTATGGATGTGTCGGTATCCTCAAAAGATAAACCTTAGGTTCCTTAATGAAGGATCTAACGGAGGCCTCCCAAATAAGAGAAGGTTTGAACATTAACAAGGAAAGGAAAAACTTGAGGTAAGGTATTCATGTTTTAGTAATATTTTAATCGGTATTGTTTATACTTGAATTTCCACTAATGAAATTATATGTTCCTTATCTGATGAATCCAATTCATTTTCTTCTCCATTTGTTATTTCTTGAGATTATATGTTTCCCTTTTTTTACCTCACATTAATTATTTAAGAGACCAAAATAGTGATTTTTTAGTTAAGATTTATTTTAATTTTCTCTTTGGTATAATTTTTTCCCTTCCATAACCATATTTTCTAAAAAATAAAGAATTATTTAAATATTATCCTATAATTATTTTAATACATTTTTACAACTATTTGACTTTTTAAAAAATGTATTATATGAAACCTTCTTGTCATTTTCCGAATGATATATTTTTTGGATATTTACAAAAAAAAATGCTAAATGTTTTTTAACTTTTATTAGATGAATGTATTTTCTATCCATCAGGAATAATATTTTATTTTAATCTTCTTTTTCAAGTTTACAGGGTTTTTTTATAAGTAAATATTTTCTTTTATAATTGCGTAGTTTCTTTTAAATACGTGATTTCAAAGAGGAAGCGTTATTTTTCTCAAGAATTATTCCAAGTGATATTTAAAAATAATTTTTCATCTAAGATGAAATACTTTGATGTTACTTAAGGTTTACTAGGAATATGATCTAAGGATACCATCTTTATTTTTTCTTTAGATGTTTTATGTTTATAATTACCAGATGTTCATGAAACCCATTCCATTCTCCTCGGTTTATATTTTGATAAAAAAAATATGAAATATTTTCTTTTCATGATATTTGAGATAATGAATGTTTTATGATCTTTTGGAACATATATGTATCATTTTATTTATGTGATTGGTGGAATATATATTTCTGTCTAATTCATTGCGTAAAGATGGATAACTCGTGAGGTAAATATGCTACATGTGAACCTAATTTTCATATTCACAATTTTATACATAGTCCTAGGTTTCATGTCTATAATTTTATGAATGGACCTTGATTTCATGTTCATATGATCATACATGGACTTATATTTTATGTCTATAAGATCATGTGTGGACCTACATTCATGTTCATAAGTTTGTGTAATGGAATTATTTCATGCCCTTAACTTAATGAGTGAACCTGTTTCTATTTATACGTGTTCACAATGTTATAAGTTTGTGTTTATGCCAGAATTACATGTCTTATTCCAATGATATGATCTTATTTCTAATATTATTTGATACTTTTTATGATTCATGCCTTGTGAACTAACAATCATTATTCCATGACTCAATATTATGATCTATGATATGAAAGGTGTATATTTCAAATGTTGATCTCATATTCACACACCCTTATGCTCATTTCATTCTTATATGATCACTGAAATTTCTCTTGTTTACCCTTATTAAGCATCTGACATCACCCTTGTTATGTTTCCTTTCCCCAGGTTTTGAAGAAAGGTTTTAAAAATGATATGTCTAGGAAGGGTGATAGTTATGAAGAACATAGTGGGAGATGATATAGATTATTTATGAACCAGTTGTTTATGTATCCAAGTTTCCAAAAGCACTAGACCTATATGATTTTTGACTAGATCAAAATGTTATGTAATGAATATTCATCTGTTTGGATGTAATATTTATGCTTGAAAAATATGGTCCTCTATAGTTGGTATTAAAGAAGAAGAGTTATTTTGATACACGTGAATTCTCATGTGTGAAAGTTGAGAAAAGCATGGATCCTTGTTCAAGGTCTTCATGTGGAAAGAACTTCCACTAGGGATGGTATTGAGAGTCTCACCTAAGAGGTGTAGCCTCCCATGGAGTGCTCTGATAGGTATCAATTTTATACCATTGGTAATAATTCCATATTGTTATACTAAAATCTGTCTCTAATAGCATTGTGACCACATTCTCGGTTCCCTTCTCCAACACTTCATCCTTAAACATAAGTCAAGTTTCCAACACTAGATGTTTACCCTTTTCCCTATCTACATCCATGAAGTCAGTCTAGCTACCAATTGGATACCTGAATAGGGTGTGAGTAAAACTAAGTTGGCCACCACCACCAATATCTAATGTTATCTAGATAGTTAATATAGAATGAAACTATGTACATTTATAATAAATGTAAAATGAAAACATAAATAAATCATGTTGATCTCATGCTTCTCATAAGGAACATGTCCAACCAATACCTGCTTCAGCCCAAGATGGCATGTTTTTGAATATGTAATCATGTGATAATAATAACAATAATAATATAGGATCCAAAAGTGTAACCAAGGCACCCTTGTCCTTAGAAGGTCTATCCAATTCATAGAACTGACTAATGTAGTCTGGATGGGGTATGAGTGTATTCTATGGATGAACCTCAACAATGAACTCCTATAATAAAATGTTTCTGATCCCAAGGAACATGTCCTAGGGATCCTCAAGATAAACATTATTAGAACCCAAGGAGTTGATCTGAGTCAGTTCGTATCCCTAATATATCGAGATGAATGTGAGAAGATAATCCAATGCATTCTAAATCTAGAGATAATAGTAATAGATGAGTCCATAGAGCAACATCTGTGTAGTCATCAATATAAGACATGGACCATGTCTAAAAGGTGTATCAAATCATGGAAAATGAATTCAAGAATCGGGTCGCATCCTCTAGGTAGTCAAGGAAAACCTAAGTGGGGGAATCCAATACTTTCTCAAGTAAAGTCATCCTATAACTATATGTAATGGTTATAACAAAAAAAGTGAAGTATAATCCATTTCACATTTAATTTAAACTCATTTAAACAGTAGAATAATTCATCATTTAACAAGGATAATGTAATACTTTTATAACATTAACATTTACATTTAATTCCATTTAGTCATTAGCAGAATTCACTGCTTAACATGGGTCAAATAACTTGGCTTATCCATTCCAATTACATTCATTTCATTTAACATTTCAATTAATTAAAATTACCCATTTGAATTATAAATTTCAATCCAAACACATATTAGGAGGTGGTTTGGTCATATAGGTATGGTGATTGTGTCATGTCATATAATGAACACACCCAAAGGGGTGATGTCAGTCAAGGTAAACTAACTCTGATAATATCATTGGTCTATAAGAGAATCTCATCAAGTTCTAAACATTTTATTACAATAAAAACACATTTTAGAGGTGATTAACATAATTTTTGGCACATGGTATGATGGCACACTATGTATGCATCATAACTTTGAGGGAAAATCATGAGACCTCCTACCATATATCATTAAATGACTTTCCATCTAATATCAACTTTGGATTTGAAGTATAATGGTTGAAATCAAGAAAAATACAAATGACATGAAAATAGGTCATATTATCTTTTAGGAAAATTATCATTCCAAATGGAAATATAAATTATGAATGGAAGTAGGTGGGTTAACGTTTGTACCAAGACAGATCCAACGGGGCCAACAGTTAGTGAAACGGACGTCGAACAATGAGTCTAGCTTAAATACTAGCTTTAGAGGAAGCAGGAACTCTTACAGGGATGGATTATCTAAAATATAATTAGGAATAAGGAAGTTTTATGATTTTAAATAAGGGTGGGGGAAAATTAATTTCACCCTTCTTCTAAGGGGTGTAAGGTTTGGGCACATAGTTGGCCAAACTATGTGCCAACTATGTACTGGAACTTTCGAGGGTCTTACCTACCTTTCACAACTAAATCATGGTTAGACTAACCATGCAAAACTCATGAAAATAACCTATACAACAGACCTAAACAAATTCACAGTCTTTCGTTCTCCTTGTATGGTTTTTCAAACCATGTATTTCCCTTATAGGGTCACATGGTCTGAGTTGTACAATTATAAATAACCATGTGCTAACCATGCACAGCACCTGTTTCTCCAAAAAAAATCAGAGCTCTGGGGTCTGAACAAGCCTCAAACGCTTCTGAATCCTTCTATAGGATCTTTGGTTCTTTCATATGATAAATAGAAATTATTAAATCAAAATTAAATGAATATTTACCTTTTAATAAATTTTTGGATCTTACAACCACCCCTACCTATGACAACCCATCCCTGAGTTTCCTTTTGAGGGTTGTAAAGCATCATCTGAGAATAGTTTTTTCCACCCAACACATACATCAGCCTCTCTCTCCCAGATTTATCAAGTACATGATTGTACTACCATAGAATTGGTACTATAGGATCTGGCCTACCTTATATATCCTTCATGATATAATCTTAAAAACAAATATGATTCTTCATAAAATAATCATCAACATCCAAATCAACCTTGTTAGGATGAAAAATATTACAGGGGTCTAAATGATAATGATGTAACTAAGAAACATGAAAAATGTCCTGCATAACTCTATATACCTAAGGGAGTTCTATATGATAAGAATCCAATATAAAAATATCTATAGTCTAAAAATGTATTAATAATTGAGGTGATGTATTTCCCTATCTTTGAATTTCTCATCGACTCAATCATGGAAAAACACACAAGAGCACCATATCCCAAACGTCAAATTCTAGATGTCACTGATGTTTGTCGGTATAATACTTCTACCAAGACTGAGATATATCCATATTATTCTTAATAAGTTATACCTGCTCTAAATTATTTGAAATAATATGAGATCCCAGTGGTGCTGCCACTCCTGCCTCTAATCAGAACAAGGGTGAAGGTAACTACCTATTGTATAGGGCCTCATAAGGATTAATCTATATAGTGTCTTAGAAATTTCTATAATATTAAAATTAAGAAATATTTATATGGTTCTCCCAAGAACCTCTGAAATGAATGGTGCATTCTAGGATCATGTCCTCTAACACCTGAATAGTATGTTCTTACTGACTGTTGATCTATGGGTGATAGGTTGTACTCAAAAAAATCTATAAACCCAGATTCTATTTCAACCCCTACCAAAACCATTACATGAATTGATCATCTATACCTAATATGATAGTGTGTAGAACTCTATGATGGAATAGGATCTCCTTAAAATTTAACCTCCCTAGATCATCCACTAAAAAGTTCTCCTGAATAGGAATGAAGAGATTGACCTTTGTAAATCTATAAATTATAACCCCAATTAAATCACTTCCTAGAGGGAATCTTAGAAAACCCAAAATGAAATCCATAGTTATGTTATCCTATATCTACTCAGGAATGGGTGACTACTATAAAATCCCTAATAGTTATTGGTGTTCCACTTTCATCTACAAATAGGTGGAACATGAAGTAATAAATATAGCTATCTCCTTCTTCATACCAAACCACCATTATTGGTGGTGTAAGTTATGGAACATATGGTAAGACTGGGATGTGTTTCCAAATTTGAGGCTTGATATCATCACATCAACTCCTCTTGCATGTATTCAGTAACCCAGATGTGCCCATGAATGTGAAATATTTCCTCCCCACAAAAAATCCAACTATGATGCGGGTCTTTATCTAAGACACTATACATTAATACTAATCCCTCATGATAAAAATGTTTTCTCATATTCACTAAATCTATAATCAAATAGTCCACTGATAAAGATGTGATTACAGATTTTCCATGATCTTCCTTCACCTCTAAATCAATATTAGAATTCAATTTCCACTCATGACTAGGATCCTAAAATACTTTTATCTGAGTCTCCCTACTCAGAACATCAACCATTGCATTACCTTTACTAGGAACATAATATAGATCAAAATAACAATTCTACTAGTATTTGGTCCATATTCACTCTATGAGGATAAAATCATGATACGTGAATATATATTTGAGACTTTTATGGTTCAAGTAAAATAAAAACCATTCTTACATTAAATTATTTCTCCAATAATTCTAGGCATGAACCACAGTTGGTAGATCTAGATAGTGTGTTGGGTAAATCTACATATGAGGTCTCAACTGGAGAGAATTGTATACCATGACTCAATATCACTACATAAAAATGGAATTCAGATTGATTTCTAATGCATCATAGAAAATTTTAAAGCATATTTCTATTTTATGTAGAATCAGGATTGGTTCTGAAGTTAATCTCCCTTTCAACTCCTAGAAGTCTCACTTGCATGCTTCAGACCATATAAATTTGACACCTTTCCTATTCAATACTATGGGTGGTGCTAAAAGGTGTTATAAATTATATATAAAGTTCTTGTAATACCCAACCATCCCCAAGACACTCTGTATTTCAAAAACATTATTGGGATACTCATAAGAGGCTATGGATCTCACCTTATCTAGGTCCATGGATACATGTTGTTCTGAGATAATGAGACCCAAAAAGTTAACTTTATTGATCCAAAAGTGTCATTTTGTGATTTTATCATATATTAGGTGCCCCCTTAGTGTACTCAAAATGATATCAAGGTGTTTGGAATTTTTTAATTTATTATGTGAGTACACCAAGATATCTCTCACAAATACTACCACAAATGAATCAAGATACAGGTGGAAAACCTAATTCATTAAAGCCATAGAAAATGTCAGTGTGTTCATGAGACCAAAAAAAATTACCAAATACTCATAAATGATTCACTAACTTTAAAAAGTAGTGTGTTTTATATATGAGGTCTCAACTCATACATGATTATTTCCTTAACTCAAATCAATATTTGATAAAACTAGAGACCCTCAGATCTTGTAAAAGAGTTCTTCTATACAGGGTCATAGATATCAGCTCTTACTATAAGCTTATTCATTTTTTGATAATCCATATAGATCTTGAAGGTTCCATCCACCTTCTTGTAAAAAATGAAAAGTGAAGCCCAAGGATATGTATTGGTTCATATAAACCCATTATCTTTTAGGTCCTCTGGCTATCTCTTGAGATCCTAAATATTAGTAGGTGTTATCCTATAAGAAGGAATAGAGATTGGTGAAGCTCATAGAAACAGATCAATAAGAAATTATACCTCTCTATTAGAAGGTGACTTAGAAAATTAATCAAGGAAAACATCCCTGAAATGATCCACTACATGATGGAAAACTCTCTGAAGTAATCCCTAATCATCCAAAAAAAGACTAGAAATATAGGTTATTGCTTTCCCTAGCCCACGATTCTCAGGTCCAGATCGACTCACTTAGACACCTAGATCATTTATATCATAGTATGATTAATCCAATTACTTTTATTTTAATCAATTTTATAATTAAATTTGGTATAAAACATTTTTATAAAAAAATGGAGCGTTTAAGAAAAATATTATTTTTCTAAAAAATAGTATTCATTGTGTTTTTGACACTTTTTAAAATTTAATTTCTTCAACTTATAATTATTTAATTTTATAAAATGGATTCCATATATTTATCTATAAGGTTAAAATTTTGTAAATAGGTCCACTTTATTTATAGGTATTATGAATAGTAAGTGTTGTAAAATTTATCACCTCAGTAAAGGGTAAATCGAGTTATTCTAGGATAAAACTAATGGATAAGGTAATAATTTTTAATATGAATTATATATAAATAAACCCAAATCACCTTAGGTTATAAATTGACTTGTTTAATGTGCACTTTTCAATGAAAATGAATCTTATAATATTTAAGTCAGAGAAAGTTACAAAATGTCACTCACTTAGTTTTAAATATCTTTTATGTGTTCACGTAGGAAAAAAAGAAAGATATAAATGAACCTAATTTTCAATTTTGAGATTAATTAAATTATATTCATGATAAAAATTTATTTCTAATTTTTTAAAATTATATAATTACCTTAAATTCTTGTGCAATGCTGATATGTTATTTGTTTAATTTAAAGATAAATAAAATAAATGATTTTAAAAATACTAAAAATAATATCATTAATTAATGTATCCCAAGAATTATATATATATATGATATTTTAATAATGTTTTATTGGAATATATTCAAAACTTCTCTTTGTATTTATGTATTTAAATTCAAATTAAATGAATAGTGTCAAAATTGACATTAATAGTATTTTATCAAAATAATATTTTATTAAATTATTGAAAATTCATAAAAATATTTTCTTAGGATAGGTTAATGGAATATAGATTAATAAATCATCCATGGTCCATTTCTTAGTCACTTTTCTATTTATAGTAACATTATTAATCATTTGTGATTAGAATTGGCGTTATCACGGTTAAGGTCAAATATAATCAACCAAGTGGTTACTCAAAATAGATAAGGATGTAAATGACATAAAAAAATTTATAAATGTCATTTCATAATGTCATTTTAACCTTGTGCAGTTTTTATTTGAATTCATGAACATTTTTAATAAATTGGATCTAGAATGTTCTTATTATATTTTAATTTTTTTTAATAAATTCCAAATGTATTCCTCACCACAATTATAAAAGGACACCTCCTCTCTCACTTATTTACACCACTTTGATCTATATATCTTAGCCAACCCTTACTCATTCATATTTTAAACATCATTATTCAATTTATGAAGGTTTTAAACTCCTCAGAAGATCATCTTAAGGTTCCTTAAGGAAGGATCTAAAGGAGGGCTCCCAAATAAGAGGAGGTTTGAACATGAATAACGAAAGATGAAACTTGAGGTAAGGGATTTATGCTTCAATCATATTTTAATCGATATTATTTATAACTGAATTTCCACTAATAAAATTATATGTTACTTATCTGATGAATCCAATTCATTTTCTTTATCTCTGGTTATTTATTGATATTATATTTTTTTCCTTTTTTTCTCATTTTAATAATTTAATAGACCAAATTAGTGTTTTTAAGGAAATTATAATTTAATTATCTCTTTTGACTATTTTTTCCTACCATTACCATATTTTCTAAGAAAATAAAGAATGACTTTTAGATTATTATATTACTATTTTAATACATTTCTACACATGTTTGACTTTTTACACAATGTATTATAAGGAATATTTTTGTTATTTTCCAAATTAGTAAATTTTTTGGATTTTTAGAAAATAAATGTTAATGTAATTGTTTTTTAACTTATATTGCATGAATGGATTTTCCCACCATCATGAATAATATTTTATTTGAATCTAACTTTACAAGGTTCTTTTAAATGTAAAAGTTTTCCTTTATAATTGGGTAGTTTATTTTAATGAATTGATTTCAAAATAGAAAGGTTAATTTCCTCAATAATTATTCCAAGTGATCTTTCAAAATAATTTTCCATCTCAGATGAAATCCTTTGATGTTACTTAATATTTACTAATAATATGATCTAAGTATTCCATCCTTATTATTTATTGGTATCTTTTATGTTTATAATGACCAGATGTTGATGAAAAACATTCCATTTTCCATGGGTTATATTTTGATGCAATTTTTATGTAATCTGTTTCTCTTCATGAGATTTGAGATGATGAATTTTTTATGATCTCATGACACATATATGTATGATTTTTTCATGTGACGGGATGGACCTATATCTCCATCCAATGAATTAGGTAAATATGGACAACTCTTGAGGTAAATATTCTATGTGTGAACCTACTTTTAATATTCAAAATTTTATGCATGGACATATATTTCATGTCTATAATTGTATGCATATACCTGGATTTCATATCCATAGGATCATGCATGGACTTTGACCGTATGTCTATAAGATCATGTTTGGATCTGGTATCATGTTTCTAAGTTTGTGTGATGGAATGATTTCATGTTCTTAACTTAATGAGTGAACATGTTTCTATCTATACATGATCACAATGTTATAATTTTATGTTTATGTCGTAATTCCATGTCGTATTCCAATGATATGATCTTATAACTCATATTATTTGATACTTTTGTGATTCATTTCATACGAACTAAAAAGATTTATTCCATGAATCAAGATTATGATCTATGATATGAAGGGTGTAGATTTCAAATATTGAGCTCATGTTCTCACGCCCTTATGCTCATCTTATTCTTATACGATCACTGAAATATCTCTTGTTTACCCTTACTGAGCATCTGATCTCACCCTTCTTATTTTTCCTTTCTTCAGGTTATGAAAAAAGGTTTTAAAAATGATATGTATAGGAAGGGAGCTAGTTATGAAGAACTTATTTAGAGATGATATAGATCATTTAAGAACCAGTTGTTTGTGTTTCCAAGTTTCGAAAAGAATTAGACCTATATGATTCTAGAATGGATCAAAATGTCATGTCATGAATATTCTTTTGTTTGGATGTAATATCTAAGCTTGAGAAATATGGGCTGCTATAGTTGGTATTAGATAAAAGAATTGATTCTGATAATAAGGAATTCTCACGTGTGAACATTTGGAATAGAATTTATCCATGCGCAATAGATTCATGTGGAAAGTACTTCCACTAGGAATGGTGTTGAGAGTGTCACCTAGGAGGTGTATCCTCCTATGGAGTGCTCTGATAGGTATCAATTATATCCCACTAGTATTAAGTCCATACCATTATACTAAAATCTATATGCAATAGAATTGCGAACACATGCTCTATCCTCTTCTCCCACAGTCCATCCTATGACAGAAGTCAAGTATCCAGCACTATATGTTTACCCTTTTCCCTATATACATCCATGAAGTCTATCTAGCTACCATTAGTGGTATAAAAAAGGTGTGAGTAAAACTCAGTAGGCCACCACCAACAGCATCTAATGCTATCTAGACAGTTTATATAGAAGGAAACAATATATAGGTATAATAAATTTAAAACAGCAACATAAATAAATTATATTATGATCAAGATTCTCATAGGGTACTTGTCCAACCAATACCAACTTTAGCCTAAGATGTCATGTATTTAAATAATTTACCATGTGATAATAATAATAATAATAATAATAATATTGAATGTAAATTGTAACTAAGTCACCCTTTTCCTTTGAATTTCGATCCAACTCATAATATCAACTAATGCAGTCTGGATAGGGTATAACTGTATTCTATTGATAACCCTCTATAATGAACTCCAATAATAAATTTTTTTGAGACTAAGTAACAATCCTTAGGTAGCCTCAAGATAGATATTATTAGATACCAAGTAATTAATCTAAGGTTGTATTCATCCTTAATATATCAAGATGAATCTAAGAAGATAATCCAAAGCATTCTAAATCTATATAAATTAAATGGATGAGTCCATATAGCTATGTCTAGGTAGTCGCCAATATAATACAAGCACTGAGTATAAGAGGGGTATCAAATATTGTAAAATGAATCCATGAATTGGGTGATGCCCTCTAGGTAAGGAAAACCCAAGGGGGGAATCTAATACATTCCCAAGGAAATTCATCCTATAACTATATATAATAGTCATAATAATAACCAAGTGAAGAATAATCCATTTCAAATTTCATTTAAACTCATTTATTCATTATCATAATTCATCATATAACAAGGGAAATGTAATACATTTATACCATTTACATTTCCATTTAATCCCATTTAGTCATAGGCATAATTCACAACTTAACATGGGTCAATTGACATGGTCTATCCATTAACATTCCATTCATTTAATTTAACATTTAAATTAATTAAATTTACCCATTTTAATCCAAAATTTCAATCCAAACCTACATTAGAAATCGTTTTGGTCATATTGGTATGATGAGGGTTATAAGATATATATTGAACACAGCCACAGGGGTGGTTCCATTCAAGATAAACTAACTCTGATAACTTTATGAATCTATAGGGGAATTTAATCAAGTTATTAAAATTGTATTAGAAGAAAAAAAATTAAAGGTGATCCATGGAAGGTCTAGAGCATGGCATGATGGAACATTATATACACGTCAAAACATTAAGGTAAATTCATGATACCTCCTAACATATATCGGTAAATGAATCCCCACCCAATATCACCTTTGGATTCAAAGTAGAATGGGGGAATTTAGGGAAAAAAACATAGTTGACCATAAAATATGTCATATTAGATTTCATGAAAATTACCATTCCAAATGGAATGATAAATTAAAAGTGAAATAAGTTGGATTGATGATCTTACCAATATGGATCCAATTGGATCAACAGTGAGTGAAACAGATGTCGAACAGTGAGTTTACCTCAAATCCTAGCTTTATTGGAAGAGGGAACTCCTAAATTGGTGGATTCTTTAAAACAAAATGAGGAATAAGTAAATTTTAATATTTTAAAGAAGGTATTGGAAAACATTAATTTCACCCCTCTTCTAAGGGGTGTATGGTTTGGACACACAGTTGGCCAAACCATGTGCTAACTATGTACTGGAACATTCTAGGGTGTCACCCCCCCCCCCTTCATGATTAGAACATGGTTAGACTAACCATGCACTGCTTGTGAAGATCGCCTCTGCAACATGCCTACAACAATTCAAGGTCCTGAGGTTTCCTTGCACATTTATTAAAACCATGTGTCTTCATTATAGGGATGCATGGATTGAGGTGCACAGTTAGAACTAACCATGTGCTAACCACACACATCACATGTTTCTCCCAAAAAATCGGAGCTCTGGGCTCTGAAATATCCTTGAATGCTACTGAATCCTTTTTTAGACTCTGTCACTTTCATATAGATAAATAGAAAGGATTAAATTAAAATTCAAAGGGTATGTGCCTCATAAGAAAATTTTGGATCTTACAACCTCACCTCCCTAAAACTACTCATCCTCGAGTTACCTTTTAAGGGTGATAAAGCATCATCTAATAATAGTTTTGGCCACTGAGCGCATACATCAGCCTCTCTCTCCCAGGTTTCATTATGTACGTGGTTGTACTAACATAGCACTAGTATTATAGGAACTGACCTACCTTAGATATCATTCATGCTCTGATCTATAAAATAAATAGGATACCTCTTAAAATAAGCATCAACATCCAACTCAGCCTCGTTAGGATGAAAAATATGAGATGGATCTAAATGATAATGATGTAAATAAGAAATATGAGAACTTTTCTGCATACCCATATATATCTGAGTGGGTTTTATCTAATAAGAAACTAATATAACCCACTATATAGTCTTTAAACTTAAAAATAATTGATTCAATAGCTTACCCTATCTATGTATTTTTCAATGGCCTAATCAAGGAGAAATTGACAATAACACCTTATCCTAAACATCTAACTATAGATTTCATTGATATCGATTAGTATAATACTTCTACGTAGACTGATCTATATCCATACACTTCTTGATAAGTTGTACTGGTTTGAAAGTATTTGAAACAAGATGAGATTGTAGTAGTGATGCATCTCCTACTTCTAACCAACACAAGGGTGAAGGGTGCCTACAGTATAGATCCTCAAAAGGATCCATCTATATTGTATCTTGTAAATTTTTATTATAGTAAAATTAATAAATAGGGATATGATTCTACAAAGAACCACTAAAATGAATGATACATTCTTGTATCATGTCCTCTAAATCTAGAATAGTGCATTCGGATTGATCATTGATCTATGGGTGATAGGATGTACTCAAAAATACCTATGAACCCAGAGCCTTTTGGAAACCACTACCAGAACCATGAAATGAACCAAGAATCTATATCTGATAAGATATTTATTAAATCCATAATGTAATATGATATCTCTGATATATAACTTACCTATATCATCCAAATAATAGGTCTCCTTAATTGTAAATGAGTTAGTGACCTTTTTCAATCTATCAATGATTACCCATACAACATCACTACCTAGAGGGAACCTTCGAAAACCCATCATGAAATCTATAGTGAAATTATACTATTTCTATTCATGAATGGGTGACTACTAGAAAATCACTAATATTCATTGGTGTTCCACTTTAACTAGTTTATAGGTGGAACACTGAGTAAAAAATCTAGTTTTCTCCTTCTTCATCCCTAACCACCAGTATTAGTGGCATAAGTGACGATTCATCTTTGTAATGTTTGGATGTATTGACTAATTAGAGTTATGATATTATCACATAAAATCCTATCACATGTCTTCATGAACCCATACATGTCCATGAATTTGAAATGTTGTGTCCCCATCAATAGTCACACTAGGAGGCGGGTCCTCATCTAATACACCCTCCCTTAAGACTAATCTCTCGAGATAAAAAATATGTCTCATATTCACTCAATCTAGAATCAAATAGGTCATTCATAAACATGTGATTATAGGTTTACCATGATCTTCTTTCACCTCTAAATGAATCTTCGAAATCAATTTCCACTCAATATTGGCATCCTAAACTAGTTGCATCTGAGTCTACCTACATAGATCATCAAACACTGCATTACCTTTCCTAGGCATATAAGAAATATAAAAATCAAAAGAGTAAAAGTATTTAACCTATATTCACTATCTGAGGTTCAAATCATGATATGTGAATATGTATTTGATACTTTTATGGTTCGTGTAAAATATGAACCATTCTCCCAATAAATGATGTCTCCAATAATGCAAGGCATGAACCACAAGTTCTATATCTTGATAGTGTGTTGGGTAATTCTACCATTGCAATATCAACTAGATACACATGTACACCATGACTCAATATCCCTATATCAAAATGGATCTCATCCTAATTCTTGATGAATCATATTAAATTTTAATGAGTCTTCCTAGTTTATGTAGAATCCAGATCAGTTCTAATATTAACCGTCCTTTTAGCTCCTAGAAGGCTCTTTTGCATTCTTTATACCATGTAAAATTGAAACATTTCTTATTAAAGATTATTATTAGTGTTGTAAGGTTTGATAAATACTATATAAATCACATGTACTACCCAACCAACCCCATCAAACATCATATTTCAAAAACATCCTCAGGTTTCTCCTAAGAAAATATGGATCCCACATTCTCTAGGTCCATAGATACTCTTGGTTATAAAATAATGAGACCCAAAAAGTGAGATTTATATATCAAAATGTGTCATTTTTAGATCTTATCATACATTTGGTACTCCCTTAGTGTACTCAAAATGATATTAAGGAGTTTGGGATGTTTATGTTGAGTATGTGAGTACACCATGATATCACTCGTAAATACTACAAAAATGAATTCAGATATAGGTGGAAAACCAGATTCATCAGATCCATAAAAATTACAACATGTTCATGAGGCCGAAAATCATTACCAAATACTCATAAGTTCTATACCTGCTTTGGAAAGAAGTGTGTGGTATATATGAGGGTCTAACTCACACATGATGATAGCCTAAACTCAAATCAATATTTTATAAAACTAGAGACCCTCTAATCTAGTAAAATAGGTTTATATACAAGGTTATGGATATCAGTTATTAACTGTAATCTTATTCATTTTTTGATAATCCACATAATGAATGAAGGTTCCATCCCCCTTCTTGGAAGAAAGGATAGGGGAACCCCAAGGATAGGTATTGGTTTGTATAAACCACTTAGATTTTCGGTCCTCTAGATATCACTTAAGATCCTAATGATTAGTTGGTTTTATCTTGTAAGGAGGAATAGACACTAGTGCTACTCGTGGAACTAAATCAATAGAATATTCTACCTCTCTCTCTCAGGAGGTGACCTAGAAAATTAATTAGGTAAAACATTATATAAATGATCCACTAAAAGAAGGAAATATTTCTGAATTAATTCATAATTATCTAAAAATGACTAGAAATATGGGCTATTACTTCCCCCAGCCCACGATTCTTAGGTCCAGCTAAACATTCCTTGACATCCCATTATCCCATGTAAATGTAATTTTTTCCCTTGAGTGATGTGAAGTTAACCCTCCAAAAATAACAATAAATATGGTAAAAAAGTGTACTAACCATTATATATTCAGAATTATGTCAAATCCCATAATTTCAAGGATGAAAAGATTCCATAAAAAAATGATAGTCACCTATCTTCAGTGTTATTCCATAAATTGGAACACACCATCTAATTTGATCCCAAAAAAACTATCATGATCCATCACTGCACAAAAACACTCAATTATAAGACCAATAATCTATATTATATTCATAAATATAAAGGAGTGGTATGTTCCTATGTAAAATAACAAAGATACCGAATTCGAAGTTACTAAAATCATACCTTGTACTTCATATGGACCAGAACATTACTCCTCTAATGTAGGATGTGATGCATAAATATACCCGGATCTTCGACCCTGATATATAGTCTAACTAGACTGAGTGGGTCTGTCCTATTGTGGAAACATCTCAAAGGTATGTATACCTTGTCCACAACCACCTCCTCGACTCTAATAACCTATAGTACTCAAGCTTCCTTCCTGATGAGGAGCTTTTGATCTCTCTCTAGAACCTAAAGTTAGTGGAAACCATACTTCATTGGACACTAGATGAAAGGTTATATACAAACACTAAATATGATCCATTTGGTGACAAGATCCATAATCAACTAGTTCTTGGGTACATAAGTGCTTCAAATTCCATGGCCTACCACAATTGTGACATACTACACTACTACTGGTGTGGATACATTGGTTGTCACTACCCTGATGAGAAAACTCCATGTGACGCTTTCTACCACTAGAAATAATACTTCCTCATTTAAGCACTAAACTACTCTATCCCAAACATTTGTCTTCCCTTAGTTTCATCTACTTTATGAAGGCCTAGTTTAATATCTCATAAATAGTCATCAGATGGAAAACATTTACCTATGATTGGATGGAAAACCTGATCCCATCTTCAAATCGCCATGTTTTTTATAACTCGTCACTAATGAGAATAAGAAAAAACGGGTATAGCTCTATAAAATGGGTGGAGTAGGTCATAATGGATAATGTGCTCTAATATAGGTGTATAAACTATCAAGCTCGATCGGATCACAATGTATTAGGAAAATAATAATCATAAATTCTATATTGGAAATCCCTCTAAACCATAACCTGATACTGATCAACCTAGTTAAAAAAAATTCATCTCTTGGAAGATCCTTTAAGAATGTAATACATGAGATTTACCCTCCTCTATGGTTTTTATCTATATTCTCAATGATGGTAAGAATAAACTATATACATGACTCAGTAACCTGAGGATGGCCTTCCTTTGAAATGGTGGGTGGGTGATGCTTCTAGAACTCTCGAGTCAAATATGACATAGTCAGTACAGTGCACGAAGATGCCTAAATAAAAGTTACTAACTATA
Organism: Viscum album; assembly: GCA_963277665.1. NCBI lineage: Eukaryota > Viridiplantae > Streptophyta > Magnoliopsida > Santalales > Viscaceae > Viscum > Viscum album. The sequence goes on along the minus strand of OY728133.1, from coordinate 23,404,713 downwards.
GGAAACCATATTAAAGTTTTTAATATATTCCCAATCTAATAATAATTGGATTTTTAGAAGGTGTAACTATCAGTGATATCACCGGTTGTTCAGGTCCCATTACCTCAGAAGTGTGGTTGTCGCAACCTTCTTGAAAAAATGACTCAAGGCTACAATGGTGGAATATTTCTATAATGATAAGCACACACCTCAGTATAATATTTTATAATAGAAAAATAATAGATAAAAGAGTAGGAAATGTACAAGTCCTTTCAATATAAGAGTCAATTCATATATGCCTGCTCCTTAAGCTAGTTCTAGGTAATTCAGAAGATCATAAAGAAACATGAAAAACAGACCCAACACCCACTACTAGGTTTAGGTATGGTTCCTATCCTCACATATCATATTATAGGTTTTAGTATATGTAGTTTCAATTTCAATTAATAGAGGAAAATTCTCTTTATGTTACCATTAGTATCCCTATTTAACACCAACCATTTTATTTAAGGATTTCAATTTTAGAAATATTTATTTACATATATCATGGTTAAATTAGATGAAAATTTTATTCTACTGTTGTAAATTTTTGTTATTTATTTGTTTAAATTGACATTTCACAGACCTAAAACCATCCTTATATGTTGGTTTAATTATATAGATCGATATTCTCAATTTATAAAGGTCTATGGACTTTATAAATTTCAATTCGTTACCATTTAATTACCACCACTAATGTTCCATCGTATGAAATGAATAGTTTATGAATTAAACATTCTACAATTGGTTATTTATTATGCCACCATCAAGATATATGTGAAAACACCATTTAGGTTAATGCAGGCACTTTAACTAACTAATTATTTATCTTCCTAGATGAAACATTATTTAAATAACAGTTATAGAAGTCAATCCACTTCAACAGGTTGTTGGTGATGAAAGTATTAAAATAAACATGGCATGTAATATGTATGACAGATAATCTTCTAATGTCTATAATGATGCATGAACAATTACACCTTTCTATATCAGGCCAATGGTGGAAAATAATCTATAATAATAATGAACACTACAAATAATGTTCATCACCCAATAAGGAATTAAATTAAATTATAATAGGCAGAAACCTAAACACAAATTCCCCTATAGGAATACTAGCTTCTTCCCTATATGTGGGTTAGCTAATCCTATAAAAAGGCTTATTACCAAATTTCACTTTGTGATGTCCCTGACATAGTTCACTCATTGGTAACCTGACCTGGTTAGCCATATAGCCCCAAGTGTGTTGCCTCATATGCAAGTGATTACTGAGTAGTAGTGAGGATCTATGATTGTATGATGGGGATATCATACCTTCTTTTTCAAAGTGAATCATAATAGTATATGATAATGAAATAGGTAGCGGAAACAGATAAAAATATCACAATTGGAAAAGGAATTGTTTGGGATGGACCTTTTTTATGGGGTCTCATTGAAAATGACCCATTGTATAAAACAACATCACACATAATCTTATACATTATATAAAAAAGGTCTTTTGCGATAAGAAGATTCACTCGTCACAAATAGGTATTTTCGATGGGTGAATCTTCTCATTGCAAAAAAAAGTAAAATAAATTAAAATAATAATACAAAAAATTCATAATAAAATAATAATATTAAGAAATATCCACAAAAATATAAAAAACACACTATATATTACTATAAATATATAAATTAATAAAAATATTATAAAAAATTTATACATTAAAATTTTTATCAAGATAAATGTGAAAAAAATACATAAATCACTGAGGGGGTAATCTGGAGATGGTGGAGGAGGAGACTCCAAATATAAACCCTAAATCATTAATTATTTGTTTATCATCTTTTCATGCTAATACTCATGCCATTGATTTATATCTTCATGTTGTTGTTACTACTATTGATAGAGATATTCATGCCCCCTACGCATGGTCTCTATAAGATCACCCTGAGATCACAGTTGATCCTCATACTATGTGGCAGATGTTGATTACTCTCCATGATATCCCCTCAAGCCCGATGATGACATCACAATAGTACCATAATAAAACTCATGCGTCAATCGAGAGCTGATAACAATAACTCATCCTTTCTCAAAGGCATAATAAGTTACATGCATCCATGTTACATCATCAAGTCCTACTTCACTAGTGATTTGATCCTCAATCTCAATCTGACTCTTATCTTGTGTCTAAGAAGTCACAACATCATATGACTCCTTCAATTTCAATTTAAAATTAAAATATTTAAAATATTATTTTTTGGTTAATTATAAAAATAAAAAAAAAATATACTAACCATAAGTGATGATGGAAACCACCTATAATCTCTCCAATGATATAATCACTATACATTATCTTATAAACACTTAACTCTACAATATTATATTGTCTTACTACCTATATGAGTATAAAATAAAAAGTTCACATTTAAATTTATATAAACTATTAAAAAAATACTTACCATATGTCGTTGATGTGTACTGAATGTATGACTACCAACTCGATTCATCACCTCCTACCTCCCCCAGTTCTATCGACCTAATGATTATCTCCTCTAAAAACTAGATCTCATCTAGTATGAAAACAATCCATCTCATACTTGAGATGAGATGTAATATGGTCAGTGGGTGCATCATGACTGATCAAAATTTGTGAATCCCACCTTCTGGATGGTTTTCCTCCTCATATTTTGAAAAAAAAGGGATGGAAATGGTCATGAATATATACCTCTCATGCATCCTAGATACAGTTTGAGGTGATATCATCAATGGGATACCATAAACCCTATAAATAATTAATAATATAAAGTTACTGATTAAATAAATTTCAAGATAAATGTTATTTATTTACATACCATACAATGATCAAACATATGGTGTCAAACATCAATTGGAATCTAATCCCATGTCACACATGCACCAGAAGAATAATTATGCAATATAGCACTCCCATTTCCAACATCTATATGGAAAAATCTATGAAAAAAGATAAAAAATAATCAGAAAATTATTATATAAATTGATTAATTAAAATTAATCAAAATTAAATAAAATAAACAACTAAACATACCTTTGTATGTGCAGATAAAACTTAAGACATTGACATAGCTTGGGACATAGTTAAAGATTATCAATCTCACAAGACCATGACCCCTTAGATTTTTCATTGAACCATCAGAAGTTTGAGGGTCAGATGATGTAGCATCAGGCTCATTACTAGGTAGTGTAGCCTTATCCAACTCATGAAAAATATCATATAAACGATCTTCAGACAACAGAAACAAGAAATGAATATTTTTAGAAAATAATTTAATAAGGTATTATATATAGATATATACTATATATGTTTGTAACCAACACTTAATTGTGTCAATCTTTGTCTTCATCATTATCTTCGTATATGATGGTGTCAATATCGTTATATTCCTCCTCAATATCATCAATTTCCATAGAAGTTCCAACTTCATCATCTCTTTCTATTTCCAATTCTTTTGTTACATCAATAACATCATTTTTACCATCGACCCATAATTATGGGGTTTCATCATCGATATTTGGATCTCTTTGTGAAAAATATTGATTTGGAATTGTGTCTTGAAAAGTTTCAATTCCTTTCACTTCAACGAAACCACACTCACCTTGGTTAAATTTATTTTGATGATATTTCATTTTTATTATTCCCCATAAATAATTTAACTCTCATGAAATAGCATAATAATTTATATAATAAATTTCATGTGTCTAAGGAGTCAATAAAAATGGTCCATTTACTACAATAAGGATTTTATATTTAATATCAACGATTTCATGGTGTGGATGAACATGAAATCCTCTATCAATATCCATTCAATGACTTTTAAACATTGTTATTTAATTCTATCCTAGATAACACTTTTCAATTATTTCTTCCAACATTCCATAAAAGTCAACTATGCTTTTTTTATGATCAAACCTCTCAAGAAAACACCACTATTCATTATTTGTTTATTCCCCATATGCACATCTATGAGATATAAATTCATTAACCACATATTCATAATTAGATTTAGCCATTTTGGATGGTGGGTTACTCAATACACATAATCAATTATCAATTTTATTAGTATTTTAAGAGACCAGAAAATTTGAAAAATAGTTATCAATATAACAAGTAATAAATTTATGTTATATATTAAACCATTAAAAATTTACTTCACCAATTTTTGAAACCATTAAGAAAAATTATTTTTTCGATGTTCTTCAAGATCAGTTGTTGTAATTTGTGGAAACCATTTCTTGATATGATTATCATATAATCTAAAAATAAAATAATATTAATTTACTTTTAAAAAAATATAGAATAAGTGATAGTATAACTCACTGTACAAATGGTTTTATTTCTTAAAAGTTGTGTGAACATATGTATGAGCCCTGTAATTTTCACGATCTGAAATCCATCATCCATGAACTCCAAAAAATATATGTTCAAGCTGATTAAAAAATGATAATTGATTTTTTATTTCTTCATAAAAATTTCCCTATTTGTAGACCATTCAGTTATTGTTTTAGGGATATTTAGATTGAAAATAATGAGAGCAGAAAAAAATAAATTTACTCCTATAAATATTCTTTGGTAATTGATCCTTCAACCAATTCTTTGTTAGGTAACTTTTCCTTCATTTTCTATATTCATCTCTCATATGGGTATATCCATCAGAACTGTTGGACTCCTCATGTATTAATCATGTTTTAATGATCACAAATCCTATTCAACCTAGTTAACTCCTGTCAATTATATCAAATCATGTGTACTTTTTTTAAGTAGTCTCATGCTTTAAGAAGATCCATTCAAGATCTAAATTTACCTACATTCTGTTTAATTACTTTATACTATCTTTCGACTCACTTTTTAATGATTTCTCAGACAAATTATTAAGTCTAATCAATTTTATGATCATCATTGATTAAGTCTAAATACAGTTATCTTGAAAATTCTAAGACACCGTGAGTCTGCCACTGGGTATGACTTTCTCGCACCGTGAAGCAGACACTGTAAAGAATCAGACACCGTGAATCAGACACCATGAAGAAGAGACCATGAAGAATCAGACACTGTTAAGTAGACACCATAAACATTGAGACACCATGACCATGAGACATTGTGACCGCAATACACTGTAAACATTGAGACACCATGACAATGAGACACTATGGCCACAAGACACCGTAAACATTGATACACTATGACCATAAGACACCGTGACCATAAGACACTGTGACCGAAATACACCGTAAACATAGAGACACCATGACCATAAGACATCGTGACCACAAGACACTGTGATCAATCTAGACACTATGTGAAGGAGACACTGTTTTCATGACTTACTGTGACACTGTTTCTTAAACTATTTTTTCATCTTTCAATTATATCTAACGGTCATATTTGACGATTTTAGTGCACTGACATAATTAATGCTTCTTTGTAGACATATCATCGAACAGTACGAGTTACGAGCTGTGGTATCCATGAAACCTATCGGCTCCAACATAAGAATTCCAAGATAAATGTGAAGTGTGGCCAAGAATCAAAGTGAAATAGAAAACTAAAAACATGGATGTGAGCACGAGAACGAAGAACACTGAGAGAATTTCAAAAGTAGGATTGTAAAATTTATACAACCTGACTCTACTAAAGAACATATGAAGTACACTGGAATCCAGAGAACATATTCACATTATAGAACCTCACAAAGAACACAAGATGAATCGTGACAATTTGTTTAACTAACAAGGACTCTAGATCTGTATCTGATTCATCCCAATAAGTCTAGAGCAAAAAATACTAACTTTCAGAGCACTTCTAACCCCATATCCATATTTTTGATCTATTCTGTATCTATTTATTTCCTTTCCAGCGAAGTGTGTATTTGTAGAACAACACACTCTGTCTCCTACATCAAACTGAAGGATACAAGATGTCCCTACTCAAACATCTATTTACACTTGTATATACCCACAAAAACTGTGGAAGAGGTCCTTGTGTGGCCTGGTCATTTTGTACCCATGAAAACTGTGGAAGTGGTTCCTGTGTGGCCTGGTTAGTTTTTACCCACAAAAACTGTGGAAGAGATCCATGTGTGGACTGGTTATTTTTACCCACAAAAACCGTGGAAGAGGTCCCTGTGTGACCTGGACAGTCTATGTACTATTATTAACCCTAATCTAGGGTTTGTATCAATGTTTATTTATATAAACTACTTGGTGGCAGGTGATCACCAAGTGGAGTGGATTAGGTCTCGTCTTGAGACTGAACCACTTCTTTCATATACGTTGTGCTACTTAATTTAGTTTTCTCTATTTTATTGCTTTACTGTATAATTCAGAAATCACTAATTTAAATTTAATAGTTAGTCTTGGAGTGAAGTTATAACTGGCTTGTCTTAGTATAATAACATCAAAAGTAATATTAATAACACAAATTAAGATTACTGAGAATTAATTAATCTTCTAAGAAGTTACTTAAATAGTCAAACTCTTATAACAGTATAACCTTGATTAACTGGGTTGTATTTAATCTTTGGGGAAACCTTTTTAGAAATAATTGTTACAGAAATTATTATAGTTACTCAATTCACCCCTCCCCTCTTGATTAATCTACTCCGACCAACATTTGGTATCAGAGGTGGTTTATTAGGACTCTATGTAATCTTATTCAACTGTGATTGTAGTTTTACTTTAAAGATCTGTAAATTTCTATTAATTATAAATTTCTAGCTCTTCTAAAGTAATAATTTATTATGGATAATAGATTGGAAGGTGTTGCAACCAATATACCACCATTCTTTACTAGAACCAATTATTCTCAATTGAAATTTAAAATGAAAATGCATTTTGAGAGTATGAGTTTTGAAATTTTTTCATCCATTATAGATGAATACAAAATTCTTTCTACTGATAGAATAACATGGGATAAACCTACCAAAACCTCCTGCAATGACAACTAAAATTCTATGAATGCTTTATACTGCTCCTTAAGAGATGAGGAATTCAATAGAATTTCTGCTTGTAAAACTGCCCATGAGATTTGGGATACCCTTTCTGTCTCACATGAAGGAACATCTAGTGTAAAAGAAATGAGATTTATACTTATACTATCAAATATGATAATTTTAAAATGAAACCTGATGATCCTATTTCTAACATGTATCCTAGGTTCAATGAGATTGTCAACACAATGATTTCTCTTAGAAGAGAAGTCACTACCAAGGAACAGATCATGAGAATCCTTAGATGTCTACCTGACAGATGGAGGGGAACCTCTATCTCTATTATATAATCGTGCGACATCGGAAAGCTACCTGTAAAAGAACTCATTGGGAAACTGATTATGTATGAAGAATAGCCGAAAGTCAACAAGGAAGAGGAGGATGAACCAAAGAGGAAATCTATTGCATTAAAGACCACCACCTCTAAGCAAAAAGATAAAGTAAAACTGGAATCTTCTGTAGAAAGCTCCACTAGTGAACAATCATCACCTGAAAGTGATTAGAAGATGGCTCAACTATCCATAAGATTCAAACGATTCTAAAAAAAGAATAACTTTTTCAGAAAGCCTTACTTTAAGGGAAAATATGACCAAAAAGAAAAGTAGAAGACTGACTATAAAACAAGTGACAAGACTGATGAAATTGTATACTACGAATGTAAGCACAAAGGACATATAAAGGCTGACTATCCAAAGCTCAAGTACAAAAATAAATATGAGGACAAGGACAGGAAGTACAAAAAGGCAATGAAATCAACCTGGAGTGCTTCTGAGGATAGTTCAAGCGACTCAGAGACGTCACATGATGAACAGGATAACAAAGCCAATATGTGTTTTTATGAAAAACACATCTGAGGTAACACTGGATTCTTCTATACATAATTAATACTATTCTTGTAACACCCCAAGATTTCATAGTATGTTATTTCTACAAAGTAATTCTATAACTTGCACTACACGCAACACCGAGTTCAAGCGCACCACGACTTGCCAACTAGTCGTTCAAAAGCGGTTATGAATAGTATTAACTGAATTTTGAACTTTATTTAATCCTTATAATTTTAGAATCCATATTATGATTTTCTTAGACATAATGTAAGAACAATTTCATTTTTCAGATAAAAGAAGTGTTTTTTAAAAAATGCAATTTTACAGCCTTTTAATGGAAACCCCTTTTTAAATCCAATATTTGAAACTTATATATATTCAATTTGACTGAATAAATTTATTCTTTAGAATGGGGACATAAAAATTTACATTGTTTAAATTTTTGGAATTTTTCCGATAAAGATCATTTTTTAATGAATAGTGAAAAATATTGTATTTTAATTCAAAAGTGCCTTTTAATATAATTTATTTATATGGTCAGATAATCTTTTTGATTGGTTTTAAAGTGTATTAGAATATATTTTTACTATTTAATATAATGTTGTTTATTTTAATTAATTTCACTATGAAATTGCACATAAACAAGTATCAATCGTTTGATAGTTACTATTGCTTAAAAACACGCTATTTGTTTTGAAAACCGGAATTAATTTAGATTAATTAATGCAACATATAGGTTTTGAATTTCGTAAAATAGAAATAATTTTTAAATTCAGAATATCAAATATATCTTAGGCTGAATTTTTGATATTTTTCTGAGAAACATCAATTTTTGATGAATAGTGAAAAACACTAAGTTATTGGTTAAAACCGAATTTTTATTTAAATAATTATTTATTTTATTTAAATTTTTTTTTGGTCAAAATAGAAACATAGTACCTATTTATGTTCAAAATAATTCATTGGAGTCATTTTATAATAAGTTTATATATATAAAAATTTTATTGAACTTTTTACTGTCTTTTACCCACCTCCTAATAGTATTTGAAAATATGCATAAAAATTAATTTTACCGCTTCTGTAAGTTGAATTTCAAAAATCCGAGAGACGCGGTTAACATTATTAAGTAAAATTTGGTTCAATAAGATGAAAACAATTATTGGTGAATAGTAACTTTTGACATTTATTTACCGCAGTTAAAGGTAAATAAAGTAATTCAAGGTAAAGAGAATATTGTAATAATTAAAAATTACCTTTAAAAATGTTCTAAAGTTATATTATGAGTAATGGCAGACCATTGGAATCCTTGGGTCGATTTTGGGACCCCTTTTAGCCACTTATAAATGATAATGACACTTTAGATTAATTAATTTAAAGTAAAGGAAAAATTGACAAAAACAAAATTCTTTTAGTAATTAATTTTTATATGGTGTTATATAAGTAATATTTTTGTCTATAAATATTCATTAGAAATATAAAAAGATTTCCTACATCATGGTATTTTTTTTATAATTTTTAGACATATAATAAATTAAATAATTTATGACACAATAATGATGTAGTATTTACCTCATTAATAAATTATTTAAATAAATTAGATTATAAATATTAAAATAATATCCAAAACATGTTCAATTATTATTAGCTGATTTTATTTCCACCATTAGTCATTGAATATTCGACCCTGCGGATTTTTGGACCTTTAGAAACCGAATATCATTATATAATAAAATAATATTTTCACACTTTCCTAAAGAGCCCCTCCTCCACTTTATAAAAGGAGATCACTTTTAACCAATTCCTCACAACTCTCAAGCCTTTAGGCTCATCTAAAATCTACCTAATTAAGCTTACTACATCCATCTACTCCTCATAGAAGCCTTACCTTAGTCAGAAGGAACTTCAAGAAGCCCTTCTGGTTCAAACCAAAGGAAGTTACCCAAATTAAAGGTAGCAGTTTCTCTTAACTTCATTTCTTTTATTTTACTTCTCCAACACCTAAACTCATTTTATTCCTTTTTTCATAACAACACCAGTATCATAAATATAATATGATGTTGTTATGAGAAGTATTTGAATTACACTTACACACACCTCCATATAATGGTTCAAGAACATATTGTTTCTGTGGATGGAAAACTAACGCCTCACGAAACGATGATTGTTCAATTACCTCCTACCACCTCTCATCGTGGACATTATGATGGAGCTATATTTATATATGATATATATTATGTTTATGTTTTTTTCAGGCTTCTGTATTTTTCTTTTATAGCATAACTTAATGGTTTCCATTATGGGTAAACGCGATAATTTCATTTGAGAAAGTGCGGACTATCACCCCCTAAAAGTGATATGACTCGTTAATACCATTTGTGGGACGTATAAAGGATGGATTTAATGATATTATATATGATATTATACTTTAATTATAATATACCTATGTTTCATTATGTTTTATTTCCATTAAAATAAGAAATATAAATGAAAGTAGCGTTCATGCGTACGTACGGCTTACCGTTTCCGCGAACGGTGCATTTCATTCTTACCCCAAAATGATATTTCAAGTCATAAATACATGTTTATGCTGAATATATATGATATATATGATATCTAAATCATTAATATCATTCTAGATATAATTAAATTTGACCATGTGAACAACTTCTAACTATAAGGTGTTCATTTTTGACTCAAATGTCAAATATCGACAAAACGAACGTTATTAAATTAAATGATTACATAAATTTTATAACATGGTAATAAGTTATATAAAAGGAATAATAACTTGAAAAAGGTTCTTAAGAAAGTATAAATTAACTTTATTTTATTATTAACGATATTAAAGAACGAATGGGTCAAGTCGGACACGAGGTAAGGGGTTTCTTATCTCACTTTTAATTCCCTAAGATTTCCATTGTTCACCGCTTATTTATTGCATGTGGTGTATTTTGTACTGCCATTTGATATATATTATCATTATTCTCTTTATATTCATGATATTATATGATTAATTTGGTGGTTATTGAATATTTTTCATATGACTTGATTGATTACAACGAGGTATGAGTTAATTCTACAATCTCTTCATTATCTGAGGTTGTTTATACATTATTATCTACTGAGACCTCTTTATATTCCACATCTATGTTTCTTAAAAATGTATTTCAAAATATTCTTACTATTTTATAGAATATGGTTTAAAGTCATTTATACCCTTTTTTGACTTTTTATAATATTTTTATAAAATAATCATTCCGTCGTTTTCCAAACAAGGTCCTTTTTAACCTTTTCCATAAAATTTAGGTAAGAATGTCTTTTTTTTAATTTATACGGAGGGTGTGGCTATTTTCCGTAGTTATAAAATTGTCTAAGCTTCCCTTACAAGCTTATAAGAATATTTTCAAAATAAATTTTTTCTTTATAATTATGTGACTGTTAAATTATTTCAAAATAGAAATAGATATTTCTATAAAAAATGTTTTGATTTCATCTATGTCAACATACTTTGATGGATTTTAAGTTTATTTGAATTTGATTTATTATGATACAAAACATCCATATTTTATAGAAGGTTTTGTGATATGTTTGACTATATATGTGCTATTCGTATACCATTCATGGTTTATGGTTAATGTATTGAAATTTCATATGCTAGTTTTAATATGAATGTTTATGTTATATTTCAACCTTTTCTTATGAGGAAAGTATTGACCTGGTATGTTTCGGGTTGGGAACCGGTAAAATTAAGCCCTCTGGGTTGGGGTCTGGTTACATCAGACCCTCTGGTTTGGAGTCCGATTACAGAGGCTCTCCGGGTTGGAGTCCGATTACAGATGCTCTCCGAGATGGAGTCTGTTATAGAGGTTCTCCGGGTTGGAGTCCGGTTACAGAGGCTCTCTGGGATGGAGTTCGGTTACAGAGGCTTTACAGCTTTGGTTCTGTTTACAATTATCCCATAGGTCCTGGCACGAGGCCTTGACATAGAAATTAAATTCTGGTATTATACATTCTCTCATTATGAAAATAATATTAACGGTTCGTGTGGTCATTCAACTTGTAGAATACCCATGATTATGCTTTATTACGGCATTATTTACTCATCTCATATTCCTGCCATAAAAGTATTCATGTTTATTATTGGTAAATTCATGTGGTTTCAATTATTCACCATGATTAATATTTATGTTATCTTCCCCTGTATTTCTTACCCTTATTGAGCATTTGATCTCACCCCTTTCTATGTTTTATTTTTCGCAGGATTCAAAGAAGTGTATTGTGATTGATATGCAGGGTTAACCTAAGGGAATAATTTCATTCATAATGAATTATTTATGTTGTGTTGTATGTTATAAAGTGTAATTAAAAATTCATGTAAGTAATCTATTTTCCAAGACTGTTAAACCAATCGGTCCATCGGGACTTGATTCCTTCTAATCAATCCAATGTATTAAAATAACGCACCGACTCTAGGTAACTGGGGTCAGGGTATTATAGTTGGTATCAGAGGAAGCTTATCAATAACCATGGAAACTAGATTTAGATAAACTCTTATTAGATCACATTACCCTAAGATAGAATTTGAGGATTAGTATATAAGAACTTCCTAGAATTTTGGTAATGTAGAGATTTTATGAGTTTTATAACCAAATATATCCCTGTCTAGATACGAGTAGGTAGAGGCAGCTCAGGAACATATGTACCTAGGGGTAAAATCCAAAAACACCGCTTTGATCTAGACTCGAACAAGAACTGGTGCACGACAACAGGCTTTTCTGCACTCTTGGTTACGACACTCCCGGGGGATATACTTAGGATAATTCTCATTTTCATTACCAACCACTATGAAGTGTTTATGAGTATATTTTTCCTCAAAGAAAATATTTATGTGATTATGGATTATATCAATAAATTGTTAAATTTACGTTAGGTATTTTACATGTTTTAAATTAAGAATTTTGATTCATAAACTGACCTAGTGTATGCCATTTTTTGGAAATGGTGCCTAGTAGAAGGAATGGGAACTCCAGCAATACGTATGATCCAAAGAGTAAGAAGGGTCATATCATTCATGGTATTAAGCCAAAATTTAGAATGGAAATAGTCTTTCATGTATTCTCAACATATGAAGAAATAATTTCATGTGTTATTATGATATGTAAAGAATTCTCTGAGTCCTATGGCTTTCAAGGGAAGCAAGGGAAGAAAATGATGGTAGAGAAAAATATTGATAAAGAGAATAGGGGAAAGAAGAATTTTCCCATATGTGATAAATGTGGAAATAATCACCTTGGTAAATGATTGAAGAAATGGGAGTTTGTTATAAGTGTGGAGGAAAAGGACACCAAGTACGTGATTGAAAGGGTATGAATAAAATTTTAAATGTAAAATGCTTCATCTTCAAGGTGTTGAGACACTATGCGAATCAATGTCCCAGTCATAAGAGTATACCGAAAATGATGTCAATGGATAATAATCAAGTTATAATACTACCTTAGATGAAGATGAATGACTAGTGTGCTTTTGTTGTTATTATAGAATTATTTCATTTGAGTGTTGTATCTATAGTATACTAGTTATATGAAATATATATATAAATAAGGATTGTAATCCAATACTATTTTATTGAGGATTTGAGATTATATGGTTCTAAGAATATTGACTTAATAGTAAGCTAAACTTTTTATAAAACACATGTTTGATGGAAATGTAATCCTTAATATGGTTCTGATAATGAGGTAGTGATTTTGGAATAAGAGATGGTTAATTTGGATAAATTATATTGGATATTATTGAGATACTTGAAACTAATTAATTATTTGTATATTCCATCATTGTTGGATTTTAAAACATTTTTGGATAGAAGTATTATATCCAGTATTCTATAAGGAATAATGGAGCATGAATGTAATCAAAGAGGCTTTATGGTAATTCAGGATGTTACAGTGTTTTAAAAGAATACTTGATGAAGGTGTTCACATTTTATTACATGGGAAAAAGGATCTTCATTGTGTTTACCTTCCTTATAAATTCTGGACTATGCGTTTGGATAGAATTATTTTGGATAATTATAGTTTGAGATTATTTTTGGATTGACATAAAAAGGACAACCTGGAGCTCGAGCGGCAACCCATCGCGTCCGGCAAGGCCGCGAGACTTGAACCCGCAATTGAAGCGCGACAAGGGTGTATCACCCACCACTGGCCCACATGATGTCCTGGATTGATTAATGTAGTTTTTAAAAAAAAGTTATTGTAGATGAATTATAAATTCATTTTTTGAACCCTATACGAATAAGATAAATAGAATATTTTTTTAAGTTATATTATCTTTTAGGGATAAAGATGAGTTTATGGTAGAAATTAGTTAAAGGATGGAACTCTATTTGTCAAGTATATATATATATATATATTTCTTCCCTTATTCTATTAATAAATTAATTCTTAAACATTAGGTAAGGGATCTTAAAACTAAAAATGTGTTATCCAATTACCTTATGTTTTGTTGAACCGATGATATTTTAAATAAATAAAGATTGATGGCTTTGAGGCCCTCAATTATACAATTGTTTATGACTGATGACCTCAATAACTCCCTATTAATATTTACTTTTTTCCACCAATTATGTGTCTCTAATTTCCACCAATGTTCTCCTAATCGAGATCATAATTTGGTGGTGACTTTTTCATTCCCCTTGTCCTCTTATTAAGACTAAATCATATTAACCGAATTTCTGATGCCGGTTTTCCCACAAAGGTATTTTCTATTTTCAACCTTTTATATTCAAAGAACAATTTAAAATTTCAAGGATTCAATTTATTTAAGGATGGAATAATGTAACACCCCAAGATTTCATAGTGTGTTATTTTTTCAAAGTAATTCAATAACTTGCACTACACGCAACATCGAGTTCAAGTGCAACATGACTTACCAAACTAGTCATTCAAAAGCGGTTATGAATAATATTAACTGAATTTTGAACTTCATATAATCCTTATAATTTTAGAATCCATATTATGAGTTTCTTAGACATAATGTAAGAACCAATTCATTTTCTTTAGATAAAAGAAGTATTTTTTTAGAAAATGCAATTTTACAGCATTTTAATGGAGAACCCTTTTTTAATCCAATATTTGAAACTTCTATATATTCAATTTGACTAAATAAATTTATTCTTTTGAATGGGGACATCAAAATTTACTTTGTGTAAAATTTTGGAATTTTTCCGATAAAGTTCATTTTTTAATGAAAAGTGAAAAATATTGTATTTTAATTCAAAAGTGCCTTTTAATAAAATTTATTTATATGGTTAGATTATATTATTAATTGGTTTTAAATTTTAATTAGAATATATTTTTACCATTTAATCTAATT
The DNA here is from genome assembly GCA_963277665.1 of Viscum album. Lineage (NCBI taxonomy): Eukaryota > Viridiplantae > Streptophyta > Magnoliopsida > Santalales > Viscaceae > Viscum > Viscum album. Next base: position 23,389,480 of record OY728133.1, on the reverse strand, counting down.
TTGTTTATTGGAATTAATTTTACTTTGAAATTGTCCATAAACAAGTATCAATCTTTTAATAGTTATTGTTTCTCAAAAACAAGCTATTTGTTTTGATAACGGGAATTAATATTAAATTAATTAATGCAACTTATATGTTTTTAATTTTTTAAAATAGACATCATATTTGAATTTGGAATATCAAATGTAGCTTAGGCTGAATTTTTGCTATTTTCTGAGAAACATCAATTTTTGAAGAATAATGGAAAACACTGAGTTATTGGTTAAAATTGACTTTTTATTTAAATGATTATTTATTTTATTTAAAATTATTTTAGGTAAAAATAGATACATAATACCTATATATGTTCAAAATAATTCATTGGATTCATTTTATAATAAGTTTAGATATATAAAAATTTTATTGAACTTTTTACCTTCTTTTACCCACCTCCTAGAAGTATTTGCAAATTTGCATAAAACATAATTTTACCACATCGGTGAGTTGAATTTCAAAAATCCAAGAGAAACGGTTAAACTTATTAAGTAAAATTTGGTTCAATAAGATGAAAATAATTTTTGGTTAATAGAAACTTTTGACTTTTATTTACCGCGGTTAAAGGTAAATAGGGTAATTCAAAGTAAAACAAATATTTTAATAATACAAAATTAACTTAAAACATGTCCTAACCTTATTGGATGAGTAATTTCCGACCATTATAATCCTTGGGTTGATTTTGGGACCCTATGGAGCCACTTACGAATGATAAGTACACTTTAGATTAATTAATTGAAAGTAAAGGAAAACTTGACATAAACAAAATTCATTTAGTAATTAATTTCTATATGGTGTTATATAAGTAATATTTTTGACTATTAATATTAATTGTAAATATAAAAATATTTCCTACATCATGGTATTTTTTTTATAATTTTTAGACATCTAATGAATTAAATTATCTATTACACAATAATGATGTAGTATTTACCTAATTAATAAATGATTTAAATAAATTAGATTATAAATATTAAAATAATATCCAAAACATGTCCAATTTTTATTGGCGGATTTTATTTCGACCATGAGTCATCGTATCTTCGACTCTAATGATTTTTGGACCTTTAGAAACCGAATATCATTATATAATAGAATAATATTTTCACACATTCTTAAAGAGCCCCTCCTCCCCTTTATAAAAAGAGACCACTTATAACCAATTCCTAACACCTATCAAGCCTTTAGGATCGTCCAAAATCTACCAAATTAAGCTCCCTACATATCTCTCCTCCTCCTAGAAGCCTTACCTTAGGCAGAAGGCACTTCAAGAAGTCATTTTGGTTCAAACCAAAGGAAGTTACCCAAATTAAAGGTAACAGTTTCTCTTAAGTTCTTTTCTGTTATTTTACTTCTCCAACCCCTAAACTCATTTTATTCATTTCTTTTATAACAACACCATTATCCTCAATATACTAGGACATTTTAATGATAAGTATTCTAATTACACTTACACACACCTCCATCTAATGTGTGAAGAACATAATGTTTCTGTGGATGGAAAACTAACGCCTCACGAAATGATGATTGTTCAATTAGCTCCTACCGCCTCTCATGGTGGTCATTATGATGGAACTTTATTTATATATGATATATATTATGTTTATGTTTTCTTAATTCTTCTGTATTTTTCTTTTATATCATACCTTAATGGTTTCTATTATGGGTAAACGCGATAATTTCATTTGAGGAAGTGCGGACTACCGCCCCCTTAAAGTGATATGACTTGTTAATACCATATGTGGGACGTATAAAGGATGTAGTTAATGATATTATATATGATATTATACTAGAATTATAATATACATGTGTATCATTATGTTTAAATTCCATTAAAATAAGAAATAGAAATGAAATTAGCGTTCATGCGTACGTACGGCTTACCATCTCCATGAACGGTGCATTTCATTCTTACCCCAAAATGATATGTAATATTATAAATACACATATATACAGAATATATATGATATATATGATATCTAAATCATGAATATAATTCTGGATATAATGAACTTTTTACCATGTGAACAACTTGTAACTATAAGGTGTTCATTTTTTAATCAAGTGCCAAATATCGACAAAACGAACATTATTAACTTAAATGATTAAATAATGTTTATAACATGGTAATAAGTAATATAAAAGGAAAAATAAACTTTAAAAAGGTTCTTAAGCAATTATAAATTAACTTTAGTTTATTATTTAGGATATTAAAGAACCAACGGGTCAAGTCAGACATGAGGTAAGGGGTTTCTTATCTCAGTTTTAATCCTGTGAGATTTCCATTGTTCACCACTTATTTATTGAATGTGGTGTATTTTTTACTGACATTTGATATATATTATCATGATTCTATTTATATTCATGGTATTCTGTGATTCATTTGGTATTTATTGACTATTTTTCATACGACTTGATTGATTAAAACATAGTAAGGGTTAATTCTACAATCTCTTCATTATCCGAGGTTGTTTATACATAATTATCTACGGGGACCTCTTTATCATCCACATCTATGTTTCGTAAAAATGTATTTCAAAACATTCTTACTATTTTATATACTATGGGTTAAAGTCATTTATACCCTTGTTTGAATTTTTATAAGATGTTTATAAAGGAATATTTCCATCGTTTTCCAAACAAGGTCCTTTTTAACCTTTTCTACAAAATTAAGGTAAGAATGTCTTTCTTTAACTTATAAGGAGGGTGCAGATATTTTCCACCATTATAAAATCGTTGAATCTTTCCATAAATGTTTATAAGAATATTTTCAAAATAAATGTTTTCTTTATAATTATGAGACTCTTAAATGATTTCAAAATAGAGTGATATATTTATATAAAAAAGGTTTTGATTTCACCTATGTCAACATCCTTTGATGGATTTTAAGTTTATTTGAAGTGGATTTATTATGATAAAAAACTTCCATATTGTATTGAAAGTTTTGTGATATGTTTGACTATGGATATGCTATTCTTATACCATTAATGGTTCATGGTTAAAGTATTGACATTTCATATGATAGTTTTAATACAAATGTTTATGTTATATTTAAACCTTTTTTTATGATGAATGTATTAGACTAGTATGTTCTGGGTTCGGGACCGGTAAAACTAAGCCCTCCAGGTTGGGGTCCGGTTACAGCAGACCCTCCGGGTTGGAGTCCAGTTACAGAGGCTCTTGGGGTTGGAGTCTAGTTACAGAGGCTCTCCAGGATGGAGTCCGGTTACAGAGGCTCTCCGGGTTCGAGTCGGGTTACAAAGGTTCATTGGGATGGATTCTGGTTACAGAGTCTCTCTGGGTTTGGGTCCGGTTAAAATTATCCCATAGGTCATGGCATGAGGTCTTGACATATAAATTAACTTCTATTATTATACATTCCCTCATTAGTAAAATAATATTGACGGTTTATGTGGTCATTCGACTAGTAGAATACCCATGATTATGTTTTATTACGGCATTATTTACTCAGATCATATTCCTACCATAAAATTATTCATGTTTATTATTGGTAAAGCCATGTGGTTTCAATTATTCATCATGCTTAATATTTATGTTATCTTATGTTGTAGTTCTTACCCTTACTGAGAGTTTGAGCTCACCCCTTTCTATGTTTTATTTTTTCCATGATTCAAGTAAGTGTATTGTGATTCATATGCAGGGTTAAGATAAGGGAATAATGGAATTCATAAAGGATAATTTATGTTTTTTTGTATGTTATATAGTGTAATGTAACATTCATGTATGTAATCTATTTACCAAGGCTACTAAACCGAGTGGTCCTTTGAGACTTGATTACTTGTAATCATGCCAATGTATTAAAATAATGCACCGACTCTAGGTAACTAGTGTCGGGGAATTACAGTTGGTATCAGAGGAAGTTTAGAAATAACCATGGAAACTAGATTTAGATAAAATCTTATTAGATGACATTACCCTAAGATAGAATTTGAGTATTAGTATAGATTAACTTCCTATAATTTTGTTAATGTAGAGATTTTGTGAATTTTCCAAGCAAATACATCCCAGTCTACGTACGAGCAGGTAGAGGCGACTGTGGCACAGATGTACCTTGGGGTAAAACCCGAAAACACCACTTTGATCTAGACTCGAATGAGAACTGGTGCACAACAGCGGGCCTTGCTGCACTCTTGGTTACGACACTCCAGGGGGATAAGTTTAGGATAATTCTCGTTTTCTTTAAAAACCTCTATGAAGGGTTTATGAGTATATATTTCCTCAATGAAAACATTTTTGTGATTATGGATTATATCCATAAACTGTTCAATTTATGTTAGGTATTTTACATGTTTGAAATTATGAATTTCGATTCATAAACTAACCTAGTGTATGCCATTGTTTAGAAATGGCGCCCAGTAGAAGGAATGAAAACACCAGCAATACCTATGATCCAAAGAGTAATAAGTGTCATATCATTCATGGTAGTAATCCAAAATTTAGAAGGAAAATAGTCTTTCATATATTCTCAACATATGAAGAAATAATATCATGTGTTTTTAAGATAAGTAATGAATTCTATGAGTCATATGGCTTTGAAGGGAAGCAAGAGAAGAAAAGGAGGGTAAAAAGAATGATGGATAAAGGGAATAGGGTAAAGATGGTGTTGGAATCCTCATGTATTAATCATGTTTTAATGATCACAAGTCTTATTATTGTTAATTAATCTCATTATTCTGTCCAAATCTTATGTATGATCACAAATCTTACATATCTTATCAAACCTGTGTTTTTTTTGTTTCAAGTTATCTTACCTTATAATGGTTAAGCTTAATTCACATTATGTATATTACTGTTTAAGTTTGAATATAGTTATTTGTCTAAGTATCAAGACACCGTGAAGTTTGACACAGTAAGACAGACTTTGTGCAAGACACAGACACCGTGAACTCTAAGTCGCAGACACCGTGAAGGACACACCATGACCCAGACACCGTAAAGGACACACTGTGACCCAGACACCATGAAGGACACACCGTCACCTAGACACTGTGAAGGACACACCATGACCCAGACACCGTGAATGACACACCATGAGTTAGACACCGTGAGCTAGACACCGTGACATGGACACACCGTGAAGCACATACCGTGAAGGAGACACCGGTTCAAAGAGACACCGTTTGCACAACTATTGTGACACCATTTCTTAACCTTTTTTTCAATATTATTTAAATATTTCTAACGGTCATATTTGATGTTTTTAATGCAGTTAATGTTATTTAATGATAGTTGTTGCATATCAGGAAATTGTACCTCATACCTATGGAAAGGAAATCATTCCTATTGTCGGATCTCATCGAATATAAAAAAGATTGAGCTACATTAGAGGATACTCTCGTGCTTGACACATCTCGACACACATAATACAATACACGCGAGCTCTGTACTGAACCGAAGAACAATCCTGAGCACAATTGTGAAGAAGACATTGCACGATCCTAAAAGAAGTTCCATACATGAAATCCTACATTATTGAATAACACATGAAGTAATCTGGAGTCAAGAGAACATATTCTCTCATAGTGAAACAAAAGCTGAACCATGACACTGTATTTTTTAAAAGAAAAACCAGAGAAGGACTCCGAAGCATTTCTGCTGAATCCAACGAGTCCAGAGATGCACTGCCAATCACTAGAGCTTTGTAAACTTCTATATAATATCTCTAAGTGATTTTTTATTTAGTTTTGAGTAGTGTGTGTATTCTATTTATTTTACGCACACACTGTCTCCTGTTCTGAACTGGAGGATATCGCAATCCTCGCACCAAAACTCCTTACTCTTGTTTACCCATGACAACTGTGGAAGAGTTCCTTGTGTGGCCTAGTCTTTATTTTTGTTTCCCTCAAAGAACTTTGGTAAAGGTCCCTGCGTGGCCTGGACAATCTTGTACTATTGTTAACCCCGATCCGGGGTGTGGATCAATTATATATATAAATTTGAGAGGACTAAGTCTCGGCTTGAGATTGAACCTCTTGGTTGTATTTGCTGTGTATTTTTAGTTTAAGTTCAAAATATACAGTATCTAATTTATTTTCCGCTACTTATTACTTTGAAATAAAAATCAGTTTTAAAGTTACTTTGACATTTAATCTATCAAGTTTTTATATCTATAGTAAATTTTTAGGTTAGTTTCAAAAGATGATTTAATATTCTGATTAGATTAACTGAGGACTAATCAATCTTTTGATAATCTAATTGAACCTTTACAGTTTTACAAATTCAGTACAGTATAACATTTTTTATAAATTGGGGGATTTTGATAGAAAATATTTTAACAGAAATTTTGATTGGAACTCAATTCACCCCCCTCTTGAGTATCCACTCCAACTAACATTTGGTATCAGAGTTTGGTTTTTATACAAGTTTTCAAAACATTTTATTTTTCAACTGTGATTTTAGTTTCATCTTTAATGATCTTAAATTTCTATTAGTTCTAAATTTTATCTCTTTATATTTATTTTCTAAAATATAGTTATGCATAATAGACTAGAAGGTTCTGCTACTAACTGGACACCTTTCTTTAATGGTACAAACTATGCCCAGTGGAAACATAAGATGAAAATTCCTTTGGAAAGTTTGGGTTTTGATATCTGGACTGCTATAGAGTCTCAATATAAAATTACAGAAACAGAAATAATAACTTGGGATGAACCTACAAAAACTGATTGCAATAATAATTGTAATGCTATGAATTCCATGTACTGTGCTTTAGGAGATGAAGATTTTAACAGAATATCTTCTTGCAAAACTACCTATGAAATTTGGGATACTTTGGGAGTTTCTCATGAAGGAACAACCAATGTTAAAGAAATGAGATTAAATACTTATACTATTAAATATGATAATTTTAAAATGAATACTGATAAACGTATTTCTGATATGTATCTCAGGTTTAATGAGATTTTCAACAATATGAGTTCACTTAGTAAGGCTGTTCCAGCAAAGGAACAAATCATGAGAATCTTGAGATGTCTACCAGACCGATGGAGAGACACTTCTATTTCAATCAGAGAATCATGTGACATTGGAGATCTTCCTGTCAAAGAACTTATTAGTAAGCTTATGATGTATGAGGAATAAATGAAAGTGAATAAGGAGGAAGATGATGAACCCAAGAGAAAATAGGTGGCATTTAAGTCTACCACTTCAAAGAGCAAGGAAAAAAGACAAAGTTCAAATACAAACTGAAAGTTCTACAAGTGACGATTCAGACTCTGACAGTGATGCTGAAATGGCACAGATGGCCAGGTGGTTTAAGAAATTCGATAGGAAGAATAAATTATTCAGAAAAACAAACTACAAAAGTAAATATGACAACAAAGGTCACTGGAAAAAGTATTGGAAAAAGCCAGATAAAAGTGATGAAATAGTCTGCTATGAGTGCAAAAGGAAAGGACATGTAAAGGCTGATTATCCAAAATTGAAGTTCAAAAAGATATATGACTACAAGGACAATAAGTACAAGAAAGCCATGAAAGCTACTTGGTGTTCTTCAGAAGACAGCACAAGTTAATCGGAAGCTACTAATTCTGAAAAAAATCGTGCCAACATGTGTTTCATGACCAACACATCCGAGGTAACCTTAGGTACTCCTATTTTAAATTCCTATTATTCTGGAGTTGATGTTGAATCTGATTCCGATTCTGAAGACATGACTAAAGCTGAATCATCTAAATACTATAACATGTTGGAGGAAACATGCAATGGACTTATGTACAAATATAAGTCATTAAAGAAACAGCATACTCTCACTGTAAATGTTAAATCCGCCCTTGATATAGAAAAATAAAATAATGCTCAACTGTTACAGGAAAATACATAACTGAAAATGTCTAATGAGAAACTCGGAAAGGACTTAGAAAAGTTCACAAATGTAATGGATACTCTAACTCAAATGCTAGGAAAGCAAGTGGCACCAAAATACACTACTGGAATAGGCTACCAGCCTGGAAAAAGACAGTTCACTAAAACTAGATTTATTCCTAAATCTGGACAAAATTCTACTAGTTTTAGTTCTGGAAATTCATATGCTTCAACTAGTTATTCACATAATTATAGATAAAATATAGTTTATCGTTCAAAATATGTTGAATCTATTGATTATATGAGACCCATAAGACAAATTTGGGTACCTAAAGCTTTGCTTTCTAACCTGTCTGGACCCAAGAGAAACTAGGTACCAAAATAAATCTCTATTTAAAATTGTTTTGCAGGAAACCTGTTGAAGAGTTCCCATAAAAAGACATGGTATTTGGACAGCAGATGTTCAAGACATATGTCTGGGGATTATTCATGCTTCAAGAGCTTAATAAAGGTTGATGGAGGCTATGTCACATTTGGTGATAATTCTAAAGGAAAAATCATTGGCCTAGGATAAATTGGTAACACTAACTCAGTTTTAATTTCTAAAGTTTTATTTGTTGATGGATTGAAATATAACTTGTTAAGTATATCTCAATTATGTGATGATGGCTTTAATGTCAAATTTGAAAATGATTCTTGTAATTTTTTTAATTCTAAGAATGTTTTAATATTTTCTGCTTTATGAAATGAAAATGTTTATGCTGTTGATTTAAATTCTTTATCTAAGAAAAATGTTACTTGTTTAAATGCTTTTCATAAAGATTCTTGGCTTTGGAATAGGAGATTAGGACACTGCAACATCCATTCACATAGAAAATTGACTAGGAAGAACTTAGTTAGATACTTACCCAAACATGCGTTTCCAAATGACAAAGTTTTTAATCCCTATCAGAAGGGAAAACAACACAAAATCTCTTTTAAATCAAAGAAAGAAGGTTCAACTTTTCAACCTCTCAAGTTGGTTCACATAGACTTATTTGGAACATCTAGAATTTCTAGCTTAAATGGTAAGCACTATGTATATGTCTTAATAGAATACTTTTCTAGATATACTTGGTTATATTTCATAACTCACAAAAGTGAAGCTTGTTCTTATATTTTTAAATACTCCAAGTATGTAGAAAACCTTAGTGGACATAAGATTAAAACCCTGAGAAGTGATCACGGTCATGAGTTTGAAAATCCAAATTTTGAATCTTACTACTCAAAAAATGGCTATATTTATAACTTTTCTACTCCTAGGACACCTCAGCAGAATGGTGTAGTATAAAGAAGGAATAGAACCTTGAAAGAAAATTGCAAGAACCATTTTAAATGAGTATGACCTGCCTATTTACTTTTGGGATGAAGCTATAAATATAGCTTGTTATATTATCAATAGAGTTTTAATTAGACTTGTTCTCAAAAAAGACCTTTTTATGAGTTGTGGAACAATAGGAAACCTAAAGTTAATTACTTTAGAGAATTTGGTTGCAAACTCTATATTCTCAATACCAAGGATAATCTGGGTAAGTTTTCTTCTAAGAGTGATGAAGGAATCTTTTTAGGATATTCTATAACTAGAAAAGCCTATAGAGTTTTCAATAAGAGAACCAAGTGTGTGGAAGACTCTTTTTACATCAAATTTGATGAAACTGATCCACATGAACCTAAGTCATCTCTTGAAAAACATGAAGAAGATTTATCTATTCTGAACCTTAATGATAAAATCAATGAACCTGCTGTAAAGACAACCAGTTATGGAAATATTTCAGAATCTACTCCTAATGAACCCGAACCTAGAAAAGAACCTGAAATTTCTAGTCCTACCTTTACTAAATCCACTAGGATTCTAAAGAATCGTCCTTTAGATATTGTTGTAGGAAATCTTGATAGAGGGACAAAGACTAGAGCTTCTCTTAGAAATCAGGTTGAACATCAAGCTTTCTTTTCACAGCTTGAACCTGCAAACATTGATGATGTTATTAATGATGAAATTTGGGTAATTGCTATGCAAGAAGAAATTAATCAGTTTGAAATAAATAATGTTTGGAAACTATTAGAATGACCTAAGGACACTTTCACCATAGGCACAAAATGGGTGTTTATAAATAAAGTAGATGAATCTGGAAACATAGTTAGAAACAAGGCTAGATTAGTTGCATAAGGTTATAGTCAAGAGGAAGGAATTGACTATAAGGAGGCTTTTTCTCTAGTATCAAGACTAGAATCCATTAGAATTATACTTGATTATGCTACACATCTAAATTTCAAACTATCTCAAATTGATGTCAAGAGTGATTTCTTAAATGGATATATTACTGAGGATGTTTTTGTTAAACAACCACCTGGATTTACAGACCCTCATTTTCCAAATCATATTTTCAAATTATCAAAAGCTTTATATGGTTTAAAGCAAGCTCTAAGAGCTTGGTATGACAGATTATGTACTTTTATAATTCCCAAAGATTTTACAAAAGGTATAGTTGATCCTACTCTTTTTATAAAAAAATTTTCTAAAGATGTTTTAGTTGTTCAAATTTATGTAGATGATATTATTTTTGGATCTTCAAAAACTTATTTATGTACTAATTTTTCTAAAATAATGTAAAATGAATTTGAGATGAGTTTAATGGGTGAACTTAATTTCTTTCTTGGATTCCAAATCTTTCAAAACAATTATGGAATTATTTTAACTCAAAGTAAATATACTAGAGATCTTTTAAAATGTTTTGGATTGGATAGCACAAAAAGTAGTGACACTCCCATGAGTACCACCTATAAGTTGGATCTTGATGAAGATGGAAAATCTGTTGATCAAACCACTTATACAGCAATGATTGGAAGTCTACTCTACTTGACTGCTAGTCATCCTGATATTATGTTTACTGTGTGTATGTGTGCTCATTTTCAAGCAAACCCTAAATAGTCTCATTTAAATGCTATAAAGATAATTTTCAAATACCTCAAGCATACTCCCAATTTAGGATTATTCTATCCAAAATGACAATAATTTGAATTATTTAGTTATTTTGATGCTGATTTTTCTGGATGTAAGTTAGATAGAAAAATCACCTTTGGAACATGTCACCTTTTAGGTAAGAAAATAGTATCATGGTGTAGTAAGAAACAAAATTATGTTGCATTGTCTACTGCAGAAGCTAAATACATAGCAGCTGTAAGTTGTTGTGCACAAAGTTTTTGGATGAAATACAGGTTACTAGACTATGGATATCAATTCAGACACGTACCAATAAATTGTGACAACACAAGTGCTATTAACATTTCAAAGAATCATGTTTCACATTCTAGGAAAAAACATATTGATATAAGACATTAATTTTTGAGGTATCATTATCAAAACGGTGATAACACTTTAGAATTCATTGGTACTGAATATCAACTTGCTGATATGTAACGCCCTGACCCCAGCTACCCAAAGTCGGTGCATTATTGTGTAACATTGGCATGATCACAAATGATCAAGTCTCAAAAGACCGATTAGTTTAGTAGCCTTGGAAACACTAGATACATACATAAGTCGTACATTACTTCATAAAGTAAAACAAAACTACAAAAACATATTGTCTTCATATCCCCTCATACTATCCTTGCAGGTCATTCATAATATACTTCTTCACATCCTGGAAAAATTAAAACATTGGAAGGGGTGAGCTCAGATGCTCGGTAAGTATGACAATATAGCAGACGCTTTTATAAATAAACATAAACATTTAAGGAAATTTATAACTAAAACAAAAGCCTTTTAAACATGAACTTCAACATAATATGGAAAAAGTAAAATGAGATAATTCCATTTACTTATTCACATGGATATTCTACTGGTCGAATAATCTAATGCAATATCAATAACCACTTTCATAATGATGGAATGCATAATGCCAAACTATCATAACCACGTAGCCAAGGCCTCGTGCCAAGTCTACAATAAGATTTTGTCAAGGCCTCGTGCCAAGACACTAGTTTGTCTCATGAGACCTACCGATGCATCGAGGAGCTATAGCAGGCTCCACCCGTCACATATTAAGTCCAATGCATTCCTCATATGAATAGGTTTAAACATATCATAAACCATAACATAATCGTATCACATAAAACATGCATAAAGGAAACATAACATTTCCACATTTCAATCACAAGATATCAATACAACATATTGATATAATAAAAACACTTTCAAACCCATTTTCAATAACAAAATAAACGAAAATTAAAACTTTGTATTTGTTTTTCATTTAAAAAAAAGTTCTGGCTTGTAGAGGAAGCCGAAACTCAAAATAATGTTCACTGCGGCGAAGAAGTCTTTGTCACCGCATACGTAAGAAAAACATTCCTTTTTGTCGTTTAGTAAAAATTCTTTGTATAAAAAGATTCCTTTTGAATAAAAGTAAAATTCAAAGGGGTTTATACACCGTATAAATGAAAGTTGTGTATAAAACCAAATATGTCTCAATGGAAGGATATTGAGACGAAGTCCTTACAAAGATCATTTTTAAAATAAAATAGATCTATTATGTGTATTCATTATAAGTAAACATAAAGAAATTACAAATACAAGATATGACATAATAACATCGTGACATAATTTGAAAGTAGGAGATTAACCCAAAGAATGGAAATTGGGTTAAGAAATTCCCTTACCTTTTGTCTGACTTGACTCGACAGTTCTTTAACCTCCTGAATAATAAACTAGAGTTAATCTCTACTTGATTAAGAAAATTTTTCAAGTTCATTATCCCTTTTATATCACTTATTACAATGTTACAAAAATTATGTAGTCATTTAAGTTAATAACGGTCGTGTTGTCGATCTTTGGTACTTCAGTCAACAATAAACTTCTTATAATTACAAGTTGTTTAAGTGGTAGAATATACATTATCTCTAGAATTATATTCATGATGTAGATATCATATATATCATATAAATCCATTATATACACAAATTTATAATATTAAATAACATTTAGAGGTAATAAATGAAATGCACCGTTCATGGAGACGGTAAGCCGTACGTACGCATGAAGGCTACTTTCATTTATATTTCATATTTAATGGAATGAAATTTTAATTATATAAAGGTATAATATAATTCCAGTATAATATAATGTAAAATAATATTTACTCCATCCTTTATACATCCCACATATGGCATTAACGATTCAAATCACTTTGAGGGGGCGGTAGTCCGCACTTCCTAAAATGAAATTATCGCGTTTACCCAGAATGGAAATAATAAAGGTATGAAATAAATGAAAAATACAGAAGCTTAAGTAAAACATAAACATATTATATATCATATATAAATATAGTGACATCTTAATGTCCACCTTTTAAGGTGTTATATTAGTGTTGAACAATCATCGTTTCATGAGGCAGAAATTCACCATCCACAGAAACTGTATGTTCTTTAACCATTAGATGTAGGTGTGTGTAAGTGTAGCTCGAATACTTCTTATAAAAACATCCTAGTATATTGAGGATACTGGTGTTGTTACAAAATATATGAATAAAAAGAGTTTAGGGGGTTGGAGATGCAAAATAATACAAAATAACATAAGTGAAGACATTACCTTAAAATCGGGTAACTCTTTTTGATTTAAGACAAAGGCTTCCTCGGGAAGAGTTCTGTCAAAATTGAGGCTTCTAGGAGTAATAGAGGGAAGTTGGGAGAGTATTTTGGCAGAGGTTGGCCATGCCAAAAGGCTTTGAAAGTGTGATTATGGTGGTAGTGGTGGGGGCCTTTTATAAGTAGAGAGGAGGGGCACTCTTGGAAAGTAATAAAATGCTACTTTATTATACAATTCTTTTTAGATTCTAAAGGTCCCACACTTATATAATTCGAGTATAAGGTGATAAGGGTTCTAAATAATCTCATCAAATAGTCTTTGGACAAGTGTAATTCTTATATTTTACATTATCCTTCCATTTTATTAAAATTGTTAATTAATGAGGTAATGGCTGCATCATCATGGTGTCATAAATAATTTATTTTATTTAAGTTCTAAAAATTATAAAAAAATATTATTATTTAGGAAATATTTTTATCTTTATAATTAATATTTATAGTCAAAATTAAGACTTGTATAACCCCATTTAAAAATTGTTTTAGTAAAACAACTTATGTTTGTGACATTTTTATTTTAACTTTAAATAAATGTTATTTATGTCATTTTCCTACCAAAGTGGATCCATGGGGTCCCCAAGTTACCCATGGATTTTCTTGGTCGGCCATGACACATCCAATAGAGGTAGGACAAGTGTAAAGGTATTTTCATATTTTTATAATATCATTTTTACCTTAAATTTCACTAATTACCTTTAATCGCGATGAATTAAACTTAAAAGTTACTATTCACCAAAAAATTATTTTAATCCCATTGAACCAAATTTTAGTTATTAATTAAAACCATGTATATTGTATTTTTGAAAATAAAATCACAGAAGTGGTCATGTTTCATTTAAACGAAAAATCAGTTTTTTAACTACCACTTAGTGGTTTCACTATTCATCAAAAATTGAAGTTTTTCAGAACAATGCCAAAATTTCACCCTAAGATATAATTGATATTCTGAATTCAAAAATGATGTCTATTTTACAAAATTCCAAACATATAAGTTTCATTAATTAATTTTATAATTAATTCTCGTTGTCACAACAAATAGCGTGTTTTTAAGAAACAATATATATCAAAAGAATGACAATTGTTTATGTCCAATTTCAAAGTGAAGTTAATTCTAATGACCACCATTGGATAAAATGGAAAAAATATATTCTAATTATACTTTTAAACCACTCAATAGAATAATTTATCACTATAAATTATTTTTATTAAAAAAGTTGTTTTTAAGTATTTTTCACTATTTATAAAAAATTGGATGTTTTCAGAAAATTACAAAAAATTCAACTTAGGAAAATTCCAATATTACGAATACAAAAATGAAGTCCATTTTGAAATATAAAATTTATATAATTTTAAAAAGTGGTTATTACTATTCATAACAGCTACTTTGATTAGTTGTGGTGTGTTAGAACTCGAACTTGCGTACAATGCAAGCTATTGTATTATTGAAAGAGAGGCATATCGTGGAAGCTCGGGGTGTTACATTCTCCCCTCCTTAAATAAATTGCATCCTCGCAATTTGGAAATGTTCTTCGAAAATAAAAGGTTGAAAATAGAAAATACCTTTGTTGAAAACCCACATCGGAAATAAGGTTAATAAAAATATAACTTTAAAAGAAAGAAAGATAAGTACAAAGGTCACCTGAGATAGCCCATACTAGGATTATATGAAAATATGGATATGGAAGAAAAACAAACCATCAAGGTCTGATGGAGAGTCGTAGAAAACTGGATTAGGAAAAAGTTAACCATAAGAAAATCACAAACTTGTGATTGGTTAAATAGTCATTGAATCCCCAGTTGGAAAAGTTAACCGGAAACGTTTTTGTTTTAAGTTAACTTTGATAAAGTTGAGGAATTTATTTAGGAGATTTACTAAGAATGTAAGGGAATATGCATACTTGTCATGTAGACTTTCATTCTTTAATAAATTTTTACCACAAACCCATCTTTCACTCTAAAAGGTAATAGAACTCAAAAATATTCTATTTATCCTAATTGTATAAGGTTACAAATATTAAAACATACCATTTAGATTAGTAACACTATTTTGTAATAACCAGGGACTTCCTGTAGGCTAGTGGTAGGTAATAAAGTCCTGTCGCACTATGGTTGTGGGTTTGATTCCTACAGCTTTGTCCGGCGCGATGGGTTATGCCCCACCTTGCAGGTTGTCCTTTTCCTAAAACTATAGTATTATAATATTCCAAAAATAATCTTCAGAAATGTTTTAACCTTAAACAATACTATCCATGGTTCAACTTGATCCATTCCAACCTTAATAGTTATCCAAAATACCTTTGTCCAGACTTTCTATAAAAGGTCTCTAAATTCCAAAATCAATTGTAACATCAGATTCCCCAAACAAAGTAATGTTTCTCTAATTATCACATACTAAAAATATGATTTCCATCATCATATTAAAACCTTAATGATAACAACAAGTACTGCAGTATAATCCTTATATATATCACATTATTTTTATAACCAGAATATAATCCTTGAGTCCAAAAGCACCAATACATTAATTATTCCGCTTCAACTGTAGTAACAACATAAGATTGTCCTTGATCCCTTAGCCTTTTCTGAGGTAAGTTTCCCTAACACTTAGGACATTAATTTGCATAATTCCCCATTTCCCTACAATTGTATCATTCAACATTGATAGCCTCTTTTTTTCCCTTGCAATCACGAGCCTGGTGACCTTTTTCTCCACATTTGTAACAAACTCCCATTCCTTTCAGGCAAGTACCGGGGTGATTCTTCCCACAATTATCGCATTATGGAAAATCATTCTTTTCCTTATTCCGTTTATCTGTCTCTTGTTCCACCGTTCTCTTCTTTTCATCCTTTACTTTATTGTCATAAGATTTAGAGATTTCCTTTTCTGTCATGATAGCACATGAGACAATATCTTCATACGATGAGAAAGATTGTGGGACTAAGGATCGATGGAGAAATGGTTTTAACCCATCAAAGAAACGATCAATCTTACTTATTGGGTTACGTATATAATCTGCAGCATGTCTCGCTGACCTTGTAAAGTTGGCCTCATACTTTGCGACATTCTCATCCTCCTTTTGTCTCAGACTCAGAAATTGCCTTTCCATATTTGCTCGATGGTCACGAGGAAAATATTTTTCTAATAAAAGCACTTTGAACTCCCTCCATTCCATATTCGATACTTCATCATCTCCCTTTGTGTTTTGAATCAGCGACCACCACTGATCTGCATCTCTAGTGAGGCGGTAAACTGCCATGACAACCTTCTCCCTTTCGCTACTCCACAAGGCATGGAATATTTTCTCTAAGGTGTTTATCCATTGCTCAGCTACTAATGGATTTGTACCCCCATTAAATGTTGGTGGTTGTTTCCTCATGAAGCGGTCTAACATTGATCCTCTACGTTGTGGATCAGGGTGCTCCATACGAGTAAGGTTATTATTCATAACCTGAGTGAGTTGTCCCAGTATGGTAATAAGTTGATCAGCACCAGTTGTATCTCTATATCCACAATAATTATCTTGAGCAGGAGGGCAATCCCTACACGGAGTGCGTTCATTGGTACGGTTTCCATTCCTTCCACTAGGCGCCATTTCTAAAAAATGGCATAAACTAGATTAGTTTATGAATCAAAATACATAATTCCATAATTGTAAAATACTTAACATAAATTGAACAATTTATGGATATATTCCATAAAAATGTTTTCTTTGAGGAAGTATATACTCATAACCCTTCATAGTGGTTTGTAAAGAAAATGAGAATTATCCTAAGCATATCCCCTGGGAGTGTCGTAACCAAGAGTGCAGCAAGGCCCATTGTCGTACACCAGTTCCCGTTCGAGCCTAGCTCAAACCGGTGTTTTCGGGTTTTACCCCTAGGTACATCTGTTCCAGAGCTGCCTCTACCTGCTCGTACCCAGACATGGATGTATTGCTCGGAAAACTCACAAAATCTCTACAACAACAAAATTCTAGGATGTTCTTCTATACTAATCCTCAAAGTCTATCTTTGGGCTATGTTCTCTAATAAGAGTTTATCTAAATCTAGCTTCCAATGTTAGTACTAAACTGCCTCTGATACCAACTGTAATGCCCCGACCCCACCTACCTAGAGTCGGTGCATTATTGCGTAACATTGGCATGATCACAAATGATCAAATCTCGAAAGACCGATTAGTTTAGTAGCCTTGGAAACACTAGATACATTCATAAGTCGTACATTACATCATAAAGTAAAACAAAACTACAAAAACATCTTGTCTTCATATCCCCTCATACTAACCCTGCAGGTCATTCATAATATACTTCTTTACATCCTGGAAAAATTAAAACATTGGAAGGGGTGAGCTCAGATGCTCAGTAAGGATAACAATATACCGGAAGCTTTTATAAATAAACATAAACATTTACGGCAATTTATAACTAAAACAAAATCCTTTTAAACATGAACTTCAACATAATATGGAAAAAGTAAAATGAGATAATTCCATTTACTTATTCACATGGATATTCTACTAGTCGAATAATCACATGCAATATCAATAACCACTTTCATAATGATGGAATGCATAATGCCAAACTATCATAACCACATAGCCAAGGCCTCGTGCCAAGTATACAATAAGATTTTGTCAAGGCCTCGTTCCAAGACACTAGTTTTTCTCATTAGACCTACCGATGCATCGAGGAGCTATAGCGGGCTCCACCCGTCACTTATTAAGTCCAATGCATTCCTCATATGAATAGGTTTAAACATATCATAAACCATAACATAATCGTATCACATAAAACATGGATAAAGGAAACATAACATTTCCACATTTCAATCACAAGATATCAATACAACATATTGATATAATAAAAACACTTTCAAAACCATTTTCAATACCAAAATAAAGGAAAATTAAAACATTGTATTTGTTTTTCATTTAAAAAAAGGTTATGTCTTGTAGAGGAATCCGAAACTCAAATAATGTTCACGGCGGCGGAGAAGTCGTTGTCGCCGCATACATAAGAAAAACATTCATTTTTTTCATTTAGTAAAAACACTTTGTATAAAAAGATTCATTTTTAATAAAAGTAAAAGTCAAAGGGGTTTATACACCATATAAATGAAAGTTGTGTATAAAACCAAATATGCCTCAATGAAAGGAGATTGAGAAGAAGTCCTTACAAAGATCATTTTTAAAATAAAATAGATATATTATGTGTATTCATTATAATTAAACATAATGAAAGTACAAATACAAGATATTACATAATAACATCGTGACATAATTTGAATGTAGGAGATTAACCCAAAGAATGGAAATTGGGTTAAGAAATTCCCTTACCTTTTATCCGACTTGACTCGACCGTTCTTTAACCTCCTGAATAATAAACTATAGTTAATCTCTACTTTCTTAAGAACCTTTTTCAAGTTCATTATCCCTTTTATATCACTTATTACAATGTTACAAAAATTATGTAGTCATTTAAGTTAATAACGGTCATGTTGTCGATCTTTGGTACTTGAGTCAACAATAAACTTCTTATAATTACAAGTTGTTTAAGTGGTAGAATATACATTATCTATGGAATTATATTCATGATTTAGATATCATATATATCATATATATCCAGTATATACATTCATTTATAATATTACATAACATTTAGAGGTAAGAAATGAAATGCACCGTTCATGGAGACGGTAAGCCGTACGTACGCATGAACGCTACTTTCATTTCTATTTCATATTTAATGGAATGAAATTATAATTATATAAATGTATACTATAATTCCAGTATAATATAATGTAAAATAATATTTACTCCATCCTTTATACATCCCACATATGGCATTAACGATTCAAATCACTTTGAGAGGGCGGTAGTCCGCACTTCCTAAAATGAAATTATCGTGTTTACCCATAATTGAAATCATAAAGGTATGAAATAAATGAAAAATACAGAATATTAAGTAAAACATAATCATATTATATATCATATATAAATATAGTGACATCTTAATGGCCACCTTTGAAGGTGTTATATGAGTGTTGAACAATCATCGTTTCGTGAGGCAGAAATTCACCATCCACAGAAACTGTATGTTCTTTAACCATTAGATGTAGGTGTGTGTAAGTTTAGCTCGAATAATTATTATAACAACATCCTAGTATATATAGGATACTGTTTTTGTTACAAAAGACATTAATAAAAAGAGTGTAGGGGGTTGGAGAAGCAAAATAATACAAAATAACATAAGTGAAGACATTACCTTAAAATCGGGTAACTCTTTTTGATTTAAGCCAAAGGCTTCCTTGGGAAGAGTTATGTCCAAAGTGAGGCTTCTAGGAGTAAGATAGGGAAGTTGGGAGAGTATTTGGGCAGAGTTTGGCCGAGCCAAAAGGCTTTGATAGTGTGAGTAAGGTGGTAGTGGTGGGGGCCTTTTATAAGTGGAGAGGAGGGGCACTCTTGGAAAGTAATAAAATGTTACATTATTATACAATGCTTTCCGGATTCTAAAGGTCCCAAAATTATATAATTCTAGTCTAAGGTGATAAGGGTTCGAAATATTCTCATCCAATAGGCTTTGGACAAGTTTAATGCTTAGATTTTACATTATCCTTCCATTTTATTAAAATTGTTAATTAATGAGGTAATTGCTGCATCATTATGGTGTCATAAATAATTTAATTTATTTAATGTCGAAAAATTATAGAAAAAATATCATTATGTAGGAAATATTTTTATATTTCTGATGAATATTTATAGTCAAAAATATGACTTGTATAACCCCATTTAAAAATTGTTTTAGTAAAACAACTTATGTTTGTGACATTTTTATTTTAACTTTAAATAAAAGTTATTTATGACATTTTCCTACCAAAGTGGCTCCATGGGGTCCCCAAGTTCACCCATGGATTTTCTAGGTCTTCCATGACACATCCAATAGATTTAGGACAAGTGTAAAGGTATTTTCATATTTTTATAATATCATTTTTACCTTAAATTTCACAAATTACCTTTAATCGCGATTAATTAAACTTAAAAGTTACTATTCAACAAAAATTATTTTAATCCCATTGAACCAAATTTTACTTCCTAATGACAACCATGTATGTCAGATTTTCGAAAATTAAATCACAGAAGTGGTAATGTTTCATTTAAACGAAAAATCAGTTTTTTAACTACCACTTAGTTGTTTCACTATTCATCAAAAATTGAAGTTTTTCAGAACAATGCCAAAATTTCACCCTAAGCTATAATTGATATTCTGAATACAAAAATGATGTCTATTTTACAAAATTCCAAACATATAAGTTTCATTAATTAATTTCATAATTAATTCCCGCTGTCACAACAAATAGCGTGTTTTTAAGAAACAATATATATCAAAAGAATGACAATTGTTTATGTCCAATTTCAAAGTGAAATTAATTCTAAGGACCACCATTGGATAAAATGATAAAAATATATTCTAATTATACTTTAAAACCACTCAATATAATAATTTATCACTATAAATTTTTTTGATTAAAAAAGTTGTTTTTAAGTATTTTTCACTATTCATAAAAAATTGGCAGTTTTCAGAAAATTACAAAAAATTCAACTTAGGAAAATTTCGATATTAAGAATACAAAAAAGAAGTCCATTTTGAAATATAAAATTTATATAATTTTAAAAAGTGGGTATTACTATTCATAACGGCTACTTTGATTAGTCGCGGTGTGTTAGAACTCGAACTTGCGTACAATGCAAGCTATTGCATTATTGAAAGAGAGGCGTATCGTGGAAGCTCGTGGTGTTACATGATATATTCACTAAACCATTAAATTCTTAGACATTAGGTTACATCATACATGATCTTGGTATGATCAATCATAAATAGACATCTTACAGATCTTACTGTTTATTATTTTACTATATTTTACTTTACGATTTCATGTTCACTGTTTCTCCATTACTGTTTAATGCTTATGGTCTCACAGTTAACACCTTGTGTTCACGGTCTGTCACTTAACTGTCTCATCGTGACAGAACAGTTCACTCACTGTCTCACTGTGACTGCACAGAATGGTCACTGTCTCACCGTGATGACCACCAACTGTCTCACCGTGATGACTGCTTTTCATCGCACCGTAATGCCTACTCACGGTCTCACCGTGAAGGCTATTTATACTTTTATTTTAACCCGTATCGCATTAATTTTTATTTCACCACTATTTGATTTCCCGCATTTTTATTTTTGTGACGCTTGAAATTCCCAAATGATAAAACATAAATTTTTCACTCGAATCCTCGCCCGAACTCTCTCTTGAACCTTCTCAATCTTGCAAACCTTCTCTCCTCTCTCGCCTGAACCTTCAGTGAATGCCCAAGATGAAGCGTCCATCTTCACCCTCATATGAGAAGCGCCGCATGAAGAAACAGAAAAGAGCATTGAAGATTGCACCCAAAGGACCTCTAAATCCTAACCTAGTAAGTCGTATTGTAGTACCTGAAAAAGAAATTTGCCCTAAGCGGCTGCTATCTAGTAAGTATTTGGTTCTAAAATTCTTAAGAGAACAAGGATGGATCGAATGGTTTTCTAGAAAAGATACACCTATATACCTGAGGTTGGTATCTCAGTTTTACCATTATGTAAAGTTTTCCTTTGATGCTGGAAAAAGTTTTATGGTTACAAGCTGGATCAATGGACAAAAGTGTTCATTCTCTTCAAGTTTATGGGATGCATGCCTGAGAATTCCTCATAAAGAGATTTGTGATGATTACCAGAGATACCCTCCTCCAAAAACTGACATATTTGATCTAGAAAATGCACTAGAGATCCTGACTGGAAATGGCACCAAGCGAAGGGCCATAGCAGCTGAATTGGATTGGGAGACAAGTCTGTTGTTCAAATTTTTTCAGAATTTGATTAGTCCAAGAAAAGGAGATTTTTTTTTTGATGAAGTATGATGATGTGTTCTTGATTCACATGTTGAATAATAACCATAAGATCAATATTTTCAAATATGTCATTCCCCACATATGTGATCTGATTAAAGTCACTTTCAAATCCACCTCCTTGTTTTACTCAAGGATGATTTCGTCCATGTTAGTTTCCAAGGGAGTAGTTGGACCGAATGAAGAAAATCTAGAGGATTTTGATTTCTGTTTATCCAAGACTATCATCAGAAGGATGAAGATTAATTGGAACCCCTGGAAGAAGCAGTGGGTTGAGGATAATGATCAAATTTATAAGAAGTATAATACTGTTGATTATCCAAGAAGGACAAAGAATATAACTGATCCTGGTTTGGAACCAGATGAAGTGGATGAGTACCCAGAAGAGGAAGAAGAAGAAGTAGAGGCTGAAATACCTCGAGAGGAAGAATCTCCTGTTGAGAAAGAAAAGACTGTTGTCCCTGCTGATGTTCCTGCTGTAATAACTTCTAGAGAGGAAGTTTCTGTTGTTTTTATAGAAGAAGCTACTACTTCTAGAGATGATTTTGATCAGGAAATTCAACCTGAGTCTGCAAGAGATTTGATTATCCCTATTTTAGAGCAGCAATCCATTGAAGAGTTGGGTGGTGCAGAAGACCTCCCTGTCATGGAAGAAGATGATCTAGGAGAAATACCTATTAGGGAAAATGTTAATCAAGAGGATCTCCCTGTTGAAAAGGAAGCAAGTCTGGAATCACTGCCTGAGGAAAATCTGTTCCTGAGTACATACCCTCTGCTGAAGAGAGGATGGAAATTTTCTTTCAGCTGGCAAGGAAAGAATTTTTTGAAGAGATTAGAGCTGATCCTGTGGATCTTAACCCAATTCTAGAGCCTCAAGAATTTGAAATGGAAGCACATTTTGAGGGGGAGGAACCTTAAATACTTGATATTGATGAAGCTGGATCTGCTAAAACCTCTCAACCAACTGTCACATATTCTGTGTACACTCGGTATGAGTTTCCATGTTTTTATGATGTGAGTGAATCACAGCAAGTGACTGCAACTGGAATTGACCTGTCTTCTCTATTAAATTTGAAGTCAGTCGCTCATACTGTCCCAGAGCCTCAACCTAAACCTGCTTCTATCCCAGAACCTCAAGAAGAATCTCAACCAGAAACTGTATCACTACCTTCACCTAATCCCTTACCTAACCAACAACCTTTTGTAACTAAAGATGATTTGAAAGCCTTTGGAGAGACTATCTTATCTAGAGTTGAGAAGATTATATCCTCTCAACCTCGTCCTGTGACTCAACTAAGTCAGGAAGATGCCTCGATTCTTTTGGAAAACATCATTCTGCATATTCAACCAAGGATGATCCGTGAAATTCAAGAAGTCAGAGTTGAAAATAAGATGCTAAGTACTGATGTTGCATCTTTGAAAAGTATGGTAGCAGACATTCAGAAAGAACTTACTTTGAGATCTGAGCCTCCTCCTGTTTCAGCTCCTGCACCTGTTGTTACTTATCCTGAACCAAATGTTTCCAACATTTCTAGAGAGATTATATCTCAAGTTCATCCATATCTACTGCCGTTTTATGAGAATATTGGTGTAAGACACACCAAGATGTTGCAACGCATGAGGGAGCTTGTAGAAAATCTGAATAAGCTCACAGATGAGTACACGGGCTGTCTTCAAAAGGTTTTGAAACAGCTCAAAGTTCTCACCATAGTTGTAAAGGCTTCTCATCACTCTTCTCAGACTTTTTTTCCCTCTTTGGATAATTCTCTGTTGAGATCCATAATCAAGGAAGATATTCAGAATGCCCTTAGTGGTTTAGATTTGTCTCCTTTGTCAGAAGTGGTTAAGAATAGTGATCGAGCTTTGGAGCAGGTCAGAATTCATTCTATGATTTCCAATGATTCTCAACAGGAGATCACCAAGAAGATATATGTTTATCTCAATCGGATTTTCTCCAAAAGTTATATGACCAATCACTTTAAGTATCTTGTGGAGAATTTGAAAATCCCTCTAGTGACTCATGCTTTTAAAGCTCAAGTTCAAAAGCTTACAGAGTTCACCAGATTGTTGGACAAATTCATGGAGAATAAGGACGCTTTTGAAAAGGCTATGAAATATGGTGGAGAAATCATTACTGATTTCATAAATCTTTTGAAGTTATATCTTCATGTGCATATTACTTCTATCGTTGCTCCAATTGCTGCACCCCTTAGACCTGGTCTACCTGCCCTAGCCTCAACTGCTATGTCAGTCAACCAAGCCCTTTCCCAGATCAGACCAGTCATTCTTGATCAACGACAAACTAGATATTCTACAGCTCCTACTTCGGATCCCTCCATATTTGAAGGTCTACCTTTAGCATCTTTGTCTACTACCTCCATGCCTTCTTCTACATCAGCTCCAGCTCCTGCTGATAAAGGAAAAGAGAAAGCCAATCTGTGATGCCAACCAATGTTTTTTAATTTTTGATGGGATGCCTTTTGTTTTTTACTGTTTGTATTTCTTTTGTATGTTTTATTCTGAACCTTCTTAATGACAAATGAAGCGTTTCACTCCATTCTCTATACTTTTTTATAATCCCAAAAGGGGGAGAAACAGTGAGAGTCTTTTATCTCTTCTTATTATATATGTTATTTTCTCTAACAATTCATTTCATTTATATTTTAACTATACATGATTTATGATCATCAAAAAGGGGGATATTGTTGGACTCTTCATGTATTAATCATGTTTTACTGATCACAAATCTTATTACTGTTAATTAATCTCATTATTCTTTCCAAATATTATGCATGATCACAAATCTTACTTATCTTATCAAACCTCTGTATTTCTGTTTCAAGTTCTCTAACCTTATAATGGTTAAGACAGGGACAGACTCTGTGCAAGACACAGACACCGTGAAGTCTAAGTTGCAGACACTGTGAAGGACACACTGTGACCCAGACACCGTGAATGACACACCCTAACCCAGACACCGTGAAGGACACACCGTGACCCAGACACCGTGAATGAAACACCATGAATCAGACATCGTGAGCTAGAAACCGTGACATGGACACACTGTGAAGCACATACCGTGAAAGAGACACCAGTTCAAAGAGACACTGTTTACACAACTACTATGACACCATTTATTAACCTTTTTGTCAATATTATTTAAATATTTCTAACGGCCATATTTGATGTTTTTAATGCAATTAATGTTATTTAATGATAGTTGTTTCATGTCAGGAAACCGTACCTCATACCTGTGGAAAGGAAATCATTCCTATTGCTGGAGATCGTGGAATATAAAGAATATTGAGCTGCAGTAGAGGATACTCTCACGCTTGACACGTCTCGACACACATACTACAATACACGCGATCTCTGTACTAAACCGAAGAACAATCATGAGCACAACTATGAAGAACACATTGCATGATCCTCAAAGAAGTTTCATACATGAAATCCTACATTACTGAAGAACACACAAAGTACTCTGGAGTCAAGATAACATATTCTCTCTTGGAGAAACAAAAGATGAACCACGACACTCTGTTTTTCAACAGAAAAACCATAGAAGGACTTAGAAGCATTTCTGCTGAATCCAACGAGTCCAGAGCTGCACTTCCAATCACTAGAGCTTTCTAAAATTCCATATAATATATCTAAGTGAATTATTGTTTACTTTTGAGCAGTGTTTTTATCCTGTTTATTTTACACACACACTGTCTCCTATGCTGAACTAGAGGATATCACAATCCTCACACCAAAACTCCTTACTCTTGTTTAACCACGACAACTGTGGAAGAGGTCCCTGTGTGGCCTTGTCTTTATTGTTTTCCCACGAAGAACAGTGGTAGAGGTACCTACATGGCCTGGACAGTCTTCTACTGTTGTTAACCCCGATCCAGGGTGTGGATCAATTATATATATAAATTTGAGAGTACTATGTCTCAGCTTGAGACTGAACCTCTTGGTTATATCTACTATGCATTTTGATTTTACGTTCAAAATATACAGTATCTATTTTATATTCCACTGGTTATTACTTAGAAATAAAAATCTGTTTTAAAGTTACTTTGATAGTTAATCTAGCAAGTGTTTGTATCTATTGTAAATCAATAGGTTAGTTTCAAAAGATAATTTAATCTTATTATTAGATTAACTGAGAACTAATAAATCTTTTGATAATCTAATTAAACCTTTATAGTTTTAAAAATTCACTACAGTTTAACTTGTTTTATAAATTGGGGGATTTAAATAGAAAATATTTTAACAGAAATTTTGATTGGAACTCAATTCACCCCCATCTTGAGTATCCACTCCGACCAATAGAAGGATTTTCCCATATGTGAAGAATTTGGAAATAATCACCTTGGTAAATGCTTGAAGGAAATGGGAGTTTGTTATAAGTGTGGAGAGAAAAGACACCAAGTACGTGATTGCAAGGGTGAGAAAAAAAATCAAATGTAAAATGCTTCATCTGCAAGGTGTTGAGACACTACACGAATCAATGTCACAGTCATAAGAGTATACAACAAATGATTTTATTGTATAATAATCAAGTTATGATACTACCTCAAGTGAAGATGAATGACTAGTGTTCTTATGTTGTTATTATAGAATTATTTCAATTGAATGTTGTATCAATAGTATACTAGTTATATGAATTATGGAGATAAATAAGGATTGTACTGCAGTACTATTTTATTGAGGATTTGAGATTATATGGTTCTAAGAAAAGTGACTTAATAGTAAGCTAAACTTTTTGGAAAACACATGGTTGAAGGAAAGATAATCCTTAATATGGTCCGAAAAATGAGGTGGTGATTTTGGAATAAGAGATGGTTGATTTGGATAAATTATATTGGATATTCTAGACTTCCTTGAAACTGATTAATGATTTGTATATTCAATCATTTTTTAAGTTTACAACATTTTTGGATAGAAGGAGTATATCCTGTATTCTATAAGGAATAAGGGAGGATAAATTTAATCAATAAGGTTTTATGGTAATTCAGGATGTTGTAGGGTTTTGAAAGAATACATGATGAAGGTGTTCACATGTTATTATGTGGGAAAAAGGATCTTCATTGTGTTTACCTTCATTATAAATTCTACAGTATGAGTTTGGACAGAAGTATTTTGAATAATTCTAGTTTGAGATTATTTTTGGACTGCCATAAAAAGGATAACTCGGAGCTCGGGCGGCAACCTGTCGCGTCCGGAAAGGCCGCGAGACTTGAACACGCAATCGAAGGGCAACGAGGGTGTATCACCCACCACTAGCACAAGTGATATCCTGGATTGATTAGTGTAATTTCATTTAAAAAGGTCATGTAGATTATTTATAAATTCATTTTTTTGGAACCCTATACGAATAAGATAAATAGAATATTTTTTTCAGTTCTATTATCTTTTAGGGAGAAAGATGAGTTTTTGGTAGAAATTAGTTAAAGGATGGAACTCTAATTGTCAAGTATATATATATAAATATATATATATATTTCTTCTCTTATTATATGAAGAAATTAATTCTTAAACATTAGGTAAGGGATCTTAAAACTAAAAATGTGTTATCCTAATACCTTGCGTTTTGTTGAACCGATGATATTTTAAATCATCATAGATTGATGGATTTGAGGCCCCCAATTCTAAAATTTTTTTTGACTGATGTCCTCAATCACACCCTATAATTATTTATGTTTTTTCACCAATTATGTGTCTCTAATTTCCACCAATGTTGTAACACCCTATGATTTTATGAGAAGTATTCTTTTTAATTTATGTCTTGTGGTGTATGCTACACTAAGATTATCGTGCGCTATACGCAACATCGTATTAGCTTTTAGTATACGCTACACTATTCTTGGATCGTGTTACACAAAATTACAATTTCATTTGATAGAAGTTATGCTACACAACATTGATTGTATATATATATATTCAATGTATAAATGAAATATTGTTGGATTCTATTATACACAACAACAAAGGAATCTTTCACTACACGCATCCCTGACTTGGCTTACTTTACATGCAATCGTGACCTTTCACGATAGCGTGTGTTGTACGCAATACCAAGTTTCATGAAACAACGATATGTTATTAAAATATTATATAAACTAGCCGTTATGAATAGTAATACCCACTTTTTGAAATTTTATTTTTCAAAATGGACTTCATTTTTGGATTTGGAATATTGAAATTAGCCTAGGGTGATTTTTTGGTATTTTTCTGAAAACTTTCATTTTTTGATGAATAGTGAAAACACTGAGTTACTATTTAAAAACCGACTTTTTATTTAAATAATTATTTATTTTATTGAGATCTATTTTAGGTAAAATATTTATACATAATACCTATAGAAGTTCAATGTAATTCATTTGAGTTATTTTATAATAATTTTAGATATATAAAAATTTTGTTGAACTTTTCACCGTCTATTACCCATCTCCTAGGATAATTTGAAAATTTACATAAAATATATTTTTACTGCTTCTGTGAGTGGAATTTCAAAAATCCTAGAGACACGGTTAATATCAAGGAGTAAAATGTGGTTCAATAAGATAAAAATAATTTTTGGTGAATAGTAACTTTTTACTTTTATTTACAACTGTTAAAAGTAAATAGGGTAATTAAGGGTAAAAATGATATTATTATTACCCTAACAAATGTCTTAATTCTATTGGGTAAGTTTAATTCGACCAAAAACAACCTTAGGAATAAAATATTACCCTTTAGGTCCACTTGGATTAGATTAGGATACTTATTATTATTTTATTTAAAGAAGACTGAAAATAGTTAAAATCAATGTTTAATAACTAAAACATTTTTAATAGAGTAATATATAATATAAATTCGACTAAAAATATTCATTAAAAATATAATAATATTTCCTACATAATTGTAATTTATTTATAATTTTTAGACATTAAATAGTTTAATTTATTTATGACACAATGATGATGCGGTAATTACCTTATTAATGAAATATTAACATAATTGATGTTATAAATACCCAAATAAATGTAATTTTATACTTTTTATGAATTCCACTAATTTTATACGTTAATATTACATGTTTTTATTGATTTAATTTACTTTTTTTGAACTAATAATTCTGTTATAATTTTCACAAAAATCAATTACCAAATAGTGTCATAATTGACATAAAATAGTTTTTAAAACAAATATTATATTATTAATTATTAATATACTCCTAAAAATTTAAGGTTCATCCTAATGACTTAGATAAGGTTATATATATTAATAATTAACCACTTGGGGTTCGTTTGGCTTGTTATAGTATGTTTATTAACCATATATTGTAAGTAAACAAGAAGACACGGTAAAGGTTAAATTATTTAACTTAGAGTTAAATCTAAATGATAAGGTTAAAATAGTAACCTAAACATGTCTAAAACCTATTGGTTGAAATTATTTCGACCCATACTCACTTTCTGTTTGAAATAAATCAATTTTTATCTATTATAAACCGAATGTTTCTTTATTATAAAATAATATTTTATGTTTTTCCTAAAGTGCCCCTCTCCTCCCTTATAAAAAGGGCACCCCTTCCCTCTTATCTTAACACCCTTTTGAGCCTTAAAGATCGGAAAAACCCTTCCCATTTACCTTATACTCTTCCCTAGAAACATTATAGAGGTTCTGGTCTCCTCAAAAGACCATCCTTAGTGCCTTAAAAGGAGGTTAAGAAGAGTCGCGTCAAAGAAGAGGTAATATCCTTTACTGATTATTTCCAATTTATTTCTTCTTCTACTTGTTCTTCTTTATTTGTTTCATCATAAATTAATAACATAAGTATCAATAATATACTGATATGTTATTATAAATATTAAACAACTCAATTTCATCTTCTATCCATCCTATGGAAACGAAATCACCGCGCGTGCGTACGTACAGAATATCGTCTCCACGCCGTGGTGTAATATGTTTTCCACCACCACCTTACTTGGATGGGTATAATGGTATAAATAAATAACTATATATTATTATTGTAAATTTATATTGATTATGAAATATTATACATACACTTAAATACAATTCCACGATCACGGGAATGATATCATCGCTCGTGCGTACGTACGGACTACCGTCTCCACGAACGCGATGAGATTCATTTTCCATGATTAACCATTAAAGTATGATTATAAAGTATATATAATAAATAATAATGAATTATATTACATAATAATCATACTGGATTTATGTACATTTAATTTGCATTTACTTAACTCCATTTAATTCAATAAGGAAACGAAAACAGCGTTAATGCGTACGTACGGCCAACCGTCTCAATGAACGGTGTATTTCATTTCATTTATATATCTATTATATATATATATATACTGAATATATATATGATATATAAATCATGATTTACATTCTGGAAGTATGTAAATCAATATATAAGTAATCATAATATGAAGAACAACAAGTCCAAACACGTACGATAAATAAAACGATTTTACCCAAAACACTGCTTTAACATGGAACTTACAAAAGAACAGGTAATATAAAGTCATAAGTGAACCATATATGATATTATAACAATGAATATGATTCTGTAATAATTCAATGAAATTATTTAAATCATTATACAGGAGGTTAGGATACGTACGAAGCATATCGGACCTAAGGTAAGGGATAACTTTTACAATCTCGTTCTTATCCGAGATTGTTTATTCATAAGTATTTACTGGGGTTATGTTTATCATCCATGTCCATATGTTCTCAAAATGTTTTCATAAAATGTTTACTTTTCTTACATGTATGTTTAATGTAATTTTTACCCTTTTTTACTTTTACCACATTGTATGGAAGGAATCTTTATTTTGTTTACCATACAAGGTATTTTTGACTTTTCTGACAAAAGTACGAGAAGAATGTTTTTTTAACTTATACGGCATGAATGGATTTTTACAGTTTCATAATGCCTTATTTTCATGAAGCTTACACGACAATATTTAATTACTATTTTCAACAAAATACCTTTTTTTAATTTTCATGGCATTTTGTGAAAAGAAAATGATTTTGAAAAAGAAAGGATATTTTCTTCAAGAATTCATTTCAAGTATTTTATCAAAACTATTTTCCATATAAGATGACATTATTTAATATGTGTATGTTTCAAGTATAAGGTCTCTATTATTTACATGGATTCACTTTTCTTATGATGAAATGATATCCATTTTTTTATATGGATTATGTGATGATGGGGTGATGTTATGAAACCCATTTTATTCTTTGGGTTATGATGAATGATTTATTCATATTTTTTGGCACAAGTAAGTAAGATTTCATTATGAGATTGGTAGGACCTATATCTCCCTCCAATTCATTGGGTAAATATTTATATTTCATTAGATATACATGGCTGGAATGGTAAGTTAATCTGGTTCAGGGATACAGCACTAGAATGAGGAGTGAACTCGATTCAGAAAGGGACTTTGTCCACTAAGATGGTATAGGCAGCAATGCCTTGGCAACTATGGAAATCATATTAGGTTATTAATGGTTTTACACAATTAAATGTATTATTCCCATGTTATTTTATCATTATTGATGATCCTTTATGATCTATGCCTTACGTGGTGCCAAGATTTATTTCACAACTCAATATTTTGAAGTTTAAACTTTATGTTCATGTTTTGAAGTTCAAATGTATATGGTTTGTTTTATTTTCTCCAGGATTACCCTTACTGAGCATTTGATCTCACCCTTTATATGTTTTATTTTCCCCATGATATAAATAAAGGATTTAGGTAAGAAATAAAAAGGAAGATCTTTATGGGAGATGTTGAAGATCTTTCACCAAGATTAGAAGATTATATTCCGAGTTTCCAAAGACACTAAACTATTACGGTCCTTTGGTGTCTGTTTTTGTTATGTATTAAGTATTCCAAAAAAAGTAATGTAATGTCCATGTATTTCATTCTTTGGGTCTCTACAAATGTTCTCTTAATCGAGATCATAATTTCGTGATGACTTTTTCATTCCCCTTTTCATCTTATTAAGGCTAAATCTTATTAACCCAATTTCTGATGTGGGTTTTCCCACAAATTTATTTTTTATTTTCAACCATTTATTTTTAAAGAACAATTTCAAATTATGAGGACACAATTTATTGAAGTAGTGAAGAATGAAACACCCCAAGATTTCATAGTATGTTGTTTCTTCAATGTAATTCAATAACTTGCACTACACGCAACACTAATTTCAAGCGCACCATGACTTACCAAACTTTTTGTTCAAAAGAGGTTATGAATAGTATTAACTAAATTTTTAACTTTATATAATCATTATAATTTTATAATCCATATTATGAGTTTCTTAGACATAATGTAAGAATAAATTCATTGTTTTCAGATAAAAGAAGTATTTTTTTTAGAAAATGAAATTTTACAGCCTTTTAGTGGAGAACCATTTTTAAATCCAATATTTGAAACTTATATATATTTAATTTTACTAAATTAATTTATTCTTTAGAATGGGGACATAAAAATTTACTTTGTTTAAATTTTCATAATTTTTCCGATAAAGTTCATTTTTTAATGAATAGGGAAAATATTGTATTTTAATTCAAAAGTGATTTTTAATCTAATTTATTTATATGGTTAGATTATCTTTTTAATTGGTTTTAATGTATAATTAGAATATATTTTTACCATTTAATCTAATGTTTTTAATTGTAATTAATTTCACTTTGAAATTGGACATAAACAAGTATCAATCTTTTGATAGATATTGTTGCTTAAAAACTCTATTTGTTTTGACAATGGGATTTAATTATAAATTAATTAATGAAACTTATATGTTTTGAATTTTTTAAAATATACATAATTTTTGAGTTTGAAAAATCAAATATAGATTAGGCTGAATTTTTTCTATTTTTCTGTGAAACGTCAATTTTTGATGAATAGTGAAAAGCATTAAGTTATTGGTTAAAACCGAATTTTTATTTCAATAATTATTTATTTTATTTAAATTTATTTTAGGTCAAAATAGATACATAATACCTATATATATTCAAAATAATTCCATGGATTCATTTTATAATAAGTTTAGATATATAAAAATTTTATTGAACTTTTTACCGTCTTTTACCCACCTCCGAGGAGTATTAGTAAATTTGCATAAAACATAATTTTACCAATTCTATGAGTTGAATTTAAAAAATACGAGAGACACAATTAACCTTAATAAGTAAAATGTGGTTCAATAAGATGAAAATAATTTTTGGTGAATAGTAACTTTTGACTTTTATTTACCGCGGTTAATGGTAAATAGGGTAACTCAAGGTAAAAAGAGTATTTTAATAATTCAAAATTTTTTAACACATGCCCTAACCATATTGGATGAGTAATGGCCGACCATGGACATCCTTGGGTCTATTTTGGGACCCCATAGAGCCACTTATGAATGATAATGACACTTTAGATTAATTAATTTAAAGTAAAAGAAAAATTGACATAAAAAAATTATTTTAGTAATTAATTTTTATATGGTGTTATATAAGTAATATTTTAGACTATAAATATTAATTGGAAAGCTATAAATATTATCCACATTGTTGTATTTTTTTATTATTTTTATACATCTAATAAATTAAATTATTTATGACATAATAATGATGTAGTATTTACCTCATTAATAAATTTATTTAAATAAATTAGATTATAATTATTAAAATAATATCCAAAACATGTCCAATTATTATTGGCTAATTTTATTTCGACCATGAGTCATCTTATCTTTGTCCCTAATGATTTTTAGACCATTAGAAACTGAATATCATTATATAATAAAATAATATTTTCACACTTTCCTAAAGAGCCTCCTCCTCTTTATAAAAGGAGACCACTTATAACCAAATACTCACACCTCTCAAGCCTTTAGGATCGTCCTAACTCTACCAAATTAAGATATATACATCCCTATCCTCATCCTAGAAGCCTTACCTTAGGCATAAGACACTTCAAGAAGTCCTTTTGGTTCAAACCAAAGGAAGTTACCCAAATTATAGGTAACAGTTTCTCTTAACTTCTTTTCATTTATTTTAGTTCTCCAACCCCTAAAATCATTTTATTCCTTTCTTTTATAATGACACTAGTATCCTCAATATACTAGGATGTTTTTATGAGAAATATTCGAATAACACTTACACACGCCTCCATCTAATGGGTGAAGAGCATAATGTTTATGTGGATGGAAAACTAATGCCTCACAAAATAGTGATTGTTCAATTACCTTCTACCATGTCTCATGGTGTCCATTATGATGGAACTATATTTACATATGATATATATTATGTTTAGTTTTTCTTCATGCTTTAGTATTTTTCTTTTATACCATACCTTAATGGTTTCCATTATGGGTAAATGCGATAATTTCATTTGAGGAAGTGCGGACGACCGCCCCCTCAAAGTGATATGACTCGTTAATACCATATGTGGGATGTATAAAGGATGGAGTTAATGATATTATATATTATATTATACTGTAATTATAATATACCTCTGTATGATTGTGTTTTAATTCCATTAAAATAAGAAATATAAGTGAAAATAGCGTTCATGCTTACGTACGACTTACCGTCTCCATGAACAATGCATTTCATTCTTACCCCAAAATGATATGTACTATTATAAATACATATATATACTTGATATATATGATATATATGATATCTAAATAATTAATATAATTCTTTATATAATTAACTTTTGACCATGTGAACAAATTGTAACTATAAGGTGTTCATTTTTGACTCAGGTGCCAAATATCGACAAAATGAACGTTTTTAACTTAAATGATTACATAATGTTTATAACATGGTAATAAGTGATATATAAGGAATAATAAACTTGAAAAAGGCTCTTAAGAAATTATAAATTAACTTTAGTTTATTATTATGGATATTAAAGAACGAACGGGTCAAGTCGGACACGAGGTAAGGGGTTTCTTATCTCACTTTTAGTTCCGTGAGATTTCCATTGTTCACCACTTATTTATTGCATGTGGTGTATTTTGTACTTCCATTTGATATATATTATCATCATTATCTTTATATTCATGATATTTTGTGATTCATTTTGTGGTTATTGACTATTTCTCATATGACTTGATTGATTACAACGAGGTAAGGGTTAATTATACAATCTCTTCATTATCTGAGGTTGTTTATACATAATTATCTATTGGGACCTCTTTATCATCCAAATCTATTTTTCTTAAAAATGTATTTCAAAACATTCTTAAAATTTTATAGACTATTGGTTAAAGTCATTTATACCCTTGTTTGACTTTTTATAAGATTTTTTTTAAGTAATATTTTTGTTGTTTTCCAAACAAGGTCCTTTTTAACCTTTTCGAAAACATTAAGGTAAGAATGTCTTTTTTTAACTTATACGGTGGTTGCGGCTATTTTCCACCATTATAAAATTGTTTAATCTTCCCTTAAAAGCTTATAAGAATATTTTCAAAATAAATTTTTTCTTTATAATTATGTGACTCTTAAATGATTTCAAAATAGAAAGAGATATTTCTGTAAAAAAAGGTTTTGATTTCA
This sequence comes from Viscum album, assembly GCA_963277665.1. NCBI lineage: Eukaryota > Viridiplantae > Streptophyta > Magnoliopsida > Santalales > Viscaceae > Viscum > Viscum album. The sequence continues at coordinate 23,353,423 of OY728133.1, read as the reverse complement.
TCTATGTCAACATCCTTTGATGGATTTTAAGTTTATTTGAAGTTGATTTATTATGATACAAAACTTCCATATCGTATTGAAGGTTTTTTGATATGTTTTACTATAGATGTGATATTTGTATACCATTCATGATTTATGGTTAAAGTATTGAAATTTTGTATGCTAGTTTTAATATGAATGTTTATGTTATATTTCAAACTTTTCTTATAATGAATGTATTGGAATAGTATGTTCCAGGTTGGGGACTAGTAAAAGTAAGCCCTCCGGGTTGGGGCCCAGTTACAGCATACCCTCTGGGTTGGAGTCTGGTTACAGAGGTTCTCTGGGATGGATTCCAGTTACTATGGCTCTCTAGGTTGGAGTCCGGTTACAGAGGCTCTATGGGATGGAGTCTGGTTACAGAGGCTCTCCGGGTTTGAGTCTGATTACAGAGGCTCTCCGGGATGGAGTCCGGTTATAGAGGCTCTCTGGGTTTGGGTTCGGTTATAATTAGCCCATAGGTCCTGGCATGAGTCCTTGACAGAGAAATTAATGTCTAGTATTATACATTCCCTCATTATGAAAATAATATTGACAGTTCGTGTGGTCATTCGACTAGTATAATACTCATGATTATGTTTTATTACGGCATTATTTAATCAGCTGATATTCCTACCATAAAAGTATTCATGTTTATTATTGGTAAATTCGTGTGGTTTCAATTATTCACCATGATTAATATTTATGTTATCTTCCGTTGTATTTCTTACCCTTACTGAGCATTTAAGCTCACCCCTTTCTAGGTTTTCTTTTTCCCAGGATTCCAAGAAGTGTATTGTGATTGATATGTCGGGTTAAGCTAAGGGAATATTGGCATTCATAAAGGATTATTTATGTTGTGTTGTATTTTATAAATTGTATTGTAACATTCATGTATGTAATATATTTTCCAAGACTACTAAATTGATTGTTCCTTTGGAACTTGATTCCTTGTAATCATGCCAATGTATTAAAATAATGCACTGACTCTGGGTAACTGGGGTCGGAGCATTACAATTCCGAAGATGAAAGTGACTCCGAAAAATGAATAATGAAGAATTTTTTGAATACTATAACTTTCTTGAGGAAACATGCAATTAACTACAAGATAAATATAAATCATTAAATAAACAACATGCTCTTACTGTAACTGTTAAATATGAACTCACAACTGAAAAGTAGAAAAATTTCTCAACTGATCAAAGAAAACAATGAATTAAAAATTTATAATGAGCAATTAAAGAGTGACTTAGAAAAGTTTACTAATGGGAAAATACTCTTACCCAAATGCTATGAAAACAAATTGCCCCTAAATACAACACTGGCATTGGTTATCAACATGGTAAAAGAAACCTTGGTTGAATAAATTTTATTTCAAAATCTAGGACATATTGTTTTACTCCCAGTTCTAGAATCAAATCAACTAATTCAATCCATGATACATATTATACTACTTCAAGTTTTTGTCGACCAAATAATGTTTATTTTTCAATTACTTTAAATAATTCTAATAGGAAACCTATGAGTCAAATATGGGTTCCTAAAGCATGTATTACTAATATTACTTGACCCAAACAAGTATGGGTACCAAAATCTGTTTTTTATTAATCTTTTTGAAGGAAAGATTCATAAAGATCTCCTAAAAAAGTATATGGTACTTGGACAGTGGATGTTCAAGGCACATGACAAGAGACTACTCATGCTTCAAGAACCTAATAAAAGTAGATAGAGGACATGTCACATTTTGTGAAAATGCCAAGGGAAAGATTATTGGCCTTGGCCAAATCGGTAACTCTAACTCAGTTTTAATTTCTAAAGTACTATTTTTTTATGTTTTAAAATATAATATGCTTAGTATCTCACAATTATGTGATGATGGATTTCATGTTATATTTGAAAATGATGCTTGTAATGTATTTAATTATAAATATTAATTAGTATTTTCTATATTAAGAAATGAAAATGTGTATTCTGTTAATTTAGATTCATTAGATTCTCAAAATGATTCATGATTAAGTGTATTTCATATAGAATCATGGCTCTGGAATATGATACTAGGACACCTTAATGTTCACTCCCTTAGAAAACTAACTAGAAAACTCCTAGTTAAAGACTTACCCAAACTTGAGTTTCCAAATGACAAAGTGTGTAATCCCTGTTAAATGGTAAAACAACACAAAGTTTCCTTCAACCGAAATAAAGAAGTTTCAACTTATCAACCTCTCAAACTAGTTCACATGGATTTTTCTAGACCATCTATAGTTTCTAGTTTAAATGGGAAGCACTATTTTAATGTTCTTGTAGATTACTTTTCTAGATATACTTGGACCTTTTTTATGGATCACAAAAGTGAAGTCTGCTCTTATTTTACCAAATATTCCAAGTCTGTAGAAAATCATAGTGGAAATAGAATTAAATAATTAAGAATTGATCATGGCCACGAGTTTGAAAATCAAGAGTTTGAATCCTTTTCCTCAAAAAATGGTTATAGTCAAAATTTCTCTGCCCCTAGAACACCTCAGCAGAATGGATTTGTAGAGAGAAGAAAAAAAAACCATGCAAGAGATTGCTAGAACAAGGCTAAGTGAATATGACCTACCTATTTATTTTTGGGCTGAAGCTATCAATATAGTGTGATACATAATCAATAGAGTGTTGATCAGACCTATTCATAGGAGGACTCCTTACAAAATATGGAACAATAGAAAACCCAAGGTGAACTACTTCAAAGTTTTTGGTTGTAATGTCTAAATTCTTAATACCAAAGACAATATTGAGAAATTCGCATCTAAAAGCGATGAAGGTATATTTTTAGGATATTTTTTGTCTAGTAAAGCCTATAGAGTGTTCAATAAAAGAACTTAATGTTTGGAAGAATCTTTTCATGTCAAATTTGATGAAACAGATCCACATGAGCCTAAAACCATCCTAGAGAGTCTGTAGGATGATATATCAAATCTAAACATCAATTAAAAATCATCAAATTCTTTTGTGAAAGAATCTATGAAAACTTTAAACTCTAGAAATTCCCTAGAATCAAGCCAAAATGAACCTAAATCTGTTGATGAACCTGAAATCACTAGTCCCTCTTTTCCTAGAACTGTTAGAACCCTTAAGAACCACGCCTTAGATGTTGTTGTAGGAGACTTAGACAAAGGAACTCAAACTGGAGATTCCCTTAGAAATAAGGTTGAACATCAAGTGTTCTTATCACAACTTGAACCTAAAAACATTAATGATTCTATTAATGATGAATTTTGGGTGAAGTCTATGCAAGAAGAACTTAATCAGTTTTAAAGGAACAAAGTTTGGAAAATTGTTGAAAGACACAAGGACAGATTCGCCATAGGAACTAAATGGGTGTTTAGAAATTAGGAAGATAAAGATGATAACATAGTTAAAAACAAGGATAGATTAGTTGCATAAGGCTATATTCAAGAAGAAGTAATTGAATATGAGGAGACCTTTGCACCAGTAGCCAGACTTGAATCCATCAGAATCTTGCTTGCCTATGTTGCACATCTGAATTTCAAACTATATCAAATGGTTGTTAAGAGTGAATTCTTAAATGGGTATATAGCTGAGAATGTTTTTGTTGAACAACCCCCTAGATTTACAAACCCCCATTTTCCAAATCATATTTTTAAACTATCAAAAGCTTTATATGGTTTAATGAAAGCTTCAAGAGATTGGTATGATAGATTGAGTACTTTTCTTATTTCCAAAGGTTTTTCAAAAGGAATAGATGATCCTAACATTTTTATAGAACAAATTTCTAATGATCTTTTAGTTGTTAAAATCTATGTAGATGACATTATTTTTTGATATTTGAAGAATTCTTTATGTGTTGATTTTTCTAAAATGATGCAAAATGAATTTGGAATGAGTTTAATTGGTGAACTAAAATTCTTTCTTGGATTTAAAATATTTAAAAATAATGATGGAATTTTTTTATCTTAAAGTAAATATACTAGAGATATTATAAAACATTTTGGATTGGATAACACTAAAAGTAGTGACACTCCCATGAGTACCACTTGTAAGTTAGATCTTGATGAAGATAGAAAATCTGTTTATCAACCCACTTATAGAAGAATGATTGGTAGTTTACTCAACTTAACTGCTAGTCATTCAGAAATTATGTTTACTATGTCTATGTGTGCTCGTTTTCAAGAAAATACTAAGGAATATCATTTAAATTTTGTAAAGATACTTTTCAAATACCTCTAGAATACACCCAATCTAGGACTGTTTTATCTTAAAGGACATTCATTTGAATTAGTTAGTTATTCTGATGCTGACTTTGCTGGCTGTCAGTTAGATAGAAAAAGCACCTCTGAAACATGTCACCATTTGGGCAAGTCACTAGTATCATGGTGTACTAAGAATCAAAATTATGTTGCATTATCTATTGCATAAGCTGAATACATAGCTGGTGGTAGTTATTGTGCACAAATTTTGTGGATGAAACACACATTACTTGATTATGGATACCAATTCAGAAATGTACCGATAAATTGTGACAACACAAGTGCTATTAACATCTCAAAAAATCATGTATCACATTCTAAGACAAAGCACATTGATGTAAGGCATCACTTTTTGAGAGTTCATTATCAAAAAGGTGAAATCACTTTGGAATTCATTGGTATTGAATATCATCTTGCTGATATATTCCCCAAACCATTTACTTCTAAAAGAATAAACTACATCATACATGAACTAGTCATGATAAACCTCAAATAGATATCTTACCGTTTCTAGTCTTACTGTTCGATATCTTACTATTTTATTCTTTAATGTTTCATGTTTATGGTCTCATAGTTGGTATTTTGTGATTATTGTCTCACAGTTACTGTCTCACCGTAACGCACACTAAGATGTTCGTTCATGGTCTCATCGTGAAGCTCGTTCACTGTCTCACAGTGAATTTTGATCACTGCCTCATCGTAACGTGTATTTACTATCTCACCATAATGACCAGACATGGTCTCACCATAAAAATTATTTATAATTTTTTTTGTAAAAACCCAAATCGTGGTAATTATCCTTTTCCACTTTTTTTCCCGAACTTTTATTATTGCGGTGTTTGGTATTCCTAAATGATAAAATAAAGAAACTATCACTCGATTCTTAAATCGGTGTTTCTTATACTTACTTGTTTCAAAACCTTCTTTATACCTGAAACCCTTCTCTCTATCAAACCTTTAGTGAATTCCAAGAATGAAACGTCCTTCATTGTCAACACCTGAGAAGCGCAGCTTGATGAAGAAGAAGATTACACCTAATCTAACACATGAAGGACATTTAAATCCAAATATGGTAAACCATGTTGTTGTACCTAAGAAAGAGATTTCCCCCAAATGGATTCTGACTAGTAAGTCTCTAGTATTGAAAGTGTTAGAACGACAAGGATGGTTAGAGTGGTTCTTGAAGGCAGATAGACCCATCTACCCTAAGTTAGTGGATCAATTTTACCAGTACGTATATTTCTCTTTTGATTATTTTAATAGTTACGTTGTAAGAAGATGGGTCAATGGCCGGAGATGCTCATTCTCTTCAAGGTTATAGGCTGCATCCCTTAGGATACCTCACGAAGGAATCTATGAGGATTATCCGAGAGGACCTCCACCTTCAACTAAATTATTTGCTTTAGAATATGCTTTGAAAGCCTTAACTCGAAAGGGAACCCCGAGGAGAGCCATTGCTGCTGAACTAGATGGAGAATCAAGGATTCTGTTCAAGTTTATTCAGAATTTCATTAGTCCTAGAAAAGGTGACTTTGGTGTTTTGAAATATCAAGATGTGTTTCTGATCCACCTTATGAAAAATGGGCATAAGATCAACCTGTGCAAGTATATTATACACTATATGTGGGAGCTGATCAAAGTCACATCCAAGTCAACTTCCCTATTTTACTCTCAGTTAATCTCATCCATGCTTCATGCCAAAGGTATGGTTGTACCTAATGAGGAATTTATAAAGGACTTTGAGTACTTCCTTTCAAAAGTAAACATCAAGAGGATGAAAATAAAGTGGAATCCTTGGAAAAAGGAATGGGTGGAAGACAATGATAGAATTTATGAGAAATTCAATCCTGTGGATTATCCCTCAAGACCAAGAGATATTTCTGATCGTATTTTGGAACCAGATGAGATTGTTGAGTATCCTGAAGAAGAGAAAGAAGAGGCTAAAGTTCCACCTAGGGAAGCTATTTTTGTTGAGGAAGACAGGACTGTTGTTCCTCATGAAGTTCTTGAAGAAGAAGTCCCTGCTCCTAAAGATATTGTTAATCTGGAAACTCAACCCACAGCTGAAACAAAATCTTTTTCCAAAGAATCTAAAAATCATGCCATGGAAGAACCTATAGTGGAAGAGATACCTGTTATGAAAGAATCCAATCTTGAGGAACTCCCTGTGGAACAATCTATTCTTGAAATCATCCCTCCAGCTGAAGAACGGATGGAGCTAGTTTTTCAGCTGGATAGATAAGAAATGAGGGAGGAACATAGAGATGAGTCTGTAGAATTAGACCAAGATCCTAAGCTTCTCATTCTTGAGAAGGAGTCACATGTTGAGGGGGAGAAAACCTAAAATCTTGAGTCTATTGAAGCTTCACATCAGACTGATTCAAGTCCTATAGACACTTAGTATAAGTTCCCCAGTTTCTATGATGTGGATGACTCTAAGTAGGTTTCAGCAATCGGACTTGACCTTTCCTCAATATTCCAGTTTAAATCAATCTCCAATATTGTACCTGAGAAGGAACCAGAGCCTGTACTAGTCCCTACTCCTAAACCTTTATATGAAAAACCATATTTTTGAGTAAGGATGATCTGAAGGAATTTGGTGCTACCATCTTGTCTGGAGTTAAAAAACTCATGAATACCCAACCTCTTCCTGTGACCAATTTAAGTGAGAGAGATGCCTCACTATTATTAGAGAATGTTATTTGGAAAATACAACCCAAAATGCTTTATAAGATTCAAGATGTAAGAGTTTAAAATAAGATACTCAGTAATTAAGTGAAGACCCTAAGAAGTATTGTTGAATACATGAAGAGAGAGCTAAATTCGAGATCAGAGCCTATTGTTCCTCCTGTAGAACCTGTTTTTCCTCAAATTCCCCAGGTTATTGTGTCTCAGATTCCACTTTATCTTACTTATTTATATGAAAAGTTCACTGAAAGTAACAAACAAATTGTGAAGGAAATGATAGATCTTGTTTTCAATATTAATAAGCTCACTGATGAGTACACTGGGTGTCTTTAAAAGGTGATAAATCAACTCAAATATCTTACCACAACTATCAATGCTTCTAAAGCATCTGTTCAATCCTCTAAACCCTCCTTAGACAGTGATCTACTTAGAACTGTAGTCAAAGAAGAGCTTCAGAATGTACTCAGTGGTTCCAACACAGCTTCTCTCTTTGAAGTTATCAAGAATAGTGACCAAGTTTTGGACCTAGTCCAAATCCACTCCAAAATTGCTAATGATTCTCAGTAAGAGATTTCTAATAAAGTGGATTTCTACTTCAACAAAATATTATCCAAGACTGATATGACAAATCATTTCATGTATCTTGTAGAAAATCTATGGATTCCTCTTGTGACTCAATATTTCAAGACCAAAGTCCAAAATTTCATAGATTTTACTCGATTTTTGGACAAGTTTATGGATAACAAGGATGATTTTGAGAAATCCATGTAGTATGGTAGGGAGATCATTACTGATTTCATCAAACTCCTGAGGCCCTATCTTCATGTTCAGAGTACATCCATTGTTGCTCCAGTGGCTGCACAAATAAGACCTGGGCTACCTACCTTCACCTCTGCCCTATCCTCCACCACTATGTCTATCGGCCAAGAACTGAGTCAGATTAGGCATGTGATTATTGATCAACAACTACCTAAATCTTCTACTTCTCCTACTTTGTCTCCATCAGTCTTTGAAGGCCTTCATTTACCCTCGTTATCAACCGCCTCACTCCCTTCTTCTACCTTGATCTCTACTCTTATGGCTTCCTCTTGGGCTGCTGCTAAAGGAAAAGAGAAGGCCAGCCCCTGAAGAATAATAGTGATTACTCCTTTTTAATAGGAATTCTATTGCTTTTGTTTTTCTCTTTTACATTTGTACTAAACCTTATTTTCTATAAATGTAATGTGAACATTTTAATTCTCTTATTATTTCTTTTTTATAATATCAAAAGGGAGAGCAATTTCTATATGTTAGCCATTTATCTCTCTAGTTGAATCCAATATACACTTTAACTTTACATGAATTGTGATCATAAAAAATGGGGAGATTGTTGGAATCCTCATGTATTAATCATGTTTTAATGATCACAAATCCTATTCAACCTACTTAACTCCTATAAATTATATCAAATCATGTGTATTATTGTTTAAGTAGTCTCATTCCTTAAGAAGAGCCATTAAATATTTTAATTTCTTTTCATTCAGTTTAATTACTTTATTCTATATTTTGACTCACTTTAGAATGATTTCTCTGACAAATGATTATGTCTAATCCATTTTATGAAAATCATTTCTTAAATCTGAATAAAGTTTTCCTAAAAAGTCTAATACACTGTGAGTCTACCACTGGTTATGTCTTTCTGGAACCGTGAAGTAGACACCATGAAGAATCAATCACCATGAATCAGACATCGTGAAGCAGACACCGTGAATAATCAGACACTGTGAAGCAAACACCATGAACATTGAGACATCATGACCATGAAATGTCATGACCGGAAGATTCTGTAAACATTTAGACACCATGACCATGAGACATCATGACCGTAATAAACCATAAACATTGAGACATTATGACCTTGAGACACCGTGACCATAAGACATCATTACCACAAGGCACCGTAAACATTGATACATTGTGACCATGAGACATCGTGACCACAAGACACCATGATCAATCTAGAAACTGTGTGAAGGAGACATTGTTTCCATGAATTACTGTGAAACCGTTTCTTAAACTATTTTGTGGTCTTTCAATTTAATCTCCAATGGTCATATTTGATTTTTTTAATGCACTAACATAATTAATGCATCTTTGTAGAAATATCATCGGACAGTACGAGGTATGAGGTGCGGTATCCATGAAACCTGTCGGATCCAACACATGCATTCCAAGATAAAATAGAAGTGTGGACAAGAATCAAAGTGAGATACAAAACTAAAAACAAGGTTGTGAGCACTAGAACGAAGAACACTGAGAGAATTTAAAAAGGATGAATTGTCACTTGCATGAAACCCGATTATACTGAAGAACATATGAAATACACTGGAATCCAGAGAACATATTCGCATTGTCGAACCACACAAAGAACACAAGTTGAACCGCGACACTCTGTTTTACTAAAGAGGACTCGAGATCTGCATCTGTTTCATCTCAAGAAGTCCAGAGCAATAAAGACTAACACTCAGATCACTTCTAAACCCATCTCCATATTTCTTCCCTATTGTGTATCTGTTTATTAACTTTCGAGCAGAGTGTGTACCTGTAGAAAAACACACTCTGTCACCTGCATAAAACTAAAGGATACAATATATCCTTACTCAAACATATATTTACACTTGTGTATACCCACGAAAAATGTAAAAGAGGTCCCTATGTGGCCTCGTTATTTTGTACCCATGAAAACTGTGGAAGAGTTCCCTGTGTGGCCTGGTTATTTTGTACCCACAAAAACTATGGAAGAGGTCCCTGTGTGGCCTGGTTATTTTTTACACATGAAAACTGTCGAAGAGGTCCTTGTGTGACCTGGACAGTCTGTGTACTGTTGTTAACCCCAATCCAGAGTGTGGATAAAATTTTATTTATATAAACTGCTTAGTGGCAGGTGATCACCAAGTGGAGTGGATTAGGTCTCGAATTAAGGCTGATCCACTTGTTTCATATCTGTTGTGCTACTTAATTTATTTTTCTCTATTTTATTGCATTACCATATAATTCAGAAGTCTCTAATTTCACTTTGATAGTTTATCTTGGAATAAAGTTATAACTGGCTTGTCCTAGTAGAATAACTTGAAAAGTAATATTAATAACACAAATTAAGATTACTGAGAATTAATACATCTTCTAAGAAGTTACTCAAATATTCAAACTCTTATAACAGTATAACATTGATTAACTAGGCTGTATAAAATCTTTAGGGAAATATTTTTAGAAATACTTGTTACAAAAATTTTTATAGTTACTCAATTCACCCCTCCCCTCTTGAGAAATATACTCTGACCAAAAAGAACTTTATTGGCCCTCTAAATTTTTCTCCATGAGAAAAATGTAATATTAAATGTTCCATGGAATCAAAGAAGCTCATTGGAATTTTTTTCCAACTTATATAAAATTAAAACAACATCTTTGTGTAGTATAATTAGTTCGTCATAGTCTTTTTTTCACCACAAAAATATCTTGGAAAAAATATGATATTTCTTTTAGTGTATCCCAAATCATAGAATTCAACAAACCTCTAAATCCAATCGGTATAAGTCTTTCCATCATAACATGACAATAATGACTTTTTAATCCAATAATATAACCATTTCTGAAACGTCTATACAGATTGGAAACAAACCCATCTGTAAGTCTAAAATCTTAAATTTACTAAAAAAATAATAAATGATTTTTATAGGAAACTGTATAAACTTATTTTGGTTTCATTAACTTATGTGATCTTACATTTTCTAACCATTTAAGTTATGGTCACCTGTAAATTTAGGAAAGATCTAATCATGCCTTTACATTATTTTTAGTCTTACCAGGTGTGTCCAAAACTGTATAAAATATATTATCAAAACATTTCTTCTCAATATGCATGCCATTAAACATGTGATGGACTAACAAATCAGACCAGTATGCAAGATCCCAAAAAATGATCCATTTAATCTAATTATGTTCTTTCCCAAAACCTTTTTTGTATAGTTAGTCCAAAGGTAATGGGAGGTGATGAAGAGATAATATATTTTAACTCAGTACCTAAGATCATTTTTGGAGGTCCATCACTTTCAATTGTACCTTTTCCAAAATGATATATGTTCCTATGAAAAGTATGATCGGTAGGAAGAAATCTTAGATGATAAATGAAAAAAAAATCTTCCATTGATGAGCATAACTTATTTTAGGTCTCTCATATAGTACATACATGATTTTGGACCATGTGTACTTCATACAGATAATGTGTTATATACTGGTAAGTCACTAATTGTCCGCATTAATGCAGCTTTCATTAGGAAATTTTGTTTCACAATAACATCATAGTTGCTGACATCGTTAATCCACAATAAAATTAACTCATCAATAAATGGATTCAAATTAACATCAATATTATTTTTTGGATGTCCTAGAATTAATAAGTTCAAAAATATATATGGGTTATTCATCAATTTAGAGACCCCAAAACCCAGGGTGCCTCATGAGACATGATATACTTATCATTACATCATTACAAAATAAATATCATGTCCCATGACTATAGAAGATCGTGAGGCTCAGGATTCTAGGAAACCAGCTTCTCTGATTAACTTTATCAGTACATACCATGCCTGAAAAAATTTAAACAAAATGTAGGGTGAGAAAAAATGCCCAGTAAGGGGTATTAAAAAAAGACATTTTAAGAAAATCCTTTCTCAAAGAAATCTTTTTGAAGAGAATAAGATTATCCTTTATTAAAACATAAAATCCATCTTTCTTTGAAAACGACTTGCATAAAGAAGCACGTACATGAAATAAACACCAAAGTAAACTTGATCAGAGAGCGCAACATAAACAATGCATAATATTCAACAAGGTTACTTAAATTCTAAAATAAAAAGTGTGACTAAGCCGGGAAAACGTACATGTCATGGTTCATGAGAATATACAGTTCATCTATCAGTTTACCACATGAAAAACAGTTCTTGACATAAGATTTACATTTTCATAGTCATGGGAGCTTTCAACTAGGGGTTGTCCTGTTAGTTGAACTAACCCCTGGTTGACCTTTATCATTTCATGCAGAGGGGATGCATAATACTGGACTTTGTCAAGACCTCGCGTCATGACCTTAAAACATAACTTTAGTACGGGTCAAGGCCAAATGCCAATCCCGTTTCCCATGGTAGCATGAGACAAGGCTATTCGCCAAGACCGTTGCACATGATAGCACGAGCCAAGGATATTCGCCAAGACCGTTGCACATAACGTCTCATGAGACTCTTGCTTTACCCAATGCATTGGAGCGCTGTATAATTCCGGGCGCACCCATCCATAAACATTTAAGTCCTATACATCCCTCACATGTCTTGACATGGTCATTCATTTATAGGGTTTCATACATTCTTAATCAAAACTCCTTTTTACATACATATTCATGACTTGAGAGGGATCATATCGTAGATGTAAAAATAACTAGGCATTTGGCTTCAGATTAAACAGTGATGTAAATAAACTAAATCAACTTACTCTTGCACATGCAAAAATAACTGGAACACTGAACATAATGGATTGTCATGTAAAATTTCATCATGTTCATTAAATAAAACCATACATTCATAGTTCATCTCTTTAAACATGCAAAACACATTCTTTACAAGTATAAATTTCATTGAGGGTACATAAATTTTCAGGTTAAGCCGATCCACCAGTGCAATACACATGTTGGCTTAGCATCCATTAAAATTATTAGAAACTTCTGTGTCTATAATTATATATATATATAACCAAGTCCTGATAATAATTAATTGAAAAAAAAAAGGTTTTGGAAACTGAAATTTTGAAAACACATTCACTTGGAAACATATAAATTCTTAAGGGGGGTTCATGCCACACATTTCTACAAAAAGTGCATGAATTGTCAAAACGCTGATAAATGAATATTTTCAATTGGAAAAGTCATTTTGACATTAAACCAATCCTTAAACTTCATCATTTATATAACCATGTATATAAATAGTATTGGTATCGTTCTTTGGAGTAATAATTTTGAAGGGTATATATAATTTTAATAACTCAACAAGTTATACCAAAATAATAAAAAAAATAAAGAAAAAGAAAAAAAAGAAAAGAAAAGAAAATAGACAATGATCATACTCATCCATTATGTATTCTGAAATTATTTGTACATAATTAAATAAGCGTATGCTTTTATAGATATTTACATACTTATGTACCCATATACATACCTAAGTATATATATATGGTCTACTTGAAACTAAAACAATGTAAAACGATAAAATCCCTTTACTTATATAAAAAGGACTGGTTAATAATTTCATAATATTCCTTATAAGAAAAATAAAATTATAGAAAAATATGATTTATGGGATTATACATATTTATAAGATCGACCGAACCAAACTCAAGGTAAAACCGTCAATTACTAGTTCTACTTGTTTTGAAGGATTGGTTAAGAGATACTCGAGAACCAGAAACAAGAAAAAAAAGTTACCTGGTATGCATGCAAGTTCCATTTTTGTGTAAGATTATATATATACATATAACTATGTGTATACATGAACCCTCATCGAACCAAGAATAACGTCAAGGCAAAATAAAAAGCCCTCTTACTCAGGTTCGATTTTAGAACTGGGAAAGCCGGTATGAATTGTTTCATATGGTCCTTCATACATATTTTTATATAAGAAGTGGATATACGTATATATATATAATCATCGAAGTGTAGGGAAACGAAACAACGGATTCCCCTTCATTGTAAAGACCCCGATTTTGGGACTCCCAAACTGAAACGGACTAGAACATTCCTCAAAGGCATGCATATGGTTATCAACAAGGTGTATGTACATATAAGTTTACATATATAAACATATATATAAATATGTATATACTGAAGCAAAGAAAGAAAAGAGGCAAGCCTTGTCCCTTACCTTCGTTCGATTCACAAAACAGGAGAGGTGAAAACAGGTATAAAGAAGTTCTTTACAGCCTTACATACATATATATGTATTTATATAAACATATACATATATAGACCGTAAATAAAAAGGTTGTGTCGAACTGAAGAAGATCAGAATAAACAACAGATTTCCCTTACCGGTTCAAAGAGGAGGAGAGCAAGAGGTGGCGACGAGGTCTCGGAGTTTTCCGAAGGAGGTGCCTGGAAACAAAGCCCGAAGAAACAGCCCTTGCTTCGGTGCAACTTCCGGTTTAAAAAAAACGGGGAGAGGCGTCGATGGAACCGAGGCTGGGTCTTAAGAGGCGGTGTCGAACTGTTGACAATAGGTAACCGCTGTCGGCTTTGGCGGAGGAAACAAGGGCATACCCCACTGGTTCAGCGGCGCCACGAGGAGGAAAAAAAACAGCGGCGCGAGGAGGAAGATGGCTGGAAAATGACGGACGGCTGGGATTAAAAGAGGGAGAGATCGGACGGCCCGCTGTTGACGCGGGGTTTTTAAAAAGAAAAATACGCGGTTTCTTTTTTCTTTTTAACGTATTGCATATTATATTTAATTATTTTATTTCAACTTTTTTATCTAAAAAAAGTCATTTTATTTTTTTATTAAACCTATTATTAAAAATCATTATTATGACCTTATTAATAAACTAATATTATCCTAAGTCAAGGGTCATTAAAACACCTATATATTAAACTATTAAACCCCTATTTAAAACATAAATTATATTTTCATTTTTTTCTCCATTTCCTTCATAAAAACATATAATTTAATTTAACTTATCATTTATTTATTGCTACTTATCTAAATTTAAATTTATATGTTAATATCTAAATGTTATTAAAACAAAAATATTATTTAACCCAAATTTTCAAAGTACTAAATTTTCATTTTATATTGAAGAAAACGTAATTTTATAAAGTATGGTAACTTAATATAATTATGTAAACATGAAAATATATATATGTAGATATATATATTTTAGTTTCCTTTGTTCGTTAATTACCTTAATATTCTTAATTACAGATTATTATTAAACGTAACTATATTTAATCAAAGTGCGTTGATATAATTACGAAACATATGAGTAGAAGAAACCATAAATTGACGTAGTTTCCAAAATAGTTAACAAAGGTCAAATTAAAGAAATAATATATCTAATTTGATGAAATATATATATAACTCGTAAAAATTCATTAGGTTTAATAAAATTAGAAAGTAAAAGTTCAATTATTCAAATTAATATGCATAATGGAAGAAAAACAAAAATATTAATTTTTTTCATTTTGAAACATTAAATAAAAGTCTCATTTTGGGAAACAAAAGATAAATTAATTAAATTAACATTGATGTCATTTTTGAAGCAAACTTCATAACTAATCTTCTGAATCATCCAGGGGTAAGCCATCCTATTTCCAAAACCTAGAGGACAGGGGGAACCAACGGTCAAAAACAAAACATTGGATACTTTGGGAAAACAACGGTCGAAAATATAGCCGTTTGAGGTCCAACGGTCCGATTGGGGAGCTTATAAAAAGGGTCAGGTCTCGGGGTGTCCCTTACCCCAGGTGACTGAAGGAGAAACAAAGATGGTTCGTGTGATCCCCTTGGTGATGAGAACGGTTGCAATGGCTTCGGCCATCCTTATGTTTATTATGATGGATGCTCGAAACCCCTACCGCATTCTCGGTCTCTTAGTAGTTTTAAGCAGTCTACCCATTATTGTAATCAGGTTCTTAGTTGGGATATTTGGTTATTGAGCTTTTCTTATAACCCGAAAATTGTAAGACCCTTCAGTGTTGAGTTCATAAATAAAAGTTACGTGTTTTTATATTTTACATTCTGATTGTTTTAAAGAGAGAACTTCAATAGCACAAAACGCCAAATTTTCATTTATGA
Source organism: Viscum album (assembly GCA_963277665.1). NCBI lineage: Eukaryota > Viridiplantae > Streptophyta > Magnoliopsida > Santalales > Viscaceae > Viscum > Viscum album. The sequence continues at coordinate 23,337,597 of OY728133.1, read as the reverse complement.
GGTTTGAAAACTTCGGGGTGTTACATTATCTCCCCCTTCAAAGAATTGTGTCCCCACAATTCTATCATAAAAAAGAGAAACTGAAACCCTAAACGTAAAACTCTACCGAAACAGTTGATCTGGCTCGGTAAACGGGACACCAAAGTTGGCACACAACTCCTCCGTTTCCCTAGTCCAGATGCACCTCGAACAGTTCTCCTTGAACTCCTGTTCGTGTGTACTGCACACGGGCTTTCAGAGGGAGGCTCGTGCGATGCAAAGCTCGGAAACGTCCGAGTATATAAACTCCTTGATGACTCTTCTGGACACATCATACTCGAGGTAGTAGAGAGGGATGATGTGGTTGAGGAGACTGAGGTTCAGGACTTGGAACATATATGCTGCACTGAGCTGGCCATCCTGGGCGGCCACGAGGAAACACGCTCTGGCAGAAAAGTTTTGTGCCAGAGTGAAACATTGGAACAGGCCCTCAAAGTACATTCCCCTTCGCCTATAGAAGGGGAGTTGAGCAGCAGCGATGAGGTGAAAGACGCGATCATTCTCTTGACATAGCCGAAGAATCTCTGGACCGTTTGCTAAATTGAGCAAATGCTGGCAGGACCCTCGCAGGTGTAGAAAGGACGGGTAATCCGCCATGCATGCCTTGATCAGGATGACTTCTACTAGCTCATCGGGTAGGGATGAGAAGTTTGTTTGTCCAGCCATCTGAAAACAAACATCGAAGGGAAACTCTTAACAACATAGATATGGTGAAGACATGAAAGGAAACAAGAAACTTCCATTTATGAAAAAGTTTACACGGAAAAGTCTGAGTTCACAAGACGTACGCCACAAAGAGTGGCAAAACTTCCTAACTCTTCAAACCACACACAGGATGAACATACAGGACTAAACTCATGGAAACATTTATAACGCCTCCTGAGTTTAGCGTGAGGGGTGTGGAGTTGGGAAACATCGGTGTACACTTCTTCCCTAAGAGACACACGGGTGGACTCATTTTCCAACGCTCCAAATTCCATTAACTGGCCCCAGAAGCCGTAGTGCAAAATTTGACACAGGTAAGCCGCTCGGAGGTCTCCAGCAGTAGCAGCTTCTTGAAAAGGGTTATCAAGCATAGTTCCAAATTCCTCTCTAGTTGTAAACACTCGGAAGAGTCCTTCGTGATACCTTCCCCGACGTGCATAAGAGGGAAACTGGGTCATCATCATTAGGAGATAATCCATCCCCATTCCCCAGTGGAGACTAAGCACCCTAGATGAGTTTGACACATCGTACAAGTTCTTACACGTCATGCGAATTTGGGCATAGTTTAGAAAGTTCTCGCGACTGGCTAGAGATATAATGTTCTCTAGAGCCTCAGTGGGAAGTGACAAAAGGTCGGTAGGTACATCATCCATCTGAAAGTTATAACATTTTTACTTAGTTAGTTATAGCAATATATCTATATCACCTGGTTTTCCAGAGTTTCCTGAACCTATCCTCTGATACCAACTGTAGAGACCCCAAAACCCAGGGTGCCTCATGAGACATGATATACTTATCATTACATCATTACAAAATAAATATCATGTCCCATGACTATAGAAGATCGCGAGGCTCAGGATTCTGGGAAACCAGCTGCTCTGATTAACTTCATCAGTACATACCATGCCTGAAAATTTTTAAACAAAACGTAGGGTGAGCAAAAATGCCCAGTAAGGGTTTAAAAAAAAGACATTTTAAGAAAATCCTTTCTCAAAGAAATCTTTTTGAAGAGAATAAGATTATCCTTTCTTAAAACAAGAAATCCATCTTTCTTTGAAAACCACTTGCATAAAGAAGCACGTACATGAAATAAACACCAAAGTAAACATGATCAGAGAGCACAACATAAACAATGCATAATGTTCAACAAGGTTACTTAAATTCTAAAATGAAAAGTGTGACTAAGCCGGTAAAACGTACATGTCATGGTTCATGAGAATATACAGTTCATCTATCATTTTACCACATGAAAAATAGTTCTTGACATAAGAATTACATTTTCATAGTCATGGGAGCTTTCAACTAGGGGTTGTCCTGTTAGTTGAACTAACCCCTGGTTGACCTTTATCATTTCATTCAGAGGGGATGCATAATACTGGACTTTGTCAAGACCTCGCGTCATGACCTTAAAACATAACTTTAGTACGGGTCAAGGCCAAACGCCAATCCCGTTTCCCATGGTAGCACGAGCCAAGGCTATTCGCCAAGACCGTTGCACATGATAGCATGATCCAAGGCTATTCGCCAAGACCGTTGCACATAACGTCTCATGAGACTCTTGATTTACCCAATGCATTGGAGCGCGGTATAATTCCGGGCGCACCCGTCCATAAACATTTATGTCCTATACATCCCTCACATGTCTTGACATGGTCATTCATTTATAGGGTTTCATACATTCTTAATAAAAACTCCTTTTTACATACATATTCATGACTTGAGAGGGATCATATCGTAGATGTAAAAATAACTAGGCTTTTGGCTTCAGATTAAACAATGATGTAAATAAACTAAATCAACTTACTCTTGCACATGCAAAAATAACTGGAACACTGAACATAATGGATTTTCATGTAAAATTTCATCATGTTCATTAAATAAAACCATAAATTCATAGTTCATATCTTTAAACATGCAAAACGCATTATTTACAAGTATAAATTTCATCGAGGGTACATAAATTTTCAGGTTAAGCCGGTCCACCGGTGCAATACACATGTTGGCTTAGCATCCATTAAAATTATTGGAAACTTCTGTGTTTATAATTATATATATATATATAACCAAGTCCTGATAATAATTAATTGAAAAAAAAGGTTTTGGAAACTGAAATTTTGAAAACACATTCACTTGGAAACATATAAATGCTTAAGGGGGGTTCATGCCACACATTTCTACAAAAAGTGCATGAATTGTCAAAACGCTGATAAATGAATATTTTCATTTGGAAAAGTCATTTTGACATTAAACCAATCCTTAAACTTCATCATATATATAACCATGTATATAAATAGTCTTGGTATCATTCTTTGGAGTAATAATTTTAAAGGGTATATATAATTTTAATGACTCAAAAAGTTATACCAAAATATTAAAAAAAATAAAGAAAAAGAAAAAAAAAGAAAAGAAAATAGACAATGATCATATTCATCCATTATGTATTCTGAAATTATTTGTACATAATTAAAAAAGCGTATGCTTTTATAGATATTTACATACTTATGTACCCATATACATACCTAAGTATATATATATGGTCTACTTGAAACTAAAACAATGTAAAACGATAAAATCCCTTTACTTATATAAAAAGGACTGGTTACTAATTTCAGAATATTCCTTATAAGAAAAATAAAATTATAGAAAAATATGATTTATGGAATTATACATATTTATAAGATCGACCGAACCAAACTCAAGGTAAAACCGTCAATTACTAGTTCTACTTGTTTTGAAGGATTGGTTAAGAGATACCCGGTAACCAGAAACAAGAAAAAAAGGTTACCTGGTATGCATGCAAGTTCGGTTTATGTGTAAGATTATATATATACATATAACTATGTGTATACATGAACCCTAATCGAAGCAAGCATAACGTCAAGGCAAAATAAAAAGCCCTCTTACTCAGGTTCGATTTTAGAACGGGGAAAGCGGGTATGAATTGTTTCATATGGTCCTGCATACATATTTTTATATAAAAAGTGGATATACGTATATATATATATAATCATCGAAGTGTAGGGAAATGAAATAATGGATTCCCCTTCATTGTAAAGACCCCGATTTTGGGACTCCCAAACTGAAACGGACTAGAACATTCCTCAAAGGCATGCATATGGGTATCAACAAGGTGTATGTACATATAGGTTTACATATATAAACATATATATAAATATGTATATACTGAAGCAAAGAAAGAAAAGAGGCAAGCCTTGTCCCTTACCTCCATTCGATTCACAAAACAAGAGAGGTGAAAATAGGTATAAAGAAGATCTTTACAGCCTTGCATACATATATATGTATTTATACAAACATATACATAAATAGACCATAAATAAAAAGGTTGTGTCGAACTGAAGAAGATCAGAATAAACAATGGATTCCCCTTACCGGTTCAAAGAGGAGGAGAGCAAGAGGCGGTGATGAGGTCTCGGAGGTTTCCAAAGGAGGTTCTTGGAAACAAATCCCGAAGGAACAGCCCTTGCTTCGGTGCAACTTCCGGTTTAAAAAAAATGGGGAGAGGTGTCGATGGAACCAAGGTTGGGTCTTAAGTGGCGGTGCTGACCTGTTGACAAGAGGTAACCGCTGTCAGCTTTGGCGGAGGAAACAAGGGCATACCCCACTGGTTCAGCGGCGCGAAGAGGAGGAAAGAAAACAGTGGCGCGAGGAGGAAGATGGCTGGAAAACAACGGACGGCTGGGATTAAAAGAGGGAGAGATCGGATGGCCCGCCGTCGACGCGGGGTTTTTAAAAAAAAACACGCGGTTTCGTTTTTCTTTTTAATGTATTACATATTATATTTAATTATTTTATTTCAACGTTTTTATCTTAAAAAAATTAATTTTATTGTTTTATTAAACCAGTTATAAAAAATCATTATTATAACCTTATTAATAAACTAATATTATCCTAAGTCATGGGTCATTAAAACACCTATATATTTAACTATTAAACCCCTATTTAAAACATAAATTATACGTTCATTTTTTTCTCTTTTTCCTTCATAAAAACATATAATTTAATTTAACTTATCCTTTATTTATTGCTACTTATCTAAATTTAAATTTATATTTTAATATCTAAATGTTATTAAAACAAAAATATTATTTAACCCAAATTTTCAAAGTACTAAATTTTCATTTTATATTGAAGAAAACATAATTTTATAAAGTATGGTAGGTTAATATAATTATGCTAACATGAAAATATATATATGTAGATATATATATTTTAGTTTCCTTTGTTCGTTAATTACCTTAATATTCTTAATTAATGATTATTATTAAACGTAACTATATTTAATCAAAGTGCGTTGATATAATTACGAAACATATGAGTAGAAGAAACCATAATTTGACGTAGTTTCCAAAATAGTTAACAAAGGTCAAATTAAAGAAATAATATATCTAATTTGATGCAATATATATATAACTCATAAAAATTCATTAGGTTTAATAAAATTATAAAGTAAAAGTTCAATTGTTCAAATTAATATGCATAATGGAAGAAAAACAAAAATATTAATTTTTGTCATTTTGAAACATTAAAAAAAAGTCTCATTTTGGGAAACAAAAGATAAATTAATTAAATTAACATTGATGTCATTTTTTAAGCAAACTTCATAACTAATCTTCCGAATCATCCAGGGGTAAGCCATCCTATTTCCAAAACTTAGAGGACAGGGGGAACCAATGGTCAAAAACAAAACATTGGATACTTTGGGAAAACAACGGTCGAAAATATAGTCGTTTGAGGTCCAACGGTCCGATTGGGGATCTTATAAAAAGGGTCAGGTCTCAGGGTGTCCCTTACCCCAGGTGACTGAAGGAGAAACAAAGATGGTTCGTGTGATCCCCTTGGTGCAGAGCATGGTTGCAGTGGCTTCGGCCATCCTTATGTTTATTATGATGGATGCTCGAAACCCCTACTGCATTCTCAGGCTCTTAATAGTTTTAAGCAGTCTACCCATTATTGTAATCGGGTTCTTAGTTGGGATATTTGGTTAGTGAGATTTTCTTGTAACCTGAAAATTGTAAGACCCTTCAGTGTTGAGTTCAAAAATAAAAGTTACGTGTTTTTATATTTTACATTCTGATTGTTTTAAAGAGAGAACTTCAATAGCACAAAACGCACAATTTTCATTTATGAGGTTTGAAAACTTCGGGGTGTTACAATCATCATCTATGGGTGTCAATTTTTTAGAGTTATAAAGACATGCCAATAAGAACATTGACTATCATAAGAACCAAATGGACATAGATGTCAATAGAAATACCCAATCACATATTTCAATATTATGAAGAAAAATATAGATGTACTTGGTTAAAATGTTTCCATGAGTCACCATCATAAGGATGAGATAATATTTTACCAGTTAAAATAATGGTTTGGTGACATAAAACCAATGACGTTGTGTTCTGAGAAATAAATAAATACTATAATCTTGGTGTAAGTGGAAAATACAACAACTGTTTTATAAGAATAAATCCAAACTTCCCTAGTTGAGCCTCTTGTACCTCAATTTTCCACATGTAAGAATACTAAATAATGACTCATTTTAACCATAATATAATATTTAATCATTTGAACATGCATAAATCTCTTGATAACCAAGAACCAAACTATTTTTATCATATAAACTTATAGGCAACACATTTCATTCTTGTAATAGTACTTTAACCAAATAGACTATCATATCAAAATAGATATCTTACATTCCATTATCTGATTTAATATCCTTTAATTTTGAAAATGCTTCAAATTTACTTATCTTACAACCAGGATATAAGGAATCCTCATCAGACATCAACAACTCATAAAATTTAGATGGTTCTAACTCAGGGGTTAAATCAATATCATCCTCAGTTTTAGTTTCAGTTTGTTGAAAATATGGACCAGCTAAATCATGCACTAAATTTTGAAATCATGATGGATCTAGAACCAAATTATTAGTATCTTCTCTGGAACATCGTTCACCATGTTGATACCAAAAAACATAATCTTTCCAAAAACTAAAACACAATATATGAACTCAAACATTTTCAAATGTGAAAAACCATCTCAGATCACATTTCTTACAAGGACACTTAATTTGCCCTTCTGAAACATATTTTGGTTTTGATGATGAAAATGATAAAAAAATCATTAACACCATAAATATATACAGGATTTATACACGAATCATCTGAATTACTATGATGATTTATCCAATCACAATCATGTAATAAATATTCTTATTTACTTCCTTGTTCTATATTTCATTAAAAATTTTAAAATAAATTGATTATTTATTTCTAATTTTATATACGAAAAAGATGAACCAAAAAAGATTATAAAATTAAAAAATTATTATTTTATTTTAAATATAGTTATTTTTATCTATTTACCACTTATTTTTACTAATTACTACTAATTTTCACTAATTAGCATTAATGGTTACTAATTATAGTGATTTAATTTACATATTTACCAATCATTACTAATTACTATTAATTTTAACTAATTTATTCTACTTTACTGGTAAATTTTACTAATTAATGCTATATTACCGGTACTTTTTTACAATGATTGTGATTTATCACTAATTTTAACTAATTACCACTAATTATAACTATTTAAAATTAATATTTTACGTATTATAGTAATTTAATGTTCATTTTACTCATCTTTACTAATTGCCACTAATTTTTACTAGTCTTAACTAATTACCACTATTTTTTAATAATCATCGTGATTTCTTATTAATTTTTCCTAATTACTACTAAATTTTTCTAATTATTGTTATTTAACATTAATTATTACTAACTTACTGGTAATTTTTCATGTTTTTACTAATTATCGATAAATTTTATTAATTATAGTGATTTACAACAAATTTTTACATATTTTTACTAATTATTGAAACTTTATAATAATTATAGTGATTTATCACTAATTTTTCCTAATTACTGCAATTTTTTACTAATTACTGTTAATTTTTATTAATTATAGTGATTTAATGCTCTTTTTTAAGAATATTTAGTAATTACCGCTAATTTTTACTATTTTTTTCTAATTATCGCTAATTTTTAATAATTATAGTGATATATCATTAATTCTTACTAATTAATGCTACTTTATTGTAATTTTAACTAATTATAGTGATTTACCATTAGTTTTTACTAATTACTGCTAATTTTAACTAATTATACTAGTTTACCACTATTTTTAACTATTTTTCCCTAATCATTGCTAATTATTTCTAATTTTTAGTCGTTGCCGCTAATTTTTATTAATTTTTAGACATTTCCATTAATTTTGTAATGCCCCGACCCCAGAATCTCAGAGTCATTGCATTATTACATATAATTGGCCTGATCACAAAAGATAATGTCTCGAAAGACCTATTAGTTTAGTAGCCTTGGAAGTACTAGATACATTCATAAGGTTTACATTACATCATAAAATGGAAAACTACAACAAAATTGTTTCCATGGACAACACAGAGATCCCATAGACTATCCCTACGGGTCAGTCATAATATACTTCTTTGCATCCTAGGACAAATTAAACATAGAAAGGGGTAAGCTCAAATGCTCAGTAAGTATAACAATAAAGCAGAAACTTTCATAAAAAAGCATAAACATTTAAGGAAATGTATAAAACTAAAAAAATCCTTTTAAACATAAACTTTATCATAATATGGAAAATATAAATATAAAATAATTCCATTTACTAACTCACATGGATATTCTACTAGTCGAATAATCACATGCAATATCAACAGCCACTTTCATAATGATATAATGCATAATGCCATACGTCCATAACCACATAGTCAAGGCCGTGTTCCAAGACTACAAATAAGATTTTTTCAAGGCCTTGTTCCAAGACACTAGTTTGTCTCATGAGACTTACCAATGCATTGAGGAGCTATAGTGGCCTCCACCCATCACTTACTAAGTCAAATGCATTCCTCATATGAAAAGGTATAAACAAAACATCAACATTTGTATTAAAACTGGCATAGGAAATGTCAATATTTTATCCATAAACCATGAATGGTATGAAAATAACACATCCACAGTCAAACATATCACAAAACCTTCAATATAATATGCAATTTTTGTATCAAAATAAATCAACATCAAATAAGCTTAAAATCCATCAAAAGATGTTCAAATATATGAAATCAAAACATTTTTTAGAGAAATATATCTTTATATTTTGAAATAATTTAACAAAAAAAATATTTTTAAAATATTCTTATAATCTTTTAAGGGAAGATTCGATGATGTTATAACAGCGGAAAAAAGTCACACCCGCCGTATAAGTTAAAAAAACATTCTTACCTTAAATTTATCGAAAAGGCCAAAAAGAACCTTTTTTGGAAGACGAGGGAAAGATTACTTTCAAAACATATAAGGTAAAATAAGGTTATAAATGACTTTAACCCATTTTCTAGTAAATATAAAAAATATTCTGAAATACATTTTTAAGAAGCATGGATGTGGATGATAAAGAGGTCCTAGTAGATAATTATGTATAAACAACCTTGGATAATGAAGAGATTGTAAAATTAACCCTTACCTTGTACTTTTACTTTGTCGAGGGTAGGTTAAACTCGTGTATAATGATTAAATAATTTTTATTAAATTATACAAGAATCATATACATTAATATGATATCATATATGATCTTTTAATATTGCTTTGTTCATAATATTTTAGAATTATCGTCGTTTTGGGTGTTAATTGGGTCGTTTTCCTTTATATGATTTTTTATGTAGGTAATGTTTGTTATGTATAGGATGTATATTATTCATCTTCATAATTATATTAAGTCTTTATACATTATTTTTAATCATCCATGGAAAATTAGTCTTGAATAGGTACGATGGGGAATTAATCTCATCGTGTTTGTGGAGACGGTAATCTGTATGTACGCACGAGCGACATTATCATTCTTTTGATATTAAAATAATATATAATTGGATGTTATATCATATATACAGAATCATTATCATGTTATATTTATTATTTACATCAATTACACATCATTATTATACCCATCCAAATAATAATGTATTGAATAACAATTACACCAAGACATGGAGACGGTAAGCCCTATATACACATGTATGGTGACATGTCATTAATAGGATGGATAGAATAATGAATATGGTTGTACAATATTTATAATAATTTAAAATTATATATAATATACTGGAGTTATTATTTTATAATTGAAACAACAAAGAAAGAGGAAGTGGAAGAGGAAAGGAACTTGAAAGAGGTGATGAAATATTTACCTCTTCTGTGGGTTATTCCTTTTGATTTGATCAAAAGAGATCCATAGGTTGGCTTTATTACTAAAGTAAGGCCTCTAGGATGAATTTGGGATAGTATATAGGGTATTTAGGTAGGTTTTGGCTGAGCCAAATGGATTTTAAGGTGTGAATTATAGAGAAGGGGGAGTGCCCTTTTATAAGAGGGGTGACGGGCACCTTAGGAAAATCTAGAAATATTATTTTATAATAAAACAATTTTAGATTTATAACGTCTCAAAAATGAAGTATTTAAAGGATGAGGTGGGGATGGGTCAAAAATCACTCAACCAATAGGTTTTATATTGGTTTGGTTCACTACATTAACCTTATCTTTTATATTTAACTCTTAGTTAAATAGTTTGACATTTACCATGTCTCTTTGTATTTTTATATTATATGGTTAATAAACTTACTATATACTTACAAGAGAACTCCAAGTGGTTAATTAATGATACACATATCATTATATAAATATTTTGTCTTAACTTTAGATTTTTAGGAATAGAATATCAATTAATAATATAATATTTGTTTTAAAAACTCTTTTATGTCAATTTTGACACTATTTGGTATTTTGTTTTTTATGAATTCATAACAGGATTATTACTTCAAAAAAAATTCATCTAACCAACCCTAATATATCATATTAACCTATAAAATTAGTTTAATTCAAAAAAAAGTATCTAATTACATTTATTTGGATATTTATAATATCAATTATTTTAATTTTTTATTAATACGGTAATTACTGCATCATCATTGTGTCATAAATAAATTAAATTATTTTATGTCTAAAAAAATAAATATAATACCATTATGTAGGAAATAGTTTTATATTTATAATGAATATTTATAGTATAATTTATCTTATGTTTAACCCTATATTAAAAATGGTTTACTTATTAAACTTTGAATTTAACACTTTTAACTCTTCTTTGAATTAAATAATAATAAATGTCCTAATCGAATCCAAGTGGACCTAAAGGATCATATTTTATTCCTAAGGCTGTTTTTTATCGAATTACACTTATCCAATAGAATTATTACATGTGGTAGGGTAATAATGATATCATTTTTACCCTTAATTACCCTATTTACTTTTAACCGTGGTAAATAAAAGTAAAGGGTTACTATTCACCAAAAATTATTTTAATCTTACTGAACCAAATTTTACTTACTTATATCAACCATATCTCTAGGATTTTAGAAATTCAACTCACAGAAGTGGTAAAATTATGTTTTATGCAAATTTGCAAATTCTCCTAAGAGGTGGGTAAAAGATGCTAAAAAGTTCAATAAAATTTTTATATATCTAAAATTATTATAAACTCACTCCAATGAATTACATTGAACTTATATAGGTATTATGTATCTATTTTTACCTAAAAATGTAAATAAATAATTATTTAAATAAAAATTTTGTTTTAAATTATAACTCATCGTTTTTCACTATTCATCAAAAATTGAAAGTTTTCAGAAAAATACCAAAAATTCACGCTAAGATAATTTTGATACTCCAAATCCAAAAATGAAGTCCATTTTGGGAGATAAAATTTATAAAATTTCAATAAGTGGGTATAACTATTCATAATATCTAGTTTAATTGGTTGTGTTGTGTTAGAATTCGAAGTTGCGTACAACACACGCTATTGTATTATTCATAGAGAAGCATACCTTGGAAGATTGGGATGTTACATTATACCCTCCTTCAAATAATTTCTTCCTCGAAATTTCTAGAATATTATTGCATAAAAAGACTCGGGTGGTTCTTCATCATAAGTTCCTCAGGTTCCCAGGTTGCCTCTTCCATCTTATGGTTTCTCCATAGAACCTTTACCAAATGAGTCGTCCGGTTTCTCAGCACTAGTTCTCTTGTATCAAGAACCTTGACAGGCTCTTCGCAATACGACAGATCGGGTTCCAGTTCTAATTCCTCATAGGTGAGTACATGCGTTGAGCCAGGCATGTATTTTCTCAACAATGAATCGTGGAATACATCATAAACTTTGGAGAGACTTGGATGCATTTCCAAACAATAAGCAACATCCCCAATTCGTTCTAGAATTTCGAAAGGTCCGATGTACCTAGGACTTAATTTTCCCTTCTTAACAAAACATATAACACCCTTCCATGGAGATACCTTCAAGAAAACATTATCTCATACATGAAATTCCAAATTTTTCTTTAGGTTATTGTCATATCTCTTCTACCTACTTTGAGCTGCTTTGATGTGGGTTTGGATTAACTTCACCTTTTCCATCGTTTCCTCCACAAGTTCTGGGCCTAAGATTTTTCTTTCGCCAATATCATCTCAACAGGTTGGTGTGCGACATCTCTTTCTATATAACGCTTTATATGGTGCCATCCGAATACTTGAATGGAAGCTATTATTATAGAAAAATTCTACCAGATCTAAATATTGATCCGTCATAACCTGAAAGTCATGTGAGCATGATCTCAACATGTTTTCTATGTTTTGAATAGTCCGTTCTATTTGTCCATCAGTTGGGGGTGGTAGGCAGTGCTCAAACAAAGTTCAGTATCCATGGAATTCTGAAGACTTTTCTAAAATCTTGATGTTAAACGGGGATCACGATCAGAAACAGTGGATAGTGGTACTCCTTGAAGTCTTACAACTTCATTAATATATAGTATTGCAAAACATTCAAGTGGTAAATCTTCCCTTATAGAAAGAAAATGTGCTAACATGGTAAGACGATAAATAATGACCCATATTGCATCGTTCCTTCTAGGAGTCTTTGGTAGTCCCATGACAAAGTCCATTGTGATATCATCCCATTTCCAATAAAGTATGGGAAGAGGTTTCATGACTCCTCTAGGATGTTTCCTTCCAGCTTTCACTTGTCGAAAAACCATACATCTTGGCATAAAATCTGCAATCTACCTCTTCATGTTGTCCCACAAAAAATTTTCCTTAAAATATCTATACATTTTGGTTCTCCCATGGTATATAGAGAAATTGGAGCTATGAGCGTCATCCAACAATTCTGTTTTTACATCAGGTATATCGGGAACACAAAGTCTTCCCAAATTTCAAAATTTCATCTTCATATATGAAGTCACTCATTCTCCCATCATTCCCATCTTTAATCTTCTTTTGAAACTCCTCATCATCAACTTGAGAACTTGTTATCCTTTCTATTAAATATGGTTTGGAAACCATTTGAAAAAGTATCGATATTTCACCTTCCATGGTTATTCCCATATCTATCTTTACTTGATCCATGAAAATAGGATCCCTTTCAACTCTCATCTTGTTCAAAAATCCACGATATTTTCTGCTCAAAGAATCTACCACCTTATTTTCCTTCCCCGGGTGGTAGTGTATCATGCAATCACAATCCTTGAGTAGTTCAAGACATATCCTTTTCCTCATGTTGAGTTCTTTCTATGATAAAATATACTTCAAACTCTTTTGTTCGGTATATATCTCACATTTTTTACCATAGCGATAATGTCTCCATATCTTCAAATCAAAGATTATAGCTGATAACTCAAGATCATGATCAGGATAGTTTTGCTCGTGAGTTTTTAGTTGTCATGATGAATAGTCAATAACCCTATCATTCTACATAAGGACACAACCAAGTCCTTTATTTGATGCATCACTATAAATAACAAACCCATCAATCCCCAATGGTATATTAAATATAAGAGAATTGACTTATCTTCTCTTAAGTTATTCAAAACATTCTTCACACTCTTTTGTCCAAAAAAATTTAATTCCTTTTGTGTGAGATTTTTTAATGGGTTAGCCAACCGGAAAATATTCTGGATGGAATGTCGATAATAACCTGCTAAACTAATAAAACTACGTACCTCAGTTATACACGTTGGTGATGGACATTCTTGGATTTCCTTGGTCTTAGAAGGATCAATAGAGATTCCATCCTTTGAGAAAATATGGCCCAGAAAAGAAATCTACTGAATCCAGAATTCACACTTGTTAAACTTCACATATAATTCATGTCTTTTAAGAGTCTTCAAGATAATGCGCAGGTGATTTTCATGATCTTCGTATCTTTTGGAGTATACCAAGATATCATTAATAAATACCACTACAAAGTCATCAAGATCTTCCTTGAAAACTCTATTCATTAGATCCATGATGACATAGAGTGCATTAGTCAATCCAAAAGGCATTATTGTAAACTCGTAATGCATATACCTGGTTTGAAATGCAGTTTTTGGATTGTCTTCCTTCTTCACACACAACTGATGATATCCAGATCGAAGTTCAATCATTGAAAAGTATTGAGCTCCATGAAGTTGGTCAAATAAATCATCAATGCGAGGTAGGGGAACTTGTTCTTTATTATTATAGCATTGATCTCCCTATAGTCAATTCACAACCTCATAGATCCATCTTTCTTCATAACAAAAAGGACAGGGGTTCCCCATGGAGAAACACTAGGGAGAACAAATCCCTTATTACTCAATTCCTCTAGTTTTTTCTTTAGTTCCACTAATTCCACAGTGTCCATTCTATAAGGGGTCTTCGATATGGGCCTTGATCCAGGAATTAAATCAATGAAAAACTCAATTTCTCATTTTGGAGGATGTCCAGGTAAATATTCTGGAAACGCATCAACATATTCTTTCACAATAGGTACATCCTCTATTTGAACATTCTTTTCCTCACCCAAAGTTATTTCAATATCTTACTCCTCAATAATAGAATTTAGTTGAGCTACTAGGGGTGGATCTAGATAATAATTAGGTGGTCAAGTTTTTGTTCTAAAGATAAGGTACTCCTTATCATCATCAAAAATTGTAACCTCCTTCTTCTTACAATAAATTTTTGCATAATGGTCTGAAATCCAATCCATACCGAGAATTATATCAAATTCAATCATGGGTATGACGATGAGATCAGCAGATAAATAACATTTATATTCCCTAATGTGGAATGATTCACAAAACGTTTTTGCAATGATACATTCCTTAAGAGTATTGACAGAAAACTCCCTTGTTAAATAAAATTGGAAATATCTAATTTTATTAGAAAACTGGGAAGATATAAAACAGTGCAATGATCTAGAATCAAATAAATCATTTTATAAACTTGAGGAAACCATTAAATTGCATTCCACTACGTCTTTCAGAGCTTCAACCTCATCAGCAGTGATAGCATAAGATTGGCCTTGATCTCTTGGAAATTTCTGAGGTAAGTTCCCCTGACGCTTAGGACATTCATTCACATAATACCCCCTTTCCTTACAATTGTAGCATTCAACATCGACATCCTCTTTCTTCCCCTTGCAATCACGAGCTTGGTGGCCTTTTTCACCACACTTGTAACATACTCTCATACCCTTCGGGAAAGTACTGGGGTGTTTCTTCCCACATTTACTGCAGGATGGATATTCAACTTTTCCCTTCTTCCCCTTATTTCCATTTCCAGATTGTTCAACAGGTCTCTTCTTCTCTTGCTTTGCTTTAAAGTTGCAAGACTTAGAGAATTCTTTTTCTGTCTTGATAGCACATGAGACAATATCTTCGTACGATGAAAAGGATTGTGAGACTAATGCTCGATGGAGAAATTGTTTTAACCCATAAAAGAAATGATCAATCTTACTTCTTGGGTTACGTATATAATTTGCAGCATCCCTTGCTAACCTTGTAAAGTTAGCTTCATACTTTGCAACATTCTCATCCTCCTTTTTCCTAAGACTGAAAAATTGTCTTCACATATTCACACAATGGTCATGAGGAAAGTATTTTTCTATGAAAAATTCTTTAAACTCCCTCCATTACATATTTTATACTTAATCATCTTCCTTTGTGTTTTGAATCAATGACCACCATTGATCAGCATCTCTAGTGAGGTGGTAAACTGCCACAACAACTTTTTCCCTTTCGCTACTCCCTAAGGTGTGGAATATTTTATTTAAGGAATTATCCATTGCTCGGCTACTAGTTGATTTTTACCCCCATTCAATGTTGGTGGGTTTTTCCTCATGAAGCGATCTAACAATGATCCTCCACGCTATGGATCAGAGTGCTCCATATGGGTAAGGTTATTATTCATAACCTGATTGAGTTGTCCCAGTATGGTGATAAGATGATCAGCACCAGTTGTATCACCAGATCCACTATAATTATCTTGAGTAGCAGGGAAATCCCTACATGGAGTGTGTGAATTGATACAGTGTCCATTCCTTCCACTAGGCTCCATTTCTAAAAATGGCATAAACTAGATTTTTTATGAATCATAATACATAAATCCAAACTTGTAAAACACTTAATATAAATTGAACAGTTTTTCGATATAATCCATAATCATAAAAAAAATTCTTTGAGAAATTATATACTCATAAACCCTTCATAATGGTTTGTAACGAAAATGAGGATTATCCTAAGCATATCTGTCCGCGCAGTCGTGGAGTGCGCACAAATTTAAAATTTATAAACCCTACAAACTACTAGTATTTTGGTAAGAAGGGTGTCAAACCACAAAGAAGAACTTACGTTGTGCTAGACCAAATTAAACTAAAACAATAAAAAGATTAAATAGAACATGAACAAAACCTAATGAAAACAGTAAAACAAACACTGATAGTGGGTGTGAAAATGAAGGTGAAATGGTGAACTATGTGGCTTGAATAGAGATCAAATAGTAATGATGATTTTAGGGTCCTCATGCTGCTTTGAACTAATTAAAAATATATTATATGCTTCTGCCTGGTTTAATTTAATTACTCAGTGCATAAAACAAATGGTGCTAAACCACTTAGTTGTCACTTAAGTGGATCAACACAGCTCGATTAACTTCCTTATGTCCTGATCTTCTGATCTTGACCCTTGGAAAAATCTTCTTAAATTGGAGAAGAGATGCATTGACCTTTTCTAATTCTCGGTACTTCGGTCAATGATCCACGGTGAAATGATTCACTACAACACTCGTCAGCTAAGTAATGTGAAATGATACTCAAAATAAACAGAAGAGAAAACTGAGCAATGGAATCGCACTGAGAAATCAAACTAACAAAAAATGACGGATAGTTGGATGATCAGTTCTCTACAGCCCAATTCCCCTAATCTATTTAATTACACATTAAAATAGTCAAACAGATAGAAACAGATAATGAATTAAGAAGCATCTCTTGTGAGATTTCTCCTCTCCCCAATAAATGCTTCGATTCTGATCTCCTGGTCTGTGTCTATCTACCTCTGTTTTGGTGTTCATATGGATTGAGGGTTCTCTCGATGGACGAATGGATGCCACCCCCCTCGAATATACCCTTTTTTGCCTTCTCCCTAGATCCACCCTGTGTTACTTGTTTCGGGCCACCTTGATCGAAACTAAAAATAGAGAAAAATGACAGGCCAAAAATCCACGTGGTTCATCTTTAGCATGATTGTCACCAGATCTGAGTGAATTCCCTGTGAGTGAAAACAACCCCTACAACGAACTCACGAATGTTCTCATGTCTTTCCCGCGAAGTGCCCATTGTTTTCTTTGCACACCCCACTCCCCCTATGCAGAACAACCGAAAAACACAAAACATGTCAGAAAAATAAAAATGCAAAAACTATAATTATATATAGATGCATATATGTATTTTCTGTTATATATATTTGTTGGAGGTTTTAAATATTACTAATATAAATATATATATTTATATATTTATAATAACTATTATATTAGTTTAATACATATATTATTTTGATATATAAAAGATTATATACTATTATGATTAAACCTATTATTAATATAGTATAGTATATCATATATATTACATACTACATATATCATATTGTATGTTATAATATAATAAAATATAAACTAACTAAAAAATTAAAACACAAAAGGACGGGGGGTCTTCACGGAAAAAATGAGAGGGGGCAGGGGGTTTCGGTGAGTGGCAAGGTCGGCTGGAAGGGGCGCGGCAAGGGGATTGGGTCACGGCTAGAAGGAGGAGAGAAGGGTCTTCGGTTCGCGGCACTTGGGGAAGAAGGTGGCGGCTTTAGGTGTTCGAGAAAGGGACAATGGCGGTTCAGATAAAGGGTGATGTGCGGGTTAGGGTTTGGTAGTCGGCAACTCAAAGGAGGTTCGGCCACTGGTTCGAGGCTATGAGGGGTTGTGGGTGTGTCACGGTTGTGCGGAGTGTGGAAGACCGGTGTAGCGAGATTCGATTTCAATAACAAGTGGCCTTCGGAAATCCAATTTCCAGTTTTGAGTTTTCACAGAGGTTATAATGTTTTGATTAATTTTTCTTGAATTCAATTTTCAATTTGTGGATGGATGATTTTGATTGCTACTGTGAGATTGATGTTGCTGTTTGTATGTTTCTATTGTGTGAGATGAAATGTGGCTGTTTTTTTCATAGATAGTGAGACAATTAGTGAAACGGTGCAAGGGATTAGAAAGAAGGCAGCATCGTGAGGGTAAAGGTACTGTGGCACTGTGACGAAAGATCACGATGAGACCGTGAGGGTGCGGTGGCTTTAGGGAACGGTGAGACAGTGAGAAGAGATAGGGTGACACTGTGAGGTGCGAAACAGTGGCACCGTGAGTAATGCTCACGGTGAGACCATTAGGTTAAAACGATCGTACAATCAAGAGGGACGGTGCCACCGTAATACCTGCAAAACAAATCAAAAAAATAAATTAACTAAACATTAATGCAACTAAAAAATGGATTAATGAATTAAATTAAAAAGAATAAAATTAAAAACTAAATATAACACAATTAAATAATAAAATTAATTATTCTTTTAAAAGAATTAATTTATTTCTATTAAAAACTATAATCAAATTAATCAAATTTAAAAATTTAAAGTCACTAACTTAAATTAATTAACCAATTAATTAAAGAATTAATTAACTAAAGAACTCATTAATTTAACGAATAAAATTATTAATTGAATAAAACTAATTAAATTATTAAAAGACTAAAAACCAAAAAAGGTTATTTATTTAAAATTTAAAGAATAATTAATTAATTAATTTAATTAATGAATTAATGAACTAACTAAAACGAAAAATTTAAAAATAAAAGAATAAAGAAATAAAAGTCTAATTGGTGAGACTATGTTAATTTAAGAATTATTTAAAATGACACTAATACACATTAAAACACATGTTTTAAACTAAAAACTGATTATTCTACACTACAAGTACAAATACACAACACTTATCAATTATTTAATTAAAAACAACATTTTAATATAAAAAGTTAATAGAAAATACAAAAAAAAGTGTGGCAAAGAGTGTTAAAACACTGCCACATCAAACTCCCCCAAACGTAAAGCTTTGTTTGTCCTCAAACAAGTACATGTCTTTGAATTTATAACAATAATACTTTTAGTGCGTTTCAGCTCAAAAATTGCATGATTAAACATTAATATCCAGATGGACAGGACCAAACAATAATTCAGGTTTTTCAAAGCTGTTCAAAAATGTTGTCTTTTCTAGATTCAAAAAACCCACTGGAAGTCTAGAGTATCATAAATTCATACACTGTTAAGTATTTCATGCCTCCTATGTGTATTCATCAATTTTCATACTTCACCTTCCAATTCAAGTTCTAATTCAAGGAGTGTTTACAGGTTAGATGAAGTGGAACTTAAAACTTAACCAAGGGAACCTTCCATTCTCACCTTACTCTAGGTTCCAGAAATTAAAGTCCATTAAATTGATAACTTTATTGATTCAACTCAAAAGAAAACTAACCAAGTCAGTTGCTCCCTTTATCACGTGGGTTCAAAATTCCCCTCACCTTAATGAGTTCATTTTTGACAAGGGCACTTTATTTTAATCTTTCCCATCAATATTCCATGTGAAGAGCACTGTGCACTTATTAAGATTGAAATTGGATTTATTTATTCACAGAAACGCACCCAATGCACCTTGTCTCATATACTCAACGTGGGATCCCATTTCCCAATTTTACTCTAGTTACAAAGGACATAATTAATAATCATTCAAATTGACTTCCTAAAGTGATTGAATATTATTTTAATAAAAACGTGAGTCCCCTAGGTTCCAGTGAGAACTTCAACTTATCCTAATACATGATCCTCATCACACAAGACCTATCCTATCACACTCCCATCCTTAGTTCCTGGTTGCGCCCAAATTTACCCAAGTTGTATGGTGTAAGCGGTCGATTGTAGTACGACTTAGGTTATCGAATCCACAGGAACCGAAGAAGTAACCTTGAGACACTATGATTAGATCAAGGATTGGCTATGAAGTGTCCAACATTGGTGTTGATTGATTTGAAGAAATGGTGATTTTATTTAAAGAACAAAATAAACAAAATGGCTTGAATTAAAACAATTAAATAAGATGAGTCGATCCTAGGTTGTCTCTAGGGATTGATTGGATGTCTTTTTTTTCTTTGAATTTTATGTTCATCGGTCCAAGTGGTATCCATTAAATGAAATAATTCCTCAATATCATTCTCTGATTTAATCCACACACAATTTCAAGGCTAATCACCAATTCACTTAGAGTATCACTTAAATGACCACTCCAAGTAATTTGATCGTACTAGCACTCAAAATGTGTTGTCATTAAAGTCGGTGAAGACAAAGAAGAAGATAAATCAATGAAAGGAACTCTTAAAATGAAGAAAAAATTTAAGATTTTAAGAACATATAATAACATTCAATCCAGCCCATGAAATTCCCTAGGATCAACCCATAAATTTTTATCCCTCCATTGGTGTTATTCTATCAATGGAAGTGGAAGTCGACTTAAAGAAGCAGGATTGACAAAGAAAAACATTAAGAAAAATGTACACTCCACCGTTGTGTGAGGAATTCACAAGAGTTGGTGTGAAAACATTCACACCTAGATTCAACGGTATCAACGTGTTAATAAAATGAAAAGAAATAGTAAAGAATAAGAAAAACTTTTATTAAGATACTCAATGTGAAAGAAGAACTTACATGGGAAAAATTGACGATACGGTTACAAAAATGAAAGCAGAAAATTACAATTGAAAGGAAAATATAAGATGATTATTCCCTTCACCAAGATCCCTTTATATAGGCATATTAGGATCCTTAGGTTCACCCCACCCCCCAATAAATTCACCCCCCAAAAATTAAGAGAGTCAAAAGGAGGGTGAATAATTAAAAGTAAATTGACGACTCGAAGTTGACCCGGAAAACTGTCCAGATTCGTCCACCATTTTGACGTTCAAATTTGGAATTACATATGGCTGAATCGTCAGTGGTCGTAGAAGAAAAATATATTCTTATATGTATCTTCTAGTATCTATAAAAATTTAAGGAACTTTGGAGCCTCCGTTTAGAAGTTATGGTCGAAATGGTTGGACGAGTTTATGTGCATTTATGTCGGGCCCACCATTTAAATGTAAACATCGGATCCATATATCTCCATGAAAACTTCGTAGTTATCTCGGACCACAGTTGAATAAAATGATATTCATATTTTTCTATTTCTACTGGAAAACTTTTAGCTTCATTTGGCTTGGTGTGTGGGCCCCACATTTGTTTGATGGGCATTGGGCCCATTATGCTTTCTCCAGAAAAGCTCTGCATTCATCCCCAAAAATCACCATCTTCATTTGAGATTCATCCATCGGACCTAAAATATAAAATGTTCCAAATAAAGTGATGAATAATATACAAAAATATCAATTTTAAATGATTAACAATGTATTTTTCACAAGTAATTTATTGAGTGGGCCCAAATTGACATTTTAAGCATGAATTGCACAATGATGGGAAATGAAGTTCAATTTCTGAATTGGACTAAAACTGATGTTTATGAACTTTGGAACACATTAATATTAAGATTTAATTAATTAATATTATCCACCTTTAGTGACTAATCACTCCCCCCCAACTTGAGTTTTTCTAGTCCTGAGCAAAATGTATTACCAATATGAAATTCAAATGCCCTTTTCCAAAAACATTTTAATACACATTTCTAACCCAAAGAACTCATACCAAAAAAATTATGAAACCCATCAAAATAATTTAAAACAAACTAGGTCCATAAGAATATCCTAAGCCCAAGCTCATTCCTTTGTTCAAATTCATCACCACATTTCATCCAATTTCAATTAAGCATGATAAAGTGTTGTGCATCACAAAAGATATGGGGCCCATTTTATTGTTCAAGGGGAGAAAAATGGAAGCTCTAGGTGGGAATCACATTAAACCTTAAGATGAGTATCCAATTTTTTTTAACCACAATAGATATGAAAAGACTAACTCTAGGAAAGACAACTATGGAGTCATGATCCTCAATTGTTGGACGCCACACATATTGTCAATTCCATACTCTAAAATAGAGATATAAAGCCTAACTCTGTGCAAGAAAACTATGGAGTCATGATCCCCATGTTCCGAACACAATGCATTTGGATAAAACATTGCTCTATGTGGTCTTATTTTTTTCAAATTTTTTTGTTTTTGTTGTTTTTTTTTGGATTCTCAAATTAAACTAAAATTGACCCCATAACGCTATGCTATAATTAAAGGGACCCATGAACTCAAATTTACACCCAAGATCCAGTAGACATGTATTGTGGCATTGTTATTAAGAGGAAGAAAATGTAAACTTTGAAAAATAACATTGGATAACCGCACATTCCAAAAACTATGCTCACGAACTTAAACTTTCATTAAAATCAAAATCAAGGCATGAAAAATTATTTGATATCCAATTTCAGAGTTTGCAATGTGTGTTATCATGTCACGTTTAATGGAATTTTTCTTTCCATGCATTTTATTATTTAAAAAATCATTTTTTTATTTCATCTCCCCCAACATAGAATAACATTGTCCCCAATGTTTAATGAAAACATATAAGGGGGTATGGGGGAGTTTTTCAAAGAGAAAATTTAAAATGATAATCATGGAATGAAGTCACCTAGTGGTTGATGATTATAGCGCATGCCACAGTCTCCCTTCAATCTTGGATTTGAGTCTCGGTGGATTGGATGGTGTTGAATGGATTTTCCTTATGAATTACGACATGTCCTTTTATTTTTTTAACCTATAAAAACATAAAAATAAACAAAAAAATAAACGGATGATACATTGTCTTCTTTTTAGATTTCTGGGTAATGTATTACTCAGAGATCACACCATGTGACACGAATGAATATGGCGCTTCCCTTACATACCCATCCGTACTCATAAAACAAGAACATGTCAACAGTCTATGGTAATTTATAATATTAAAAAGAAAATGATTCAAAATGATTAGAAACATAAAAACCATGGGTTTCCTCCCATGCAGCACTTTTGTTTAACGTCATTAGCTCAACTTGAACCCTACAATTTATCCAATTACAACTTTCAAAATTTTAATTAACCCATCATTCTCCACATCAAAAATATTGATATTGATTGTTTTTTTGAAATTTTTTTCATATGATATCCTATTTTCTACAATGATTGGTAAAATCCAAGGAATATCTAAAATGGTTGATCAAGTTGTTTCTATTGTCTTGCCTAAGACACTAAGGGTCATTCCTACATTATTGATTTCATGATATGGATAAATGACAACTAAAAGGTCTTGTTTGTACCCTATAAAGGGATAATTTAGTGGGGATGAAAGGTTCATAATTTTGATGTTGGGTTGATTTAATTTTCCTAAAAAAGATTGGAAATTTGAAAAATAACTTTCTTTTTTAGAAATAATCTATTCATTTTGAAATGGTGATTCCTTCTGAATATTGTCCAGTTGAATGTCAAGAATGGGTATAGACTCAATTTTTGTGATCTCTCCTAGCGGTTCAATGATTGGTGCTTCTGAAAAGTTATAATCTGGAAACTAAATCCATGATGTCAAATTTTCCTCTTTTGAATCCAAAAAATCAATTTCTTCCTGATTTAATGACCCTTCAAAAACTCCTCGATCCTCTCCAACTATCCCAAATCCTAAGGTTGGTTCTTCAATAAAGGCATGAGGGGTTTTTGTGTTACAATATTATTCAATCAATATTGAGGAAGGGATGGTTTGAGTGAGAATGGGGTCCACACAAGTTTTAATGCTTTGTAGTTCTAGTCTCAAACTTGATACCTCTGAATTCATTTTTTCTATTTTTTCACACAATTTTTGAATAATTTTTTCAGTATTAGGATTGATAGATGTTTGGAAATCATTTAATTTCTAAATATCTATATTTTAAATCATTCTTGATAGGTATGTAAATTGATATTTTAAACATTCATCATCACAAAGAACGTTCATGTTATCGGGTGTGGGGTAATAATTCAAGTATTGATCAAAGTAATTATCATTGTGAGGGGATTCCCATTGTTGATTTTCTATTTGATTCCAGCCCGATTTTATGAAAGGAAATTTTTTATGATACTCCATTGGAGATGAATAAAATTTGGATTTGGATTTTTTTGGACACATGAAAACAGAAAGGGTAAAATAAAAGAGAAATATAGGTGAGAAAAGAGAAGTTAGATGAGAATAGAAGGTGGGTGTCTAAGAAAACTTACTTGGGTCCCCAGAAATGGTACCAAAATTTGGTTTTTCCTAGATTTACCCAAGTTGTATGGTGTAAGCGGTCGCTTGTAGTACGGCTTGGGTTATCGAATCCACAGGGACCGAAGAAGTAACCTTGAGACACTATGATTAGATGCGGGATTGGATATGAAGTGGCCAACATTGGTGTTGATTGATTAGAAGAAATAGTGATTTTATTTAAAGAACAAAACAAACAAAATAACTTGAATTAAAACAATTAAATAAGATGAGTCGATCCTAGTTTGTCTCTAGGGCTTGATTGGATGTCTTTGTTTTTCTTTGAATTTTATGTTCATCGGTTCAAGTGGTATCCATTAAATGAAATAATTCCTCAATATCATTCTTCAATTTAATCCACACACAATATCAAGTTTAATCACCAATTCACTTAGAGGATCACTTAAATGATCACTCCAAGTAATTGGATCGTACTAGCACTCAAAATGTATGTTCATTAAAGTCGGTGAAGACAAAGAAGAAGATAAATCAAAGAAATGAACTCTTAAAATGAAGAACAAATTTAAGAGTTTAAGAACACAAAATAACATTCAATCCATCCCAAGAAACTCCCTAGGATCAACCCATAAAATTTTAGACCTCTAATGGTTCTATTATATCAATGGAAGCGGGAAGTCGACTTAAAGAAGCAGGATTGACGAAGAAAAACATTAAGAAAAATGTACACTCCACCGTTGTGTGAGGAATTCACAAGTGTTGGTGTGAATAAATTCACACCTAGATTCAATAGTATCAACGTGTTAATAAAATGAAAATAAATAGTAAATAATAAGCAAAACTTTTATTAAGATACTCAACGTGAAAGAAAAACTTACATGGAAAAAATTGACGATACGATTACAAAATGAAAGCAAAAAATAACAATTTAAAGGAAAATATAAGATACTTATTACCATCACCACCATCTATTTATATAGGAATATTAGGAGCCTTAGGTCCACCCCCCACAATCAATTCACCCCCCCAATAATTAAGAGAGTCAAAAGGAGGGTGAATAATCAAAAGGAAATTGACGTTTCGAAGTTGACCAGGAAAACTGTCCAGATTCGTCCACCATTTTGACGTTCAAATTTGACATTACATATGGCCTAATCATCAGTGGTCGTAAAAGACAAATATATTCTTACATGTATCTTATAGTAACTGTAAAAATTTCAGGAACTTTGGCATATCTGTTTGGAAGTTATGGTCTAAATTGTGGGATGACTTTATGTGCATTTATGTCGGACCCACCATTTAAATGTAAACTTTGGATCCATATATCTCCAGGAAATATTTGGAGTTAGCTCAGTCCATAGTTGAATAAAATGATCTTAATATTTTTCTATTTCTACTTTAAAACTTTTAGATTCATTGGGCTTGGTTTGTGGGCCCCACATTTGTTTGATGGGCCTTGGGCCCATTATAATTTCTCCCGAAAAGCTCTGCATTCATCCCCAAAAATCTCCATCTTTCCTTGATATTCATCCATCAGACCTAAAATATAAAATGTTCCAAATAAAGTGATGAATCATATAAGAAAATATCAATTTAAAATGATGAACAATGTAGTTTTCAGAAGTAATTTATTTAGTGGGCCCAAATTGACATTTTAAGGATGAATTGCACAATGATGGGAAATGAAGTTCAATTTCTGAATTGGACTAAAATTGATGTTTATGTACTTTGTAAAAAATTAATATTAATATGTAATCAATGAATATTATCCACTTTTAGTGACTAATAAGTTCATAAATAGACAGATCCATATAGACAGTGAACAATTGCACTCAGCAATCATTCATACTTAACAATTTCTGACTCAGTGCCACTCTCAACATCCAACAAACAGTTATCCACTAAATAATACATAAATGAAATACCAATCAACCTCTAATGACCATCATGGAATGAATAAATCTTGAAAAATTTTAAAGGAATTTTGAACCATTTTTTTGAAAAAATTTAACCATTTTATTAAACAAACTCAGGTTCAAGAAGGGGGAATTCAACATGACACTAGAATGACCCCTATCCCCCACACTTAAAACCCAACATTGTCCCCAATGTTGTATCTCAAGGTGGGAGATAGTTTAAGTTCAAAACAGATGGAAATTTCAGCTGAAAAAGGTTATAGAGTGGTATCAATGAAGTTCAAAAAATTTCATTGCCACACAAAAATTGAAAGAAAATAAAAACAAAAATAAAAGAAAAAAAGGGAATACCAACCCCACTAGCCTCACCAGCAACCATGTACATTTCTGTTCTTAAAATGTACATGCTTTGAATCAATGTGAGCAGACAAAAGATTTTATCAATTTACTTCAAATGGTATCATGATTAACAAAGATGTGTAGCAGCAGCATCATGAAATTGAAAGCAATGGGTGAAAGCATATTTCAGCAAATCAGATCAAAATATATTTTCAACTAAGTATATATTATCAGCTAAACACCCATGTAGGAAATATAGTTCTCAAGTTTCAAAATCTACTGGGAACTCTCCCACACTTAATTCACAGCATCATGCAAAAATAATGAGTAGATTGAAACAACTTTAAGAATTAAAACATTACTTCTCCGGATGGAAGCTTTGTTTTTTTATGTCCCCCTTTATTTTCCTTGAGCATGAACTATGGATTCTCTAGTCGGGCACCTACATGATGAAACAAGTTGACATTAGTGTTCTAGCATTTATGTCCAAATAAAAAGAAGCTACAAAGTATGAGATTGGGAGTTTTATCCATTAATACAGTGTTCTCTGACGATAGCCTCTTTCCACCATAAATGTTCCAAATGTGTCTACCACTGAAACATGATTCTCTTAGAAAATCAGGACCACCAGACCACTTGCATCATATGATAAGGAAATACAGGCATTATTGTTCACCAAACAAGGAGACAAACAACTGGGCAAGGATCATTTATTCAAACTAAAAATTTAAAGTAGAAAACAAAATATACCATGGGTTGCCTCCCATGCGGCACTAGGTTTAAAGTCCCTAGCCAGACTTTATTCCCTTAAATATTTCTAACCATGATCATTTAATGGGAAAGAGTTTTCAATGGTGTGAACTTCACAATTGTCTAAGGAATCAAGAGAAGGACTACTCGAGACAATTTCATCTTTATCACCAATCAGTATTATTTACAATTTATCTAGATCATTAAGAGGATTCATGCTATCTAGCTCAACTGGGTCTCTAAAAAGCAATTCGTTATCTCTGAAAAAGTTCAATAGTTGTCCATGAAAATCACTGATCAGATCAAGAATACTTCCAAAGATTCCACCACACTTATAGTTTTTATCAAACCCAAAAATAGAAGAGGAATCAATGAAAAAACCTTTAGTAAGTCCCAAAACAGCATGCAATACTAACAACTCAGAAAAATCAGATAAGAAGTTATCAAATTCAGCTTTCAAAAGGTTGTTCTCAATGTCCACAGAGGACTCAAATGATGTGAATATTTCGAGTTTAGGTTTGAAATCATCACTCACAACATCTAACTGGGGAGGTAAGATGATATCAAGGAAATGAACGTGTTCATAACATAAATCATCAAGTTTTTCAGTAGGGCTCAACCCAGAGCTTTCTCCAGCTTCAGGAACTCTTAGACAGTCAATTTCACAAAGGAAACATTCATAAACAGGTTGAGACAGTGTAGGACTAGGTTGGGACTCACTCTCCAAAATGGGTTCCAATGAAAGAATGTTCTCATCAACAGAGGGATGTGGGGAAAGAGAAACAGCCAGGGGAAAGTTTTCAGTGGGTTTGGGAATTATTATCTCTGTGACCTCAAGTGGTAAATACCCATATTCAGCTCTAACCTCAATTATGTAACATTGATTCTCAGCCACGCCTATCACATCACAAGTAACCTCATGTTGGGGCCTTTCAAACGCCAAAATTTCCTATACATCATCTATAACTTGGAGGGTGAGTTTACCTTTGGAGACATCAATGATGGCACCACTAGTAGCAAGGAAGGGTCTGCCTAAGATGATTGGAACCTTTTTATCAAATTCCATTTCAAGGATCAGAAAATTAGTGGGCAATGTGAGTTTTCCTAAACTTACTAATATGTCATCCACTCTCCCATAAGGGTGTGTGATTGACCTATCAGCAAGCTAAAGAAAAACAGAAGTTGGTTGGATATCCCGAAGACCCAATTTTTTGAACAAGGAGAAAGGCATAAGATTGATACTCGCTCCTAAGTCACACAGGAAATTCAGTTTCCCACTTCCTCCTATTCAACACTGAATGATAAAGCCACTAGGGTCCTTTAATTTGGGAGGAATATTTTTTTGGACAATTGCACTACACTCTGCATTGAGATCAATTTTATCCAACTTCTTCCAATCATTCTTGTTCTTCTGAAACCTTTTTGTGAATGAAACATATGAAGGGATTTTATCCAAAGCTGCTAAGAAAGGCATGTTGATGGTGAAGCTTCGAATCAGTTTCAAACATCTCAGGTAATCAGGTTCATCACTTTGCTTCACTCTTTCAGGGAAGGGAATGGGAGGGGCATAATGTTTAAAAATAGGTAGGTTATTAACCTTCTCCTCAGACCCCACCTTCTTCTTTGCTTCCTTAATCAGTTCCCCCTTCATTTTATTTGGTTCCTTATCTTTCTCAGGATTGGTTTGCATAATCTGTTCAGTTTGAAACTCTCTTTCCATATTTCCACAATTGAGATTTTCCATATTTTTATTTTCAATTTCATCTTGAACATTATTTTACTCTTACCTATGTGGTTCCTTAACTGGTTCCTTGAGTTTAAGCCATGACCTAGTTGTTACTGCCATCACATTTTCTCTGAGATTGGGGGTTGAAATGATGGGTAGTTTTCTCTTTTCATTACCAGCATAATTCTTAGCCATCTGACTCATTTGAAGTTCTAAAATATGAATCATAGAATCTGTGTCCTTTTTAAATGATCTGATCTCACTCAACACTTGTTGCAACATCCCCTTTAACTTCCCTTGAGAATTAGAAGATTCAGCCTCAAATTGATTCTAGAAAATTTGTTTGGGTTGTGGGTGGAAATTTGGGGCAATAGGATGCTTGTTTGGGGAAGTGGGCTCACCTTGATATCCAGAGTGGTATGAATTTGAGAGTTGAGCATGGACACCTTGATTCCTAGACCTGTAATCAACAAATTGGGAACTCTCATCACACGAACCAAGGAGATCAAAGTTTGGAAAATATCCTTGAGTGTGACCAAACATCCCACAGTGATAGCACTTGTCCCTAAGAACCCTATCATCAACAATAATAGCTTGAGGATTTTTATCAGCGCTGTGGATGACTCTTTTCCTAATGAACTTTTGCTGAGATTTTTGAGCCAACTTATCAAACATTTGTTTTAGCTCATCAGTAGTGGAATCATAGAAATCACCCCCACAAGATTGATCAACTAAGTTATGATTGTTGGGGGTGAGGGCATTATAAAAAGTCTCCATGAGAAGATGGGGAGCTAATTGATGGTTGGGTCTCGGTCTATAAAGACCTTTGAACCTTTCCCATGCTTCGTGAAAGAGTTCTTGCTCATCCTGGACAAAGCTAGTGATCTTATGCCTAACCTCAATGGTGGTGTTCCGTGGATATAATTTAGATACAAAGGCATTGCACACCTCTTCCCAGGTTTTAAATATTTCCTCATCTAAATTTTGAAACCAAGTCCTAGAACTCCCCTTTAGATATAAATGAAACAACATCAGCCTCAACTCCTCCTCACTAAGATCTCGCAGAGGTAACTGCTGGACAGAACCATAACAATATCCGATAAACTCTAAGGAAACCTATGTTGGAAGACCATTAAATGATGGCATTTGAGAAAGATGAGACTATTTGATCTCAAAGCTCCTAGACCTAGGGGATAATTTGATGCAGGATGGATTGTCCGGCATAGTAGGAATTTGAAACTCCCTAAGATTAGGTATCTCAAGGGCAGGAACTAAGGGTTGTGGCCCATTGACATTTCTATTTCCAGAAATGTTTTCCAAATTATCCATTTCAATTTTCTTCTGTTTTCTAATTGCAGAACAGTGCTTGTTGATTTCTTGATTTAGAGTTTCAAGTTCTGACTTAGAAGCTCTAGTGTGCATGCTTCTTCAACAACAATCTTTTCTTGAGAGATTTTTTTTACAATTTTATGTTTTGTATTTTTTTTGTGTTTAATTTAATTTTTTTTGAGTTTTTTAAACATGGTCGCATGTTCCTTCCCTGGAAACGGTGCCAAAATTTAGCCGTGTAGTCGTTGAGTGCACGCAAATTTAAAATTTGCAACCCTAAAAACTACTAGTACTGCGGTAAGAAGGATGTTGAACCACATAGAAGGACTTATATTGTGCGAGACCAAATTAAACTAAAACAAAAAAAAGATAAAATAGAAAATGAACAAAACCGAATACAAACAGTAAAACAAACACTGATAGTGGGTGTGGAAATGAAGTTGAAATGGTGAAGTATGTGGCTTGAATAGAGAGAAAATAGTAATGACGATTTTAGGGTCCTCAGGCTGCTTTAAACTAATTAAAAAGATATTCTCTGCTTCTGCTTGGTTTAATTCAATTACTCAGTACATAAAACACATGTCGTTAATCCACTGAGTTGTCACTTCAGTGGATCAACACAACTCGATTAACTTCCTTGAGTCCCGATCTTCCGATCTTGACCCTTGGAAAATCTGCTTAAATTGGAGAAGAGATGCATTGACCTTTTCCAATTCTCATCACTTTGGTCAATGATACACGGTGAAATGATTCACTACCACACCTATCGGTTAAGTAATGTGAAATGATACTCAAAATAAATAGAAGATAAAACCGAGCAATGAAATCACACTGAGTAATCAAAATAACAAAACATGATGGATAGTTGGATGATCAGTTCTCTACAGCCCAATTCCCCTAATCTATTTAATTAGACATTAAAACAGTCAAACAGATAGAAACAAATAATGAATTAAGAAACATCTCCGGCAAGATTGCTCCTCTCTCCAACAACTGCTTCGATTCTGATCTCCTGGTCTGTGTCTGTCTGCCTCTGTTTTGGTGTTCAGATGGATCGAGGGTTCTCTCGATGGACGAATGGACGCCCCCCTCAAAAATTCCCTTTTCCTGCTCCCTGGATCCCCCCTGTGTTACTTGTTTTGGGCCCCCTCGCTCGAAACTAAAAACAGAGAAAAATGATAGGCCAAAAATCAACGTGGTGCATCTTCAGCATGCTCGTCACCAGATCTGAGTGAATTCCCTATGAGTGCAAACAACCCCTGCAACGAACTCGTGAATGTTCTCGTGTCTTTCCTGTGAAGTGCCCACAATTTTCTTTGCACGCCCCACTCCCCCTGTGCAGGACAACCGAAAAACACAAAACACGCCAGAAAAAGAAAAATGAAAAAACAATAATTATATATAGATGCATATATGTATTTACTGTTATATATATTTATTGGAGGTATTAAATATTAATAATATATATATATATATATATTTATAATAACTATTATATCAGTTTAATACATATATTATTTTGATATATAAAAGATCATATACTATTATGATTAAACCTATTATTAATATAGTATAGTATATCATATATATTACATACTACACATATCATATTGTATGTTATAATATAATAAAGTAAAAACTAACTAAAAAAATTAAAACACAAAAGGATGGGGAGGGGTCTTCGCGGTAAGAATGAGAGGGGGCAGGGGGTTTCAGTGAGCGGCGAGGTCAGCTGGAAGGGGCGCGGCATGGGGCTAGGGTCGTGTCTAGAAGGAGGAGAGTGGGGGATTCGGTTCATGGAACTTGGGGAAGAAGGTGGTGGCTTCGGGTGTTCCAGTAGGGGACAACGAGATTCAGATGAAGGGTGATGTGCGGGTTAGGTTTTGGTAGGCGGAGGCTCAGTGGAGGTCCGGCCACTGGTTTGCGGCTATGAGGGGTTGTGGGTGTGTCGCGGGTATGCAGAGTGTGGAAGACCGATGTGGCGAGATTTGATTTCAACAATAAGTGGCCTTCGGAAATCCAATTTCCAGTTTTGAGTTTTCACAGAGGTTCTAAAGTTTCGATTTATTTTTCTTGTATTCAATTTTCAATTTGTGGATGGATGAATTTGATTGCTACTGTGATATTGATGTTGCGGTTTGTATGTTGATGCTGTGTGAGATGAAGTGGGGCTGGTTTTTTTTAGCCGGTGAGACAATTGGTGAAACGGTGCAAGGGATTGGGAAGACGGTGGCACTGTGAGGGTAAAGGAACTGTGGCCCCGTGAGGGAAGCTCACGGTGAGATCGTGAGGGTGTCGTGGCTGTAGGGAATGGTGAGATAGTGAGAAGAGATAGGGTGACACCGTGAGGTGCGAAAGGGTGGCACCGTGAGTAATGCTCATGGTGAGACCGTTAGGTTAAAACTCTCAGACAATCAAGAGGGATGGTGCCACCACAATACATGAAAAACAAATAAAAAAAATAAAAATAACTAAACTTTAATGCAACTAAGAAATGGATTAATGAATTAAATTTAAAAGAATAAAATTAAAAACTAAATAAAACAAAGTTAAATAATAAAATTTATTATTCTTTTAAAATAATGAATTTATTTGTATTAAAAATTATAAACAAATTAATAAAATTAAAACATTTAAAGTCACTAACCTAAATTAATTAACCAATTAATTAAATAATTAATTAACTAAATAACTCATTAATTTAACGAATAAAATTATTAATTGAATAAATTAATTAAATTTTTAAAATACTAAAAACCAAGAAAAGTTATTTATTTACAATTTAAAGAATAAATAATTAATTAATTTAATTAATGAATTAATGAAATAACTAAAATGAAAAATTATAAAAATAAAAGAATAAATAAATAAAAGTCTAATTGGTGAGACTAAGTTAGTTTAATAATTAGTTAAAATGAAACTAATGCACATTAAAACACATGTTTTAAACTAAAAAAATTATTATTCTACACAAAAAGTAAAAAAACACAACACTTATCAATTATTCAATAAAAAAATTTAATATAAAAAGGTAAATATAAAATGAAAAAAGGATGTGGAAAAGAGTGTTAAAACACTGTCACATCAATATCCCCATAGAGTGTCATAACCAAGAGAGCATCATGGCCCGTTGTCATGCACCGGTTCCCGTTTGAGTCTAACTCAAAGCGGTGTTTTTGGGTTTTACCCCTAGGTACATCTGTTCTAGAGCCACCTCTACCTACTCGTATCTATACAGGGATGTATTTTCTGGAAAACTCACAAAATATCTACAATACCAAAATTCTAGGAAGTTATTATATATTAATCCTCAAATTCTATCTTAGGGTAATGTGCTCTAATCAGAGTTTATATAAATCAAGATTCTAAGGTTTATACTAAAGTTCCTTTGATACCAACTATAACGCCCCGAACCCAGAAGCCCAGAGTTGGTGCATTATTACATATCATTATCATGATCACAAAAGATGAAGTCTCAAAAGACCAATTAGTTTAGTTGCCTTAGAATTACTAGATACATTCATAAGGTTTACAATACATCATGAAATAGAAAACTACAACAACATTGTTTCCATGGACAACACTGAGATCCTATAGGTTATCCCTGCAGGTCAGTCATAAAATACTTCTTCACATCCTGATAAACATTAATCATAGAAAGGGGTGAGCTTAAATGCTCAGTAAGGATAACAATATAGCGGAAACTTTCATAAATAAGCATAAACCATTAAGGAAATGTATAGAACTAAAACAAAATCCTTTTAAACATATACATTATCATAATATGGAAAATGTAAATAAATATAATGCCATTTACTTAATCACATGGATATTCTACTAGTAGAATAATCACATGCAATATTAGTATCCACTTCCATAATGATATAATGCATAACGCCAGACTTTCATAACCACATAGTCAAGGCCTTTTTCCAAGACTACAAATAATATTTTTTCAAGGCCTTGTGCCAAGACACTATTTTGTCACAAGATACCTACTAAAGAATTGAGGACCTATAGTGGGCTCCACCCTTCACTTACTAAGTCCAATGCATTCCTTATATGAAAAGGATTAAACATAACATTAACATTCATATTAAAACTGGCATAAAAAATGTCAAAACTTTATCCACAGACCATGAATGGAATGAAAATAACACATCCATATTCAAACATATCACAAAACCTTCAATACAATATGGAAGTTTTTTATCATAATAAATCAACTTCAAATAAGCTTAAAATTCATCAAAGGATGTTGACATAGATGAAATCAAAACATTTTTTTAGAGAAATATCTCTTTCTATTTTGAAATCATTTAAGAAAAAAATTATTTTGAAAATATTCTTATAATCTTGTAATGGAAGCTTCGACGATGTTATAATGGCGGAAAATCTCTGCACCTTCCATATAAGTTAAAAAACATTCTTACCTTAAATTTGTCGAAAAGGCCAAAAAGTACCTTATTTGGAAAATGACAGAAAGATTACTTTCAAAACACATAAGTTAAAATAAAGTTATAAATGACTTTAAACCGTTGTCTAGAGAATAGTAAAAAAAATTTGAAATACATTTTTAAGAAGCACGGATGTGGATGATAAAGAGGTCCCAGTAGATAATTACGTATAAACAATCTTGGATAATGGAGAGATTCTGAAATTAACCCTTACCTTGTACTTTTACTTGGTAAAGGTTAGGTTAACCTTATTTATAATTGTGAAATAATTGTTATTAAATTATACAAGAATAATATACATTAATATGATATCATATATAATATTTTAATATTGCTTTGTTAATAATATTTTAGTATTATCGTCGTTTCAGGTGTTTACCGATTCGTTTTCCTTTATATTGTTTGTTACGTAAGTAATGTTTGTTATGGATAGGATGTATATTATTCATATTAATAATTATATTAAGTCTTTATAAATTATTTTTAATTATTTAATGAAAATTAGTCTTGAATGGATACAACGGGGAATGAGTCACATCGCGTTCATGTAGATGGTAATCTGTACGTACGCACGAGCGACAATATCCTTCTTTTGATATTAAAATAATATATAATTGGATGTTATATCATATATACAGAGAAATTATAATGTTATATTTATTATTTACATCAATTACACATCATTATTATACCCATCCCAATAATAATATATTGAATAACAATTACACCACGACGTAGAGACAATAAGCCGTATGTACGCACGTATGGTAACATGTCATTCAAAGGATGGATAGAATAATGAATATGGTTGTACCATATTTATAATAACATCAAATTATATAGAATATACTCGAGTAATTATTTTATAATGGAAACTACAAAGAAAGAGGAAGTGGATGAAGAAAGGAACTTGAAATGGGTGATGAAATATTTACCTCTTCTTTGGGTTCTTCCTTTTGATTTGATCAAAAGGGATCCTTAGGTTGGATTTCTGACTAAAGAAAGGCATCTAGGATGAAGGGAAGACAGTTGATAGGGTATTTTGGCATGGTTTGGCCGAACCAAATGGCTTTTAAGGTGTGAATTAGAGAGAAGGGGTGTGCCTTTTTATAAGAGGGGTGAGGGGCACCTTAGGAAAATCTAGAAATATTATTTTATAATAAAATAATTTTAGGTTTATAATGGCTCCAAAATGAATTATTTAGAGGATAAGGTGGGGATGGGTCAAAAACCACTCAACCAATAAGTCTTAGATAGGTTTGGGTCACTATATTAAACTTATCATTTAGATTTAACTCTTAGTTAAATAGTTTTACATTTACCATGTCTCTTTGTATTTTTATATTATATGGTTAATAAACTTACTATATACTTCAAAGAGAACCCCAAGTGGTTAATTAGTGATACACCTATCATTATATAATTCTTTTGGTCTAAAATTATATTTTTAGAAATATAATATAAATTAATAATATAATATTTGTTTTAAAAACTATTTTATGTTAATTTTGACACTATTTGGTATTTTGTTTTTTCTAAATTCATAACAACATTATTAATTCAAAACAAATTCATCTAACCAACCCTAAAATGTCATATTAACCTATAAAATTAGTGGAATTCATAAAAATCCTCTAATTACATTTATTTGGATATTTATAATATCAATTATTTTAATCTTTTTTTAATACGGTAATTACTACATCATCATGGTGTCATAAATAAATTTAATTATTTAATGTATAAAAATTATAAATAAAATACCATTATATAGAAAATATTTTTAGATTTATAATGAATATTTATAGTCTAATTTATCTTATGTGTAACCCTGTATTAAAAATTGTTTAGTTATTAAACGTTGAATTTAACACTTTTAACTCTTCTTTGAATTAAATCATAATAAATATCCTAATCTAATCCAAGTGGACCTAAAGGATCATATTTTATTCCTATGATTTTTTTGGTTGAATTACACTTATCCAATAGAATTAGAACATGTGTTAAGGTAATTACAATATCATTTTTACCATTAATTACCCTATTTACTTTCAACTGTGGTAAATAAAAGTAAAAAGTTACTATTCACCAATAATTGTTTTCATCTTATTTAACAAAATTTTACTTAATGATATCAACCGTGTCTCTCGGATTTTTGAAATTCAACTCATAGAAGCGGTAAAATTAAGTTTTATGTAAATTTGCAAATGCTCCTAGGAGGTGGGAAAACGATGGTAAAAAGTTCAATAAAATATTTATATATCTAAAATTATTATAAACTAAATTAAATGAATTACATTGAACATATATTGGTATTATGTATCTATTTTTACCTAAAAAATAAAATAAAATAAATAATTATTTAAATAAAAAATTTGTTTTAAAATATAACTCATTGTTTTTACTATTCATCAAAAATTGAAAGTTTTCAGAAAAATACAAAAAATTCACCATAAGCTAATTTTGATACTACGAATCCAAAAGTGAAGTTTATTTTGAAAGATAAAATTTATAAAATTTCAAAACATGGGTATTAATATTCATAATGGCTAGTTTGATTGGTTGTGGTGTGTTAGAACTTGAAATTGCGTACAACACACGCTATTGTATTATTCAAAGAGGAGCGTACCGTGGAATATTGGGGTGTTAAAACTTTTTACTAAATTTTACTAATCATCTCTAATTTTTACAAATATGGTTAATTTTTAAAAATTATAGTGATTTACCATTAATTTTTACTAATTTCTGCTTTGTTTTACTAATAATCCTAAATTTTAAAAATTATAGTGATTTACAGTTAATATTTACTAATTACTGCTAATTTTTTATAATTATAGTGGTTTAATATTTATTTTTATAATTACTATAATTTATTAAAAAAATCCTATAAATTATTATTACGTATTACAAAGATCTATACATTATTACTAAATTTTATTAATTAATACTATTTATTTATCAATTATAATTAATTATTATTAATAACACCCACTTACTAATAATTAAAAAAAATTATTCCCAATGAAATCTATTTTCATTTAATTAAAAATATTATTGATAATTAAAACTAAATATTTTTAATTTATAATAACTATTGAATGTACTTTATCGTCTTCTCATGTTGCTGCTTCTTTCATCGATGCATCTTTTCCTCCTCCTCCTCCTACCATCAACATGTCACATCCTACTTGCCCCTGTTCTGCTAAGCTAATGAACAATTTGGACATGGTTGGCATAAATTGGACATTTCTCATGACCTGAAGATTTGAAATTCTATGATTTACACCTTTTAGTAATTTATAATTTATTTTATTACTTTATATAAAATAATAATCAAAATTAGCGATAATTAGTGGTAATTTGAAATTATTACCACTAATTATTGCTAATTTTGAGTATAATTTAATACAATATAATAACATATATTATAAATTATGAAAAAGGTGTAAATCATAGATTTTATAATCTTCATGTGATGAAACCAATTTATGTCAACCATATCCAAATTTTTCATTACTCATAACCTGAGAATTGATGAGCAATTTTATTTTCAATTTTCTATTAATTTATAATAATTTATATTATTTTACAGTAATTTATAATAAATTATACTAATGTAAAATATTTTTTTTAATTTATAAAAAAATTATAAGGTTAAATTTTAAATAAATTTATAAAAAATGTTATTAATTTATAATAATTTAAATTAATTTATACTATTTCATATCAATTTATTGTAAATTATATCAATTTAATTATTTTTTTAGTTTAAAAAAATTTATTACTAAGTTTTACTAATTTATTAAAACATTTTACTAATTTATTACTAATTTTTACTAATTTTTATAGTTTATTACTTATTTTTTCTAGTTTATAATAATGTATTTATCATTATTACTAATTTCCACTAATTATTACTATTTACCACTAATTTTTACTAATTACCACTAATTACAATTAATTGTTACTAATTACTACTAATTATTTATAATTACTGCTAATTATTTCTAATTACCCCTAATTATTTCTAATTACCACTAATTATTACTAATTATCACTAATTCCCACTAATTATTACTAATTACCACTAATTATCTCTAATTACCACTAATTATTTCTAATTACCACTTCTTATTACTAATTTTTATTAGTATATAACAATGTCTTGTTAATTACCACTAATTATTACTAATTACCACTAATCATTATTTATTACAACTAATTATTACTAATTACTACTAATTGTTACAAATTTTGACTGATTGCCACTAAATATTACAAATTGCCTCAAATTATCACTAATTATTGCAAATTACCACTAATTATTGCTAATTACCACTAATTATTACTAATTACCACTAATTATTTCTAATTACCACAAATTATTACTAATTATCGCTAAATATTACTTATGTTTTACTAATTATTACTATGTATTACTGATTATTACTAATTAAAAGTAATTAAAAATAAATACTTCTAATTAAAAATAATTATTTATAATTAAAACTAAATACTCGTAATCAAAAATAATTACTATTACTTAAAACTAATTAATGAAAAATAAAACTAACTATTTCTAATTAAATCTAATTACTG
Organism: Viscum album; assembly: GCA_963277665.1. Classification (NCBI taxonomy): domain Eukaryota; kingdom Viridiplantae; phylum Streptophyta; class Magnoliopsida; order Santalales; family Viscaceae; genus Viscum; species Viscum album. The sequence continues at coordinate 23,297,975 of OY728133.1, read as the reverse complement.
CAAATTAATAATAATTATTACTAATATATAATAAACTAAATTAAATAAAAATTAGAAACATTAAATAAATACCTTAAACCTAAATCTTTCGGCAGATGCAAGGCCTGAATGTTTCTCTCATGTAAATATTAAAACTTTAAAACATTAAATAAGAGAATATGAAAGTAGAGGAGGAGAGGGGAGTTTATAGAAGAACATAATGAAAGAAAAATTGGGGGTAAATATAAGTTAGATAATTTGTGATGGGACTATTTGAAAATAGAACCACCGTTATTAATTAATGTGTGAGTAAAAATAGTATTTGCGATGGGATCCATCACAAATACATTCATGGCGACAATTTATTTGTGATTTGAGATAATTCCATCTCAAATAACAAATAATGATAGAAAGTATTTGTGATGGGACCCTTCAAAAATGAGTTCCTACTGATATTTTATTTGTGATGGGAGTTAACTACCATCATGAATAACCATAATGATGGGAGGGAATTTTTAGTGGGGGTATATTGTCATTGCAAATAGTCTTCCTGGGGTTTAGCGCACAGTGCTCCCCAAAGATCACAAATAGTCTGTGTTGAGTGACTACTTGCAAAGGGCGACGAGCATATCGCAAATAGCCTGTCACGAAAAGCCTTTTTCCCGTAGTGTATGGCAGCTAAAAAAATAAACATCCTAGTAAATAAATAACTAACAGAAACAATAACCAATAACCAGTATCATATAAAGAAGATGGTTTTCATGATGTTATACCAAGATGGTGATAAAGGGATACATGGTAGTAGGTATACGGTAAAATGCGTGTTATAAAAAAGGCACACGATACCAATATATCTCTCCAATAGCATCATGAGCACATGGTCTATCCTTTGCCTCCATAATCCATCATATGACCGAAGTCAAGTGTCCAAATCTAGACTCTTCCCATTGTACCTACCTGCATCCATTAAGTCTATCTGGGTAGCAATTGGCGGCCCGAATAGGATGTGAGTAAAACTCATTAGGCCACCACTAATGGAATCTAATACGATCCATTTAGTGTGTGTATAATGAAAATGTGTGTAGGTATAATAAATGTAAAATAACAACATAAATAAACTGTGTCGGGCTTAGGCTCCTCATGGGGTACCAGACTGACCAATACCTACTTCAACTTAAGTTTACATGTCTCTAAATAAGTGACTGGGTTATAACAATAATAATACAGGACCCAAAGTATAACCAAGGCATCATTGACCTAAGAAGTTCTATACAACTCATAGTATTTACAAATGTGGTCTAGTTGGGGTATAAGTGTATTCTAGGGATGACCCTCAATAATGCAATCATATAATAAAATAACATCGAGCTCTAGGAACAAGTCCTAGGTAGCCTCATTCTAGACTTGATTATAGCCCAAGGATCTACTATAATCCATTCTGCATCCTTAAGATATCAGGAAAAATCCAAGGAGATAATCCAAGGAATTCAAAATATGTAGAAAAGTAACGGATGAGTTCACATATCTATGTTTTGGTAGTCGTCAATATAAGATAAGGACCGATTCCAAGAGGGGTATTAACTCTTGGAAAATGCATCCATGAATTTGGTTTCATCCTCTTAGTAGTCAAGGAAAACCAAAGGGGGGAATTTAAGACTTACCCAAGGTAGGACATCCTATAACTATATATAATGTTCATAATATGATCCATGTGAAGTATAAGCAATTTCAGACATCATTTAATCTAATTTAATATTGATAATGATTCATCATTTAACAAGGACCATGTATTACATTTTAACTATTTATGTTTCAATTTAATCTCGTTTAGTCATATGTATAATTAACTACTTAAAATGGGTCAAGTGATAAGGTCTACCCATTCATATTCAATTCATTTCATTTAACATTTCAATTAATTTAATTTTTTCATTTAAATCATAAACCTCAATGAAAACCCACATTAGGTGGTGGTTTGTTCATATCGGCATGGTAAGGGTGTCAGGTCATATAATGAACACATCCAAAGGGTTGTTTCTAGTCGAGGAATATAACCTATGACAATTTCATGGGTCTATATGATCATCTTATCAAGGTATATACATTTTATTATTAGAAGAAAGAATATTTTAAAGGTGACTCACAGAATTTCTAGTGTGCAGTCTGATGTCGCACTATATATACATTACAACTTTAAGGAAAATAATGATAACACATATATTATCTAAATAGATGATTCCACATCTAATATCATCCTCAAATTTAAAGTAGAATGGGAGAAATTGAGGAAATAAAAAAATCTTTAAAATAAGGCATATTGAATTGCATAGAAAAATAGTATTATAAATGGAATGATAAATGAGGAAATGATGAAACTGGATTCAAGGTCTTTCCAAGATGGACACAATGGGACCAACAATGAGTGAAACAGATGTCAAGCAGTGAGGCTAGCTCAAAACCAGGATTGAGAGTAAGAGGAAGCTCATATTATGGTTGTTGATCTAAAAAAGGAGGAATAAGGAAGGGTTAAGAGTTTAAATAAGGGATTTTAAAATTTAATTTAATCCTTATTTAAGTATGTGTAGGGTTTGGTTACATGGTTGGACAAACCAAATGCTAGTATTGTTCAGGGTGTCACCCCCTTGCATGGCTTGTGCATGATTAGTTTAACCATCCACAGCTCGTGCAGATCACATCCGCAACATACCTGCACCAATTTATATGTTTGTTCATCCTCCTTACATGATTTTTCAAACTATTTGTCAACATTACCAGTCTGCATGGTTTGAGGGGCATGGTTAGCACTAATTGTGTGCTATCCATTTTCCTCGCCTGTTTCTCCCAAAAACTAGACCTTCAGGCTTCAAAAAAGCCTTGGATGCTCCTGAATCCTTCCTTATAATCTTAGGTAATTTCATATAAATAAATAGAAAGGCATAAAATTAAATTCAAAAAATCCATACCTCATAAAAAATTCAATATCTTATATATAGACCCTTTCATCTCATTAATTTAATGATCTCAGGTTGAATAAGAAAAACCCATTCATTTATCACAAGATATATCAATGGTTTAAAAAAATTAAATTTAATTATTATAATTTTTTGAGATTGTTGAGGATAAAATGCCTCATTTATTAAATAAAATAAAAATAGAATCATAGAAGACAAACTATAAAAACTATGACTATTGGAGCTTAGAAAACTCAAAAATGAGTACTCATGTTTTGTTGAGGGGCCCATCCACCCCGATTGTGAGGATATTGTTCCCTCCTCTATGTCTTTACATACTTCCATGGACTACCACACTCATCTAAAGGGTCATAATGAAAAACAGGACTCACCTAAATTACATCATCATCATCAAATCTCCTTTTACTATCATCTTCGCTACTTTTAAAGGAAAGTAGCTAGTATGTGTTATTCAACACCATCGTTTTTCATGAGAAGATGAGGATTTTATTGTTAACCTAGAATTATCAACAAAAAAATCAACTTTATCTAGACAAAGGGAGAGTCCTAGTGTAGTATTTCCATCGAAAAATATATCTTTAGTAGGGTTTTTAATTGTATGTATTACCCCTAGGCTCCTTAGTTGTGTGATTTGAGGTCCCTTAGCAGGACCATCTTCAAAAAATTGGAACCATTTATATCTTCCATCATCTCCAATTCTACAATATCCAAATTAGAATGTTCCTTACTAATCATAGAGCCCATAATATCATCTTATCCATCATCAATAATAATTTCTCCAGGAAAAATAGTCCAAATAGTCTCAGACCTCTTAGTCGTACCTTGCATAATGGTTGAGCCCTATTAGGGACAAGGATGTCCACTAATGTCATTAAGAGTGGTAAAGGACTTCTTGGGTTTCCTTTAAGATACAACCACCATTTTAGTTTTACCTTTATCTTTTGATGTGACCAACATTTTTCCTTTCACAATTCTATAACGTCCCGATTCCGGAAGCCACCCAGAGGTTCCCTGTACCCGGTTGGTCACATGGCCTCAATTGCATTTCCCCGAATGACAGAGGCTGCCAACTAGCAGTGAGGGCCTTGGTGTGATGTTGGGGAAACTATGCCCTCATTTGCATAGTACACAGTGGAAGTAAAGAAAACAAATACATAAAATAGCAGAAGAAGTAAATACCAAACAAAAGTAACTGCGGAATACTGATAAAGGAAACAACTAGAGAAAATATATATAAATGATTCATGACACATATATATCTAGGAAATCATCCAAACAAGTCACAATGCTGAAATACAATAGTGTTAAACCAAAGTGTAAAAGAAAGTAGATAAACTCATCAGCATCGCAAGCTATAGCTTGGTCCCATGCTCTCTAGCTCCACAGAAATCAAGAACCTGAAATAGAAGGGCGCTTGACCTTATCTATACCTACAACAATATAATCTGTTTGGGCCCAAAATCATGACCCAAATAGGGTGTGAGACTAATCCCAGTAGGAAACCACCCGAAGATATGTTCCTAACAGTCAGTGAATATATGACAGGTAAAAGTACTGAAAGCAGTAAACAAGAAAGTAATCAGCAAAAAACAATCCACAGTCAAATTATCAAGAAACATCTAATCAAAGAAGATAACACAAATAGGTAACCCTCTGTGAAGTAATCACAGCCTTCCCCTCTGGTCCTACCTAGAAGATACAAGCAACCCTCTAGGAAGCACACACAGTCTCACCCCTCTGGTTTAGCTAATGTATAGACTCTATGAGGAAGCACTCACCGTCAATTCCCCCTGTAGTCTCATATCGGTAGTAAAGGTGCTCTAGGTAAGAACTTATGCATTATTCCCTTTGTGGCCCGTGTCAAGTAACTACAGGCTCTCTGAGGAAGCACTCAACATCAATTCCCCCTGTGGTCTCGCATCGTAAATTATAAAGAAACTCTATAGAAGCCCTTACGTCTATTCTCCATATGGTCTACTACACTAGGTTCTCACATCCCTATGTAAATTCAACAAGTAACGCATCGCGTAACAGCCAAAGTAAACCTCAATAACTACTTGGCTAGCATTCTACAACATAACAGCATGTCAGAAAAAGAACACTCCATCCTAAAACACTAGGCCTAGTACTGGAAATATCCTAACAGGTAAAACATGACCAAATGATCATAAACAGGAAAAAAATTCATGGAAAATACATCCAAAGAACATTAATTTACCCTATTCACAAAAAATAACCTCTACTCAGGCATACAAGTAAGGCAGGAAAACAACAGGGGCAAAACAGTAAACACGCAATACCCCGTTCAAGGGTATTGGTGTAATTTGAACATAATACTCAAATAATTTCTACAAAAAGTCACAAACCACCTACCTTGGTATTATAAGATCGATATACTTGATCCACGGGGCTTGAATCACCTTAGAACATCAAAGGTCTACAAAAAATTCTAAAACGTTCAGCCTGGGATAACATAGTAAAGAGAAGGAATTGGGAAACAATGATCTAGGAGAAGAGAGAACTCATCGCTGCAATTACAATGCAGTCACCAGTTTTTGAATCGGAGAACAGACAGAGGTTTGGGGTTTCTTTTAAGATCTATGGCTACTTGGTGCTCTCGGATGAAGACGACCTAAAATAAGTCGATTATGGCGATTAGACATGACCCTGGTACGTTTAATGAAAAACAAAGTACATGATGTGTACTTTTGGAGTACACAATGTGTACTCGCCTTTTCCATACTCTACCTTAGGTAGCCTCCATGCCACCCCTACATGGTCGTGTGTGTGGCCATGACATGGCCAGCACACAACCTCTAGTGACATCACAGTACACAGAGTGTAATTATAAAGTTCATGTTGTATACTTTGAAAATTTCCATATTTTTCTCTTTTTCCCAAAAATGACCAGAAAAGGAAAAACATACCTAAAAAGGAGATCCGGGTTCTTAAAAACTTCCCCCCTTAAAGAAATTCGTCCCCGAATTTCCCTAGCGCGGCGTAGAAGAAGAAACCCCAAATAGCTACAGCCACTGTGCTCACACATCGGCCTCCCTCTCCCAAGTCTCATCCTATACCCACCCATACTGCCATATCACTCATACCATATGAATAGAACAGCCTCGGAGAACCATTGTACTGCGATCAACAATCCGGATCAGATTCTCCTTGAATGATGCATCCACATCAAGCTCAACCTCCTCGGGTTGAAGGACATGAGACGGGTCTGAAAAGTAACGTCGGAGTTGAGAAACGTGAAAAAAATTGTGCATAGACCGGTACCTTTGAGGTAATAGAAATCGATAGGCAACTGGACCAACTCTCTCCAACACCTCAAATGGTCTGACGTACCTCGGTGAAAGTTTACCATATCTCCTAATCCTCCTGTGCCCCAACCTCGTTGTGACATGATGGAAATCATGATCCTTGACCTCAAACTCCAAAAGTCATCTCCACTGATCAGCAGAAGACTTATGACGAGACTGTGCAGTATCCATCCTCTTCTGAATCAACTTTATCTACTCTGAGGTCTCTTGAACAAGATGAGGTCCCAGCAAAGCTACCTCTCCTACCTCCATCCAACATAAGTGTGATCAGCATGGCCTACCGTACAAAGCCTCATAAGGTGCCATCTGAATAGTCGCATGAAAACTATTATTGTAGGCAAACTCCACAAGAGGTATATTCTTCTCCCAAGAACCTACAAATTCTAGAATGCATGCTCGGAGCATGTCCTCAAGCACCATAATCGTACACTCGGACTAGCCATCTGTCTGGGGATGGTAAGTTGTACTCAAAAGAACTTGTGTACCCAAAGCTTTCTGATGCCCCTGCCAAACCTGTGAAGTAAAATGTGCATCCCTGTCTAAAACGATGTAGAGTAGAACACCATGAAGATGTACAATCTCACGGATGTACAACCATCCTAGCTCATCAACATTGAAGGTCTCCTTGATCAGAAAGAAGTGAAAAAACTTCATAAGTCTATGGATGACAACCCATACTGCGTCGTTTCCCTAAGGAGACCTCGGCAACCCTGTCACGAAATCCATCATGACGTCATTCCAATTCCACTCAGGAATGGGTAATTGTTGTAAAAGACCTATTGGTGGCTGATGATCTGCCTTCACCTGCTGACAAGTGGAACACTTCTAGATGAAACCAACAACGTCCCTCTTCATACATGGCCACCAATACTGACAGTTTAGATCACGATACATCTTGGTGATGCCAGGATGAACTACCCAAACTGAGGAATGAAAATCCCGCATCAACTCCTCACGTATATTTGTTGGCACCCATACGCATCTCTGGAAATGAAATATTCCATCCTCACCTACGGTCCATCCAGGAATAGTGTCCTCTCCTGACACACTCTCCCTTAGGATTAGGACTTTAGAATCTGATAGCTGCCTCATTCGTACCCGATCAAGAAGTGTATAGGTAACTGCTACAGAACATAGAAAATTCTGCCTCTATCTGTCGTGCACCTCCAGATGCATCTCAGAGAACAGATCCATAAGCTGCCACTCACTACTGGAATCCGGAACTACCTGTACTTGGGTCCTCCTGCTCAATGCATCAGCCACAGTGTTGCATTTTCCCAGCGTGTAGGAAAGCTCAAAGTCAAAAGACTGAAGGTAATCAACCCACCTTCACTTTATTAAATTTAGATTACACTGAGTGAATATGTACTTGATACTCTTCTAGTCGGTGAAGACTAAAAAGTGCTCTCCCAGAAGATAATACCTTCAATGGTGCAAGGCATGAACAAAAGATGCCAACTCCAGATCGTGCGTCAGGTAGTTCCTCTCATGTGGCCTCAATTGTCGAGACCCGTACACAAAGACTCCATCTCCCTACATAAGTACAGATCCCAGACTGATACCTGAGGCATCACAGTAGACAATGTAGCTCTTTCTTGGCTCTAGAAAGACTGGTATCGGTGCTGAAGTCAACCTCACTTTCAGCTCCTGAAAGGCTGACTCACAAGAATCTGACCATAAAAACTTCACACCCTTCTTGGTTAGACCCATCAGTGGTGCTGCTAAGCGTGAAAAGTTCTGTATGAAGTGTATGTAGTATCCAACCAGCCCTAGAAAACTCCACAGCTCAAAGATGTTCTTCAGCTACTCCCAGGAAACTACTACTCTCACTTTCTCTGGGTCTACTAATACTCCTGTCTCTGAGATAACATGACCCAATAAGTGAATTTGATATATCCAAAAGTATCATTTTGAGATCTTAGAATATAATTGATGTTCTATCAGTGTAATCATAATGATCTCAATATGTGTGTCATGGTCATGTCGAGTGTGAGATTACACCAAGATATCTTCCACGAAAACAACCACGAAGGAATCCAAGTATGGATGGAACACTCGGTTCATCAGTGCCATGAAAAATACCAGCACGTTTGTGAGGCCGAATGACATAAACATATACTCATATAGACCATACTTGATCCAAAAAGATGTAATAGGTATATCATATGGTCTAATGTGCAACTGATGATAACCGGACCTCAAATCAATCTTTGAAAACTATTGGGCTCCTCGAAGCTGATCAAAGAGTTCATCAATCCTCAGAAAGGGATATCGCTTCTGGACCGTCAACTAGTTCATCTTCTGATAATCCACACAAAGCCTAAGGGTGTTGTCTGCCTTCTTCACGAATAGGACAGGAAAACCCCAAGGAGATGTACTGGGTCAGATGAAACCCTTTGCCTGCAACTCCTCCAACTGCTTCTTGAGCTCCTGCAACATAGGTGTAGTTATCCTATAAGGAGGAATGGACACCGGTGCCACTCCTGGAATGAGCTCAATAGAAAAGTCTACCTCATTTTCTGACGGAAAATCGGAAAAGTCCTCTAGAAAGACATCCCTGAAACGATACATCACTAGAGGAAAGTATAACTTCAAATTCCCCTGGTCATCCAGATATAGACTAGAAATATGAGCTGTAACTCCACCTAGTCCATGATGCTCGGGTCCCACTCTACTCGCATGGACATCCCACTCGCCTCGATGAAGGAAAGATTCACCCTATGGTGATATGAAGCTCACCCTGTGATGATAAAAGTCGACGAATTCCTGGAAGGGAACTAACTAGTCCATCCCGAGAATGACATCATAGCCTATCATCTCTAGAATATATAGGTCCCATATAAAGTGATACCCAGTCACCTCTAGAGGGAACTCCTTGCACTGACATACACTATTCGTCCTAGTCCCCAACGGTGTGCCTAGAGTCAAAGTATGGGAGAGGAAAAGATGCAGAGCCCAAGGATCTCCACAACAGCAATACAGATAAAGCTATGGGAAGCCCCTGTATCGAAAAGAGCATGAGATAAAACTGAGGCTACTAAGATCATACCTCGAACTGTAGAAGGTCCAGGATCCTGCTCCTTCTGGGTATGCTCCACTAAAAAAGCTTGACCTATACCATGGCCCTGTGACGCTTTCTGATCGCTCTAAGCTGATCCACCCTACTGCCGCTGAAATACCGACGACTGACCACTATGGCCTCGACCTCCACTTTGGCTCGAACCGTCTGAAGAACTCCAGTTTCCAGACTTATGAGAAACTGGTGGCAGTGCTCCCGAATGAGGAGTAATTTATGAACCCCTATCACCAGCTTCTGGTAAGAAAACCTGACTAAAACGTTGAAGGTGACCCATCTTGGCACAAGATCAGCACTCCACTGGGTCTCTCTGGCACTGCAGCCTCGTATGCCCAGCCCTTCCACACTGGTAGCATACCACCTGACTACCTGAAGATGTGTCTCACTGCCTCAGATCACCGCGCATAGACTCCCTATGGCGCTTCCTGATGTCAACTGGTGAAGTACTAACTCTGGAAGAGGAACTGCACTGGCTCTCAACTCCAAAATCTCTCAGATTGCGCTCCACAATCAGTGCCTGGTTGACGATGAAAGCGATGTATGTCAGCCTGAAGATATTCACATGTGAGTGGATCTCCCGTCTGAGACCATCCTCAAAATTCCTTGCCAAGAACAACCCATATCCGCCTTGGAGGGGTGTGAAACACTAATGCTCGGTGAAACGAGAGGAATACTCCATGACAAAAAGAGTACCTTGCTCTAAGCTCATAAAATCCTGGGCTCAGTCAGCCCTTAGGGTCTCCGGATAGAAGTAGTCATAAAAGACGTGCTGAAACTCCTCCCACGCCATTACCTGATGATGACTCGCCTGTGAGATCACGTCTTACCATCTCTTGGAAGTGTCTCGTAGCATATAGGTAGCGAGTTTGACCCGCCTTTCTGGATGCATCTCTAGATTCTCATAGATCATCATCATGGCTTCTAGCCATGACTCTGTAGCCTGAGGTCCTCCTTACTCTTAGAAGGTGGGAGGATGCTACTGCTGGAAAACCCGCGTCAAGTCTGCCATAGTCGAGGAAGGAGGAGGATCTCCCTAGAAGGCCTGCATCATTCTCAGAAAGCCTTCCCTAAACTGTGCATCGACGCCTGTAACTGGTATCACTACTGGTTCCATGGCTGGTACAACAGGAGGATCTGTGGGAGGTCCTTAATCAGCCATATCTGGCGTCTGATCACTGCCCTACAATTGGCGGACAACCAGAGGACGTCTCAGTTTCATGACTCAGCAAGTTCAAACACACACCTTAGATTCAAGATTATCAAAAAATGAAAGCAGAAATACATAAAGGAACAGAAAAAAGAAATCATTCAAGTTTTATAAAACATAACTACACGACATGTACTTTTACAACACGGTGTGTTCCCTTAAGTCATTCACATGGGCGTGTACTTCAGTTTAAACTGTTCATGTAACACCCCAAACACACAACGTGTTATACGAACACACGGCATGTACCTGAATCCTCTTTCCCTGCTCGAGTCCTTCTACACGGCTAAGCCACATGGCTCTCCCAAAACAAGACTACATGGTGTGTTCTCCGCAGACATGGCGTGTACTAGACAAGCTTCACCTGACCCTTGTTGGCAGTGACACGGTCAGACACAAGGCTCGAACCACACATCATGTTCCTGAAGGACACATTGTGTACGCGAAAGGATAACACTGACCCTTGTTATTCATGACATGGCCGGGTACCTGGGTCAGACTACACGGCGTGTTCAAGGTAGACACGGTGTGTATAAGAAGATCCTCCACCGATTGTGTTGTTAACTAAATGGATGAACTCCTAGTATTACCCTACACGGTGTGCACAATCGGTACACGGCGTGTTCCCATGAGATTTCCCTATCCCGTATCTCTGCCCACATGGCATGTGACACAGTTAAAGAATAAACGGCATGTATAAAGGGTACACGGTGTGTATTTATGAATAAACAGTTTCTTCCCAAAAATAAGAACATATATCATGTAGTCAAACTACATGGCGTGTATTATGGTTTTCTCAAGACATTATGACTCAAAAACTACTCTGGAGCCCATAAAACACTGAAACAAACACCGAAAGTGCCAAATTCTGATCTGTGAGGGCCCATACTCCCCGCGAGTCAAATTTTGGCATTTTAACAAGTTATAAACAAGGTAAACAAGTCAATGATCCACCAAATGTTTGGCTATTAGGGCCCATAACACCTCAAGAACCAAAGTTTGGAGTTCATTCATACAAAACTTTACACACAATTCCCTATCAAACAATAAGTATATCAATCAAGGCATCTGTCAAAACAACATGCATATTCTACACAACATCTATCACAACAACATGAGATCTCTAATGCATCCTAGATGACATGGCAAGAATGCATGGAATGTGATTTCTAACAAGTGACTATATGATGCATGAGATGGAATACCCTCATCTCATTAGGTTGTGACAGAAATAGAACCTCAATAACATCAACGATAACCACAAAAAACATGTGAATCACCCAATGGTGAAATCAAATCAACTGTAAAATTGTAATCCAGTCAAATTTCAATAAATGAGGTAGATTAGATTTTCCATGTACATGGGTTATCTACTCCCAGGCATAGATTATTACCATGTACCTATTCTGTCCTATCCCTGGCTAAAGGATCCAAATAGTAAGTCAAGAGAAAAGAACTCCTTTGATACCACTTCGTAATGTTCCGGTTCCAGAAGCCACCTAGAGGTGCCCCATACCCGGTTGGTCACATGGACTCAAGCACATTTCCGCGAACACCAGAAGCTGCCGACTAGAAACGAGGGCCTTGGTGTGATGGTGGGAAAACTATTCCCTTATTTGTAGAGTACAGAGTAGAAGTAAAAAAAATACATACAATAGCGGAAGCAGTAAATACCAAACAACAGTAACTACAGAAGACTGATAAAGGAAACAACTGGAGAAAATATATATATAAATGATGCATGACACATATATGTCTAGAAAAGTTTCCAAACAAGTCACAATGCTGAAATACAATAGTGAGAAACCAAAGTGTAAAAGAAAGCAGATAAACTCCTCAGCATCTGAAGTCATAGCTTGGTCCCATGCTCTCCAGCTCCACAGAAATCAAGAACCTGATGTAGAAGGATGCTTTCCATTATCTATACCTACAACAATAGAATCTTTTTGGGCCCAAAAGCATGACCCAAACAAGGTGTGATACTAATCCCAGTAGGCAACCACCCGAAGATCTGTTTGTAACGGTCAGTGAATATATGGCAGGTAAAAGTACAGAAATCAATAAATTGGAAAGTACTCAGCAACAAACAATCCATAGTCCAATTATCAAGAAACATCTAATCCATGAAGATAACACAAACATGTAACCCTCTGGTAAGTACTCACAACCTTTCCCTCTGGTCCAACCTAGAAAATACAACCAACCCTCTGGGAAGCACACATAGTCTCACCCCTCTGGTTCAGCTAAAGTACAGACTCTCTGAGGAATCACTCACTGTCAATTCCCCCTATAGTCTCGTATCGGTACTAAAGGCGTTCCAGGGAAGCAATTACGTCACATTCCCTATGTGGCCCACGTCGAGGAACTACAGTCTCTTTGAGGAAGTGCTCAACATCAATTCCCCCTGTGGTCTCGCATCATAAATTATAAAGACACTCTGGAGAAGCCCTTGTGTCCATTATCCCTATGTTCAACTACACTAGGTTCTCACATCCCTGTGTAATGTCAGCAAGCATCACATCACGTAACATCCAAAGTAAACCTCAAGAACTACTTGGTTAGAATTATACAACATAACAACATGTCAGAAAAAGAACACTCCATCCAACAACACTAGGCATGGAACTAACAATATCCTAATAGAAAAAACTAGACCAAATGGTCATAAATCGGAAAAACATGCATGTGCAATACATCCAAAGCACAGAAATTTACCCTATTCACAAAAAATAACCTCTACTTAGGCATACAAGAAAGGAAGGAAAAAAACAGGGGAAAAACAGTAAACACGTAATACCCCGTTCAAGGGTATTGGTAAAATTTGCACATAATACTCAAAGACTTTCTACAGAAAGGCACAAACCACCTACCTTGGTGTTAAGAGATCGATATACTTGAACCACAAGGCTTGAATCACCTTATAATGTCGAAGGTCTACAAAAATGTCTAAAATGTTCAACCCATGATAACTTGGAAAAGTGAAGGAATTGGGAAACAATGCTCTAGGAGAAGAGAGAATTCACCGCTACAATTCCAATGCACTCACTAGTGTTCGAATTGGAGAACAGATGGAGGTTCAAGGGCTTTTCAAAGAATCGCGGCTTCCCAATGCTCTCGGATGAAGATGACCTAAAAGAAGTCGATCTTGGAGATTAGACGCGACCCTGGTGTGTTTAATGAAAAAAAATAAAGTACACAACATGTACTTTTGGAGTACACAGCGTATACTCGCCTTTTCCGTAATCCGCTTTAGGCGGCCTCCATGTCACCCCTACATGTCCATGTGTGTGGCCATGGCATGGCCAGCACATGGCCTCCAGCAGCATCATTGTACATGGTGTGTACTTATAATGTACACGACGTGTACTTCAAAAATTTCCATATTTTCCTCTTTTTCGCAAAAAACGACCAGAAATGAAAAACATACCTAAAAAGGAGATTAGGGTTCTTACAAATTCCATGTCCACAACTGCTTGCATAGAAAGCTCAAATTTTTATTTGTTATCTGAGGATTTTGAAAGTTATTTCTTAGCCTCCATGCCATTAGAAAGAGTGTTCCTAAGAGAGATTTCATTATGGGGAATCCTATCATTGGACCCCTCCCCATCAGCAATGTCAGCTTAATACTAATTATTCCATGTCTAAATATAAGGTAGAAAATCATTACCATGAATAGGTCTACGTGACATATTTGAAGTTCTAGGAGATTTAAAAAATTATTTCTACCTAACAAGATAATGATCCTTAGATGAGCCAATCTGATTACCTAGGCAACCCTATGGTGGCCCTGAATCTGTCTGGGCACAATCACATCTTGGATTCATAACATAGGAAACCTTGGCGTGAAGTTATATTTTCCCTTTCATAGATATTGACCACTTTAAAGAATCTTTCAAATTCCCCTTAAAACTACATATACCACAAACAATCAACCTTCAATAGTTCTCTTTTAGATTCTCAATAGATTTGCACTCATAGAAATACGAGATCTTTTCAAATAAAAAACATAAGTTACTTCTATCATTTGGAGTAGAAAGAAAAACCATGTTAATGAGAACCTCAATAAGGTCCGCCTCCAACAAGATAATTGCAATGTTCCCAAACCTAGAATTTTATGTCTCCTTGTCAAGATGAATAGTCACCCCCTTAGAAAAAGAAATGTAATATAGGTTTTTTAGATTCCATAATACCGAATTACGACCATAAAAATGAATATAGACCTGTAAAAAATAATTACCCATGTCTGATGGATCATATTTTATTGTCCATTCATGAACTCAAGAAAAACCAGGTGTTAGATATAAAGCACCATTGCTTCAAGAACACTACTTTAGTTCATAAAAATAAAAAGACAGTGGTAAAATAATTAGAAAATCAATATACACTTCTAGTTAGAGAACCCTCACACACATGTTACTTTATTAACTAGATCATCTTGTCACAATGGCTTCTCCCACCCTGGAATAAGAAGTCCCATCATAAGAGAATTTTGGAACATCCACAATCTCATAGATAAGGCATCTGATGTCACCACAACATGATCCGTTAAACCCTTATTGATATTCCTCCAAAAAAGTGAATCCCTGAAAGATAAAAAGGGTCGAGATTCATACCTGGCCACTGTATTCCTCACATATGAATCCAGAAGAATGTTAACCCTAGATTTTATTGGGTTTTCAATTACTTATGAAACATTGATTAAGGGGCATCTTCTGTTTTAATTTGTGGTAGGATAAGGGATCTCATAAATATCTAATAAATATTAAATAGTATGATATGATTAATATGTTTTATTCTAAGGATGAATATTGATGCCCAAAAAATATGTAATCACTATGAAAAATAAAAAGCCTAATTACCTTGAATAAACTCATTCAGGAGCTCTTGATCCACCCAATCCTATATATGGAATTTTTTACTTAAATAAATGGACTCTCATTTCATTACTATATCTTATTCCACTTTAAAATTTCATTGTATTCTTCTACAAACTCTAATAATATCCATGCATCTTAAATTTTTTCATAAAACCATAAACTCCCATGCTTTATTCAACCAAACTCACCTAGTTTTACATATCTTATGATAGAGAAAGTATCCATGAATATATTCCAAGTATTTCCCACATAATCAGAAAATAATGAAAAATATTTCTAAATTTTCATGTTTTTAGATTTTCCATTACTAGAAATATTCTAGCATTACATTGGATACTTTGAAGCACCTATTATCAATTGCACCTTAACCTAACATCCCATTAAAATACCTTACATGAAAAATGCACTCTACCTTTTACATCACACACCTCCCTTAACGATAATAGTGTAAGCCCTTTTATCTCAATGCTCTAAGGATCTCAAGCTATATAAGAACAATTGCTTCATTAATGAATAATTAGAACCACATTCAATGTTGTTTCAAACCCAATTAACTAAAATCTATCCAAATAAAATTATAAATATCTGAATTATTTTATATTAATATATGATGTTGCTAAAGATACCCTCTCATTCCATGAATGGGGTGTGCCTAACCATGTTACCCATGACTATCTAGACAATGTCATGCAACTTTAAGTATTGAACATTGAATTTTCATTAAATTCTCTATGTTATCAATCAATATGATAAAAATAATATAGAATTATTACTATAGCACACACAATGTCCCACCCACTACTAGAAATTGTGGTATATGTGAAGAATTTTTTTGGATATTTCCAGTATATGTTCATGAATAATAGTATTAAGAGACCCAAATAGTGGTCGTTGGGTTAAAAACCCCGAGATAATCTAAACTTCATGTACTCATGCACCTATCACAGTCACAATTTAACCCACATTTACCATGTCCTTTTGTTTTACACTTCTTATAAATCATCATCTATGACTCACCACCATAAAAAATACCCTCCTCCATGACCAACCCCTTTCACTGATAGCAGTAAGGATTTTGGTGACCCCCCACCCTATAACCTCACCATCCAAGTCTCAGAAACCCATAACCCCTCAATGAATCTCAAATAAAAGGGTAATTATTTTTTATAGTAATTTTTATTTTATTTTATATAATAATACATTTTTATATATTATTTAATTTTTAATATCAATTTTATATTTTTATATATTTTATTCAATATTTTTTCCACATTTTTGTGTTTCTAAGTATTTTAAAAACTATTTTACTTTATCATGAAACTAATATCATTTTTATGTAGTCGGTTCACAACACATAACTATGAGAAAATTTAATCATCATCTACCACCTACCTAACAACCATGTAACAAGATCATCATAAACATAAATAAAACTCCTCAAAACTGATTAAAGTTTCACATATTACATCAACAATCTCACTTAACACCAATTTCTTAAGCTTAAATATCTTGGAAAATCAAAATTATAATATGAATTTCAAAAATGGAAAAATAAAGAGCACCCAACCTTAATATTTTTGTTTTCCTAGATGTAAATTAATAAGGAAACTATAAGAGGGAATTGAATAGTAGTCACAATACAAACATATAGTTTTTCTCCCATACAAGTATTTAGTTGATCGGTCTTTACAGGTTTCGATCAAATCAAAGTAAAAAAAAGTTATTGTGTGATCAAAATAATATAATTGGTTGTTAAAAAATTAACAAAGTAAAAATATAATATCAAAAATTATAAAATTAAATTAGAAATAAATCAAAAAGTATTAGATAAAAATTTTCTACTCCTATAAAGGATATTTAATATGAAATAGTCCAAACATAAGAGCTACTCGCTTATAAAAAAATCATCCAACGGATTAGTAAACCATATCTAATGTATTTTAAAGTTAAAATTGATAAAACTTCTTCTATCTATCCCTAATTTAAATATTAAACACCACACCAATACTTCTACAATAAGTAGTAGTTGGAAGATAACTCTATCGCACATAACCTATTCGATCAACAATATTAAACAATAAGTACAAGTACCCTATAATTCATTAAATATAAATCTATAAGTAGTAAAATTATAACCTTGCAAACTTGTTGATCAAAATGATTTAAAGTGGTAGATTCCTCACAAAAAAATATCATTAATCTTGAAGAACAGAAGAATGATTACAGTATAAAAACATAGAGCTTTATAATGAAAAAATCACAGAATGGTTTCTATTAGTGAACATGAAAAAAGTATTATAAATGTAACCACTTAAAAGACACGAGATGTTGTAGAGCTTCATTCGTGATAAAAAAATTTCAAAACTATAATTTCCTTTTTTAAACAATTTCCTTTTCTCTATTTATAGGAATCATTATAAAAATTTTCAATGATAACATTCTATATTATTTGAGTTTAGTTTAAATGGAATTAGAGGCTTCATCATCTACCTATGAATTTACCTTTATCTTCTTATGGACCATCCATCAATCCAACATAACACTGAATCACATATTCACTATGTTCTAGAAGTTCAATGGATCTCTTTAATTCGTTGAAACTTAAAAAAAAATTGGAATTTAAGTATACATGAGAAATAGAACATAA
Organism: Viscum album; assembly: GCA_963277665.1. NCBI lineage: Eukaryota > Viridiplantae > Streptophyta > Magnoliopsida > Santalales > Viscaceae > Viscum > Viscum album. The sequence goes on along the minus strand of OY728133.1, from coordinate 23,279,891 downwards.
AATAACCAAATTTTAGAACAAAAATGAAATGATGTGTATTGTGGTTTTAAAAAAAAGTAATAATAAGATTAATTTGACTCATTAATCTCCCCCTTTTTTTAAAATCAAAGAAATACACATGAAAACTCATGTAATGGTAAGTTAGGTAGAAATTTTAAAATAAATCTCCATATATCATATGATAGATCTACCCTAGATATAACACTCATGAGATTGAAATTTCTTCTTTAATAAACACATGAGTTTAGTAACAAATAATATTTTCCTTTACAAAAACTACCCCTATAAACAATTCTCCCCCATAATAAAAGAAAGAAAAAACATAGAAAAACTTACTGACCCTTTTAGAATTTATAATCCTTTCTAACTTTCAAAAATAATGACACAAAGAAGTGACATATAAAGTTAGATAATAAGAGATATGGTAGCTAAAATAAATAATTAAGGCTTCTTACTACTTCCATAAATCTTACCGCGTTTTGAGATATGCAATGAATTCATAAGAGTAAGCTTCTTTTCTCCATGGAACTTCTATTATATATCTATAAGATGAATTTATACCTATTACTAAAACACTATAAGAAAAGATAAAAACTTTTATCTTACTTTAATAATCAATGGATTATAAGAATAAAAATTAGTAAACCTTCCATAAGTTAACCTCTAATGCCTAAATATGATCTTCTTCTAATGAAGATGATTCTAGATAATATTCTAAATCAACTATCATATCTTCCAAAAAATCAAATATAGACTTATGTATAAGGATAAACAAAAATACTCCCATTTTATCAAGGGTTAATATGACTAGTATCATATTTTAAAAAAGTAATAACTCTTACATATGAGTGAATATCTAATAATATTATTTAGACGTAAGAAAAATTTAAAAAATATAGGATTAAAAAATTTGAATAAAAAGAGTAATCTAAAAATTAATAATAACGAATAATTGATAATTAGAAGGTTAATAATTTATAATATATTTATATAAAATGAAAAAATTATATAGATAAATACATAGAAATAATAAAGGGGGTATTCATGGGACAAATCTTAAGATAAAGTTCATTAATATAATGACACCTTCTAGAATATAATTGCCATTAAATTCAACTTAAAATAGTAAATTCAATTAGTTGTAGTTACAATAGATGATTAGAGTATATATGATAGGTTTATTTCAAATAACATCCAGATAATATAAAGTAAATGCATGACAATTTAGCACAGTTCTAGGAAAAAATGTATTTCCTATTTCTCGATGATTTTCTCAATGTCAAGAGACAGTGAAACAAGAAGAAGACCTTATGATCACTTTTAATTGAACAAGACTTAATTTTATTTAATATATTCAAATATATCATAATTTAAGAGTTCAGTAAAATTTTCAGAGAACTATTTTTTAGTTCTAATAAACTTAAGAATAATATCTCTTTTTAGTTTATCATACCCAAGGGAAGTGGTTTATTATATCTATGATTATGGATCATGAATGTTGTTTTGGGATTATAGAAAAAGAAATAACACTTTTTATATCAAAAATAATTATCACTTGAGTGAAAATCAATTAAAAATCTATGAGTGTGTGTAGTATCCACAATAATTCAGTGCAATAACTTATAACTATCATATATTCAGCAACAGTAGTGAAAAGTGAAATTGAATGTTACATCTTGTTGTACCATGAGCTGAAGGATTCACCGAGAACATGTAATGTTCTAAAAGTGATCTTATGATTCATTATATATCTACTAAAGTCATAATTATAATAAATATTAATAATAAACTTAGTTTTAGAGGAATAAAAAAGTCTAAGGTACAATGTTCTGTTAAGGTAATGAAAGATCCTTTAGACTACCTTAATATGGGATTACTTCACAATATAATAGAACCTAATATACAAGAATATAGAGTATGTAATATTTAATTGAATATATATCAAGTAAAGTAAACTTACGATCACCCCTCTAAATTGTTTTATCAACTGGTTTAATTGATTCAGCAAGATAAAGTTTAAAGGAGGTACCTACTGAAGTGATAATACTAGAGGCATTATCAAAATAAAATCATTTATGTAAAAATCTTGTATTCTTATAATGATTTAATATTTTCCATTCTAAAATTTTATTTATTTCTAATACATGGAAGTAATTAACTTCACCCATCATACTCATTTAAATTCACTTTGAAAAGGTTCTAAAAATTTATTTGTAAGTATTTTTTGGGTTAAACCAAAAATGATTTCATAAAAATATCTTCATACAATGATGGTTTAATTAAAAATATTCTTTCTAAATAGATTTGGATATTATGTTACTTTAAAAAAATTAATTAAGAATATGTATAATCTATCATACCATGCTCTCGAGGGATTCTTTAAGTCCCTAGAGTGATTTGGAAAGTTATATTACATGTTTGGAAATTTTATATCATCAAAAATAAGAGTTTGTTCTATATAAACTTACTAAAAAATATATTCACCAATGAAGGAACTCTTTATATCCATTTGAAATAGAGTAAAGTTAATATGACTTATGAAATCTAATAGAATTTGGATGGATTTGAGTCTATCTATTAGAGAAAAATTCTTTTCATAATTTATGAACACTTCCTTGTTATAAACCTTAATAAATAGTCTTTTGATATTATGTATGATAATACCCTTTTCCCTAGGCTTATTTTGAAAGACCCATTTGAATCATATGATCATAAGATCTCTAGGAAATTCAACCAAGGTCCAAATTTAGCTCTATTCAAATTTATTAAGATCTTCTTGCATAGAAAATACCTAACTTTCACAACCTAAGCTATAATCTTCCATTTTAGTTTCAAATCGATATAGGAATATAAAATGGTCACATTATTTTCTTAGGAACTTTGAGTTCTAACAAGATTATTTACATCAATAATGATAGTATCACTAGGATAATTTCTTAATATCATTTGATTTATAGGTAAAAATGAATTTTTGTGATCATCTATCGATTGATTAAATTCCAGTATTCTGGATTCAATTATTCTAGCTTCTAATATGTTAATTTATGATGGGTAAGGTTCAACTTATGGTAATAAAATAGGATGGGTTTTAAAAATACAATCTAGAATAGTATATTATAGACATTCCATCTTCATATAAGTATCGCTTTCATTAAACTTCAAATTTACCATTTTTCAATTGTTTGTGCTTTTTTGTTGAAAATTTGATAGTACATACTATTGATAGAGAATCCAAGAAAAAAATCTTCATCGGCATTTAGGAAAAATTTATAAAGATGATATTTAGTATTCAAAATAAATGTTGTACATTCAATGAATTTGGAATAATAAAGTTTAGTATTCCTTATACCATATAATTTATAAGGGTTATTTCCTAAAAATAGATAAAGAAAATCTAAATTTAGAATGTAACAGGATATACTCACCAATTCCCCACACAAAAATCTAGCAAATTAATATTCACACAACATAGACCAGGTAATTTCATGAAGAGTTCTATTTCCCAATTCAGCCACACAATTCTATCATGGATTTCATGGTGATGATATTTTTTTAATAATACACATTTCATTGAAAAATGTTTAAAATTTTGAATTTACAAATTCTCTACCATGATCTGTCTAGATTGTAGTAACAGGTAGGTTATTCAAATTTTAAACAAGATAAACAAAACTTTTAAACATAAAAAGTGTTTCATGTTAGGTTTTGATATGATAAATTTTTTCTGGTAGAGTTTTTAATGCTCATAATGTTAATTCTCTAGATGTAATGCTTTGGAAATCGGGTTAGATATACTACACCATCTCTATGGGATATCCAAGTTCATTCTAGTATATGGCTTCACTAGACACAGTTGAATGACACATGTTCAACTGATGTAAAAGAGAATTTCAAATGAAAAATGTTTAAAATATGGATCAAAGAGGATGATATCTCGATGGTGGAAGAATAAAAATAATGGATAAAGGGTTTGGGATTTAGAAACATTCACTCAGTTATTAGTAATGTTCTGAGGAAGGAGTGATAAAAATAGAAGGGGAATCTTCTAGGTACATCACAGAGTTACAGATTTAGTAAAGGAAAGTGAAAATTTTATAGATTATTTGAAGTCACTAGTGATGATACATGGAATATTTTATTTCTTGGATAATACTAAAGGAAGAGTTTCATAGAATTCATTAGTGTGTTTTGTAATGGGTATATGAACTATTCAATAGACATTGGCAGTCAATGTAGTAGATGTTAAAGGGAAACAGAGGTTGTAATCATCGATGGTTTTCCACCACGTGTTTTAAATGATATTGAAAAAATGATGACCTATTTTACCTTCATATATTAGGAAAGGATGGACCACTACTTCAAAATAATGAAACTTAGTTTAAGATGGCCCCAAAAGGGGCCTACCAGAGTTTATCAATGTGTGTAACAGTGCTTTCATCGACCACCAAAATGTTATAGACCAAAGTTTCAAGGAAATAAGGTCATATATTAAAGGAAGGAAGACCCAAATGAGGTATATTCATACGGTATTAATGTGTAAGGGTCACATACCACCCCTCATGGATCATTATAGTGGTGGTGTTTGCAATTGGAACATGTTTTTGTAGGTGTCAATATGTTATCTTCTAGTAACCTAGGTAGAGTATTAGGAGATAGGGTATTCTTATAACCTAGGTGAATATTTCCTTGAAATAAAAGTTATTTATCTAATCACCCATGGATTTAGGATAAAATGTTTGAACCATATAATATATTTCACATTATGCTTGTATATTTTGGATGTATGTGTGTTTTTGGTGTGATTGTCCATTAGTTCACTTACACCAGAAATAATATCTTGAGGTGACCAAAAAAATAGGGTGAGACTCAGTGCGGTCATTGGGGTGAATAGACTTCCCAGTTATATACATTGATTCCATAGTGGATCATCTGATCATTAAAGTTCCTAGATTTATGTTCCACAACTTGTAGTTTCTGGTGGAATTCTTTTAATGGTCAAAAGATACCATCCAGTAATCAAATAGTGAGAAAGATTCCCAAAGAGTGGTATCATTTCTTGGTTATATAGTATATGGTTATAATTTTATCAATCACTTGGAATGTCTCTCTTGGATGATAGTGTTGGTACCAGAGGTTTCTTGGCATATTGAGAAATATCTTGACTAGTTTTAGTCTTGAGGAATGTCCAATTATTGAGGTGACATGAAGATATTTGTTGGAAGACTGAAGTTTCCATATATCTATAAATATTACTAAGTTTCTAGGGCGTGTTCACTATAAAGATAATGGTGATGCCATATATTTCTAGGAATATAAAATATTCTCCAAACCAGTGTGTTTCATGAGATGTGTTTCATTTAATGAAGTGGAATTTGGATCTCAATTGGAGGACTAATTGATAATTCTAGAAGGTATCATATTGATTAGATTCTAGAAAAATATAATATTCATTATTTATATTTTAATTTTCATGTTCATAATTATTCATAAACATTGGTATTAGTGTATTTTATGATTTAGAAATCATTTATCATCTTTTTTCAAAATCTACTTAAAATTTTCTAATACTCGACACATTTTTCATCACCCTAGAAAACATGCCTAGTCATAATTTTGATTTGATATTGAATGATCAGGTTTCCAATGCTATGAGGATTATTTTTTCCTTTGGGAGAAATATGAGATTCATTACAGAAGACTATAATCTTACACCTTCAATCTATAAAAGTATGGATGAAGTGAGTAAGATAATGATCCACTAAAATTCATTAATCGGAAATGATAATATCAGAATGATTCCAAAATTTAAATTATAAATAGAATAAATCATGAATAATGTTTCATTAAACTATCAATAGAGCTAATTATGATGTTTTAGTGGTGTTCTAGGTGGCCTCAGTTGAAGATAAAAAAAATTTCTATATTTTATAGCCCAAAATAACAACCCACCATTTTAATGATAAATATTGGATGAAAGATAAAATTGGGTTAAAACCATTCCATATGTTGGAACACATCATGGAATGTATAATCTACCCACAAAGATTCATCCATCTAGAAACTTATTTTCCCATCAAGTGGAGGGAGTCAGCTTGCACCGATTTTGGGTTAATAGTGGAAAATTCCAATTACCACAAACCTTCCACCAATCTATGTCTATCCTAACTCATTTAGATGACTAAAAAATGGGGGTTGAACTAAGGCTCCCAAAATTCCTATTTAATTCATTAGTGGTGTGACACCCCTATTTTGAGTTACTTTACTATTTTTACAGTGCATACAAGTTAAAAAATGGGTTGGTTATGGTTTTAAATTTTATAGAGAGTTTTTGAAAGTTTTGGAAGGTTTTGGGAGGCCACATGATTAGAGAATAATTAATAGATACTGTGTGAAACATCCCAGATAACCGTGCAATAGGATTTGTGGGAAAACAGTTAGGCACATGATTGGATCATAGTTCGAACTAAATTGTGTGACTTCAAAAAAAATTGATAGTTGATACTCTCACATTTGATGCATTATTTTCCATACTGTGTGGCCATAAATTATAGTTATTAGTGTTTTACAAGGTTTTTTGTGTATAAAAATTATTTTTGATCACTTATAAGTTTGTCATTATCTTGTTTTTATAGGATAAATAGATGATATTTTAGTATTATTTGTTATTGAAGAGACTTCCCCTTATGAATTCATCATTCATATGATAATATATGATCTTGTGTGTTATGGTTCGATATATGGTAGATGATATAGGATTAAAGCATTTATTTTTTATTGATGGTGATTTTAATATTACTAATAAATATTTCAGGTCATGAGACTTATGAATCACCAAGGGGGTGCTTTTGAGAACATGGTTTCACCAGCAGAACCAAATGTGAATCAGAAACATGTCCAAAACATCAGGGAGGCATTCCAAGTTATCAACAATAGAAATCTTCATGAGGAACCACTTCATGTTGATATCTCAATGAAAATCAAAATATAGAACCCATTAATCTTTTGGGGTGACTGAGGACATGGGAAAGAATAGGCATGGCTTGGAATAATGACCAGAATATTTAATTTTCTAGGAACCCCAGAAGAAATTAAAGTGAATCTAGCTATGTATATGCTCTAGGACCTAGAATGAAAATGGTGGGATATTTTTATCCAAGCTAAGGTCATCTAAGGGATTACTTGGGAGGATTTTGAGGAATTTTTCAACAAACAATTCTACCCACATACCTTATAAGTATAGAGAACCATGGATTTATTATAGATGAAGTAATAAAACCTTTCATTTGTGGAATATAGAGATCGATTTATATACCTTTCTCCCTTTTCATCGGAAGTGGAAGCTATTAACCCACTCAATGAATGGATTTTTGAAGTAGGACTATGATGAGACATTATCTCTAAAGTGGTTATATTTTATATTGAAAATTACACAAACATGGTGAATAATTCTATAGTGTTATAGAAATACATTGCTATAAATATCAATGGAGGGAGCGCCGTTTTCCTCTTAAACAGCGGTGGGAACTATGATACAAGGAATAACTGTATAAGGGATAGTAAATACTAATGTAGTATAACACTAGATTACCATTCTACTGAATTAGTTTCCTTCCCTTCACATTATATTAACCTGCCCAATTTTTTCAATGTGGGTTTTTAGAGCACATAAAGATGGAATGCACGACACCACATCAACGCTATCATAATTTTGGTCAGAAGATTCGTCTCAAGCATGATTTCACAAACATTCTAAATTCAAATATGGGATACAATTCTAATCTTCTTCAGGATTCTCATACTCAACTAGGAAAATCTCATCAGAATGGTTCTTATCCTTAGAATTAGTGTTGATAGGGTGATTCTAGAAATACCTCAGAACCTCAGTAGGAAGCGTCTTAGCATGGGGGAATGAATCAGTAATGAGGAGTGAATAAACAAATTTTTGAAGATTATAAAATCATACCAACTAAGGATATGGGTCCCATGTAGGTGCAAGGTAATTGTCACACCCCGACCGTAGACACATTTTATTTTATTTATTTCTTGGTCCCGGTTTAAAATATTCAAAGTTTAATTATGTTGGCAGGTTTCGCATCGGTGCGCGTTTACCGCGTTGTTAGCGGTGACCGTGCGTTCGGCCCGGGTGACCGTGTGTTCGCCCGAGGTTTTGAATATTAAAATTTTTATACTGACATTAATATAATTATTAGTATTAAATTGTTATAAATATTATTTTAATTTTTATTAATTAGGATCGTTAAAGTATTATGATTATTATACTTCCGATATTATTATTAATATTATTAATATTATTATTATTATTATTATTGGTTTTATTATTATTATTATTTTATTTATTATTTTAATGGTTAATAAATTTTATTAATATTATCTTTATTATTGTTAATTTTATTATTATTATTATTATTGGTATTATTATTATTATTATTTTATTTATTATTTTAATGGTTAATGAATTTTATTAATATTATCTTTATTATTGTTAATTTTATTATTATTATTATTATTATTGGTTTTATTATTATTGTTTTATTTATTATTTTAATGGTTAATAAATTTTATTAATATTATCTTTATTATTGTTAATTTTATTATTATAATTTTTCTGGTATTATTATTTTCAGTATTATTATTTTATTTCCAATTTTATTGTTCTATTTCAGATTTTATTATTATTATTAGTATATTATAATAAAATGAAAAAGAAATGAAAATTAAACTATTCTAAACCTAGGCTACCCAGGCGCGTCCCCCCTTTCCCCTCCCCTTCCCCGATTTTTCCAGGCCCCCCCCCCCCCCGTTCCCCTCTCTTTCTCCCCTACCCACCCGTGCACCCCTGCCCTCCTTCAGGTGGCCGCCTCGCCGACCCTCCACCTCGCCGCACCCCCATCCAGCTCCTGCTCTGCCCGGCACCCTCCACAGCCCCTGGTCTCGCGCGACCACCGGCGCCCGCGGCTCGTCGTGCCGACCCCACTCCTGACTGCCACCGAACTCCGCTCCGGCGTCCGGTGGCCCACCCCCTGCTTCTCTCCACCGCATCCGACTCCCCCCCCCCCCTGTCCGGCGACCCATCCGGCGGACCTCCCCGCTCCGGCCAGCTGCCCCTGCCAGCCCTCCCGGTGAGCCCAGCCTCCGACCAGCACCTCCAGCACCCCAGCTTTGCTGTCCGGCGCTGTTCCGGTGCCCTTGCCCTATTCCGGCCACCTCCCGGCCTTTTTCCCGGCGCTCCGGCGCACCCTCCGCCTCCCCTTCTGAAGTTCCGTCTTCCTCTGGCGTGCCTGGGCTGTGTTTCCCGACCGCTGCACCTTCGGTCAGTCGCGTCCCAGCCTTCCGCAGTCCGGCCAGCCACCGCCGCCTTACGCCAGCCAGCGGCGCACCCGGCGGTAGGTGTGCGACCTCCGACGGTCTTCCTTCCAATGTGCGCTGGCCATTTTGACTGGCGCTTGACCCCATTGATCGGGACCATCCCTACCTTGAGGTGATATCATGTTGGTTATCTGTTTGTGTTTACATTTATGTCAGTTGGGATATTTTAAGTGTTTCACGTTTGTTGTAGCGCATTGGCGGAATGATTCCATGATGCAGTGATCGTCATCTTGCGTGTGCATACGCGCTTTCACGAAGTGTGTTCCTTCGTCGAGTTCGGCTTACGACTTTGAGGTAGGTTGTCTCCCACTGCACTTGCCTTTAACTTTAGAATATATGTATTCCTTGTCTTTTTATTGAATTTCAGTAAATTTAAAGTAGTATTAAACAGTTATGCTTAGTGCGGTGACCTGCTAAAAATGAAATCTGTTTAACTCTTGCATTGCGCTGGAAGCATTTTTCTTGGAATTAATTGAGTGGTTTTCTTGTGATATGGCTAAATGATTTCTTTTTGAAGTGTGAAAGACATGTTGATGTGTGATTGGAAATGGTTTTGGTGTGTGTAAAATGGCAGGTGTATTTTTTATGGAAAATGGTGTTCTCTTAAGACCTTTAATAGAGAAAATATTTGTTTGGCCTTTAAACTTGTTTTTGGAAACTTCAAGGGTGGATCTTTTGTTATTGAAAAATGTTTTCCTTTGATGCGTGAATAAAATTTTGGATTTCATTTGAGAAACAGCATTCCTTCAAAAAAATGATTAAAGGCTCGTTTGGCTCTGGATAAAAATTACATGCATTAGGATATTGGAAAATGGTTATACTTGTGACACCAATGTGTTTCAGTTCTAAAATTCTATTTTGAGTTTCTTAAATGAGGTTCTAAGTGTGTACTGGTTTTCAGTGTGATGGTCTGTGTTGTGTCTGTTGGAAATGTTTTGGTATTACATGGTTTCTGAGGCCCGGTTGGCACTTTATGGAAAGTGAAGTGATTATATATATATACCTACTTATGAGACATCTCTAAAGGGGGACTTCCATTTGAGGGTTGTCATGTAGCGGTGTCCGTGTAAGGGGTTGGAAAGTGCGGTGAGGTGAGTCACGCGTGCGAGGGCCTCCCACTTACACAGAATTTTTAAAACCACCATGGGTTCCTGGGCATCTTTTAGAGAATCGAGTGATGGTTTCTGGCTAACCCCGATTAGACGGGTTGGTCCCCCCTTGGTAGGTAAGGCCTTGTGGGGCATGCCACTGGTTGGCTGTTAGGGTGGCCAGTTGGTTATTGATTATGGAGTACCATGCCGGGAGGTAGTCTGAACTCGAGTACGTCCAGGGGTTTTCTAGGGATGTTTAGGATCACCCATGGTTACTTGATGTTCATTGCTTGTTTACTTTCTGTTGTTCTTTACAGCTTATACTGTTATACTTTGTGAAAATGGTTTTCAAATGAAGATGTGTTATTCTCTTTGTGTAAAATTTGAAAATGTAACACTTCTTTCTCTTTTAGAATGAATTTGGCACCAATGAAATGAATTCAACTTTTGAAAAAGAATAAGGGTAATGTCTCGTGTTTTGATCTTCAAGTGAAACATTATGAAAGCATACTTTTATACTTTGTAGTTCAAACCTGGAATTTATAGATTCTTTGTTTACTGGCAGTGCTTTGGGATTTTTTGTTGGGATCACCTACTCAGTACTTTTTGTGCTCATGCCTATATTTTACCATTTCAGTTGCAGGTTCTGTGTGTTCAGGTTTTCCTTGTTTGAGTCGCTCAGTGATGGAGCGACGCTGGTGTTTAGTCGGATGGTGACCGTGAGGTCACGTGGAGGTATGGTTGTTGTGTAGTTTTATTTATGTTGTTAATGTTTTCTATTTTGTTTGTTTGTTTTTCTTTTACAGATCCTGGTTTGTTTGGGATAAATCTTTCCCAACGATTAAAACTTGATTTCCGATACTAGTTTCCATCCCGTGGGGATCAGGAACACCCCTCGGGACTTGCTGCAGACCGGATCGGGTGACCGGTTCAGGGTCGACCCAGGCTGGTTCGTGACAAAATGGTATCAGAGGAGGCCCTTGTTATTTGGGTTGTCTGGTAGATGGAGATTAGGATTTTCGGGACTCGAGAGGTAGGTATGGGAAGGACATCATGAACCCTCGCCCGTTCTGCACCTCAAGTTGCCAAGGATAGTCCATGAATTGAGTCTTTGTTTCGTTCTGGTTTGTTTTGGATTGAGGGAATGACAATGGAGGTAAACCGATATTACATCGTGATCTCACATGGAGTAGTGACCCATGTGGAGTCTGGGTACATGGTTGGAATTCCTCATAGTTGTTGACGCTTACTTGGGGCATGGTCCACTACCATGTCATCAAGTTAAGTGTGACGGCTAGTCCCTCTCTCCGGTGGTTTGATGCAAGTTGAGTGTCATTTTCGTTCTGGTTGGTGTAAGTGCATTTTTGGAAATGAAAAAGGGTTTTTGAAAATGGGATAGAATTATTTTAAATGACTTTAAATGTGTGAAATGGGTTTTAAAACTGAAAGACATTGGCTTGGAAAGCTGGTGTTTGATGTACAGTTGGTCGAGAATGGTTTGGGGTGAAACCTTAGGTACTCCTTATGAACGTTTTCACATGTGAGAGGATGTCTGGAAAGTGCATGTTGGTGTGTATGAATGAAAGTGGATGAATACATGTGAAACGGTTCATGGGATTACCTAGGTGTGTTTGAAATTAAAGGCTTGACCTTGTTTTATAAATTGCCTTTTGAAGAGGAAAATGGTTTTAGAAAGTGATTTTGGTTTGAAAATTGGATTTGGTATTTGGAAAGTGGTCTTGAAAGAAAGCGGTTTTGAAATATATAAAAAAGGGGTGGTTTGGGAATCTAAAATGAAATGATAATTTTGGAAAGGAAATTTTGGGTTGTGTTTGTGGTTGTTTGGTTTCTTGAGCTGGTTGTTTTTGGATGAGGGTGCTTTATTCATGTTGCTTCGATTGATATTGGTTTCGGCTTGGTGTTATATATGTTGTTCAGAAATGCCGCCCAGAAAGGTCCCCAGAGTTTTGATTAGTCATTCCTGGTTTTTGGCCTTTCTCGGACGTTGTCTTTCCTTCATGGCGATTGGAGTCTAGTAGAGACAGTGCAGTGGCTTGAAGTAGTCGAGCGCGTCTTCAGGGTATTGGGAACTCCTGAAGCGATCTGAGTGCGTGTTGTTTTGGGTCTATTTGAAGGTCCAGCTCTGGATGAGTAGGATTTGTTCGCCCCGCCATTACTGCAAGTTTGGAGGATGTGGTATGTCTTTAAATATGTCTCTGTTCAATGTTTTACACTTGTGGAGGTGAAGACGAAGAAAATGGAAGAGCCCATGTGTGTTCAACATGGCCAGTAGACGGTGAAAGCATATGTTGACCATTTCAAGGATCTAGTGTCTCTTTTTTTGGGGGTAGTGGCGCAGGATTTGATGTAGACTCCTCCATTCATCAGGTTTCTTTGTCCAGAGATCAATGAGAGAGTCCTCCCTTTTTGGGAGCATCACTTTTGAGAAGATGGTGCGCCAGGTGTTCTTAGCTAAGTTGGCCTCCGGAGTGCAAACGGTTGGCAATCCACCGTATCTGGTTTCTCGTGAAGGTCCCCCATCTGACGAGAAAAGTGTGTCAAGTGAATTTGTTTCTAAATAGTTCTCTTCAGTGGCTCTAACTTCCAGTTCATCGGACCGTCTAATGGTGTACCATCAGTATGGAAGTTTAGGGCATACAAGCCGTCATGTCACTCCCCTCCGAAGATGTGCCATCATTGCAGGTGTCTAGGTCATCTAGAGAAGTTTTGTAGGAAGTGTCGCTTGAAAAAGATGTTGCGAATGAAGAATTCCAGTGCCTGACTATGAGGTAGGAGATGCTTCAGCCATCAGAGCCCCATCCATAGGTCTTGGGGTGAAGCTCACGCGCAGTCAGGAGTTGTCGGGGGTGTGACGCCTCAATTCGGGTTTCGTGTTCCGTGTTGGCATCGAAACATTTAAAGTCCTTCTGTTCTCATTCTTCCACTGTTAAAGTTTTGGCGTTGTCGTAGGTTCAATGTGTCATCATGAAGTTAGGATGAGTATGTTCCTTTGCAATCCAAACAGTCTAGCTTTCCAGATTATGGTGTTATGGATCGTGCGTTTTTCTTAAAGGTGGGTTTGGATCTTGCGTGAGTTTATCTCGGTTTGACTATGTTCGTTTGGAGATGTAAGTGTATTGGAAAAATTGACATTTTAGTTGTTCTCGAGTTTACTTCGTGGGTTATGTTTATTCTCGTAAGTCTTTCTCAGGTGTTCGGGGTTTTGGTCTAAGATGAGAGTTCTAAGTCTTAGCGGAGCTGTTTTGCTCGTGCTATAGAGGTTAGCTTGGTACGGTTGGGAGTTCCAACGCCACCCCCCCCCCCTTTCCTAGGGTTGTCTATTTAGATGGTTAATTTTCTGCACAGGGTGAGTCCTTGTGGTGGGGAGAACCACTTCGTTTTCTCCCCTCAACCTCGGACTTCAGTTTTCTCTTGAATCGATCGGGTGTGACCTGTGTAGAGTAAGGTCATCCCGAGATTCTCAGTTCACTTCGGTTCCTTTAGTTCTGTTTGGGAATGGACTTGGATGTTGACTGACTTTTTGCTTGGTGACTTTCTGGGGGCAGAAAGTGTCTATGGTGGGGAGAATTGTCACACCCCGACGACAGACGCCTTTTATTTTATTTCTTTCTTGGTCCCGGTTTAAAATTTTCAAAGTTTAATTATGTTGGTTGGTTTCGCATCGGTGTGTGTTTACCACGTTGTTAGCGGTGACCGTGCGTTCAGCCCCGGTGACCATCTGTTCGCACGGCGTTTTGAATATTAAAATTTTTATATTGACATTAATATAATTATTAGTATTAAATTGTTATAAATATTATTTTAATTTTTATTAATTAGGATCATTAAAGTATTATGACTATTATACTTACGATATTATTATTATTATTATTATTGTTATTATTGTTATTATTATTATTATTATTATCATTATTATTGGTTTTATTATTATTATAATTTTATTTATTATTTTAATGGTTAATAAATTTTATTAATATTATCTTTATTATTGTTAATTTTGTTATTATTATTATTATTGGTTTTATTATTATTATTATTTTATTTATTATTTTAATGGTTAATAAATTTTATTAATATTATATGTATTATTGTTAATTTTATTATTATTATTATTATTATTATTGGTTTTATTATTATTATTATTTTATTTATTGTTTTAATGGTTAATAAATTTTATTAATATTATCATTATTATTGTTAATTTTATTATTATTATTTTTCTGGTATTATTATTATCAGTATTATTATTTTATTTCTATTTTTATTGTTCTATTTCAGATTTTAATATTATTATTAGTATATTATAATAAAAAGAAAAAAAAGAAAAAAAACGGACCTAAACCTAGGCTACCCAGGCGTGTCCCCCCTTTCCCCTCCCCTTCCCCGATTTTTCCAGGCGGCGCCCCCCCCCCCCCCCTTTCCCCTCTCCTTCTCCCCTACCCAGCTGTGCGCCCCTTCCCTCTTTCAGGCCACCGCCTCGCCGACCCTCTGCCTCGCCGACCCTCTGCCTCACCGCACACCTGTCCGACTCCCGCTCTGCCCGACTCCCTCCACCGCCCCCGGTCTCGCGCGACCACCGGCGCTCGTGGCTCATCATGCCGACCATGCTACTGACCGCCACCCAACTCCGCTTCGACGTCCGGCGGCCCGCCCCCTACTTCGCTCCGCCGCGTCCGACCCCCCCCCCCCCCTTCCGGCGACCTGTCCGGCAGACCTCCCCGCTCCGGCCAGCCGCCCTGTCGGCGAGCCCCGCCTCCGACCAGCGCCTCCGACGACCCGCCTCTGCTGTCCGATTCCATTCTGGCGCCCCTTCCCTGTTCCAGCCACCTCCTATCCTTTTCCTGATGCTTCAGCACACCCTCTGCCTCTCCTTCTGGGGTTCCGGATTCCTCCGGCGTGCTTGAGCTGCGTTTCCCAACCGCCTCACCTTCATCCGGTAGCATCTCAGCCTTCCGCGGTCTGGCCAGCCACCGCCGCCTTGCGCCAGCCAGCGGCGCACCCGACGGTAGGCACGCGACCCCCGACGGTCTTCCTGCCAATGCGCGCTGGCCATTTTGAATGGCGCGTGACCCCGTTGATCGGGCACATCTTTGCACCGAGGTGATCTCATGTTGGTTATCTATTTTTGTTTACATTTATGTCATTTGGGATATTTTAAGTGTTTCGCATTTTTTTTATCACATTAGCGGAATTATTTCACGATGCAGTGATCATCGGCTTGCGTGTGCGTACGCGCTTGCGCGAAGCGTGTTCCTTCGTCGAGTTCGGCTAACGACTTCGAGGTAGGTTGTCTCCCACTGCACTTGCCTTTAACTTTAGAATTTATTTATTCCTTATCTTTTTATTGAATTTTAGTAAATTTAAAGTGGTATTAAATAGGTATGCTTAGTGCGGTGACCTGCTGAAAATGAAATCTGTTTAATTCTTGCATTGCACTGGAAGCATTTTTCTTGGACTTAATTGAGTGGTTTTCTTGTGATATGGCTAAATGAGTTCTTTTTGAAGTGTGCAAGACATGTTGATGTGTGATTGTAAATGGTTTTGGTGTGTTTAAAATGGAAGGTGTATTGTTTATGGAAAATGGTGTTCTCTTAAGACCTTGAATAGATAAAATGCTCGTTTGGCCTTTAAACTTGTTTTTGGAAACTTCAAGGGTGGATATTTTGTTGTTGAAAAATGTTTTCCTTTGACACGTGAATAAAATTTTGGATTTCATTTGAGAAACAGTGTTCCTTAAAAAAAATGATTAAAGGCCCGTTTGGCTCTTGATAAAAGTGGCATGCAATAGGATATTGGAAAATGGTTATACTTCTGACACCAATGTGTTTCAGTTCTAAAATGCTCTTTTGAGTTTCTTAAATGAGGTTCTAGGTGTGTACTGGTTTTCAACGTGATGGCGTGTGTTGTGTCTGTTGGAAATGTTTTGGTGTTAAATGGTTTTTGAGGCTCGATTGGAAATTTATGGAATGTGAAGTGATTATATATATATATATATATATACATACTTATGAGGCATCTACACAGGGGGACATCCCTTTGAGGGTTGTCGTGTAGCGGTGTCCGTGTAAGGGGTTGGCAGGTGCGGTGAGGTGAGTCATGCGTACGAGGACCTCCCACTTACACAGTATTTTTAAAACCACCGTGGGTTTCTAGGTATCTTTTAGAGAATTGAGTAACGGTTGCAAGCTAACCACGATTATACGGGTTGGTCACCCCTTGGTAGGTAAGGACTTGTGGGGCGTGCCACTGGTTGGCTGTTAGGGAGGCCATTTGGTTATTGACTATGGAGTACCATGTCGGCAGGTAGTCTGAACCCGAGTACATCCAGGGGTTTTCTAGGGATGTTTAGGATCACCCATGGTTACTTTATGTTCCTTGCTTTTTTACTTTTAGTTTTTCTTTACAGCTTATACTGTTATACTTTGTGAAAATGGTTTTCAAATGAAGATTCGTTATTCTCTTTGTGTAAAACTTGAAAATGTAACACTTATTTCTATTTTAGAATGAATTTGGCACCAATGAAAGGAATTCAACTTTTGAAAAAGAATAAGGGTAAGGCCTCGTGTTTTGATCTTCAAGTGAAACATTATGAAATCTTACTTTTATACTTTTTAGTTCAAACCTGGAATTTATACATTCTTTATTTACTAGCAGTGCTTTGGGATTTGTTGTTGGGCTCACCTACTGAGTACTTTTTGTGCTCATGCCTATATTTTACCATTTCAGTTGCAGGTTCCTTGTGTTTAGGTTTTCCTGGTTTGAGTCACTCAGTGATGGAGCAATGCTGGTGTTTAGTTGGGTGGTGACCACGAGGTCACGTCGAGGTATGGTTGTTTTGTAGTTTTGTTTCTGTTGTTAATGTTGTCTGTTTTGTTTGTTTGTTTTTCTTTTACAGATCCTGGTTTATTTGGTCTAAATCATTCCCAACGATTAAAACTTGATTCCCAACAGTAGTTTTCATCCTAGGGGGATCGGGAATGCCCCTCGGGACTTGTTGTGGACCAGATCGGGTGACCGGTTCAGGGTCGTCCCGGGCTGGTTCGTGATAGTAATATTCTCTTTGAATCTTCCATGACATTTTTTTTGTTTGAAACTAGTTCTTCCCATTCTTTTTTTTGTTTTTTTAGTGAAAAAACAATTTTAATTGACTATATAAATGATTCATCATGTTATAAGCATCATGATATCTCTCAAGAAACAAGAGTGAAGAGGGCTTATATTTTTGGCATGTCCCATCAAAATTGAATCACTTTTTTTGGGACCATACTATCTTATAAATAGAAATTTTTGATCTCATCTTAGGAATGGATTGGTTGATATAATTCAAGTATCATATTGAAAACTACATGCCGAAAGTGACTTCATGTCTCTCGAAGGAGTTGTTTAGTTATTCTAAGGGTAATTTTATGTGAATATAAGAAGATCAAGGAAGTTGTTGATAGTTGTTGGGCTCATATAATACTAATTTTTAGTGATCACTTTGGGTTCAATAGATACAACTTAACATAGATATTTTCCTATCATAGTTGATTGATACCCTAATGTCTTCCTAGAAAACTTATTTGGACTACCAGCTGAAAGGGAAGTGGAATTTTATATAGAACAAATCCCATGATTGAATCTTATTTCACCTCCACCATATAAAATGGAACACATAGAATTACTAAAATTAAAGGTCCAACTAGAGGAATTGAAAAAAATGGATTTATAAGACCATGTATATCATCTTGAGTTGCTTCATTTCTTTTTGTTAAGAAATTGGATGTTACACTATGATTTTGTCAACTATCTTAAGTTAAATTAAGTTAAAATAAATAATCAATACCATTTTACTCAAATTTATGATATGTTTGATCTATTGAAGGGATTAAAATTGTTCTCTAAAATTGATCTTTGGTCAGGGTACTACCAACTCTAATTTAGAGAAGACGATATTCTGAAGAAAGATTCTAGAAGTCATTATGAGCACTATAAATGCATGTTCATGGCCTTTGGTATCACTAATATACCATATTTATTCATGTAATTAATGAATAACATCCCTAAAAGGTACCCATATTCTTTAATTTTTGTATTCATTGATGACATCTTACTATATTCTTCAATGAAAATGACCAAGAAAGGAACTTATAGATTCTATTGAGTATATTATGAGACCAAAACCGTTATACCAATTTCTATAAGTGTAACTTTTGGATATATGAAGACCACTTAATTAGGCATGTCATATCTGGGAAAGGAATATCAATCAATCTTAATAAAGTTGCATATTTTATTTCTTGTAAAACACATAAGAATGTATCTACGATATGTTCCTTCCTCAGATTAATATGCTATAATCATCATTTAGTTTAGGATTTTTCATGTCTATATTCTCCCATAAATATGTTGAAAAGGAAGGTTATTCCATTCGGTAACCTTAGTTATTTCCATAATTCTTGTAAGGAACTCATGTCTTGGTTTTGTTTGGAACCAATCCTTCTCTTACCAGAATCAGGTGATGGATATGTGTTCTTTTATAATGTGTATGGATTTGTATTGTTTTTTTTTCTCCTGTATGGAGAACATGTCATATATTATGGTCATGAAAATTGATGATACATGGAAATAACTATCCAACACATGATCTGGAATCAGCTACAGTGGTATATGCTTCAAAAATATATTCCCACTATCTCTTTGGTGAAAATTTTATAGTGATCATGGATCATAAAAACTTGAAACATATATTTTCATAGTGGTACTTTAACTTAAGACACTATAATTGGATGTAATTTTTTTATATATTCAACTTTGAATGAGTCTATACTCCTAGGAAAGTAAATTTTTTGGTTAATGTATTGAATCATAATTTGTAAAATCAAGTGGTTAGAGAAGCTCATGACCAATGGAAATGGGTTATGGTGATTTAATACATGCACTTGTAATGTTTTGAATAGGATGATGATGTGATTTTCTATTTGATCACCCTTATTCCTAAATTGGTCGAGAAAGTAAAGGAGACTCAACATTTAGAACTTAATTCTTATACAATGAGGTCAAACCTCAAGGGTGGGTAGAGCATTGATGGATTTAAAAAATATGCAAGTTATATATTACACATTTGAGATCATATTGTTGTTCCCTAATATATCAAAGGTCAACTACTTTGTTCTTATCATCATTCAAAATGGGAAATCTACCAATGTATACATAAAATTTATAGGGAAATGAAGGGTAATTTCTAGTGGTTGGGTATGAAAATAAATATGGCTAAATATATTACAAGATGCCTCATTTTCAAATAGTTGAAGGCTAAACATCAATGGGTAGCTCACAAGTTACAATCACTGCCAATACCTATATAGAAATTGGAGTAGATTTCTATGGAATTTTTCACTAGTCTACCAATAATTATTTAAATGTAAGACAGCATTTGGGTGATTATGGACCTACTCATGATTTTGGTGCACTTTATTCTAATCCACCAGACAAATATAGATGATGAATTGAAAAATATCTATATTCGGGAGGTGGTCATATTTCATGGGGTACCGGTTTCTATTATATATGAATGAGACCCTATATTCACCTAATGATTTAATCATTCATCACAATATTCTTTTGGAACCAATTTGACCATAATAAATACATATCATCCCCAAACAGATGACCAGATAGAATGTATAATTTAGATGTTAGAGGATATACTCATAGATTGTGTGATATACTATAGTGGCTAATGGGAAGACTAGTTTCATTTTGTGGAGTTTTTTTATAAAAATATTTATCATTCCATGATACATATGTCCCCTTATGAGGCATTTTATATACACCCATGTCACTCTATAATTTCTTAGCAAGAGTCTAGGGAAACATCACAAATTGGACCAAGTCATTTGTGTGAGGCTACTAAGAGGATAAAAATGATCAATAAAAGGATGGAGATAACCTAAAGCTAACATAAATTCTATGAAGATCATATTTTTCATTCCTTGTATTTTAAATTATCTAATCATGTATTCATGCACAGTTCCATGAGGTTGGGGCATCGTTCTTTGGGTAATAAATGTAAATTGGATCCTTGATATGTTGGACCTTTTTAAAATTATTGAATGGGTTAGTGAGGTTGATTATTAGATATATCATCCACTGAGATTCAGTTCAGTTCATAATTCTTTCCTTGATACATAATTAAAGAAGTACTAACCCAATCCTGACTTTTTGATTAGTTGGGATTATGTGACTCTTGAGCCGGATGTGAAATTTATTCACTCCCTGCTTCATATTCTGGATAGGCCAAACATGGTATTGTGTGTAAGATGGATATAATTAATGTGATTATTATATAAACATGGTTGGATGTAGTCAAAACATGGGATTGAGAAAAACTTATGATATAAAATGGTCTAAGTTGTTCTAAAAAACTAATAGCCTCAAGATTTCTGGGTATCTAAATTCCAATAGTATGGAGAATGTGGCACCTTGAGTTTGAGATATTTTACCTTTTTTAATATACTTTTTAGTTATTAAATTCCCTAATTGAGTTTTAGAATGTTATGGAGAGTTTTTTGTAGTTTTGGAAGGTTTTGGGAGGCTACATGGTTAGATAAAATTTAGTAGAAACTATATAGAAATTCCCAATTAAATATGTAGGAGGATTTGGGGGAAATTTGGTCAGAGTATAGTTAGAAATTAGTTTGGAGTAAATTATTCGAATTTGTAATTTTTTATAAAGATACTATTTTCATAGTTTTTTCAGGGTTTTCCAAACTATGTGGCCAAATAGTGTATCCCCAAGTATCATCTCATAGAACCTACATGGTCAGTGCATTATTTTTTGAACCATGTGGCCTTACCATGTGGAATAATTAATTAAGTCTAAAAATATATTTTTTATCTGGTTTAAAACCTAAAACCCTCATTTCTACTCAGGTTATTATGTATCCTTATTTACAAGGTTCCTTTGGATGATTTGGGGGGTTTGATTCACTCTGGAGGATGATTACAGTGGATCATTGGGCATTGGACCTAGAAAATTTAAGGTGAGGGTTTTATTTCCTCTCCTCCTTTGGAATCTTCTCATTTTCTTTTGATAGAATCCTAGACTGGTACTTTGATGATCGATTATATGGGGTAAGATAGATTTTTATAGAAATATTGTTATAATACATTAAAGGGATTGATAGAAGATCTTAGATCTATCAGAACATGGTGTAATTCCTTATGAAAAGTCTATTGGAGGTATAAAACTTATCTCTCTATCCAATTTTCCAAGAACATGAAGGCTTTTATTTTTAAAAATTACTCATTTGTGATTCTTGAATAAAATCCTGTGATGATCCACTTTATTGTAATAAATTTAAAACTATGGATTGGGGGCTTTATCCACAATTTGTTCAATAAAATGATATTTGGGAAAATTTGTTTTCCAAGGAATGTTTTGGGTGTGAGAACATAGAATGGGAATCACTTTTGTGTTTTCATAATGAATATTAGGGCCTTGTAAGATTCTAACTTTGTTTTCATGCTTATTTGGGGGAACTCTACATTATACCTCCAAGTGATGATGTTGGTCTCGAGGGATGTTCCACTCATGAGTTAGGACTATTCAGTGATATATGGGATGGGATGCCATTGGTTGGGAATTTTCATGTATGTGTCCATAAATGGAATAGCTGGATTTTATAGTTTTAGTTATTATCATTTCTTATGTATGTGTATATTTTTCACAACTATTTTATTTTTCTCACTCCTATTTTTTATTTAATGTTAGCTGACTTGTTATTATTCTAGTATTGTGTGTGGGAAGTCATGGGGATTTCCTATGGGGTTTTATACTAAACCCCTACATATGAACCTTATTGTGTATGAATATATTTTTTATCATGATACATGTAAGGGGAAGGTTTTACACTATACTAGAAGCGAACCTTGATGTTTCAGTTTTTTTGTTTTGGAGTTGGAGCTTGAAGATTTCTTATAGGGGTGTCATGGTTCCAAATTAGTTCCTCAGTTTCTCTTGGTGTCATTAGGCCTTTTATTAATGTGGACTTATTAGTTTCTTTTTTACTTCTAAAAATATGAATATGATTCTGGTTTATAATTTAATTGATTTTTTTGGGTTTTATATCATGCATCGTGTTCATTTTATTTATTGAGTTTGGTCATTACAAGTTGTATTATTTTAGGGTAAATAACCCCCAATGAATATATATTCCCTTGGAATTTATTGCTATACTTTGGTGTTTACGGGATGTCACCTAAGGTTAGTGACACTTCAGTACTTTCCAAGCCAATGGGTCGGGCTGGGGGTTACAATTGGTGAAGTAATTGGAAATGTTTTAGTGTTATTTCAATTGTAACGTTATTATAATATTTTTTCAACAAAATTTTTTTTCACATGTAAGTTTATCGAATCACTATAGTTTAAAAATAAAAGTTCTTTTGTCCTTTTATTTTGTTTTTATTTTAACACTTTGATACTATTGTCTCAAGGTGTGAATTTATTCACACAAAAATTTGTAAAATTCCTCACACGATAGTGGAGTGTTCATTATTTCCATGTTTTCACTTATTAAATTCCACCCTTAAGAGTCTACATCTATCTTACATTGATATATTTATATAAATTGAGGCCTAACCCTCTTATGGGTTGATCCAAGGATGTTTCAAAGGGTCGGGTTTGATTTTATTTCTTAATATATCAATGTTTAATAAAATTTTTTAGTTGAGATTTTTATTTTATGATTTTATTTCTTCCTCATCCTCATTGAATTTTAATTCTATGTATTTCAAGTGATAATATGATCCATTACCTTTGAGTGCTCATTAAGATGATCCTCTCATTGTATAGGTGGTTAGAAGTTAATTGTTCTGGTATTAAACCATTAAGTGATGAGGTTAGTGTAATCTCATTGATTGAATCACTCTGAAATTTAAGAAATTAAAATCAATTAAAATAAATTCATCCAAAAAAACACTTAACAATAACGTAGGATCAACCCTTTCCCATTAATTTAATTAATTGAGGTATTTTTTATTCTAGTTACCTAAATAAAATCAACTAAAAATCTAGAAACTTTATAGTCAAATATCATTAGAGAATATTCAAGTGTATTTAGGAAAATTCTTAAGTCCTTGAGGATTCATTAACCCATATTATACTGATAGATATAGCTTCAACCTACTAGGTAAATTTAGGAGAAACCAAATTTTGGTACCATTTTCGAGGACCCAATTATGTAATATATACACTATCATTCTATTCTCACACCCTTTATCTATTCTCACCCCAATTTCTCTTATCTTTTCCCCTTTCCCTCATTCAGTTTCTATATACCTATACTCATGACCATTAAAATCTACTAATTATGGTGGATAATTCCAAGGGTGGGGATTCAGGTGTAGCTAGGGATCCTCTTCCTTAAATTCCTACTATTCATATGACTCTGGGTTCTAAAATTGAGTCAAATCCTATAGATAACCTTCCAAGAAACCCAATCATAACCCCAAGTGGGATCCAAAATGAAAATCTAAATGAGGCATCCCCTAACATAAGGAATGTTGTAGATAAAAAAATGAATGAATAGATTTAATATGCCTAAACCAGTACACCCTCTTTCATTAGACATGTTTCCATAGGAGATTTCCACTATATCTTCAAACCCCGTGTCTTAAACCACATTACCACCTTTTATGGGATGAAAATTGAAATAGATTACCTTCATGTTAAAGAATTCAATGAAATTGTTGAGACCATGTTACCCCATCATTTAATTAAAGTATTGATCAAAGTATTGGCTAAACAATATAATACAATCATCCATTCATTCATGGTACCAATTATAAATAGATTTTTATAAAAAATAATTTCTACACCATAAAACTATTACACTTGAAAATCACATTCAAAACTTTTTTAATGAGATGTAAAGTCAATTTATAAAACATTGGAATAGTTTAAAGATATTATAAACATGGTAATTAATCCTGGGTTTTCATTCCCAAAATAAGTGAAAATATTTTATAAATGTACGGGGATAAGAAACAAATAGTTTTTTAACATAATGTATTATAGGACCTTTGAAAACAAATCCAATAAATATTATTTTGAGTATTTGAAAGATCTTGATAAATAGAACTAAACATGGGGAACCTAATATTATTATAAGAATCATCATAAATATTATGGGATGAACACTATTAAGGAATACGAAAAATTTAGGGAAAAACTTTCATCCCTCATTATGAAGGTTGAGGTGATCGATCTTATTGAAGTCCAATAAATTCAAACTATTGACCATGTCTGCACAATTTATGAAAAACATGACCATGGGACTAAAATTTCCCAAATATCTTATCTATAAAGGATTTTATTTTATTATTACCACATTTATATGTCAATTAAATAAATTTTTAGAATCCAAAGTACCGCAACACATTCAATCGAAGGTATAATGACCATCCAATCTTCCATTGGAAAGATAGTTAACCACCCAGTCAGTCACATGGTCTAAACCCCTACCCACCACAAATATTTTTCAACCCATAACCAATTTCAATCCCAACCAATTTAATTACAACATTACCCATTCCAATTCCAATAACCAACCAACAACTCATACAAGAGACTAAACATCCTCTCTAGAAAAACCTAACAACTAAAACCCCTTACATAAGAAACAATGTAAAAAAATTGGGGAAATTAATTCATAAGTTTCATCCATAAAACATTAACTACATACAATTAAAACTATAAATTCACCCATGCCTACTCAATTTTTCCTTTACCCAACTTTAATGGTAGAATGTTTTTGTACACAATCCAATCTCATATATCTCAAATAAGTGGTTATCTTAAAAGTGGGGAATCCATTTAAATACCTGAACTAACCATTCAAAACCATATAAATCCTCAACCTATAATGATAATTCTAAAGAAACACAATTATAATTTTAGAAATATAATTAGAATGTAAAGTAACCACCACCTCCCCAAACAATCTAAAAAACTTCTCCTTTCCCTCAATGAATGAGATGAAAATCCAAAACTAAGGTGAGAGAATCCTTAAGGTAAATATTATCTCAAATTAAGGTTAGCATCCCCCTTCTTGATGCAATCAAATCCATACCTTCATAATTCAAGTAAATTAATAAACTGTTTACTTTAAAAAGTATATTATATCACAAAAAAATCATTTTTATTGTTATTATGTGCACCATAATCTAGGGAACCATTCCTCACAAGTTAAAATAACCTAATTGTTTATACATAAATATTAAACTATGATAAAAACGTTTTTCAAGGAATTATGTGATCTAAAAGATAGTGTTAATCACATTACATATGTCATGTATTGTTATTTAGTTCTCAAAGAGCTTCAACCCACTTCTACCACACTCTAACATTCCAATCAACATGTTTGGGTTCCTAGGGGTATCTAAAGGTATGTTCTAGTAAAATTTGAAAACATTAACTAACCTGACAACTTCATTTTCCGTAAAAATAATCCAAACTTAGGAACTGTGGAACAAAATCATATAATCCTTGTTCATCCATTCCTAGTGACATTCAACTTGTTCATTTGAGTTATTAATGGGAACAAGACCATAACCTCTGGGAATATGATCTATGATCTGAAAATTTACTATAAAATCTCTAAAATAGGGGATGAGGAGGATATTTATGATGTAAATTGAATATTTATCATTGAAATTGACCCAAAGAAGCATCAAGGAATTGTTAAAGTATGATTAAGTAAAGAATAGATCGATTTCCTCAATTCACATGAAAGAAGTTTTTCTCCTTGGATTAAATAATTTTTATATAGATCCTATGATGATTTTTCAGGATCAATAATTAACAAAACCTCTAATGAAATCAGAAAATTTATGTCTAAACCCATCTTAAAAATTTATCTACCAAATTTGGTAGTAGAAAAATCTATTCTAAAGGAACCAATTATATCTTTAATTCTTGAAAAATAAACTACATTTGACTCAAATTCCCAATCTTATTTAGTAAATTTGAACTAACCTAAGATCTAATTCAATTTTCTACAATCCTAACTCAAATATGCACTCTTAGGGGGAAAAACCATTCCCAATGTCATTTTTTCTTTTATTTTATACAATAAAGAGAGAATGATTTTGGATGCCTTGAAAAAATAAACAATGAAATTAGATAGTCCCTTTCTGATATTTATGTGATTATCCCACTTATAGATACACATAAAATTATTCTTCAAACTATTTCTAAACCATGTCTTCATCCCCAGTGTAGAATCAATCCCAATATAATGTTATTAGTCAAAAATTAAATCATTAAGATATTGAAAGGTGGTATTGGGTAATCTGGGGGGTCTATGTTAAGATAATGAATTTAAACTAACTATTTTCTTGGAGGAAACTTTTATTTTTCATAGCTTATATATTTATTTATTTTATTTTTATTTGATAATATTTTAAAAAAATGTGTTTTAAAAAATAATAAATTAAAAATAAACCAAAAAAACTTTTCTTTTTTTCATTTTATTTTATTTTCTATTATTTTTTTATCTATTATTTCTCTCTCTTGAAAAAAGGGTATATCATAGGTTAACGTGGAAATCCCCATCACATCTGATGGGGTTACAGGATTTGATATTGTGTATATTTATTTATTTATTTATTTATTTAACATATACCTTGAGTCATTGTTTGGTGTTATAAAATAAATAGGTATGTTCTTCATTATGTTTTCATTTTTTTAGTTTGTAGAATCCCTCTGTTTTTTTATGGTGTTCTAATTGTGGTTGTTTATAGGATTTAAGGGTAGATAAGGTTGGAGTATTTTTAGTTAAATCACATACTTCAAAGAGTTCAAATATAACCAGACATCATCGATGAGGTCACTATGAGTGACATAGAGATTGAAGGATCAATTATTTGTAAAAAGTCCTTCTTCTTAAAACTACTAGGTGACATTGTTAGATTTTTTGTTTCAAATTTAATTTTGGTACTCTTATCCTCCATTTTTACCTCTTTTTGAATATTCGTTTTTTAAAACATGGTGGGTAGTGTTATTCTTTATTGGTTGTGAAAATAAGTAGAGAGTGAAATTTTTGCATCAATGGAAAATAAAATTTCCTTAACCTTGCATTTGATAATATACTATTTAAGGATTGAAACTGAATATTAAATAATTTTTCATTCCTTCATTTTGATTTTAATGAAAGTTTAAGTTCATGATTATAAATTTTGGATACCATGGTTATTTGATGTTATTTTTAATTTTCTATATTTTCATCCATTAAATAAAAATTTCACTTTTCACATTCATAGGATTATGTGGTATTATATTGATTTATTTGAGTTGATAATAAATAGAATGGGTTTAGTGGATTTTTATTTTTAACATGATTATTCAAAAAAAATAAAAATAAATGCCAATAAAAAATAAGAAAAGTTTCACATGGAATAATTGATTAACTTAATGCATGGATTTTGGAACTCAAGGATAGTGACTCCATAGTTTTCCTTCCTAGAGTTGGTGATTCTATTTCTATTTGTGGTTAGTTTAATTTGTTTTGGTCCGAGTTAACTTGAGATGATGATTAAGTATGTGATCTTCACTTTGTCCATAAGGAGTTTGGGCTTTGGAGTCATCGAAAAAGTATTTCTACAGGGGTTAACTTGTTTGAGAACAATTTCAATTACCATAGAAAAACTGAAAATAAAAAAAATAAAACATAAACAAAAAAACAAAAAAAATTGAATACTCATATTATGATTAAAATGTGATTCGCACATAAAACATTCATCCCCCACCTGAATAAAAATTAACCCCCATGTATTTTGTGATTCCCAACACATCATCATACTTAAATGAAATTAGGTGAAATATGGAGGTGAATTTTAAAAAATGAATGGGCATAAGATAGGTGTATTCTTATGAAACTAGAATTTTTAAATGATTCTAATGGGTTTCATGATTTTTTTATATGAGGTATTAATAATAATTAGTGTATGTTAAAATGTGTTTGGAAAAGGAAATTCAATTTTCATCTTGTTGAGATTGGTATTTTCTACAGATTATAAAAAATAAATTTTGGGGGTGTGATTAAGAACTAGAAGTGGCTATTATTAATTTTTAATATTTTAATCTTTCAAGATATTTATTTTTCCTAAACAATATTAGCAAAATTTACAATTTAAACATAATTTCTCTTCTTGTTTTCAAAATCATATTAAAATGAAATAATACTCAACAAAATTTTCATCACTCTATAAAAAACCATGATCATAATTTTTATTTGATATTAGATGATCATTTTAACCATGTTATGAAAAATAATTTTTTCTTCTGGATACATGAGAGATTCATTAGATAAGACCATCATCTTAGGCCTTGAATCTAAAAAATTCTAAGTGAATTAAACTAGAAAATAGTCTACTAAAATTCAAGAATCTTCCATGATATAAGGCCAATAAAGCTTAATTTTCAAATGTGGACAGAGTAAATCTTGAATAAAATTTCATTAAATGGTATCTAGATTTAATTTTGATGTTTTTATGGTGATCCAGTCAAAATATGTTGAAGATAAAATTCTAGGATAGATTTTGTGGCTTAGAATGACAACCCATCATTTTAATGATAAGTTATGGATGATAGATCTAATTGGGCCTTAATGTTTTCAAATATTAGAATCCCATGTTATCCAAATTTAATTATTCTATAACCCACCCAAATGTTTCCATATAGAATATCTTTTTTTCATGTCAACTGGAGGGATCTAGCTTGCACCGATTTTTGGTCAAGGGTGGGAAAGTCCAATTTTCACAAACTTTCCATCCACATATGCCTATACTAACTCATTTGGATGACTTGAAAATATGGTATGTCAACCCAAGGATATCAAAATTACTATTTAAGGTAGTTGTGGTTAAGGAATTGGAAATGTTTTAGTGTTCTTAAAATTTTAATATTATGATTTTTTTATCTATGAATGTTCGTTTTCCTCATTTATGGTTCTTGAATTACTCCAGTTTCTAAATAAAATATCATTTCATTGTTCTATTTTCTTTCTTATTTTAACACTTTGATAGTGTTTTCTTAGGGATTTAATTTTAAAAAACTAATAGTTGATACATTCTTCACACAATAGTGGAGTGTACATTATTTCCATGTTTTCACTCCTTCAATTCCACCCTTATAAGTCTACTTCCATCTTCCATTAATAGATTTTCATCAATAGAGGGTTAAACCTCTTATGAGTTTATTCAATTAAGTTACAAGGGACCAGTTTGGATATTTTTTTATTCTATCAATATTTAATCATTTCATTTAATTTAGGTTTTCATTTAATGATCTTATTTCTTCCTCATCCTTATTCAATTTTTAGGCCATGCATTTCTAGTGTTAATATGATTATTTACCTTGCAATTCTTGTGAAAATAATCATCCCAGTGTATAGGGGATTAGTATTCAATTTTTTAGGTATTAAACTAGTAGGTGATGAGGGTAGTTTGATCTCACTGAATGAATCTATCTCATATTTAAGAAACTGAAATCATATGAAAAATATATATATACCATCAACCCTTCGTAATAAACTTTGATCAACCCATTCCCATTAATTGAATTAGATTTGGTATTTTGTGTTATAGTTACCCAAATAAAATCAACCACAATGTTGGACAATTAATATCTAAATACCATTATATAATGTTCATGGGTCTTTAGGTCACTTATTAGGTCTTTGAGGATTCAAAAACTCATATTGTGTTGTTAGAGACCACTTAATCCTAGTAGTTGAATTTAAGAAAAACTACCTATTGTCTCTTAAACATTATGGGTTAAATTGGTGAACATTATTCCATAAAGATAACATTTAATGTGGTAGGCCTAGTCTGATGTTTCAATTATGGAGGCTGTATATCTTGTAGGATACCGATGGTTCGAATCCTGGGGGATTCGTAAGTTTCATTAGATGGTGAGTTAGCAAGAAGCTAGTTTTTGAGATGACTAGTGGCCATGATACTATGACTAGTTATCATTTTGAATATTTATATTAAGATAACATGATCCATTCTCCCAAAAGGATTTTTTGATGGTAAAGTTGGTGGTAGTCAAAGGTGGTTATTCCAGTCGTGGAAAATTGGTTGGGACCAAAACGTATATTCTTAGAAGGTATAATTTTTAGAGGTTCCACAAATCATGTTAGCTGAAGGGGTGGATATCAACTCTACCACATTTTTTCCATCCAACATAATGTTAGAGAAATAGACTATGGGGTTATCATCAATAAATATTTAATAGGTAGTGGGTGAATCTTCTAGGAGACTCAAGTATTTTATGGTTCCATATATAGAAGGAACGAAAGGAGGTGTGTGGCATGGTCCTAGAAAATTAGAAGATGATCAGTTGGTAGAATATAAAAAGGTTTCTTTGAAGGAATGGGATTAACTATGTGGGATTCATGGTTATGGTAGAGTGTGGATAAGGTTTCTATCTCTATACAAATATTTTTAAAAGGATAGTTTCATATGGAAGAAGTATACTACCAGAATATGGAATTTTTGGAATGGTTTTCCTAAGTTCACATATGTGATAAGGGATAATCATAACAAGTCCATGTTCTAGTGATTATATAGGATCCATTTTTCTATAAAGTACCTTCATCAATAAAGTTTTAGAAAACGTGTGTTTGTTTTTCATTAGAGCATAAATACAATGATAATTAAAACATTCATCATAAAGAACCATGGTGGAAGAAAGGTTAATTGTATGATGGTTCAGGTGATGAGAGATCATATAGAAAAGAGATTTTAAGAAGATATGTTGGTTGGTATTGACAATATTTTTATAATAGTGACTTGTAACACCATAAGTTGTCACATAGTTGGTGCTCACTTGGATGAAATTATGTAAGGGATCCATATGGGATTTATTTCATTGAAAGTCTATATGATGGTGATGTCAAGTGGTGGTTTTCGAAAAACAATGGAACAATATGTTTTTTTGGATCTTCTCATAACATGTGGAAATGATGTTCCATTATGTTGGTGGTAGTATATTTTAGATATACTTGATGTTTGGTGATGGGATGATTGTTTTTATCTCATAAAAAAGTATCTGAAGATATATAACACAACTACACTAAATCCAGAAGATAGACAACCTAGGTCCAAGAAATATGTTCTCCTTCAATGTGTGGAAATATATACTTTTGTGGATTTTAAATCTATACAAAAAATGTATGAATATCATCATAGTAGTGTAAGGTCCTCTATAATAGAGGGGGGGTCTTGAAAGGATTGGAATCTTGGTTGGATTTAGTGGGAGAAAAGGACCACACATATCTCAATTGTACTAAATTATGTTTTTAGTGGGATTTAACCATCTAAGGATATCATACTTTATTAAATTTAATGTTTCAGATAGAGGTTGTTTTTTATGGTATCACCGGTTGTCATTATACCAGAATACTCTTGGATGATCCAAAATATTAGTGTAAAATTATTCAAAGTCACACGTTCTAGTAGGAGCAAGTCTATAGACATGGTACATGACGCATTCAATTGATGAGAGTTCACTATAAGTTAGTCATAACTCACGCCTATTTTTTTTGGAGAAATTCCATGGAGGTATTTAGATGAGTTCATAGTCTAAATGACTAAGGAGGATTTATTTAACAAGGGCATGGATTATTAAGTGAATAATGAAGCATAACCATACAAGAATTATAATGGGTGAACAATAGTTGACCGGTGAGACTTTGGAAAAATAATGAGAATATTCTTTGAGTGAAATTTTTTAGTCCTAGCCTGTGAAAACCTTTCTCAAGTGGGAGATTATTAGGTTTTGGTGTGATAACTACTTTATATTCATGTTTTTTATTATCTGGACATTAAGTATTTGAAAGTTGTTATTAGGAAATCTATATTGAGATATTAAACCATCTCCATGGGATTTATTAATTCATTCAAGTATATTCCTTCATCAAAAATGGTAAAATGGTATATGTTTATTAGATGTAGTAGGAATTATTAAACACACAATTTTCAATGGATGGCACTGGGTGAGTGATATATCAATTATGGATGTTTCAATACATTGGAGACTGAGTTTTGGAGTAAGATACATGAACTCAGTGGTTACATGAATTCCCTAGCGATCATACATTGAATATTTTCCTTATGGGACAATGGTAATGAATGATTTTCGTAAAGGTCATCAGTGCGGATCGTAATGGTGATGCACACTATTCATTAGATTTTAGAAGTAAATTTAATGAATTATACAAGTAAATAGAGGTTTTAATCAACAATTTTTCGTCACTCATCTGTTTCATATGGTAGTGTGAACCTAAGGACTGATTGGACCTTTCTATATTAGGTAAGGGTGGACCACTGGTGGGGAAAACTAACATTGAGGTTGTGGTAGTCTAAAAGAGGCCAAAAAGGGAACATCCAATAATGTTACAATTCTTACCTGACACACCCAAGTACCAAAGGCCTAAGGTTTGAGGGTTAAATTTCATAGTCAAAAGAGATAAAGATTGGAAATAGAAAAGGTTATAAGTTATTGATATGAAGTATACCAACCCTTCTCTTTATTTCACATTAATACTTGTTTTATTACATAATAATACATTTAATACAACATGTATGATTGAGATGTATACAGTTTTTGGGAATTAGGTACATTACATAACAAAATAAAATAGGTAATACAAAATCTTTATTAAAAACTTCTTTAACATGCTCAAACTACTCCTTCAAAATTAAAACTTCATGGGATAACCTGGGGACATGAATAAGAAAGGGTGAGATATTAATCATATTAAGGGAATAAACATATAATAACATGAAGAGTAAAATACATGATAAAATAGGCTTATAAATGGGGCCTAAAATAGTAGGAATCATAAACATGACCAAAGATACATGATATAACATGATAATCAAAACATGGGAAATGAGGAAACAACTTAAAAAACTAAATCATAAATATAGGTCAGGGATAAACCCATAATTAAATCATGGTTGAAAATTATCATAAAGTTATTAGGCTCACTCCTTGTACCAGTTTGAAGTATCATGGTACTAATCATTACCTAATGTATTGGAGTGCTATCTGAGCGCACTCATCATATTCATATCATACTCATATTTAAGTGTGTCATGTAGATCATACAAAATGGATTCATTCATCACTATAATTTCTTCCATGATAGATGAGAATTTAATACAATTATAAAAGACCCCAATAAAAAATTATATATTCATAAATTTGAATACCCTTGATAAGAAATGGGTATGGTATTCACTACACAATTGTTTTGGCATGGAAAATTGTGGTGATATTTCAGAAGCATAATAGCATCACATAAAAATTCATAAAATGGTTTTATAAGATATAAAGGGGTATATAATCATATATACATGAAATTTAAATTAATTGGGATATGGAAATATATTTCCCAACATGAAGAATAGGAAATTGAAGGCATGCAATATTGAATAATCTTTAATAAAGAAGATAATGAAAAGAATCCTTACAATGTTTTGGCATGTTAACGAGTGTACATAAGGGTTCATAGGAGGGAAATGATATTTAAAGGGGATATAATCATCTATGAATCAAATTGGTAGTAAGGAATATATGGAATAACATATCCCAATATATGAAAATTAAAATTAAAAGACATATCATAAAAGGATTTCTTGATAAAAGAGGGGAGTGGAGGATCCCATACTTGAGTGTGTGGATCAAAAAACATGGGAGGGGCTTATTAAGAGAACAGGTATTCCTTGAGAGCACTATAAAGAGTGGATATAAGAGTATGGTCATTCTCCAATGAGTTCTAGTGAAGATAAATGGGATCTAGGGTGGTTTATATAGAAAAGGAGGGGAATTTCTTTATTATTTAGGTTTTGGACTCTACATAATAAAATATCCAAAAAAACAAACCATACCATGGTTTTTCCCATGTTTTCTACCAAATGGTAGTGGCTTTTATTTTTTTATAAGTCCAATGGCTGAACATATTAAAATAATGTTGATCACATCATGATTCACTACTTTATTTCACTCTTACACCACTATTTTAAACTGGTTTTGTATTTGAAATCCAAATTTAGTAACAAATTGAAATTCCCATTTAATAAAATAATTTAAAGTTTATCACTAAAAAATGGAAATTATATTTTTTTTGGTGATTTTATAGTAGGAGTATGTGATTTGGAGGTCCAAATGTGATCTAAAAGTAAATGGGTCAAACTACATTGAAGCCCAATGACACCTATCCACATTTTTGAACATTGCCCAAAATATGTGCCTCAAAATGAGGTGAAATTTTGTGGACAGATCCAAAACATCATGATACACAATGACTCAATCCAAATTCAGCAATCTAGTGGCGCATCCGGACTGATTTTTCTAATCCACTGAATCTTCATGAATTCAAAAGTGGTGTGTTGTGTTTCGTCCATATCTCGAGATGTAGGACTCTAAATGATGCCAAAATTTTAGTGGAGATATTCAATAGGGGGAAATGTGTTTTTATTTTTTTCAAAGATGAGATAGATCCATTTATTAGCTAAAAACTATTATACAATTGGTATAACCAATGCTTGGTTCCCAAAACCACTACCCATTTTGGCTATAAAAGGGAAGAATAGACACCTTAAAATATTTTAACACCCAAATTACTCAAAACTTATAGCCAATAAATGTGTCAGAACACCCTTGACATGTTTTTAACTCCCTGACAACGAACTCCCACTATTTATACCAACATTGAGAGGATGAGGAAGCTTGGTTGGATCTCCTTCTTCATTTCATCTCTCCTTACGAGGATAGGGAGCTACAAAACCACCAAGGGGATGAAAGAACTCCTCTAAAATAGTTTTAAAATCAAAATGACTTAATTTATAGAGTTTAATAGCTGAAAAATAAGTGTATTTAAAAAAAATATGAGACAAAGGGGTTGTTGTGATTTCACTAAACACATTTTAAGTCAATTTTTCTTAGAGATTTATTTAGTATTGAACTAATTCTTTGGTTGAAATTAATTATAAACCCTATTAATTTCTAATCTTTTATTTGAATGCTTGAAGAACCAAACCTTGACTTATCAATATTATTTCCAAGGTACAAAACATATTAAAGTAAAAATGTATTTTAAATAATATTTAAATCTCAATAAGGTGGGTAAAAAAGGGTTCTTGTGTCATCCAATTGGAATAACACAATTCACACTCTCAAAACCCCACACCAATCAGTTAGAAATTAATAGAAAATCAATAACATGCATCAAAAAAGATTTCAAATATTAAATAATGTAAGATACAAGGAATGTAATGTTTTAATACCCAAATTAATCTAAATCAGTATCTATAAAATGTATCAAATATCCCTTGAGATATGTGTAGCTTCCTTACAATTAACGCCCACTGTTTATCCCAACATTAAGAGGAGGAGGAAGCTCGGGTTGATCTTGTCTTCATTTCAGCTCTCCCTATGAGGATAGGGAGCCCCAAAACCTCAAAGGAGATTAAAGGACTCCTCCATAACGTCAATTTATAATCACTTCACTCTCTTAATCAAACATTAAAATAAGGTTCCCATTGTTCCATTTTATAACCAAAATGGGAAGTGGTTTAGGGAACTTGGTTTTGGTCATACCACTTGTATCTCAATTTTTATTTGGTAAATGGAATTATAACTACTTTTAAAAAACTAAAAAAATTTCCCCACATATTTAAAATCTCCACATAATGTTTGGTATCATTTTTAGCTCTATATCTCAAGATACAGACGAAACCTTTCACACCACTTTTGACTTCATGCAGATTCGGTGGCATGGAAAGATCAGTCTGGATGGGCCACCATATGGCCGAATTGGTCTTTAGTTCCTTCATAAAAGCTATAGACCATGAATTTTTGTATACTTACACAAAATTGAATCCCATTTTTAATTAATTATTTCATGAAATATTCAAAATAGTGGATAGGTATCCTTGGGCTTCAATGCAGTTTGTCCCATTTTCCTTCTGGATCATATTCGGCCCACCAAATCACCTCCTCCTACAATAAAATCCGAAAAACAAGTAGAATTTCCCTTTTTTAAATTGATAAAAATTAAATTAGTGTATCAAATGTGAAGTGAAATTTTTTATTCAATTTGGAATTTCAAATACAAAACCAGTTAAACAGTGGTGTAAGAGTGAAATAAAGCGGTGAATCATGGTGCGATCATACCCCCACACACAAAAAAAATCACTCCTAGAAAAATTCATTTTTCCAAAAATTATGAATGGATATAATCTCAATCTCATTAATATTTGACATTCATTGAAAATTTAATTCCTGATATAAATGTAATCAAGGTAAAAATCACACCGAGTTATTCCCAGTGATCATGGAAAAAAATATCTCAAAAATTGTATCATAATGAAATTACAATAGATGCATGAAACCAATAAAATAAAATAATTAAAAATTTAATAATATCACTAATTATCTAAATGTATTTTTGACAACCACTTAATGTTATTATTTCTACTTTCTATCATGTAAATATAAGTTATTTCAAACAAATTCTTCTTACAAGATCATTTCCACCGAACTTGTCGTACATAATTTGTAATACAATATCAAGACCCACTCACTTATGAATTACTAGAAGTCAAAACATATTCTCTTGGCCTATATATCCATGTATGTTGTAGATTTCATCACTCCCCTCAATTTTTATTTGTTTTGGTTTTTGGATTTTTTTATGGCATACAACAGTCTGATAATTGGTTCACACGCATAGTTAAATCTAGAAATGTAATGAAATATATTGGATAAGGAAAGAAAATATGGAAAAATTAATTTTGGAAAGTATAGAAAAATTTACCAAACATATATTTACTTTCTATTAAGTAATAAATTTTTACACTTCATGGTTGTGTGCAAAGGTGTGTGGAGAAATTAAGTGACAAAATTTTCCCATAAACTACTCACATAAAGAGTACCATTCTTCTCAAAGGTTTAAAAATGATACAATCATTTATATCATTGACAGACAACCAAATTTAAAGAGAACTTCACTCCATAATGTAGAATTTATGTTGAAATTTTCATTTCATCAGAATTTTTTTTTAATGTTAAAACAACATGAAATAGAGACATTCCTCATGAATTTTTAAAAACATCCATGATTAAGCATGAAACATTTTACATGATAAAATTGGCATAAAAATAATATTACTGCAAAAAAAATTGAGGGGAAAGAGATGGGGGAAAGTAAAAAACTATTCAGTAAGCTAAAAAGAGAAAAAGAAGAAATATGATGAAAATTCATAACTAACCCATGAATGTACCAATCCCACCACACCTAAAATATGAAGTTTACACACTATATTAAAAGAGAATCTGTGAAGGAAGTATAAAATCTGGTGGGTTTCATTGGTGGTTTGCTTCTTGAACTTATAGTTCCTCAATCGAGGAATTCGGAATGACTTCATGAATGTGCTTCAGCCACTAGCCATTGACAGTGAAGTTTTGTGTGGTTTCCTCATTTTGAACTTGGAAAAAACCAAATGGATAGAAATTATTAATAGTGTATGGTCCAAACCAATGAGAACAAAGCATACCTAGATGAAACTTCATCCTTTCATTGAAAAGGAGGACCTTCTTCCCAATGAAGAACTAATGATGAAGGATGAGGTGGTCATGGGAAGCCTTGGTTCTCTCATTATAAATCTGGGATTTATCATATGAATCTCTGCGCATATCCTCAAACTCTGGGATCTAAAGCTTCTTTTGAGAACCTACACCAGAAATATCATAATTTTATTGTTTGATAACCTAGTTGGCCTGATGTTCTATTTCAATAGGGAGGTGAAAACTCTTTCCAAACACTAACTGATATGGTGACATGCCAATGGGAGTTTTTAAGGTAGTACGGTTATCCCATGATGAATCATAGAGTCTAAGACTCCAATATTTTCTATTAAATTGAACCATTTTTTCAAAAATCTATTTGACCTCTCTTTTTGACACCTCAGCTTGACCATTGGTTTTTGGGTGATATACAGTAGAGCCTCAATGCCCGACCCCATACCGACGAAAAATTGATTTCATTGTTTTGTTAAAAAAAATGAGAACCATGGTCACTGATGATGAACCTAGGTAATCCAAACCAATAAAAAAATTGGGTTCTCAAAAATTCCACAACTATCTTGGAATCATCTATCCTTGTGACTTGTGCCTCTACCCATTTTGACACATAATCAACTGTGAGAAGAATGTAATAGTTCCCAAATGAATTGGGGAATATTTCCATAAATTCAATTACCCAAACATAAAAAATATCATTAAATAGAATGGGTTTTTCAATAATTTTAATTCTTTTTGAGACATTCCCTATTATCTAATAGGGAGGAAAAGTTTTTCTGAAATCATGGGCAACCTGAAATAATGTTGGCCAAAGGAGACCGAAATCGAGGACCTTAAGAGTGATCTTTTGGGGACCAAAGTGTCCCCCATCAGCAAGAGTGTGTAAAAACATAAGTATAGAATGAAACTCTCTATCAATAACACAACACCTAATGAATTTATCACTACATGTGCACCAAAGGTAGGGGTCATCCAAAATGTACCAATGGGATTCATTTTCTATATGGTCATCCTAGTTTTTTTGGAATTAGCAGGAATGCAACATGCTACCAAATAATTTACAATTTCAAAATACCAAGGAATAACATCTTGTACTCAGTACATTTTCTCATTAAGAAACATGTCATTTATAGGAATACATAGGGATGATTCAATGTCCGAGGGTGGGATTATCCTACTAATATGGTCATCCACGACATTATAAAAGTTTTTTTAATCCCTATTCTATAGATTGAATTCCTAAATGAGAAGCATTTTTTGAATGAGACATTGTTTGGCTAACATTTTCTTAAGGAGATATCAGAGGTTTTCATGGTCTAAGAACACAATGACTTTGGACCCTAAAAGGTATCACCTAAATTCATCCACAGAAAACAAAATGGAAAGGAATTTTTTTCATTTTTGGTGTAGTTTTCTTGGATAGGGTCTAGTGTATGTGAGGAAAATGAAATGACATGTGGAGATGAATCTACCCTTTATGATAAGACTACATCGATTGCATAGTTAGAGGAATCAAATATGAGATCAAATGGTAAATCCCACCAAGGTGGTTGGATTAACAAGGGTGATGTGAGACTTATTTTAAATTTATTAAAATATTCCTTACATTCTTTATCAAAAAAAATATTTTTCTTTTTGGATTTAGTGGGAAAGGGAGAGTGAAATATTACTAAAGTCACAAATGAAACAATTATAAAATCTATCATGGCCTAGGAATGACCACACATCCCAGGCATATTTAGGTAATGGTAGGAAAGAAATGACATCCACTTTTGATTTATCAACTTGGATACCATCCATAAAAATCACATGTCCCAATACTATACCTTGTCACACCATGAAATGGAATTTTTCATAATTTAATATGAGATTATTTTCAATACATTGATGTAGGATAGAACCAATACTACTCAAAAATCCATCAAAATAGGATCCATAAATAGTGAAATCATCCATGAATACTTCCATATAATTCTCTAGGTAATCCAAAAAAACACAAACCATACATCATTGAAAAGTACCATGAGAATTGCATAGAAAAAATGGAATCCTTTTATATGTAAATGTTCAAAAGGGGAAATTAAAGGTTTTCTTTTCCAGATCCTTGGGGGCAATATGAATATGAAAGTATCCAAAATACCCATCAAGAAATTGGTAATTGGACTTCCCTGATAACCTCTCTATCATTTGGTGGATGGAAAATAATGGGAAATGGTCATTCTTAGTGTGTTGGTTTAGTCAGTGATAGTCTATACAGGCATGCCAACTATTCTGCACATGAGTTGGAATCAATTCATTATTTTCATTTTTATTTACAGTTTACACCAGATTTTTTAGGAACCACTTGTACTAGACTGGCCCATTGGATTTCATAGATGGGGTAAATTTTTCTTGTATTGAATAATTTTGTAACCTTCTTTTTAACAACATTTAGAGGGATTTGGTTCAGTTGACATTGTGCCTACCTCACTGGTTTAGCCTCATAATTAAATAATATATGATGTGTGAAAATTAATGGGATAATACAAGAAATGTTAGCAAGTGTCAATCCCAAAGCTTGTTTATACTCCATCAAAAGTTCAAGTAGTCTCAATTAATGCACTTGAGGGAGTGAACTAGTAATGACGACAGGAATCTTATTTCTATTCTCAAGAAAAGAATATTTTAAATCCTAAGGCAGTTGTTTCAGTTCCAATTCCAGTGGACATTGGATTGATTGGAGTGAATGTGAAATTGATAGTTCACTAGTCTCATCTAACTGATCAATGGTAACATCCTTAGACGAGGAATGAGATTTTACAAGCTTAAAAGTATCATCTATGGTCATGGGATACTTAGTGTTCCATAAATCATAAATTAAAAAACATGCCTGACATTTTTATAAACCACTAAAACAATTATTGCATGAATCATTCACTAGAATTCCAATCAAGGATGAAAACTCAGAAAGGGGATCGAGGTAAAAAAAAATATGTTTTTTCAGGGGAATGGAGTATATCAATTGAATTAACTGAAAGTGAGGAATGTTCTTCTAAGGGGTGCTTCATGGAATCAAGGATGCTAAAATGGAAAATTTCACCACCAAACTCTATAGATAATTTACCATTGTGAATATTAATTATGGTTTTGGTAGTTTTTAGGAATGTTCTCCCTAATATAATTAGTGCATGTCCATTTATCCTATCATCTTCCATTTTAAGCACATAAAAGTCAGTCAAAACAATTAAAATTTGATCCCTCACAAGAACATCCTCTAACACACTAGAGGGGTGTGTTGTACTCCAATTTGAAAGTTGAACAACAATTCATGTGGGATTCAGTTATCTGACCTACAATGAAGAGTAAATAGAGTGAGTTATCACATTTATAGAAGCACCAAAATCGATCATAGAATTTGAAAAGTAATACTCCCCTATTGTGCATAGAATTGGGAATGTTCCTGGATCATTGTTTTTCATTGTAAGTGATAGCTCTATCAATGCATTTTGTGGGAAGTGATATGGGTCTGCATGATAACATATTAATTGAGAAGTGTAAAATATTTCATTCATAGAAAAGTGTATATGAGGGAGTTCTATCCAATAAGCAGCTAGACCAACACACTCCAAAATCACAAAAGGTCTGATAAATCTTGGCACAAGATTACCTTGTCGCTTAATTCATTGATTCCCTAGTATAAGTGAAACATGTAATAAGAATAAATACCCAATCACGAACTACAGAGGTTATCAACAAATATCAGTATAAGACTTATGCATATACTAAGCTATAACCATATATTTCCTAATGAGATTTACTTTTTCTGATGTCTCTTAAATGAGATGAGGTCCTAGTAACATTGTTTATCTTTCCTCTAACCAGTAAAGGGGTGAATAACATATCCTACAATAAAGGTCCTTGTAAGGATCCATCTGAATCATAGCTTGGAAATTATTATTGTAAGAATACTAAATAAGATACAGGTGATTCTACCAAGAACCTCCAAAATCAAGGATGCATTCTCATATAATTTCCTTTAAAACCTAATCATATGCTCACATTTTTCATCATTCTGTGGTTGATAGGATGTACTCAATGGTACCTACAAACCTAAAACTTTCTGAAACCCTACCATAACTATAATGTAAAGAGATTATATCTTTATTATATGGCATTATAATGGATAAAATAATGTTTAATAATCTCATATGTGAAGATCCTCCCAAACTAATCCAATGAGTAGGTCTCCCTGATAAGATTGAAGTTGGTGACCTTTTCCATCCTGTAAAAAATCATCCATACAACATCACTTCCTCAAGGTGAACTTGAAAAACCTATCATGGAACCTATAGTGACACCATCCCATTTCCACTATAGATTGGTAAACGACTATATATGTTTAGAAGTTCATTTTTGTTCCACATTCACTTACTGATAGGGGCAACACCGAGTAAAATATACCATTATTTGTCTCTTTATACCAGTCCACCAATACTGATAACATAAATCATGGTACATCATTATAAGTTATAGATTTAGTACCCATTTAGAAAAATGAGACTCTCACATCAATTCCTCTCACACATTTTTAGAAATCCATACATGCCTGTGAATGTCTAATATCTCATCCTGATCAATAACCTAGCCAAGCAGTGTGTTCGCACCTAAACTGATCTCCATTAGGACTAAGTCCCTGAGATCAAAAATCTATCTCATATTCACTTGATCTAGGAGTGAAGAGGTCACCAATAAATATACAAGAAAAGGCTTCCCATGACACTTCTAAACCTCAAGATCCATCTCAGAAAATGAGTCCAAAATCTATCAATCCCTACTGGCCTCCTAAACCATTTGTATCTGAGTATTCCTACTCAGATCATCAGCCACTACATTAGATTTCCTAGGCATATAAGAAAGATAAAAATCAAAATAATATAGGTATTCAACCCACCTTCACTTTATGATATTTATGTCACATTGAGTGAATATTTATTTGAGGCTTTTATGGTCCATGTATACAATAAACTATTCTCTCAACAAATAATTCCTATAGTGGCATAATGATTGAACCACAATTGCTAACTCAATATCATAAGTTAGGTAATTGCAACATGAGGATGAAAATGATGAGACCTTTAAATTATATATGGGTTTCTTTTCAAAAAATGACTCCCATCCTGATTTCTAATGCATTATAAAAATGGTATATCCCCTGCTAGTCTCAGGTAGTGTTAAGATCGACCCAGAGGCCAGCCTTCCTTTCAACTCCTAAAATGCCTTATTAAAATCTTGAGACCATATAAACATGAAAAAATTCTCGGTCAATCCCATAATAGGGAATAAAATACATGAGAAATCATGAATAAATATCCTATAATATCCATAAAACCACAAGAAACCCCAAAGGTCAAATACGTCCTCGGGTTATTTCTAATAAACCACATCTATCCCCTTATCTAGATCCACAAATACTCCTACCTATGAGATAATGTGAACGAAGAAGTAAAAAGGATCTATCTAAAGATATAATTTAGTGATCTTAGAACAAATCTAATTCCCTATTAATGTATTAAATAAGATTTTAAGATTTTTGGAATGATTATGGATAGTATGATAATACACCAAGATATCATCCACGAAAACCATAACAAAAGAATCTAGGTACATGTGAAAAATATGATTCATCAAAGCCATAAAAGCAACCAGTATGTTTATGAGAATAAATGAAATTACCAAATACTAATAAAGGTCATACCTACATCGGAGATAAGTACACTGTATATCTAAAGGCCTAACTCAAACCTGATGATAGCTCCAACTCAAATCAATTTTCACGAAAAATCTAGCTCATTGATCTTGTCAAAGAGGTCATCTATATGAGGTAGGGGGTACCAATTCTTAACTAAAATCTACTTC
Source organism: Viscum album (assembly GCA_963277665.1). NCBI lineage: Eukaryota > Viridiplantae > Streptophyta > Magnoliopsida > Santalales > Viscaceae > Viscum > Viscum album. Next base: position 23,235,860 of record OY728133.1, on the reverse strand, counting down.
AATTTCTAGTAATTCAGACAAAGTCAAAGTGTCATATCCACATTCTTAGAAAAAATCGCAAACGACCCCCAATGAGAAGTACTGGGTCATATAAACCCCTTAACTTCCAAGTCCTACAACTACCTCTTTATCTCCTGAATATTGGTAGGATCCATCATGTTAGGAGTAATGGACACCGGTACATTTCCAATAACTATCTCTATATTGAACTCTATCTACCTCTTGGGAGGTAGACTATAAAATTCTTCAAGAAAGTAATCCATGAAATAATCAACTAATGGAGGGAAACATATATTATGTGTTCCCTAATCATCTAGAAAAAGACTAGCAATATGAGATGGCATTACACTCATCCCATGATGATCCGTTCTAGGTATAACTTCCTAGACATCACATTATCCTTTTTTAATATAGTTACCTCACTCATGTGATGTGAAGGACACCCTCCAGTGATAGCAATAAACATAAGGTACTAAACAATCTATCATGAGAGTGATATCAAAGCTTTTAATATCAAGGAAGAAGAGGTTCTATATGAAATGATATCCACCTATATCAAGGGGGAATTCTTTACATAGGCACACACTTTCTATTCGGGTCCCCATTGGAGTCTCAAGTGTTATCACTCTATAGAAATACTCAATTTTGAGGACAATACTCTCTATAATTTCTATAGATATAAAATAATATGATGTTACTATATTGAATAAAGTATATACTAATGTAGAGGCTACTAAAATAATACCTCTAACTATAGAAGGCCCAACACTGTACACCCCAAGAGTAGGATGTACTTTATAAATTTGGTCTGATCCACATCCCTAAGCTATAACTTGACTACCCTAAGTAAGTCCACTCTATTGGTGATTCATACCAAAAGTCTAAATTCCTCGACCATGAACACCTCCTCAGCCTAATTGGCTGGTATTATTCAAGTTTTATTCTTGACATGAAGTTGTAGATCCTACTCCAAAACCTAGAGTCACTATAGATCCCCTATAAATAGTGACTGGTGGAAATTTCCTATAAAACCACTGAAGATGCCTCATTTTTTTTCACAAGACCAATATTCAATGGGGACCCTAACACACCGAGGCATCATGTGAACTGTCCTCCCACACTATTGGCATACCACACTTATATCAATGTAGATAATCTGCCTACCATTAACCTGATGAGAAACCTCTAAGTGGATTTTCTTACAATTGTTCAAAGTACTACCTGATCTAGATGATGAACCTCTCTATCCCACACCTTTATCTTCCCTTAAATTTTTCTTGGTGATGAGGTCCTAGTTCACTATATCATATATAGTATTCAATCGGAATATATTAACCTATAATTTAATATTTTACCTGATCCCATTCTTGAATTTCTTAGCTCTAGATAGCTTTTCACCCTGAAGAATTGGTTCAGAATGTTGAAGCTCGGTGAAATGGGTGGAGTATCCCATAATAGAAAAAGTGACCTACTGCAGGTGAATAAAATTTCTAGCTCAGTTAGATCTCAATGTATTGGGATATAAATAGTCATAAAAGGTAGTATGTAAATACCTCCAAAACACAAATTGATATTAACTTTCTTATATAATAACATCCCACCATCTCCTGGAGGATCTGTGGAGTATTTATGTAGAAAACATCACTCTCTTTTCGTGAGCTGTCTCTAGATTCCAAAAGATGTATAGAATAGAATACATCCATGACTCGATAGTATGGAGATCACCTTCCATTAAAAAAGAATGAGGGTGCTACTATTGTACTCCCTAATCAACTCTTCTATAGAAGGGGTTGGTCATGGAGCTCTCCGTATAAAATACACTATCCATAAGATACCCTATCAAATTTGAGCATCAACACCTAGATCCAGAATAAAAGGAGGTTTCATAGGTGGCACTATAAGAGGTAACCCTTGTGGTGCAAGTCCCACCACCTACAGAGCATAGTCATCGCCACCTTCTTGGTGCTTGACTTGAGGTTGTCATGGAGGCATATATCTATAATTCCAAACACTTTCCTCAAATCAAGTTTTGATAATAGAAATATCTCATGAAAAAGATTAGGTTTAGCACATAGTTTTCATATATAAGATTCAAAACCCATATTTCTAATCCTAAATCTAGGTCTAGGTACATAGAAGATCATAAAGGGTCACATGAGACACTCTCAAGTTCCCACTACCATGGTAGGGTAGGGTCAAGTTCTCATATTTTATAAATAAGGTTTCAATATATGAAGTGTCGGTTGCATGTTATAGAGAAAAACACCTTTCAAGTTGCAATTGGAATCCCTATTTAACGGTAGTGATTTCATTCAAGAATTTACAATTCAACAGTTATATATATATATATCATGGTCTAGTTATATGAATTATCATTCCCAATCTATAAATACCTACACATTGTAAGTTGTTAATGATCATTTCATGTAAATATAACTAGATTATTATGATGGTTTAATTATATAGATCACTACTACTAATTTATATAGGTCCACATAGATTATAAATTGAAATTTATATCCATTTAATCTCAACTAGTAAGGTTTCAGATCATGCAACTGAAGGTACATGGATAAAACATATCATAATTAGTTTGTTATGGTGCCACTATAAAACTATTTAGGAAAATAACATTTAACTTGATGACTAAACAATAATTTAATAATTATTTGTATCATTTATCCTATAGAAATGATATTCAAATAATAGATATAGTAGTCAAAGAACTATAAGATGCAATAGGAAATACAAAAAATAAGTAATATAAATCCAAGGATTACTATCATGATGCATGAGACAATACCTCATTGGCTTACTAAAATAAGGGTAAAATAAAATACATAATGTTATTAAACACTACATGTAATGTGTGTCACCCAATGGTGAAATCAGTACAACTATAATAGGAAAAAATAGAATAGAAAGTCTCATCCCATACAACATTCATTTTCCCTATACATGTGCTATCTACTCCTAGGAATAGAATCATTACCTAATTTTGACACATTCATTGTCTCCTGACAACTAACCAAAAATTATAAGGAAAAATGAAAAAAATAATACTTTGATACCAATTTGTGATATCCCAAACCCAGTTCACTAATAATTAACCAGAACCAGTTTTCCACAAGTCCTAAAGCATGCCTCCTCTTACATAATAGGCTACCAACTAGAAATTAGGGTTTATGCTATTATGGTGGGGAGACTATATCCTTGTGATCGGAGTAGAGAATAATGGTAAATAATAGATAAATTGTGAAAACATAATAAATAAGGAACAATGGATTATTGATCATCCATACATAATCAACAGGAAGACATAAACCATAAGTTAAACCATATCCAAAATAATAATGTCATGATGATATAAAAATTGGGGAATACAAGATGAAACAGAGAAGCGGACACATACACGGCATGCTATACAAAAGTACAAAATTACCAAAACCTATCTAAAATAGCATCATGATCATAATCTCAGTACTCTTCTCACATACCATGTCCTAGAATATAATATCAAGAGTCTATAGATAAGCACTTCACTTTGTCTCATCCTAGATTCATGAAATCTATCTGGGTACCAATCGGCAACCCAAACATGGTGTGAGTAAAAATCACTAGTCCACCACCAACCGTGTCTATAATTATCATGTATATGGATAAAAAATAAGTGTAATGTATATATAAGGAATAAGTATAGTAAATAAATAAAATATCTCGGCCTGGGTTCCTCATGGGACACTCATATGAGATTACCTTCTTTGGCCCATGCTAGAATGTCTTTAAGAAATAATGAATTTATAATTTATCTTATATATATTGGATCGGGACCTGAGGCTCATATCCAAGTAATCCCTGGATAATGATATTTGTATAAGGGATCAATAAGTCCCATGGTATATAATAATTAATAGTTGAAGACAAATCAGTATATTTATGTATCTAAAACATTGACCAAATCCAACTTTATTCTTTGAATTGGTAGACATGTCATTTAATTGATCGGAATCTTGAGGTAGTCCAAGGAATTACACATAGGGAACCTAGGTATCACTCTAGGTATACTACAAACCTATCACCCTATGAGTCTATCCATGGAATTCCACATAGGAACCTAGGTATCGATCAAGGCCTAATATAATTTCCTTGCCCTCTGAGCCTGTCCAAGGAATTCCATATATTAATCCAAGTTTCACTCATGGAATAGAATAATGGAATTTCCCTCTAATACTATCCAGGGTATTCCACAAATGAATCTAGGTGTCAATCGTGGAATAATATAAATCTACTTTCTAGGTGAAACTATCGAAGGCATTCCAAGAAGGAACCTAGGTATTTCCCATAGAGTAATTTAAATTCATTTATAATTCATTTAATCAAATATGCCTAATGATCCTGTGCAAGTCATTATGATTTGGAACCCATATATTTCCCTTGGAATGACATACCAATGATCATGGGAAAGCAATCTATATATACCATTTAACAATTCAATTTAATTAAATTATTCATTCACTTATATGGAATACTTTAGGTATGAAACAAGAAGAAAACATGGGGCAAAGAACATGGAATTAGTATCCACCTACCATTTAATTCATTTTAATATTTCATTTAATTCATTTTAACAGCCCAATCAAGGGGATAAAAAAACACACCTCAAAAGGTTTTTAATTTTGTAAGAAACACATGGTTATTTTATCTAGTTTACAAACACACCCAAAGGGGTGGCTCTACTTGTGTTTTTCAACCTCAAATAGTGTTAATGGTTTATGTAGGTCAATACCTTGACATTTAATTAATTAAAAACATATTATAAGAGTTGATTCATAGAAATTATGGTGCATGGTCGGATGACGCATAATATAAACAGCTTGAATTTTAGGTAGAAGCACTAGACATCCTACCTTATACCAACAGATGACTCCTCATTCAATATCAGCTTCAGATTCAGGCTAGAATAGGGAAAATCATAAGAATTAGAAAAACACCCTAAAATAGGGAATATGATATCACATGGAAATAACATTAAAGGTGTAAAGATAAACAAATAAAGGAAGATATAAGATTGAAGGTCTTAACAAGAGTGTTCCAACAAGATGAATGATGGTTGTTTCTAAGCCCGAATGAAGGAGATCATCAAAATCCAGGGAAGAGAGGGAGGAGGGAGATTGAGTAGTGGCCTACTGTTTGTTTGAGGGAGAAGAAATGTGGTTTTATATTTAATATTAAAGTAGAAAAAATTCTAAATTCAACTATTTTAAAGGTTTCACATGTTTTGGTCACAGAATTAGTCAAACAATGCACCAACCATGGGCCACCATTATCTAAGTTGTACACCCCCTTGCATGGTTTGAACATCATTTGAAAAACCATACACCCACCATATTTTTCCTCTACAATGCATCTTTAGTTTCTTCCATGGATATGTGGAATCCCTTACATGGTTAAACTAATAGTGTGCACCCCTTATGGCCTACACATTTAAGGTTTATGTGTTGGGTCCAAGTTGGCTAGAAGTTGGTTTTCAGATGCTGAAACAAGTTTGTACTATTTTTTTTGTATTTTCTTGTCTTTATAAAAAATAAATTCATTTTATAAATATTGGTGATTAGACCGAAGGTGTACCGAACTCATATTATCAAACACAAAGTTCTTAAGAAATTCCATTGGTTGAGGTTTTCTATTTTGGAAATGTTTTTAGGGTGTAGTTATTTTTTGGACTCACACTATATCTGGAATGAAGGTTTTTATTAGAGTAAGAAGTTGTATTTGATTATGAATGTATTTTAATATGATTGATATTAAATAATATGATTATTTTATGTTTTTTAAGTTTTTAATATCACAAGTTGTCTAAAAACTTGTGATCCAAACTTTTTGAAAGAAATGATGAGAAAAGTTTGGGTAATTTAGATGACTTTATATCGATCCAAAATTTCTTAACTTCATGAAGACATCACGATACAAGTAGGATTATATATTATAAAATTTATTATGCAACAAAAGTCTTCTGGTCACCGGTCTTTGTCATGAAAAACTTCAGAAGAATAATTTTTCTAAATGATGGGAATTTTGAGGTTGTCGAAGGTAGAAGTTTTAGTGAAGTACTAATCAGTCAATATATTAGACTATAGGATTCATAATATGAACCATTCCATAGGATCAATCATCATTTGTAGAGGATTATGAGAAAATAAGTCTTTGATGAAACCGTCCCATAGGACATGGTGTTCCACTAATCCATTAGAGGACCTCTAACACTGATCTATTATAAAAAAAATTGTTATCAACATGGCATCAGATGCAGAGTTCTAGTAAAGGTAGTTCAGAATTTTTTTGTGAGAATAATCAAAGAATTTTTTTTCAATAATCAATAATTTGGAGTGGTTGGGACTGATAAACTAAATGATATTTAGAGGCCAATTAACCGGATGATGTTCAAAAAAGTATTCGACCATTTTCATTGAGAAAAAATGTTTATTTTTAAGTGGGTTTAGTGTAAATAGAAAAATATTTGAAATTGATTCACCATAGGGAATCAGAGACCGATCAATCAAAAGAAGTTCAACAATGTTGTCTACCATTTTCCAAAAGTTTATAATTGTTTTAATTGGTTCAAGACTCATCAGATGTGTGTTGACACCATTACATCATATTTTAACAAAGACTGATTCATCAGATGCAGTCTGACATCGATAATTAATTGAATGATAGACTACATTGAATTCAGTTTTCCATCAGTCTAAGAATTTCTTGAACCAATGAATAAAAGGTGGAATGATCTGTAGCTACTAATAAAGTTTTTTTGAGGTGTTTTCAAATACTATATAATATTAAATTATGTTTATAGAATTATAGGTTCAGTTGGAGCATTGGAATGGGGTTTCATCATTTCACATATTCTAAAGTGGTTCAAGAAAATCAGAATGACAATTTTTATTGGACTAAACAATTTTTTTTATAATTTTGAAGTAGGATGATGTTGTGATAATATTTGATAAGTTTAAATATGATTTAAAAAGAGTTTATAGGTGCTAAAATGGTCAAAGATAAAGTTGAAATGTATATAAAATTCAAGTTTTTGGAAATTTGGTTGAGCGGGGAAGTAAAATTATCTTCCTTACCATTCCATTTTTGTTATACCTATAAATAGAAGTTAAAGTAAAATTTACTCTATCACTTTTCATTTGCAAGAGAGAGTGATAGTGCTTAAAGTTTTGTGATAGATTTAGTTGAAGAAGGTTTTTTGAACAGAGATTTCTTGAGTAATATCCACAGACAAAAGAAGTGTGAGGAAGATATTATGATTACATTTTTCTAGATTGGACTAATCCATCATTTTGATAGTTCTGGGAAAGAAAGAAAGGGTTTATAATAGTTTCTAGAGTATCCTTTAAGACTTGTTTTTTGGATTTAAGAATCAGATTGCAGAATCAGATTGAGCCATCAGAATGAGTTTCTATACTAAGTCCAGAAGAGTTTATTCTACCTACTAGTGGGTAAGAAAGTGAATAATTATGTTTTGAAGAATTAAAAAAGTGTAAGTTGTTAAAGGATCATAGTGACATGCTTTGAACTAACTATTTAAGGTTTCTTAACTTTTGAAAAAACTTATTTTACATCATTTGTGCTAGAAGAAGCGCATTCAATATTGTATTGATCATAGTGCTACACAAGTGTAAGGGTATTTCATACTTATTTTATCTAAAAAAAAGGATTTTTTTTATTGTGGATTTTGTGTTATTGGATTGTTTCCAAACCTTTCCAAGGACTAGATACTCGTATTATATTCTTGAGGATGTGTGATTTTTTATTTTGAGCAAAGTGATAATTCTTTAACAGGAGACAAAGGTTATTTTACAATAAAGATTACATAAAAGAAAAATCTATCATTGATTCACCCCTTTCCCCTATCAGTGATACATTGATCTTATTTGGTCCTTTTCAAGTGGTATCGGAGCAAATGTTCCCTTTATTAACTCTTTACTGAATTTTTTGAAGATATGTTATTATAGAGAATCAGAATTGTGTGAAAAATAAGGGGAATCTAGTCTTATTTATAAATAACTATCATATCTGAAAATATAGAATGTTTCCATATCTTTTGTCTCTTGGGTATGATTTTTAGTATGCTTATATAGATATATTTCCACCTATATTAAAAAAACATTCCTTTTACATCTATAGATAAGAAGAATTTGGAGAATAATGGAAGATCTAATAATGATTTACTCTCACCCCTTTCTGAAAGTGAATTCCTTAGAGTGTAGATAGTTTTATATACTAAAGGTATGTATAATAAGTTAAAAAATATGAAGGTGACACAATGGTGGAGAAATCCAAGTTACAAATTTGTAGGCTGAAGTATAAAGATCTCAAAATGGGTGATTATGAATCTATTAGTGACTTCTTTATAAGGTTTAATTATATTCTTTGCACCATGTGATATCATGGAGAGAATCTTGAAGATTCAACTGTTGTGGAAAAGATCATGAGAATTTTTCCTGACATGTTTGATGCCAAAGTTTCATCTTCGTAAGATATTGATCTAGAAACTCTATCTTTGGATGAACTTTATAGAACTCATGATACTTATGAAATGAGAAAGGATAATGTTATGAAAGAAAAAGAAATAGTTGATCAAGAAATTTCCATCAAGACTACCAAGAAATGAAAATCTAATAAGATTATTGAAAAAGAAGAAGTTGTTGATTCTGAATATGAAAATGAGGTTAGTAAAAATCATGATGAATTGTTGTCCATTTTTTCTAAGAATGTGAAAAGAGGTACATGTAAGTATAAAGGGAAGATACCCCTAAAATACATTGAATGTGAAAATATTGGGAACTTTTCTTTGAATTTCCCCCTAGTAAAAGAATAAATATGATAGTGATAAAGATGATATAAGGCCAAGAAGATCTTGGAAGAAACAGGGTGATAAATCAAAATCTTATTTCAATGTAAAAGATAAAAACATATAAAAATCTAAAAGGATAAGTTTTTTTCTAGAGATGATGAAGATGAATATATTAAATTTGAATCCAAAAAATCACTAATGTTTCTACAGAAAATATGTTTATAAAAATAGCTAATGATGAAGAGTTTGGAAGTAATAGTTTTAAAGAAGAAGAGACAGATTTACAGTTTCACCTGAATAGGGAGTTAAAATAATGTCTTAGAAATATAGTAAGATTTAAAAGATAAATCAATAAATTTAAGAAGAAAATTACTAAAAAAACAATCAAAAATATATTCCAAAAGAGGTTGATTGTCTGAGTAAGTCTCTTGAAGAAGAAAATAATTAGCGTAAATTTGAAATCAAAGGAGGAAGAGTTGTAACTTTTTCAACAAAATCATTATAAATCCAAGAAAGGAGTTATAAGTTTCAAGAAATATATCTCTAAATTTGGTGAATGTTATATAATGGGTGAACCTAAGAATGATATACAAAATTTACCTTCAAAGGTAGGAATGAAAATTGAAAGGGTTCCCAAGAAGAAGTATGAGAAAACTATGTTTGTGGCCAAAACCGACAAAGTTAGAAATTCAGAAGTTTTAAAAATTTATGATTCTAAAACTATTGTTTCTACCACATAGGATTTCAATAAAGTTGGAAAGAAATATGAATTATAGAACAATATTTCATGTGAAAATAGTAATTTTTGGTCACAACTGAGTTCTGATATGAAAGATAATAAAGTTAGTAAAAAACATGTTGACAACTCCAAGTAGTATGGAAGTTGTATAGGTAAATATTATTTCCCTGGTCACTATTGGTATTGTGGTGTATTTGGGAATATGCAAAATATGTGTTGGTTTAACCAAAAATATTACAATTATCCCATAATTTACAAAAATAAAAGTTTAAGGGGGAGTCAATCCTCTCAAAGAAATAAATCTGAGAAAGTTGTTTTGAAATTTGAAAATAGGTTCCTACCTTTAGAAACTATTTGTGAAAGGTGTGAAAAACCTATACATCTTGAAAAATAGTGTCTTGTTTTATTACCAAAAAAACTATATCTTTATAACAATTCTCAAAAACTGGTTGTGAAGTAATATAAAGGGAAAAAAGATGATATTATTTATAGAAACTGCTCTCAAAGATACTAAAGGAGAATGACCCTAGAATTTTTTATAGTGGGTGTTCTTATAATATGACAATAGAATTGAGATTTTTGAATAATATGAAATATTTCAATGAAGTAATAGTGATGTTTATAAATAATAAATATCTAAAAATAAAAGATATTGGATCTGTTATTCTTGGGGAATAAAAGTTTATATCTAATAAAAACTAATTTTTTGATGGGTTGAAACACAACCTGTTGAGAGTTTCTTAACTCTGTGATGAAGTAAATAATGTTTTTTTTAGAAAATATGGTTTTTTATAAAAATTGTGGAAGTTGAACAGGTTTTTATAAGAGGCCAATATATAAAAGGAATTGTATTCAAGTTATTGAAGTATATAATTCATATTAATTAAGAATAATGTAATAAAACTAGTTGTGGAATAAAAGGTTGGGATTTATGTGTTAGAGAAACATCAGCAAGTTATCAAAGAGAGATAGTGTCTGTGATATTCCTGATATGTCAAGAATAATAGATTTGTGTTGTTCAATCTATCAGAAAAGGAATATTACAAACTCCATGTATAATAAAGTTGATATTTGTTTAACTCATCCCTTAGAACAAATTCATTCTGTTATTTGTGGTCCAATGAGTAAACCGTAAAATTTTAGAGATAAGTACTTCATTTATTTCATTGATGATTCCACTCGCATTACTTATATTATGTATTTGAAACATAAATCTAAATATCTAAATATGCTTAAGAGTTTCAAGATAATAGATGAGAAGGAATGTGGGTATTCTATGAAGAAGTTGAGAACTGACAATAGTGGTGAAAACAATAGTGAATAATTCAGAAGTTATATTGAAAAACATGAAATTCGACATGAGTTCAGTGCACCATATACACCATAAAATAATAGAGTTTCTGAAATAAGGGATATAAATTTGTTTGAAATGGGTAATATTATGTTACTTGAACATCATCATTACTATTACCTCTAGAGGCAAGCTATGAGCAAAAGTTTTATATTCAGAATCAGTGTTTTTATCGGATAAGTTCTGATATAACTTCCTATGAAATTTTTTATGATAAAACACTAGGTTTTAAATGCTTAAGAATTTTTGTTACTCCCTACATCATAAATGAAGAAAGTTTTAAATCTTTGGAAGTTTGATCGGATAAGTGAATATAGAATCATTTTTAGCTATTCTCTGAATGGAAGAGGATATAGACACTTCAACAAAGAGATAGAAATAATATTTGATTATGTTTGTGTGAAAATTCTTGAAAAAAACAAGGAATATGTTTCATATATACGTAAAAAAGAGTAATATGATGAGGATGAAAGAATTTTTATTAAAAAACATGAAAATGATTCAAACTATTTTGAATCCACACAAATGGAAGAATCAGACTCGTCTATTTCCATTATTGAGGAATAATTTCATACATCTCATCCTAGGTTGAGGAAATAGGTTGAATATCAAAACATAATTGGTGATCAATATTAAAAGGTTCAAATAATAAGAACATAAAAAGTTGTTACAGATACATCTTTGTATTCAAAATTTGATCTAACATATGTTAATGAATATTTTAAAAATCTAGAATGGATTCATGATATGAGTGAAGAGTTGGATCAGATAGAGAAGAATGATACTTTGGAACTCATACCTAAACCAAATTATAAAAAATTTATTGTTTCAAATTGGGTGTTATAAAACAAGCTGAATGAAGATGGTTAAGTGATAAGAAAAAAAATCAAGATTGGTGTGCAAATGTTACTCACAAATTGAAGCCATTGATTTTGATTAGACTTTTGATCTTGATACAATTTTAGAAATAATTATAATCTTTCTTTCAATTACTGCACAATGAAGTTATAAATTTTTTCATATGGATGTGAATTCGTAATTTATGATTGGAGAACTTTATGTATAAGATTATATTGAACAACCATATGGTTTTATAATAGGAAAATATGATAGTTGTGTTTTTAAGTTGAAGAAATACTTGTATGGGATAAAACAAGCTCTAAGGGTGTAGTATTCCAAATTGGATACCTAATTAATAAAGTTAAACTTTAAGAAACGAAGATTTTATAGTCTCTATATAAAAAAGTCCGGATATTTCCCTCATTTTTATTGCATATGTTGATGGTATTATATTTTTTGGTAATTATGAAAGAAATTGTGAAATATTTTCTGAATAAAGGAATAAGTTTTCTGAAATGTCCATTCTTGGTGAAATGAAATAATTTATTAGGTTAAAAATCTCACAAAAGAATAAATATATTTTTCTTTCTCAATAAAATAATGCTAAATAAATTCTTAATAACTTTGGAATCAAAAATTTGAAACCAATTTTCACACCAATTTCTGTGGGAACCAAGTTGACTAAATATGGAGAAGGTGAGGAAGTTGACTCTAAAGAGTTTTGGAATATTATTGGGTGTTTTTTGTATCTAAATACTTAAATATCAAAGATTTTTTATGTTATCACCTTGTGTGAAAGATTAAAAATTTCTCCAAAATAATCATATATCTTGGATGGAAAAAGAATTCTATGGTATATAAAAGGAAAAATAGATTTCATAATCAAATATGAAAACTCAAAAATAATTTATTTGTTTGGCTATACAGATGCTAATTGGGATGGAATTATAGATGACTGAAGATCCATATCTGGTGGAGTATTCTTTTTGGGGGAAATTTTTATTATTTGGAATAGTATGAAAAAATATTCAGTAACTCTTGGAATGGATGAAGCTGAGTATGTTTCTTTAACTCAAGTTTTCACAAAACTTATTTGGATAAAGACTCAATTGGAAGACTTTCTTATTGATGTAAATATGTCTCTAATCTTGGGTTGTGATAATCAGAGTTATATAAAACTTGAAATAAATCTAGTGCAGCATTCTCATTCAAAAGATATTAATATCAAATATCACTTTATCAAAGATCATTTGGATAATAATGAACTCCAGCTAAAGCATGTTCCTACCACGAAATAAGTTTCTAACATTTGTACAAAACCTTTACCAAAGGAAGCATTTTTTAAAATGAGGTTGAAAATGGGTTCCAAACCTCTTTATCTCCAAGGTTTAGGCATGTGGTTTTATCCCCTCTCTCATCTAGACTTTGGATAGTGCTTCCAAGGGGTAGAAAACGATTTTTTAGATATATATCCATCCATGTATATTAAAATTTTTAAGTAAGTATATATATAGAAAAGTTGTGGGTATGCTATGAACTTAGTATTTAAGTGTGTAAACTATTCTAATAGTTTGATGAAGTGGTTTTAAGAAATTTTTTTTACATTTATAAGATGAAAAATGGTGTGAAGAGGTGGAATGTTTGAAAGGTTTTGAATTTTCCTCACGATGTTTCATAATTCACTACTTTTGGACAGTATTGTTTTATTTTCAATGATTCTTGTTTCCTATAATGAGTTCACTCATATAGGATTATAATTTTTTATTAGTATCCATAGATTAAGCTCTTAAATTTTTCAGTTATTTATGAACGTTGGTTGAAAACAAAATCCAAATGGGTATATTTTTGGAACCAAGTTGTCTGAAAGATGGGTTTCGAATGATAAAAGATGTTTATGCTATTTGTTTTGTATTTTTTTGTCTTTATGAAAAATAAATTAACTTTGTTAGTTTTTTTGATTAGATGGAAGGTGTACCAGACTCAGCTAATTGGATGAAAATTTATTAATAAATTCCATTGGTTGAGGTTTTTTGTTTTGGAAATGTTTTATGGGTGAAGTTGTTTTTCAAACTGATATTGTGTCTATAATTAAGGTTATGATTATATAATGAATGTATTTTAAGATTTTGGATATTAAATATGAGGATGATTTTCTTTTTTTTATGTTTTCAATATCATAAGTTGTCTGAAAACTTATGATCTCAGCTTCGTGAAATAACGGATAAGAAAATATTTTTGAAGTTAGATGATTCTATTACAATCATAATGTTCTTAACATTATTAATAAATCATCCCACAATTATAATTTTGTAGAATATAATATATTATAAAATAAAAGTATTTTGGTCATATATATTTGGTGTGAGAAACACCAAATGAAGAGTTTTTCTAAATGCTGGGAAGTTTGTGGTTGATGAAGGTATAAGTTTTACTGAAGTGATGATCAAACAATCCATCAGAATGACCAATTTATCATATGAACCATTACATAGGATCAATCATCAATTTTAAAGGATTAAGATAAAATAATTATTTTCTAAAATCGATCCATAGTACATGGTGTGCCACCGATCCATCAAAGGAGTTCTGAAACTGATCCGTTAGACAAATGGTTTGTATTGACATGGAATTAGAAGTAGAGTTATAAAAAAGGTAGAATAGAATTGTTTTATGAGAATAAGTAGGGAATTTTCTATCACTAATAAATAAGTTGGAGTTGTTGGTACTGATAAAAGAGATGATATTTATAGACCAATCAACTGGATGATATTCCAAAATGTAGTTGAACATTATCATTGAGAAAAAATTATGTTTGTTTTTAAGTGTTTCAAGTGCTATTAGAAAAAGATGTGATGCCGATTCACCGGACAGAATCAGATACCAATAAATCAAACAGAGTTTAACAATGTAGTGAACCATTTTCAAAAAGCATTGATCTTTTTTAAGTGGGTTAATACTCATTATATGGGTGTTGAAACCATTACAATGGATGGGAATAGATACTGGCTCATCAGACGTAGAATGACAATAATAGTTCATCAGATGTTGGGCTTTATAATATGTAGTTTTCAATTGGTATGAGAATTTTTTGAACAAATAAATAAAATTTATAATTTTCTCTAGCTTCTACTGAAGTTTTGTTGAAGGGTTTTGGAATCCTATAAAATTTTCAACAATTTTTATGGCAGAACAAATTCATTTGGAACATCGAAATGGGGTGTCATTAGTTTTATGTATTCTCAAGTGTTTCAAGAAAATATATCACACCCCAATTATGGTTTTCTTTTATTTATTTTTTATTTCATGGTGCTTGGTCCTTTGGTTGGGGTTTGGGTTGAGTTCTTGGTGGGATTGTTTTTTATTTTTAGAATTTTCGGTGTGTTTTTTACCCGGTGCATGGTTAGTGTGTATGGTTAGGGGAGAAACCATGTGGCTATTTAAGGTTGAGGGAATTTTTAGTTCAATTTATTCTTGAATGGTTTGTCTGGCATGACCTATGAACTATTTGGCTCAAACTATGTGAGTTATAGGAGTGATCGTGTAGCCAATTTGTGGTATCAGTGACAAGGTGCATGACTTGCACAAGGTTAGTAGAAACGGTGCAGTAAACATGTGGGAGGTTCTGCAATTTTGAAGGAACCAAGTTGCACGGTTGACACATGGTTTCCAAAATCATGTTTCTAGGATATGTAGGTGTCCCTTCCTTCTAGTAGGGTTCACAAGGTTGGCTCATGGTTTGGAAGATTGTACGGCCAAACTGTGTAGTCTTCCAAGTATTTAAAAAAAGAAAAATGAAAATAAAATAAAAAGAAATGAAAAAGGAGATGTTTTAACAATAATAATATTATTATTATAAAAACCCTAATATAAAGGTTGTACATCCTATTCCCTTTTCCCCATTTGGCCGAAGTCCTCCCCCTACCCTTCCCTATATTTCACAACACCCACGGCTAGGAGGGCTCCTTTGGCACAACCTCTTCCCCTTCCAGCCTGCATTCTTGGAAGATTTTCATCCCATATCTTGGTTTGGTCATCTCTGGTTATTCTCTCTTCCCCTTATATTCCTTTATTCCTCCTTTATTTTTGGTTTCCTTCTCTCATGTGTGGTGTGTGTGACCTAGCCGAACCCTAACCCGATTTTGGGTCTTTATTTGTTCTTGGTTCTTAGGTCTCATGAGGCTCGATTAAGTCTAATTCTAGCCTCAACGGTTATGGGAAGAGGGTGCACTATTGGTTCCAGGTAAGGTTTATCCCTCCTTTTACCTTTGTTCAATGTTAAATTACAGGGTTTTTGATTTTTGAGTTTTCGGTATTTTTCGGGAGTGTGGTGGACCTCATTGTGGTTGTTTTACATTGTTGTTGTTAAAGGTGACTTATATGTGTATACATGGGTATGAATATAAATATATAAGTTCCCCCATATATATATATATTCACTCATGGATGTATGAATATATATATATATATATTAGTTCTATATGTTCTAATATATATATATCTGAGAAATGAATACATGTATAATGAAAAGGGGTATATGCCAGTATAATTATATATGTAAGGACCCGCTTATATATATTTTTCCATGTGAATATTTACATAGGTGGTAAGTGTCCCTATATATATGTGAACATGCATATCTGTGCAAGAGTAAAAAAAGAAGACTTGAGTGGCCATCTTCAATAAATAGCATGTGTTAATGTAGGTTCTCTATGCTTATGCCTTTAATTTGAAATCTCTGATTTCTCTGTGTTTTAAAATGTGTTTTCTATTTTATGTAACATGTATATGTTGGGTAATTGGTTGTGGTTCTTGGAAAGTGTCCTATCACTTGGTTTTTAAGTTGTCTCTTAAGTTTTTAAATGAGATGTTTTGACTTAAGCTTGGTTTCAAGATTGTTTTTAAATGCATGGTACTTTAATTGTCCAATTAGACTTTTCAATGGATTTGGAACTCAAAAGTGTTCAGAATTAGTTTTTCTAAAGTGAAAATATTCCTTCTAGAATAATGAGGTCCATTTGTAACCTTGAAATTGTTTTGTGGAAGGGGATACCACCTTTTAAGGCATTCCCCTAATTTATAAATATGATGTACATGGTAAATAATGATTTTCCTCTTGTGAAGTGATTCTTTATAAGCTTTTCATCTTGTGTTGATGATGTTTTTGTGTGAAAATGGATTTTATTAACGTTGATAATTAGAATAGCGCACATGGGAACCTCAGGTGCATAGAGGTAGATATGGTCTAGTATGTTAGGTGGTCTGATATGTCACGACCTGTCCTCGGGACCCGTTCCATGACTACCCCAAGCCCGCCTTCCATAGGCCAGGGGCTGGCGACTAGCACCAAAGGCACAAATCCTGAAAAAAAGGGGAAGGCCTTGCCTTTATAAAGTAAACAAACACCATAGAGTAAGCTAGCAGAAGTAAACACTAAGTAATCACAAGTACAAGTGAGAAAAAGTAAGTGGGCCAGAATACAAACCCAAACTGAAAGTAAAGTACAACTGGAAAGGAAGTACAACAACTAAAAAGTAAAGCAGTAGCACCGAGCCATCCACTGGAAATCCCACCTGAAGGGTGGGTACAGATAGCCTCCTCAGCTCCTCGGGTCCTGCCGTCCGCCCCGTGTACGTCCCTCCCAGTGGTCCACCTCCAGGTACCGACTCGTCGTGCTATCTACCTCCGGGAACCGACTCGTTGTGAGTTCCTCCTCCGGGAACCTTCCAGCTCTACAAGCCTCAACCTCGATCAGTGATGTCCATCGTCTGCAACCAACACAACATAGTGCGGGCGAAGCCTGTCCAGGGGTGAGTATACGATACTCAGTAGGGACCCCAAAGGTCTCCCAGAATCCACAAAGGATATTCCACAAGGAAAGCTACAATCATGAAGTAACATCCAACACTATTTAGGTATATGCCCATACATATACATCAGTCATCAATTCCAGTTCGGCTCCATCATCCGAGCCCAAGTTCGATCACATCCACATAGGATAGTACAACCCAATCCACACAGGAAATCACGACCCAATCCACATAGGAAAGCACAACCCAATACATATAGGAAAGCACAACCCAATCCACATAGGAAAGCAAGAAAATCATAATGATGATAATGATTGAAAGTCAAGACTCATCTCACACAGGTATACTTCTTCGTAAGATAATAGAGATCATCATATGTAGCCACTGATTCATCTAAGATGGGACCCACGTAGGATACAAGAATAATAGTACTGCCAGACCCACGTAGGATACAAGAATAGTAGTCATCACCGTCGAACCCACAGAGTATTTCAGTACGGTTGTCATCATCGTCGAACCTGTAACACCCCAAGATTTCATAGTGTGTTATGTCTTAAAAATAATTCAGTAACTTGCACTACACGCAACACCGAGTTCAATCACACCATGACGTACAAAAAAAGCCATTAAAAGAGGTCATGAATAGTATTAACTACATTTTGAACTTTATATAATCCTTATAATTTTAGAATCCCTATTATGAGTTTCTTAGTCATAATGCAAGAACAGATTCATTTTCAGTATTGCACTTTTATCAACTTTTAATAGTGAAACCTTTTTAAATAATATATTTTAAACTATCTGAATAAATTGGGACATAAAAAAATTTAAAATGAAACATCCCAAGCTTCCACGGTACGCTTTCCTTTGAATAAAATAGTAGCGTGTGTTGTACGCAAACTTGAGTTTTAACACACGCCACAACCAATCAAACTAGCCGTTATGAATAGTAATACCTAAATTTTGAAATTATATATATTTTATATTTTAAAATGGACTTCATTTTTGGATTCGGAATATCGAATTTAGCCTAAGGTGAAATTTTGGTACTTTTCAGATAACTTTCATATTTTGATGAATAGTGAAAATTACTAAATTTTAATTAAAAACAACTTTTTTAATCAAAATAATTAATAGTGATAAATTGTGAATTTGAGTGGTTTTAAAGTATATTTAGAATATATTTTTACCATTTAATATAATGTTGGTCATTGGACATAATTTTACAATTAAACCGAACATAAACAAGTGTCAATCTTTTGATAGTTATTACCTCTTAAAAACACGCTTTTTGTTTTGACAGCGGGAATTAATTTTAAATTAATTTCTTCCCCTTATGTGTTTTGAATTTAGAAAAATGGATTCCATATTTGGAATCAGGATGTCCAAATTGTGTAAATAGGTAACTTTTATTTTTAGACATTTTGAATAATTACTGTGGTAAATATTTTATTTACCATGGTTAAGGGTAAATCCGGTAAATAAGGGTTAAAAAATAATATTATAATAATACAAAATTACCCTAAAACGTGTCCTAACCTTATTGGTGGACACATACCCGACCATGGGCATCCTTGGGTCGATTTGGTGACCCCTTGGAGCCACTTGTATGTGGTAGGGACACATTATATTAATAAAGTTAAAATAAAAATAAAAATGGCATAAGCTTACATCTTTTAGAAGAACAATTTTTACATAGGGTTATACATGTTGGATTTTAGATTATAAATATTCATTAGAAATCTAAAAAGATTTCCTAAATAATTATATTTTATTTATAATTTTTAGACATCAAATAATTTAAATTATTAATGACACAATAATGATGCAATGTTTACCTCATTAATAAATCATTTAAATAAATAAGATTATAATGATTAAAATATTATCTAAAACCTGTCCAATTCTTATTGGTTGATGTTATTTATAATATGAGTCATCTTATCTTTGACCTCAATTATTTTTGGACCATTATAAACCGAATTTAATTATATTATAAAGTAATACTTTCACTCTTTCCTAAAGAGCCCCTCCTCTCCCTTATAAAAGGATACCACTTCTACTCATTCCGCACACCTCTCAAAGCATTTTGGTTCGGCCAAACCCTGCCCAAATACTCTCCCAACTTCCCTCACTACAACCTGGAGGCCTTAGTTTGATCAGAAAGCCAACCTAAGGATCCCTTTTGATCAAATCAAAAGGAAGAGCCCGAAGAAGAGGTAATGATTTCACCACCCTTTTTCAAGTTCCTTTCTTCTTCCACTTATTATTTCTTTGTTATTACCATTCTAAAATAATAACTCCAGTATCTCACATATACTGTGATGTTATTATAAATATGGTACAACCATATTCAGTATTCTATCCACCGTTTGAATAACATGTCACCATACGTGCGTACGTACGGCTTACCGTCTCCACGTCGTGGTGTAATTGTTATTCAATATATTATTATTTGGATGGGTATAATAATGATGTGAAACTCATGTAAATAATAAATATAACATGTTAATTATTCTGTATATATGATATAACATCCATTTATATATTATTTTAATATCAAAAGAATGATATTGTCGCTCGTGCGTACGTACGGACTACCGTCTCCACAAACGCGATAAGATTCATTCTCCATCGTATCCATTCAAGTATAATTATCATTTTATGATTTAAAAATGATTTTTAAGGACTTGATATCATTCTGGATATGAATAATATACATCCCATTAATAACGAATGTGGCTCACATAACAAAGAATATAAAGTAAAATGAACACGTTAACACCCGAAATGACGATAATTCTAAGATATTATTAACAAATCAATGTTAAAAGATCATATATGATATCATATTAAAGTAAATGATTCTTGTATTATTAAATAACAATTATTTCACCATTATACAGGAGGTAAACCTACCATCGACCAAGGAAAAATTACAAAGTAAGGGATTTTCTTATCTCACATTCAATTCCGTGAGATTTCCATTATTCGCCACTAAATTATTGAAAGTGGTGTATTGTGTACTGGCATTTGATATATATTATCATGATTATCTTTATATTCATGTTATTATTTAAATAATTTGGTGGTTATTAACTTTTGTCCATATGACTCAGTTGATTAACGTGGTAAGGGGTTTTCATCTCACTCTTTATTTCCGTGAGATTCATGCCATATTTCCACTATTATCTTTTGTGTGGTGTATGTACTGCCCATAATTGTATTCTTTGTGTAATAAACTTTACCTTATGTGTATTTACATTTTCATTGTATGATACCTTTTTCATGGGTTGTATGTTTCATAAGTTACCAAATTGATAAGGGTTTACTTCACAATCTCTTTAATATCCGAGGTTGTCTTTACGTAAGTATCTACAGGGACATATTTACTATCCATGTCCATATTTCATAAAAGAGTTTTCAAAGGGATTATTTCTAAGGGAACTTTTACTAAAACATCATTTTAAATGTTTTAAATATTTATTCTTCTAAATCATCCTCATTTATGTCCATGTTTTCAAAATGGTTTGTAGGGATTTATTTATATGAAAATGAATGTTTTAAAAGTGTTAATTCCATTCAAAAGTTTCAAAGTGGTATGGGAATCTTTGATTCAAAAATGTATTTAAATGCCTTAATTTCTAAATTGTGTAAAATCAAAATGTTTTCATGAAAAAGGGATATTTCTCTCAATAATTTTTAAAAAAACATTTTCATCCATGTCAACATCATTTGATGGATTTTAAGATTATTTGAAGTTGATTTATTATGATATAAAACATCCATATTGTAATGAAATTTGTGATATGTTTGACTGTAGATGTTTCATTTATATAGCATTCATGGTTTATGAGTAAAGTATTGACATTTCGTATGCTAGTTCCAATAAGAATGTTTATGTTATATTTCAACCTTTACTTCATATGAATGTGTTGGACAAGTATGTTCCATGTTGGGGACTGGTTAAAGTAAGCCCTCCAGGTTGGGGACTGGTAAAAGTAAGCCCTCCAGGTTAGGGACTGGTAAAGGTAAGCCCTCCGGTTTGGTCTCCGGTTATTAGAGGCACTTCGGGTTGGTGTCCGGTTATTAGAGGCACTCCGGGTTGGTGTCGGTTATTAGAGGCACTCCGGGTTGGGTTCTGGTTACAGTTAACCCCAAGGTCTTGGGACGAGGCCTTGAAAAGAAATTAAAGTTTAGCATTATGCATTCCATCATTATGAAAGTGGTTATTGATATTGTATGTGATCATTCTACTAGTAGAATATCCATGTGAGTAAGTAAATGGCATTATTTCATTTTACCTTTGCCATTTTATGATGAAGTTCAAGTTTAAAAGGCTTTTGTTTTAGTTATAAATTGCCTTAAGTGTTTATGATTATTTATGAAAGCTTCTTCTATAATGTTATCCTTACTGAGCATCTGAGCTCACCCCTTTCAATGTTTTATTTTTTTCCCAGGATTATGAAGAAGTAATTTATGAATGACCTGCAGGGATAGTATGAGGGGATATGAAGACAAGATGTTTTTTTTTATGATGTAATGTAAAAATTTATGGATGTATCTAGTTATTCCAAGGCTACTAAACTAATCGGTCTTTCGAGACTTGATCTTTCTCGTGATCATGCCAATGTTATGTAATTAATGCACCGACTCTGGGTAGCTGGGGTCGGGGCGTTACAGTTGGTATCAGAGGAAGTTTAGTACAAACCTTGGAAGCTAGATTTAGATAAAATCTGATTAGAGCACGTAGACCTAAGATGAACTTTGAGGATTAGTATAGAAGAACTTCCTAGAATTTTGGTATTGTATAGATTTTGTGAGCAATACATCCCTGTCTGGATACGAGCAGGTAGAGGCAGCTCTGGCACAGATGTACCTAGGGGTAAAACCCGAAAACACTGCTTTGAGCTAGACTCGAACGGGAACTGGTGCACGACAATGGGCCTTGCTGCACTCTTGGTTACGACACTCCCGGGGGATATGCTTAGGATAACTCTCATTTTCTTTATAAATCGTTATGAAGGGTTTATGAGTATATAATTCCTCAAAGAAAACATTTTTATGATTATGGATTATATCCATAAATAGTTCAATTTATGTTAAGTGTTTTATAAGTATGGGATTATGTATTTTGATTCATAAACTGATCTAGTTTATGCCATTGTTTAGAAATGGCACCCCGTAGAAGGAATGAGAACTCCAGAAATGAACATGATTCAAAGAGAAGGAAGGATCATATCTTTCATGGTCTTAAGCTAGAATTTATAAGAGAAATATTCTCCCATGTATTATCATCATATGAAGAAATAATATCATGTGTTGATAAGATAAGTAATGAGTTTACTGAGTCCTATGGCTTTGAAGGGAAGCAAGAGAAGAAAAGGATGGAAGAGAGAAAGATGGATAAAGGGAAGAGGGAAAAGAATAATTTTCCCATATGTGGTAACTGTGGAAAGAAACACCCTGGAACTTTTTTGAAAGGAATGGGAGTCTGTTATAAGTGTGGAGGAAAAGGGCACAAAGTACGTGACTACAAGGGTAAGAAAATGGTTTCAAATGTACAATGCTTCATTTGCAAGGAGTTTGGACACTACGCGAACCTAAGTCCCAGTCATCAGACTATGACGCAAATGATGTTATTGGATAATAATCAAGTTATGATACTACCACAGATGAAGAGGAATGATTAGAGTTCTTATGTTGATTATGTCAATTGAGTGTTGTATCAACAATGTTCTTGTTATAATAATTATGGAGTATATAAGGATTGTACTGCAGTAATATTTCATTAAGGACTTGAGATTGTGTGGAACAAAGAAAAGTGACTCAATAGCAGGATAAATTTTTGGAAAATATATGGTTGAGAGAATGATAAATCATAATATAGTTCTGATACTGAGGTAGTGATTTTGGAATAATATGTGATTGTTTTGGATAAATTATATTATATATTCTTTAATACCTTGGAACTGATTAATGATTTGTATATTCCATCATTTTTGGGGTTTAAAACATTTTTGGATTGATGAAGTATATCCAGCATTCTATATGGAATAAGGGAGAATGAATGTAATCAATAAGGAATATGGTAATTCAGGATGTTTCAGTGTATTAAAAGAATACATGATGAAGTTATTCATATGCTATTATGGGGTAAAAAGGATCTACATTATGTTTACCTTCCTTATAGATGTTGGACTGTGAGTTTGGACAGAAGTATTTTGGATAGTTCTAGTTTGGATTATTTTGGATTGCCATAAAAGGACAACCCAGAGGTCAGGCGGCAACCCGTCGCGTCCGGCAAGGCTGCGAGACTTGAACCCGCAACCGAAGGGCGACAAGGGTGTATCACCTACCACTGGCCCACGAGATATCCTAGATTAAATAATGTAGTTTTTATTAAAAGATCTTGTAGATGAATTATAAAATCGTTTATTTTGGAACCCTATACGAATAGTGTAAATAGAATTTTTTTTATGTTCTATTATCTTTTAGAGTGAAAGATGAGTTTGTGGTAGAAATTTATTAATGGATAAAACTCTAATTATAAAGTAAGTATATCTCCTTATGATCTTAGCCAATCTCATAAATAAATTCCTCAACATTAAGAAAAGAAACTTAGAACAAAAATGATGTCCTAGATGGTACCTTAAATCATCACTAATTTATGGATTTGGGATTGTTGGCCTTTTCATAGCCATGTTCTATACCACTATCCATAAGATAATTGATGGTTACATTTCTCTTCCATATCCATATTTTCCTACATGGAACCCTAGTATGTGTTATTTTCGGTAATCTTCATACTTTCCACTCTTTATTTTAAATAGAGGCCTCATTAATTCATTTTTCGATGTGGGATTTCAACTAAGATATTTTGAAACGTCAAAAATGTGTTATCCCAATACCCTATATTTTGTTGAAGCGATGGTACTTCAAATCATCATAGATTGATGAGTTTAAGGACCTCAATTTTATACTTGTTTGTGATTGATGACCTCAATCACTACCTATAAATATTAACGTTTTTCCTCCAATTATATGTCTCTAATTGCCACCAATGTTCTCCTAATCGAGATCATAATTTGGTGGTGACCCTTTCATTTCTCTTTTCCTCATATTAAGACTAAATTTCAGTAACCCAATTTCCGATGTGGGTTTTCCCACAAATATATTTTCTACTTTCAACCTTTTATTTTCGAAGAACAATTTCAAATTGCGAGGACGCAATTTATTGAAGGAGGGGAGAATGTAACACCCCAGGATTTCATAGTGTGTTATTTCTTAAAAATAATTCAGTAACTTGCACTACACGCAACACCGAGTTCAATCACACCATGATGTACAAAAAAAATCCATTAAAAGAGGTCATGAATAGTATTAACTACATTTTGAACTTTATATAATCCTTATAATTTTAGAATCCCTATTATGAGTTTCTTAGTCATAATGCAAGAACAGATTCATTTTCAGTATTGCACTTTTATCAACTTTTAATAGTGAAACCTTTTTAAATAAAATATTTTAAACTATCCGAATAAATTGGGACATAAAAAAATTTAAAATGAAACATCCCAAGCTTCCACAGTACGCTTTCCTTTGAATAAAATAGTAGCGTGTGTTGTACGCAACCTTGAGTTTTAACACACGCCACAACCAATCAAACTAGCCGTTATGAATAGTAATACCTAAATTTTGAAATTATATATATTTTATATTTTAAAATGGACTTCATTTTTGGATTCGGAATATCGAATTTATCCTAAGGTGAAATTTTGGTACTTTTCAGATAACTTTCATATTTTGATGAATAGTGAAAATTACTAAATTTTAATTAAAAACAACTTTTTTAATCAAAATAATTAATAGTGATAAATTGTGAATTTGAGTGGTTTTAAAGTATATTTAGAATATATTTTTACCATTTAATATAATGTTGTTCATTGGACATAATTTTACAATTAAACCGAACATAAACAAGTGTCAATCTTTTGATAGTTATTACCTCTTAAAAACACGATTTTTGTTTTGACAGCGGGAATTAATTTTAAATTAATTTCTGCCACTTCTGTGTTTTGAATTTAGAAAAATGTATTCGCTATTTGGAATCAGGATGTCCAAATTGTGTAAATAGGTAACTTTTATTTTTAGACATTTTGAATAATTACTGTGGTAAATATTTTATTTACCATGGTTAAGGGTAAATCCGGTAAATAAGGGTTAAAAAATAATATTATAATAATACAAAATTACCCTAAAACGTGTCCTAACCTTATTGGTGGACACATACCCGACCCTGTGCATCCTTGGGTCGATTTGGGGACCCCTTGGAGCCACTTTTATGTGGTAGGGACACATTATATTAATAAAGTTAAAATAAAAATAAAAATGGCATAAGCTTACATCTTTTAGAAGAACAATTTTTACATAGGGTTATACATGTTGGATTTTAGATTATAAATATTCATTAGAAAGCTAAAAAGATTTCCTACATAATTATATTTTATTTATAATTTTTAGACATCAAATAATTTAAATTATTAATGACACAATAATGATGAAATGTTTACCTCATTAATAAATCATTTAAATAAATAAGATTATAATGATTAAAATATTATCTAAAACCTGTCCAATTCTTATTGGTTGATGTTATTTAGAATACGAGTCATCTTATCTTCGACCTCAATTATTTTTGGACCATTATAAACCGAATTTAATTATATTATAAAGTAATACTTTCACTCTTTCCTAAAAAGCCCCTCCTCTCCCTTATAAAAGGATACCACTTCTACTCATTCCTCACACCTCTCAAAGCCTTTTGGTTCGGCCAAAACCTGCACAAATACTCTCCCAACTTCCCTCACTACAACCTAGAGGCCTTATTTTGATCATAAAGCCAACGTAAGGAGCCCTTTTGATCAAATCAAAAGGAAGAGCCCGAAGAAGAGGTAATGATTTCACCACCCTTTTTCAAGTTCCTTTCTTCTTCCACTTCTTCTTTCTTTGTTCTTACCATTCTAAAATAATAAATCCAGTATCTCACATATACTGTGATGTTATTATAAATATGGTACAACCATATTCAGTACTCTATCCACCCTTTGAATAACATGTCACCATACGTGCGTACGTACGGCTTACCGTCTCCACGTCGTGGTGTAATTGTTATTCAATATATTATTATTTGGATGGGTATAATAATGATGTGCAACTCATGTAAATAATAAATATAACATGTTAATTATTCTGTATATATGATATAACATCCATTTATATATTATTTTAATATCAAAAGAATGATATTGTCGCTCGTGCGTACGTACGGACTACCGTCTCCACAAACGCGATAAGATTCATTCTCCATCGTATCCATTCAAGTATAATTATCATTTGATGATTTAGAAATGATGTTTAAGGACTTGATATAATTCTGGATATGAATAATATACATCCCATTAATAACGAATGTGGCTCACATAACAAAGAATATAAAGTAAAATGAACCCGTTAACACCCGAAATGACGATAATTCTAAGATATTATTAACAAATCAATGTTAAAAGATCATATATGATATCATATTAAAGTAAATGATTCTTGTATTATTCAATAACAATTATTTCACCATTATACAGGAGGTAAACCTACCATCGACCAAGGAAAAAGTACAAAGTAAGGGATTTTCTTATCTCACATTCAATTCCGTGAGATTTCCATTATTCGCTACTAAATTATTGAAAGTGGTGTATTGTGTACTGGAATTTGATATATATTATCATGATTATCTTTATATTCATGTTATTCTGTAAATAATTTGGTGGTTATTAACTTTTGGCCATATGACTCAGTTGATTAACGTGGTAAGGGGTTTTCATCTCACTCTTTATTTCCGTGAGATTCATGCCATATTTCCACTATTATCTTTTGTGTGGTGGATGTACTGCCCATAATTGTATTCTTTGTGTAATACACTTTACCTTATGTGTATTTACATTTTCATTGTATGATACCTTTTTCATGGGTTGTATGTTTCATAAGTTACCAAATTGATAAGGGTTTACTTCACAATCTCTTTAATATCCGAGGTTGTCTTTACGTAAGTATCTACAGGGACATATTTACTATCCATGTCCATATTTCATAAAAGAGTTTTCAAAGGGATTATTTCTAAGGGAACTTTTACTAAAACATCATTTTAAATGTTTTAAATATTTATTCTTCTAAATCATCCTCATTTATGTCCATGTTTTCAAAATGGTTTGTAAGGATTTATTTATATGAAAATGAATGTTTTAAAAGTGTTAATTCCATTCAAAAGTTTCAAAGTGGTATGGGACACTTTGATTCAAAAATGTATTTAAATGCCTTACTTTCTAAATTGTGTAACATTAAAATGTTTTCATGAAAAAGGGATATTTCTCTCAATAATTTTTAAAAAAAACATTTTCATCCATGTCAACATCCTTTGATGGATTTTAAGATTATTTGAAGTTGATTTATTATGATATAAAACATCCATATTGTAATGAAGTTTTGTGATATGTTTGACTGTAGATGTGTCATTTATATAGCATTCATGGTTTATGAGTAAAGTATTGACATTTCGTATGCTAGTTCCAATAAGAATGTTTATGTTATATTTCAACCTTTACTTCATATGAATGTGTTGGACAAGTATGTTCCAGGTTGGGGACTGGTTAAAGTAAGCCCTCCAAGTTGGGGACTGGTAAAAGTAAGCCCTCCAGGTTAGGGACTAGTAAAAGTAAGCCCTCCGGTTTGGTCTCCGGTTATTAGAGGCACTCCAGGTTGGTGTCCGGTTATTAGAGGCACTCCGGGTTGGTGTCCGGTTATTAGAGGCACTCCGGGTTGGGTTCCGGTTACAGTTAGCCCCAAGGTCTTGGGACGAGGCCTTGAAAAGAAATTAAAGTTTAGCATTATGCATTCCATCATTATGAAAGTGGTTATTGATATTGCATGTGATCATTCGACTAGTAGAATATCCATGTGAGTAAGTAAATGGCATTATTTCATTTTACCTTTGCCATTTTATGCTGAAGTTCAAGTTTAAAAGGCTTTTGTTTTAGTTATAAATTGCCTTAAGTGTTTATGCTTATTTATGAAAGCTTCTGCGATAATGTTATCCTTATTGAGCATCTGAGCTCACCCCTTTCAATGTTTTATTTTTTTCCCAGGATTATGAAGAAGTAATTTATGAATGGCCTGCAGGGATAGTATGAGGGGATATGAAGACAAGATGTTTTTTTTATGATGTAATGTAAAAATTTATGGATGTATCTAGTTATTCCAAGGCTACTAAACTAATCGGTCTTTCGAGACTTGATCTTTCTTGTGATCATGCCAATGTTATGTAATTAATGCACCGACTCTGGGTAGCTGGGGTCGGGGCGTTACAGAACCCACGGAGGATTCCAGTATGATAGTCTTCACCGTCGAACCCACGGAGGATTACAGTACGATAGTCTTCACCGTCGAACCCACGGAGGATTCCAGTATGATAGTCTTCACCGTCGAACCCACGGAGGATTCCAGTACGATAGTCTTCACCGTCGAACCCACGAAGGATTCTAGTACGATAGTCTACACCGTCGAACCCATATCTACTGGGGAACTCCTCCTCTATCAAGTATAGTGGGCCAGCCGCTACAACCAAACGCTTCCCACTAACCTTGGACTGCTGAAGTACTTCACCTGTCGAGTACTGTGGGTCTGCTGCTACAACCAAGCGCTTCCCACCATGGGTCTACCGCAATAACCAAGTGCTCCCCCTCATAGCCTACAGAGGTACTCTTTCTGTTGAGTACCGCGGGTCTGCCGCTACAACTAAGCGCTCCTCTGCCGTGGGTCTTCCCCTAAAACCAAGCGCTCCCCACTGGGCTATCGAAACACTCCGAGTCGGTCGATCAATAGTCGTCAAGTCTCAGCCAGCTCTAGGGTTTCCGTACACAGCACGCTCGTTTCTGGGAGGGTCTGATCCACGAGCCAAGGGGTCGATACATCAACTGACACGTAGTCCAGAGTTGATGTATACCAAAGTTCTGTCTCGACATAGGGAACTCAACGTGACAGACGGCGCGTCAATTGGACTCCCGGTCTGAGAGTTATTGGCCTTTTCGTTCCAGGGGCCCGGTTGGTTTTTAAGTTGTAACCAACCTGACCACACTCCAAATACGTCCAAAACTTGAGCGGAGTAAGACAAAAGGTCCATCTCACTAAGAGGAATCCAACAAAGTCGACGGCACGTCAATCGGACGTCCAGAGATAAAGTTATAAGTGTTTCCGCTCTGAGGGCCCGGTTGGTTTCGTGTTTGAACCAACCCGACCATACACAAAATTCTCCTAAACCTTGAGTGTAGTATATCTAAACGACCTTCTCGATCCAAGGATCCCAATGCAACTGACGGTGCATCGATCAGAGGTCTGAGCCCAAGATATGGGCAAATGACTGAAAATAGTCCGAAATGGGGGTTATGGGCCCGGCCCGGCCCAGCCCAACCCCCCTGGGTTGGCCCGAACCGGGTCCGGGTCCGACCTAATAGGGTGCGGCCTGGCCCGGTGCGGCCGGTTGGCCTGGCGCGGGCACGGCCCGCGCGGCCAGTCATCTCGGCCATTATGGCCGAGTGGGAAACGGAAGGGGGGGGGGGGGCGCACTTCCCCCCTGTTTGGAAACTGTGGCCCCTGTGTGGGGGCCGCTCCCTTGCCAACCGGGGGTTATGACCCCCAGCTTCTCCGTTCGATTGGCCCGGCTGGTAGGCCGGTTCCGCCGCTACGGGACCCCGCGGTCCCGCTCCTTCGAGGCGCCGGTGGTCGGCGGTTCAGGCCGCCGCTCCCTGTTTTGTCGTGGCCAAAGGTCGTGGCCTTGGTCCGGTCGGCACGGCGCGACGACGCCACACCCCTCCGCCGCGACCGTGGTGTCTTCATGGTTCTCCGGCATGGCGCGACGGCACCACGCCCCTTCGCCGCGGCCTGACTCCGGCCGCAGGTTCGTTCGGCCTCAACGGTGTGGTTCAAAGGTGTCGCGCTTCTTCTCCATGATTCTCCATGTTCCCACGCGGTGTCGTTGCATCGCGCTTTCTTTCTTCGTGCTGCAACAAGAACAACAAAAAAGAGGGAGGAGGGTCGGTCGTGTTCATGTGGCCCGACCTCCTCCCGTTATAACGATAACAGGTGGCCCAAAAAGAATAAATACCCTCGTCAAGCAAGCGCAAAAATTAATCCATAATATTTGAACTCAAACCCCTACCTCAAGGAGTAGTCGAACGATGGTCATCGCGGAACAACGGTGTTGTGGAAGACGGTGTTGCGGAAGAAGGCGTTGTGGATCGATGCTCCGTAAGCATCGTCAGTGTTCTCCCGAAGAAGGATGCGGCGCGTCGTCGTTCTTCAAAGTAGGCATCTCTCACTAGCTGTGGAGAGGAAAGAAGACGGTTCAGCGAACTCCCTTTGTGGTGACGGAGTTCTTCGTCGTAGACTCGGCGTTCTTCGCGTTCTTGGACGAGGATGAAAATATTCCTCAAGAGCGCAAGAGTCCTCTCCTTCTTTCCGCACAACGAATCACCCCCCCCCCCCCCCCAATAAAATAAGTCAAGTCTTATTTTATTATCACACACGCATGCCATTACTTTGAAATTCAAAAAGAAACTCGTCCAATTAATTCACTTAATTGTAGAGCATTTAATAATCCAAAATAAAAGCGAGGGTTGACTTGCCATTTAATTAGGGTGTGGGTGAGTTACAAAATAAATGCACGAGAGGGAGGTTAAAGGGATTTGAAGGGGTGGGGCTCGTGTGGGTCCCACTTCACGAATATCCTACATAAGGAATTTAGGATGTAGTGGGTCCCATCCCAACCCCCATGCATAGGTTTAAACTACTTAGAAAAGAAATAAAAATTGTAGCAAAATATTTTATTTCATTCTTTAGTTAACCCATTTATTTAATAACCTCACCCGAGCACACGCAACTCCAGTAATGGTCTTCTTAAGCAATTATCGGCACTGCGGTTTCATCGGTGCCCTCGGATTTCGATTCCGAGCATCGGTTCAAAAGTTAGGAAAACCCGCTCGTTCGTCCACTGAATATACCCGAGCTAATCTTTAGAAATTGATTCCGGGCACACCGGGCCCCGGAATCAGGTGCCGTCAAAAACTTCATTCTTGTAAAATCCCAATGAAAATTAAGAAAAAAAAATTCCCTTGAAATTTACGGGTGTTTACATTACTCCCACCTCAAGGCTTTACGTCCCCGTAAAGCTATAACACAAACTAGGGGAACAAAAGTGGTACTGAGCACGCAACTGAGCCTCCTGCTCCCATGTGCTCTGCTAGAGGTTCACGTGCTACCAGTGAAAGCGAACCTGAGGAATAGACCGTTCACATAGGACCTGCTCCTGTTGATCCTCGTTCTCCACTAGAACCTCTGTGATTGTCTCCCCATCATCGATGTCCAACTCCCTGCGGTCGATGACGAGTGAAGGGTCATGTACGTATTTTCTTAGCTAAGATACGAGGATGACAACGTGAACCCGGTGCAACTGAGGTGGAAAGTTCAAGCAGTAAACCACCTCGCTAACCCTGTTGAGGACCTAGAAAGTTCTGTTGAACCTCGGTGATATCTCTCCGCATCAGTTGCATCTCCGTAAACCTCGTCGAGGTGAGACCCGTATAAGAACATGGTCGCCATCCTCGAACTCTAGAGGCCTCCATTTCCTGATTAGAACTGAAACTCAAAAACTCCTACAGCCACGAGGGTAAGGTTGGCCGACTAAAGAGTGATCGACCGCACCCTCCTGTGCATATTTTTTTCCTGTGCTGCTTGAGGTTTCCTTTTTCGATGACCAAGGAAAACCCATCCCGATGTCTACCTAATACCATCAATTTGTGTATGAACTGTGATTGCCCAGTCCATACTCAAACTAATGTCGTAAGGCCTCGACGCTTCCACCAAGAGGTTCCAACTGAAACTCTCGCCTCAAGGGTCAGATCACACCGTCAGTGTAAGTGTGATTATCGAGTCTCCTCCGAGAGGTATCTCCAGACGTGATGGTCAAGTCAATGGATTAACCAAAAACTCTAGGTCTGGGACAAGATTCATGGAAGGAAGGGATGATTCGTGTCAATGTCCTGTTGTTATGGCAGCTTGTGGAAGACACAGATCGAACTTCTAATCGTCCTTAGAGCCCTTTTGGTCGCACTCCCTGACCGCATGCACCTACTCTTTACCCTGGCCTCTAACTCCCTGAGCCTAACGGGGATTACAAAGGCGGGTGGTTGCAACATGTCAAAATGTTCACCACCCCATGATGCTCTCCTAGCTCCACTTCCACATCTGCTGCCCTACAGATTCATCTGTCCTTTTCACTTCCTCTACTTGAAACATTTTACACACCCAATTCTCTGAGACAGGCGCCAGTTTCATGCTTTTCCACTACTAACCTTCACTGACTTCATCCATTCAGAAAAAGAATTCTCAACCACAAAGGTTCTTCCTAGAACCCTAGCATAAGTAAGAATGCATAGAGAAAGAAGTGTTGGCTCGGATGTCCATTAGACACACCTCACTCTGAAGTCCGATCCCTGAAGCACCGATTTCATAGTAGTCATCGAGTACCAGGAATGGTTTGGTATGCCCCGATGAATTCTCAGCTACCGACATGTCATCCTGATGAATCTGTATAAGATCTAGGAAACTCTCAGCCACCTCCTCAAGCCAGTCCTCGGCCGCCTGTGAGTCGGGCTTTCCTCGGAACTTGAGAGATATCTGGTGCTGAAACATGTAAGGCACTAAGCCTACAAGTGTCCTCTACCGGTACCGCCGGTAGTGTCTGTTGTCCAACAGGTAGTGATGTAGCTGACACACTACCCAAAATTACTATCTCAGGCATCAGTCCATATACCGAAGCCTTTTCACTATACAGACCAACCCCATGGTCACTCACTGGAAAACACAAGTAGCTAAGTCCAATACCCTCTCTACTAGTGTCTAAATTAGGCGTAGAACTCTAGAAATTTCCTCCATCTAGTCCACTACTACCTGGGAACTGTCTCGCCTCAAAATCTCGGAGGCCTATGCTACCTAACGAGTGGTTCTGCTGCTAATACACCACCCGAAGGTTTCAACATAGTAAGAGGGCCCTACACTGGAACCTTGTATCTCAGTGGGTCGTCATCTCGTACAACACTCGGAACCCTAGATGGCTCCCGTCGTGGGGCCATACTGAAAAGAGACAGGTGCGCCACGGACAACGATTTATACCTGGTGAGCTGACACAAAGTAATCACAAAGAAAACTTTTGAAACACACATGCAATCAATGTTTTCGTGCACTGAGTCAGAAATCAGAAGTCAGGGTCTTGGTGTACGAATACGTCGGCCACCGCACCAACACTGGACTCCCCGGACTGATAACCACACCCAATACCCTTAACATTATTTCTTCACATAGAATAAAGATTAGAGTCCTGAGTTCTGTGGTAGAAACGAACTCCTTCGATACCAATTTGTCACAAACCTTCCTCGGGACCCATGTCGTGACTACCCCAAGCCCGCCTTCCATAGGTCAGGGGTTGGCGACTAGCACCAAAGGCGCAAATCCCAACAAAAAGGGGAAGGAATTGCCTTTATAAAGTAAAAAAACACCACAGAGTAAGCCAGTAGAAGTAAACACTAAGTAATCACCAGTACAAGTAAGTGCAGAAAAGTAAGTGGGCCAGAATACAAACCCAAACTGAAAGTAATGTACAACTAGAAAGGAAGTACAACAACTGAAAAGTAAAGCAGCAACACCAAGCCGTCCACTGGAAATCCCACCTGAAGGGTGGGTACATATATCCTCATCAGCTCCTTGGGTCATGTCGTCCACCCCGTGTACATCCCGCCCAGTGGTCCACCTCCAGGTACCGACTCGTCATGATATCCACCTCCGGGCACTGACTCATCGTGAGTTCCTCCTCCGAGAACCGTCCAACTCTACAAGCCTCAACCTCGATCAGTGATGTCCGTCGTCTGCAACCAACTCAACGTAGTGCGGGCGAAGCCCGTGCAGGGGTGAGTATACGATACTCAGTAGGGACCCCGAGACCCCCGAAGGTCTCCGAGAATCCACAAAGGATATTCCACAAGGAAATATAAAATCACAAAGTAACATCCAACACTACTTAGGTATATTCCCATACATATACCTAAGTCATCAATTCCAGTTCAGCTCCATCATCCGAGCCCAAGTTCGATCACGCCCACATAGGATAGTACAACCCAATCCACACAAGAAAGCACAACTCAATCCACATAAGAAAGCACAACCCAATCCACATAAGAAACCACAACCCAATCTACATAGGAAAGCAAGTCAATCATATCGAAGATAAAGATTGAAAGTCAAGGCTCAGCTCACACAGGTATACTTCTTCGTAAGATAAAAGAGATGATCAGATGTAGCCACTGATTCATCTATGTTGGGACCCACGTAGGATACAAGAATAGTAGTACTACCAGACCCATGTAGGATACAAGAACAGTATTCATCACCGTCGAACCCACGGATGATTCCAGTACGGTTGTCATCGTCATTGATCCCACAGAGGATTCCAGTACGATAGTCTTCACCGTCGAACCCACGGAGGATTCCAGTACGGTAGCCTTCACTGTCGAACCCACAGAGGATTCCAGTACGCTAGTCTTCACCATCGAATCCACGGAGGATTATAGTATGATAGTCTTCACCGTCAAACCCACGGAGGATTCCAGTATGATAGTCTTCACTGTCAAACCCACATAGGATTCCAGTACGATAGTCTTCAACGTCGAACACACGGAGGATTCCAGTACGATAGTCAGCACCATTGAACCCATAGCTGCTGGGGAACTCCTCCTCTATCGAGTACAGTGGGTCTGCCGCTACAACCAAGCGCTTCCCACTATCCTTGGACTGCTGAAGTACTCCACCTGTCGAGTACTATGGGCTTGCTGCTACAACCAAGCGCTTCCCACCATGGGTCTGCCACTACAACCAAGCGCTCCCCCTCATAGCCTATAGAGGTACTCCATCTGTTGAGTATCGTGGGTCTGCCGCTACAACCAAGCACTCCTCCACCTTGGGTCTGCCACTACAACCAAGCGCTCCCCACTAGGCTATCGAAACACTCTGATTCGGTCGATCAGCAGTCGTCAAGTCTCAGCCAGCTCTAGGGTTTCCGCACACAACACGCTCATTTCCGGGAGGGTCCGCTCCACGAGCCAAGGGTTCGATACATCAACTGACACGTATTCCAGAGTTGATGTATCCCAAAGTTTGGTCTCGTCATAGGGAACTCAACGTGACAGACGGCGCGTCAATCGGACGCCCGGTCTGAGAGTCATTGGCTTTTTCGTTCCAGGGGCCCGGTTTATTTTTAAGTCAAAACCAACCCGACTGCACTCCAAATGCTTCCAAACCTCGAGCGGAGTAAGCCAAAATGTCCTTCTCACTAAGGGGAATCCAACAAAGTTGATGACATGTCAATCGGACGTCTGGAGCTCAAGTTATAAGCGTTTGCGCTCTGAGGGCCCGGTTGGTTTCGTGTTCGAACCTATCTGGTCGTACCCAGAGTTCTCCTAAACTTTGAGTGTAATGTACTGAAACGACCGTCTCGATCCAATGATCCCAACGCAAATGACGGTACATCGATCATAGGTCTGAAGCCCAAGATATGGGCAAATGACTGAAAACAGCCCGAAATGGGGGGTCTGGGCCCGACCCGGCCCAACCCCCCTGGGTCGGCCCAAACCGGGTCGACCTAACCTGAGTCCAGGTCTGGCCCAATAGGGCGCAGCCCGGCCCGGTGTGGCCGGTTGGCCTGGCACGGGCGCGGCCCGCACGGCCAGTCAGCTCATCCATTATGGCCGAGCAGGAAACAGAAAGGGGGGGGGTGTTGCCCCCCTGTTTGGAAACCGCGGCACACGCATGGGGTCGCTCCCTTTCCAGTCGGGGGTTACGACCCCCAGCTCCTCCGTTCGGTAGGCCCAGCTGGCTGGCCGGTGCCGCCGCCGTGGGACCCCATGGTCCCGCTCCTCTGAGGCGCCGGCGGCCTGCGGTTCCGGCCGCCGCTCCCTGCTCCGCCGCGGCAAAAGGCCGCGGCCTTGGTCCGGTCGGTACGGCGTGATGGCACCGCTCCCCTCCGCCGCGGCCTCGCTCTGGCCGCTGTGTCTTTGTGGTTCTCCGAAACGACGCAACGGTGCCGCGCCCCTTCGTGGCGTCCCGACTTTGGTCGCGGGTTCGTTCGGACTCAACGGTGTGGCACGACGGCACCGTGCTTCTTCTTCTTGATTCTCCATGTTCCCACGCGGTGTCGTTGCATCGCGCTACCTTTGTTCAACCCGCAACAAGAACAACAACAAAGAGGGAGGAGGTTCTTCCGTGTTCATGTGGTCCGACCTCGTCCTGTTATAACGATAACAGGCGGCCCAAAAATATAAATATCTTCATCAAGAAAGCGCAAAAATTAATCAATAATATTGGTACTCAAACCCCTACCTCAAGGAGTTGTCGAATGATGTTCATCACGGAACAACGCTGTCGTAGAAGACGGTGTTGCAGAAGATGGCGTTGCGGATCGATGCTCCACAAGCATCATCGGTGTTCGCCCGAAGAAGGATGTGGTGCGTCGTCATTCTTCAAAGAAGGTGTCTCTCACCGGCTACAGAGAGGAAAGAAGATGGTTCGGCGAACTCCCTTTGCGGTGACGGAGTTCTTCATTGTAGACTCGGAGTTCTTTTCATTCTTCGACGAGGATGAATAGATTCCTCAAGAGCGCAAGAGTCCTCTCCTTCTTTCCACACAGCGAATCACCCCCCCCCCCCAATAAAATAAGTCAAGTCTTATTTTATTATCACACACGCATTCCATTACTTTGAAATTCAAAAAGAAAGTCGTCCAATTAATTCACTTAATTGTAGAGCGTTTAATAATCCAATATAAAAGCGAGGTTTGACTTGCCATTTAATTAGGGTGTGGAAGAGTTACAAAATAAATGCACGAGAGGGAGGTTAAAGGGATTTGAAGGGGTGGGGATTGTGTGGGTCCCACTTCACTAATATCCTACATAGAAAAGTTAGGATGTAGTGGGTCCCATCCCACACCCCATGCATAGGTTTAAACTACTTAGAAAAGAAATAAAAATTGTAGCGCAATATTTTATTTCATTCTTTAGTTAACCCATTTATTTAATAACCTCACCTGAGCAGACACAACTCCAGTAATGTTGTTCCTAAGAAATTACAGGTGTTGTGGTTTCATCGGTACCCTCATATTTCGATTCCGAGCACTGGATCAAAAGTTAGGAAAACCCGCTCGTTAGTCCACTGAACGTACCCGAGCTAAACTTCGGAAATTGATTCCGGGCACACCGGGCCCCGGAATCAGGTTCCGTCAGAAACTATGTTCTCGTAAAATTCCAAAGAAAATTTTGAAAAAAAAATCCCTTGAAATTTACGGGTCTTTACATGATAGGCTTGAGGCAGGGTTCCCCTAGAAGGATTGATGCTACGACAGTAAATAAACATTTTATTATTATTAGACTCCACTAGAACTTTGGATGTGATTACTCTCTAGTGGATTGTGCATGTGGATGTTGTGGGTTTTTTAATGTAATCATCACCAAGATATGAGGATCATATAACCCCACTAACCCTATCAACTTAGGTATTTTTTATAGTTCTTGTGTTGTGATTTCTATTTTAGTTGATTTCATATTTCTTTCATCCTTTATGAAAACCATTTTTTAATATAATTTTTTTCTTGTCATTTTGAAATGTCAATGCATGTTTGGAAAATATTTTTGGAATTTGATGGAAAGAAAATGGGTTTTCTTGAAAATGGAAGCTTGTGACTTGAATTTGAAAAGAATGGAAAACCTTAATTTTATATGGTTGTATTCTCAAACTAGTGTGACTTGGATTTATTTTTAAAGAAAGGAATATCAAATAGTATATTCAAGAATTACTATTGAGTTTTAATACTCTTTCCTATATATTTAACTTTTTTTGGACTTTGTTGCTACTTTCGGCTTAAATTTAGTCTTTGTGGAGAGATGTTGGTTTAGTGGTCAGTGGTGACCCATAGGTTCACATGGAGGTATGTGTAATTCTATTTTCTTTTCACTAATAGTGTTTATTTTTATTGTTTAGTTTATATTTATTTTATTTCTATTCTATTTAATGGGATAAATCATTCCCAATGATTTTATCTTGATTCCTGACACTAGTTTCCATCCCAGGAGGATCATGAATGCCTCTCGAGCCTTGTCACGGGCCATCTCAGGTGATTGGTTTGGGGTTGACCGAGTTGGTTCCTGAAAAAATGGTATCAAAGTAGGCCCTTTTTTATTTTGGGTGTTAGGTAGACCAGATATAGGATTGTTGGGACTCAAGAGGTAGGTTTGGTAATAACATCATGAAATCTTTCTTATTCCATGTGTTAAGTTACTAGTAATATTCTGGGATTTGATTCTTTTGTTCTGGTTATTGGGTAGAGGTTGGGGAATGACAATGGAGGTGAACTGGTGATACACGGTGGGATTACATGAAGTAATGACCCATGTGGAGCCTAATTGTATAGTTCAAGATACCCCTAGTGGTTCTTTCTTTCTTGAGGTATGGTATACTAAACCTTGTGGTTCGGTTATGCATGGTCACTAGTTCCCTATCCTAGTGGTTTTAGTGTAATTGGTGTTTTGATTTGTTTTTAATCATTGTGGGTGGGTTTTGGAAAGGAAAATGGGATTTTGGGAAAATGGGTTTCAAAGGGAAATTGATTTTTGGTAACATGGTTTTGTTTATCAAGTGGTATTTGGTGTTTAAATTGAATTTGAAATATTGGTTGGGTATTTTAAAAAGTGTCCTAGGGATGAAATGGTTTTGATTTTAAAATGAAAATGGTGGTTTTAAAAGAAAATTATGGTTTCATTTTTGGGGTTTGGATAAGGAGTGTGGTTTTTTCTTGAAATGAACCTTTTTAGTTGATGTTGATTTGGGTTTTGTGTTATTATTTGGTTCGTATTATTCCACCCAGAAATATCCCAGAGGTTTCCAATGAGTCTCACCCAGTATTTCGCTCTTCCCATACTCCTAGTGGAGTCTAAGAATCTATTTTTTCTAAGTGTTTTCTGATTTTACATGGGGATCATGGTCTGTTAAAAGCTGTAAATTTTCTTGGGGAAGTCAGGAGTGTTTTTATGTCTATGGGAACTCTCGAATATATGAGGGTGTGAGTAGTTTTGGAGTTCATTGAGGGTTCATGTTTGGATCGATGGAAGGTGGTCATCCTATCATAGTTGCAAGATGAGATGTATTGGGTGGTATTTAATATCACTTTTATCTGATGGTTCATACTTTAGGTGATGAAGGAAAGACAATTGGTGGGGCTCATTGGTGTTCAGCAAGGTCAACAGACAATGAGGGCCTATATTGACCACTTCAAGGAGATTGTCTCTTTTTCTTCAGAGATAGCATCAAAGGATCAGGTGAAATATCTTATTTTCATTTGGGGTCTTTTTTTGGATATTAGGAAGTGATTTATCTCAACTTGGGAAGTCCTTTTTAGGAATCCAGTGGATGAGACATCTCTAGCTGGTTTGGTTCTCCGAGTGCAGTATCTAGCAAGTGGAAAATGAGTTTCTCTTGGTGCTCATGAGGGTTCCTCGTCTAATGAGGAGTGTGTACTAGAAAAACCTATTCCTGATGAGTCACCCTTGATGGTTCTTTCTTTTTTTTCGCTGGACCATTTCACTCGTTCACTTCTTGTGTGGCTGATTCGGGCATTCAAAGTTGTTTTTCCAAAATCCTCTGAAGGATTATTGATGGTGTGGTTGTTTAGGAAACATAGTGAAGTTCGGAAGGTAGTGTTTCCAAAATTGGAAGTGTCAATTGGAGGTTATTAGCTCCTGACTATGGAAATAAAATATGATTCAATACATTTTGTCTCTATCCATAGGTATTAGAGTGAATATTTTCATGCAGTTAGTAATTTTTTGGTGTGGTGGACCTTGGTTTAGATTTTATCTCCATTTTTGGAAGGGGGAGGTTTAATATTCATTGTTACATATTTCTTTATTTTAAAAGGTTTCTTTTGTTGTAAATGTATTACAGGCCTAATTTCTTTATTTTATTCCTTTTTTTTAAGTTCCACTTTGGTTATAATAAGGATTGGTGGCATCATTTTCTTGATAGTTTTTTGGTTGTTCCTTATAGATGTGAGGCATTGAATGGTA
Organism: Viscum album; assembly: GCA_963277665.1. NCBI lineage: Eukaryota > Viridiplantae > Streptophyta > Magnoliopsida > Santalales > Viscaceae > Viscum > Viscum album. Next base: position 23,194,997 of record OY728133.1, on the reverse strand, counting down.
TTATCTTCGTGTATTTGGCTTATTTATGGGTTGTGCTCATTTTGGAGATACCTATATCTTATACAGATGATGAATAATGTTATGTTTCAATACATGGTTTGGGTTTTATTTCATTGGGAGTCCCTTGTGGAGGGGGTTGGTCTGTGTTGGGGGTTCCCACTTTGGTTCATGTTGGTAGTTATTGATTTGGAATGTGCTGGGAGTTTCTTTCAGGACCTGACCAAAGATAGGGCTTGAGTTGCGACTACCCCAAGCCTGACTCCAAAGGTTAGGGGTGAGGACCAACAATGAAGGAATATCTAACATAGGGAGGCCTCAATAGTCATTGAGGAATCCACTACCCCAATCTTCTAGAGGTTCAAATCAATAGTCTTAAAGGACTCCACTACCCATCCCTACAAGAGGGTCAACTTGATATTTGTCGATGACTCTACTGCCTAGCTCTACTAAAGCATCAACCCAATAGTTTTCGAGGACTCCACTGTCCAACTCTATTATAGGGTCAACTCAGTAGTCTCTAGTGATCCTGTGTGATCACTTCCATCATCAATCATCTCCTAACCAAGCTCCATGCTCATAAAATTTTATATTGTATCTCTAAATCGACAACTGGTGTCACTATCATGTTATATACGGGAAAAAACTCTTGATAGGCTACTCATGAGCCAAAATATGAGTTCAAACAATGGAGATACAAAACCTCAAAATTTACTAAAAAGGAATCAAGGGGTACATAGTGTTTTAGGGTACCCACACAGCATGTGTTCCTACTCTGTTGTATAGTCTTTTCCACATAAAAACATGGCTTATTGGTTATGTGGAACTACATAGTGTGTAAGGGAACTATACAATGCTTATTGGACAAAATTTTGACCAACCTAAAAAACTCATAGACAGTACAAGGGAAAAATGTAATTACACTAATATTACTCTACAAACAGTTCTGGATGGCTAAACAAATCACACCATTGATATCCTCACAGTAAAATGCTCGGGGATAGGATATTCACTTGCCCAAATATTACACCCAGTGAAAATGTCACATATCACCACATAATGCATGAACGGTGCTTCTTGGGATCGATCCATGAGTTTTAATTAAATACTCAATTTTGGTCTTAAAACATCCACCATAATTTTATGGTCACGATGTTGCTGACAGTTTGTCATTCTGACATTGTATGATGAATATACGTCAGATACAAGATTCCACAATAATAATAATTTTATTATTATTTGGTGTTTCATTAACCTGAGGCACGAGTCTAGAAAAGATATCCAATATCAATTTTAAAATAACCTTTTTAAAGTTAGGTTCAAATTACCACTAATGGCGAGTCAATTATAGGTCGCATGAAGAAGTTACAATAGATAATGGGGTTTTGATAAAATTAATAATAACAAGTATTGTAATATTATTATTATTATTATTATTATTCTTGTTGTTGTTGTGGTTGTTGTTGTTTTTGTTGTTGTTATCATGTTAATATATCAAAATTTATAGGTAAGGTTCTAGAGAACTCTCCCCTCCCCAATCCTTCATGTAAACCACCTGTATGTGGAACCACCCCATTTATTTTCCCCCTATTTTTTCCATTATAATTTAATCACTTTAAAAGTTTATTAAAATAATGAGGGCAGGTGAAATCCACCTCCCTTCACGCATACATACTAGTTTTTTCCCCATTGAATTTCACATTTCTTTTATTTAAAATAAAATAATATTAATTAAAAGCGTTGAATTAAAAATATTTTTATCCATTAAATTAAAATAAATTAATTAAAATGATTTTTATTTGTTAAATTAAAATAATTTAATTTAATTAACCACACATTTTACGACTCCATTATTATTATAATTTAATAATAATATATACAACAATAACATTGACCGCATCCAACCAAACTTTTGGAGATCTGAGTTTATCCACTATCATGCATACACTGAGAAGCCTCTATCATGAAACCCCATGCATGACCTCCACTTGGAACCAATATCTTCCCACCACACATTATCGTCGCGTGTCAACAGGGAAAACGAAGATCAACGATCTGATCTTAAACCACCTCTGATCACTAACCTGAACTCATTGTACCAATCCAATCCATTCACATAACATCATCCAACTTTTTTATCAATATGTCTCTAAATTGTAGATCCACGTGACATTCGTGCTACCACAACGAATCTGGGGATTCGATCACACTTGAATCTGCCCCGGCATTGTCGAATCGTGACTCCATGGTCCAATGATGAATAACATGATGAATAGTGGGGTAAAACATCAATAAAAAAGGAGATAAGAATAGTTATCCCATCTTTATTGTCCAACAATTTCATAGGGGGGAAACTGGGGTGAGAAACATGGCTTGAACAAGAAATAAATTGAAAGAATAATTTATTTCGATACACGGGATCATTAGAAGTTTTATTTAAATCCATTTTAAGAAAAAATTTGATAATTCTAAATCTTTTAATATAATGGGGAAACCCCAAAATTGATTAGTCATGCCTTGATTATGGATTGATCATTGGTGAATAACATATTTGATAGTGATAAAGATGATTTGTTGCGTCTTCCTCCAACCAATTCACCTAGATCTAATCATTGGTCTTTGTATGATCTCAATCCACCAATGATTATGGGGTGGAAGCTCCTCTCAATGATCCTATGTTTATTCAATTAACCATGGATAATTTCCATAGTAGCTTACTTATAGAGGGAAATAGTTTAGCTCATTTAATTCAAAAAAAAGTAAATAAGTTGTTTATTTTAATTAAACACACCTGCCAATAGTTTCCTTTACTAGATGTCCCACACCAACCAACATTAGGTCTCACTTAGGGTAACATCAATTTTATAAACTCAACAGTGGTCTCAGATTTTTCATCTAAGTCTTCTTATTTGAGTTATTTGGGTTAGGGATATTAAATGAATTAATTAAATTTATTTATTTATCAAATAAACCCACCAACAGATACCCCATCTAAATGCCCTAATTTGAAAAACTTTAGGTCTCTCTAAGGGTAACCATCACACTATAAATTCAACCATGGTCTCATATTTATGATCAAATACTCTATTCAAGAGATATTCTATTTTTTAGGAAAATCGAGCACGTGTAATATAAAATATTTTTAATATTTTTATAAAATTAATTCTGAGATCATTGGTCCATGGAATCATGTCCCATCTCAGTGCTTGACTCCAACAATATTCCCAGCAATATTCTAAATAATTACACAGAAAAACTAGAGTCTCTACAATTTTAATGTTGGCAATGCTAATTGGGTCCTTATGTTGGGGAGAACCCTCATCTTTTCCTTGTGGTTCCTCTTGTTGTGATTCTCTTTAGAGATGGTTATATGTGAGTTGTGGTGTTAAAAGGTCACAATGAGGTTTGTGGATTTGTTTGCACTCATGTTGTTTTGGGTTCTGGTTTCATTCCTCATTCAACTGTGCGAATTTTTGGGGGAATAAAGTTTTTATTTTGGGGAGAATTATCACACCCTGACCATGGTTTACTCTTATTTTTTTTATTTCTTGGTGATCAGTCTATTGATTGAGGTTTGGGTTGAGTTCCTGGTGGAAATTTTCTTTCAATTTTAGATGTTTCGGTGTGTTTTTGACCATTTGTACGATTAGTGTGCATGATTTGGGGAGAAACTGTGCGGCTGGTTAAGGATTAGAGTTTTTACAATTCAATTCTTTCTTGTACGGTTTTCCTGGAATGGAATTCACCCAGTTTCGCTCAAACTATTCTAAGAGGAGTAATTTTGTAACCTCTTTGTGGTGTCGGGGATAAGTTTCATGGATTTTTCATAGTTAGTAGAAACTGTGTGGCCAGAATGTGGGGGGTTTATTCATTTTGAAAAAACCAAGTTTCATAGTCCATGCATGGTTTCTCAAACTATTAATACATCCCATGAAGGTGTCCCTTCCTTATAGTATGGTGTGCATGGTTGGTGCACAATTTTTAGACTATGTGGCAAAACTGTGCAGTCTACCAAGTGTTTTAAATAAGGGAAAAATAAAATAAAATCAAATCAAATGGAAAAAATAGATGTTTTAAAAATAATAATAATATTATTATTATTATGAATATTATGAATATTTTATTAAAACCATAATCTAAATGGTGTATACCCTCTCCCCTTTTCCCCATTCATCTGAAGCCCTCCCCCCTGCCCTTCCCTGTCTCATACGACACCCATGAACAGGAGGGCTCCCATCGTGTGAGCTACTCTTCTTTTGGCCCCCATTCGTGTTGATTTTACCCCTGTTTTGGGTGTAGTCATATCCAGTGAGTCTCTCTTCCCATCATCATCCTTTATTCCTACTTTATTTTTGGTTTCCTTCTCTCCCAAGTGGTGAACGTGACCCAACTGGACCCTAGATCAATTTTTGGTTTTCTTTTTGTTGGTTCTTAGATCATGGGGCTCGTGGAGTTTGATTAAGGTCGGTTCTAGACTCAATGGTTGTAGGAAAGGGGTATGTTATTGGTTATGGGTAAGTGTCTTCTTCTTTTTACCTTGGGTCAATTTTAAATTAGTGTTTTTGTGATTTTTTATTTTCTGGTATATTTCTAGAGTGTGTTGGACCTCATTATAGTGGTTTTGGTTTTTCATTTTCAATAGTGAATTGCATGTGTATGCATGGGTAGGAATATACATATATAAGTTCCCCTGTATATATTTATTCACACATTGAGGTATGAATATATATATATATATATATATTGGTTTTAGTTCTTCTTATATATATAAATATATAAGAAATGCATACATTTGTAAGGAAAAGTTGTATATGAAAGTATAAGTATATATGTAAGGAACCCTTGTACATATTTTTCCATGAAAATATTTAAATACGGGCTAGGTGTCCTTATATATATGTGAACATCAATATGTGTGAAAGAATAAAAAGGAATACTTGAGTGTTCATCATCAAAAATCCGCATGTGGTGAGGTAGGTTCCCTATACTCAAGACTTTAATTTGAAATATATGATTATTTGGTGTTTTAAAATGTGTTTTATATTTTATGTGAACTGTATATTCTAGGTAATTGGTTTTGGTTCTTGGAAATTGGCCTCTCACTTGGTTTCTAAGTTGTCTCGTATGTTTTTAAAAGAAGATATTTTCACATAAGCATGGTTTCAAGCTTATTTTTAAATTCATGGTACTTTAATTGTTCAATTGGTATTTTCAATGGATTTGAAACTTGAAAGCATCCAACATTAGTATTTTATAAAATGAAAGTATTCCTTCTAAAATGAAGAGGCCTGGTTGGAATCTTGAAATTGTTTGTTGGAAGTGGAAAAACCCTTTTTAGTCATGACCTTGATTTAGAAATATTATGTATGTGTTAAAAATTGATTTTCCTATTGTGAATTGTTTCTTTCTAAGTGTTGAATCTTGTGTTGACAATGTTTTTATGTGAAAATGTATTTTCATGACATTGAGAATTGTAATAGATCACATGAGAATCCGGGGTACCTAACATGGTACACTAGGTCAAGTATGTTAGGTGGATTAGTAGGGCTAAGGCCCAGTTCCCCTAGCAGGATTAACGCTACAACACTAACTAAACATTTGATGATAATTGGAGACCACTAGAACTTTTGATTTTATTCCTATATAGTGGATCATTCATGAGGATGTTGTGGGTTTTGGCATGTATTCATCACCATAGTATGAGGATCCTAGGACCCCACTAACCATAGCTACTTAGGGATTTCCCATGGTGAATGTGTTGTGATTTTCATTTCAGTTTCTTTCATACATGTTTCTCGTAACACCATAATATTTTTATGAAATGTATTTTTTTTATTATCTTTAATTTTATGCTAAACCATGTTAATCTCACATTACACGCAACACCGGTTTAGCTTGCATTACACACAACACTAAGTTTCTAGGAAACATCATTTTATTATTATTTAAATAAGATAATAACCTGGCTGTTAAATTAAAGGGTATGAATAGTATTTAATATCTTATGAAATATATGGTTTATAAGATGAATTCAATGATTACCAAATAATTATAAATGAAAATATATACAAATTAAATATAAAGAAAATGTTTTTATATTTATGCTCCTAAAGTTGTTTAATCTTAATAAATTAAATAAATCATAATCAGTGGATGATATTAATTAAATATATATGTTATATAATCAATAAAATATTTTTTATATTTATTCATTATATTTTATAGTCATATGATAAGAATCAACCCAATTTTATGCATAAAAACATTTTTTTTTCAAAAAGGTAATTTTAACACCTTTTAATGGTGAACTCACTTTAAATAGAATTTTTGACACTTTTATATATTGTATTTTAAAAAATAAAATTATTATTTGAAATTGGTATATTAAATTTTACTTTTGTTGAATTTTTGATATTTTTCTAATAAGTTTCAGGTTTTGATGAATAGTAAAAATATAATAAATTTTAATTAAAAACAAATTTATTCAATGAAATAATTTATATGTCTAAATTATATTATTAAATGGTTTTAAAGTATAAATATATTATATTCTTATAATTTAATATAATTTAGTTCATTGGCATTAATTTTACGTTAAATTTAGATGTAAAGGCATTTCAATCTTTTGCATTTTTTAACTTTTAAAACTTATTTTCTCATTTCGACAATGAGATTAATTTTATATTAATTTAATCAAATTTTGTGTTTTGAATTTTGAAAAATGGATTCCATATTTGTAATTGGTGTGTCCAAATTATGTAAATATCTTTCTTTTATTTTTGGGAATTATGAATAGTAAATTCAATAATTTTTATTAATATGGTAAATCGGGTAATTAAGGGTAAAAATAATATTATAAAATTACCCTAACACTTATCCTAATATAATTGTATGGGTTTATTTTTACCTAAATCATCCTTTGTTAAAAAAATTATCCTTTTTAAGCCACTTGGATGAGATGAGGACATTTAATATATTTTTTTTAAAGAAAAGTTAAAGATGTTCTACTCTAATTTTAATAACTATATTTTTTAATATAAGGTTATACAAAAGATAAATTAGTCTATAAATACTATTTTTAAATATCAAATATTTTTCTTTATCATGGTAATTTATTTTTAATTTTTAGTAAATAAATAATTACCTTAAAATCTTATACAATGACGATACAGAAATTATTTAATTGATAGAAAATCAGTTAAATAATTTTAATTAAAATGATAATAATCATTAAAAGACCAAAAAACTTGTCCAAATATTAATTTTCTAGTGCATATAGACCATAATCATTCAAGGGTCTAATTATTGTTCATTTGAATCCACATAGAAATTATTATGACACTAATAATATTTTATCTAAAGTAATGATAAATTTGACATATTCATGATTTAATAAATATAACATTTTTAATTTAGGATTTTCAAGAAGATATATTTGACTATAAGTATTATTATAAAATTTAGAAAAAAATTATTTTTCATAGTATTTTATTTTTAATTTTTATTCATAAAATATGTATATTAAATAATTACACGAAATTGATGTAGTGATTATTTTATTAATGGAAATAGCAAATAAATATTATTAAAAATAGTAAAATAAATACAATTTGGAACAATTAATATATCCAAAAAAAATTTATAGATGTAATTGACCTCATTTAAATATAATAAAATATTTCTTTTGAAGTTAACTTGTTATCTTCATATTTTTTAAAATGAATGAATTGAATAGTATCAAAATTGACACAATTGATCGTTTTTCAAAATAATGTTTTATTAAATTATTTAAAAAAAATAAAACATTTTTTTAAAATATCATATAATTATTATATGGTCTAAATTTTGCTAAATTTTTCTTTCATTGTCTAATTGACATCAAATATGTAAAAATTACACTATTTTAATTTTGAAATTTTTTTTACCTTCGTTAAAATTAAAATAGAATAACTAAGGGTTTATTAAAATGTTAAAGTTCAAAATGATAAAAAAAACTTGTCTAAAATTTATTATATGATTATATTACAACCTTATATCATATCATATTCTAAAATATGACATTTTTTTGGTTTTTAGATGGGTTTATATTTCATTATAAATTAATATTTTTGGATATTTCAACAGTGCCTCTCACCTCGATTATAAAAGGGAACCTCTTCCCTAACTTATTAACTTCACTTTGAGCCTTTAATATCATCCATACACTTCATGTTTCCCTTATCAACGTCACTAGACACATTCTAGAGTCTTTTTTCTTCTCAAAATACCAACTCTAGTGTCCCTAAGAGGATATCTAAAGGGAGCTTGCTGAAGAAGAGGAAATCTCCTTTACCGACTCTCTCAAGATCATTTCTTATTCTACTTACACTTCCTTTTTTCCATTATAAAGTAATAAATCAAATATCACCTATATTCTGAGATTTTATTATGGTTATGGAACTATCATATTGCACCTTTTATCCATCCTATGAAAAATTAAATCACCATACGTGCGTACATACGGTCTACCATCTCTACACCGTGGTGTAATTATTTTTTCATCCCCAATTTACTTGGATGGGTATAATTATGTAAATAATAAATATATGTGATTATTACAATAATATATTTATTTTTTAAAAATATATACACCATCAACTTCCATACCATTTCGCAATTAAGGGGCTCGTGTGTACGTACGACCTACCATCTCCCCGACATGATGTGATTCATTACCAATGATCACCATTAAATAATGATTATATAAATGTATAGAATGAATAATATGTTATGTATATATATATTACCTTAATATTATTTTTTAAATTAAATAACTATATTCTATGTGTAAGAACCAAAACATACACTATAAAACATGCGTAAGAAAATGAAGTAGTTAACACCCGAAAGAAGTGTAATAATGATATATTGTTAAACAGGTGATAATATGATCATATATGATATCAAATATATAAATATGGTTTTTTAATAATTTAATTACATTATTTAAACCATTATATATGAGTATTGGATACATACAAGGGAAATCAGACCTAAGGTAAGGGATAATTTTGCAATCTCATTATTATTCAAGATTATTTATATGTAAGTATTCGCTATGGTAAATTTATCATTCATGTTCAAGTTTCCTAAATATGTATTCCAAAATATTCATTATATTCTTATAAAATTGTTTAAATTCAATTTTACCCATTGGTGAATTTTTACTAAACAGTATGAAATGAGTCCTTTACCATTTTCGATACGAGGTACTTTTTGAATTATCTGGAAAAAGTAGGAGAAGAATGTTTTATTTTAACTTATATGGAATAATGGTATTTTAGAACTTTCATAGCTCTTTATTTCCATGAATCTTACCTAACAAGATTATAAGGTTATTTTCAAATAAAAAATTTGCTTTTAAAATTGTGTGGCATTTTAAAAAAATAAAACATTTTTCAAAAAAGGAAGGATATTTTTCTCAAGAATTATTTTCAAGTGACCACTCAAAATTATTTTCCCTCTAAAATAATTTTATTTGATGTTACTTATGTTTAACTGGGGATATGATTCAATTCCAACATTTTTTTCTTTCTAATAATGGTTTATGTTTATGATGGAATGATATTTATGAAACTCATTTCTTTTCCATGAGTTATATTATGATTGAATGATGTTTATGAAACCTATTTCATTACATGTGTTCTAATATGAAGAATGATTTATGTTCTTGTGGAACACATATATATGGTTTTCATTATGTGACAGGTGTGACCTATATCTCCCTCCAATTTATTGGGTAAATATGGATAACTCAAGGGGTATATATGTTATGCGTGAACCTGATTTCATGTTAAAAATTCTATGTGTGGACTAGGTTTTCATGTCCATAATTTTATGTATGGACCTGGTTTTTATGTCCATATATTTATGATAGGCCCTGATTCCATGTCCTTAATTTAATGAGTAAAACTGTTACTATTTATATACATGTTCACAAAGTTACAAGTTTATATTTATAACACAATTTTATATCTTTTGTTAATGTTATTATTTCATGGATTATGTTATTTATGATTCACGTATTATGAACTACCAATCTATATGTTATGATTCATGATTATGATCTTTAATATGTAGGATATGATCTTCTATTTTCATGATCATGTTCTCATACCTCTGTGCTCATTATTATGTTTACATATCTCCTTTATTTATCCTTACTAGTCATTTGATCTCACCCTTTTCAAATGATTTCCTTTACCCATGATATAAAGAAATGTTTTAAGTAGTAAAACTAAAGGAAAAGATCTTTACGGGAGATGTTTGATACCTTTCACCAAATTATAATAATCTGTTCCAAGTATACAAAGGAACTAAACTAATATAGTATTTAGGTATTTTTCTGTAATGTATTAAATTTTCCACAAAAAATAATGTAATGACTATGCACATCAAACAAGGGTCATTGGGTTTCCTCCTTTATGAAAACCATGATTTAATATAAGTTTTTGTCCTTTAATTTTTTAAATGTCTATAAATGTTTGGAAACTATTTTTTGAAATTTGATGGAAAGAAAAATGTTTTTCTTGAAAATAGAAGCCTTTTGTTTTAATTTGAAAAAAATAGAAAATTTTAATTTTGTATGGTTGTATTTTTAAACTAACATGACTTTGATTTCTTTTTAAAGGAAGGCATAGGTAATAGTTTTTTTGAGTGAACCTACTGAGTATTAATACTCATGTCTTTAGATTTATCTTTTATTAGATTCTAGTGATACTTCCAGCTCAGATTAGGTCACTGTGGAGTGACGTTGGTTTAGTGGTTTGTGGTGACCTATAGGGTCACATAGAGGTATGTGCAGTTCTATTTTATTTTTTTCTGCTAGTGTTTATTTTTATAGATTGTTTATATTTATTTATTTGTTTTATTTTTTCTAGTCTAAATCATCCCTAATGATTTTATCTTCATATCTATCACTAGTTTCTAGCACGAGAGGATCAAGAACGCCTCTCAGACCTTGTCATGGAATGGATCGGGTGACCGTCTTTGGGTTGACCTGGGTTGGTTCATGAAAAAATTGAAATGAAAATTTTATCATACTAAATAATTTTTTTTTGTATGTTAATAGTGGGATGAAGTTGTGAGAAGATTCAAGAAGTTTCAAGAAGATTTCAAAAAAGTAGAGAAGCACTAAAATGTTCAAAGTTGATTTTAAAATATATGTGAAATTAGAGTTTCTAGAAATTTCAATGATAGGGAAAATAAAATTGTTTTCCCACCCATTCCATTTCTATAAGACATATAAATAGTGGTCAAATTACAATGTACTCAGACACCGTTATTATAAAGGGGAGGGAGATCCCGCTATAAGTTTTGTGACATAGTTGGTCGAAGAAGGTTTTTCGGATAGATATTTCTTGAGAAATATCTCTGGACAAAAAAATCATGTGGAAGATATTGTGATCACATTTTTCGAGATAATATTTAGCCATCAGGATGATGATTATGGTAATGAAAGAAGCATTTCAGAATAGTTTCCAAAGTATCTTTTTACACTTTTTTTTTGGACTGAAGAATTGTACTAAATAATCAAATTTATCTATCATACCAAGTTTTTATAATAAGTCTAGAAGAGTTAACTCTACCTACTTTTGGGTAGGAAAGTGAAGAATTATGTTTTTAAGAATTAAAAAAGTGAAACTTGTTGAAGCAACATAGTGACATGTTTGGAACCAATTGGTGAAGGTTTCTTAATGTGTTACAAAACTTATTTTACATAATTCATGATATAAGAAGTATATCCAATATTTTATTGATCGTAGTTCTAAACAAATGTAATGGTATTTCTTACTTGTTGTATCCACAAAAAAATGATTGATTTCTAGTGTATTGTGTGGTATTAGATTGTTTCCAAACCATTCAAAGGACTAGATACTCTTATTGAGTAGTGAACCTTGTAAATACTTGTGTTGATGTAGATGTGTGATTGTTTTATTTTTAGCAAAGTGAGAATTCATTAATGGGAGATGAAGTTTTTTTATAATAATGATAATATAAAATAAAAATATATCACTGATTCACCCCTCCCCCTCTTGGTGATACATTTATCCATGTTAGTCCTTTTCATAATGATTATCACTAACCATGCACTAACCATGCGCCTCACACTCCTTCCATAATTCATAACTCTAGGCTCCAAATGAGCCTGAAATCCCCTAAAACCTTTCATATCCTCTTAAAAATTGATAGTAGGGTAAGAAAAATGGTTTATATTGAAAATATAAAGGGTCTATAACTTATAGGTAAAATTAGGATCTTACACCTTGCATTTAAAGTTTTTTATATGTATATAAATAAGAACTCAATGGTTGAATAATGTTCCTTCCATTGAGGGAACAAGATCCTGAATAAGTGCATAGAGTGTTAAAAAGTAAAAAAAAAAGTTTAATTCTATCAACACCCTAATCCACCCCCTTTCAGTGTATCTTGGGTCCCTACACCTATCAATGATATCTCATATAGTATGGTATTTATGAAGGATATGTTTGGTTTTTTGGAAAGACCAAGGTTCCTTTTACTGAGTGATGGATCCATTGTTTTCACAGTAAATATCAATTTATCCCTTCATTCTAAGATCCACCTATAGTTTTATATTTGACTTTTCCAATCCAAACAATCTTCTTCACAACATATGATATAGTTATGTACTTTTCCTCAAGTATTGAGTTTGTCATGGTAGATTTTTTGGAACTCTTCCAATTGTTAAATCCACTATTTAGTAAAAACATGAAACTAGATTGAGAACTTATATCATCTCTATAAGCTTAAAAACTTACATATGTGGAATTATTTATACAAATCACATCCTCTCTTTAAAATTCCAAGAACATATCCTTGGTTATTCTCATGTACTAAAGGATTTTCTTCATATAAATCTAATGACTCTTACAAAAATTAGATTGGAACCTACTTTTAATGCTAAGAGAATAGGTATCATGAGGTCAAGTAAACAACATGACATAAATGATAGAGCCAATGATGAATGAATAGTAAATTCTATCCATTATTTCTAACTCTTTATAAGGATCTTGAATCTTATTAATATTTGTTCCATACAACACTAGTAAAGACCCATTTTTATAGTTACCCATGCTAAATATTTTATGCACACTACTAATATATGTTTCCTGAATAAGTTTATGCAACCTATTAGATCTATCTCTATAGATCTTGAAGCCTATTATGCAGGATGTTTCACCCATGTCTTTCATTGAGAATCATTTACCCAACCACATATTCATAGAGTAAGGTTTTTGGATTTCATTTATAATATGTAATATTTCATCCACATATAGTATTGTAAACACCACTAAACTCACACTAATCCTCTTATATAGACAAGAATCATCCATATTTTTGATAAAATCAAACTATTTTATTACATCATAAAATCAAATATTATAACTCTAAGAATATTTCTTTAATCCATAAATAGACCATTGAAACTTGAATACCTTATCTGTCTCATTTATAAATTCAAAACCTTTAGGATATATCGTATACATGTCCTAGAATAAATTCAAATTAAGGAAATTGTTTTTGATATCCATTTGATATATCTCATAATCTAAGTGATCTTCTCTGGAAATAGATATATTAATGGAGTTTATCATTGTAACATGTGAAAAGGATTCTTCAAAGTCAATTCCATGAATTTTCTTATAACATTTTCCCACCAAATGTGATTTATAGTTAGAAACTATACTATCCATGTCACTTTTCTTACTGAAAATCCACTTTCACCCTATGGGTCTCACCCATTAAATAGAATCCACCATGTTCCAAACTTAGTGTACATGGATTCTATCTCTGATTCCATAACTTTTAAACTTTTATCAAAATCAAAACTCTCTATAGACTCTCAATTAGTGGTAGGTTTATCTCCAGTGAACATTACATCATCATAACTAGCCATGATAAATCCATATCTCTTAGGATATTCACTAATACTACTAGATATTTGTGGTTCTTATGTATCTTGAGTCAATTCTTTTATAATTTTTTTTAGAATTGTATTAGCCTCTATCTCAAGAACACTTCCTATTTTTTGGTTTTAAACTACTCGAAGTTCATCTTTCCTCTAACTAACACATCTATTTGTGTGTTTGTTTTCAGTTAAAACATTAAATCAGACTAAAAATACTTCTTGTTTAGTAGGACCATAGAAATAATATCTCATATTATCCTTTATATAACCTATAAAAATAATTTTTTTAATATTAAGTCCTACTTTGTAATAATTCAATAATTATGTGAAATCTTCACAACCCCAAATCCTCATAAATTACATAATGGTGTTTTTTCATATCCATATATCATATTTTTTATTAAGGACTACTTTTGATGGAATTTATTTAAGTTGGAATGCATTAGTATCCAGATAATAACCCCATAATGTTATAAGAAGGCCAAATTAACCCAAAATTAATTGAGCCCTATCTAAGAGGGTATGATTCCTCCTCTTAGACACACCATTGCACTATTTTGTTTCAAGAGGAGTGAGATGTAGGTCAATTACACAATCCCTTAGATTCTCAATGAATTCATAGATCATGTATTCACCAACCCAATCCAATAAGATAATAATAATAATTTTTCCTAGTTGATTTTTTACCTCATTCTGAAACTCTTTGAACATTCTAAAAATTTCATACTTATGCCTAAATATAAAAATATATCCATACCAACTAAATTCATCAGTAAAATTAATGAATTGCGTAAAACCACCACTTAATTGAGTATAGATTAGTTCATATACATTATTATTTATGATATCCAATAGTCTAATATCCCTTTAACCTTTCCACCAAAAGGTAATTTTTTCATTTTTCTTAATAAAAAAGATTCACAATTCTAAAATGATTTATAGTTGAATGGTTTCAATAATACATCTCTATGGATTATTTGGATGTTTTTATAATTTATATATCCAAGGAAACAATTCCAAAGTTATGTGGGATTATAATTAACCTTGACCTTCCTATTTTAATATCATAGACAGGAATATCCATATCTTGAATGTTTAATCTTTTTATGATATTCCGAATTCAATAAAACATTTCATTCATATATACAGAATAACTCTTTTTCATAATATTAGTTGAAAATCCATTTAAAAAAAATATATTGAAATAAAATTTATGTTTATGGTAGGAACAAAATAACCATTCTCTAATTATAGAATTAATTCACTTGATAAAGTGAGATAATAAGTGTTGATTTCCAATGCTATAACTCTTGCTCCATTTATAATACAAAGATCCACTTAACCCCTTTTAAATTCCACTTTATCTCTGAATCTACATTTATCACCAAAAATATGTTATGCATGCTCGATATCTAATCCCCAAGAATTAGAGTTAGTGAAATTGAACTTTAATACAGTCACATTCAGATTCTTAGAATTATTATCTTTGAGAACACTTCTAAACCTTAAATAAAAATCTAGTTTTGTTTTATAAGTCATACCTATAAGGGATATCATTATAATTATCATGATGTAATCCATAATCTTCAACAAATACATATTTATAGGTCAATTATTTTTAATGAATGTACCCCCACTAAAAATAATGAACCCATTCACCAAATCCATTTAGTGAGCCAAGATCCATATTTCCCTATGCATTGAGTCCACTTTAGTGTTTATCTCATCACATAGATATTTAGATATGGTATCATCCCAATCTTAATAGTTATGATTTATGAATTGTTTATCAGATAAACTCTTTATAAAAATATATCATGTATATTCACTCAACTCTATTTCTATAGTATCCCAACTTTTATGGTTTCCTAACTAAGTTTCATATAGATATCACAATGGGATTTGATTACCTAACCTTTAGGAATATAAATTTCTGAAATTCCGTACACAAGATAATCCATGGTTACACTACATTATCAAGAACTACCTAGTTGATTGATTGAGGTCTTGACATGTAATTCTTTGAGAAGGAATATAATAATAATTTTTAGAGGTATTTTATTTTAAAATTCTCATGAGTTTAATATACATATAATTCATATTAAACCCCTTGAATATCATGAAATATTTATTATCTCAGGTTTTATTCCATTGTATATGAATTCTTCTAAAAAATTAGTTTTGTAATCCTTATTCTATTCACTAAATTAATGTGTTGACACCATATTAATGTGTAACTCTTTGCATAACCCACAAGTTCGTATCACTCACCCAAAATAAGAATTCCACCATATTCATAAATATATAAATCCATATCATTTATAAGGTATATGAACTCTTTATATAAATATATATAGTTATATGAGATTGAAAAACTCTACATGAGTAAGCTTGAAGTGACAAATAGAAAACCCATCACCTTTCTAGAATAAGGTATAAGCCTTTAGTCTTATGGATAGTCCAACCCCAATTCCCCTACCCTATGGAGACTTTACTGAAGAGGTAATCCAATTCATGATAACCTTATAACCTAATATACACAAACTATATTCAAAAAATATTTTCAATATCATAACTTTAATAACAAACCAAGGTTAAGGTGGATGAAAAATAAATAGTATGATACCATACCTAGCATGTAATATTGGATAATACATCCGAGAAGCAATCTATCACATAATTTTTTTATACACAATATTCATAATTCATAAACAACTTATAATCATGAATATTATATAGGAATAAACTAATAAATAAACACTTCATTTTTTTTTAAACATGATAAATGAATATAAAGTTTTAATATTTTATTTAGGAATGAAAAATACCATTTTATAATGCTTAAAACATATAATTTTTAAAAATTTATAAACCATTAGTAAAAATATCAAAAATTTAAATTTTATCATTTTTAAGATATGTAGTATTTTATGACTAATAATATTATTTTTAGTCATAAAATATGAATAATACTAGAGAGAATCACCATGTTAAGCAATCATATTATATGATATAGAATTCAATCATGGGACATAATTCATATCATTGATTATGATAGGCTATATCATATAACACATATCATATTTAATGATATTGTGGATACTGTATTTACATTATGATCCTTTTTTTACAAAAACTCTATATTGAGTCATATTTTATAATATAATATATTGTATGATAAAATATAGTTTAAATAAAAAAATTCACAACATATTTTAACTTACAATATATATTTTTCATACTCTATAGTAGATCAAAACAACCTATTTATCCAAATCATATTATATGATATAACTATAAATTATTTGTGGTATCCAATTCTCCAAAAACCCAGTAGAATTTAAAAATTTATTTCTTATAGAAAAAGGATCTAAACCCACTAATGGTGGGATAATATCTATTCCTCATATGAAAATTTCCATAATAGCATCCAAATAAACTTGTCAAATCACTATATTACCCCAACTCTTTAGGATATTAATCACCTTATTAAAAAATGGATCTCCTAATATAAGAGATACACTTTTTCACCATTCATGTATGATATATCCAAGGAATTATATAACTCTTTAACATTTTCTTTGATACTATAAATGGATTTATAAGGATCATCATATAATATTTAGTAGTGAAAATAACCCATAATATTTCCTAATATATCTTTGAGAAAATCAATGTCCATGGAAAATGAATAATAATATACCTAAAATTGAAATAATGTTTCCTACATATTCTATCTTTGACGGTGTGTGTTTGGTTAAGATCCTTAATGTGTTAAATGATTGTTTCTTGTCTCTAAAGGTGCTACACCGACCATTATATCCATGATTGTATCATGAGGATTCACATACACCAAAGGGGTGTTATCACCTTCATTGAGTGATGAATAATTTTATGGTAACAAGAGAGATTAAATGGAATTTTATGTGACCAAATGTCCAAAAATATGAGGGAAACCTTTACTTATATATGAATCCCTGATGATCATTATTTAATGAAGTATGTAATCAATATCAATCATATCAGGTCTTATCTCATGGAAACCATAAAATAATTCCTATTGGAGTGTAACTCATTAAACCCTTACATAAATATGTGTAAACCATAAATGAACTAATGAAACCATGTAGTAGGTTATGAAAAAAATCATGTAATATCATAAACTAATCATTTGATATGATATAGGAAACATAAGCATCATATGCCCCTTTTATGATACAACTCAATCATAAGTTTTTACTTGCATCTCATGCATGTCATTGCATATCATATGGGGTATATTGTTAAATATAATATACCCCTTTAAGTTTATATCCAATATGTTTTGGGAACCTCATATGGACATTTCCCTTTTGGGTTTTTTATTAATTGGCCACTCTAACCTTCACTCTATTCTGGGATTATATATATATATATATAATTCATTAATTTTTCTTTATTTTTAGTTTATAAAGTGGTGTTTGGATATTTAGTAATTTTAATTGCCTTATGATTTATTTGGTTTATTGATTATATTTGAAACTATTTATATATATGTATGGCGATCCAATATATGGTTACATCATACTAGATTCAAAGTTGATTTCTTTATGAGGTATATGGGATTTTGAGGGTGAAATCATTCCCAATACATGTGTTTGAGACCCTTTGTGATTTTTGCTAGCCCATGGAGATCGAGAATACACTTTGGGCCCTGTGGAAAGATGAACTGAGTGATATGGAAGTTTGACCTAGGATATTTCATTACAAAATGGTATAAATACCTCTTTATAATTTTAGAAGTTTGGTAGATAGGATATTGGACAATCGAAGCTTGAGAGGTAGTCATAAGGTAGTGTTTTTTTAACACTTTTTTATATTGAACCTTGAGTTACTATTGTTGGCCAAGAATTATGTCTTGAGACTAAGATTTATTATCATGTATTATGGTATTATTTGATGTGATTAATAATATCATGAGTTTTTTTTGTGGAAGAGAGAATAAATCCAGAGACGTATAGTTTAGAAAACTATGTGGTGACTGTGTAACCTACCCTGGACACCTTCCTAGTGACACTCACATAGTTAGCACGTGGTTTACCAAACCATGTATCCAAACCATGTGTGGTGATAAAAATTTAAAAAAATTTATTTTTTCACCCCTTAAGTATTTAAGATTTTTAATATAATTTTTTTTTATATTTTATGATCAGTTTGGTGATTTTTTTTAATTAGTCTTACTTAAAGATAATTTTTATATTGACTGAGTTATGTGTTTAATGTTTCATTGATTATGCCTCCCAAAAGTAAACCAATGAGTCATAAGGATAAATAAATAGATAATTATCTATAATATAACCCTCTCATTAACACTACTATCATCAATTAAATTTTTAGATATTATTCCCCAATACAAAAATACTTGATAGTATCCCAACCTGAGTAGTATGTGACCTCAATTGTGCCTCCAAGTATAACAGAGGTTACTGACTAGCGATGAGGTCCCCTATAATATGTTTAGGAGATTATACACTAAATATTATGACCATAAATAACATATAAATAATAAAATAATATATACAAAAAAAATAATTTTAGTATGCATAAATAATAACACAACATGATATAAAAAATTAATATGCAATCATAACATACATCACAGATAATCTCCCATTAGAAAGATAAACTAAATTAAAAATATAGTACAAAGGATCTACTACCATCCTTGAGCCTTACCTCTATCCAATAATAAAATTTTTGTCGAGATGATCTAGACTGATCTAAAACACAACCAGTATTTAGACCGATATAATAGATATATAGTTAAAACATGTGCTAGGGTGACCATTTAGGATGTGATAAATGTACATCAGTAAGGTCTCATCAAGTTCTACTAATATATGTTATCATATACATGTTTATTAATGATAAAAACAAATAAAATAATCATATAAAATAATCATACATGTTTGATCGTTATGTGTTAACCTAGGAAACATAACACCCAACCATGTTTACTCCGTCATCATTAGAGAATAAGTCTCCTCGTGCCATAAATATTGACCCATACTTTAATATTCTAGGTTGGGTTTCATATTATATCTCAACCCATACCTGAAGATTCAGGGTAAGGTGTCTTTTCAAGCCTCAACCCATACATAAAGATGCATGATAGGGTGTCATACCAAGTCTCGACCATTACCCTCTCTCAGGGTAGGTTCCCATACCAAACCTCAAATATTTAGTACCATGTCTAAAACTCTACCCACTTACTCAAGGTAAGGTCCCACAACCAAACCTTATACCAATACCTTCTCACTCTAGGTGGTACACCCAAACACCTTGTCACTCAAGTAGAGGACATATATCTAGTCTCATCATCATCCAAATCACACTAGACACTCCTCTCTTTATTATGATGGGTCACATACCATGTTACAACCTAAACCATGCCCTATCACTTAAGGTGGTAATATAAACACCTTATCACTCAATTTGATGCCTAATATTGAGATATCTTATCAGATCACATACCATATCACATCTCTACTACTATATTCTAACTCAAGGTAAGGTCCTACCAGCACCCTCTCACTCAATGTGAGGACATACCTTAAGATATCATACTAGATCACACATAACAACCCAAAAACTACCTTCCCACTGAAGTTAGGTTCCTTCCAACACCTTCTCACTCAAGTTGATTACATCCATCCAATATTTGCATCCATCATACACACAACTATGTAGACACATGAAATAACAAATAGAGCATCAAAACCCATCCCAAAAGATAACTAGATCATCACTAGGGTGCTATTCACTAAATACCTAGATCAGTATCTCAAAGCATGTGTCATAATCCATCTACCCTTATAGGTTAATCTTATAAAGACCATCTCATTAACACATTCACATCATATTAAACTTATTGACCTTCTCATTTCACCAATAAGTGCATCTACTAGGTTCTCCAAACCCAACCTAGTCCCTACTCATCAAAACCAACACTCACCTATCGCCCTATGAAGATATCACAACCCTCAAGCTCTATCTGACCCAGGCCTCAATAAGATGTTCTCATCCCATTCTAACACTATATCACAACATGGTCCCACTAACCAAGGATTATCCTAATATAACTCATACTACAGCTCTTGGAAACCATCTTCTAATTCCTCTAAAAAATTATACTATCCCTCACTTGGTTCCTATCTCACATATCCCATTGGTGATCTATTAATTATGTCATCTGAAATAAATCTTCCATGTCACGCAATGTTAATCCCTTAAGGACTTATCAGATTTATTTTTTACAACAATGATCTACTCCACCCTCAAGTGGGTGTTCCCCATCAAGCCTGAGATGTATAACCATCTCACCCATGGATACTAAGCCTAAGTCTCTCATATCTACCCAACTAGCCTTAGGAAATCAACCTAATATATCCACTTCACATCTCAATCCTAAGAAACTATCTTGAACCTCTTATAACCTAAACTTACCTCTTCATCCCCTTACTGAAATAGTCATTGTGTAATCCCAAAATAACCAACGTGAAAGGGTGAAATTGTTTCATCCCTAAGAGGTCTAACAAAATATTATATATTCACCTAGGTAACTCTTGTTCTCTATCCCTTCTATTAGAACACACACTTTCATATAGTCAAACATGATTATTCATAAACAAGCATATAGTTTAGTATTATGTGATCCACCTACCTCCATAGAAGTGTTACTATCCTCACAAAGCTATGTTCATCCTTATCCAAGACTTTACATGAATCATCTAAGATTGTATCAACATCCAATACCCTATATTAATCCAACACATTCAAAATAATTAATTATATAAATTTATAATTAATTATTTAATTTAAACCAAATAGTAATAACATCCAAAAACTCACTGAGTGGAATATAGTCATTTAAATCCTGATTAATGGAATTCTAACTTCCCATGTCATGCTCTCAGTACACCCATGAGAAAAATACTCATCATATCGGTCTAATTCCACCAATCTCTGGTGGAATCATCATTAAACCCTAACATGGAGATGTGAAAATAAATTTATAAAAAAATAGAAAAATAACATAAGTAAAGATACGGAATAAATAACCTAAAAGCAACATGAAATCACTACTAAACACCTCTCACCAAGGGTGATTTATTATATGAAGAAAATAGGAAGGATCTAACTAAAATAGCCCTCAATATACCCTATTTCCCTCTAAAACATGAGAGGATTTAACTTGGAAAATATGTGTCTACCTGATAGAGATAATATATTACTTATTTTTATATGTATTTAAATTATTTAAACACTCCTAATTTATCAATTTGAGCTTATTTGTACTAATTTTGGATT
Source organism: Viscum album (assembly GCA_963277665.1). Classification (NCBI taxonomy): domain Eukaryota; kingdom Viridiplantae; phylum Streptophyta; class Magnoliopsida; order Santalales; family Viscaceae; genus Viscum; species Viscum album. The sequence continues at coordinate 23,172,682 of OY728133.1, read as the reverse complement.
TATAGTGTGTATTGAGATAAAATGTGAAAATTGCTTAATTATGTAATTTTAACAAAATTTAATCACAAGGGTATTTTAGGAATAACATTTAAAATATTATTTCAATTTGAGTGATTCATTTTTTTGGATTACCTGATTTATTTGATTCAATGTTCTCTTATAGACCATGAGTTGATTCCAACTTCTAGAGGCTTGGAAAAATCAATCAATTTGAAAAAGTGTTCGGGTGGACATAGTGGACCCCAACTAAGTAGAAAAGACATAACTTAGGTTACACACATCCAATTGATGTTATTACACCTAGATATGAAATAAGACTCATATCCTCATTTTACTAATAAATTACAACTATTTTTTAAATCATTAAGGTGTCCATTTAATGATATACATTGAAGGGGAATTTTTATAATTCTCAACCAAAAAAATTCATACTAATTATTTATTTTATAAATTCCTCTACAAATATCCAATTAATTTAAAAAATTTAGGGAATATATGAAACTATATTTTGAGCATACAATAATAAGGTAACCTAGGGTTATTCGAAGATATTTTGTTCCACATTGGAGAAAACTTTAGGAGGGCAGATTCCAAAGGGGAAGCTACTGTACCCATTTCTTTTCTTCTTTTATTTTTATTTTCATTATTTTTAATTCATTTTTATTTATAATGTAATTTAAATTAAGTTTATTTTAAATAAAATATAATTCATGCTTGTTTTTTACTTTTTTTTCTTCTTCCACCCATCCACCCTCTTTCTTCTTATTCTTATTCTTATTCTATTTTTATTTTATGATTTCACTTGAGTGTTCTTCTTCTCTTTATTTTCTCATACTCATTATTTTTATTTATTTAATTATCTTATCTTTATTTATCATTACACCATGAAATCTTACCCACATATATAATGGGATAACCTGAGGCTTGTTTTAGGGGATGTATGTGGTAATTTCATTTATTCTGTGCTTAAATTCATATGTTTTTTAAGTTTGTGGTGAGAAAGAGTGACGTGCATAGGTGTGATGATCATCCACCGTGAAAATGATCTAAAACTAATTTCTATTGTTTTATTAAATATCTTCACTCCATTAAATTGGATATAATCTTTTCATATGATGGATTTGAACAATTAAGTGGTTGAAATGGCATAAGATGGAGCCAGGTCCTGGTAGATGTCATACTCTCGGTCGAGGTTTTACATCAAACTTGATTATAGGAGGAGATGAAATTAAGATTGATAAAAGGATTTGATATGTCAAAAAATTAAATAAAATAATATTAATTCATGCATGAGATCTCAGAATTGAATTATCAAACTTAATATAAAAACAAACAAAGATAATGATGAATCTCATAAACAAAACTATAAAGGAAAAATTCTTTCTTCAATAATTAAAATTTTCCATTCTATTTTACTTTAATCTTTTATTTCATTTAAATTCAATCACTTTCCTAGATTAAATAAAATCAACCAAAAGTAATTATATTTGGTGAATTAGATTATGTGAGTGAACAACTGAGAATGCTCCTCAAGTGAGATGACCTTGGTCAGCCTCTGTTCTACAATAGAAAAATAAGATTGCTATTTCATGCCCTACAATAGGCGTGCATCAAAATTGGAGTCTTTGATGGGGAGATAATAATTAGTTTATTTAATTTTTCTATTTTCACATTGTATATAAATTTTAATTTTATTCATTAAAAAACCAAAAAAATCTTTCCATGATGAATCCAAAATTCTATTATTCTGTAAATAACAATTACTCATTGGTTCAGGAACAAGAAACAAACTACATTGAGTAGGAACTCAAACGAAGGGGTGATGCTCTAATGATAATGGTCAAATAGATGAAAATAGGACAAGATACATAGATCTCACATCAGGATTTGATGAGCTTGATTAATCAACTATGGATTGAATTGTAAAGATTCAAGGACAAGAACGAAGTGCCACTAGTCTTTCCTAATTTCATTAAAGACATCCAAGAAGTTGAGGCCAAGCTCGAGGTGGATGAGCCTAACTACCTACCTTCGCATTCCACCATCCAACTACAAATAGAACTTATCACTGAAGAATTGATTGAACCAAAAAAACATAGGGATATTATCTTATTTATAATTCTTTCATTTCTGAACTTATTCAATCTGATTGGATTATCACTCCTTGTGATTTTGAATTTAACATTCAGTCAGTCCCTACTTTTCCTTAGAGTAGGATGAAGAAACAACACATCCACTTGTTGAGTAACACATGGAGTTTCCTGAATTTATTGAACATGAATTTGAGAAATCACATAAGGAAGTCCATGTAGCTAAGCCTGAAGAAACTAAGATATAATATTTTCACACTAAAATGGGAATTATGATTTATATTATTCATGTCCAAATTCTATAAAATTAAAAATAAATTATAACCCTAATTTTTAAATTTCAATTCATACATCCCCTATTATGCTATCACTATATAGTGAAGATGAGTTTCCACAGGTCACAACCAAAGAGTAAAAGTTTCTATAATTCATCCTACCCCCGCCATGAAAATTGTACCCCATTGAGAAGATTGAAGATCTATTGAAATCTATATATGGAAATTTCCTCAACGGGAACAAAGAAGTGGATGCTAGGAAAAGCCACATGTGGTGGTTGAAGTCCAAGAAGATCCACCCACCATCTGATTATGGATAGAAATTGGTACTTCCCTCTAGAGGTAGTAAAAATTCCAAGCCCACTTGGAGAATCGCACCAAGAATTATCTTTAAATGATTTATAAGAATTTACATTTCAAATTCAATATCAAGAATTAGTCTAGCAAGCATCCCACTCCCTATTATCCTTTTCAGCTTAAATAAAATGATATTTGTTCTTAATGTAGTAATTCTAATTTGTAGGTTTATCATGGAATAAAGAATCTCCTAATATCCGAGGAAAGAGTACTAAGCTTTATTTCCAAAGATATTTCACTTTTATTATTATCTTTCAAGCTCTATACTATTTTCATTCAAAACATGTTCTGAGATTTAAATGGAAAATTTCATTTCCATGCTTGAATTATGCTTTAGTTGACTAATGTAGGAGACATTAGTTTTTTATAAATCATGTGATACCATGTTTTAGATTTCAATGTTAATGATATTTAAAGAGTAAAATCAATAATTGTATGATTAAATTGAATCATGGATATTAAAATGAGGACTTGTGATTTAATGTAATTAATTGATTCCTAAAAATTAAATTTCATCAACATTTTCCATGCTTTGAATTTCTAAAATTTATGTGAATTTATTTTTTATTGTTAATAATCCTTTATTGATTTTCCAATATCATATTCCCATTCCCAAGAGGATTTCTAGACCAAGTTCTCCCTATTTTATCTTGATCATATTTCTTGAGTGAACATAGTACATGTCACATGCAAGAACTTTCATTCGAACTTTTAAAATCTATGATTGAACAAAACCACATTTAATATGATTGGGGCATCTTTTTCAAATCCAATATCCTTAAAATAATACATTTTTATCAATACATATTTAACACATAAATACTATGAATGACATTTATAGCTATGATCAATGTTTCAATCCATTTTTATCCATTCTTTCCCTAGTCTTTGTATTTGTATTATATTTTAAAGTTGAATTGTGGGGGTAAAGGGATGCATGGGGGAAGGGATGGAATTTGTTGTAAAGAAATAGTATGGGGTGATATTTTGGGAATAAACAAAGGTTTTTATTTATTTAATGTACTTAATTGTTTCCCCTTATTGAAAATAAAAAAATTGACTCAGAAGAATAAAAAATCAACATCACTGGATCAGTGATTTTTATCATATGTGGATAGGTGGTCGATGCAATATTTATTATAAAAATAAATTTTGAAAAATAAAAAAAGTTTGGGAAAGATACTTTGAAAAAAAAGTATAAAAGTAGTGAAATTTTCAAGAAGGTGCACAATTCATTAATTATACTTTATTTTATAATAACCTTTACATTGAACTTTAGGGAAATTGGAGTTTCTACTTTGAAGGGTAGAATTTTATTTCACATTTATTTTTGTATGCCATGCATTTTAATTAAGAGATAAAACTCCTCCTTGATCCTTAATTTTTAAATCATAAAATACTACCAACCTTATTCCTCATAGTCATTTGATCCTTTATTGCAAGTCCTCGTGATTTTATGTGCCTTTTGACTTCACAAAGTTGAGAAAGTAGTTCCTTTACAAGTATATGGATAAGAAGAATATTCTCATGATGGGAGCATAACTATACTTGAATTATATCATGAGAGATGATATAAAATAATCCAAAGTGAGTTAAATCATTACTTGGCATGTTTGATAATAACAAATTGGTGTACCTGAATAAATGAGAAGTGAACCTCCATCATTTTCCAAAAGGGAAAAATTAAACTACATGAGTTGATTATTTATTTTAAAATTGGGAAATTGAATTGATATTTTATGTGAAATTTGATTATACAATTCTAAATTAGAATTTTATTGATTTTATTACATTGAAATTTGAATATTAGAAATATCAGTGCCCTTTGAAATTTAATGCTAAGATTTTATGTTTGAGGAAAATCATGGTTTATGTGTGGGAGAATTGATAAAGATATTGTTTTCCTCATTTTTTCTATGTACTTAAATTATTTAAACCCTCCAAATTTATATATTTGAGCTTATTTATATTAATTTTGTATTTATAGTGTGTTTTGATATAAAATGTGAAAATTGATTAATTATGGAATTTTAATAGATTTTAATCATAAGAGTATTTTGATCATAAATTATAAAATTTATTCCAATTTAATTGATTATTATTTTTTGGGATTAATTGATTTATTTTCTTCAACTTTCCATTCTGGACAAAGGCCTCATTCGAAATTACAGAGGTCCAAAATAATCAATCAAGTAGAAAAAGTGTTCGGGTGGAAAAAGTGGACCTCACCTCCATAAATGAGGCATAACATGGGATTCACACCTTAAATTGAGGTGATTCCACCTGGATATGAAATATGACTCATGTAAATGTTTTAAAAATAAATTATAAGCTGTTTTGAAAGCACCAAGGTGTACATTTAATGATATATACTGAAGGAAGATTTCTATAATTCATGGTCATAAAAAGTAATATTCATTATTTATTCCATAAAATCCTATAGATGGGTCAAATTAATTTGAAATTTTGAGGGAATATAGGAAATTAAATTTAGATAATTCTATAATAAGTGAAACTGGGGTTATTATAATATATGTTGTTCCAAAAAGGATAAACATTTTACAGGAATGATTCTAGAGGGGAAGCTATTGTACACATTTATTTTCTTCTTTTATTTTTATTTGTATTATTTTTTACTTTAGTTTTATTTCAAATATAATTTAAATTAATTTTATTTTAAATATAATCTAATTAATTTATGATTTTTAATTTTATGTCTTCTTACACCCATCCACCATATTTTCTTCTTATTTCTCTTATATTTGTATTTTCTGATTTCATGTGTGTGTTCTTCTTCTTATTCTTTTCTCATCCTCATTATTTTCATCTCTTTACTTTTCTTCTATTTATTTATCATTCCACCATGACCTCTTACCCTAATAAATGAGGGTCTAACTTGAGGCTTGGACTGAGGGAGTTATGTGGTGATTTCCTTAATTCTTCACTTAAATTATTGTGTTTTAGTAAGTTTATGATGAAAAAGAGTGATGTGAAAGGGTGTGATGATCGTCGACCATCACAATAATATTAAAATCATTTATTTTATTTTATTAAATCATTTCCCTCCATTATACTGGATACAAGCTCTTCATATGATGGATTTGAGCCATTCACTGGTCGAAATGGCATACGATGGATCCAATTATTGGGAGATATCACACTCTCGATCAAGGTGTTCCATAAACATTGATTATAAGAGGAGGTGAAATTAAAATTTATAAATGCATTAAAGATTTCAAAACCTTAAATAAAACAATATTATATCATTCTTGAGATCTCATAATTTAATTATCAAACTTAATATAAACATAAACAATGAGAATTATAGAACCTAAAAACCAAACCATAAATTCCTAGTTATTTCTTCACTAATTAAATTTTTTCAATTCTTGTTAGTTTAATATTTTATGACATTAAAATTTCGTCACTTTACTCGATTAAATAAAAAATAAAAACAATAATTAGTTTAGGTGAATTAGATTAAGTGATTGAACAACTGAGAATGTTCCTCAAGTGAGATGACCATGGTCAACCTCTGTGCTGGATTAGGAAAATAATATTTCTTTTATTATTCCCTAAAACAAGCATGCATCTCTACCCTTATTTTAAAAACTGTAATAGTTACCAATCATGACATGATCTATAGGGATCATGACATAATTCAATCACCTGGTCACCCCTCAAGGCATATAATGATACCCTATATCATGACCAATAATTTAAAGTATCCAAATACCATTTCCTTTTGAACACCCCTCATAATGTATCCCTTTGGTCACAACATTCTACCCTGCCTCCAGGCAGAGGAAAAATTCACAAACCATACCTTCAAAATGTGGCCTCATTTCTTTACGTAGTTGTTGTCCTTTCTCAAAAATTATTAAAAAAAATACACAAAATAGTTCTTAGAACCCATACATAAGAGTCACCATCATGGTGTGGTGACCTCATAAAATGGAATGTCTGTAAATAAGGGTATTTTCCTTTACCAAATTTAATATTTAAGGGTCATCACCACAATGTCATTCATTATAAATGGTGTGATCCCCATTCATCATAGGTCTAACCCAATACATAATCGTTATCCTCATGATATGGTACCCCAGGACATAATATGACCCAATACATAAGGGTCTTTTCCTTAGAGAAAAACCCCACACAAAAATCACCATACTATGACATCCACTAGTCACAATGTGAACTACTTCCATCACATCATAGTGCCTCCTTGTCCAATGATGTGATCCTCAGTCAACCCCTTATCATGGAATGATCCTCCCCCATCATGTATTGATGATCCATTAATAGTAAAAATATCAACAATAAGGCCACCTTGACCTTTTTCTGAACCAAAAAATTAAATTTCCTATGAATTTCACAACTCATAATGACACAAGTTGTTACAAACTCTCCAAAATAAGGCATATCGTCTTTGAGAATAACCTTTTAATTTGTTCTAACTTCTAATACATTGATCATAATCCCATATCACTCTTCATTATTGATTCCAATCTGAACTAGATTTGTTTCCACCGTCTATATACTATGCCAAGATACCTCAACTTTTACCTAAAGGCCCTAATTGATTCTTGAAAAATACCCATCATACCCGATACAATTAACCTGATGCAGTTTATTGAGTATCACATCCAATTACATGAAATAATACTAGTTGGTTTTACTTTGGATGACTTCCCTTATAAATTATCATCCATGCCCTATAACACATCATCACATCACTTGATCACAATGCATTATCTCTTAAAGGAATCACACAATCATCCAAACACCAAAGCCTAAACTTGAACCTTAGTGTAATTACTTATTTTAATCCTAAAATTTACCATTTAGTCATTTCACTCCCTGTGATTAATAATGTATCTCCATTCATAATAACTCTTGGATAAAACTAAATTCCATCCCAAGTCGATGTCGACGCAAAGAATTCATCCAACTCCATGTCTGAATCCTAGATATGGTATTCTCTAAAAACTAGATAAAATAGGATATATCTATCACTAATATCCTAGTGTCATCTTGACTATCCACCAACTGACTTCACCACATCTGTGACCCCACCAACATGAGGGTCGTACATTCATAATCAATTTGATTCCCCCACCCTAGGATCATCCTTATCATTTTTTTACTGAACCAAAACCCCCGATCATTATATCCCACATCCTATCCATTACCAAATGTAATAACTAGACATGATCATCCCACTCCTAGATAAGTTCTAACCCAAAAAATAAAAAACTACCTATTCCCAACTAACTAAGAACTTCATCCTCTACATCCATTGAAATACAGCCATAATGAGGGTCAAACCCTTCAATAGGTAATGATGTGATCCCCACAACATGGATTCCCTTACACTTCTCCTTGAGAACAATGTTAAACAGGTTCCAATTTCGCACACATGTCACTTCTCCAAAACCTTGATCATCCAATCCATGATGAATCTTATCAAGGCACATTCGTTGGTACACTATAACATAATACTCTGAATCATATCCAATTTCACCTCTTACTATTGAGGAAATACATCTCATTATAATAAAAAACATAAAGCTACCATTACCATAAGTGTTCCAACAATCACATCACTTCGTCTCCCATAACTAACTGAAACAACCACACCTTATTATTGATAGAACCTCAAGTATGATCACATATTGAACCCCACTAAGATCACACAACCCTCTTCTAAGAAGTCAAGAACAAGGGGAACTCACCGCCATTATACCACCACTATCACACCACCCGATTTCTCTTGGAACCTAAAAAATTTCCAATAGACTTATACACAATTCTTATCTAATCCATGAACTCAACAAGAATTGCATGTAACCATCATAGACTTTCTCTCATACAACAATACAATCTTCAAAAATCCACACCAAAAATAACTCTCCTCCTCCCAAGGTATATTTAATCTATAAGAACCATCTCACTGGTTCTTACTCTACCATCCTTCTCGATCTCATCCAAACCCAATAGGTGTACACTCCCATAGCACCAATTCTTAAAACTAGACACATGCTCCATTAACTTGTATGTCATCAGAACTAGACTCACACACATAAAAAAATAAACATGATTTTATTAGAAGTCAATATCATATAACCAATACATCAAAGGTGATTCCTTTATAATAATCTCGATAAATCTCACTCATGCCAAGGAATACCATGATACTACTATGCTACTCAAAAGCCAAACCAACAATCAATAGGGTTATGCAACTAACCAATCTCATTATCTAAACCTGACCTCAATACCAGAAGTACTCTATGTAATTCACATCTCAAAATACCAAGGTATATCACATTAATTTCCTATAAATTTTTAAGGGTATCCATCTCACCATGGAATCACATTCCCCTCAAAAACTGTATCCCTAGAATACCTCACCTACATTAAACCATAATCAATACATAAAATTTCTAAATCAACCCACTAAAGGCCATTATACATCCCTTATACCTAGGTACTTTATAACTATTGTTAGATAAACTTCTATAATGGGATCCACATGACCTTTCATCAAAAAGAAAATAATACCATGGTTCAACTAAGTGTAATGGAACCAATAAGTTATATAATAAATCAATATATAAGTTGTTTTTGAAACATTAAACAATTGAACCCCCTATCATCAATGAGATCAATCACATAAAGGAATACATATTTCATGTGAATACTTTTTGCTAAAAATGATGTATGTATACAATTATCATTCCTCTATGGGCAAAGATCCAAAACCAGAAATAACAGTCTCATATAAATTCTACATACAAGAGAAAATATCTCAATTACAACATCAAAAACCAAAATGGAAACTTCATAACCCTAGTAACCTAGAATTACCACTATAAATGTGTTCATTATTTACTATTATAAGATCCATCATGATATTTGACACATTTTTATTCCATTTATACCATATACAAAATATTAAATCAAACTAAAAGACACTCTGATACCACTTTGTAACACATTGGATGAAATCACTCAACAGTATCCTTGCTAGAGTGGTATGTGACCTCAATCATACCTCCCTAAATTCCAGAGACCACAAAATAGTGGAAAGGGGCTATAATATACATTGGGGAGACTATTACCTCAATATCATAACCATTAATAACATATAAATAACCAAAAAACAAATTTCTTAGATAAATAGAGTATGCATAAACAATAACAAAACATACTATAACCAATGAATATACAATTATATAATCATACATCATAAAAGATCTCCCACAATGATGATTATATATATAATAAATTATTTAAGATCTACTACCATACCCATGTCACATCCATCCCACTTATAAATTATTGTTGAGATGCTTTAGACTGATCCACTAAAAACCTATGTTTAGACTTATATAATAGACATAAGGTTTGTATGTGAACCAGGGTGCCCATGAAGGGTGTGATAAATACATATTAGTACCATATCCCCAAGTTCCCATAAAATACCCTTTCATATACATGTTTATGTGTGATTAAAATAAATAAATAAAAACATAACATACAAGCATATGTGTCAGGTCATTATGTGTTAACCAATCCACCACGACACCCAACCATACATGCTTAGACATTACTACAGAATAAGTCTCCTAATTCCAAAAAAACTAACTGATACCTAAATAATCTAGGTATGGTTTCATATTATTTATCAACCCATACCCAGATATTTAGGTTAGGGTGTCTTGAAAAGCCTCAACGCATACCCAAAGATGTAAGGTAGGGTGTCATACAAAGTCACAACCACTACTCTCTTAGGGTAGGGTACTGTATCAAAAATTATATATCTATTACTAAGTCTTGAAATATACCCTCTTTCTTAGGGAAAGGTTCCATGACCATATCCTTCACTAATAAATTCTCACTCAATGTAGTCCATGACAACACCTTCTCACTCAAGGAAATACCATACATCAAGTCCTATTATTAACTACATCATACTGACCACTCCCCCCTCACTTACGGTGCATCACAAACCACATCACAACCTGGACTAAACCTTCTCAATCAAGGAATTACTTATAACATATTCCCCATAAATAGGAATCCTTGATTTGAGATACTATATCTCATCACATACCGAATCACTTCCTGACCACTACCTACTCGTTCAAGGTAGGATTCCACCATCTCCTTCTCAATCAAGACGAGGTTATAACTAAAAATTTCATATCGCATAACATATAAAAACCAAAATGTTTTCTTATCACACAATTTAGGGTCCTACCAACACCTTCTCACTCAATTTGAGTCGATCTATCTAGTCTCAACATCTAGCATACACACAATTGATCACACACATGCAACAACAATCATGGAATCACAACCCATACCACATGCTCACCAACTCATGAACAATGTTCTAGTCACTCGATACCTATACCTTCCTTTAAAATCATATCTCATAATCCATATAGACTCATAGTATAATATTATAAAGATGGTCTCGATCATAAATTCTCTATATAACAAACCCATCAACATTCTCATACCTCCCATAAGGGAATCTACTATGTTCTCCAAACCCAACATTGTCCCTGATCATCATTACTAACACACACCCATCACCCCATAGTGATCTCACAAGTCATATTATTGAACTAATATAGTCCTAGATAGTTTATTCTCATCGTCTTATATCTTTGTATCATAACCCAGTCTTAATAAATAGGGGTTTCTCTGAGCTAAATCACACTACAACCCTTGGAACCCCTATGTTAAGTCCTCAAAACAATTCCCTCGACCCTCACTTGGACCCATATTTCATATTACCCTAGAGATATCTCAAGTAAATCATCTGGATAAAAGTATTTAGGTCTCACTATGTTAATACCCAAAGGAATTATCTCACTCTTGGAGCACACCAAACCTCTACCACATACTTAAGTGGGAGTTCTCCATCATGACCGAGTTGTACGACCATTTCACCCTTTAACATTAGGACTATGCCCCTCATGACTACCAAACTAGCCCTAGGAAACCAACCTAGGATATTTTTGTCTCATCTCAAGTACAATTATATATGTTTTACCTATCATAAACTCAAGTGTCATATTTCTTCACTTGGAATTATAGTTAGTGTCGATCCCAAAATACTCAATGTGAAAGGAAACACTTATTTCATCTCTAGGAGGCTCAATGGTAACCTATAACTTTACCCAGGGTGATCTTGTTCCCCATACCTCCAAATAATAACTTTCATGTATGCGTTCATAATCATTCATAAACAAGAATATAGTTTAGTATTATAGGAACCAGATACCTCTATATAGGAGTTACCATCCTTTCCAAGACTTTCCCATTCTAAACTGTGCCTATCTAAAATTTGTATAAGCTTGTATCAACACCCAAGACCTTATCTCAGGCCATCATATTGAATATAAATAATTGTAAAAAATTATAATTAATAATTCAGTTTAAAATAAATAGGAATAATTAATAAAAAGTGACTGAGTGGTGTCTATTTATTGAAATCTTGAGAAATGACATAACAATATCTCATGAATTACTCTTGGTATACACATGAACAAAATCCCCATAATTTCATCCAAATTTCATAATTCTATATTGTAATCATCATCAAAATATATCCAAGAGATACTAAAATAATTTGATAATGAAGGGGGAGAAGAAAAAAAGAAAACAGAGGGAAGAAATCACCTTAAACCATTACAGAATCACCACCAAACAACCCTCACCAAGGGGAATAAATAAAAGGAATAAAATTTGAAGTAGGTAGACAAAATATCCCTTTATATACCCTTATCCCTTTAATATTTGAGAGGGTATGACCTTGAAAAGATGGGTCTTCCCCTATTTTACAAACTGGAATTGGCCCCCATTACGACTTGACCTGTATGGCTCACAATACGATTCCCATCACCCAATCACCCATCATGACATTACTTGATACTCCATGGTGTGACCAACATCTTTAAGTATCGAACACCACTTCCTCATCAACATCCCTCATGATATGACCCTTTAATAATGGAATTTCATCCTTCCTCCATACAAAACTAAAATCTATAGTCTAATACTTCATGGAATGGACTACTCTCTTCCCATTTTTAAATTAAATATGTAAGGTCCATCACCATGGAATTATTCTATAGCCATGACATGATCCCAATGACCCATAGGGATAACCAAATACACATGGGTTATCCTCATGAAATGATTCATCAAGCCACAACATGACCCAAAATATAAGGGTCCTTTCCTTAGAAAAAAACCCACAAAAAACGACCACACCATGATACCCACTTGTCACGACATGACTTGTTTCCTTCACACTATGGTGCCTAACAGACCTATGGAATGATCCATGATCAGAATCTTATCATGGTGTGATCCTCCCCTATCATATAATAATGATCCATTTATAAAAAATCTCAGAAACAAGGTTTCCTTGGCTCTGCTCTAAACCAACAATTTAAATTTCCTTTGAATTTCACTACTCGTAATGATACAGGTCATTATATCAAAACTACTCAATATTTTGGTCTAGAAAAAGTGATAGAATAATATCGGCTGGTGGATCATATTAAAGTGTTTACTATGTATAACCCACCTGTATTCCATAGATATCGAGGGTTTTAGGAACTCAAATAATTAATGGAAATAATCGAGTATGTCTTTTGTTTTATTTAGACCCTGAAGACTTCAAAAGTTTAATTTTCCACTTATGTGTTAGAATGAATGAGATGTAAATAGTGGGAATCCATCAAGTAGTCTAAGATACATGAGCACCTCACTTAGATCATGTTCAAATAAATGTTCAATCAGTAATTTTATATAGATATTTTAAAGGTGTAAAAGGCCAGATAGTTAGTGACACTAGAGTAAGGGACTCGTTATATGTTAGAATATGACACTATATTTTCAAAGTAGGTTTAACTTTCCCCTGACCTCCTAAAAAATTATTATCTCAATTCCTTACTATTTAAGGGGGGTTTGAGGCTAAATTTTAAATAAAGAATCATTTTATTCTACCTACCAAACTACACTAATGTGTTTAACAAGTTAGTGATGGTTGAGATAGATATAGTAAGGAAAACTTGGTAAAATTGTACCTATATTTCTTTAGGAGGAAGTTAGAGTTACTTATCTAGTTAGAAAAGGAAGCGTGAGGAATCTCAATGAGTTAACAACGAGAGTTTTCAATGTCCTTATGAGTCCACTACTATGACACCTTCAAGGAATAATATTTTGGAGTAATTCTAATTTGGGAATATAGTTGGCACTAAATATAACTACCAGGAAGCTCCCAAAACATGCCACTAGTGTGGGTTATTGGTTCATATACAATGATTTTTTAGGTGACCTCCTTAGAGATGTAAGCCTAAGTCTTTTAATGTTAGAGTCTATCAATTATATTCAGATGCATCTAAGGGGGTAGGATCTCATACTCAAATATGAGAATAATGTAGCGGATATTCATATACTACCAGGAAGTCTTAGAGTGGGCCAAAATTTGGGAACATATATATAGGAAATCATGTTACTAAGGAATCCCATGATGAGATAGTAACCATCATAGGTAAAGTGTTTATTTCATCTTCTATGGTCTATCATTTATTTGAAATAATTACATCCAATTACATCATCTTATATAAATTAATTAATTCACTAAGATTATGATATGAGTTAATACCATAAGTGATAAATCTTTGTATTCCTTTAGAGAAGAAGAAAGATAAGGATTTTAAGTGCTATGTGTGCCATGTGATGATTGTAAATGTTGAGATCATATTGTGTTTTTTAGTTCATGATATGGATATCTTTGATCTTATATTCAGTATAGACTGGATAGTCAGATCAAGATCTTAGATTGATTGCCATCATCAATGGGTTATATTACTTTCTTCATAAAGAAACACTCACTTATTCTAATTTGATTGGGATCTAATATATTATATTAAAAGAAATTTCATTCTAGATATTGGAGTAATATTATGATAGATATCCAATCTTTTTTTATGCTTTTAAAGAGAGTTAAAATGGTCAGCATCTTATGGTGGAATATAGGTATCCCAAATTTTTTTATTAATGATTTATCTAGGTTGTCACATGAAAAGGAGGTATAACTATATATTGATCTATTTCTAGGTTCAATTCCCATTTTTTCTATCTTATTGAATTGTTTTTTCAAAGTTAAATGAATTAAAATTTGAAATGGAAGATCTTGAGAGAAAGGGTTTTATTCATCTGTGCATGTTATAATGGGAATCACTAGTTCTATTTAAAAATAATGTAGATGAAAGTATCTACCTTTAGATTGATTACTAGAAGATCACTTGGGTTACAATCAAGAATAAGTTCTAATTTCCAGAAATTGATTATCTCTTTGACCAAATCAGGTGAGTAAGATGGCTTCCTATGATTGATCTCATATTCAGATGCCACTAACTGAGATTAAAGAAGGTAGATAATCCTATGAATAATTTTTAGGAATATATATTGATATTATGATTATATTTTTATTCCATTTGGACTTACCAATTCTAATTTAGTATTTATATATTTGATGAATCCAATTTTCCATTGATACATTGTCCCTTTAATTATAGTGTTTGAGGATGAAATCTTGGTTTATTCCAAGATGAAAGAAAATAATTAGGACCACCTGAATGATTTTTAAGAACTATGAAGGAACATAATTTGTATTCCATGATGTCTAAGTGACATTTATAGATTCATAAAGTGAATTTTTTGGGTCATGTGGTATCTCATAAAATAATTTATATGTATCTTGAGAAGATCCAAGTGGTGACTTCTTGGGAAAGACTAAGGAATATATTTGATAAAAGAATTTTTCTAGGTATGAATAGATATTAGAAGTAGTTTTGTATCCATTTATCCATGTTATAATCTCCCTTGATGAATCTAACTTAAAAGATAGTGAAATTTTAATGGGATGATAAATGATAGAGATCCTTCAAATAACTGAAATCTATGTTTAAATCTACTCAAATTATGATTATTCTCAATCTTGGTGAAGGATATTCAGTGTATTTTAATTCCCCAAGTTCATGTTTGTAGTGTTTTTTGATGTAAAATTATTATATTATTGCACATAACCCTCTCTAGTTATGACATCATTAGAAGAACTACCCCACCCATGACCTAGATTTGGTGATGGTGATGCATACCTTGAAAACATGGCATGATTATCTCTTCTAAGAGAGGTTCAACATGTATAATAATTATAATAGTTTGAATTAAAAATTCTCCCATAAGTATTTTAATCTCATACATATGCACTGGGTTGAATATCTCTAAACATTTTATGTTGATTTAACCAACACTAATTGTAGTATATAATTCCATGAGTAGGAATTTACCAACTTAGGAAGTGAAAGAATCCAAGGATGAATGGAATTTGGTGAGATTATTTATTAAGATGAATCTGGATATGAAATGGGATTATGGATAAGTATTTTTTGCTATAATTCAAGATACACCTTCCTTGGATGATCAAATTCTATAAGAGATGGAATCAAATTCCAATTATCTATGTATAAACAAAATTTTAAAAGGTAGTGAGATCTTGGGTGATTGGACTCGATCCCTTCATGGTTCCTTATTAGGACCAATATAACTGAATGTAACCTAAGGGGGTGAATCAGGGTGTACACTAAATTAAAAACTTTTTCTTTAATTTTAGTCCCTTAGGCCATTATGAACTTGTTCCCTCATTGGAAGAAACATGATCAATATCTCTCTATCTCTTTATATTGATCTCGGTAAATAATAAATATAGATGTAGAAATTAAAGTACAAGAACTCAAAAGGATTTTACTTACTTCACCAGTAAGGGATAATCCAAGGAACATACACACGATGATGTTTCGGTGTATCAAAATCCACTATAATAAGATTTAGTGGATTCTCAATTTCAAATTCTTGGTCACTTTGTACCATGGATCACTACCCTTACCAGGTTTTAGAAATACTTAAAATCAATCCTAGGTCCAATCCCTCTTCTTTTTATCAACACAAAACATTAGCGAAGTTTATGTTATTTTATAAACCTATGTGGTATCTTCAATAATTTTTAGACATGAAGATATCTTCCAAATAAACATAGGTGTTTGAGACACCTTACATCCCCATCTACAAGTAGATTCTTCTTTAAGCTCTAATTTTCTATGATCTATTTATTATATGTTGAATGAGATCATATCCTTTATGTAAGGGTTGAGTATTTGTATTACAAAGAAAAAATAATAGCACATAATTTCTATAGATGAAGATAATTCCAAACTTCAAATATCTTGTTTAATTTCTTATTTTATAGATAGACATGGAATTGAAACTTCTTTTTTATCAAGTATTTTCTTAAAGAATGAGATATTGAAATGAAAAAGCTTTATGAATCCTCTATCTTATTCTTATTATTCTTCTTTTGTAAGACAAATATATAAATGACTTCAAACTCACTCCCTTATTATCACATGAAACTGTATCTTTAATATTGTTTCGGATCCTATTTCTATATATTCAATATTACTCAACTTTTCAAAATATTACTAATAGTTTTTATTAAGTCTTCAATGCACCCAATCTATCATTCAATAGTTGGGATTAACCCATCTTCATCCAATCCCCCATGATCATGCCAAGTGCACCACATGTTTTATATGGTTTTAATATTCTAATAAAACTATGTCAACTCCCTAGAATTTCATGAAATATACTCATTTTAAAATCAAACTATATCTATTTTTGTCTTATTCACAGCATGATATCCTTTATTGTGACATGATATTCAATTTTCTTAGCTTTATCATGGTGTGGTTCCATCTTATATAGCATGGTGCTTAGTCAACTATTAGACCCACTAGATCCATTAAAATCTCATATTTAAACATAAGAAATATTGTGTCATGATCCGCATTTAATCATAATATGATATTATCTTCTATTGTGTAATAATATCCCCAATTGGATATATTATTGATTTTTTCTTATGATATATCATATATCATAATCCATAGATAACTGTATTGTCAATCATATTTTATGGTTGATAATGACCCTTATGTGTCGGATATCTCTAGGTTAGTTAATCTTATGTATGATCACTCATGTGGAATTTTTAAAATTACTTTTCTGGATTAATTTTATGTATTAGATTGGGTTTCATTTATTTATCACTAAAAGTGTCTGAGACTTTTCCAAATTTCTCTATCTGAATGACCTTTACATATTGTCTTGATTACCATTACGTATCATAGTGCACTCCAACACATTACCATTTTCTTATTTTCTAATCATAAGTAACCTTTACATATTGAATTGATTACCCATACATATGTTCATGGTTACCTTTATGAATTACAGTTCATTTCAATAATTTTATATTTTTTCTATTTTTTCAATAGTTTCTATTATGTATTCTAGTAGTGTCTTTACTTTTATGTATTTCCCCATTCTATAGGATATAATATATCAATGAAACATCTTATGAATCAGCTCAAATATATTACCTAAGAAAGGATCTTTATCCCATTTCTTGATTTTATGTGCAAATCAACTTTCATAAGTTTCTTCAAATTCCAAAAGTCCACCATTCTTATATAATTCCAAAACATTCATAGATATTATAACCTTTTGAACATATAATATTCAATGATTAATTCTGAAAAATCAACTTCATGTTCTTTATATAAATACATCCAATTATTCAATAACTTTTGGACTTACAATTATTAAACTTTCATAACAACTCCAAATCCAAACCCTAAATCCATGTATGCCACTTTTATGCATCCTAGAACACCCAAATGTGGTTCCCATGTGTTTGGTATCCATCTTATTCTTTATTCAAGTAACCATGTATTCTAATATTATCATTTATGTAAATTTTAATAGATTTAGTATCTATCATCAAAAAATCCAAGACCCAACTTCCTAGTTGAAATATTCTATATATTTTTACATTTTTGGTAATATTACCATAAATCCTACTCCACCTTTTAACTCCAAATAATTTATAAACATGTATGGATTTATGGGGATTTTTTTACTACCCCTTTTATAATAGAATTAAAAGTGTATTCTTATATATATTTTTATTTTCAATTCTCTCCCCTATTCTCAAAAAATTCTATAGGGGTGTCATCTCAACTATACTCCCCCTTCATTGATAAAATACCTGCTTTAAATTTTTAGTGGTCTTTAATAGAGTCATTTTAGTTCATTATAACTCTCCTCAACTTCTAAAATTCATATTCAAAGAGTTTGTTCTCCACCTTTTTCATATAATTATTTAACATCCCATTTTTTATTGGGATCTTTCAACCCATTCTAAAAAATGAAACCTCTTAACAACCCACTTGATACCATTATCTAGCATAAAAAATATTGGATCTACTATTTGAAAGTTTACCTTAAAAAATTAAGCTATTTTAACCAATTTCCCATTATCCTTAGATCTTTAATTATTAGCTCTATTTTACAACATCAAACCTTTATACTTTCCTAACCACTTTATAATTAAAACTTTGGAACTTTTAAAAATGGTGGGAGTTAAAATTTTCAATTCATCCTTAATTCCACTTTTTGATGAAAACTATTTCATAAGTTGCACCTTTCAATATTTGAACCTCTTACTCTCTTCAGATGTGTTTTACTCAAATATTTTTAGTGAGTGAATTTATCATTGGGAAATAAGTTATTAAATAATTATATAATCTCATTGAGTTATAACTCAGTGTAGGAAACATGTTTCAAATTCAATAATGTACATTATGTCAATTTCACTCATTTATATTCATAACCACTCATAGATATAGAACTTTAGATTTCAATTTATTTCATTAATTTTCCTTGTCATCTCAAACACACTTATAAAAAAAATTGGTGAATAATAAATGAATCATAAATTGTGTGAATCATACCACATGTTGGATCATTGGTACCACTTGTTCATGGTGGAATTTTGATACCACTTGAAATCCATGATCCTTCTATTATTCAAAGGGTTTATTATTTCTTGTATATGGATAAAAAAAGACTTTGAATTCTCACCAAAAATACCCTATGAATGATTTTAGTTCTTTACTCCAAGTATTGAGATGATCTTTTTCATGGAGAAACCACTTTTTAGCATGTAACTTTCTTTATAGAAAATTTTGGTGCCATAAAAAATAGTCACTTTATACCACATGGTTAGTATAGAAACAAATAAACAGTAATTCCATGAATGTTACCACTACTTCTCCTAATCTATCTTATCCTTTATTTTATGGTCTAATAACACTTGAAATGTGAAATAATTTCTTTTTTTGATAACAAAAGTTGGCTTGAAAACATTTTATATATCATATAAGGATTTGAAACTATAGTAATTCTAAATTAGGATCTATAAAATTTGAGCGTATTCATCCCAACATGAAACTCTAGATTCATATTTGAAATTCAAATTGGTTTTAAGACACCACTTACTGAGTCATATCTAGGCCTTAATACCATTTGAACCGATTTTTAGGCTTGATATTAATTAAGAAAAATGATAACTTTGAAATCACATGTTGTATTTATCTTCTTTCAGCATAATTAAACCCCAAGGATCATATCTCCCCCTTAAATAACATCACTTTAGATAATATTTAAAAAATTTAAATTCATGGGGAGTAGGGTACTTCCCAAACATCCTATAGTTGAATAATGTGGTTGGTTTTGGTAAACCAACCCTTTAATTACAACTTTCTTCCCAGACTTATTAGATGTTATTTTTGTAATACCACTTATAAAAACATCACTCCAGATGTTTTCTTTATGATTATTTAACTTCATTGGCTTTAAATCCATATTTTTTGTGAGACCAATCCCACATGTGAAACTTTCTTCCATTGATGCGCTACTACTGCATATTTTTCACAATTCCTCTTCTATATAAGTATCTTCCTTTGGTATTCATCACTTTACTTTTTTTGGTATTTTTCATACTACTTAATCATGCCTCACTTATTTTCTTCTATATCCATAAGAGTCACCTCGGACTTATTTTTTTATGATGAATCCTTTTAAATATCTTATCCTATTTCTCATAGCTGGAGAAACTTCCTTTATTTTGTCTCATATTTTTATCATTTTTTCCATGAGGGAGTCTACTAGTATACCATAATTAGTACTTAGTGCACCGTTCATTATTCTCCATTATTATTTTACTTTAAATATTTAAAAAAATTCAAGATCAAAAAATTTTCTTTCAACGTAAATTTTATTCTTGTTTATAATATGAATAGAGGAATTCCTTATTAATCCTTTACTTCCTCCCTTTCTATAATTTATATCCATATATACATGGTTAGGATAGATAAAACATATCATTTTAAAGTCATACCTTGTGTGTTCATTTCTCAATTGATATTTTGACGCAACAAATTTTATTCCAATATTGATACATTAGGATTCTATACACACACTCATAGTGCGTCCCAAACTTCTACAACAGTGTCACCTTACAGATAACATATATCGAGAGTCATATATTTCAAAATTTTCATGTATCATCCTCTTATTTCTTGATTCTAGATTTGGAACATTACATACTCCACTTGTTGAGGATCTCATGATGGGAGTTCAAACCCTCTTATTTCCTTAAAAAGAATTTAAATTTAATTCAATATCCTTCACCATCATATCCTTTACTTTTAATTAGTCATCTATATTTTCCAACCTTGATCTTTATTTTTTCCAGATTTTATCATCTCCACAAGTTTTTTTTTGAATGGGATAATGATTGATTTTAGTTCCTTCTCCAAGGCCATTTAGTCTCCCACTTAATGTGAAATTTATTCAAATAAGTCACTTTAACCCTTAATATTTCCACCCATTTTCATTATTTATTTATTCAAGGAGACCTCTACTTTCCTCAATCTTATATTCTCTAAAACCAAATCTTCAATGAACACATAGTCCACATTATAAATAATTCCACAATGATCCACTATTTTATTATATGGATTGGATCTCATATTGATTACTTCATGAACAAACTCCAAATTGGTATCATGATATATTTTTCATGTCATCATTTTTATCCACACTTTGAAAAATCTATATGTGTGAATCTGAATTTTCATATTTTCATATTTTTATATATCTTCCCATTTTTTTAGACACGGATTTATTAAAAGATTAGGATTTTTTTACATAAATTTGATTTTTTTTCTTCCCAATAGTCTTATCTAAATTTCTTTTCTACTTGAATTTTAAAATAAGGAAATTTTCACTAGATTTTGAGGATGATACCACATTTTCCATTAATTATATTTATTTCCCATAAATAATTTATAGAGTCTACCACATCAAAAATGTAGTAGCATAATGATATGTTTTATTATATACATCATTGGAAAAAGATCTTTCCAATATCTTTTCAACATTCATATCTCAAATTATTTCCTTAGTCTTAGTCAAGCTAGTATATCAAAGTATATGCTTTATTATATCCTTACCAGAAGGCTGTAGAAATATAAGCATATCATTTTTTCAAACATAAAAGTTTTTACCATCGAAAAATGGATTATTTTTCATTAAATACAAGTCTGAAATAAATCCAAAAAATAGATTTTGATATTGAACACCATGTTAGAACCTAGATCTAATACCAGGACCAAGTTGACCGAAGACCCCTTAGGAAGGGAGTGAATAAAGGTTCAAAACAAATTATAGACATTTATTTTTCATTTTTCCCCTAGGATATATAGATATATCTTCATTATTATAAGGAACGTGTTCAATCTATCTCTTTCTATTTATGAAAATATAACAAAATATTAAATACAGATGTAGAAATTAAATCTCATGAAAACATAATGATTTTACTTTATTTACTAGTAAGGGATAATAAAAGGTGAATACAAAAGATTATGTGACTATATACTATAATATACTATAATATATCTTGATGGATGTGTGTTTTTAAGTCACGGTCACTCCATGCCAAATATTATTACCCTTACAATGTTCTAGTAAGACTCACTATCATTCCAAGGGACACTCTCTTATTCTCCTTCACTCACTGCCTCATTGAAGGTAAATTCATTTTATATATGTAAATGTATCTTTAATAGTTTATAGACATGAATGTATATTCTTGGTCAGCATAGGTTGTTGAGACACATTGAACCCTCATTTCTAAATAGATGTTCTATTAAGCTCTTCTTTGGTACGATATCCTTCCTCAATTCCATATGAGATCAACTACTTGATGTAAGTGTTGATTATTTATCTAACATAAAAAACACAACAAAAATAAATCTAGATTAAGATAATTCAACACTTTAATTATCATATTTCACTACTTATTTGACTATCAGATATGGAAATAAAGCAACCTTTTTTCATCAAGTCTTCTCACTAAGAACCAGATATTCCAATGAAAAACCTCTATGAATCTCACCTATTATTCTTATCTAAACTAGATATGTTGATCTTTATATAGTATCTCAATTTTCTCTAAAAAATCAGATATTTAATACTATTTTGGAACATATCTCCAAATATTCAATATTACTCAACTTCCAAGACTTATAATATTAATTTTTATAAATTATTTGATGCACCCAACCTATCATTAAATGTTTGGGATGAAAAATTATTCTTATGGCCATCCATGATCATGAAAAGTATAATAAAATTTTTATGTGATTATAATTTTCTAATAAAATTGAGATAATTCATCAGAATATTATGGCATATATTCATTCTAAATTCCAAATAGTTCTACTACTATATTCTCCATAACATGATATCCTACTCTAAAGTTTGATATTTAACTTCCTTATATTAATCATGGGGTTTTTATATTATATATAGTGTGATGTTTGGTCAAAAACTAGATCCATTAAATCCATTAAAATATCATATTTAAACCACTAAAATATCATGACATGGTCCTCCTTTAATCACAAAATTATATTCTCC
This sequence comes from Viscum album, assembly GCA_963277665.1. Lineage (NCBI taxonomy): Eukaryota > Viridiplantae > Streptophyta > Magnoliopsida > Santalales > Viscaceae > Viscum > Viscum album. The sequence continues at coordinate 23,148,975 of OY728133.1, read as the reverse complement.
ATCATGGAATAGAAAAATATCTAATTAAATGTATTATCAATAATTTATTATGATATATAATATATCATAATATATGTCTAATTGTGTTATTAATTGTATTTTATAATTGACAATGACCCCTATGTATCACCTTTATCCAACCTAGTTACTATTAAATATTCTCTCCTATGTGGAATTTTCTAAATCTATCATCTATTTTAATTTTATATATCAACCTATGATACTTTTATGTGTCACTGTGAGAGCTTGAAACATTTCTAAATTTCTATTTCTGAATGAACTTTATGTTTTGGATTGACTACATTTACATATCACAGAATAGTCTAAGACTTTACCATTTTTCTATATGCTCATAATTTCTTACATATATGTATTAAATTGAAAAAAATTATATATAAACATGGTTACCTTTATGTATTATACTAAATTTAAATACTTTACTTTTTTTCTTCTTTTTGAAGTTACTCTTATGTATACAGGTAGTGTATTTACCTTATTGTATTTAAAAATTTCAATGGGTATTATGTATCAACCAAATCTATTATGTGTAATTACAAATATATTATATATTCAAGGAGATTCATCCCTTTTATATATTTCATGTCCATATATGCTTCTAAAATTTATTCAAATTTAGAAACTACAACCTTCTTATAGACTTTGAAAACATTCTCAAAATTTCTGACCCCCAGAATACACAATATTCAATGACTATTTCTAGAAAATCAACCTATAGTTCTTTACTTATGGTGGATCCAATTATTAAAAAACTCTCAAACTTCCAATTATTAATCTTTTATAATAACATAAACTCCAAACCCCAAATACATGAATGTCACTATTATGAATTCTCAAATATGAGAATGTGGTTCTCATGTGTAAGGTAACTATATTATTCTTTATCAGATCCACCGTGTATTTTAATATCATAATTAATTTACTTTTCAATGGATCCAAAAACTATTGGCATAAAATCCATCACACAACCTACAAGTTACAAAATGTAATTTGTTTTAAGAAGAGTTTAGTGTCCCCTTTGACCTTAAGGTAGGACATAAAGAAAGCTAGGAACTATTCAAGTTGGGTAGTTCAACCTAGAGATACCAAGATGTTTTATAACCTCAAACATAGATATTAGTTCCTTGGGATGAAGAGAGAAATTTATAAATTCATGTCTCAGTACCATACCTATCTAAAGATCAAATTTGAGCATAAAAAAACTGTGACTTTATTGCAATAATTTACTATTTTGGTGTGAAAATGAGATAATATCTCCATGGAATTTGTGACCAGATTGTCTCAACCTCTTAGTGGGAATAATTATATATGTGAGATAATTTGATGAAATTAGTTCATTTTATTCCTATAAAAGTTGACTAAAGTGGAATATATTTAAAAACTATATGTATAATAGATTTTGAAACCTTAAGGAATTGCATTAGCTATTATTTATGATTGATACCCATGATTTACCTCTCAATTCTAGAAGGGGCATCATGAAGCAATGGGGTCTCAGCTGAGGTTGATTACAACTTATCACCTACAAATGGATGATCATATTGAGTAGGAAATACAGGTTCTTGAAAATATTATCTAAGATTTTGTGCTTAAATTTGAATGTTCTTGGGATAAACATCTATAATTTGTTGAATTTTATTATATTAATGGTTATCAAGACACATTAAAGATGACTTCCTTTAAATATATTTATGGAAAACCATGATGGTCCCCTCTTTATATGTCAGAATGGGTGAATTTTCCTTATTGAGTCCAAAAAATATTTAAGAGATGAATAGTAAAGTTTAGTTGATTAAAAAATTATTGGAGTTGACTTAGAGTCTCTATAAATATTATGTCGAACATTTTCCTCATATTCTTGAGTTTTCCATTGGTGATAGTGTGTTTCTTAGAATTTATCCTCCATTAGGGCATCTTCAATTGTGTAAAACAGGTAAGTTAATGCCACCATATGTAGGTCGATTTGACATAGTGGATCATTTCTAGAAAATGATATACAAATTATATTTACCATCCTGGTTGAAATTTATCTATGTGTATTTCAAATATAATAGTTGAAGAAGTATTACCTAATCCCATCTCAAATGGTTTAGTGGGAGAATTCAGATTTGGAACCGAAAACCACCATGGTTGAGTAGCCTATTCAGATTATGGATATTTCAGATAGAGTGTTTTAGGATAAATATATTCCATTATATAGTGTTCTATGGAAGCATGGTTGGGTTATCCATGGTTTTAGGAGTATGAGGCATTTATGAGAGAGAAATGACATCACATATTCTTTAATGAAGAGTATTGAATACATTTTATGGGCATAAAGTAGAATGTTGGGGGAATTGTGACACACTAGGATCATCAGTATGTATTCATATTTATTATTTTATTTTATTTTATTTTTATTTTACTCTTGAGATTTTAGGGAGTTGTATATTGAAATACTTAAAAAATAGGAAGCAGGATTGGGTGCATGGTTAGTGCTGACCATAAACCCAATCTATGAAAATGGGGGATGATATTTACAATGGAGTATGCATGGTTAGTTCATGAGACTCTAAACCATGTAGCCATGAACTCTATGTAAGGTATAAGTCTATACAGTTAGTTCATGTTTACTGAATAGTTAGTAAAAACTATGTGGGTTACTCTTACATTTGTGGATCATTCCTACATAAGTTAAGTTCGAAGATCAGTGCATGATTACTCCAAACCAATCGGATCTCTCTTATATAAGGTGAGTTCCATTCCAATAAAAACCTAATTATTGGTACATGGTTTCATAAACCAAGTGTAAAAACCATGTGACTCACTCAAAATTTTAAAATTAAAAATTTACCTTTATACCCCTATTGAATTTTAACTACAGTCACCTTACACCTTCCCATTTGAATGTTTAGAAATCTATCCCAATTTGGGTTCTCATTATCTAAGCTTGTTTGTTGTTCATCCTTTGATTCAAGTGGATATATTCAAGGTAACACCTCTTTTCTCTTCATTTATCTATCATAACTTTTTTTATTCTTTTATTATTTCATTTTTTCCTTTTTCTTCTTACCCTATATGTCCTTAGCGGCCAATTATATGACTAGGAATGGTTTTAAAATGGAATCTTTTGTGTTCTTATTGTTCTTGAGGGTACCATTCTCTCTAATCTATTGATATTTTAATAATATGATGATATTGAATCAAATTTGAGGTAGGTGTGTCTACTTAATGACCCTTCCCTTGGAATAAATTTGGTCCTTGAATATTCTAATGGGTTTTCAACCATATTATGATTTAAATGAAACATTTAGGGCTGATTTATATTTATTGAGTATATTTTTATTAACTTTGTGTTTGAAAAATTAAGGGTTTTTCATGGCATTGAATGATGTTCATTCTAAAACTAATTTTAGTCCTATGAAGTGTTTGATAAAATGTTTCAAAGAGAATTTTTATTCCAAATGGATTTTCAAATGAATTTCTAAAAGATAATTGTTTTATGAACAATGTTTCTTTGATATATAAGCATTGATTTCATATAAATGATTTTTTGGTTATGTGATTACTTGAAGGTGATTTTGTTTATTTTTATTAACCACTTTTAGTTTTAATTTTATGTGATTATTGAGATGTTTATATGCTGTTATAAATTTTATGGGAATTAGTTTTTGATGATTTTTACATGGGAAACATGGGTATATGTTTGGGTAATTTGGATGACTGATACACTAGCTTTTATTACTACATTGGCTAATTCCCCTAGTAAATATCATACACGGGATAAGGGATTCCACTCGGTGAGGCCAATAGGGTATCTCAGGGTTGAGTTTCTATCAGGTTTATATAGGTTGACCAGTGTTCCATGAGAAAGATCCTAGGTTACCCCTTAATTTTATTTAAATGTTCCAAATGTTAGAGGCTTTGTTTTTATTGGTTGAGACATTTTCATATATAATGTTTCCATTTTATGTTCCACTTTAGTACTTTGGTTTTTGATGGATCTTATATTAAATTTTCTTTCATTACATTTTTAGTTTTCATGTCCTTACTTGTATCTTCAGATGGATATTTTATAAAACTCAAGTAACTTGGATTAAATTCAAAAATATTTTTTTATAAATAAGAACAAAGGTGTTTATAAACTGGTATTTTCAAACTACTGATAATGTTTTGCATCGCAAAAAGAATTATATAAATTTATTATAGTATCCTACTAGGCTTATGCCTTCCATCCTATATACACCCAATGTATGTATGTAGACTTGGTATTATTTAATTCATGAAAATGGAAAGGAACCACATCCTATAGTGTTGATTTTTAATTCCTTCTTCATATTTGATGATGATGTGGTGATTAGTGGTGACCATGACAGATAATGAGGTGGACCGTGTGTAGTTTTTTAGGATACTAATGTAGAAATTTTCCATTTGGGGTTGTTAGGTATCATCCACTCCAACCTTAAATCTATTTTTTGATTCATGTATATATATATATTATGCTTTTATATAACATTATTTTAATTTTATAAAGTATTCTTTGTATAATTAGTTATTTTGATCGCCTTAGGCCTTGTTTGGTTTCGACTGAAATGATTCAGGGTCAGATCACTTTATTTTAATAATTATAAAAAATAAAACCCCTATTCTATTGGGTTAAGGGAATATATTACTTATTGAGAGATACAAATCATATGTCTATAAGACCCGTATTAAGAAAAATAGAAATGCCAAAATAGTCTAGTAAGAAAAACATGACCCAAAGGCCTAGAAAAAAAACTTACATGGCCCAGAGGACCAATAGTCAAATTCCATAAAAACAATCCAAAGACCCAAGAGTTTTGAAAACACTAATCTTTCAACCATATCATGGAGCAACTCACAACCCCCACTAAGAATCCAACCATCATCCCTGTTATCCATCCATGTGGATTATCCAACATTTTATCTTCTATTTTCCTATATGCCACCACCAATCTACTATCACTTATACACGATGTCTTCACTACCCTCCATATACACCACTACCTCCACCTCTTCCACCCTACTACATCGATGCCACACCATTTTCACTTCTCAAAGCCTTAGATTTTGTCACCCACCCTGACACCCTCCTCCACTGATACCATAATGTTAATTCCACCATCCTTATTACCCTTATATTCCAATGCCACAAAACCATTTCCTACCTTTTGAGATGAAGCCTAAGATGGATCCCATAAAATACTATTCCTTTTTTTAGTGTTTATATTTGAAATCATTTATTTGCATACATAGTTTTACAATATATGTTTATATAATATTGGACTCTTAGACGAGGTTTTCTATGTGATATATGGTATTTTTCATGTGAAAACATTCCAAAGGGTTCTTTATAATACACTTGTTATTTTCTCCAACTCATGGAATTCTGAAACATACTTTGGGCCTTGTCATGGGTTGACCTAGGTGATGTAGAAGGTTGACTCAAGATGGTTTGTTATAGCCCAAGAAATAACAATAAGACAATATGAAATCAGGATATAAAAGTATCTTATACTTTAAAAAATATTAGTGAAATTACTTCACATAAAACTCTTTATCTCCCAAATTAAGACATTATTACTTTTATAAGTATCCATCGAAATAAGGGATACCATGTAATAACCATAAACATACTCTTTTTTGTATAATAAATAATATATATTTTATACAAAAAATATAAGTGATATGAATGGTGCTATTGTTAAAATTAACATGTATAAATTGATGAGATAATATCTATCCTTATGAATTAAATAACTCACTATCTCTAAATAATATCGACCATGAAAAAATCACTCCTTTATAATTAGATTGAGAAAATATCATGAAAACATCCAAGATATGGGTAGAAATTTATATGGTCAATTTTATCATTATAATGAGGGTTCTTTATATAATATAAGGTATATGTGATCTTAAAAATCTTATGATATATTATTACTTCAATAGGGACTAAATAAAATAAAAACAATCCATAATAATTTTATGTATATTTCAAAATTCTTATAGTTTCAATAAAAAATAATGGAAAGTTATAGAAGTCATATGATGGATTGATATTATCTTTAAAAAAAGAAATTAAAAGTGATTAAAATTGGTTTTAATTCCTCTTAGTTATGAATATATGATGTTGGAAAATGTAAATGATCATGAGTATAAATAAGAATCAAAAAAATAAATAAAGTTTCAATAATAATTATTAAAAGAATGGGATGACATTATCAATGATCTATAACATGATTATAAAGGATCAAATTGATTCAAACAAATAATCATGTGCTCATACGATGACTAAGTAAAAGTTTACATATAGGTTCTAAGATATAATTCAAGTTAGATTTTTTTTAAATAGTTATTTGTAAGTATAAATCATATATGAAAATAAATGTAACACTTTCATTTTTAATTATAGATATATGTAGAGATGTTATTTATATATTTTGAAGCTCTATAAATGTTGTACCTATAAAAATATAATATATAATTAACATACCCAATTCATATTATAAATATAACAATAAAAATGGGTGTCATTTAGATGATAAATATATATATGTAAGAACATAAAATCTATTATAGTGTTTGTAACACCCCAAGATTTTATGAGATAGAATATTTTTAACTTTTTTGATGTCTTTTGTTTAATGCTAAACCAATATTAGCTTGCTCTAGACATAACATTGTATTATCTTGTAGTATACGCAACACTATTCTTGGCTTCTATTACAAAAAATTCAAGTTCTTTTGAAAGAATTCATTTCATGCAACACTAAGTATAGATTTTGTTCAATGTATAAATGAACTATGTTTTGATTGTGTTATATTAAATACCAAAGGAATATCTCAATACACGCAACACTGACTTGGCTTGCATGACCTTCCTCGATAGCTTTCATTGTACGCAATACTGAGTTTCACTAAACAATAATATATTATTAAAATATTATTATTTAATGGGATATAAACTAGAATTTATTAATAATATTAACCACATTTTGAATTTTTAAAAATTATAATTCATCTTACACATTTTATGGAACATGGTATGAAAACAAAATCAATTTTTCGGATAAAAGAAAATTTTGTCAAAAAATGCAGTTTTACCGCCTTTTGATAGTGCGCTCATTATAAATCTAGTTTTAAAAATTTTATAAGTTAAATTTTGCAAAATAAACTTATTATTTGGAAGTGGGACATAAAAATTTACTTTTATTGAATTTTTGGTATTTATTTTAATAAAATTAAAATTTTAATGAATAGTGAAAAATATTATATTTTAAATCAAAGCTTCTTTTAAATATAATTTATTTATATAGTTATATTGTACTTTTAATTGAATTTAAAGGATAATTGGATTAAATTTTTATCATTTAATCGAATTTTTTTCATTGGAAGTAATTACACTTTCAAATTGGACATAAATAGATGTCAATCTTTTGAAAGTTATTATTTATTAAAAACCCTTTTTTGGTTTGGACAACGGGAATTAATTTTAAATTAATAAATGAAAATTATGTGTTTTTAATTTTTAAAAATGGATTCCATATTTGGAATTATAATCTTAAAATTGTTTAAATAGGTACCTTTTATTTTTTGGACATTATGAATAGTAACTTCAGTAATTATTTTATTTACCATGGTTAAAGGGTAAATCTGGTAAATAAAGGTAACAAATAATATTAAAATATTATTTTACTACCCTAAAACATGTCCTAATCCTATTGTATAAGATATTCCTGACCATGGTAATTATTGGGTCGGTTTTAGGACCCCATGGATTCACTTGGATGTAAAAATGACATTTTATAATAATTAATTTAAAGTAAAGATAATTATAACCTAAACATATATCTTTTACTAAATCGATTTTAATAGAGGGTTATATAACTGATATATATGTATATAAATATTAATTGGAAATATAAAAATATTTCCTACAACATGGTATTATATTTCTAATTTTTATACATTAGATAAATATATTTATTTATAACAAAATTATTATGTAGTGATTACCTCATTAATGAAATATTCAAATAAATGAATTTATAAATATAAAAGTATATTTAATTTGAACATTTTGATTTCATCCAAGAATTTTATAGATGAAATTGAAATAGTAGTGATGATTTAATGCCTTTGGTTCTAATTAATAAGGTTGTTGTGATTTTTTAAAAAAGTCAAGTATGAATAGTATCCAAAATTGACATAATTCATAACTTAAAATATAAAATAGTTTATTAAATGATATTAAATTCATAAAAATATAATATTCGTCCAAATGGTTAATATAAGTCCAAATATGTCATAAATAACTTTTTTGGGCCGTTTGACATGATATGGTAATTACATTAACCCACAATATGTAAATAACATGATATCATGGTAAGATTAAAAAGGGTAAAATAAGGGTCAAACCAAAAAGATAAGGATAAATAAAATATTCTAAAGTTGATTAAAAATTATTGGATGAAGGGTATTCGAACCAACATCATATTATATTTTAATTAAATAATTTTTGGGCCATTTTTAGTTGAAATTGAATTTATAATAAATTAATATTTTGAGAGTTTCTTAAAGTTCTCATCTCCTCTCTTATAAAAGGGAACCTCCTCCCTCTCCTCTTCACTCAATTTTGAGCCTTCAAGAATGGAAAAACCCTGCCCATTTCTCTTTTAAACTTCCCTAGTAACACTATAGAGGATCTTGTCTTCTCAAAAGACCAACTCTAGTTCCCTAAGAGGAAATTTAAAGAAGGCACGTCAAAAAAGAGGTAATCTCTTCTACCAATTCATTAAAATTTATTTCTCATTATATATTATCTTGTTTAGTTGTTTAATTATAAAGTTATAACATAAGTATTAATAATATACTAATATGTTATTATAAATATGAAACTACCCTATTTCACCTTCTATCCATCCCACAAAAAATGAAATCACGGCTCCTGCGTACCTACAGATTACCATCTCTACACCGTGGTGTAATCTGCTTTTCACCACCACCTTACTTGGATGGGTATAATGGTGGAAATAATAAATGTATATAATTATTTTAACATGATACTAATTTTGAGATATTATACACCATCCAATTAAATATCATTCAAAAACTATGGGAACGATATCGTCGCTCATGCGTACATACGGCTTACCGTCTCCACGATGCGATGAGATTCATTCTCCAGGTAAACCATTCAACAATGATTATAAAGTATATATAATAAATAATCATGAAATATATTAAATAATAATTATACATTATTTATGTATATATATATATATGTCATTTACTTTCTTCCATTCAGTTTAATAAAGAAACAAAAACAGCGTTCAGGCGTACATACGACCTACCGTCTCTATGAAAGGTGTATTCCATTCCATTTATCTATATATTATATATATTTATATACTGAATATATATGATATATAAATAATTTTTTCATTCTATAAGTAATTAAATCATGATCTATGTAATAATATCAAGAATAACAAATCCAAACAAGTATGATGAACAAAATGATTATTACCCAAAACATTTCTTTAACATGGAATTGATAAATGAACGTGTAATATAAATTCATTGGTGAATCATATATGATATAATAAATATTATTATATTTTTTTTACAAGTTAATAATATGTTTAAACCCACTATACATGAGTTTCGGACACATACGGAAGAAATCCGACCTAAGGTAAGGGAAAATTTTGCAATCTCATTTTTATCCGATATTATTTATACGTAAGTATTTTCTAGGGATATATTCATCATCCATGTACATGTTTTATAATTTTTTTTAATTAAATGTTTATTATTATTCTATGTATGTTTAAATTCTTTTTTACCCATTTTTTACTTTTACTACATGGTATGGAAGGAATCTTTCTTTTGTTTACCATACAAGGTACTTTTTTACTTTTCTGGAAAAAGTACGAGGAGAATTTTTTTAACTTATATGTCATGAATAGATTTTAACACTTTCATAAAGCATTATTTTAATTAAGATTAATTTAAAAGTTTTCAAGTTTATTTTCAATTAACTTCTATTCTTTTAAAATTTCACAACATTTTGAGAAAAGAAAATGTTTATGAAGAAGAAAGGTTATTTTCCTTGAGAACAACGTTTCAAGTGTTTTATCAAAATTATTTTCCATCTTAGATGACATAGTATTATGTTTATACCCCTATTATTAATATTATTTGATTTTTTTGATTATGGTATGATATTTTATATGGATTATGTTATGATGGAATGATGTTTAAGAATCTCATTTTATTTCATAGGTTATGCTATGAGGAATGATTTATGTTTTTGTGGATCATGTAAGAATGATTTCATTATGAGATGGGTGAGACCTATATCTCACTCCAATTCATTGGGTAAAGATTTATATCTAATGAGTTAGACATGACTGGAATAGAAAGTAAATCGGGTTCAGTAATGCAGGGCTGGAATGACAAGTGAATCTAATTCAGTAATACATGGCTGGAATAGCAAGTAAAATTGGTTCAGTAATGGACTATATCCACTATGATGGTCTTGGAAGTAATGCCTTAGATAATATGGAAATCATATTGTGTATTTATTAGTTTTACACAATTACATATTTTATTCCAATGTTATTATATCATGGTTAATTTTCTTTTATGATATATGCCTTACGTATTGCCAATGTCACAACCTGTCCCTTGGGGCTCGTGATGTGACTACCCCAAGCCCGCCTTCCATAGGCCAGGGGCTGGTGACTAGCATTGGTAAGGCATATCCCTATAATGGGAATGAATTGTCGTTAAACCTTTACAAACATGCAATCCAAGAGTAAAACAAGAAGCAACCACGAAATAAACAATAGAAGTAAAAAGTGCACTAAAAGTAAAGGGGATAGAATACAAGCCCAAATGAAAAGTACAAGTACAACTAAAAATAGAAAAAATATCATGGATCATCCACTAATGATCCTATCAGAAGGGTAGGTATAGCTCACAATCTGTAGACACTACGGCATGTCACATCAAATGGTCCACCTCTCAGCAACGTCCAGTCCTAGCTCCCTCATCCTTGATCAACATTGTCTGTCGTCTACACTGGATACAACAAGGTGCGGGCATAGCCCATGTTGGGGTGAGTATAAAAATACTCAGTAGGTACCCTGAGACCCCCAAATGTATCCCAGGGTTCCAAAAAGGAAAAACAACAAATCAAGAGCTCAATCACAAATCACGAAGCAGTCATCAACTCTACTTAGGTATATACCCATACATGTACCTAAGTTATCAAAATATACTTGTATCGTACATGAGAAAACATAAGGCTCCAACCTTTGATCCATTTGCAAAATTGATCCACAAAGGATGAATATCACAAAGGTAACACCATGAAGGTAACACAACAAAGGTAAAAGTACCAAGAAGGTAACACCACGAAGGTAACACCACAATGGTAAAAGTACCACAAAGGTAACACCATGAAGGTAACACCACGAAGGTAATAGTTCCAGAAAGGTAACACCACAAAGGTAACACCACAAAAGTAAAAGTGTCGTAAAGGTAACACAAAAAAGGTAAAAGTACCACAAAGGTAACACCATGAAGGTAAAGACTCATATCACACCAGGTATAACTTAAGTACATAAGTACAAAAGATTTGTAATAAATCTATATCATCTTATTCTGTCGAGAGGATATACTACTGACCCACACAAGATCAGTATGCATTTACCCACACAGGATCGCTATGCTCTGACCCACATAGGATCGATAAGTACTAACCCACACAAGATCATTATTCATTCTTTACATCACAACCAATCTCCTCCGCCTCACTGCCAGCCATTGGATTCTCGCACTAAGCACGCTTGATTTTGGGAGGATCCTATCCTCAAGATATCGATCATACCTCAACCTCCACTAAGTTCCATGAATTTTTATCCCAAAGGACCATCATTTCATAAGGGTTCCAACGTGACAAATTGCACGTTGATCGGACGCTCGGTCTGTGAGATATGGGCACTTTTGTAAAAAGTGCCCGGTTGGATCTGAGTCTGATCCAACCTAGGTCTCACATAAAACTATGAAAAAACTCATTTATAGTATCTCAAAAGGACCACCTTGTCACTAGGGTCCTTATGCCATAGACAGCGCGTCAATCGGATGCCCGGTATATTAGTTACATCCCTTTCAATGAAATGGGCAGTGATCGCACCTTGGTCCAGCCCGGCTCAGTTGGGCATGAAGGAATATGCCAAAGGGACCGATTCCCAGAAGGGATCCCAATGCCACTAACGGCGTGTCAACCGGACACTCGGCTTGTTTGTTACGGGCGTTTCTTTATTAGGGTACCGGTTGGGTCTTGGCCCGGTTCGACTCGGTCAAACCAGCCCGACGCAACAGGTCTCAGGGTCTACCTGACCCCGCTCAGGTCTGACCCACTAAGGTTCCTCCTGGTTCACTAGTTCCGACCCATCGGGGTCAGCCCGGTTCGGTTCAAGGGCCCAAGACGCAGTTGGGCCGGCCCGCCGGGAGGGGCTCGGCTTACCCACATGGCCCACTAGGTTGTGGGTCTGGTCCAGCCCGCACCGACTCGGTCCGCCTCCTTCGTTGGCCCTGTGGTTTTGGGGCCGTTTCTCCCAACTGGTGGGGTGATGCCCCATCACAATAACCGGTCATCCATTCGGCTGACCGGGTTCTACCAATGCAGCACGGCGTAGGCCCTGCAACACCCTCCTGTTGCGGCTGCTTCCACCGGTGGTGCCTGTGGGCGTCGCACTTGTCCCGCACGGCTGGCTCGGGCCAACCTCTGCGGCATGCCTTCTCGTGCCTCCTTCCACCACCCATGTCTAGTTTCCACGGGTCTCATCCAGAAACCGTCGGCCGCCGCCAACATGGCGTGCCGGCGGTTTCTTCTGCGGGTCATCGGACGTGCTCCAGTGTTCATTATTGGTGTTGTCTGTGCCTACAGCTCTTCTACACTACCAATGAAATAGTGTTACCCTCTATTTTTTGTTGTCGTCAATTTGAAAATTGTTCGCCGAATTTCACATCAAGAACGAAGCAGCAGAGGATCTGAGCCATGTTTGTTTGGCCCTCGTCCTCTGCGTTAAGGTGATAACTAGCGGAAGAGGATTTAACTCATCAAATACAACTTCAAAATAAACCCCCTACCTCATGATTATTGGAAAATGTCCATGTTTGAGGAAGATTTAGTGTTCGTCGTTTGGTGGGGCTCGTCACCGCCCGCTAGAACCATTTCCATCCTCCAAATGGTTTGTGCCCCTGTACTTTTCCAGAGCTTCGTCGCTTGGTGAAGTTGTGCTAATACTCCTTCTCAAGATCTATATAAATATCAGAGGGAGGTTGAGTAACGCACCTGGAATTAAGGGAGTTCAATTAATTAAGGAGCCTTCCTAATTTCAACGGTGTTGTTATAAAGAATTGAGGAGTCAAGACATTTAATGGCTTGACGCGTCGTTGGTCCCACCACCACCACTTGTCCGTTGGAGGAAAAGAAATAAAAGAAATAAAATAACTTTGTTATTTTATTATTCTTTTAAATGTCCAAAATCAAACTTTTCTGATGTCCTTTTGTTGTAAAAGTGAAGCCTCCCTTATGTGAATCCCGACACTGTGAATTCAACAGTACCCTTGTATTTTTAATTAGAACACTGGTTCAAAAGTCAGAAAATGCCGCTCGTGTGTTTACCGAACGTAACTTAAAAAAGTTCAATAAATTATTAACATCCACCCTCGACCCGCATCGGTCGAGGTTAGGATCTTCCTAAGGGTAACACACCACAAATAACTCAACGGTACACTCATATTTTCAATCTGAGATACCATTTAGAAGTTATATATTTTAACAATAAAATAATTTTTACTTAATTATTTTACTTACGGCCAAAAACTAACTTCCATAGTTGTCCTGCGTCCGCCAATGATAGTATATTCCTAAAGAAATAAAACTCTAACGAGATCAGTGGTGGTCTCAGATTTTTAATCTGAGTCACCGCTCGTGAGTTATAAGCATTTAAAAAATAAAATAACTTTATTTAATTATTTTATTTATAGTTATTCCATTTTCAGTTTTTCTCACCAGAGTCCTACACCGACTAAACTTAAGTCGCAACTTGGGTGAACCCGCTATCTTGAATGCAACAGTGCCCTCATATTTCTTATCCAAACACCCGTTTAAAAGATATTCTAATTTTTTCTGGAAAACTTCTCACGCATGCTAATTAAAGCTTAAAAAATTTTGACGGGTCATTCTGGGCACTTCGGGCCTCAGAATCACGTGCTGTCAGATTTCACGACCTTGAAATAATCTCAAATAATTTAACAAAAAATTTTATGAAATTTCTGGGTCTCTACATTCTCCCCATCTTAGGGCCTTTCGTCCTTGAAAGCCAAAACAAGGGTAAATCAAACAAATGAGTATACTGAGCACTAATCTGAGCGTCCCGCTCCAATGTGCTCTCCTATAGGTTCCTGTGCTGCACAGAACTCACACCAGTGGGATCATCCGTCCACAAAGGACTCAATATTATTGATCCTCAATATCTACTGGAAACTCCATAGAATTCACCCCATATTTTTATTCTTATCTCATCCTAGTTGATAATGTGTGATGCATCATGTGTGTACCTCCTCAGCTATGACTCATAGAAAACATTATACACCCTATGTATCTATGGGGGAATAGCTAGATGGTACACCACCTTGCCTACTAAGTTGAGCATCTCGAAGGTCTGATGAACCTCAGAGATAGCTTTCCACCCCAGATGAATCTCTGCATTCCTCATCGGGGTGAGACCTATAGGAATACATGGTCTCCCTCCTCGAACTCCAAGGGTCTACATCTCCTGTCCGCATAAGACTTATGCCAACTCTATGCAGTATTCATTTTCTAACAAGTGAGGCGTCGTGATACAAACTCTGCCACTGCCTTCTTCAACCCTGGCCACCAGTACTGATGTCAGAGGTCCGGGTACATCTTGTCCACTCCATGATGTACCGCTAAAGGGGATATATGGAACTCCCTCAACATATCATCATGTAGCATAATTGGTACCATGGTGCATCCTCAGAAGAGAATGATGTGCTCTACACCTTCAGAAAATCTTTCAGGAGACTTTCCTAAGGATATATAAGCATGTCGGGCCTCATAGTCAACTTCCTCAAGATGTGACTCCTAAACTCACAGAAGAATTGTGGAAGTGATAGTCATAGACTAGAGGTAAGCTACTCCATATTTATCCCTGAAGGATATCTGTCGCGCGACTAGCTGCTCTGATTCCTCACTCAGCACCTGTACACCATACCTCCTGCTAAGTGCATCTGCTACCATGTTCCCCTTCCTAGGATTATACACTATCTCAAAGTTATAGTCCTATAAGAACTCTATCCATTGTTTTCATCTCAGGTTTAGGTCATTCTGGGGGAAAATATACCTAAGACTCTTATGTTCAGAGTAAATAGTACATCTTTCACCCATAAAGTAGTGCCACTACATCTTCAGCGCAAAGACCATATCTACTAACTTCGGGTCATGGGTAGCGTAGTTCTACTAATGATGTATCAACTACTATGAGTCGTAGGTGATCACTGCTCGCTCCTACATCAGGAAACAACCTAGTCTAGTTCGGGATGCGTTATAGTAGACTACATACCCTACTCCCTCTTCCGGTAGACTCAAGATGGGGAACTTTTTAGTCTCTTTCTCAACTCCTAGAAGCTCTGCTGACACTTCCCCCTCCATAGGAAAGACTCCCCCTTCTTCATCAAATATGACAAGGGTTTCTCTGCTCTGGATAAGTCTGGTAAAAATCTCTGGTAGTACTCATCCAAAGTATAAGTCTCTCTCCCTTGGGGGAGGTAGTCCTGGAAACATCTTTTATAAATATGTCCCCAAACTCTGCCACTACTGTTGGGAACTGAAAACTCCAAACTTGAGCTGCCATGAGGGTAAGTTTGGCTGACTCAAGAGTGATCGGTTTCACCCTCCTATGCATGAGTTTATCCAATGATGCATGGGTTTCCTTTTTCACCAACCAAGGAAAACCTCATTCCAATGATGTAAATGTAATGTATCATTTTTTCCTAAAATAGTCAATCTGAGTATGAACTGTGGATGTCCATCTCATCCCCAAACTAACGTCATAAGGCCTCGATTCATCCACAAAGAGGTTCCAACCAAAAATCTCACCTTAAGGGTCAGATCACACCATCAGCATAAGAATGATTATCAAGTATCCTCCCAAAGGTATCTCCAGAAGTAGGGGTCAAGTCATCAGTTTAACCTAAACCTCTATCTCTTGAACAAGATTCATGGAAAGAAGTAATGATTGGTACCTTTTTGTATTAATATGGTAGCTAGTAGTAGACATAGACCATACCTCGAATCATTCCTAGAGACCTTGGGTCACACTCATTGACCGCATGCAACTACTCTCTTCCCCTATCCTACAGAACCCTGAGCTTGGTGGGGACCACATTAGAGTGGTGGTTCTAACATGTCGAAATGTATACCACCTCATGCTGCTCTCCTAGCTCCACTTCTACGTCTTCTACCCTGCAGATTCATCTGTCCTTACCACTTCCTCTTCTTGAAACATTTTACACGCCCAAGTCTCTGAGACTAGTGTCAGTTTCGTGCTTCCCCACTGCTAACAATCACCGGTTGTATCTTCTAAACCAAAGAAAATTCAACCACAATGGTTATAAATATCACCATAACATAAATAGGAATGAATAAAGGAATAGTGCTGAATCAGATGTTCCTAAACCCACCTCGCTCAGAGTTCTGAGTCCTGAATCACTAACCATATTGTATTCATCGAGTACTTGGGATGGTTGGTATGCCTCAATGAATACTCAGCTACCGACATGTCATCCTTCCAAAGTTGTAGAATCTTTTGGGAACACTCAACCCTTATATTTTTATGGAAAGATACCCCCTTCTCTAAGGAAGGTTCTCAAGCTTGTCTACAGAAAAGTCACCTCTTCGAAAGATTAGGGTAATCTAAACCTTTTCATCATCCTGTTGAGCCATGAAAAAGGCTCTCTACCAGGACCTCCATCTGATCAAATGGTGCCCTGGCTAGATGAAAACTTAGCAACCACCTAAAACCAGTCCTTAGCCACTTGTGAGTCAGGATCACCTCAGAACCTGAGGGTTATCTTATGCTGAAACATGTGTAAGTCAATAATCCTACATGTATCCTTTATCGGTATTGCTAGTTGTAACTGCTAACCAATGGGAAGTGATATAGCTGTTACACTTCCCGAAGGTACCATCTCGGGAAATGGTCTATGTACCGAAGCCTCATCACCATGTGTACCATCCCCATGGTCATGCACTGATAAAGACTAGTAGCTAGGATCACCATCTGATCTATTGGTGTCCCAACTAGAAAGAAAACTCTAGTCATAGCCTCCAGCCAGTTCTCAACTGCCTAGGGATCTTTCTCACCTTGAATCCTCAGATGCCTCTCCCACTAAAACTCATGCAATGGGTTCAAATGCCATGAACCGTCCACTGGTAGCATCTATTGTTGATTCACACAGGATCACTAGAATGTTGATCCACACAGGATCGCTCGGTGCGCCATCATCATGTACTCTCTCAAGAATCCTAGATGGTTGTCTACGTGGTGGTATCCTTATAAGTAACAGGTGCACCACGGTCATTAAGTTATACCTGGTGATCTAAATCCAAAGAAACCAAGGAAAAACAGTTCCAAAACACGTGTAATCAGTATTTTCATGCACCGAGTCAGAAATCAGAATTCGAGGTCCTAGTGTATAGATGTGTCGGCCACCGCACCAACATTGGGTTTCCCAAACCAAAAACCACACTCATAACACTTAACATTATTTCCACATTGAAAAGATCAAAGTCCTAGTTCATTATTAGAACCAACTCCTATGATACCACTTTTTCATGACTTGTCCCTCGGGGCCCATGTCGTGACTACCCTAGGCCCGCCTTCCATAGTCTAGGGGCTGAAGACTAGCACCGTTAAGGTATATCTTTATAATAGGAAGGAATTTTCTTTAAACTTATACAAACACAAAATCCAAGAGTACAAAAAGAAGATACCACGAAGTAAACAACATAAGTAAAAAAGTGTACTGAAATTAAAGGGGCTAGAATACATGCCAAACTGAAAAGTACAGGTAAAACTGAAAAGAGAAAACAGCTTCTGGATCATCCACTGAGGATCCTAATTGAAGGGTAGGTACATCTCACGATATATCGAAACTATGGAATGTCACGTCAAATGGTCCACCTCTAAGCACCGTCCAGTCCTGGCTCCCTCAGCCTCGATCAACGCTATCCGTCGTATGCCCAAGACATAGCAAGGTGCGGGTGTAGCTCATGCAGGGGTGAGTATAACAATAATCAGTAGGGATCTCGAGACCCCTGAAGGTCTCTAAGAGTTCCACAAATGAAAAACCACAAAGCAAGACCTCAATCACAAAGCACGAAGCAGTCATCAACTCTACTTAGGTATATTACCATACATATACCTAAGTTATCAAAATATACTTTTCTCATACATGAAGAAACATAAGGCTCCAACCTTTAATCCATTTTCACAACTGATCCATGAAGGAATAATACCACAAAGGTAACACCACAAAGGTAACACCATGAAGGTAAAATTACCACAAAGGTAACACCACAAAGGTAAAAGTACCACAAACGTAACACCACAAAGGTAACACCACGAAGGTAAAAGTACCACAATGGTAACACCACAAAGGTAAAAGTACCAAAAAAGGTAACACCATAGAGGTAAAGACTCAGCTCACACCAGTTATAACTTAAGTACATAAGTACAGATGAATATTCATAAATCTAGATTATCTTATTCTATCGAGAGGCTCTGCTACTGACCCACACAATATCGGTATGCGCTGACCCACATAGCATTGCTAAGCACTGACCCACATAGGATCTGAACCACATAGGATCATTATGCACTGACCCATATAGTATCGCTGAGTGCTGACCCACACAGGATTGATAAGTACTGACCCACACAGAATCACTATTCATTCTTCACGTCACATCCAATCTCATATGCCTTGCTTCCAGCCACTAGATTCATGCACTAAGCGTGCTTGATTCTAGGAGTATCTTCTCATCAATCTATCATTCATACCTCAACCTCAATGAAGTTCCACAAAGAAGTATCCCAAAGGACCACCATGTCGTAACGGTTATAACACGCCAGACGGCGCGTCGATCGGTCGCACGGTCTGTGAGATATGGGAACTTTTTTAAAAAGGGCACAGTTGAATCCAAGTCTAATCCAACCTAGGTCGCACTTCAAACTCTGAAAAAACTCAATTAGGGTATCTCAAAATGAATTCCTTTTCACTAGGGTTCTTATGCCATAGACAACGCATCAATCAGACATTTGGTCTGTTAGTTACATCTTTTTCCATGAAATGAAGGTGATCGAACCACAATCTAGCCAAGCTCAGTCGGGCCCACCGGAATATTCCAAATGGAATGCTTCCCAAAAGGGGTACCAACACCATTGATGGCATGTTAACTGGACACCCGGTTCGTCAGTTATGGGCGTTTCTTTATTTGGGTACCGGTTGGGTCTGGGCCTAGTCTGACTCTGTCAAACCGGCCCGACGTAATGGGACTCAGGGTCTACTTGGTCTCGCCCAAATTTACCCAAGATATTAGGGTTAAGCGGCCAATTGTAGAGTATCTTGGGTTGTCGATTCCTCAGAGACCTAAGAAGAAACCTATAGACATGCACATTCTATGGACAGATTTTGGCTATTAATTGGCTAACTTTGGGTTGATTTTAGATAAGTTTAAGTGAACACTATGTGACTTAAGTGAATTGAAATTATGAGAAGGGTTGATCCTAGGTTATTAAAAGGGGTGGATTTGATGAAATTCTTTTTTAATGATTTCAATTTCTTATATTAAGGATGGGTTTATTCAAGGATATCAAACAACTTCATCACTTACTCGTTTAATACCAACACACCATAATACTAATAACCTATACACTTGGAGGCTCAAATTTATGAGCCCTCCAAGGTAAAGGTTCGTATTAGCACTTGAATTTTAAGAACCCTGATCTTCTTTTTAGGTATTCTTTTCCGTTTTCTAGAGTTTTTGAGAAAATAGGAGTTTCTGAAAATTTTCAAAGTACATGTCATGTACTTTATGAGTACAGGTCGTGTACTTTGTTGTCGCAGGAGGCCGTGTGTTGGCCGTGTCCTGGCCACACACACGGTCATGTGGGGTGATGTGGAATCCACTTAAAGTGGAGTATGGAAAAGGAGAGTACACGCCGTGTACTCCAAAATCACACATTGTGTACTTTATTTTTTTTTCATTAAACGCATCGGGGTCACGTCTGATGGAAAGAAACCACTTCTTTTAGGTTTCATTCATCCGAGAGAGCCAAGAATCCATGGATCTTCGACGAGCCCTCGATCCTCCATCCATCCTCTAAATCAGAATCTATCATTTGTGTTGGAACCGCAGTGGTAAGCTCTTCCTTCTTCTAGAGCATCGTTTTCCAATTCCTCCTCTTTTCTAAGTTATCGTAGGTTGAACGTTTTATGAATTTTCTTATATCTACGATGTTTTAAGGAGATTCAAGCTTCGAGGATCAAGTATATTGATCTCCTAACCCTGAGTTAGGTGGTTTGTGCCTTTCTGTAGAAAGTATTTGATTATTTGTGTAAATTCCACCAATACCCTTGAATGGGGTATTGCGTGTTGCCTATTTTGCCATTTTTGTTTTCTTGTTTTGATTATATTCCAGAGTAGAGGATATTTTTTGTGAATAGGGTAATTTACTATGCTTTGGATGTTTTTCCCATGCATGTTTTACCTGTTTATGACCGTTTGGTCTAGTTTTTCTTGTTAGGGTATTGCCAGTTCCATGCCTAGTTGTAGGATGGTGTGACTATTGTTCTTCCATGATGAGATATTGTAGAATGCTAGACATGTAGTTCTTTAGGTTACATTGGTCGTTACGTGATGTGACACTTGCTGAATTTACACAGGGCTATGAAAACTTAGTGTAGTAGACCATAGGGAGAATGGACGTAAGGGCTTCTCCAGAGTGTCTTTAATTTACGATGCAAGACCACAGGGGGAATTGATGTTGAGTGATTCCTCAGAGTGTTTTTAGTTCCTTGACGTGGGCCATAGGTGGAATAATACGTTGAGTGCTTCCCTAGAGTGCCTTTAGTACGATACCATATTATAGGGAGAATTGACGGTGAGTGCTTCCCCATAGAGTCTATTCTTTAGCTAAACCAGAGGGGTGAGTCTGTGTGTGCCTCCCAGAGGGTTTCTAGTGTTTGTAGGTTGAACCATAGGGATTAGGCTGTGATAACTACCCAGAGGGTTATCTGTTTGTTCTACTTGATTGTGTGGATTATTTCCTATTTGTAAATTATATTCTAGGAACTGTAGACTGTTTGATGTTGTGTACTTTTCTGTTTACAACTTTCTGTACTTTTACCTACCATATATTCACTGACTGTTAGGCACAGATCTTCAGGTCGTTGCCTACTGGGATTTCTGTCTCACACCCTGTTTGGCCCATGCTTTTGGGCCCAAACAGATTATATTATTGTAGGTCTAGATAAGGCCAAGCACCCTTCTACTTCAGGTTCTTGATTGGTTTGGAGTTGGAGAGCATGGGACCAAGATGAGGATTGTGATGATGAGGAGTTGTTTATCTGTTTTCATTTTTTATTTGGTTTTAGTACTGTATTCGAAATTTTGACTTGTTTGGATGCTTTCTTAGATACATATGCTTCTTGTATCATTTATATATTTTTCCCAGTTGTTTACTTATCGTCTTCCTCTGTTTACTATTATTGGGTATTTACTGCTTCCGCTACTATATGATTGTTTATTTTCCACTGTGTTACTCTAACAATGAGGGCATAGTTTCCTAATTATCACACCCAAGGCCCTACAATCCTTTGACTTTGAGATTTCCTATATGCCTAGGAAAGGCAACGCAGTGTCCGATGCATTGAGAAAGAGGACTCAGATACAGGCAGTTCAGGAGGCCAGTAGTGAGTGGCAGCTTATGACTTTGTTCTCTTAGATGCATTTGTAGGTGCACGATAGATAGGGGAAGACCTTTCTTTCTTATGTAGTTGTTACCTCTACTCTTCTGGATCAATTTTTAATGAGGCATCTATCATATTCTGAAGGCCTAGTCCTATGGGAAATTGTGTCAGGAGAGGATCCTATTCTTGGGTAGACCATAGGCAAGGATGAGATATTGCGATTCCAGGGACGCGTATGGGTGCCAGCAAATATACGTGAGGAGATAATGTGTGACTTTCATTACTCAGTTTGGGAAGTTCATCCTGGAATCACCAAGATGTATCGTGATCTACATCGTCAGTATTAGTGGCCAGGTATGAAGAGGGATTTTGCTGGTTTCGTCATGAGGTGTTCCACTTGTCAGCAAGTGAAGGCAGAGCATCAATGACCAGAAAAGCTTTTACAGCAGTTACCCATTTTCGAGTGGAAGTGGAGTGATGTCGCGATGGACTTCATGACCGGTTTATCGATGTCTCCTCGAGGAAATGACGCAGTTTGGGTTATCATTGACAGGCTTACTAAAGGTTTCTCATTTCTTGCTGATCAAAGAGACCTTCAGTGTTGATGAGCTGGGATGATTTTACATCCAAGAGATTGTACGTCTGCATGGAGTTCCACACTCCATTGTTTCAGTTAGGAATGCATGTTTTACTTCTCGGGTCTGTTAGGGGCTTCAAACCGATTTGGGAACACAGGTGCTTTTGAGTACAGCATACCATCCCCAGACAGATGGCCAGTCCGAGTGTACGATTCAGGTTCCTGAGGATATGCTCCGAGCTTGAATTTTGGACTTTAGAGGTTCTTAGGAGAAGCATATACCTCTTGTGGAGTTTTCCTACAACAATAGTTTTCAAGAAACTATTCATATGAGACCTTATAAAGCTTTTTACGGTAGACCATGATGATCACCTTTATGTTGGCTAGAGGCAGGAGAGGCAGCTTTTCTGGGACCTCATCTTGTTCAGGAGACCATAGAGCAGATAGAGTTTATTCGGAAGAGGACGGATACTGTACAGTCTTGTCAGAAGTCTTATGCTTATCAAAGGAGATGACCTCTGGAGTTCGAGGTCGGGGATCAGGTTTTCCTACATGTCACACCGAGGTAGGGACACGATAGGATTTGGAGACCAGGTAAGCTTTCGCCGAGGTACGTCGGGCCGTTTGAGGTGTTGGAGAGAGTTGTTCTGGTTGCCTATTGGTTGCAATTACCTCAAAGGTACTGATCTATGCACAATTTCTTCCACGTTTCTCATCTCCAACATTACTTTACAAACTCGTCTCATGTCTTTCAACCCGAGGAGGTTGAGCTCGAGGTGGATGCATCATTTGAAGAGCATCCAATCCGGATTGTCGATCGCAGTACGAAGGTTCTTCGTGGCAGGTCTATTCCTCTAATACGGGTGCTATGGCAGCACGAGCGAGTACATGACTAGACTTGGGAGAGGGAGGCCGATGTACGACCGCAGTGGTCGGAGTTGTTCAAGGTTTCTTCTTCTACGCCGCGCTAGGGAAATTCGGGGACAAATTTCTTTAAAAGGGGGAAGTTTGTAAGAACCCGGATCTTCTTTTCAGGTATGTTTTTCCTTTTTTGGATTTTTTGAGAAAAGAAGAGTTTCTGTAAATTTGTTAAGTACATGTTTTTTACTTTATGAGTACAAGTCGTGTACTTCGTTGCCACAGGAGGCTGTGTGTTGGCCATGTCCTGGCCACACACACGGTCATGTGGGGTGATGTAGAAGCCACTTAAAGCGGAGTATGGAAAAGGTGAGTACACACCATGTACTTTCTTTTTTTTCATTAAACGCATCGGGGTCACGTCTGACAGACAAAAACCACTTCTTTTAGGTTTCGTTCATCCAAGAGTGCCGAGAATTTGCGGATCTTCGACGAGCCCTCGATCCTCCGTCCGTCCTCCAAATCGAACTCCGTCAGTTGCTTTGGAACCATAGCCATAAGCTCTTCCTTTTTCTAGAGCATCATTTTTCAATTCCTCCTATTTTCCAAGTTATCGTAATTTGATAATTTTATGAATTTTCATAGATCTATGATGTTATAAGGAGATTCAAGCTTCAAGGTTCAAGTATATCGATCTCCTAACCCCGAGGTAGGTGTTTTGTGCCTTTTTTTAGAAAGTCTTTCAGTATTTGTGTAAATTCCACCAATACCCTTGAACGGGGTATTGTGTGTTTCTTGTTTTTCCCTTATTGTTTTCCTGTTTTGCTTATATGCATGAGTAGAGGATATTGTTTGTGAATAGGGTAATTTACTGTGCATTGGATGTTTTTCCCATTCATACTTTACCTGTTTATGGCCATTATTTCTATTTTTTCCTGTTAGGCTATTTCCAGTTCCATGCCTAGTTGTAGGATGGTGTGAATGTTGTTCTTCCATGCAGTGATGATGTAGAATGCTAGCCAAGTAGTTCTTTAGGTTACTTTGTACGTTATGTGATGCGAAACATGCTGACTTTACATAGGGCTATGGGAACCTAGTGTAGTAGACCATAGGGATAACGGACGTAAGGGCTTCTCCAGAGTGTCTTTAATTTACGATGCGAGACCACAGGGGTAATTCACATTGAGTTCTTACTCAGAGTGTATGTAGTTCCTTGACACGGGCCACAGGGGGAATGAGAAGTTGAGTGCTTCCCCAAAGTGCCTTTAGTACGATACGAGATTATATGGGGAATTGACGGTGAGTGATTCCCCAGAGAGTCTATTCTTTAGATGAACCATAGGGGTGAGTTTTTTTGTGCCTCCCAGAGGGTTGATAGTGTTTTTAGGTTGAACCATAGAGGTTAGGCTGTGATAACTATCCAGAGCATTACTTGTTTTTTCTACTAGCTTGTGTGGCTGCTTACCTATTTGTAAATTATATGCTAGGAACTGTGGACTGTTTGCTGCTGTGTACTTTCCTGTTTATTGTTTTCTGTACTTTTACCTTTCATATATTCACTGACTGTTAGGCACAAATCTTTGGGTGGTTTCCTACTGGGATTTTTGTCCCACACCCTATTTGGGCCATGATTTTGGGCCCAGATAGATTATATTGTTGTAGGTATAGATAAGGGCAAGCTCCCTTATACTTCGGGTTCTTCATTGCTTTGGAGCTTGAGAGTATGGGACCAAGCTGAGGCTTGCGATGCTGAGGAGTTGTTTATCTGTTTTTCTTTTGTATTTGGGTTTAGTATTGTATTAATCATTGTGACTTGTTTGGATGATTTCCTAGAAACATATGCATATTGCATCATTTATATATTTTTCCCAGTTTTTTACTTATCAGTCATCCATTGTTTACTGTTGTTGGGTATTTACTGCTACCGCTACAGTATGATTGTTTATCTTCCACTGTGTTACTCTGCCAATGAGGGAATAGTTTCCCCATTATCACACCCAAGGCCCTCACTACTAGTCGGCAACCTCTAGAGTTTGGGGAAATGTGCTTGAGGCCATGTGACCAACCATGTATGGGGCGCCCCTGGGCGGCTTCCGGAACTGGGGCGTTACATGAACTATGTGGCCTTAAAATTCAACAAGGACAAAGAAGCTTTAAAATAATCAAATAAAAATATCAATTAAAAGAAGTGATTAGACATTAATGGGGTGATAAATAACATCCAATCTAGCCCCTTTATACACCCTTGGATCAATCCATAAGTGGGTTATCCCTCCATTGATTTTATGGTTTCAATGCAAGCGGGAAGTAGACTCACGAGGGAGGAATTGAAGAAGTAAAGAAAACCATAAAAAGAAAATGATCACTCCACCATTGTGTGAATAATTTCACAAGTTTTGGTGTGAAGAAATTCACACCTTGAGAAAATAGTATCAAAGTGAGATAATAATAAGAATATAATAAGATAAGATAAAGATTTTTTATTGAAAACTAAGGTGATTCGAATAACTTACAAATGAAGAAGAACATTACAAATGAAAAGTGGTCGCAAAACACTACAATGAAAGAAAGCATCAAAGATGATTAAATCCTCCAACTAAACTACCTTAAATATGAATTTTTGGAGCCTTGGGTCGAGCCTCCAATAGTTTAAGTCATCCCAGTTGAGTATGGTAGTCTTAGGGTGGTGGAAAGCTTGTGCAACTTAGACTTTTCCACTCTTGACCTGAGATGGAATCCAGCTTTCATCCACCGAAAAGAAGAGCCTAAATGAGCTTCTACATGGCATAACTAGAGTGGAACATAGTATAATAAAATGAATCTCCAGATTCCCCCTAAACTTCTGTAAAGTTTCATCTCAAAATAGGTTATGGTTTACGAGATATGTGTAAAATGGTGAGCTTTTTTTATGGGCCGCAGAATCTGGCCTAGAATTTTATCTCCAATTTGGGACGCATGGAAATCCCTTTAACACTTAGAATTATCTCTTTTCACTATTGGAATAAATGTTTCCCATGATTTCCTATATCTTCAGTTCAATTTTTAGAATTATTGGGCTTGGATATTGGCCAATACGGTAGTTTTATTGGGCTGATGTCCAGTTCACTTCACCCAAAATGTTGTTTGTTCAAGGTAAACTTTGGTGGTCTTCCAATATGGATATTCAAGTACTCAAAAAGTATGAATTTTTACCACTATAATGAGAAACCTGAAAATTAAATATGAAAATAAAACCAAGATCATTTTCTATTTTAGGAGGTGTTCAAAAACGTACCATGTAATAGTGCATTTTAAGAGGAAATTACAAACATAATGTGAATCCATGATCAAAGTGTAAAATGAACTAAAATGGTGTTTATGAATAATAAATCACAATAATATTTTATATATTAACAATGAATGTTAGCCTCATTCCATGGCTAATCCCACCCCCCCCCCCCCAACTTGAGTTTTACTAGTCCCGAGCAAAATATATCTAAAAATTGTGAAATTTGAATTCACTTTTCCAAAAACATTTTAATACACAATGATCACCAAAAACCCTTATGTAAAACAATAATGGAACACATAATAATATTTTAATACAAGATAGTTTCGTAAGAATATCCTAATCCCAATCTCATTCTTTTGTTCAAATTCATCACCATATTTGATCTAATATCAATTAAGCATGAAGATGTGTTGTGTATCACAACAGAAATGGGGGTTCATTTTTATTCAAGGGGAAAATTATGGAAGCACTAGGTGGAATAACATCTCAATATTAAGATGATTATTCATTTTTTTTATTATACATTTTTTTGTTTTTTTTTCAATCTTGCCATGATAATTGAAATTGAACTCAATTGAGTCAACCCCGGTAGCAAGACTTTGTTGATGACTCCTAGGCTCAAAGACCTTAGGGCACCAAGTAAATATCACATACTCGAGCATCATATCGATTTAAATCAGTAAAAAAAGTCAAATTACCACAAATATAGATAAAATTACTAACTCTGGGCCATAAAACTATGGAGTCACGTTCCCCAAGTGTCGAAAACCACACATTAGGTCATTTCATTTCTCTATGCGAACATTTATTGTTTTTTTTATTTTATTTTGTTTTTTTTATTTTTAATACTCATATTAAAACTAAAATATCACTAAACCTATTCTATTTATTTGGGGGACCCCATGAACTCAAACTAATACCCCACTATCCAAAGGACATGTGTTGTGATCTTTTTTTTATTGGGTTTAAAATATAAATGATGAAATTTCACATTATACAGCCACACTTTCCAAAATCTATGCTCATGAAATTATACATGGATTAAAATCAGAATCATGGCATTATAAATTATTCGATATTCAATTTCAAAGTGTTAAATATGTATTATCATGTTCAAGTTTAAAGGAACTTTTCCTTCCAACCATTTTTTTCACACAAAATTAATTAATTTTTTTCATTCTTTTCACCCCCCAAACATAGAATAATATTTTCCCCAGTGTTTAAGGAATATAAAATTTAGAAGAGGGTAAATATAAATGGGAGGATTTCTAAAAGGAATTTGAAATATTTGGATCATGGAATGAAGTCACTTGGTGGTTGAAGTTGAAGTTCTTGCTGCTCCAATTTAGTCTTGTGATATACATGTCACATGCAGAGTTCCCTAGTGAAAAAAGAAAAAAACAAAAAAACAAAACAATATATATATATATATTCATATAATAAAAAAATAAAATATAAGTATATATACAAAAATTATATAATATGGAAGCACTATAAAATGTAGGTCAGTGGTAAGAGCATGCCCATGTCTCCCTTTAGTCCCAGGTTCATGTCCATGTGGCTTTGCCAGTTGTGACAGGGTTTACTCCACAACCTAAGACGTTTCCTTTTAATTTTTTTAAATAATATTATTTTTTGTATTTTTATTTTAACCTACAAACACATAAAAATAAAAATAAACTGATGATAGATTTTCTTCTTTTTAAATTTCTGGGTAAGGTATTTCTCAAGGATCACACTACGTGTTACAAATTAATATGGTCCTCCCCTTTTATACCCATCCATACTCATAATAGAAGAAAAGGTCCACAGTCTATAGTACAATCATATTTAGAGTTATATATATATATTAATATAAAATTTATTTATTAATCCTATTTGAAAAATAAATATGATGCAAAAATATTAGAAACATGAAAACCATGGGTTGACTCCCATGCAGTGCTTTTGTTTAAGGTTTTTATCCCGACATGGATCCTAAATCTATCAATTTTTTCCTAGTTCATAAGTTGGCTCTGTTAACTAAACCTCCTTTTCATGTTTATTGAATAATTCAATAAATGGTTTTAACCTATGACCATTGACCTTAACAATGTGACCACTTTTGAGATCCTAGATCTCTATTTCCCCATGGGGGTACACATGATGCACTATGAATGGACCTGACCATCTAAAACTTAACTTTCCCGAGTGTAAATGAAGTTTTGAACTATAAAAGAGTATGAATTTTCCCAGTTCAAAATGTTAGACTTTGATATTCCTAGATTGGTAGGCTTGAACTCCAGCTTTATTTATCCTTGAATTTTCATAACCCTCCATCCTAAGTTCTTTAATTTCATTAAGATTTAATTTCCTATTTTCTTCATCCAAAGAAATGTCAAAATTCATTTTTTTTGATTTCCCAAAACACCTTATGCTCAATTTCATTAGGTAAATGGAATGTGTTTCTATAAACCAACCTATATAGTGACATTATAAGGATGGTTTTTAATGTTGTTCAATATTCCCAAAGAGTATCCAAGAGTGTCTAGGACCCATCTTTCCATGAGGGATTCACAGTTTTTTCAAGAATTTTCTAAATCTGCCCATTTGCTAACTCATCTTGACCATTGGTTTGAGGATGGTATGTAGTGGAACATTTATGAGAAATATCATACTTAGACATGAGTGAATATAATAGATAGTTTCATAAATGGGTTCCTTGATCACTAATTATAGACCTAAGAATTCCAAATAAAGAAAATAAGTGCTCCTTCAGAAATCAGATCACAACATGATGGTCATTGGACTTGGTGGGAAAGGTCTCAACCCATTTCAATACATAATCAATAACTAAGAGAATTTAGAGGTATCCCCTAGAGTTTGGGAAGGGTCCCATGAAATTAATTCCCCAACAATTAAATATTTCAATGACCAGAATGGGAGGGAGGGGAATTTGATTACTCTTGGCAATGGATCCTAATTTTTGACACTGAGGATAACTTTTGCATAATTGGAAGGAATCCTTTGGGATTTTGGGATAGTAGAAACCACATTGGAGGATCTTTTCAATGGTTTTATTTGTGGAAAAGTGGCCTCTATATGCCTCTCTAAGACAAAATTTTAGACTGGACTCTTTGTCAGACTCAAGAATACATATCCTAATGATTTGATCAGGACAAAACTTAAAGACGTAAAGATCATCAAACACATAGTGTTTGACATCAGAAATAAATTTTCTCTTATCTTGGGTCCCTCAGAATTTTGGAATGTCACCCGCCACCAAATGGTTTTCTATGTCAGCATACCATGGGCAATCACTCACAAAATAGAGGTGCTCATTGGGAAATGAATCAGACACAGAAATATGATGTGAGTTGTCTTTGATTTCCATCCTAGAGAGGTGATCGACTACAACATTTTCAACACCCTTTTTATCCTTAATGTTTAAATCAAACTCTTGAAGAATAAGGACTCACCTAATCAATCTAGACTTGGCATCTTGTTTTTGGAAAATGTATTTCAGGGTTGAATGGTTGGTGAAGATAATGATGGGTGATCCTAAGAGATAAGACCTTAATTTATCTAAGGAGAAGACAACAGCAAAAAACTCTTTCTCATTGGTGGTGTACTTGATTTGTTCATCATTTGAATATTTTCTTGCATAATCAATGACACATGGAGTTTTCTCACACCATTTTCCAAAGATTTCTCTAATAGTGAAGTCACTCACATCACACATGATCTCAAAAGGAAGTTTCCAATTTGGATATTGTATGATAGGTGGAGAGATAAGATCTGACTTGAGTGTATAGAATGATTCCTCGCAACTTTTTGTCCATAAAAATGGATCATCTTTCACCAATAGAGCACAAAGTATCTGAGAAATAGAGATGAAATTCCTAATAAACCTTCTATAGAAACCAGCATGTCCTAAGAAGGGCCTCTATTCCTTAACATTTTTAGGAGAGGGAATGTGACGAATGATGTCGACCTTAGATTTATCAACTTTAATCCCCCTAACCAAGACTAGATGGCATAAAACAAGTCCTTCCTTTACCATGAAATGGAATTTTTTCCAATTTAGGATGATATTATTATCCTTGCATCTTGACAAAACCCTTTCAACATTCAGAAGGAATCCATCAAAAGTATCCCCAAAGATGGAGAATTCATCCATGAATATCTCTAAACAACCCCCCACCATGTCCGAGAAGATTCCCATCATGCACTGTTGAAAGGTACCAGGGAAATTATATAACCAAAAGGGCATGAATTTGAAGGAAAAAGTGCCAAATGGACAAGTGAATGTTGTTTTTCTCTAATCCTCTAAGGAGACCTCGATTTGATTATGTTGAGAAAGGGTTGTTTTCAATGATACATAATATTTTGATTTAAAGAGGGGGAGATTGTTGAGAATAATACTCTATCTCTATGATGACTTGGATGCCCACAAATACCCTTAATTGTTTTCTAATGATTTTATTTTAAGTATATTTCAAGAATTTATTATTCATTTTATTTTTATTTCTGGAAGAAATATTTAAGTTCTTGAAAAACGAGATTTAATTGCTAAAGTATTCACATTAGCGTGTTCTGGAAATATTGCTCATGCATTACGTGTTCGGGAATTACTTAAGCATGTTCTGGAATCATTGTTCATACCCTACGTGGAGAAATATAGCGTATGGAGGAAATGCGGTGTATATTTTATGAGTTATCAGAAAATTATGGTTAATCAACCATACGTTATTAGAAAAGTATGGAAGAGGAACCCTACGTTAGGAAGGAACCTTAAATTTGGGATATTGAAATGTGTGGTTCATCAACTTTACTTTTATAAACGGCCTTACATTTCATCAAAAGTATGGATCATGTACCTTATGTTTAGAATCTTTTAAAAGTATGGACCATTTATCATATGTTTGATTGTTGAAAAGAAAAGTATGGTTCATCAACCCTACATTTGTAATCAACCTTAAGTTTGAAGGATGTAACATCAACCCTACATTTGTGTTCAACCTTACATTTGGCGTCGGAGAATTAAAGATGATATTATTAAGCAACAGTCTACAAGAGGATTATTAGGATGATTTCAAGCCTGATTAAAAGTTGATTTTTAAAGCACATTTTTGACTGAGTCAAAGACGTTTTATTAATGATTCAAATGATCTATTTAAAAGGATCTTTTTATTTCTAATTTCAAGAGAAGTTACAACTGCTCTGTTATTTTAAATTTTTTATTATCGCGAGTCAGAAGGTGAATTTTGTGGATCTAAATTTGTAGGATAAGTGCTCATCGTTATTATATAGATGTGATATTTGAAAAACAGAGACAATCAAGAACACACAGATATGCTAATTACAAAGAGTGAAAAAGCTCTATTTATTGAAGAAAAAGAATCACGATAGAAGATTCACATATTCTACATCGAAGATCTGTTGTGAATTTATTTATACTAAAGTTGGGAATTATATTTCTATGTATACTGCAATAGGATCGACTCAGAATGACTCTCACTTGAAGATCATGATTTCTGAATGCAACGATCCATCTACTTTCAATTGCATTCTGTTGCAATTGTGAAGAACAATGGGAAAGTATTTTCAAAGTAAAAATATCTTTCTTTTCTATTCTTGAGTGATCAGCATATCGTACTAAGCTGTATACATTCTTTGAGTGAACTAGAAGGATTTGTTTTTCCTTAGATTGTAAAGGTTTCAACTGCTATACTCATTTGTGGAATGATCTGTTGACAAGAGTACCATATAGTGAAAATCATCAAGCTCGTGGAGTAGAGTGTTGGTAGAGTGGACTAGGGGAATTCTGTTCCCTGAACCACTATACATCATGTGTCCCTGCTATTTAAATTTCCACTGTATTAATCCATCGGATTAAAGTAAAAGGGAAGAACATGATATTGTGAAGAATTTGTAAAAGACACAATTCACCCCCCTCTTGTGTATATTTGGTATAACCTGGTCCAACAATTGGTATAAAAGGAAGAGCTTTCTGATAAAGCCTTAACAAGCTAAAAGTGATTATACACATAGCAAGATGACTGATACAAGAGAATGAATGTCTATGGTCAGAGCACCATACTTCAATGGAGAAAATTATGGATGATATAAATAAAGAATGATAATATATCTGAAAAATCTTGGATATAGAGTATATTCTAAGATTTTGACTCCATATGAAATACAATAGAAACCCGAAACATGGAGTACTGCCACTGAAGCAAAATATAATATGAACTCGAAAGCAATGAATGCAATTATATGTAGTCTAGGACCTGATGAATTTAACAGATTATCTCAATGCCTGACATCATATGAGATGTGTCAAACTATTGTTGTTGCTTATGAAGGAACTGATACTGTCAGAAAAATGAGATATTCTACTGCTAAGATTAAATTCGACACATTCAGAATGTTTTAAGGAGAAATAATTACTCAAATGAATGGAAGATTAAAAGAGATTTTCAATAATATAACATCTTTGGGAGACCCAATCAAACAAGCTAATTAAGCTCTAAAAGTACTGAGAGTACTGCCTACTAAATGGAATGGAATCTCTGCTGAAATTAGACATTCAACACCTGTCAAAGACTTAACCGTGAGATAATTGATTGGAACACTTATGATGTATGAATCCGAGATGAAATATGAAGCAAATGATCATAAGGTTCTAATCAAGAGAGAAGACACTGCCTTAAAAGTTTCATATCAAGGGAAAATCAAAAAGATAAAGAAAAAATAAGTAAAGGTGAAATCAGAAAGTTTTGATTCATCAAGTTCAGATATAGAACTACCTCATCTACCTTGAAAGTTTAGTAAATTCTACAGAAAGAAGAAAGGATTTAGAAAAACCTTCAAAAAGGATGAAAAGGAAGTCAGATGTTATGAGTGCAATAAGATGGGTCATATCAGACTTGACTTTCCTTAGTTGAAAGAAGATAAGAAAAATAAGTTATTCAAAAAGAATGATTATGAAAAAAAAAGATAAGAAAGTAATGAAAGCAACATGGAGTGTGTCTGAAGACTCCAGTAGTCCTTCAGAATCAAACTCAGGGAAGGAATAAGTAAATCTTAAATCCAACTTGTGCTTTATGGAAAAAACAGATGACGTACAAACATACTACTCTTCTGACTCTAACTCTAGTTCTGAAACAATCTATTCTAATGAAAAAAATTCATCCTACAGCAATATGCTTGATGAAAAGTATTATTATCTTTTTAAGAAGCATAAGTCATTAAAGAACATTGACAAGGCTATTTCAGATGAAAGAGATACAATACTAAAGCAATTAAAGAGTTAACTGATAAGTATAATTTAATTAACATTGACTATACATATTATGAAGCTAAAATAAAAACAATACAAACTAAAGTAGAAACATATAAAATTGAATCCCTCATTTTTACTAAAGAATAAAACTCCTTGAATGAAATTCTTGAGAACACTATCATTAAGAAATAAAGATTTGTAATTGGTGGTAAAGGTGAAAAACCTAAGTTGTACAAGAATTATTTTTGTTCCAAGCTCAAAAAGATTAAATTATAATTACTATGGAACAAGGGGACATATTTCTAAAAACTATTTCTAAAGACAGCCTCAAATAAGTGGTATTAAGAAAGATTTTGTTTAAATAATTTATTTGATTCTGTTGATTTTAGAAAAACAAAGCATGTTTGGATTCCCAGATCCTTGCTGGCTAACACAACTGGACCAAATAGAATATGGGTACTGAAGCAATTTTTTTAAATTCCTTTGTAGGAAGCAGGTCACAGATGCAAAAAGACCATATGGTATATGGACAGTGCCTACTCAAGGCATATGAGTGTAAGCGCATTGAATTTCTCTACACTCACTCAAAAAGATGGTGGACTTGTCACTTTTGGTGACAATCCCAAAGGGAAAATCATTGGTATTGGAATAGTTGGAGATCTAGAAGCTATCTCAATCAACAAAGTACTTTATGTACAAGGATTGAAACACAATTTGATAAGTATCTCTCAACTATGTGATGATGGTTATGTTTCTGATTTTTCTAACAATTGCTATTCTATTTTCAAAAATAAACTGCTTAAATTTAGAGCACCTAGAACTGACAATGTGTATACCTTGGATTTGAATTCCTTATGTAAACAACAGGTAAACTGCTTAACTGATAAGATAAATGAATCCTAAATTTGGAATAGAAGACTTATAAATTTCAATATATATGATTTACATAAATTATCCAAGAAACAACTAGTTTATGATTTACCTAGTCTCAAGTTTGAGAGTGATAGATTTTGTGATGCATGTCAACTTGGGAAACAACACAAATCATCCTTCAAATCTCTTAACAAAATTACTACATATAAACCTCTAGAACTCATGCATATGGATTTGTTTGGTCATTCAAGACTATCAAGCTTGGATGGTAAGCTATATTTATATGTTTTAGTTGATGATTATTCTAGATTTACATGGATTTTCTTTTTAAAATTTAAAAATAAAGCTTTTACTTTATTTGAAATTTTTTGCCAAGATGTTCAAAATAAAAATGGTTTTAAAATAATTTCATTAAGAAGTGATCATGGTGGATAATTTGAGAATCTAGAATTCAATTCCTTTTGCTCAAATATAGGTATTAAACACGCCTTATCTACACCAAGAACACCTCAACAAAATAGAATTGTTGAAATAAGAAATAGGACTATTCAGAAAATGGCTAGGACTATGCTAAATGAATATAGCCTTCCAATATATTTTTGGGCAGAATCTGTAAGTATAGCCTTCTATATAATGAATAGAGTTTTAATTAGAATAATTTTGAAAAATACACCCTATGAACTCTGGAATAACATAAAACCTAAAGTAAACTACTTTAAAGTCTTTTAATGCAAGGTTTACACCTTAAACACCAAAGACTATCTTGGTAAGTTTGATCCAAAATCCAATGAAGGCATTTTCTTAGGATATTTTTCTACTTCCAAAGATTATAGAGTTTTTAATAAAAATTCAAGGATTGTTGAAGAATCAGTTCATTTGAAATTTAATGAAACTGGTCCCTTTGAGAAAAGGATAGATCAAATGGATGAGCTTAATTCTAATGATAACATGAGATTGGAGAACCTGAAAGATGATTTTGGAAATTATATAAATTAAACTCAGTCCTATCCATAAGAACATGTCATTGAAGAACCTATAAGTGTACGACCAAGAAAGTCAAGGACCATAAAGAAACACCCTTTATAAACTGTAATAGGAGACTTAGAAGCAGGAATAAAAACTAGAAGGAACATAGGAAACCTTGTTGAGTTTTCTTCCTTTATATCCCAACTAGAACCTAAGACAATAGAAGAATCTCTAGATGATGAAAGCTAGATGATAGCAATGCAAGAAGAATTAAACTAGTTCAAGAGAAATTAAGTTCGGATATTAGTTGAAAGACCACATAATTATACAGTTATTAGAACTAAATGGGTCTTTATAAATAAACAGGATGGTCAACGAATAATAACTAGAAATAAATCAAGACTAGTAGCTAAATGATATAATCAGGAAGAAGGTATAGATTATGATGATACCTTTGCACCTGTAGCTAGATTATAATCCATTAGAATAATTTTAGCCTATGAATCTCATATGAACTTTAAATTATTCTAGATGGATGTTAAGTCTGGATTTTTAAATGGTTATTTAATGGCGGAGTTTTATGTTGAGCAACCTCCTAGTTTTGAAAATTCACAAAAATTAGATTCTTTTTATAAACTTACTAAAGCTCTTTATGGCCTTAAACAAGCACCTAGAGCTTAGTATGAAATATTAATCTCTTTTCTTTTGAAAAATTATTTTACTGTTGGAATGGAAGATCCAACACTATTTTAGAAAACTGTGAATTCTAACATTTTATTGGTTCAAATTTATGTTGATGGTGTAATTTTTGGATCAACTAATAAATCTCTTTGTCATGAGTTTTTAAATATAATGCAAAAATAATTTGAAACGAGTATGATAGGAGAATTAAATTTATTTATAAGTCTTAAAATCTATCAAAAAGATTTTGGAAATGTTTTAAATCAAAGAAAATACATTACTTTTTTACTAAAGAAATTTGGACTTGAAAATAGCAAGACATATACAACTCTTATGTGTACTAATATAAAACTTGATTTGGATGAAACTGAAAAATCAGTTGACAACAAGTTATATAGAGGTATGATTGGTAGTTTATTATATCTTACTGCTAGTAGGCCATATATAATGTATTCAGTATGTCTTTGTGCAAGATTTCAATCAAATCCTAAACATTCCCATTTAACTACTGTAAAAATAATTTTTAGATATTTAAAAGGAACTATTTTTCAATCTCTTATTTATCCTAAAATGTATAATTTTAATTTAATTTCATATTCAGATGTAGACTTTGGAAGTTGTAGATTAGATAGAAGAAGTACTTCGGTTACTTGTCACTTTTTAGGAAAATCCTTAGTGTCATGGCCAAGTAAGAAATAACACGCAGTTACCCTGTCAACAGCCGAGGCAGAATATATATCTACTGGAAGTTGTTGTGCACAAGTATTGTGGATGAAAAAAATGCTTATGGATTTTAGACTAAGTTTTAATAGTATTCCTATTTTATGTGTTAATACTAGTGCTATAAATATTTCAAAAAATCCTATTAATCATTCTAGGACTAAACATATTGATAACAGACATCATTTTCTAGGAGATCATGTTCTTAAAAAGGATATATTTTTAGAATTTGTAAGTACTGAAATTAAATTAGCTGATATTTTTACCAAACCACTTCCCACTGTAAGGTTTAATTTTATTAAGAGGGATCTAGGTTTATTTAATTTTAAATAATGTTTTATTTTATTATGTTGTTTCTTTATTTTAATACTATTTAAAATAAATTAGTTATTTATTTTTAAAATAGAATAATTTTTTTCTTTCTCTTTTCTTCGCGCGATCAATTTTATCCATTTTCAAAATATATGTAATAATTATTGATGACATGGGAATCAAGGCTATCAGAAACCTTTCGAATTCTGAATTGTTTTGTTTCTACCAAAAAAACCCTTTTGAACTCGTAGCGCTTTACCACTCTTTGTCTATTCGAACCTGGACCTTCAAAACGATAACCCTATTTCAAACCTTCAGAGATTTTTTGATAGAAATGACCAAGACCAAGAGAATTGATGAGGCTGAGACCATCACTGCCAAGTGACAATGCTCCGAAGGAAAGAAAAATTTTCAAGGAAAGGTCATAGACCTAGAATGGCAATTTCAGAGAGATCTTCTACTGAAACAAGATCTCACTTTTTAAAATTTGGAGCAGATCTTCAATGGTGAGAAGTCATAGTTTTTATATGAGGTAGAGATGAGATATTTCTTTAAGTTTGTACAATTTAGTCTGGGAGACGATGAGGACACTATGGTAGCTAAGATTGAAGATCGAGATGTTTCGATATCCTCTGTGGAGATTGGTCGTATTCTAAACTACCCTCAAGAGGGAGTCTTTCATTTTGATTTTAAGAATATAGAAGATTCAGTACATAAGTATGATGATATTATGTCTTTTCTTTTTGGTTCTACATCTATAAGGAGGATGTTTATAAAGGACTTGGAGCCGGACCAAAAAATCCTAGTGAAGTTTGTGAAAACAGGGATTGCACTGAGGATGTCTGACTTGGAGAAAATATTGTATCCTGAAATGTATATAAATTTGTTGATGAGTGATATAAGACTTAATTTTCCTAGGTACATGGTAAGGTACCTTCATTATTATTGTCAAAAAGAATCTCACATGAATTTTTATCCATTTGGTAGATTCATCTCAAAAATTTTGTTCAAAAAGGATATGGTAAGATTGGTGGAATCCAGAGTTAGATGCCATCATAGTAACACTTTTCCTGCTGGAACCCTGAGAAAGATTGGTTACTTCTGGAGCACATTGAAAGGAAAACTTTTTCCAGTAGGAACTGAAGAAGATGAAGAGAGTGTTCAGGCTCAGTCTGCAAAGTTCAAGGAAGGACAGGCTGAATCAAGAGTGAGCACTACTGTGAGAAGAATACGATTTGAAACTGAAGAGGACCAAGAAGAAGAAAGTCAGGAGGGACTTAATATTCAAAGGAAAAGAAATGTTTTTGCTCATAAGTAAATTGGTTCACATGATTTAACATCAAGAGATTTACTCACTTACAATTTTGTCAGATAAGAAGCTATTGATAAGACACAAGAAAGGGATACTGCTCAAATTATGGTGACTCCTCAAGTACAATCTGAAACCCAAGTAGAAACTGAAACTAAGACTCGGGAACTTGCTATGGTTGTAACTGAAATTGAACCTCAAATTTTAGTTGAATCTAAAATTACAATTAAAAGGAAAAGGAGGTAGAGCCTGATGAGAATGTTTCTGAAGTTCAAATAGAGGTAATTCATGAGAATTTTTCTATGGAAGAGTCTAGAAAAGACACTGAGGAAAATTCTATAGACCATACAGCTCAGGAGGAAGAAAAATAAAAATCTGATGCTGATTCTTTTCTATTAGTAAGGCTACATAAAGTATAAGATAAAAATGAGAATCAAGCACAGGGTGCATCTGATTCAATGAATAAGGAAGTAGAAGAAATGTACAGGAAGTTGTCCAGTTTGGAATCTGAAAATTTAGCTCTAAGGAGATCCCTATATAAAGAACAGTTGAAATTTTAGAGACTTAAAGATGGTAGAGTTTCAAGGTAGGAAGTTGAAACTTTTAAGAAAGAGATGTTGACAGAAGTGTTCAAGATAAAATTCGAAATGGTGATGAAGTCAGATCTGTTAGAGTATAAAGACTATATAGAGACACAGTTTTCATCTGTCATGACTAGTAAATCTAGTGGATCAGGTACTTCACCTGATTTAATCAGAATATTTCAGGCTATCACAGCAGCGATGAGAAATATGAATGACAGATTTCATGATTTTCAATGCAATAGTTCTCCACTATCCGTTTTATTAGATAATCAGAGATTTTTGGTTGACCAGTTGACCTCGAGTGAACCAAGTATTAGAACTGTGATGACTCAGTTCACAGAGAAGTTAACTCTATTTGTGGAAAAGGAAGAGAGACTTCATGAGTTTTTCAGATTAAATATGATAGAATATATTCATATTACTTAAGAGAATAGATATCTTATTATCAAGCTGGGAGATGGAATGATGAGAAGGCTGAGGGAGCAGTTGACAGAAATCAAGGTCGTTGTTATAAGGATATAGATCGTATCTCATACCCTTACCACACCTTTATTCCTAAGTTTATCATAATTTTACCTGTTACATTTTATTTTAATGAAATTTTATTCCAAATTCTATATTTGTGGTTTTTTTATTTTACTTAATCTATTCAAAAATTCCAGTAATCCATGTTCAATTATTGACAAACGGTTAATAATATCATTTACATAAGTTCACTACTTTATTAAATTGTGTTCCATTCCATATTCTATCTTTCTTTTTGATATCACAAAAGGGGAAGAAATTTGGATAAACACAACATTTTATTTTTACTATTTCACATTTTTTAGGGAGAAATTTGATTTAATGGGGAGAAATTAAGTTAAATCTAAATATTGTAATATTGTATTTATCTTTGAAAAATTCAACACTATATTTAATTAATTTTGTAAGTTAATTTCATTAGTTATTTTATAGGTTCTGTCATCATAAAAAATGGGGAGATTGTTTAGAAAGTGTTGTTTTCAATGATACATAATATTTTTATTTAAAGAAGGGGAGATTTTTGAGAACAATACTCTATCTCTATGATGATTTTGATGCTCAAAAATACCCTTAATTATTTTCTATTGATTTTATTTTAAGTATATATCATGAATTTATTATTCATTTTATTTTTATTTCTGGAAGAAATATTTAAGTTCTTGAACAACGAGATTTAATTTCTAAATTATTTGCATTGGCGTGTTCTGGAAACACTGTTCATACGTTACGTGTTCGGGAATTGCTTAAGCATGTTCTAGAATCACTGTCCATACCTTATGTGGAGAAACATAGCTTAAGGATGAAATGTGGTGTACATTTTATGAGTTATTAGAAAAGTATAGTTAATCAACCATAAGTTATCAGAAAAGTATGGAAGAGGAACCCTACGTTAGGAACGAACCCTACGTTTGGGATATTGAAAATTATGGTTCATCAACCTTACTTTTGTAAAAAACCTTACGTTTCATCAAAAGTACAGATCATGTACCTTACATTTAGAATCTTTTAAAAGTATAGATCATTTATCATACGTTTTATTGTTGAAAAGAAAAGTATGGTTCATCAACCCTACGTTTGTAATCAACCTTACTTTTGAAGGATGCGACATCAACCATACGTTTGTGTTCAACCTTACGTTTGGCATCGGATAATTAAAGACAATATTATTATGCAATGGTCTGCAAGCAGATTATTAGGCTGATTTCAAGTCGGATTAAAAGTTTATTTTTAAGGATCATTTTTTACTAATTCAAATTAGTTTTATTTATGATTCAAATGATAAATTTAAAAAGGATCTTTTTATGCTGAATTTATAGGGAAGTTACAATTGCTCTATTATTTTGAATTTTTGATTATCGCGTGTCAGAAAGCGACTTTTGTGGATCTAAATTTTTAGGATAAGTGCTCGTCGTTATTATATAGATGTAATATTTGAAAAACAGAGACAATCAAGAACACACAGATCTACTAATTACGAAGTGTGACAAAGCTCTGTTTATTTAAGAAAAAGAATCACGATAGAAGATTCACTTATTCTACATTGAAGATCTGTTGTGAATCTATTGCTGCTGAGGTTGCAAATTATATTTCTATATCTACTACAACAGGATCGACTCAGAATGACTCTTACATGAAGATCATTATTTCTGAATGCGACGATCTATCTACTCTCAATTTCATTCTGTTTCAATTTTAAAGAACAATGGGAAAGTATTTTCAAAGTACAAATATAATTCTTTTCTACTGTTGAGTGATCAGCTTCTCATACTAAGCTGTATAGATTCTGTGAGTGAACCAGAAGGATTTGTTTTACCTTAGATTGTAAAGGTGTCAACTACCTGTACTCAATTGTGGAA
Organism: Viscum album; assembly: GCA_963277665.1. Taxonomy (NCBI): domain Eukaryota; kingdom Viridiplantae; phylum Streptophyta; class Magnoliopsida; order Santalales; family Viscaceae; genus Viscum; species Viscum album. The sequence continues at coordinate 23,107,075 of OY728133.1, read as the reverse complement.
TGGTCTATTGACAAGAGGACCGGATAGTGAAAATCACCAATCTCGTGGAGTAGAGTATTTGTAGATGGGACTAGGGGCCTTCTGTTCCCCGAACCACTATACATTGTGTGTCCCTGCTATTTAAATTTCCAGTGCATTAATATATCTGGTTAAAGTAAAAGGGCAGAACATGATATTGATAATAATTTGTAAAATACACAATTTACCCCCCCCCCTCTTGTATATATTTTTTATAACCCTATCCAACAGATTATACCCTGAGAATCCATCTAGGGAGAAATAGAACTGATGACTTTCCACTCGCTCAAGTACTTGATCAGTAAAGGGAAATGGGACATGGTCTTTCTTGGTACAAGAGTTGATCTTCCTATAGTCAATACATACTCTTCATCCACTACTGACCCTTGTGGGGAGAATTTCACCATCCTCATTGGTGATCACAGTAATTCCATATTTCTATGGGACAACTTGAATTGGGCTTACCCACTCACTCTCAGCTATGGTTTAGATGATACCCTCTTTCAATAACATAAGAAGTTATTTCCTTACCACATCTATAAGATTTGGATTGAGCCTTATATGAGGTTGATGACATGGTTTGGATTCAGATTCAAGAACAATCTTATGAGTTCCAATGAGTGGGCTAATCCCAGGAATATCAGAAAGGGTCGATCCAATTTTTTTCTTATTCTTTATTAGGGAATCCAGAAGCATTATCTCTTTGTTGGATTCAAGAGAGGAAGAAATGACAAAACGAAAGGCTCAATTATACCCTAATAATTCATACTTGAGTTATGAATTTAAGACCTTAAATTCGAGATTAGATTGGTTATCACTTTCCAAGAAAGGATGAGACTTTGTATTGAACTCAGTTTCTTTGTTCAGATTTCTTGACAAAATTGGTTCCTTGTGAATAGAATTTTCATCCACTAAATTATCCAGAGCAGTTTCATGAATGTGTATGGACTCAATTTTATTAATTTCACCCATGGTATCATTTATTAGTGATTCTATAAAATAATAAATAGATCTATCTGAAAGAGATTCAATCCAAGGAGACAAATTTTCCTCATGTGAACAAATAAAATCAATATCTTCTTGAATTAAACATCCTTGAGTAATTCCTTGATGATCCTCGAGTTCATTATCAACACTACCAATCCAATTAACCTCATGGATATCTTCATCATCTCTAATTTGAGGTTTTCATTATTGATGTTCAAGTCTAGACTCATGTTCCCTAAGGTTATTGTCATGTTCCCATTTTGAACTTGGATGACTGGTTTGATTGTTTCTAAGAAGGGATGACCAAGGATGATGGGGGTTTTCTCCCTAGGACCTAAGATTGGGTGATTTTCAAGTAAAATGATGTCATCTAGGTAAATGAAATTTTGAAATTTCACAAAAATATCCTTTAAGATTCCCTTAGGAACTCGAACACTACGATCATCAAGTTGAAGAGTGACAGATGTGGGTTGGAGTTCTTCGAGTCTTAACTGATAAGATATGCATTAAGGAATGAGGTTCACACTGTCTCCCAGATCAAAAAGGTATTTGACAACTTTGTTCTCTTCTATATCAATATTATTGTATGGACATCCTAGATCTTTCAACTTTGGAGGAATGGTTCCTTATATTATTGTGTTAACATTTGATACCAGAAGAACTTGGTTCATATGTGAGAATTTCCCTCTAAATGTGAAGAGGTCCTTAAGGAATTTTGAGTATGCAGGAATGGTTTGAATTACATCAAGAAGGGGGATGTTCAACTTAATCTAAGAACATATTTCCACCAAAGTTTCATTTAGTTCTGGTTTAGATTTTCCTCTAATGCATTGAGAGAAGGGAGAAGGTTGTTTGATTGTTTTGTGTGGTTTTAGTTACTTCACATTATTATTAGATTTTTTAGAATCTATGGGTGGTTATTCATTATTTTTATGCGTTGTTTAATCTTTTAATGTTTCTGGTATGGCTTGTTCAGGTTTCTCAATGGATTTCCCACTTCTTAAAATGGATAATACTTTGAGTTGTTCATGAGAGGTTTGTGTGTAACTGGATTCTCCTCTTAAAGTTAAGGATGGTACCAACTGATTAGGCATAGGTTACTTACTAGTTTTAATGGGTTTTAGTTCATGTTTAAGGGATGATACTTCTGAATTCATTTTCTCCATTTGTTTACACAACTGCTCAAGGATTGGAAGAGGGAAAGATTGAGTAGGGGCTTGTGATGGTTGGTTTATCTTAGGAGGATACTTTGTTTATTGGATGGGATATTGGGATTGGATAGGAGGATGTTGGTATTATACTATTTTTTGTTTTAATTGGTTATGGTTTTGGAAATTTGGTGTAGGGTAGGGGTTTGGTCCTTGTGGTTGGCTAGGTTATTGGTTATCTTTCCAGCGGAAGCCTGGGTGGTCATTATACCTTGGGTTGAATGTGTTTTTGTATTGGGGATTTTGAAAGTTCAGATCATTTAACTCCACTGGTGGTTCTTCTAGAAGAACATATTTAATGGAAGGTATGGTTGGGCAGTTGTCCGTCTTGTGGTCATGTTTGTCACAAATTGTGCAAATAGGGTCAACAGATTGAATTTCATGGAACTTCTTAAGATCGATCTCCTCGACCTTCCTAGTGAGTGTAGAAAGTTTCATACTAAGGCTTTACTGCTCCCTAAGTGTGTGAATTCTAATAGATTTTGGTGGCTTCTCATAGTAAGGTGATGCTCTACATCTTTGCTTTTGTTAAGCCAGTCCTTCTAGATACTCGTAAGCATCATTTGGGGCTTTATTTTTGAAGGTCCCATTATACATCATGTCGATGAATTGTTTGTTTATCAGGCCAAACCATTCATATAAAATTATCACTTGTTCAGGAATAGAAAAACCATGGTGTGGAACCATTTTTAGGGTATCTTTGAACCTTTCCCATGTTTCATAAAATTACTCCTCTTATTTTTCAAAAGAGTTTTGGATTCTCTTTTTAAGTGAAATTGTTTTGTGATGGGGGAATTATTTTTTGTAAAATTCTCTTTTCAATTGGTCCCAAGAGTGGATTGATGAAGGTATCATATTGTTTAACCAATTATTTTCTCAATCCTTTAGTGAGAAATTAAAGAGCCTCATCTTTAATGACTCAAGTTGATGTGGTGGGCACATTGTTTCAACAACGTTGTTGAACTCTTTGACATAAAGGTATGGAATTTCTGACTCCATCACATGGAAGGTTGGAAGGTGGTTTAGTAAATGATTTTTGAAGACATAGTGGGATTATCCTAGGGAAGAATGCCTAATTCAAGATGGTTCATTGGTCAAGTTAGGTGTGAGGTAGTTATTCATGGTTTGATCGACTGCATTCCCCATGTTTGGGGCTGCCTCATTTGGATTTCTATTTTTGTTCCCACCCAGGTTTATTAGTTGGTTTATTTGAAGAAATTATATAGAAATGGGCTCAATTTTTGACTCTTGAGTATTAGGAAGTTTAGGATATAATGTAAAGAGTTCCCTTGTTGTACTTCACTCCCCAACCCTAGGACTATCCACCCGAACTAGATGGTTTTATTGGTCACGGGAATAGGAGGACATGCGCCAAAAGAAAAGAAAAATGAAAAAGGGAAAAGATAAGAGAAATTGGGTGAGAATAGAATAAATGGGGGAGAATAGAATGGGTGTTGAGATGAATTACTTGGTTCCCCAGCAACGGTGCCAAAATTTTACCTCACCCAAATTTACCCAAGTTTTTAGGGTTAAGCGGTCAATTGTAGAGTAGCTTGGGTTGTCGATTCCTCAGAGAACTTAGAAGAAACGTATAGACACGCATGTTATATGGACTGATTTTGGCTATTAAGTGGACAACTTTGGGTTGATTTTAGATAAGTTTAAGTGAACACTACATGACTTCATTGAATTCAAATTATCAGAAGTGTTGATCCTAGGTTATTACAAGGGGTGGATTTGATGAAATTATTTTTTAATGATTTCAATTTCTTATATTCGAGATGGTTTTATTCAAGAAGATCAAACAACTTCATCACTTACTAGTTTAATACCAACACACCAAAATACTAATCACATATACACTTTTGGGATAAAATTTATGAGCACTCCAAGGTAATGTTTCATATTAGCACTTGAATTGTGTGACCTTAAAATTCAACAAGGATGAAGAAGCATTAAAATCATCAAATAAAAAACTCAATTAAAAGAAGTGATTATATATTAATGGGGTGATAAAAAACATCCAATATAGACCCTTTCTACTCCCTTAGATCAACCCATAAGTGGGTTATCCCTCCATTGATGTTATGGTTTCAATGGAAGTGTAAAGTAGACTAATGAGGGAGGAATTGAAAAAGTAAAGAAACCATTAAAAAGAAAATGATCACTCCACCATTGTGCGAATAATTTCACAAGGTTTGGTGTGAATAAATTCAAACCTTTAAGCAATGGTATCAAAGTGAGATAATAATAAGAACAGAATAAGATAAGATGAATAATTTTAATTGAAAACTAAGTTGATTCGAACAACTTACAAATGAAGAACATTACAAAGGAAAAGTGGCAGCATAACACTATAATGAAAGAAATCATCAAAGATGATTAAATAATCCAAAACCACTACCTTAAATAGGAATTTTGGGAGCCCTGGTTTGAGACTCCAATAGTTAAAGTCATCCCACTTGAGTATGGTAGGCTTATGGTAGTGGAAATCTTGTGGAACTTAGACTTTTCCACTCTTGACCCGAGGTGGCATCCAACTTGCATACACCGAACAGAAGCTCCTAAATGAGCTTCTAGATGACAGAATTAGAGTGACACATAGAAGAATAAAATGAATATCCGGATTCCACCTAACCATCTGTAACGTTTCATCCCAAAAGAGGTTATGGTTTAAGAGATATGTGTAAAATGGTGGGCTATTTTTCTACGATACAGAATCTGGCGCAGAATTTTATCTCCAACATGGGAGGTATGGAACTCTACTTAACACTCAGAATTAGCTCTTTTAACTATTTGAAGAAATGTTCCTCATGATTTCCTCTATCTTCAGGGAAAGTTTCAGAATTATTGAGCTTGTATATTGGTTGATAAAATAGTTTTATTGGGTTGCTATCAAGTTCACTTCACCTAGAATGTTGTTTGTTCAAGGCCAACTATGGTGGTCTTCCGATATAGATCTTCAAGTACTCCAAAAGTATGAATTGTTACCTATGTAATGAGAAACATGAAAATTAAATATTAATATAAAATCAAGACAATTTTGTATTTTAGGAAATATTCAAAAATGTACCACGTAATAGTGTATTTTAAGAGAAAATTACAAACATAATGTGAAGTAATGTTCAAAGTGTAAAATGCACAATAACAGTGTTTATGAATAATAAAGCACATGAATATTTTATATATTAACAACGAATATTATCCCCATTCAGTGGCTAATCACTACCTGACCTCGCTCAGGTCCGGCCCATCGGGGTCGGCCCAGTTTGGTTCGCGGGCCCGGGTCGCGGTTAGCCCGGCCAGCCGGTTGGGACTCGGCCCACCCGCACTGGCCCCTTAGGTCGCGGGTCCGGCCCGACCCGCTGGCGGGTCCGACTTGCTTGGTCGGCCCACGCTGGCTCGGTCTTCCAGATGGCGATTCGCCTCCTTCACTGGCCCCACAGTTGCGGGGCCATTTTTCCCCCACTATATTAACTGATCGGCCATTCTATCGACCAGGTTCCGCCAACGCGGTGCAGCATGGGTCGCGTTGCACCCTCCTGTCATGGCCTGCTGGCTGTGGTCGTTTCCATCAGCAGCGCCTGGGGGCATTGCACTTGTCTCGCGTAGCCTGCTTAAGCTGGCCACCCTTGGCTTCCACGACGTGATGTTTCTCACCACCTTCCACCGCACATGGTCGGTTGCCTCAGGTCTCCTCTAGCCACCGTCTGCCACTGCTGACATGGTGCGTCGGCGGTTTCTTCCGCAGGTCACCAGACATGCTCTGTTGTCCGTTCTTTGTGTTTTATGCCCCTACTTCTATTTTATGTTTCCACTGACATAGTGTAACCTATTATTTCGTGTTATCATTGATTTGGAAGTTTTTCACCGAAGCTCACATTAAGAACAAAGCGGCGGAGGGTCTGGGCCTTGTTTGTTTGGCACACTCCCTCCGCATTAAGGTGATAGCAAGTGGAAGAGGATTTAATTCATTAAATACAACTTTAAAATAAATCCCCTACCTCAAGATCGTTGGTGAATGTATGTGTTTGAGGAAGATTCGGTGTTCTACGTTTGGTGGTGCTCGTCACCGCCCACTGGAACCGGTTCCATCCTCTAAGTGGTTAGTGTTGCGGTACCTTGTTAGAGATTTGCTGCTTGATGAAGTTGTTTCAATACTCCTCCTCGAGGACTATATAAATAGAAGAGGGGGTGAGTAATGCATGTGTAATTAATGGGGTTCAATTAATTAAAGAAACTTCCAAATTCCAACGGTGCTTTTACAAAGAATTGTGGAGTCAAGTCATTTAATGGTTTGACACGTCGTTGGTCCTGTAACCACCGCATGTCCGTTGGAGTAAAATAATTAAAGGAAATAAAATTAGTTTGTTATTTTATTATTCTTTTAAATGTCTAAAATATTGCTTTTTCTCCCAACCTTCTGTGGTCGAAGTTAAGCATCCCTTAATCGAATCATGGTGCTGCGGATTCAATGGTGCCCTCATATTTTTAATCCGAACACTGGTTCAAAAGTTATAAAATGTCACCCATGCGTTTACTGAACGTAAGTTAAAAAAAGTTCAATAAATTATTAACATTCACCCTCGACCCTCGTCAGTCAAGCTTAGGATCCTCCTAAGAGGAACATGCCCCAAATAACTCAACGGTACTCTCAGATTTTCAATCTGAGTTATCATTTAGAAGTTGTGGATTTTTACAACAAAATAGTTGTTACATAATTATTTTATTTATGGCCAAAAACTAACTTCCATAGTTGGCCCTTGCTGGCCAATGTTAGTATCTTCCTAAAAAAATCACACCCTCATCAGCTCAGTGATGGTCTCAAATTTTTAATCCAAGTCACTGTTCGTAAGTTATAAGTATTTGAAAAATAAAATAACTTTATTAAATTATTTTATTTATGGTTATGCCGTTTCTGGGTTTTCTCACTGGAGGTCTGCGCCAACTAAACTTAAGTCACGCCTAGGGTAAAACCATTATACTAAATGCAACAGTGCCTCAGATTTTTGATTTGGGCAGCCTTTTTAGAGTTATTCCACTTTCTTAGGAAAACTCCTCATGCGCGCTAATTAAAGCTTAACAAAATTTTGACAGATCATTTTGGGCACTTCGGGTCTCAGAATCACGTGTTGTCAGATTTCATGACCTCAAAATAATCCCAAATAATTTAAAAATATATATATATAATTTATGGGACTCTACATACAAGATTTATTTAATGACTAAAGATTTTTATGTTTAAACTTTATATTCATATTTTTTTGTTCAAATATATATGATTTGTTTTATTTTTTCAATATTTACTCTTACTGATCATTTGAGCTCACCCTTTTTATGTTTTCTTTTCCCTAGGATATAAAGAAAGTTTTTTGGTAGGAAAACAAAATGGGAAGATCTTTATGAGAGATGTTGAAGATCTTTCACAATGATAGATGATTATGTCCCAAGCTTCCAAAGACACTAAACGAATATGGTCTTTGGGAATTTTATTGTGTCATGTATTTAGTATTTTGAAAAAGTAATGTAATTTCCATGTACATCAATCTTGGGTCTCTACAATTTTGGGATAAAACAAAATGTATCTAGGCATTCCAATTTATTTGCTAAAAAATTAAGAAAATTAAAAAACCAAAATAATTGAAAATAAATAATGACACACATCTTCCCATTAATCACTAAGTTTAACACCTTTAGTAAGAATAATATCCAAAATATATAATTTTAGTATATTTGGTAATATTTATTTTGTTTTTGTTACTTTATAATTCTAGTTTCCTATAAATCTAGAGAATTTTTTCTTTATTTTTAGTTCTATTAAAATTTCATTAGGGAACCACTTATGGAGAATTTTGAATTTCCTCTTTAGATCGACTTAGAATATCTCATTAGGAAACTTGATCTTCATCAATTTTTCATTTTAAGTAGTAATATTTATCAAATATGACCATAAAGTGAGAGTTAGTAATCATATGTAATGGAATTTAAAATAATCTGTGTTACCTTCTAAAAAACATTAAGTTTAACATATTCATCCAGATGAAAATTCCAAAATTTTAAATACAATTCCTTAATAACACCTATCATGTCTAATGTATAATAATGTTTTATATTTTATCCATTCTACTTGAGTAAAGGAATATTTAAATTATAAATTTCCACAATTCTATGGGGATATATAAGTGTAACAGTGTATAACCCTAACCCCTTCAATTGTAGTTGTCTTTCCATGACTTTAAGTTAAGAGTTTAAGAGAATTTATTTCTCATCATGTGAGAAATTCCTTTGATAGATTATCTTTTCATTCCAGTCTCATTGTTTATATTTAAAAATCATGTCATTTACATATGATTATTTTCTTATATCATTAAGATACTTTATGGAAATTGATTTTATTGGGAATATTTCAAATCTATGTAAACTTTTACGTATTCCAACAAGGTTTATATTATAGTTATATAGTTATATGAAAATTATTTCCAACGACTAAACTGTATGGGAAAACTAGAATTACTATTTTGTTTACTATCTAATAATAAAATAATTCTTCATATAACATAGTGTCCTAATCTTTCCTAGATGTATTCACAATTTTCTCAAGAATTATTTTAATCAATCAATTCAAAATTTCATCTTAGCCATTTATTCATGAATGATATGGGGTTTTCATGTAACAATGTCATACAGAATGACTCATTAACTTTTAAAACATAGTGTTGTTTAAGTGTGTACCACAATCACTTATGATAAGTCAGGAGATACAGAACTAGGTAAATATATGTTGTTTTGGGAATTTTTTTACAAATCGAGCTATATTTTTCACATAAGATTCAAATACCATCCACTATGACACATATTCAACCCAAATTATGATGTATAATTTTCCAAACAGTAATACATAAGATTATACTATAATAAAACAGTTCAATACAATGTATTCCTTTTATTTCATCATATTAGTATAAAACAACTAAAAAGTTACATTCACTATAGTGACTGCCACTAGTGATATATAAAATTATATAAAAACTATAAAAACACTCTATACAATTAAAAATAGAAAATAAAAATAAATAAATAACATGAGTATAATTTGGAAATACATAGGCTTGTGGTCCAATATAAATACCACACCTGTGAACAACAATATTAAAAAGAAAACAAAACAATAAAAAATGAATTGAATTTTGTAAATAATATAGAGAACTTTGATAAAAAAACACAACGAATGATGAATGGAATAAATAATATGTAATTATAAGATGTGTAAAATTATATATCCATAAAAAAATATTACTTTTGGAATAGTAACATGGCCATTATAATAGTAACATCTTCATTGTAATATTAACTTAGCCACTCAAATAATAAAATGATGGTTAGTGTTAAAGATGAATTAAAATTCTAAATAATGTTTTTCATAAATTAAATAAGTAAATATAAATACCAAAATTCTATGAAATAATTACTCGATTATTGTAACATAATGTAAGTATAAGTTTTTATTTTTAATAAAACGTGTTTTACATTATTTAATAAAAGGGTGATTTTTATAATAGAATTAAATATTAAAATTATCTAATTTATAAATGTATTTTTGAAACATTGATGAAGTTTTTTGTATCATAACATTAAAATTAGGTAGGTATAAATTTTTATAATTTTTATAAATTTTGAAATGCACAGGTGATTAGACAAATACAAAAACAAATATGATAATTTAAATTATAAGTTAAATACATGATTAATCACAACTTAGATTATGTAAGTAACCATTATCATATCCTAACATGCATCAATTACAATACTTAGTCATAATAACCAATACTATTCACATACTTTAGAAACAATAATAAGTTAATCATTTTTTTATTTAAAAAACACCATCCCCATCACCTATAAATACACCCCTCTTCCACTCATTTCTCTTCACTTTCAAAACACCTTCCCTTGCCAAAGCTAAATCAAAATCCTTCAAGGAAACCAATATAAGGCCCTAAACTTAAAAATTACATTATATTGAGTTTTAATCAAGAATTTAATTTCTTTTACTTTGAGTATCTTTTCATGTTCAGAGTTTCAGATAAATAGGCCATATCTTATAAATAACAAAACCATAAAATACAAAGTGGACACTTCTGATTAGTATTCATTTTTTCTATAATACAAAACTCTTAAAATAAAGAATGAATTATTTTCATGTAAAATCTTCAAAATTTTCAACATGAATTCTTCATTTCCCTTACCCATCCTTAAACCCTATGAAACCATTTTAAAAACTTCAGATGAGCACCAAGTCTCAGTAAAGGATATAAAAATAAAGGAAACCATTAGTTCAGTAGAAAACATGAAAACTCATATAAAATTTACCTTTATCTTTTGATTTATTTTATCATATGAAATAAACATTTTCACATAAGAAAACAAAATGTTTTCTCAAATAAAATCATTAAAACCTATAATAAGAAATAAAAAATCCATTATGTGACTAAGAGTATCATATATATAAAACCCTTTAAAATACCTTTTAATTAGAATAACCATATGACAGACTTCCAATATAATAATTACCTAATGAATTTAAGATCTATAATGGGTACCACCCTTTGTATAAGCAATATCGGGCACAACTGTGAGCTATAATGGGGCTCAACCCTTCATGTAATCTATATCAAACCCACTCATTTCTCATAATCTATAATGGGGCTCAACCCTTCGTATAAACTATATCAAGCTCACATGTGAGCTATAATGAGGATCAAACCTTCATATAAGTTGTATCGGGCTCACCTGTTTTATATAATGATCAAGTAACATATCAGTAGTAAAACACTCTCATCATAAAACCCTTTAACAACACTTTTTAAACCCATATGAAAACAAATTTTGATAAAAATGCCATTTTCTTTTAAGAGACCATTTTCAATACAAAAACACTATTTTATTTGAGAACCCATTTTCAATACCAAAATACCAAAAAATATAAATATGTTTTTTATTTAATGAAATATAAAAATATTTCAAAGTAATAGAAAAATAATAATTTCCATGGTTGTGAAAAATTCATGGTCATCATGTACGTTAAGAATAAAACATTCCTTTTGTCATTTGTCAAAATGTTTTGTATAAAACATGTAAAAAGATTATTTTTTGAAAACCATTGAATGAAGTTAAAAATGGAAATAAAATTTACTTTATAATCCTTTCATATAAATAAACATATAAAATAATTTAAATAATATCTACATGGAGGAAAATATTTTAAAATTAAATCTTAAAACATTTAAAAATATATTTTTAAATCAAAGGTCCCCATACAACTTTGAAATATTTTAATCAAAAAAATAATTAAAGAATAAAAATAAAAAAACATTAAATATCATGTGAATAGATAAAATTCAGGATAGAACATGTCAAATGGTATGTATATACATCTTATAAAAATAAAGGTACATAACATCAAGATATGCCTTAATGAAAGAAGATTGAAACGAAGTCCCTTACCTTGAGTCTGACTTGTCATGCGTGTCTTTGTCTTCATGAATAAAAACTTGTGTTAATTATTTAATTTCTTTATAACCATTTTAAATTTTATCTTTAATTTTATTTCACTTATTACAATTTTGTATACAATTACTTAATTAATTATGTCTATATCTGATGTTTTGACCATATTTTTCTTATGTGTCAAAATGTCTAAGGTTGCTTGACTATGGTCAAGGGTTCATTATTAAAACATTTACAGAATAATAATCATGAAATAATTATAATATTTATTCATAAATTATAATTTTAAAACCAATCATAAAATATGGTTATAAAAAATTAATCAATGTTACTATCATGGAGATGGTAGGTCGTATGTACGCATGAGTAACATTCCAATTTTTCAATGATCATTATGAAAAGAAGGTAAGTAATATATAAATTTAAATAATGAAAAATATTTTATAAATATAATATTATTTAATTATATATACTTATATATAGAATTATTTTTATTTACAAGTAATCACATCCCATTAAAGATGTTTTAGTCCACACGTCCACAAACGACGTTATGACTTTTTCAGTGTGTGAAAATGTATTAAAGAAAATGATATATTATATTTACCGAAAGGTAATTATGTCATGAATAACATATATATTTCATGTATGTGACATGTTTTTAATTAAAATCATCCTTAAAAATTTCCATGTAAAGTGTGAACATATCACATAGCTTTGAGGAGGCGATAGTCCACACGTCCGTAAACGATGTTGTCGTACACCCAATAAATAGAAAGCATGAAGTTATGAAATATATAATTATTAAATAATTATTAACAATTAATAAATATCATATATATAATATAAAAACATTATTTCCATTATAATTTCCAACCATGATCAGTGGTAACGGAAAAAATGAATGGTATCATTTCGCAAGGTGGTAGTTCGTCATACACACGAACAATGATTTTATTACCCATTTGATGGAAGTGTGTGTATGTGTAGGTATAAACCTTAACATAAAACATATAAGTATATTTAAGATACTTATTTAATTATATAATAATTACATAAACATAAATTAAAGGATTTAATAAGGAAAAAAAATAAAAATTCATGTTGAAGAACATTACCTCTTCTTCAAGTAACTTCTTTTGGTTTGCACCAAAGGACTTACTTGGTTGGATTTATTCCAAACATGAGTCTTATATTATGATATTAGGGGTATTTTTAGCTTATTTTTTCATGTTTTGTATGAGATAATGGGCTTTAGAGATGTGAATAAGTGGGGGGTTGAGTTCCCTTTTATAAGTGGGGGAAAGGACACACTTGGCATTTTTGAAAAGAATTGTGTTCTCCCCATGTTTTTACCAACCAAGAGGCTTACATAACACATAAAAATAAATAAAATAGGTAATAATTTTGAATAATGTCCATAAAATGGGTTTTGTATAAGTGTAGGGTCGTTTTTACATCCTATGTTTTAAGTTTATTCATTAAGTAAACTCGTTTTTACTTTAATCGTTGTAATTAATTTTAATTTCTTTCACTAATATTTTTGGTAAAAACTAAGTTGACCTTATAATAAATTATAAATTACTATGATTAAAAATATGTAATCAATTTTTATAAATTCCAATCAAATAATTTTATGAAATTAATTTAAAATTAATCTTGCAGACTGGATGAGACAACGGGGTTTTAAAGAGAAAAGTTCAAAAGTTTGAAATGTTTTTATATCCAATTTCAATGTAAATTTTATTAAAATTACCACATTTAATTGATTTTTATATAATTAAAATAATTAGACCATAAAATAAATTTAAAATACAATTTAAATATATAAATAAATTAGATGAAAATGCAGTTTTCAATTAAAATTTGGGGTCATTCAGTATTCATCAAAATATGAAAGTTCTCAGAAAAGTACCAAAAATTCACCCAAAGTAAATTTTGATATTAATATTTCAATAATGAAGTTTATTTTTTCAAATAAAATTTATAAAATTTTCAAAATTATGTTTTAAAATAAGTCTTCCATTAAAAGGTGACAAAACTTCCTTTTAGAAAATTAGATCTTTTTATGCTTTAAATTGGATTTATTCATATCTTATGCCTATCAAATATATTGGATGAATTGTAAAATGTTTGGTCGAATAAATAAAATATATTTTTGATTATTATTTTTCACTAATAGTGATTTGTTTAATTTATTAATATAAAACGTTTTTAAGGTAATAAAAATAGTTTTCCATAAAAACTCATCCTTTGTATTCGATTGGTTTTTATTCTCATTTCAAATCAACTGGAAAGAATTAATTTTATAAACATGTGTAAATAATATTATCATAATTTATTTAATAACATTCACTCACGTCATTCCAATAGCTAGTTGATAACTATCATGTTAAATATTAATAGTATATTGTTATCTGGTAAGACTCGAGCTTGTGTGTAGCATATGTCATCAAAGGAACTCGATGTTGCATGAAACACAAGATAAATTTGGTGTTGCATGTGATGATATATAAACTATATATTGCATGTAATGCAATATATTAAACAATTTAAATTAATTTGAATGATTTTATTTCATAAAATCTGATGTTGTTACATCTTATCCCCTTAAAATGAATTTTTCCCTTGAAATTTGTCTTGGTTATGAAATGATTAAGATTTATAGAATTACTTTAGTGAAACCCATATCATAAAAAGGTTTAATAAAAAATCCTCATAAAAAGGTAAAGTGGGAAAGATTAAGGTCACCAAAATTCATGCATAACTAGGATTCCACATAGGGAGAACATTGGTGGAAAATTAAAATATGGATTTGGAAGGGAAAACAAATTCCCATGGACTAACAGAGAGTGATAGAATACATGATAAAGAGGAATTAAATGACAAAAAAACAAAAACCAAATAGGTGTGGAAAATTTCATTAATATCATCATAAAATATGGTAGTAGGATAACATTTTATTTCAATATCAGTTTCCTAGAGTTGAAGGATTAATTAACTATCTATACTAAGATCATAAGGACATATACTAACAAGTAAATATTTATAATTTAATCAATTTCCACCACAAACTCATCTCTTTCTTTAAATAATGAGTATCTAAGATGATTTTTCATGCCTGAAGCCCTGGAATTAACTTCTAATGGATCACATAATCCTCAAAAGGATAACACGATATTCTTTCCATATCTAGATATTAATAAAAAAATGGTTAGTACATCATAATATAATTCAAATATTAATGTGATGAGATAATACATTAATATCTAAAGTTAAATAGTAATTCTAGAAGTTAAAACTAAATAATTCCATAGATTTATAACTCTAATGGTCACCAATACCACTAAGCTTAAGTCTAAATGAGTAGTTGTATTCTTCCTCAAATAACTTTTAAACATATACATCATATATATTTATAGAAACTAAATATACATCTCCTAAGGTATTTATATTATTCAAAATGTCAAAATAGGGGCTCCTAAGATATTGGGATTATGATCAACCTTCAAAACATACTAAGCTCGCTGTAGTTGTCACAACTTCACTTGATGACCCAACATCAACTGTAGAAGAATAAAATTATTCTTCCATCCCTTTTTTCTTCTTATCATGATGATTCCCACCCTGATTATGTTTCTTTGGACATGCATCAGTTATCTCATCATTGTATTGTCTAGGACTATTTTCCTTACAATCATGAACCTTGTGACCAAACTTACCATGTTAGTAAGACTTTCCAAATCCCAAAATACATTCCCCAAAATTTATTTTACCACACATTCAACAATTTTTAAGTTTACCTCCATAATCCATAGTTGTTTTATTCTCTATTTCCTACCACCTTGACCATTTCTTACACATGTCATCTCGTGTCACATAAGTTTTGGAAAACTCCATTTCATATTTCTCAGCATAACAACCCAATTTTTCATAACTTTTAAATTCTCAAGAGCCCAAAACTTTTTTTAGACTTGGTTTGAATCTTAAGTAAAAACTATTAATTTTATTGTCAATGTATCGAGTGAAATATAGAATATGCCTGGATAATATTGTACAATTGTCTTGATACGAGGACACTAAATTTTCATCATTTTTCTTTAATTCAAATTATTGTTTCTTCATCCTAATTCAAAAAAACTTAAGGAAATATTTCTCAAGGAAAATATCCTAGAATGTTTACCATTCCATGGAATCAATATCATCTCTCTCTCAGGTATTCTTAACTAAATACCATCATCGATCAACTTTACCTTCAAAATGATAGATGGAAAGAGTTACCTTTTAATGTTACAAACATATCATGACTTAAAATATCTTCTCTAGTTTATTGATCCATCCTTCATCTACCACTATCTCAGATGATCAATTTAATTATAGATATGTTTCTTCATTAAATGATCTACTATAAACATTTTCCTTCATGGTAGATCATGTTCCTCTCTAGCATATATACCACCACCATTTATAGCTTGTGTCAACTGATCTATCACTATAAAAAACTAATCCATTCCAATTAAAACAATCATAGGATGCTAATTTAGAAGGATATTTTCCTCTCAATTTATTCCCATTTCAAATTTCTTATTTATTCTATGGAAAAAAATTCTAAACAAACATACATTAGATGAAGAAACATGGAATTGTTAAAATGATATATCATTTCAATTTAAACATAAAGTAAAATATTCTAAGGTAATTATATTAACAATATCCTAACCTATACATTTATCAAAACCTTTCCTTAGATATCAGCTATAAGGACCTGAACTAAAACATTATATTATCTTGAGTTTTAGTCAAAAAAAAATACTTTCTTTCACTTTGAGGATCTTTTTAGGTTTATAGTTTTAGAGAATTAATCCATAACTCATATATAACAAAACCATAAAATAAAAAGTGGACACTTATGATCAGTATCCATTTTTCCATAATATAAAACTCTTAAAATAAACCATGAATTATTTTCATGGAAAATATCCCTGCCTTAAAAATTGAATATTTAATTTCCCTTACCCATACTTAAACCCTTTGAAAACATTTTAAAAACATGGGATGATCACAAAAACTCAATAAAGAATATAAAAAATAAAGGAAACTGTAAGTTTATTAAAAAATGAAAACTCATATAATGTTTACATGTATCTACAAAGTTATTTGCGAATATGATATAAACATTTTCACAGGAAAAAAACACAAATTTTTCTCACATAAAATCACTAAAACTCATAGTAATAAATTAAAACTCTTTTAGGTGACTTCAAGAATCATATTCTTAAAACCCTTTTAAAACACTTCCAAAACCCTTTTAATTGTAATAACAACACAGCTGACTTCCAATATAATGATTACCTAATTAATTGGGGATCTATAATGGGAATAAACCTTCATATATTCTATATTGAGCGCACCCATGATCTTTAATGGGGCTCAACCCTTCATATAATCCGTACCAGTCTCACCCACTTCTCATGAGCTATAATGGGGATCAACCCTTTGTATAAGCTATATTGATCTCACTTGGTATCTATAATGGGGCTCAACCATTCATATAAATTGTATTAGGCTCGACCGTTTTATATAATGCTCAAGTAAAAAATTAAGGGTAAAACACTCTCATCCTAAAACCCTTTAACAACTCTTTTTAAACCCATATAAAAACACATTTTTATAAAAATACCATTTTCTTCTAAGAACCCATTTTCAATACCAAAACAACATTTTCTTTGAAGAAAAAATTTCAATACCAAAATACCCAAAAATAAAAAGATGATTTTTCATTTAAGGAAACATTAAATATTTTAAAGGAACCGAAAAATAAAATAATGTCCATAGTGGAAAAAAATAATTGTCTCTATGTACGTTAAGAATAGAACATTTCTTTTATTGTTTGTCAAAATGTTCTGTATAAAACATGTAAAAAGATTCCTTTTTGAAAACCTTTGAATGAAATTCAAAATAGAAATAAAATTTCCTTTATAATAATTTTATATAAATAAAAAATATAAAATAATATCAAGAATATTTACATGGAGGAAAATATTTTGAAATTAAATCTTAAGACATTTAAAATGTGTTTTTTAAATCAAAGTGTCCCATACCACTTTGAAATATTTTAATCAAAAAACTTATTGAATAATAAAATTAAAAAACATTAAATATAATTAAAATAGATAAAATTAATGATGTTACATGTCAAAGGGTATGTATATACACATTATAAAAAAAATAAATTTTCATAACAACAAGATATGAATCAATGAAAGAAAATTGAGACGAAGTCCCTTACCTTGAGTCTGACTTATCATGTGTGTATTTAGCTTATA
This sequence comes from Viscum album, assembly GCA_963277665.1. Classification (NCBI taxonomy): domain Eukaryota; kingdom Viridiplantae; phylum Streptophyta; class Magnoliopsida; order Santalales; family Viscaceae; genus Viscum; species Viscum album. The sequence continues at coordinate 23,089,029 of OY728133.1, read as the reverse complement.
GAATAATAAAATTATGTTAATATTTTACCTTCTATAGAGAAGTTTTTATGTTTATAATTACTTTTAATTCACTTATTATAATTTTTTATATAATTACTTAATTAATTAAGTTTACATCAGATGTTTTGACCATATTCAGCATATTTGTCAAAACGACAAAAATTGGTTGACTATGGTCAAGGGTTCATTATTAAAACATTTAAATAATAATAATAATGAAATAATTATCAAATTTATATACAAATTATACTTTTAAAACCAATCATAAAATATGGTTAAGAAAAATTAACCAACGTTACCATCATGGAGACGGTAGGTTGTACGTACACATGAGTAATGTTCCCATTTTTCAATGATCATTATGGAAAGAATGTAAGTAGAATTTATCTTAAAATAATTATATTTATATCATATATAACATATTATTTAATCATATATACCTGTACATATAATTACTTTGATGTAAAAGGAATCACATCACTTCGAGGAGGTGGTACTCAACACATCCACAAACGAGGTTATCACTTTTCAGTGTGTGAAAGGGTGTTAAAGAAAATGATTTATTATATTTTAAAAAAGGTAATTAGGTCATTATAATCATATATATGTCATTTATTTCACATTTTTTTAATTAAAATCATCCTTAAGACATTCCATGTGAAGTGTTAACGCATCACATCGCTTTGAGAAGGTAGTGGTCCACAGGTACACAAACGATGTTATCATATTCCCACAAAATGAAAGCATGAAGTTATGTATTATATAATAATTACATAAGTATTAAAACAACATAAATATCAGATATATCATATAAAAATATTATTTCCATCATAATTACCAACCATGAGAGGTGTTAAATGAAAAAATGAATGACATCGTTTCTTGATATGGTAGTTCACCGTACACACGAATGGTGATTTCGTTACCCATTTGATGGAACTGTGTATAGGTGTAGGTAAAAACCTTAACATAATAAAATATAATTAAACTTAATATAATAATGCTTTTATATAATCATGATATAAATATAAATTAAGGGATTGGGTAAGGAAAAAAATAAAAATGCATGTTGATGAACGTTGCCTCTTCTTCAGGTAACTCCTTTTAGTTTGCATGAAAGAATTTCCTTGGTTGTATTTATTACAAAAGATATGATTCTAGGATGATTGGAGATATTTTGGGAGATTATTTGGGTAGTATTTGGACAATAAAAAGGGATTTAGATGTGTTAATAAGTGAAGGGGGTGAGTGCCCTTTTATAAGTGGGTGAAAGGACACACTTAGCATTTTTTAAAAGAATTGTGTAATCACCACGTTTTTACCAACCAAGAGGCCTCAATAACACATAAAATTAGATCTAGTTGGTTAATGGTTGAATAATGGTCATAAAATTGGTTTTTTACAAGTTTATGATCATTTTTACACCTTATGTTCTAAGTGTATTCATTAAGTAAACTCATTTTTACCTTAATCACTGTAATTAATTTTAATTGCTTTCACTATTATTTTTGGTCAAAAATATGTTAACATTATTATAAATTATTAATTTTTCTGATTAAAAATATTAAATTCATTTTTATATATTATAATCACATAAGTGGTAGAAATTAATTTAAAATTAATCCTATAGATTGGATAGAAAACAGGTTTTTAAAGAGAAAAGTTCAAATGTTTGAAATGTTTTTATATCAAATTTTAATGTGAAATTGATTAAAATGAAGTAAATTGTATTTATTAATATATAATTTAATTAATTATATATTATAATCAATTAAAAATATAATTTAAATATATAAATAAATTAGACAAAAATGCAGTTTTCAATTAGAATTTGGAATCATTCACTATTCATCAAAATATAAAAGATCATAGAAAAGTACCAAAAATTAACCCAAAGTAAATTTTGATATTATGATTTCAAAAAATAAAATTATTTTTCAAATAAAATTTTTAAAATTTTTAAAATTAATTTTTTAAAAAAAATCTTTAATTAAAAGGTGGTAAAACTTCCATTTAGAAAAATAAACCTTTTTATGCTTAAAATTGGATTTCTTTTTATATTATGCCTATAAAATATATTGGAAGAATTGTAAAATATTATTTTGAATATATAACATATAAATTTAATTAATTTTGTTCACTAATAATTATTAATTTAATTTATAAACATAAAACACCATTCTGGTAATAAAAAATAGTTTTTCATCAAAACTCATTCTTTATATTTTAGTGGTTTTTATTATCATTTCTAATTAATTGGAAAGAATTAATTTTATAAACATGTGTGAACTATATTCTCATAATTTATTTAATTTCATTCATTCTTTCCATTCCAATGGCTAGCTGATAAGTATCATGTTAAATAATAATAGTATATTATTATCTGATAAGACTTTAGCTTGTGTGTAACATATGTAATAAAAGTAACTCAATGATTAATGTGAAAAAGATAAACTTGGTGTTATATGTGATGAAAAATAAAGTATGTATTATGTGTAAAACAATCTAAAAAGGAATTTAAATTAATTTTAAATATTATATTTCATAAAATATCAGGTTGTTACACCCTCCTAGACACATTTTTGAATCCTTAGTATAATTAAAATACCCCTCCTAGAATCCTAATGGTGTAATCATAAGGCGTAGTCTCAAGTAGGAAATAGGTTATTGTAGAATCTAAGTGATTTGGGACTCTAGGTAAGGGTAATATCCTAATTTCCTTGTTTATTCAGTTTATACTCACCCTATATATATATATTATACTTTATTAATTTAATTTATTATCTTTCTATATTCTTAGTACACTATTCCTTAATGTATAATATTTAATTTTCCCTTTATTTAATGATGATATTAATTTATTTTAAGTTCCCTTTCCAATAATTTCTCTAAATAAAACATTACAATTTGAACATATATACTTCTTCATCCTTTTCAAATTTCATGCTTATAAAGACTATTACCTTCCTATTAATTCCAAAAAAATCCTCATTTTATCATAAAATATGCATGTTCATTTCAAGTTTTTGGAAAAATTCATATTAATTCACACTCTTTAAAATATGTTTTACCTATATATTTTTAATTTTGATATGGGTTTCTCTCTCAATATTTATTTTGAGATTCTATCCCATCATTTAATAATCACTCAAAAGTTTTTCATGTATTTTATAAACCATATCTAATATCCATTTCCAATTTACCCTTTTTTGAATTTATATACCTAATCTAAAATATTAAAGCTTATTTTATACCTTAAAAAATTCATAAGGGACTTCATATGTTGATATTTTCCTTTTGAATCATATTCCCTCTAATTTATCTTTTTCTTCCATTCACATGTTATTTAACTCATGGATTTATTTTTTATCCTTCCCACTATTTATATTATTTTATTTACATTTACTTGACAATATACCCTTGAATCTATACGGTATGGTTAACCTATATTTTATAATTTAGTTTAAAGGGTTTTTACATTGAAATCTATACCATTTGTTTGATTATGGAAATATTTACAATCTATATTCCCATTATTTCAATATAGATGGTTATTGATTATGTATATATGTTTATGAAAGAGCTTCTATAGGGAACATTAAATTTTTTGTTTTTTATCCATGTATTATTTTTATATGATAAATATATTGGACTTAGTAAGTGATGGATGGGGCCTAAAATTATATACCCCCTAGATCCATTAATAGGTCTCATGTGACAAACTAGCTTGGGTATTTGGTGTATACTTTCCCATTTATAAAATATGCCTTGGTACACAGCCTCGATGGTATGGTCATGATCATAAGGCCTCAATGGTATGTTATGATATCCAATATTATGCATTCATCCATTATGATATCTCTTATTGTTATCAATGTGATCATATATTTTGATTGTTATGGTTATTCTATGTTTATTTATTCATTCATATACTATTTATTTTATTATTTATTCCTACCATATTATGTATTATATTCTTATTCCATGTTAGCATTATTTATATGGTACCCATTACAGAGAATTTGAGGTCACCCCTTTCTATTATTTTTCCACTTCCCTAAGAAACCATGAATATTTCTACATATGATTTATGTACAGGTAATAGAGAAATAACAAATATTTTTATATTTTTATAATTTAATTTAAGTTTTAAACTAATATAATGATCAATTATGAATCTGGTATCTTGATACTATTGAAATTTTTATTCTAAAAGCATCCAATATAATAAATGACCATTGGATCTAGGTTGTTGGATTAAAATTTATTACGATTAATGTTATATAAAGTTTAATAGAAACCTTAGGAACTAGTTTTAGAAGAACGTATCTAGAGAAAAAAACTTTATAAAAACTATTTTGTAAATTATAGAATTTTTTATATAATGGATAGAATATTTTATATTAATTTGAAATAAATTTATAGTAATTATATAATATGATTCATAATTCATAGTGTTATTCATGAAATAATTAGTATATGTTATTGTTTAGAAAATATATCTTAATGTAAGGATCATAAACCATTTAAACATCTGTAATTAGTGTAGGGATTTCCTTAGTGAGAAAACTAATGAAACTAGTGTTAGAACTTAGATCAGTATCACTATCTTAAGTAAGATAACTTAGGTTATAAAAAATAACCTTTCCTGCATGGATCAACCCATTTCCTCTTAGCAAGCGTATCAATATTAGATAGTTTTATTTTTCGGTAACCTCCATAATTCAATGGAATCGCTAATCTATTAGTGGAAGAGCAATATATTAAATATACAAAGAATATATTGATTTATTTTGGATGTAGTGAAATATAAAATGCTATTATAGTTGTATACCATTTAAAGGGGGCAGCTAATAAATTGTGGTAATTGATTCGAAATACCAAGAGGAAGAGACAAAAAGCATGAAGTGAAATTATTTTAAGGAAATATTACCTAATAAATATTTTACTTGAGAGTAATGATTTGATATGAAAAGAATTTTTTTAGCTTAATATAAAGGGAATGTTAAAATAATGTTGGATATGAGGCCAAATTTACAAGGCTAGCAAGGTATGCTACATATTATGTACACAATCTAGAAATAAAGGGTTATTACTTATTTGATGGACTAAATCCAATTCTTTTAGTGGAATTAGTTTCTTAAATATTTTTATCATATGATAAGATAGTGAAAATGTTAATCAATAATGAGAATAATTTCTTCAAGTATTATATTATCAAAGGAAATCATAGGAAGAATAAGTTGAATAGACGCTATGTATAAAGAACTATGATGATGAGAAAGAAAGGGTGGAGTTTCTAACATGAAATAATTATAGTAATAGAAAACAAAAGGATTTATTAAAAGGATTGGGAGTTTGTTTCAAGTGTGATGATAAAGGATATCAAGATCATGAATGTAAATAAAAGATAGATTCTACCAATGTCTAGTGATTTAATTTCAAAGAGATGGAACACTATTCTAATCAAATCCCTAAGCATCAAGGTTCTACAAAATAATTTTAAAGATATAGAAAATTAGAAATTGATATAATTCATATATAAATAGTGAGTTTTAAATCTTGGAAATAAATTAACCAAACCTGAGATGAAGAAATAATTTTTATATGAATAACATAACTCAAAATTCTCTATGCACCCTAGTAAAAATGAGATGTATATGGATTTGTGAGAACTATTTTAGTGGGACAAAAATAAGTAAGAAATCAATGAGTATGTGTAATGATGATTGATATATTAGCAAGTAAGGGATAAGAGTAAACTTCCAAAAGGTATCATAAAACCTCTCCCTATGCCAATGTGGAAGTGAGATAATATCATAATGGACTTTGTAAATGGACTTCCTAATACATCTAAGAGGAATGATTCAATATGGGTTATCATGGATCACCTTAAATTATTTTAGTATTTTTTAGAAATAATGGATGATATACACCACATGAAACTTTTAAAAATTTATATTAATGATTTTTTAAGTATTTATAGTGTATCTCTATCATTTTTAACCAATAATGACCCTCATTTTGAATAAAAAAATTAGAGGAGTCTTCAGAAGGCTTCAAACACTAACTTATATTTGAGAACCCCTATCATCCTTAGACTGGTGGGTAGTCTTAAAAGAACATCCAAACAATAAAGGACATAGTATGTTTATTCTATATCAGCTTATAAGGCACTTGATACTATAACCTACTACTGGTGGATTTTTTATACAATAATAGTTTTCACTCTAGCATTTAAACAGAACTATACAAAATTTTGTCTGGGAAAAATTCCATCTGCTAACATTTTAGGAAAAAGATGGGAAAGGAATGATAGTTAGTCCAGAACTAGTTAAAGAGATAATTTAGAAAGTATGAGATATCCAGAAATATATCAATACACCTTAAATCAGAACTAAAATTTATTTTGATAATCAAATAAAAAACCTAATGTTCCTTGAAGGGGACTATGTCTTCTTAAAAGTATCGACATTGAAGGGATTTATAAGGTTTAGTAAGAAGGTAAATTTTAAGTCTAAGTTATATTGTACCATTTTTTATTCTAGAAATAATTACCCCTATTTATTATCATAAATAAATTCCAACTACCCTCTCTAAAGTACATGATATATTTCATCTGTCATTGTTAAGGAAGTTTATGTCAGACCCAATGCGTGCACTAACCAATGATGAAATAAATCTAGACTGTAAAGACCCAGAAATGTCAAGGAAATTTTTTTCTTAAATTCTTGGTAATATTACGAGTTCGCAGTTTTAAACGAGGCCTGATTTCGAGGCCCGATGTGCCCGAAATCAATTTCTGAAGTTTTGTTCGGGTACGTTCTGTAAACGTACGTGCGGGTTTTTTCTATCTTTTGAACCGGTGCTCGGAATTGAAATCCAAGGACACCGATGAACTTCCAGTGCCGGTATTCGTTTAAGGGGATCTTTACCATAGTTTCATTTGGCGATAGTAGAAGTTATAATTTGGGGATTCTTAATTAATTAAATAAAATTGTTGTGTTAAACAATTTTATTTTCAAGTGATGGTTAACTTCTCCAAAGAGGAGTTGGATGTGGGGCCCACACCCCACCTAACCTCCCTTGAGAGGATATAACTAAGGGTGGGGCCCACATGAACCCTAACCCTTCAACTTCCCTTTAAACCTCTCTCTTAACTTTTGAACTCCCACTTAAAGTGAAGTCTTTTCACTTTCCCCTCATAATATTGCCAACTCAAGAATAATTAATGCCTTTAATAATTATTTTGAGGTGTCATGAGTTCTTTTTAATTAATTTGAAATGCAAGGCAAGATTATGTTTTTGGGGGAAGCCTATTATTATATTTTCCTTGGAAAATATTTCTGGGGAGAATTTGGGAGAAAACTCTTGGTGGAACTTTATTCTCTCGACGAAGAACACCATTCTTCAACAAAGAACATCTCCGATGAAGAACGCGAAGAACTTCTCCCCCGACGCTTCCTCTTCAAACACATCTCGACATCAACGGAATCGACGTCCGTATTCCATGATGCCCGACATCCACGACACCATCCTCTGTGGCTCGTCAACATGCAACATACCTTGAATCGAGGTAGGGGTTTTGTATAATTTTAAGTGAATAAATTATCACGTTCTTGTTGAATCCTCTGGAATGTCTTTGACCATATCCTATTGCCTAACATGGAGGGTGCAGGCCGAACGAACATGGCCTGATGACCCTCTGTTGATTCTTATTTTTATTTTCAATGGAGGCGGTGATGGAAGAGGCGGCGGCGATCGGAGTTGATGAAGATTGGGGGGTAGTGACGACCGAAGGCGACGGCGGCAACGGCAGCCGCGCGCTGGCCCATTAGAGGACCACGGCACTGGGTGCCGCGCAGAGGGGAGATAGTGGCCCACAACTTCAGGCCACTCGGCCGAAGAAGAACCAACCAGTCCCATGACCGGACGGGCTGGAAGAACTGGCCAGCTAAAGCCGGTCGGGCTAGAGAACTGCGGCGCCTCATGGCGCTGCACTACGGAGAACTGCAGCCCGCGTTGGGCGTGCCGCTTCGGCGGGCGAACCGACTGGCAACCTACCGAATGGGTTGAAGGAAGTCGCGGCACCCGAAGGTTCCACGTAGGGGGACAGCGGCCCGCTGTGTGGGCCGTTCGCCCTGGAAAGACCGGTCGGCCGGGCAGGAGAGGCGACACCGCTCGGTGCCGCCGTTACAAGAAACAGGGGGTCGTGCCCCATGCTCCGCTCGACTAGCTGGCCGAGCCACGGCCAGCCGCGGGCCGGGACACCTGCCACTGGGCCAGGCTGCACCCCACCAGGCCAAGCCGACCCCCCAGCCGGGTCGGACCCGCCAAGCCAGGACGGGCCGACCCGCCAGCCCACTGGGCTTGACGGGCAGGGCCCGTTACGTTTAAACGTGAATAACTTCTAGACCGCGCGTCCGATTGACGCGCCGTCTATGGAACTAGGATCCTCGCGAAGAAGCGACCCTTTTGCGATACTCTATGTGATTTTTTGACAACATTGGAAAATGGTCAGGTTTGGAACGAGCGTAATTCCAACCGGGCCCCTGGAACGGAAAAGCCAATAACTCTCAGACCAAGCGTCCAATTAACTGGCCGTCAGTCGCATTGGGTTTCTTTTTATGAGATGGAACATCAGGATACATCAACTCTAGACTTCATGATAGTTGATGTATCAACCCCTTTGCTCGAGGAGCGGACCGTCTCAGAATCGAGCGTGCTGTGTGTGGGAACCCTAGAGCTAGTTATGACTGTGTCGACTACTGTATTGAGATCCTATGTGGGTTCGACTATGACAACTACTGTACTGGGATCCTTCGTGGGTTCGACAGCGATGACTATCATACTGGGATCCTCCGTGGGTTCGACGGCGATGACTACTGTACTTGTATCATGTGGGTCTGACAGTATTGACCTCTGTACTTGTATCATGTGTGGGTCCAACAGAGTATCTGGTCTTGTATCCGATGTGGGTTTGACAGCTTAGCTAGTCTTGTATCATGTGTGGGTCCAACAACTTATTTGTCACGACCCTTCCTCGGGGCCCGTGTTGTGACTACTCCAAGCCCTCCTTCCATAGGTCAGGGGCTGGCGACTAGCACCAAAGGCATAAATCCCTAAGCTGGGAAGGCATTACCTTTATGAATGTAAACAAACACAACAGAGTATGCAACAGGAAGTAAACACTAAGTGAATACTTTATACAAAAAGTAGTGTTGAAAGTAAAGGGGCTGGAAATACAAGCCCAACAGTAAAGTACAAGTACAACGGAAAGAAATTACAACTGAAAAAGGGACAAAATCTAAAAAGGGAAGCTCATGGAACGTTCGTCATGTATCCTACCTGAAGGGTAGGTACAGATGTCCACCTCAGCACTCCATGTCTTTCGGTCCGCTCTTTGTACCGTCTCGTTGTGTGGTCCACTTCCGGGTACCGACCGGTCCTAGCTCGGTCTCTGCCTCTGTCAACGTTGTTCATCTTCTGCATCCAACACAACGAGATGTGGGCATATCTCGTGCAGGGGTGAGTATAACGATACTCAGTAGGGACCCTGAGACCCCCGAAGGTCTCCTAGAATCCACAAAGGATAAACCACAGAAGGAAAGATACAATCACTAAATATCAAACAACCCTACTTAGGTAAATGCCCATACATATACCTAAGTTGTCAATCTCAGTTCGGCTCCAACTCTCGAGCCCAAGCACAACTTAGTCCACACAAGAAGTAAAGTCAATCACATCGATGATAATGATCGAAAGTCAAGACTCAGCTCACATAGGTATACATCCTTCGTATAGTGATATAGATGATCAGATGTAGTCACTAATTCATCTAAGCTATTGGACCCACATAGGATACAAGACCAGCTAAGCAGTCGGACCCACACAGGATACAAGACCAGCTACTATGTCGGACCCACATAGGATACAAGTACAATAGTCATCGTCGTACAACCCACGAAGGATCCTAGTATGGTAGTCATGGTTGTCGAACCGATGGAAGATCCCAGTACAGTAGTCATCGTAGTCGAACCCACGTAGGATCCCAGTACAGTAGTCGACACGGTCACAGCCAGCTCAAGGGTTCCCGCACACAGTACGCTCGATTCCGGGAGGGTCCACTCCTCAAGCAAAGGGTTCGATACATAAACAATCACTAAGTCCAGATTTGATGTATCCCGAAGTTCCATATCATCAAAAGAAACCCAACGGGACTGACGGTGTGTCAATCGGACGCTCGGTCTGAGAGTTATTGTCTTTTCCATTCCAGGGGCTCAGTTAGAATTATGATCATTCCAAACCTGTCCATTTTCCAAAGTCGCCCAAAACTCACTTAGAGTATCGTAAAAGGACCACTTCGTCGCGAGGGTCCCAGTGCCGTAGACGACGCGTCAATCGGATGCGCGTTCTAGAAGTTATTCACATTTAAGCGTAACGGGGTCGGCCCGTCAAGCCCAGTGGACTGGCGGGTCGGCTCTTCCTGGCTCGGTGGGTCTGACTCGACTGGGGGGGTCGGCATGGCTTGGTGGGGCTGGGCCCAGCCCGGCGGGGCACGGCCCGGTCCGGTGGCAGGCGTCCCAGCCCACGCAAGGGTGGCCCGGCCGGCGGCTCGGCCAACTGGCTGAGCGAAGCGAGAGGCGCGGCCCTACAGTTTCTTATAATGGCAGTGCCGAGTGGCACCGCCTGTCCTGCCTAGTCGGCCGGTCATTTCGGCGCGAGCGGCCCACATAGCGGGTCGCTGTCCTCCTACGCGCCACCTTCGGGTGTCGCGGCTTCCTTCAACCCGACCGGAAAGCGTCCGGCCGGTTCGCTCGCCGAAGTGGCTTGCCCAACACGGGTTGCGGTTCTCTACAGCACGGCGCCATGAGGCGCCACGGTTCTCCAGCCCAGCCGCCTTTAGCTGAACGGTTCTTCAAGCTCGGCTGGTCTTGGGACTGGTCTATTCTTCTTTTTCCAAGCGGCCCGCAGTTGCGGGCCGTGGTCTCCCCTCTGCGCGGCACCTGGTGCCTCGGTCCTCTAACGGGCTAGTGCGTGGCTGTCGTTGCCGCCGCCACCTTCGGTCGTCGCCGCCCCCCGATCATTGTCAACTCCAGTTTTTGCCACCTCTTCCATCACCGCCTCCATTGAGAATCAAAACAAGAATCAACAGAGGGTCACCGGGCCGTCTTCATTTGGCCCATGCCCTCCATGTTAGGCGATATCATATGGCCGAAGACATTTTAGAGGATTCAACAAGAACATGATAATTTATTCACTTAAAATTATTAAAAACCCCTACCTCGATTCAAGGTATGTTTCACGTCAATGAGCCGCAGAAGACGGTGTTGTGGATGTCGGGTGTCGCAAAATACGGACGTCAATTCCGTTGATGTTGGGGTATGTCCAAAGAGGAAGCGTCGTGGGAGAAGTTCTTTACATTCTTCATCGGAGATGTTCTTCGTTGAAGAATGATGTTCTTCGTCAAGAGAATAAAGTCCCACCAAGATTTTTCTCCCAAAGTCCCCCCACAAATATTTTCCAAGGAAAATATAATAATATGCTTCCCCCAAAAATATAATCTTGTCATTCATTTCAAATTAATTCAAAAGAACTCATCACACCTCAAAATAATTTATAAAGGCATTAATTATTCTTGAGTTGGCAACGTTATGAGGGGAAAGTGGAAAGCCTCCAATTTAAGTGGGAGTTCAAAAGTTAAGAGAGAGGTTTCAAGGGGAGTTGAAGGGTTAGGGTTCGTGTGGGCCCCACCCTTAGTTATATCCTTTCAAGGGAGGTTAGGTGGGGTGTGGGCCCCACCTACAACTCCTCTTTGAAGAAGTTAACCATCACTTAAAAATAAAATTGTGTAACACAATAATTTTATTTAATTAATTAAGAATCCCCAAATTATAACTTCTACTCTCGACCAAACGCAATTGCGGTAAAGGTCTTCTTAAGCGAATACCGGCGCTGCGAGTTCATCGGTGTCCTCAGATTTCAATTCTGAGCATCAGTTCAAAAGATATAAAAACCCGGACGTGCGTTTATTGAACGTACCCGAACAAAACATCAGAAATTGATTCTGGGCACACCGGGCCTCAGAATCAGACGCCGTCTAAAACTACGAACTTTTAATATTCCAAAGAATTTAAGAAAAACGTTTCCTTGAAATTTTCAGGTCTTCACATTACCCCCACCTCAGGACTTTATATCCCCGTAAAGCGACAACACACACTAGGGAAACAAATGGGGGTTCTGAGCACGCATCTGAGCCTCCCGCTCCCATGTGCTCTCCTGGCGGTTCCTGTGCTGCCAGTGAATGCGCACCAGAGGAATCAACCATCCATTTAGACCCGCTCCTGTCGATCCTCAATCTCTATCGGGACCTCCGTGAATGTCGACCCGTCATCGATGTCTAGCTCCCCATGGTCGATGATGTTGGATGGGTCGTGCACTTATCTCCTCAGTTGAGATACGTGGAAGACGACGTGCACCCGATGCAACTGAGGTGGAAGGGCCAGGCGGTAATCGACCTCGCCTACTCCGCTGAGGACCTGGAACGGCCCGATAAAATGCGGAGATAACATTACGCCCCAACCAAATCTCTGTAGACCTCATCGAGGTGAGACCCATAAGAATTTGTGGTCTCCATCCTCTAACTCCAGTGGTCTTCGTCTCCTATCAGCATCGGACTTCTTTCTGCTGTTTTTAGTCTTCATCCTCTCCTGGATGATCTGCACCTTCTCTGCCATAGCCTGCACCATCTCTAGTCCTACAGGTGCTGACTCCCCTGGGTCAGTCCAGCATAGAGGTGATCTACAAGGTCGGCCGTATAGTTCCTCGTAATGTGCCATTCTGATGGTGGAGTGGTAGCTTTTGTTTTACGCAAACTCCACCAAGGGTAATTGATCCTCCCAGCTGTGGTCAAAGTCAAGGACACATGCACGGATCATGTCCTCGAGAGTCTGAATGGTCCTCTCAGACTAACCATCTGTCTAAGGATGGAAGGCGGTGCTCAAGCGAAGCTGCATACCAAAATCCTCCTATAACCCCTTCCATAACTGGGAAGTGAAACGAGCATCTCGATCAGAGACGATAGTCGATGTCACACCATGAAGCCGTACGATCTCCTGATCATAGAGGCATCCCAAGCTCTCTACTGAGCCCTGCTCTCTAATCGGTATGAAGTGGGCCGACTTAGTGAGTCGGTCAACAATCACCCAGATAGAGTCGTGTCCTCTGAATGTACATGGAATTCTCATAATGAAATCCATGGATATTCCGTCCCACATCCACTCTGGGACCTCTAAGGGTTGTACCAAGCCAGCTGGTACCTGGTGCTCTGCCTTCACCTGCTGACAAGTGACGCACCGTGATACAAAATCTGCTATATCCTTCTTCATACCTATCCACCAGTGCTGTTGTCTGAGGTCCTGATACATCTTTGCCACTCTTGGATGTACCTCTAGAGGGGAAGTGTGAAACTCCTTCAACACTTCCTCCTGTAATCCAACTGGTACCATGGTACGTCCTCTAAAGAGGATGGCGTGTTCCCCATCTTCAGAAAATCCATCAGGTTCTTGCCCTGGGGATATCTGAGCACGTTGCGTCTCATAGTCAACGTCCACACGTTGTGCCTCCCTAACACACTAAAGAAGTAGAGTAGTGACTGTGAGAGACTGAAGAAAGGTTACTCCATCTCTATCCATGAAGGATATATGTAATGCGACTAGCTGCTCTGTCGCCTCTCCTAGCAGCTGAATTCCTGATCTCCTGCTGAGAGCATCTTCTAAAACATTCCCCTTCCCAGTAGTATAGACTATCTCAAATTCATAGTCTTGGAGGAACTCGATCCATCACCACTGTCTCAGGTTTAGGTCCTTCTGCGAGAAGATTTACCTGAGACTCTAATGGTCAAAGTAGACTGTAAAATGCTCGCCCATCAGATAGTGCCACCACAACTTCAAGGCGAAGACCACTACTACTAACTCTAGGTCATGGGTAGCATAGTTATGCTCATGATATCTCAACTGTTGTGAACCATACGTGATCACTACTTGATCATGCATCGGGACACACCTAAGTCCGGTCCCTGATGCGTCGCAGTAAACTACATACCCTACGCCCTCCTCCGGTAGCCTCAAGATGGGTGCACTTGTCAACCTCTCTCTCAGCTCCTAAAATCTCTACTGAAATCTCTCTGACCAATCGAAGGATTTCCCCTTCTTTGTTAAAGATGAAAGCGGTGCAGCAACTCTGGAGAAGTCTGGCACAAACCTCCAATAGTACCCATCTAGACCCAGGAAACTCTGCACCTCTGGCACGCTCTTGGGTGGCTCCCAAGCAAGTACTGACTCATTCTTTGCTGGATCCACTACAACTCTAGCCTCCGAGATGACGTGTCCTAGAAATTGAACCTCTAAACTCTAGAACTGGCACTTTTAGAGCTTACCATAAAGCTGGTGCTCTCGGAGTGTATCCAGTACAACCAGCAAGTGGTTGGAGTGCTCCTCCTCAGTAGTCTAGTAAATCAGTATGTCGTCGATGTAGACTATGAAAAATTGATCGAGGTAAGGCTATAAGATATTGTTCATGAGACTCATGAACACTTTTGGTGCGTTGGTTACACTGAAGGGAATAACCAAGAACTCGTAGTGGCCATACTGACACCTGAAGGATGTGTTCTTCACATCCTCATCTCGAACTCTAAGCTGGTGATAGCCTGACCTGAGGTCTATCATCGAGAACCATCATGCTCCCTTTAGCTGGTCAAATAGGTCGTCAATACTCGGGAGTGGGTACTTGTTCTTCACGGTCACCTGATTCAGGCGACGGTAGTCGACACACAGTCGTAAGATCCCATCCACCTTCTTGGATAACAAAATCAGAGAAGCCCAGGGTGAAACACTGGGTTGGATGAATCCATTCCCCTGCAATTCCTCTAGCTGTACCCGAAACTCACGAAGCTCACCGGGAGCCATCCGATATGCTAGAGTAGATATCGGTGTTATACCGGGGTACAGGTCGATGTAGAAGTATACCTCTCTGCAAGGAGGTAGTCCTGGAATGTCGTCAGGAAAAACGTCCACATACTGATCCACCACAACAGGAAAACTTGAACACCTCACATCAACCGCTCTGAGGATGAGACTAGACAACTGATGTGTGATCGGCTGCCCCCTCCCCTACATAACTCCATCCTGCACTGCAAAGGTTCCCTTATCGCTGGTGAAGGTGAACCTGGTCCCATCCGTATGAACACACCTCACTTTGCACCTAATATAGTCAATCTGAGCATGAATCGTGGATAACCAGTCCATACCCAAGATGACGTCGTAAGGCCTTGACGCCGCTAAAAGAAGATCCCAACCGAATCTCTTGCCTCCTAGAGTAAGCTCACACTACCGGCACCAGTGCGTAATTGTCAATTATGCTCCCGTAAGAGTCTCAAGCCGTAAGGATCGAGCCAACGGCTCCGTCGGAATCTCTGCACTCCAAACAAGGGCAGCGGCAATAAAAGAATGACTTGAACCTGTGTCTATAAGTACTGCAGAAAGGGTGGACTAGACACCGATAGTACCTCGAATCATCTCAGTTGCGCCATGGTCGTAGGCCTCGACTGCCTGAAGCTGAGCCTGCCTATGTCCGCCAGCTCCCTGTGGTCGGCGTGGACCTCCTGGTGGTGGTGGTGGTAGAGCCTTGAAACGTCGTCCACCAACCGCTGCTCGGCCAGCTCCTCTGCCACATCCACCTTCTCCTGGCAGACCACCACGGTCAAACCTCTGCCTCTTCCTGGGAGGTCCCTCTACTATCTTATGCTCATCTGCATGGTGGTTTAGGCAGTCACGAGCCATGTGGCCCTGCCCGCCACATGCATAGCACTGCCTGCTCCTCATAAGGTTGTCTCTGTTTCGTGTGCCCCACACAACCGAACATGTATCCTTAGATCGGCCACCTGATGGCCTCATCCACTTGGACCTCAGCGACATATGTCTAATTTCAGCTACATAAGACTCCACTATGTGTCGCCCTGTGGTGGGTCTCGCTGCTGGTGACTGCTCAGCAAGAAAACTCTCCACTAGAAGGGCTCTCTCCAGCACCCCCACCTGCGTCTTGATGCTGAGGGGAATCGTCAAAGCCCTGATCTCATGCCTGAGTCCCTGCTCAAAGGTCTGGGCCCTGAAGAATGGGTCTCGTACCATATCCATGGAGTATTGTGAGATGTCAGTGAACCTCGCTGAGTACTGAGCTACTGTCATGCTGCCCTGCTGCAGATGTAGTAACTCCTGAATTTTCACCGCACGAAGGGTGGTTGGAACAAACTCTGAGTGGAAGAGACTCTCGAAGTCTGTCCAGAGTAAAGATGCCTCATCATGCACCAGGAGCATCAGGTTCCACCATCTACCTAACGTTGCGTGCAGGAGACTCATGACAAGGATCACCATAAGGTCGACTGGTGTCCCTACCAATCAAAAAACTCTCACGATAGCCTTCATCCAATCCTCAGCTGCCTATGGGTTCGTCTCTACGTGGAACCTGGGTGGCCTCTATAGCTAGAACTTTTGCAACACACTCAGGTGGTGTGCACTCTCTCTTGCTGGGGCTGGTGGTATCGGTGACCCAGCGGGTAGTGGTACCATTGGTGCCTCCGCTGTGATGGGGCCCTACACCGAGGCCTCATCGCTCGGTGGGCTACCATCTTATATGTAACTTGGAACCCTAGCTGGATACCTTCGTGGGGCCATCCTAAAAAGAAAAAGGTGCACCACGGTCAAAATAGTATACCTGGTGAGCTGAGTCAAATTAATCACAAAGAAAACTTTTGAAACACACATGCAATCAGTGTTTTTGTGCATTGAGTCGGAAATCAGAGGTCAGGGTCCTGGTGTATGGATATGTTGGCCGCCGCACCAACATTGGACTCCCTGGACTGAAAACCACACTCAATACTCTTAACATTATTTCTTCATAGAAAAAATTATCAGAGTCCTGAGTTTTATAGTAGAACCGACTCCTCTGATACCAATTTGTCACGACCCGTCCTCGGGGCCCGGTTCATGACATAGACCCTAATTTTTTTCTCTAAGGAATAGATTGTTTAGATTATTTACACCATATATTATGTTTTTAAAAATAGGACAATATAGTTAGGGAAGGAATTTCGTAGGAATCATAAGTTAAAAGAAGATATGTGGGATCTTGAGAAAGCAATGAGGAAAAAATACACACAATTTTCCATGGATTAATGTATACTTTAAATTTCAAGGAAAATTTATTTAATGGGGTAGAATATAAGACCCTATATTCTAATATAATAAAACCTCCCAATATAATGTTATTATTTTTATTTAATCATATCAGTACAACAAAACTATAAAGTAGCATTCATCAGAAAAACTACAACTAGTGATATAGAACATTACATATGTAGTATAAATACACTACATAAAATTAAAAATAGTATAATTGGACAATAAAATAAATAAATAAAATGATTGTAATTTGTAAATATATATGTTTAGGGCACCTAGAAATATCACACCTACAAAGAACACTGTAAAAAGAAAATAAAACATTAGAAAAATTATTTTCATTTTGGAAATGATATAGAGAACGTTGAGAAAAAAAATAAATTATAAATAGACGAAAAAATAGATTTACAGGATGTTAAAAATTATATTAGTTTTAGGAATATGAACAATATAACTATTACTTGACCATTAGAACGGTAACATGACCTTTAGAATAGTAACATGATGATTGGAATAATTAAGGACCATTGGGGTAAATTATGAATTATCCTTCAAAAAAATATTTAAAATAAATTAAATAAGAAAATATAAGTATAAAAATACAATGAAATAATCACTCAATTAAAGTAACATAGTGTTTTTAGAAGTGTACATTTTTAGTAAATCATATTTTATATTATTTAATAAAAGACTAATTTTTATACTAGAATTAAATTTTAAAAATTAATAATTTAGAAATTTATTTTCTAAAAATAGATTCAATTTTTGGAATTAGTTCATCAAAATTAGATGGGGTGGGGCTTTTATAATTTCTATAAATAGTGAAATGCGAATTTGAATATTAAAACATTGTAAAATATGCTATTTTTCATTTAAATACGTAATTAATTATATCCTAGATATTGTTAGAAACAATTATCCCACCCTCACATGCATCAATTGTTGTATGTAGTAACAAGAATCATTACTATTCACAGTCTTTGGAAAAAATAATAAATTAACCATTAATTTATTTAAAAAACACCATCTCTTTTACTTATAAGGAAATCCCTCTTTTATCCAATTCCCTTCACTTCCAAAACACCATCTCGTACCAAAAATCTTCTAAAATCCCTCCCCAAAACCTAATAAACACATTTTTGAAGCCCTGATATAATCAAAGTATAACTCCCAAAATTATTAAGGTGTAATCCTAAGTGGTCGTATCAATAAGGAATGAGGTTAGAGGGCCATTGTAACACCATCAACTCATTTTATATACATATATATATAATTTATCCAACACCCTAAATTATTACCCAAAACATTCAGTTTCATTTCCAAACATCTCGAGATATGTTATAATTAACTATTGTATTGCTATTAAATTATTTTGAGTGTTTTGTAAGACCATGAAATTAGTTAATAGTATTTTAAATATTCAATTTATGTTTCCTTACCAAATACATGTTTTTTAATGTCATGTTTTTTTATTAAAACTATTTCATATATATTTATGAATGTGCTTTCATTATCTTGGAATAAAATTTTTAATGTGATGAGTTAGGTAATTTAAATAGGAAATTATGGGTGATGTTATGTAATCTAGAGAGAATTCAAGAAATTATGTTGATATTATAATTATAATAATATTATTATTTAATGAATATCCTATGTAAAAGAAGAGAGAACACATTTCCCCTTCATTCACTCAACACACACCAATGGGGGGGGAGGTAGCTCTCTATTGGAATTCAAGACCATCGATCACCAAAAAGTTAAACCACCAAAATATTCAAGCATAGAAAAAATATTTCGAAATTTTCAGACCAGAATAACCCTACATGACAACGTACTAAAATTTAGTAAGACAAACTACACCATAAATCACTACACTAGAATGACACCCTCATGCACACTAAAACAAACACAACTTCAAGTAACCAAAACTTTCAAGAGAAATAAATATTTCATGAAATGGAAAAAATATATTTACATGGTTCAAAGATAAGTCCTAAATCCATAGGAGAACACTGTTACACTTTTCATTTTATGAAAGTTAAAATATAAAAATTTCAATTGAAAAGTCATCCAATTTTTAGATCACAAATCAATTTATCATTCAATACATGTACAAGTAGTCCAACCCCACCTTTATAATGGGTAATAGTTGGTCAATTTATTCCACTGAACTCTAATCTTTGTGAGGGACTAACCATTTTCCTCATCCACCTGTGATTACCCATAAGAAATTTTTCCATGATCTCCCACTACTGATGAATTAAGAAATTTTCTCTTGTATATAATGTTGAAAAACCAAATGTATTTATTTTTCTATAAAAATATTGAGGAAAAAAACCATAAATATCTTCAATAAAAAAACTTACATATTTCATAACTTATGCTCTACCATCATCCAGATGATGAATGGTTGCACAACTTTATTCTAAAACATAACATATGGACCACATCATCCACTATAATTCCACTTACGTGAGTATTAATCAGGACTCAACATATATTTCATAGTTCTTCTTTTCAAACATAATGAATTATAACTTGAATATGGCTTCACATTTCCTATAAACATCCCACTTGAATATTTCTTTCAAGGACACACAACAACCACCAACACCTAGTAAAATTACAATCTTTCCAACTTATATAACACCAAACAGGTAGTTTTTTTACCACCTTTTGGTCACCATAGTACCATTAGGTCACAATTTTTTCTTATATATTCTTAAAACAAAACCTTGGTGAACATGTTCCCTGAATTATTACTTTATATGATCTTCTACAGCTTCAACACCCTTTCCTCTAGAACCTTCAAGATGAAATGATATTTCATATCACAATGCTTTGTTCATGAGTGAAACACCAAATTATTTTCCCAATGAATTACACTCTAACTATTATAGAATAAAAACCCACTTTCTTGAAATCTTCTAAGATCCTCTAACCAACACTTTATCCATATCACTTCTTTCCCAACTTATGTAATGGCCACATATTTAACTTCTATTATGTATAGTGATACCATCAGCTATAACCTCAACATACAGCATATGAATATACCTTTTAATGTAAAAAAATATTTTGTTACTCTTCCACATGTCTATATTATGACACCCACCATTTCACGGTGTTGTTATTTTCATGTTCTTTTGAGAAGTAGAGGTTCGGATTTCATTTCCATGGAGTTTCGGTTCAGAACATAGAAATTTTTTATGTTTTACTTCTACGTATGGTTAAGGTTCATAGTTTGGGGGAAACCATGTGACCTTTCGTTAAAAGGATCCTTCCCATTTAATTTTTAAATACCCATGGTTTTTCATTAAGCTTTTCACAAAGTGAAGTCAAAAACTTAAGGCCCCTAGGAGAAAATGTGTGAAGTCCTTGGTGCGGCTGAGGTGTGGTGCATGACTTGCACACGATTTAAAAAACCATGCATAGAGCTTACAACTACCTTTGTACTTTTGACTAAATCATTTTCAAAGATTCTGAAAAAAATTTCAAACCATGTGGGGAACCCCAGGAGGTTGTGCGAGGATTAGGGTGGTTCTGGAGTCAGGCACATGATTTGGAAACCATGCAACCTCTCAAGAGTAACCATGAAAATTAATTTTTTTTTTGAGGTAGTGTAACCCAAGGGTTAGCATATGATTTTCCTAACCATGAAGTCAAACCATGAGAGCTATCTAGGTGTTTAAAAATGTGGGTAATTCGCAAATTTCCCTCTCAAATTAAGAGGGATTTCACCCCCCCCCCCCCCACCACCCACCCCACACACACACATCGGTTGACCCTCTTATATCCAAGGAGGAGTTCTAACCTTCCCCACCTTGGATTCTGGGATTTCTTTGGTGTTTTCCAAGAATATTTGAAGTGATTTTATACTCCCTTTATTTCTTTCTTCCTTCTCCCTATATTCTCTCTTGTTTTGGATTTCCCCATGAAACCTAGTTAATATATGGCTCTTTATTAGGGTTATGGGTGGTTCAAATGATGGGGATTTTGTCTTCTAGGGATTTAAGTCACCATTTCTAGTTCTGTGGGTGTGGTAGTCATTGAAGGAGACATGTTTCGAGACATTTCATCTTGGTTCCCATTTCATTGAGGTAGGTGTTACTATGAAACTATTTTATTTTGTAATTATGAGCATGATTTCACCTTCTAAATTCCATTTTTATTAAATCAAAATTATATATGGTGTCTTTATAATGATTTGAAACCATTTCATTGTGTTTTATTCTTGGAATAATTGGTTTTACTTGTTAATTCCATATTTCATTGTTTAAAATGAATTTTTTTATGATGATAAGCTTCTTGTGAAATTCATTATGTATTTTTTAAATAATTTAATGAGGTTGATCAGGTTTAAAACCAATTTTGGTTTTCATTGTGTGAAAACAATGGTTTCAAAGGGAATTTGGTTTTTAATTGACGTGTGATCCTCAAAATGATTTGTAAAGTGGATTTTTAATGTATTTCAAATGGTGATTTGAAATATGTGGGTAGTTTATCCCTTTATAAATTATTTATTGGATTTTTTCAATTTGGTTTGGTGTAAATGGTTGGACTATTGGCCTTGTTTGGGTTTTCAAAGAGAAAGACCTTTGTGGAAGGGTAACTTTGAAATGTTTTAAATATTTGGGTGATTTTCATAATTTTAAAAATGGTGTTTAGAAAGTTTTTATGATATGTGAGAGGGGATTTAAATTTTAGAATATGCTTTGGTGCTAAAGTGGAATGTTTAGAAATTTATGAAAATGTGTTTTCATAAATGATGTGAAACCCTCTTGATCCCCTTGATATTCTTGTGTGCCTATGATGACTTGTGATCCTATGAGAGGATGATTATATTTGATTCATTATACATGAATTTTATTTTTATTTTTCATGGGGATGATTTTGTGAGGGTAGCGGGTGGTGCATGTGTTGTTTTAAATTATATATCTCCTTGAGTAAAAAATTCTTAATTGTGCACACCTCCTTTGACTCGTCATAGTAGACCTGGGGAAATGGGGTAGGTGTCTAAGGTATTTGAAGCCCTAAACTAGGTTAGTTATTAGGAGTGTTTCCCTCATCACTGAGAGATTTCATTATGGGAATGTTCCCCCATGACACCATGTGTGGTCATGGGTGGTTGGGGATTGAGAGCACACTAGTGGTGTATGTGAGAGTCCAATGGGTACCATGAGATCCTAGGGAGGACCATGTGATCCGCCATCTATTTGTAGTGATTTTTTGTGTTATGGTTTAGCCTAGGGTCATTCTTAGTCATGATAGAACCTGTTTAGATCATGTTTTTTATTACCATGACACTAGGATCCTTTGGATCATTATAATATATTTCCCTTATACTTTAATTGTATCCTCTATTTATTGGGTTATTTCTTGCCACCTTTTATGCTTGTGTCACATTTTATTATGCTTAGTGATATATATGTGGTGCCTTCTTGTGATGTTTTACCCATGTGGGTGTTGAGTTATTTCCTTTAAAAAATAATTTTTCAAAGAAGTGATGGAAAACTTATTTTGAAATTAAAGGCTCTTATTATAGTGATTTAAAGTGAGTTTCAAAATGGATTTTGGTTTAAATGTGTCTTCATAGTGAAATTATTTAAGGTAACCATTTTCATTTAGATAAAACATGTGTGAGTTATTTTGAGAAGTTTTAATTGTGGGTATGGTTTTCAAATGGATTTGGCCAATGGATTTTTTTCAAAATGCATGTGTTTGGTTTTGAGAAACAAAAGAAGTGTTTTGAAAGTGTTTTTTGGAATTATTTTGATTTCAACACATTATATATATTTGCAAAGATTACTTTCTAAATTTATTTTCAAACTAGCATTAATGAATTTAATTATGAAAAAAAATCATAGTTTTGGCAGGTTTTGGTGACCTATTAGGGTATTTTAGCTCATGATCATATCATTTCCAGTTCTAGGTTCCTAGTTGGATCCTTCTTGTTCATTGTGGATGATGTGGGTTGAGATGGGTGGTGGTGAGAAACCATTGGTTTCTTTGAGCTATTTTTGGGATCGGCTTCAGTGGTTTGGTTTGAATTGGTTGAATTTTGGCTAATTTTTTTCCTAATTTGTTCTACCTTCCTGCATTTACTTTTTTGTAGATGTTTTTGATGTATACACAAATGGTTTGTATCATGGTAGTTGATTATGACCTGTTAGCATGCTATTTATTTATTTTAGTCCGGATATTTTTTTATTCCACTTTCATATCTCTGACATGGGAAAAAATTCCAAAAGGAGTTCCTATGATTCCTAGGTATTTATCACTAGCCCTTGTGATCTAGAACTCCCTTCAAAGCCTTGTGGAGAATTGGGTCAAGTTTTGGGTTGGATGGTACCCTGGGCTAATTCATTATAAAATGGTATTAGAAAACTTGGGTTTTCATTTAGTAGGAACCTAAGATTCTTATGTAGCTCATTTTATATGGGGTGGTCCTAGTAAAAGGTATATTTAGGTTGTTTTAGCTTGAGAGAAAAGGGTGGGGAGAGTTTAGATAGCTCTTTAACATCCTAAAATTCAAGCTTACATGGGTTGTGTGATTTTGAATTGTTAATTTGAGGTTGATTTTAGCTATTTTGGGTGGTTTTGATGTGACTAATGTTTTGATGCTTGTTAATCATGTGCATGATATTGGGGGTCTCTTGTAGTTTTGGGGTGGAAAGGGGGAGAACATGAGCTATGTGGTTAACTTTCATGGCCTAGGAAGTTGTATGATGTCAATGTGGTTAATTATTCCACCCTTACAATATGTGTTGCAAGATTGTAACATGGTCACCCATCTCCATGGCCAATTCATTCACAACATTATTTCTTCCCCCAACTAGATTTTTTGGACTCCTCTTGAATTATATATTTCTCCAAGTGTGGTTATCAGTTGTTTAATATGTATTTAAGAGTGTTTTATTTACCTTTTTTAGTGTGGAATTAGTGATCCTTTTTTGAGTTATTGTGTAGTGCTTGTGTGTGATTGTTTTTTTTTTCAAAACCTATTTTAGAAAAAAATGG
Organism: Viscum album; assembly: GCA_963277665.1. Classification (NCBI taxonomy): domain Eukaryota; kingdom Viridiplantae; phylum Streptophyta; class Magnoliopsida; order Santalales; family Viscaceae; genus Viscum; species Viscum album. The sequence goes on along the minus strand of OY728133.1, from coordinate 23,064,772 downwards.
GTTTTTTGAAAAAGTTTATTTTGAAACTCGGTTTTATGAATAATTTGAAGAGTGAATTCCCATGGTTTTATGAAATTTCCTATTGAAATGGTAGCTTCCCTTGTTTTTTTCGAAAATGTGGTTTTTAAATAGGATGTTATTTTTTTAAAAGATTTAAGAAAGTTTTTTAAAATGGGTGATGGGTTTGAAAATATTTTTTGGATACTTTGTTTTTAAATTGGAAATGAAATTTTGAAATGAATTTTCTAGATTTCATTTTTTGGGCAATGGGTGTGTCCCATTGAGGTGGGTTTTTTTCAAAGTTTATGTTGGCTTTATTTTCAAATGTACTCCTTAACAAAAAAGTGGTTAAAAATTTATGGTAAAATGGTAGTTTTCAAAAGAACTTTTTGATGTGGTTTTGGTATACCTCATTTTAGGGTTGTTGTTATAGTTTTGATTCCTTTCTTTTGAAGGTTTCATTTGGTTTCTACTTTGATACATGACTTAGGGTAGTTCATGTATGTGTTCTTGTTTTCCCCCAGAATGGTGGAAAGGGTTTCTTAGTTCCAATTCCTACCAAGACTTCGAATAGAGTAGTGGATGAAAACCCTTCCTTGTGAGAGATGTTGTGGAAATTCTTGCTAGTTTTAACTAAGTTTGGTGGGAATTAGTGGTGTTTCCTTGGAGTCTACTCTTTTGTGTTTGTAATCTTGGTATGGTATCTTTATCTTGTGTGGTTGGATTTTGTGGATGTTTTACCTTTTTAGGATGGTTTATGTGGATGAATGCCTTTGGGGTGTTTTGATGGATGGCTTGAATTATGGTTTATGGAATGTCTTATTTTTTTATGAATTTTTTACCCCTATTTTTCTCTCTTGGGTGTTTTGTGGCTGGGAAATGAGTCTCATTTCTTTGAGCCATGTTGTTTGGGAAAACCTCACATGGTGATAGTAGGTTGTGCCTATTCTTTTAGTTAAGCCTAGTGTAGCTCATTGTTTAGAATTGTAAGAGGAATTTGGGGTGAATTATTGGGTAACTAGGTTGTGTGATACACCAGTTAAGTATAGTATACTAACTATTTTTTGGCTATGGTCCTTTTTTGAGATGTACTATGTGAGGGTGATATGGTGTTTGAACCTAAGTTATTCATATGTTTCATGACCCAAGGTGAGTAATCTTGTCATTTTTTGAGGATCTTGAGGTAACTATTACTTTCATTGTATTTGTAAGTGTTTTTGGTTGACAGTGTTCTCCTTTTGTGGTTTCTCATTTTTTGAGGATGTTTTCTCAATAGTGGTTCGTTTTCCCACCATGTTTAATGAACTCTAAATGGTGGGGAGACCATGTTAGGTATCTTATGCTTCATAGGGATTATTGTTAAAGGTTCTTGTTTTGGATCTATTTGGATATTTTTAGTTCACTTATGTTTGACTAGTTTGATCATTTATTAGGATTTTCATTGTTGGCTTTGAGTTTAATCCATTTTGAGTGGTTCATTTGGTTAGATCCTCTTAGGAACTTCTATTGTCTCTCCTATTTTTCTTTTCATGGGGAATTTTTGGGGATATAGAGTGGAATTGTGTGGATTTTTTTACACCCTCTATGTCATGGTGCTATTATTTTCATGTAATTTCTAGAAGTGGGGGTTCAAGTTGCGTTTCCATGTAGTCTTGGTTCAGAACATAGAAAATTTTGAGGTTTTCCTTATGTACATGGTTAAGGTGCATGGTTACAAGGAAACTGTGATACCTCCCTTCATGAGAATCCTTCCTAGTTCATTATTAACTATTCATGGTTTTTAAGCACAGGCTATGCATGATTAAGTTCAAACTATGTAGTCCCTAGGAGAAACTATGTGATGCCCTTGGTGTGTCTGGGGTGTGGTGCAGGACTTTCAAATCATTTGTCAAAATATGAGTGTGAGTGTCTGGTTGGATAAATAGTTTTGAAAAAAACCATTTTTATGGATTTTGAATAGTTTTTCAAACCTTTTAGGGAACCCGAAGATGTCGTGTAAGGCTTGGGGTGGTTCTGGAGTGAGTCGTATCATTTGGGAAACCGTACAACCTCTCAGGAGTAATCGTGCGGATTAAGGATTTTGGGAGGCAGTGGAGCTCGCATGATTGATGTAAGGTTTACCTAATCGTGTAGCCAAACCATGTGACTTGTCTAGATGTTTAAAAATTTGGGTATTTCCCAAATTTCCCTCATTAATTAAGAGGTATTTTACCCTTCTCCCCTCCTCATGTGCTGGCCAACCATCTTGGAGAAAAGGAGGTTTTATAAACTCCTCCACCTTGGATTCTTGGCTTTCTTTGGTGTTTTCCAAGTTTATTTGAGGTGATTTTATTCTCTCTTTCCCTAATTCTTCCTTATCCCTCTCTTCTATCTTGTTTTGGATTTCCCTGTGAACCATAGTTATCATGTGGCTTAATTTTAGGGTTATAAATAGTTCCAATAATGGTAATTTTGGTGTCTAGGGGTTTTAGACAACATTTCTAGTTCTGTGGTTATGTTCATCAATGAAGGCAACATGTTTTAGAATGCTTTGGCATGGTTTCTTCTTATTTGAGGTAGGTGTTACTATGAAATTTTTTCATTTTTTATTTATAATAATGATTTCACCTTATAAATTCCATTTTTATGAATGCATAATTATAAATGGTATCCTTATGTTGAATTGGAACCATTTCATTGTGTTTTATGCTTGGAATAATTGGTTTCACATATGAATTCCATATTTCATTTTAAAAATTAAATGTTTTATTATTATTAGATTCTTGTGAAATGTATTATGGAGTTTTTAAATGGTTTTCATGAGGCTAATTGGATTTAAACCCGGTTTTGGTTTTAATTGAGTGAAAACCAATGTTTTAAAAGGAATTCAGTTTTGAATTGAGGTTTGGTCCTCAAAATGATTTGTATAGGGGTGTTTTAATGTATTTCAAAAGGTGGTTTAAAATGTTTGGGTGGTTTATCCCTTGATAAATTCCTTATTGTCATGTTTCAATTTGTTTTGGTGTATATGGTGAGCCTTTTTTCATTGTTTTGGTTTTCAAAGAGGAAGAACTTTGTGAAAGGGTAGATTTAGAATGTTTTAAATTTTTGGGTGATTTCCATCATTTTTTAAAATGGTGTATGGGAAGTTTTTATGAGATTTGAAAGGGGATTAGAATTCCGAGCCATGATTTGGTGTTAAAGTGGTCTTTTTGTCATTTTATGAAAATTGGTTTTCATAAATGGTGTGAAACCCTCTTGAACCCATTGAGATTCTTGTCTTCCTGTGATGACTTATGATCCCATCTAGGGATGATTATCTTTGATCATTGTATATTTGGTTTATGTTTCTTGGTCATAGGGCTGATATTGTGAGTTTATGAGGTGGTGTGTGTGTTGTTTAAAATGTTTTCACTCTTTGAGTAAAGAATAATTAATTGTATACACTTCCATTGAATTTTCATGGTAGACCTTGGGAAATGGGGTCGGTGGTAGAGGAGGTTGAATCCCTGACCTAGGTTATTGATTAGGAGAGTTTTCCCCATGATCGAGAGAGATCATTATGGGAACATTCCCCCATGATACTATGTGTTATCATGGGTGGTAGGGGACCATTATCACCACAATTGAGACCATGAGATCCCAGTGGGGACTGTGAGAGCCCAGGGAGGACCGTGTGAGCCTCCTCTTATTTGTATTCATATTGTGTGCTAAGTTTTATCATCGGTACATTCTTAGTAATGATAGTTCCCATTTAGATCATGTTGGTTATTACCATAACACTATATTCTTGTTTATAATTTTAGGGTATTTGCCTTATGCTTCAATTTTATCCCACATTTCTTGGATTATTTATTGGAACCTTTGATGCTTGTGTTTCATTTTATAGCACCACATGATATATGGGTGGTTCTTTCTTGTGATAATTGAACTATGTGGATGTTGATTTATTTCCTTTTAAAAATGAGTTTTCAAACAAGTATTGTAAAAACTTTTTTGAAATTAAAGGCTCTTGTGTGAGTGATTTAAATTAAGTTTCAAAATGGGTTTTGGTTTAAATATGGCTTGAGGTGGTGAAATTATTTAAGTTAACTATTTTCATTTAGATAAAACTTGTTTGAGTTATTTTGAGGTATGATAATGATTTCTATGGTTTTGAAACAACTTTTTCCAATGGATTTGTTTTTTAAACATATGTGTTGATTTTGGGAAGAAAAATAAATTTTTTTAAAAGTTTTTTATGGAATTTTTTAGATTTCCATACATTATATATATATATATATATTCAAATATTACTTTATAAATTTATTTTCAAACTAGAATTGATGAATTTCCTTATGAAATTAATTTCATAGTTTTTTCGGGTTGTAGTGACCTACTAGAATTTTATAGCTCATGCCTATATAAGTTTAGGTTACAGGTTCCCAATTGGATATTTCTTGTTCATTTTCGTCGATGTGGGGTGAGTTGGGTAGTGGTGAGAAACTGAAGGTTTCATGGAGTTAGTTTCAGGCTCAGCTCAAGTGGGTTGATTTTAAATAGTTTTATTTTGGTTTATTTTGTTCCTGATTTTTTATTCCTTCATGTGTTTCTTTGTTTGTGTATGTTTTAGATGTGCATACAAATGGGTTCGATTATGGTAGTTGGTTATAACCTGTTAAAATGTTATTTATTTAAATTGGGTATGATATTTATTTATTCCACTATCACATCTCTAATTTGGGAAAAACCCATTCCCAAAAGAGTTCTTGTGATGCCTACATTCTTGTCACCAACCCATGGGGATTGGGACTGACTTTCAATCCTTGTGGAAAATCGAGTTGGGTGCTGGGCAGGATGGAAACCTAGGCTGGTTTGTTGCACATATCTCCTCTAAAGTCTATATCCACATAACACTACAAAAAATCATCTATTCCAAAACACATGGATATATATTCTTAAAATTCAAGCTATAGGAGAATCCACTTCATATCTTCCTGGTGTTCCTTTTTTTTATTTTTTATAAATTGAATAACTACTCCCACTGCAATTTCAATGTTAAAACTTATACATACAACAACATAAAAGTAAGCTACCTACCACTAGTGAAAACATAAATTTCACCATATAATTATCCTCATATTATATTTTTTATGATTTATCTTTGGATAATGTGAGGTTTCAATATAATAGGATTGATACTGACTTATATCTGGTTATTTCAAACCTCTTGATGACCTTTCAAATATACACCATCTGAGAAAAAACCAATTTTTTTGTCTTCTTTTCTCTCTCAATATTCATCCATAAAATTTTCTTGGCTTCTTAGATATATTTCAACTTGAATATTTGGAAAAATAAAACTTCACCCCTTGAGACCATTTAATGTATAGACTTTCCAGAAGCATATCATCCATGTATAAGAGAAGTATGATAAGGATGCAATTCAAGAACTCCTAGTAGAAAAAACACTCTAAGTTTCTTTATCGGAACCCCTTCTCAGCCATAGTCATTAAACTTATGGTTATACTATTTTAGTGCTTGTTTCAAGCTATACAGACTATTTTCAGTTTACACAGCAAGTCAATGTTTCGTTTTTTCCAGCAAACCATCCAGTTTCTTCATATATATTTCCTCCTATAAATCACCATGAAGAAATGTTATTGTCACATTCATAAATTCTATATATAATCTATCATAACTAACCATACTCAACATTATCCATATGGCTGTATGTTAACAAATGGGTGATAAAATTTTATAGAAGTATACATTTTACTTTTATTGAAACCCCTTGATAACAAACTTGGCCTTATACTGAGACTAGTTATTTATTCTAATCTCTCGATCTCTCCCCCATCAATGAGAATCAAGTAATTTAGATTATTTTCATAACTATCTGTCATTAATTTAATTTTAGTAGATTTTTCATAATCCAATATATGTTTCTACTCTTTATGGATCCACTACTTCTAGAATTTAAATTCATGGAACTCTTCCCTGGGCTTCCATAGTTCTTTATCTCTCTGTTATATATTCCAGCCTAACTAAATCCTTTAAAATTTACATAGTCCCTAAACCTTATAAAACTTTTTCTCTTCTTGAATTATCATTCTGATCAACATGGATTTGGTCAGTTGATTTTTTTATCAACTTTGTATTCTACCAAGTTCCAATCTTTCTACAAGACCATATCATTGAAGAGAACATGATAGCTTCTAATTAACTTGTGATTTTCATTATCTCAAAGATTGAAACTAAATTTTTGATCACTCTATCCCTTAAAGAAACATGTTTGGGACTCTTCTTTTTGTTTATATTGATCCTTGGAATCAATATGGATATAGGTTAAACTTCCAAAAAACATTAAGGTGGGTAAATTCCACTAGGTTTTCAAACCAAAGATGTCCTGGAATCTCTTTCCCCAATGGTGAAGAAGAAATATGGTAAATAAGGTATTCTACACAACTGAATACATCCACAAAAATTTACTTATACATTCTATAATTTAGAATCTTATTCTGAGTATTTTTAGTTAATGTAAGATTCATCTGATCTAATACACTATTTTTCTCTAGTGATCTAAGTAAAATCTTCTCAAATATGATTCTTTTTCTATGGAAAAACATTTAGAAATCCCTACTACTGTATTCTCTAACATTATCATAATTTTAGTACTTTAGCTTTTTCTTTTGGTATCTTTTTACACCATGGACCTCCATTGAACAAAAACTATGAATACCTCAGATTTTTTCCTAATAATTAAACCCATAATTTCAATATTTAATCATTAATAAATGTAATAAAGTATATAAACCCACCATGATAATAGACATTTGAAAATACCCAAACATCTGTGTGCATGAGTTCTAAATTTTGTGGCTTATGTGTCCTCCCATTTAGATTAAATGAAACCTTTCTCTACTTTATAAGTTCACAACTAACACAAGATCCAAAATATATGTGACTAAGATTGAAAATACCCTAGACACCAAGAATCATATATTGTTCTCACTAAGGTTCCCAAGGTGACAATACCACAACTTCAAAATTTTGGAATTTTTCATTCTAGCAATTTTTTTCAATCTAAACTTCCTAGTAGATACAAATTATCATCCTTTACACCTCTATCCTTGGACATGGAACATTAAGTAATATTTTATAGGCAATTTTCCAATGATAGAAACATAACCTACTATATCTAGATGGCCAATGGAAATTAAGTTCTTTTATAAACTTGGTATTTATTTAACTTTTTTTAACACAAGAAAGCTTCCATTTATCATTCCAGCTTTAACATCTCCCATCCACATGATCTTTGGATTTTCATCTTCCAATTGATAAACCTTTATAGTTCTTCTAGATACAAAATTACCCATGATTCCCCTCTATATAAAATTAAATGAATCCCCATAATCAATGATTCATGATTATAATAGAATATTGACACCTATAAATAAATTGTTATTACCTTCAGCTAAAAAATTTACAAAACTTAAATATCTAGAAGAATATCTTCTAGAATTTACCCTTTGATCACTATAATCATTCCTTAGGTAACCTATTTACCCAAAATTTTAATATATGTGTTTTGGCCCAATTATTCTACCAAACTTCTCTCCTTAGACTTGTCTTATAATTTCCTCCAAACCTTTTGTTAAGGAAAACTTCCTCTACCTTCCATAATGAGTGTGATTTTGGTATCTTTTTATGCTTCCATTTATTTGAGTTCCTTATTTAGAATAATATGTCTACCATCCCCAAACACTAGCTAATATTTCCCGTAAGGATTACTTACAGTAATTATGACCACGTTCCATGATTACAGTAGTGAGGATAATAAAAATAGAGCCCATACTTCTTCAATGAACTTTACATTAACAAATTCAAGTTGACTTAGAATCATTTTAAAGCCTACTGTATGATCACCCATTACTATTTCTTCCAATATCCTCATGTTAAATAATCTATGCATCATGAACACCTTATTTATAGATCTTGATACATTTTCAATAGATAATTCACTAGCTATATTATTTTCTTCACTTCATGGATATTATAAGTTTCATTCCATGTCAATAAAATTTGTATCACTCTAAGTGCCTTTCTTAGTAGCCTTTCCAATTCCAATTTTTCTATTGGTTTCAGTTTGACCCCTTTGAATGGAACCTCAAGGTCCTTATGAATCAAATAGTACTCCATTTATATACTCTAGATTCCAAAATCCATCCCATAGAATATTTATATTCAAAAATTTCATTTTTCCAATTTCATACCAATCAAAATAGTAAACTTACACTAAATCAAAAAACATCATGACAATAATGCTACCCAATTATGTGTTTGAGTGTGTTGTTGAGCCTTGTTAGACCACTAGATCTATTTACACTTTTTAGGATTCATGACCACTAATAAATATAAGTTAAAACACTATAAGGTTCAAGAATGGAACAAATCTTTAGAACTTCCCAAAGCAGAAGAATCCTGAGTGCCAATGTACCATAAATTAGGAAGAAAAATTGCAACCTAAATCACCACATCATAATGACACCCTATTGAAACCTCAAAAAAGAAAAACTTTAAGGAAAAAACATTCAATAAAAATAAATCATACAATAAATGGATGATAATGATTTTCATGGTTTGGAAATCGGTCCTAAATCCATACTATAAAAATACTGCATTTTTCATTTCTAGGAAGTTACAAGATTAGAATATCAATTGAAAAGGAATTTAATTTTCATATAACTTATTAAATAATAATTTTACATGTGTAAAAGTGGACCCATCCCACCTTTATAGTGGTTCCTAGCTAGTCAAAAAAATTTAATAACCTGTAATATTTATGGGGGACCCTCTCTTTCCCTTAGCCACCTCTGATTTCCTATAGGATCCTTTACCCTGAACACATATTTCTTGTAAACTGAGTATGTTAGTCTTATATATCCTTTTGAAAAACCTTATTTAATTCATTTTTTATAAAAAAGAAGAAAAATATTATTTAACTTCAATAAAAAAACTTATGTAAGGCTTAACTTTGACTCTACCATTATCCAAATGGTGACCCCTTTCACAACTTGATTCCAGAACATAACATATGGACCACTACCTTTTTATGATTAATTAAAGGTGTTCATATGATGTCTATTTAATTTTTCCCTTGTGACTATCATGTGTGTATATATGATTTTTTTATAAATCATGATTGTTTAATTTAAGGGATTGACTCTATGGGGGGAACTTGAACTATTTAAATACCTTTGAACAGTTTTAAAACATCATAGGAAACTTAGGCCATATAGAAGGGTTTGTAAGACAAGTACATTACTAGGGAATGATTCTGATCTACCCATATTTTACTAGTATAAGTTAATATTACACTTAGGATAGAATACACTAGTTAAATATTCTACTTTGGTAAATTTCACTTTCATACATACCACTATACTATAAAAAATAGCATATTAGTGGTGGTTATTTAGATGGTTTTATGCACAACCCCCTTTAAATTTATTTTCTATATAATTATATGGGGTTATGCACAACCCCCTCTAATCATAGAATTTATAGGCGGTTATGAACCCCATTTAAATTCATTTTCTGTATAAATTGGAAAGAGTTTATGTACACAACTTGGTAATCATCAAATTTAGATGGGGTTATAGACCCCCTCTAATTTCATAAATTAGAGGGGGTTTTGAACCCCCTTTAAATTTTATAACATTATTCTTTCAATATTCGGTTGGATTCAAGAGGGGTTCCAAAACCCCTCTAATATCTTAAATTTTAGGGGGTTCAAAACCCCCTATAATATATTACAATATAGGGGGTTTAAAACCCCCTCTGATGTATTTAAATTAGAGGGGGTTCATAACCCTGTCAAATTTAAGTGATTAGAGGGGTTGTAAAGCCCCACTATGTTTTAAAAAAAATCCATAATATATATATAATTAAAAAACCATATATAAATGTATTTAAATACATTATATGAACTTATTATATAAACTATTTATATGATTTTTTTTAATTGTATTTATATGTATACATAAATATAATTTTATAATATTATGTGCATTAATATATATTTATTTGTATAAATTGTATTTCATATAATATTGATTATATATAATATAAAATAATAAACATATAATATAAATATATATATAAATATAATTTATTTAAAAAATATATTATATAAAAACCCAAGATTTTAATTTTTAGAATTTATAATATAATAATAATAAATATATTTTTAAATAATATTTTTATATTGTTATATTATATATAATTAATATTATATGAAATACAATTTATATAAATATATATATATATATATTAATGCACATAATATTATACAATTATATTTATTAAAATACATATATATTAATATACTTAATAATAATTATATGTATTGAAATATATTATATAAATATTTTTATAAATTATATTTCATATAAAATATTTGTATAAATTGTATTTCATATAATATTAATTATATATATTATAAATATTTGTATTAATTGTATTTTATATATATGTTTTTAATATTATATTAATTATATATAATATTATAAAATTTATACAAATAGATATATATTAATGTACATAAAAAGAAATATAAATATTTAAATACAATATATAAATACATTTTTATAGACATTATATAAATATATTAAATAAATACTTATATATATTATATAAATAAAAATGTATATAATATATAAATATGTATTTAAGTATATAAATAATTTACATAAATATATTTATAAATATATAAATATGTGTGTATATACATAACATAAATGGAATTATAAATATATGTAAAAAATATATTTACTCAAATGTATGTAAATAAACCTATAAAATATATATTTTATATAAAGGTTTAAAATTAATACAATATAAATGTATAATCTAAATATAATAAAATTTATTATAATATAAATACATAAATATAAAATATAAACAAGTATATATTAATTTATATAAATATAATAGGTTATAAATTTATATGTATTTAAAATATTTAGTTAAATAATATTTATTTTAATAAACACCCTAATATATATATAAATATGATCATGTATAGAAATTATATATAAATCAAGTTAGCATGGTGGTAGAGGCATTCGTGAAGCAGTGGGTAGATCCCGATTCAAACTCCATGGTGGGAGCTTTTTCTTAGATAGAGAGTAAAAAGTCATTGCATGTGGACAAGTCCACAATGCACAAAGTGATGAATATGGAGAGGTAGGTGGGTATCCAGTGGAGGAAATGGGGGAGGAGAATGGGAGAGGGTGGCTTGCTCACACAAGTGGGGGAATTTGATGGGGACAATGGGGGGAGAAAGAGAGGGGCCAGCAAAATGTGAGAGATTTAAAAAACGGGGCAAATGGGAGGGGGTAGTGGGGAGAATGGGAGGATGGGAGAATTAGAGGGGTTCATGTGGGAAATGTTATGGGCTCAAGGAATTTAAAAAGAAATAATAATAATAATAATATTAAGGGCGGTTTTCAAAACTTCCCCTAATTTGAGTCTCGATTGGAGGGTGTTAAAACCCCCTTTAATCTAGTGTTAAATAGGGGCCAATTGAAAACTGCCCATAAAATGTGAACTTATAAATCAATTAGATGGGGTTAAACCCTCTATAAAGTTTCATATCTTGTACATTTTGTTGTGAAATTAGAGTGGGTTTTAAACCCCTCTAATTTAACTGCCTCTAATTGAATATCACCTTACAAAAAGTTCATCAAAACTGCCTTTAATCATACATGGTGGAAACTTTGGTAGTGATTCACCATAACTACTGCTAAATAATTTAGGGGGGTGGGTTATAAACCCCTCTAAATGAAAAAACAAACCCTTATAATGATAGCCTTTTTTGTAGTGTTAGTTTAGTATTTCACTCTAACTAATGGCCTGCATGTAGTTACATGTTATTATAAATATTGATATGGATGTGATATTGTACAAGGATCCAAGGTTTCCATTTCCTTAGTCCTAAAAGTTCACTCCCAAGATATTTTTCTAGTTTTTATTCAATATATATATTATATTTATCTATAACTTGGTATGGTTATTTATCTTTTACTACACTTGTTAATTTGGTTTACTTTAAATTAATTTTTTAAATGTGACAAATTAATGTTACTTTATTTTATTTAAAAATACAGAGGTGTGATTTCATATTTTTAGTTGAAACTAGTGAGTGATGGTTTATTTTATGAAGTTTGTACATAGAGATTACTGTTTTTTTCTCACACCCTGCATACACACTATGCGTGTATGTAGGCTTTGTCTTCTTTGATGCAGACAAAGGATTATATCTTCTTAGAGATAGTGTATTTTCATTTTCCATGTTTTGGGTATAGATAAGATGATTGGATGTTACATGGAGATGGGTTTCATGGGAAATTATCTATATTTATGTATTATTAGGATATTATTGTATCAACCTCATTGGCCTTCCATTTTTAATTCACTTTATTTTTATTTTTATTCTATCATGTAACAATAAATTATAACAGTTATTAAAAATGTTTATTGTGTACTTATTTTACGTTTTTTATACATTATTTAGATATCAATCATTTTTAAAACTATTTATTTCACACATTTCACATCTACTATATAAGTACTGGTTATCTTGGGTTCTTAGTTAGCATCCATTTTTAATTTTATGGCTTTTTGGGTCAAAATTTTCCCAATCTTTAGCATTAAAGCCCTTGGAAATTGTTTTCCATCCCACATCGGTCAGAAATATTACCTAGGGATTTAGGTTGACCAGCACTGGTACTTGTTCAATGTATTTTAAGTTGGTTTTTTTATAATAATCCAAGTGATTCAATACTTGAGGTAAGGGGACTTTCTTAATTTCTATTTTCATTTTGTTTACTCTCTCTCTCTCTATAGATCAATTCTTCTTTCTACATTTAATTTATGATCTTTTTATGTTTCTTATACAATATTCCATGATGTGTACTATTTTATTTATCTTTTATTTTATGGGTATATTAATGTATTTGTAGTTCCTTTTCCAATATTTTCTTTAAATCAACCCTAACAAAAATAACACTTCTACTTCTTCATTATTTTCAATTTTCACTCTTATAAATACTATTAACTTCCCATGATTTCCAAAAACATCATTATTTTAACTTAAATTATTCAATTTGATTTTAAATTTTGAGAAAAACCATATGAAATCATTTCCTTTAGAATATATTTTCCCAAATATATTTTAATTTTATTAAGGGGTTCTCTCTCAATCTTATTTTTGTGATTCTCTCACACAATATAATACTAACTCAAAAATTTTTTATATATTTTCTAAACCAAATATAATATTCATTTATTATTTACCCTTTTTAGGATTTTCATGTCCAATATAAATTATTCAATATTAATTAATACCCACTAGTGCATAAAATTATTTTTCACACCAGTTTTTTCTTTTTTGCATCGGTAATTTGGTGATGTTATTGAATGTGACATTGTAAATATGTTTTTAATGTTTTATAAAACAAACTGATGTTGTAAATAAATTTATATTGGGGTTTTTCATGATAGTTACCAAATAACCGATGTGAAAAATGGGTTTTTTTAAATAATTTTCTTCTGATTCTTCCTCTCCATTGTAGACAAGAGCGAAAACAAGAAAAAAATACTAGTAGAAAAATTATCAAAACAACCAACAAAATACACTTACAATTTGAAATTTCATCTTTATAATATATAGCACAAATAAATTAAAATTTAATCAAACCTGTGAAATAATTCACCCATTCTATTTTCAAGTGTCTTGGATCCTTCGCACTATAAGTTCAAGGGTGAAAAAAAGATACTAATTAAAAGGAAATCATTTAACATGTATTCTAAATAAAATGAATGAAATGTTAAGGAAATCTTTATAAATAACTCAAACTTGATGGAACTTCGTAACTATTACGGTTTTAATTATTTCTTATATAAATCTTAAAACAAGGTATCCACATTCCTTTATAGCTTCTTATTATTAAATTTCTATTTAAAATGATTTTTGAATTCAAAATAACATTTTTAAGTAATATATCCAAAATTTAGTGATTTTAAATGAAAAATCACCTTTACTTTTATATATTTGATCTTAACACTATTCTTTGTTATGGTCTCTCAAAATAAATTCCATACCCTATTTGAAAATAATATGAATATATAAATTTAAAAGTCATCATAATATAAACAGCTATTAAAATGTTCAAACTTACATGCTTAAAATTTTTCACACTTCACTATGGATAGAGCATAACCAGTAAAGTGACTTCTCCCTTGGAAAAAAACACCCAATATCCAATGGCCACTAATATAAAAGAAAATTTTATATTAGTGGTTATTATGATAAGAGATATATATCAATTTATAAGATATATGTTTCATACTCTTAAAGATAAATAAACATCTAGAACTGAATAAATTTATTCTTCTAAAATATTTTAGTAATATAAATTATTCTTTCTGCATCAATCATTGTTCTCACCATAGGTGAAATAAACTATGGTTCCATAAATACATATACGTATGTCTTGTAATACTCCTTACAAATTATATAAGGATTCCTAATACAAAAAAATAAGTATAAATTTTTAATAAATTGAATGAATGGGAAAAAAATTTGATCGAGTTACATGGAAAAAAATTTCATCGTGTTAATGTCTAAGTAATCTCCAGTTACAAGCTTCATGATATCACTTTTTAAAATCCCCATATTCATTTCACCCCCACAAACACTAGATTCAATTTGAATCTCATATACATCCAATAACAAATTTGAATATTTTGACAATCTATCAAGATTAGTAGAAACTATATCTAAAGTTACACTTTTTATTTTTTGTTTTTTATATAGTATTTCATTACCTTTAATGTGTTCCTACAAAAAATTAGACAAATATATTAAATTTAAAAATATAAAAAAATTAATAGAAAAAATAAATAAAATATAAAATATACACATACCTCTATGGTAATATTTCAAACAAGTATAGATGGCCAAACTAAAAAATGGATGATACTTTTTCCGAATGTACTTACCTCATCTGTAGGAAATGGTATTCTTTCTAATCTGTCTATAATATCTTGTATAATGAACCTATGATGTTATATATCTATCTGATGATGATTACTAGTATCGCTGAAATAAAATATCATCCCATATGAAATAATATGTAGAGGGTCATCAATATATAACTCAGAATAACTAAGAAGTTATGGAGGTGGGGGTGTAGGAGTAGGATAAGAATGAGTGGGGTCTATAGGTGGAGGTGGGGAAATTAGATAAGTAGGAGGAGTGGGAGTTATTTTAGAGGTGTAGGAGTGGGATCAGTGTTATAAAACTATATTTACATTTTTTCAAAAATCAACTGTACTAAATCTTTAATCTTTTCCTCCATCATCACATGAATATCCTAAAATTTAGCTTCCAAAGATTCTATTTTTTTATAAATATCATCCATTTATGAAGTTGCAGAATGTGGAAATGCTTTTTCTATTGATACACCTATCGAGTATCCTCATACACGACCTAGGTGTTTGGTATTTCTCAATGTTGTAGCTAAAATATTCTTCCTACCCTCATTTATAAACACCTCATGTGTGTTATTATCATCAGTATAATATTGTATGAAATATTTTAAAAAATCCATAATAAATCACTATATAAAAAGAATTGAATTAACATAAATAAATGAATAAATTAAACATATTATAATCCTATGAGCTATAGCCCTTGACTATTTTGTAAGATATTTTCATTTTTTTCTCATCTGATCCCTCTTCAATTTTTCATGTCTAGTGGGGAGGATGGTCAACCTCTACAGAGCCTAAAGACTTAGTTCCTAGTTTTTGAAAAAATTTATCCATCATTTGTTCTTCCAATAATGTATAACCTCCATGAGATAAATTATGATTGTATACATTTCCATTATGGATCTCTTAATGATATCTCCTTGATTTCTATAAATTAAGAATAAATCAAATATTAATAAGATCATTAATAATATTATTAACATAAAAAAGTCTTTTATAAGGTAACATTTCACTTACCAAAGATGATTCACGTATTCTACTTTCAAAAAAAAATTTCCATGCATCTTCATTTATAAATGGATATATATCACATGGATTATGATGTTTCTTATGCCCAAAAATGATTTCTTATGTGAGGTTTGATTTAAAATATTTGCACCTCCTAACATCCAATGATAAACATTTCCTCCTAACTCCTCCAATATTATGTAAATCATATGTCATCTAATAAAAAGGGGGAAAACATATATTACTATAAAAATTTCAAGATAAGTAAAATAATTACATATGATCTTACCAAAATGGTCTCCCACAAGTGATATATTATCAATTTTTTAACACTTCTCCAATCATCAATCAAAATACTAACTTTTCTTTTATGCTACATTGATATAAAATTAATGAATTGTTTTGAATTTGGACCTCTTGGAATATTATTATCATCAAAATCTACTGGTATCCTCTGATCTTGGCTACAGGAAACTGATAATTTTGGTGAACATGTTCCACCATATTTACCAAGCCCCAAACTCTTCTTTGGCCCAATGGAAGTACATGTCTCTTGTAAAGAAGGATGAGTCTCATCAATAGGGGCATGTTTACGTTCCTCCCCATAGGTATAAGTACAATCATCTCTAGAAGTATATGGTGGGTTAGTTGATTTATCTTTCATTATCCTATAAATAAAATCAACAAACAATTAGTATACAAATATACATATTCAACTATTACATACTAATTTAAATAAAATATGAAAAATTATCAAAGAAAAAAGTTAACTAAACTAAAATTAACATTTTTTTATTTATATTTATTATAGTTAAATAAAATTCAAAAATAATAATGAGATATGAAATAACATATAAATTAATGAAAGAAAATCCAAAAATGGCATGTAAATAGTAAAAATTATCCTACTTCATAAATCATTTTTACACCAAAAATAATTTTTTTTAATATACTTTTAAAAAATATTTTTGTGTTTATTTAACATATTAGATTTAAAATATTTTTTTCAAAAAAAAAACAATCAATAGATAAGTTACGTAAGGGTAAAAATGGTAAACTAAACAAAACTAAACTATATAAACAAACAATTTACCTTATTTGTTATAATAAATGTTTTAATAAAGAAAAAAAAATACCTAACATTTTATGAAATTTAAAAAATTAAAAGAGAAATAAACATATGTTACCTATAATATTAGGAGTGTACTAAAGGATCATTTTCCTAAATTTCTTTTTCGTGATAGTTTTGTATGGAACAAACCATCTCTATGATATGATCATCAATATTATCTATTAATCTCTCTATGGAAGTAGGTTTCTCACATAAATAAGCATATTTTTCAAGTTTATCATCACCAACATACTATTTTTTTCTTCTAAAACAAAAGACCACTGCATATCAAATTTTTTTATGTGTTTCTTGTCACGCTCGTCCCCCAGGGCCCATGTCGTGACTACCCCAAGCTTGCCTCCCATAGGCCAGGGGCTGGCGACTAGCACTAAAAGGCTTATTCCCTAAAACTGGGAAGGTATTGCCTTTATATCCTGTAAACACATGAAACCAAGCACACAAAAAGATACAAACACAAGTAAACTATATATAAAAAAGAGTGTTGAAAGTAAGTGGGGCCAGAATACAAGCCCAACTGAAAAGGTACAAGTACAACTGAAATACAATACAGCTGAAGAAAGAGAAAAAACAGCTATTGGGTCATCCTCTGAGGTTCCTACCTAAAGGGTAGGTATAGATCGCCTCCTCATCACTCCACGTCTGCCCATCTTATCTACGTACCGACATGACGTATGGTCCACCTTCGGGCACTATCCAGTCCTGGTACCCTCTTCCTCAGTTAGCGTTGTCCTTCGTCTGCACCAAACACAACAAGGTGCGGGCATAGCCCGTGCAGGGGTGATTATAATGATACTCATTAGGGACCCCTAGAACCTCAAGGTCTCACAAAATAAACAAAGGATAAACCACATAGCATGAAATCAATTGTCAAACCTACTTAGGTATATGCCCATACATTTACCTAAGATATCAAGTATGCCCATCTCAATCATGAGGAAACACGGAGACCAACTCAAAATCCCAAGATCAACTGTTCCACAAAGGATAAAGTACCATGAAGGTAAGTACCACACAAGTATTACACAGAGAAGAATACCACTAATGTATTACCACAAAGGAAAGTACCACATAGGTATGGACTCAGCTCACACCAGGTATAACTTAGGTACAATAGTAGATATGATTAGATGTAACTACTAATTCATCTTACTCTGTTGAGAGGTAGACCCACGAAGGATCCTAAATCATCATCAGAACCACAGAGGATCGTATTACATCGTTATACCCACATAGGATCCTAGTACATCATCAGAACATCGTCAGAACCATACAGGATCCCAGTACATCATCAGTACGTTGTCATACCCACACAAGATCATAGTACATTGTAAGAACCCGGTTCTTATTTTTGAGTTATGATTTTCTTCTTTTCTTCTTTCCTTAAGTGTTTTTTAGAAAGTAAGGAAAATGGGGGAAAATCCTAAATTTTGGAAGTACATGTCGTGTACATTTTCACACGCCATGTATTCTGGCCATGTGGGATGAGTACACAGGGGGTGTCACCGTGTCGGCGATGAAGGGTGTAAAAACTGAATACACGCCGTGGAGTGGGTATGTACACGTCGTGTAGTCAGTTAGCAGGCGAAACAGTAAGGCGGTGGGAGCAGCCACCAGCTGGGAAGTAGTACACGCCGTGTAGTCGGGAATACACTTCGTATACTCATGTCGACGGATGAACAGTTTGGTTGTGCCACCAGATGAATAGTTAAATGAAGGAAGTACACACCGTGTACTTTGTTTTTTTTCACTTAAAATGGGTAGTATCCAACCTTGTTCACAGGATTGGCTTAGAACCGGACGAGAGCTCAGGAGGGGACGACCGAATCTTCGAGGATCTCTAGATCAAGCATCGGTAATCCGTTTCCACCTCGAACGATCTCGTTGGAACCGCGTGGGTAATCCCTCCCATATCCTTGCGTAGTTCTTGACAATTCTTCCTCTAAGGGAAGTTATTTGTGTTTAAGAGACTTTTCTTTCTCCTCATATCTACCTTGTTCTGGGACGATTCGTAGAACATCATTCGAGTATACTAATCAGGGGCGTTTAAGGTAGGTGGCTTGGTGTTTATATTCCGACTGTTGTGCGTTTTTTGTGTACCATTGTGCCATGAACCCATATTGGGGTGTTGTGTGGCTTAGGCCATGGATATTTCAAATACCTAGAATTTAATAGGTAATTAATTGTGATATTAAACTGCTTTTGGGATCGTTTCTTGGATCCAGGACCACCCCGGGGGTGCGTTTCTCTGTTTAGCTGTTTGGCCAGGATACTTGAGGGTATTCCTTTAAAGTAATGATTATAGAATTGACTTGCAAGTAATTTCTTGTGTACTGTTTTTTTACATGTTGGGAATGGCCCGGTTACCTATTTTAGCATGAGGGAAGTGTTGTGATTAGCCTGTGGGAACTGTACTATTTAGCCTGTGGGCAACTTCTTTCGTGCCTGTGGGAAGTTGATTTTGTGCCTGTGCGTGACACTTATTATGCCCGTGGGTAGTATCCGTATGCCTGTGGGAATATTCTTATGTTTGGATTCTCTTTACCTGAGGGTAGGGATTTACATGTGTGAGTAAATTGGATGTTTACTTAGAATATTCACTATGGTGATATTTTAAATTAAATGATTAAATGGATATTAAAATGGAAATATAACTGGTTAAGTTAGTTACTTTTCAGTACTGCTTACTTTATTACATTTTACTACTTCACATTGTTGTTGTATGTTTACACACAGTTGGGCACAGGCCTTTGGTCGGTGCCTACTGGGATTTATTTCTCACACCATATTTGGGTCATGATTTTCGGACCAAACAGATTATATTGTTGCAGGTGTGGATAGGGGAAAGAGTCCCTATACAGGTACTTGATTGTTGTTGAGGAGTAGGGAAGCATGGGACCGGGCTTAGGCTCGTGATGATACTGATTGCTTTGTTCTGTTTTGTTGTACTCTGTATTGAATTGTACTGCTATGTAACATGTTCTAGATGTTTTCTTAGAACATGAGACATGTTGGATCATATCTATAAAACTGATTGGTTATCTTCTACTACAGTTGTTATATTAAATGTGTATGGTTTATTGATTCCATTGTTGTTGTATGCTTTTTATTATATTCCGTTGTGCTACACTTTTACAAATGAGGGCATAGTTTCCCCACTATCATACCTGGGCCCTCACTGATAATCGGTAGTCTCTGTCGTTTGGGGAAATGCACTTGAGGTCATGTGGCGAACCGGGTTCAGGGCACCTATTGAGTGGAACCTGGAACTGGGACTTTACATACATCGTCAATACGTCATCAGAGCCACACAGGATCTTAGTAAATCATCAGTATGTCGTCAGACCCACACAAGATCCTAGTACATCGTCATTACATTGTTAGACCCACACAGGATCCTAGTACATCGTTAGTACATTTTCATACCCACACAGAATCCTAGTACATCGTCAATACGTTATCAGACCCACATAGGATCCTAGTACATCGTCAGTACGTCATCCGACCCACACACAATCCTTGTACATTGTCAGTACATCGTAAGACCCACACAAGATCCTAGTACATCGTCATTACATCATCAGACCCACAGAAAATCCTATTGCATCGCCAGTACATCGTCAGACCTACACAGGATCCAAGTACATTGTCAGTACGTCGTCAAGCCCACATAGGATCCTAGTACATCGTCAGTACATCGTCAAACCCACACAGGATCCTGGTACATCCTCAGTACGTTGTCAAACCCATAAAGGATCCTCGTACATCGTCAGTATGTCGTCAAACCCACACAGGATCCTCGTACATCATCAGTATGTCTCCAGGCCCACACAGGATCCTAGTACATCGTCAGTACTTCGTCAACTACAGGGTTCCCGCACTAAGCTTTCTTGTCTCCGAGATGGTCCGCTCCTCAATCCACTGGTCAATAATCCAACTTTAATGATGTTATACAAAGAAGTATCCCAAAGGACCTCCACGTCATATGGGGTCTCAATGCAATAGACGGTGCGTCAAACAGACGCCTGGTCTATAAGTTATTATCCATTTAGTCCCGAGGGCCCTGTTGGATTCTTGATCGATCTAACCTGACTATTCCCCAACTTTATTCAAAACTCCAGTGGGTTATACCAAAGCGAACATCTCACTCTAAGTTTTCTAGTGCCACAGACGGATCGTCAAATGGACACTCGGTGCCAAAGTTATAGCCAAAAGAGCAGAAATGGGTTGAAGCTAGTCCGAGTCTGACCCGACCCGACCTAGCCGGAGCTGACCCAACCCGGTTCAGTTTGAACCAGCTCGCAGGGTCTGGCCTGGCCTACTGGGTCTAACCCGGTCCGTCCTAGGCAGCCCAGGCTCGTGGCCCAGCCTCGCGGCGGGGCGGCCGCGGGGCGGCGCGGGGGCCGCGGGGCGGCGTGGGGGCCGTAGGACGGTGTGGCGGCCGCGGGGCGGCACGGGGGCTGCAGAGCGCCACGGGGGCCACGGGGTGGTGCGAGGTCCGCGGTTTCACTGTCACCTTCGTTGTGGTCTACGGTGTGTCGGCCACCACATCTGAGTCCCACCGGTACCATTCACCGGCACCGGTCGCCGCCTTTTTCCATTACGAGAAACACAAAAAAAACTCAACAAAAATGTGGAGAGTTCGAGCCATGTTTGTTTGGAACACACCCGTCACATTAGGGTGGTAGCAAGCAGCTTAATAAATATTTCATGAATAACTTCAAACCCTACAACCTCCGGTAATGATTATTCCCAAACTCGCAAAAAGAAATCATTCACGGATCAACTATTTAGAGAGGTAATTTGTGTTCTTTGTTTAGATGGGAAGAACATGGGAATCAATAATCACACAAAATTAAACCCCTTCCTCGGAGGTTTGTATACCTAGGTCGTGAGGAAGGAGACAAAGTCATTGGGAATAGTGGTGTCGGCGTTTGCCACTTCCTCAAGACACTTCTGAAGTCGGCTCAAATGTCATCCTCATTCTTCAATTCTGGAGTGCATTCTTCGTTGGAGGATGTGTTTCTCCATGACTCTCCAAAGCTCCTCCCTTTTTGAAACACTCTCCCAAAAATCCCAATAGATGAAATTCCAACTTAAATTAAAATAGTTTTAATTTATGTTCAAACCATAATTAAATGACATTGTTGATTAAATGGATAGTTGGTATAATTAATTTACACAATTAAATGGGAGGAGTAATTAATGGGGAGTTGAGAGGTTTTCTCCATTAAAGTGGTGTTTGGGTGGTCCCCACCACCATGTATTTGAATTTGGGGTTTTTGTTTGGGTGGTCCCCACCTCTTAACATCCACATGGGAGTTTCAAATAAAAATAAAAATGTTAAACAGTTTTTGTTTTTGTTTTTCCACAAAAAAGTGAAAAACTATCTTCCACCCTCGACCTACTGCAGTCAAGGTAAAGGTCTCCTTAAGTGAATTCCAGTGCTTCGAGTTCAACGGTGTCCTCGGATTTTAATTCTGAGCACTGGTTCAAAAGTTACAAAAACTCACTCGCACGTTTACCAAACGTACCCGAAAAAAAGTTTAGAAATTGATTTCGGGCACACCGAGCCTCGAAATCATACGCCATCAATTTTCACAGACTCGTAAAATTCATATATAATTAAAAAACAATACATGGAAATTATAGGTCTTTACATTTCCTTTATGAGAGGATTGGTTGTTTCTTCTAATATATTAAGATTAACTAGTTTCATTCCAAATTCATCATGTTTGACACTAATATTACCAATAAACCATTTACTGTTAAAAACTAGAGCTTGAAATTTATTGTAACAAACCTCCCATGTTTCTTCAATGACTCCATAATATGAACTTCATGCAGAGATTGGGTTTTTGTCTTTAGAACTCAAAAAAATCATTACTTCTGTGAACACCAATACACTACTATTATGAACTGCACTTATATTGTCCTGATATTTCATATGAAATGTATAGCCATTAATTTAATTCACAAACCATGTTATCAAATTTAAACTTAGACCACCCGCTAGTCATCTCAATGTTTTATATACATCTGATCTACAATGCACAGTCTCTTTCTTCTTTGGACAACATTGTTTCAACACATTAATAGGTATTGATATATATAGATGAGTGTCATCTAACTTATTCAAGATTTATAAATGTACCTTATTTATTTTTTCACCTTTCAGTGGTTTGACTTTCAATCCATAGATCCCATTTCCCCCATAACTAACTCATTCATGATGAGATGTAGGAAAACCAATCTACTCTACTATAGATAAGTACCTTGTACAAAAATCCACAGCCTCCTCAGAAATATACTTCTCAACAATGGAGGATTCATGTCGATATGGATTATTAAAATATCCCTTCAATATATTCATATACCTTTCAAAAGGATACATCCAATATAGATATACAGGTCCATAAAGATTTATTTCTAACACTAATTAAATCACTAAATGCACCATGGTATCAAAAAGATATTTCAAAAAATACATTTACCATTGAAAAAGTATAGAAACTACTTCGTTCTCAAAAAATTTCAAAGTATTCATTTCAATTAACTTATTTAAAATTGAATTGAAAAAATAACACACAATTATGATAGTCATTATGACACGGATGAGAAATGTTCCTTGCAATGAAACTAATAGGAGTTATTGCATCATGATATGACAATCATGATATTTCATACCTGTCAACTTTAAATCCTTTAAAGACAAAATTATTTTTACATTTAAATAATAACCCTACAGTGCTTTGATATCATGAAGACACAGAAAAAAGGATAATTTTCTCCCTATTAGATAATCTTTGCCAATCTGGGGGTAGGAATGTTTTTTTTCATCAGGAGTGGGATATAACATCAAGTTTATTCCCATTGAGAGTAATTCCAATCTTACATTCAACCCATCTTTAGTATTTCCTTCGATATCTAAAAATGTTCTAATCAATCTATCACATGTATTCTTCTCCACGTACATGAAATCAATGTTACATTTGACCTCATGATATCTTTAATATGGTAGCTCAAAAAATATTGATGGTTTCTTCCAAATATTTCTATCATTATCAGATTTATGTGTCTTTCGGAATGTCACATCAATGTTTTTCACCCTCTCAAAACACAAATCAGTGGATAAAGGTTTTAGAGAAATATCAAATTCTTATGATCCATTGAATGACTTTTTTAATTGTATATAAAGGTGATCTATAGATAGAATGTTTATATTACCCATGTATATTGTTTTTCTCCCATAATTTAGTTGATAATATGAAGTTTTTTGTTCACAAATTGAAAAATATTTATGTCCCTTAACACTATATCTAGAAAAACGTTCATATGTTGGGAAGTAGTTTATAATGAACATAATCATTGCATGTAGTTGAAAATATTCCATTTTATAAAAATCATACACCCTAATACCATCCTCTAATAAAATTTTAAAATCATCAATTAACGTTGATAAGAAAACATCAATATCAATTTCAGGCTATTTTGGTCCAGAGATCATTATACTCAACATGACATATTTTCACTTCATAAAAAATTAAGGATATAAGTTATAAATTACCAATAAAATACTCCATGAAATATGTTTTCTACTAAGGATTTGATATGGATTCATTCAATTCATGCATAGTCTATGTTTGATATTTCTAACTTCATTTCTAAATATAGAAAATTTCTGATCAATTTTCTTTCACTATGGACAATAAGCTGGATACCATAATTTTTCATCATATATCTGCTCATTTTTATGTCATCTTAACCTTTTTTCATCATGTGAATTTTCAAATAAACATTTCAAATATATAATTATAGGGAGATGCCAAAATGGATTATAACGGTCTCTATAACTAAAAAATTATCCTGTGATTTTTCTTTTAACTTATTCCATGATGTCCCATATTTAGGAAAACCTGACAGAAATTCATATTTCTTTATATATAGCACATAGTAATTCAGGAAGACATGTATTTTTTTAACCTAATCCCATCATACATGGTATTTTCTTCACTTTATAACATGAATATAGAAAATTATTATCATTAGGAAGAATATCTTTCAACAATTGTAGCAACATTGCAAAGCTCTTGTCACTCCATCCATGTTTTTTCTTCAAGTTAATCAATATTAACACCGTTGATAAAAATGTAATTTTTTTATAACCTGGAAATAATAGTTTTTCAACATCACTATATATACACTCAATTTTTTTTTCTTTATCAATTTCCTCTACTTAAATATCACAAATCATTTCTTTAATTTGATTAGAGTTTTCATCTTGAAAAGCATCATCATCAATAGATCTGAAATTCTTCCCAATTTTACCATGCCAAATCCAAGGGCTATAACTCATATTAAAACCCTAAAAAATTTAATAATATTTGATCTCTCTACTTTTTAACTTCTTTATATTTAAACATTTTAGGCATGGGCAAAAAACATGTCATTGTTTGGAAATTTTCATTTAGAAAATTATAAAAAAGCATCAACACCTTCCTCATATTCATCACTTATTTGAAGATACGTAATCCAAATCTAACCCATTATTATCTATAACAAACATAAAAAATAAATATCTTTTCAAAAGAATATAGTGATGCTAAAAGTGAGTTAGAGGGGGAAATAGTATATTATTTCAATGATAATTAAGAAGATACACTTGTGGTATAAATCATCAATAAAAATTTTCTATGATTTTTAAGAATAGTGAATATAATGTTTAAAAATTTGTTAACACTAGAGATGAAATTTAATGTTAATTATAATTATTGTAAAATAATAAAATATAAAATAAATTAAATTTATATCAAATATTTCATAATTTGTAAGTAACAAAATTTAGAATTTTTTTTAAAAAAATATGTGTATTTGAAAATTATAATTATAAATTCTAAAAAATAATGGAATATAAGTTTAAATATTGTTGGTGAATCATAGAAATAAATTCACGGAAGTAATTTACAAAATAAAATATATTCATACCATTCTCTCATTTTTTATTTTATTCTTACTGAAATTAGATGAAACTTGAAATTGAATACTATTGACATGAATCCACTTAGATATCTTGGATAAGGGACACACTTCCCCATGTTGTTTTCTATTACATGAGTAGAATTACATTTTTTCAGTCAACCAATAATGACTTCATCAAGTGGTTCATAGAAAGGTATATTATCCCTTTTTATTTGGTTGAGTGAGTTATTTTTTTATTTTTTAAATTCTCAGTGAAATGATCATTGTTTCAATATTAAATGTGGAGAGGTACTCAGTGTTATTTAAATAGAGATATTGAATCATTTACTATTGTATTATATCAACCCTCTATGTTCTAATGATTGGTAGTCAGTTCGAATCCTTAGTGATGGTACAATTTTTTTAATCAATTATTTGGGTTCTTCTTTAGAATATGAGGGTTGATTGTTTCCATAGAATAAGTGAATTTATTGATATATTTTAATTAATTTTTCAATATTATATGGACTATAGTGAAGTAAATTTTTAAAATTTCATGGCCTATGATAATGTTGAGCCTTAATAATGATTCCTAAAATTAGAATATAATTCACAAAATTATTTAGATAACAATCTAATGGTTTTGACTTTAACCCAAATCTCATCTAGGATGTCGATCATAATCTGGTCTCATTCATAAAAGGCATAGTAATTAATGAATAATTGTGTAAGTGGTTCCAATAATACATGTATTCCATATAAGTGTCTGGATATTTCACTAAGAAATATCTAATTATGTTACATAATGTTAATTTTTGAAAACTTGATTCAGTTAAAGCTGTCAATCACCATTAATTCTCATTCTATCAGAATATAACAAAGATATGTAAAGGAACCAATTGATGGTTACTATTGTGTATTCACCAATAATGTCAACATTATATTGAAAGTAACTCATAATATGTAGAATTCATATTTAATATATTATTTTTTAAGATGAGAATATGCTCACATCACAAGAAAAGTGTTGATATGCATATACACTATTTATAAGATATTATATATTGAATTGTATGAAAATTGCAATGTAGGTATATATTATATTTTAAGATTACTAAGTCACTAATAAATTCATAACACTAATTTAAATATATCCATATAAATTGAAGTGTATGCATAAACAGTTAATGATTCACTAACATTATCCAAATAAGCAACAATTAGAGATTCAATTCATAAATCTAAGATGTGATGTAGTATAAAAATTTGTGAAATAATTCAATGAAAACACATTTACATATATTAGAAACATAAAATCACTAATAAATAATGAGTAAATTTATTATCTAATACAGAACATTAAGATATAATTCATACTACACACCTATATAAATAATTCAATTCATACCTAAGGTAAATAATGATGGTAATGCAAGATTTGAGATGAGCATATTTATATTTGAATGCGTAATGATGAGGTCAAAAATATATATGTGTTAATGAATATGGTAATTCAATATTTGAGTCCCCATAATCAAAGAAAAAATTGAGATTTTGGGATTTTGTGCCATTGAATGACTGAAATAGAGGTTTCATGTGTGAGACTTACCTTGAGAAATGAGCAGATCAAATGTGCAACAATGATCCAAAAAAAATTGAGGATGTATGAAGATATAAATTCAAGATTGGAGTCCATAGGATCAAAGAAAATATGGTTAGGGATTCTAAGTGAGAGAAACGAGTATGAATTCATGAGAATTAATAACCCTGAAATGTTTAAAACAGACGATTCAAAAAAATTTAAATGTTTATAACGTTGGTTATATAATAACCGATGTGATAAGGAGTATTTTTCACATCGATTATATGATAACCGACATGAAAAGGTATTTTTTACAACTTTACTATGTCGGTTATTATATAACTGACATGAAAACTCCTCTTTATCACGTCAATTATTATATAATCAATGTGACAAATAGAAATATTTATCTTATTCACATTGGTTATATTATAACCAATAAGATAAATCAATAAACATGGATTTTTCACATTGGTTATTTATAACCAACATTAAAAATCTCACATGATAAATAATTTTTGTGTTGTTGACCTTAAAAAATTCATAAGGGACATTACGTATCAATATTTTTCTTATGAATTATGTTCCATATTCTTTATATTTTTATACCATGTTTGTGACCTTTATCTCATGTATGTATTTTTTATCCTTTTCACTATTCATATTCACTTATTTACATTCACTTGATTATATAATCTTGACTCAATATACCCTATATTTCATAATTTAGTTTAAAGGTTTCTTACCTTGAAAGTCATACTTTCATTTAATTGGGAAAATATTGACAATCTATATTATCATTATTTTAATATTGATAAATATTTATTATAAATCCATTTTTTGTAATAGTTTACTTAAGGAACATTATGTATTGTTTATCCATTTATCTTTTTTATATGATGAATGAATTATACTTAGTAAGTGAAATATATGACCCAAAATTATATAGCCCTTAATGCATCAATAGATTTCATGAGACAAACTAGCTTGGTATCTAATATATGCCTAGTCATTTATGTAATATTTATTAGAACAAGTACTCAATTGTATGGTTATGATGCCTTAGAATAAGGCCACAATGGTATGGTTATGATGTTTTGGAACAAGGTCTCAATGGTTTGATTATGATTTCTGGTGTTATATATTCCATCATTATGAGATATATTATTGTTATCCATGTGATCATATATTCCCATTTTTCTAGGTTTTCTATGATTTTGTATTCATTAATATTGGATTATTTGATTGTTTATTAATTTAATATTATGTTTGATATACTTATTATATGTTATCATCTATTGTATTATACCCCCTATAGAGGGTTTTAACTCACCCCTTTATATTATTTCCTCATTTCCCTAGGAACCCATGAGGATTTCTACATATAATTTAAGAATAATACATGGATAAATAGTAAATATTTATTTGTTTTTATTATATAATTTAAGTTTCAATGTAATTTAATGATCAGTTATGCATCTAGTCTCCTGATATTTCTAAACTTTTGATTATAGAAATTACCAATATAATAAACGACCACTACTTATGGTTAACTAGAGTCGAAGTTGTTATAAAAATGATTTGGTAAAAGAATCCATTATGTTAATCCCCTATATATAAAAAATCCAACCACTTATAATATAGTATTTTTCATCTCACATTTCTAGCTAATTCTACCATTTATTTATATTTTTTAATTTAAGATAAAATCATGAATTTTCTGATGTAAGGTGTGCCAAAATAAACTATATTATAACATTTTTCTAATTGTATAATGAATTTCATGGTGTCCACCTATTTTTTTAGAATATAAAATATTCATAACACTATCAAATTCATATTTTAGGATATATATTTAAATAGTTTCAACCACATAGTCCTTAAATAGTAAATATCTTCTTAGTTTTAATGAAGGACTTCATTTGTAAACTATCATTACTTTTCCTTTAATAAATATTAATGAACCATGCCAAATGATAAATAGTTCACAATATTTTTATAACATGGTGTGATGTATATGATAGTAAAAAGATGATCATATATAAATATTTCTTTAATAATTTTGATATTTTTTTCACTTGTGTATAGTTCAACAAGGTGTAGGTTTTTTTTTGGGTTCTTTTCTAACGCATGTTAGCACTGAGGAGAGGGATTCACCCACTACAATTTTAAGGAAATGGATCATTGTTTTTGTGAATTTTATTTTATTGTTTCCATATTTTTGGGTCATAATAGGCATCATGTATTGTCTATTTTTTGGATTTAAAATACTTATCAATTTCCCCTACAATTTAATAATATTTCCTTACTCGAGGAATTATTCATTTTCCCCTTAACTCATTTCATTCCTTATTTCATCTAGAATAATTTAATTGGTTCTTAATTATGGTGTGATTATTAATGTTATGCTCTGATTTTGGGTGTCCTTCATTTTATGGTTATTTCATCACTCACCTTTATTAGTGTAAATGGTAATATTTTATACAGTTTGGTTTTTTCTTAGATTTTTGTGCCTTATGATGCTTTCTTTCATCTTGGTGGGAGCTTAAAATATGCCTAGGTTTTGGTTTAGATCTTTGGTTTGGCTATTTTACCCTTATGGAGTTATGGTGAGGCCTATGTTTTAGAGAAAAACTAGCAGTAAACCCATTTAATAATATAATTTTCATATATTTTAACCTCTTAGTTATTGGCTTGGATTTTTCCAGATTTTATAGATGATGTTTGGTGTAGGTTTTCTATTTGTTAGAATTTTGAGTATAACACCTCAACTCCAAAAACCTAGATCCAGTGGTTAATTTACTACATTGGAAAAAATAAAAGAGATCACATGCTATTAGATTAAATAGTTTAGTAGTCTCTAAAGACTAGATACATACATGATTCTCATGTTATAATCCAAAATATGAAATAAAACTCAAAATTCTAGTGATAACTTTTTTATTTTTTTTTATCCGTGAAATCATTAAAAGTTCACTTCTTATTACCCTAGTGAAATTAAAACATAATAAAGGGTGAGATAAGATTCCTAGTAATGGAAATTGTACAGTTAAATCTATTATATAATTAAAAAAACATGAATAGTATGACATAGATATGCCATAAATAAATATTCCATATAACTAATATCATAAAAGGGGAATATATCCATGGATTATATAAAAATATAAATAATCACATGGATAATAATAATAATAACTTATTTCATAATGATATAACACATAATAAAAGGCATTATAAACTTTCTTTCAATGCCTTATGCTAAGAAATAATAAGTAAATAAGTAAGTTATATACTGAATACAAAAACTAGTTTATCTCATGATAACTACTGATGCATTAAGGGGATATAATAGGCCTTGAATACCACTTACTAATCCCAATTAATTTATCATATGAAATAAATGAATAAAAATACAATATATAATCAATATAAACTTTAATATTGAAGAACTAGCATAGAAAATATTAATATTTTCCCTAGTAAAAAATAGAACAACATAATCATAAGTCATACAGAGAAATAATTTGGATCGTATCATTAAAGTATATCCCTATTCAAGTATAATAATCCTTAAAATATGTTTATATATATGAAAAATACCTTTAAAATAATATTCAAACCTTTTATTGAAAACATGAAAAAAATATACATTTCTTTTGATATAATTTTAAAAAAAAATCCTAAAATATTGAAAAAAATATTTTCTTTTAAAATAACCATGGGAAATTGTAAATTAAGCTTCAAAAAAATATTTTTCATGATATTGGGATTTTTTTTTTGAGCGGTAAATGTTAAAACAAATATTTCTTTCACACTTTTATAAAAAAATCTTAAATAACATATTTGGAAAAAAAATTAAAAATTTCTTTTTATTCCTTAAAAAAGTAAAATATGATTGAAAATTAATTTGAATATTCATTGGATCATAGAAAATAACATTCTTGAATACATTTTAAGTAAAATTTACATGGAAGAAAATGTTCACCACCAAAGATGAAATAAGGTCAAATTTTGTAAAGAACATTTTCTCAATCGTTTTGAGTACCAAAGAGAGGAAAAGTTTGAATAAAAACATGGGAAACCCATAAATAACCATATAAGAATAAAATAGATGGTTTTTAGGATAGAATAAGTCCCCGTATAAAAATTTACACATAAAAATACCAAATAAAAATGATATTGTTAGATAAAATATTACCTTGGACTTTCGCTTGGTCAAACATGATATAATATCCTATATAATGAATTTAAACTTATTAAAAATCTATATAATAACAATATTTTGATTTATATAACTAGATATTAATATTTTTTTATCCATTTATTAATAATTTGTTGTTAAAATCAATATTTGAGTGTTAACCGTTCCATTTTACATATAGGTTTCAATTGAATGATTCTAGTATGTGCACCATGTTCATGATTTAATCATATATATAATATTTAACATGTTATAATTATAATTTTTATACATTGAATAAAATTTTATAATCAACCATTAATATTGGTCATGAAAAATTAAGCATAATGTTTCATGGAGATGGTAGACTATACATACACAAGAACAATGTTTTCATTTTTCTAATGGATTAAAAGGAAATAAAATAGATAACAATTTAAATTTATAGAATTATAAATATATTATAAATATAATTTTTTATTTATTAAAACTATCCTTATTACCATCCATTTAAGGTGGAAATTAAAAATGAATCACATCACTTCGTGAGAAAGAATTGAAGACTGATGAGCTCGTAAGGGGCGCATCGGCTTTAGGGTTTTCTTTGTTTCCACCATACTCCTCCATATTTGGTTGGGTCTTGTTTCCTACTTGGATTTATTCTAAATATCTCACATCTCGGTGTCTTCTATTGGGTATTTCATATGGTCTCGGATCTGGTGGCGTGGGGTTTTCTTTCTTTCATGGGGGGGTGGTCGACCTTTCACGATGAAGGGTGGCTTAGATCTGGAGGCGCGGGGTGGCGTCCTTTCGCAGTGAAGGGTGGTCAGGTATTACACAGTGTCGGGGTTAAGGTCTAGTTCTTCTATGGTGAAGGGGTCATGATCCAGTTTTGTGGCATTGGGGTCGTGCTTCTGTACATCTGGAAAAGGGGTCACGGTCCAATGCAGCAAAGGGGTCAAGATCAAACGAAGGGGTTGTGTCCAGTGTGACAAAGGTGTGAGGGTCATTCCTATTCATCTAGCATTGGGGTCATAGTTCAGTGTGGAGAAAGGGTCGATATTCGGTTATATGGCATCGGGTTCATAATCCTGATCTTTCAGAAAGGGGTTGAGGTCCTCTTCTTCCTCAATGGGTCAATATCTTGTCATTTGTGGCCTCAGGATTGAGATCTTGTTCTTTCGAGTTGTGCTCCAACAGGGTACGGGTTAAGGTATATTATTCTGGTCATTACAACCACTTCTAATTGAGGCAACATAATTTTTTTAGCTTTTAGTTTTCGACATTGTTGGGGTGGCTCCGTTCCCATCCCTCGTGGGATCCTCTCGCTTCCCACGAGTCTACCCATTTTGGCCTCTAGTGCGAGTTCCTCCTCAGCTCAGATCTGATTGGATTCATGCCCATAGTGGTGATTCTGGTTCAGATCGGTGGGGTTACCCTCTCCAATGATTCTCCTTTGGTGTGGTTGTTGGGCCTTCCATCCCTAGGAGGCATTGGATTAGCTTCTCACATCTTGGATCATCTTGTCTCTTTGGGTTGCTCATTTGCGTATGTGGTTTCGATAGGAGCCTCATGGGTTCATCACAGCGAGGTTATATTCCAATGAAGGATCCAGCATCTTGATTGCAGACTATGTCATTGATGATTTAATTAATGCTTAATTTTTTACCTCCGTGAATGATTCTCATGGTGGTTGTGTGATCTGTGATGTTGTGACCTCTGGCATGTGTTCAAGAGTCTATACAACCGTACCTTCTTCAAGGGACTGCTCCAGATGAGGTTCTGAGTAGGAAGTTTTTACGAGACCTTTGTCATCCGGATTTGGACATTTGAGATGGTAGGAATTTTTTCATTGATACCAATCCCATGTATATCTGCATGGGACAGCTATCCAAGTAGTGATGGGAAGATGGAATTTGGGCTTAACATTTTTGTGCTGGGAGGAGTTTTTCTTTATTGTCTTGATCAGGTTGTTGATGGCTATTTTATTTTTTGGGAACAGTTTATATATTTATGTCCTTTATGTCATTTTGGTTTCCCAAATACCCCTTAAAAGGGATTTTGATAATAAAAAATTAATTTTCAGTCAATCACATCGCTTCGTGGCGAGGGTAGTCCTTACGTATGCATGAGTGACATTAAAATTTTCCAATGGATGGAAGGAGATGAAAAAGGGTAGTTCCATAAACAAAATAATATTCCAATATATTAGAGATAATAATTTTTTTATATCTTCATGATTATGATATATTTGAATGTGGTGGAAGAATAAATAAACATGAAGGAACTCAGTTAAGAGTTATACCTCTTCTTTGGAAAACCTCCTTTGTCTTACACTTTAAGGCTTCATAGGTTTGTCTTTTGAGGAGACTAAGACCTCTAGAAAATGATGAGGATAGTTGGAGAGTTGTTTTGGAAGGTATTTTCTGATATTAGTGTCTCAAAACGTTTTAATAAGTTCTAATAGTAGGTTCTCTTTTATAAGTGAAGGGAGTGGCACACTTGTAAATATCCTTAACTTTAAATTAATATAAATATCTTGCTCACATGAAAGTAGAAAAAAATTATATATTTCAAATACATAATGATTATGATTCAAAATAAATGCTAAACATAAAATTTTAAAAAGTTTTTATGATAATTTAAACCTTGTCTCTTTGTTTTAACCCACTAGTTTTCTCTTTTAACCAATACCATAGTGATACATTTTCACCATTATTACTATTCATTATGACCAAGAATAAAATTGAAATCATTACCAAATTTTATCCTCATAATTAAAAATAATAAATACATTTAATAATATTAAATATCTATAAATGGTAAAAGTTAATTTTAAAACAAGTATGTGTATTGCAATGAAAAACAGTTTTTAGAAAAAATTCATTTTTAGCATAAAAATGATATTATACCAAAATAATTTAAAATTTTGATTAACATGGAATAAATTAAATTAGGATAAATAAAAGGATACTAATTTTAATTTAAAACCAAACAAAAATAGAAAAAAAAATATGATGAAAACTTTATTATAATAAATGAACCAAAATAGGATTTATTTGAATAAAAACATTACTCAGATTTCCAAAATATCAATCATAGATTTATAATTTCAAAATTGTATTTTTAAATGAATTATATTACTTATTAAATATATAGTTTTTCCTAAAAAAAATTTCAAAAACTTTCAATTCAATATTATATCATGATGATGTCATAAAAGTGATAGTATTTGAAAAATCAGCATTTTCACTATTTAGCCAAAAATAAACTATTTCTGAAAAATATCTAAAATTAATCCTAAGTAAATTTCAATATGATAATTCTAAAAATATTTTACATTTTATAAAATTAAAATTATAATATATATATATAAATTAATCTTTTATATAAAATCATTAATAAAATCTCTTTGTGTAAGAATAGAATGCATGTAGAAATAGTTTCGACATAGCTACTGTAGAATAATCTTTGATATTATATTATCTCTAACTTATATAGTTTCATCATATAAATTTTTATTAACATGAGTGTCATTAAACACATGAAAATTTAATTATTTATAAACCTGTTACTACTTAGACATTGGTGAATTGGATTGAACGCAAGGGAAAGAAAGAAAAGGATTTTCTAGAACAAACATGAAAAAAACAAAAATAACACTAAAAATGAATTAATGATGATGTAATAGTGAGAATTAAGGTAAATTAGTGAAACATTGTGTGGAATCATAACAAGGGGAACAAAAATAGAGAGGAAACATTTGAACAATTGGTAAAATTAAGGTCATCAGACTGCTTTGAATTATTAAGAAATGTTTTTGTTTTCACTCAACCTATTAAAAATTATAATAGTGCCTAAATATAGAAGTGATAATCCATTGAGATCCTTATTAATTTTGAACATAGTTTAATGATATTTTCTTATCTTTATACTCTTGATCAAATCTATAAAATAGATTTTATTTATTAATGGATAATAGAATATTAACCTTCTCTAATTTTTGATACCACGGTTAATATTCAAGAGTTAAAGCTTCCACTATATTCACCTATCGGTACTTGGAATAATGTTAAATGGATTATAATTATGAACAAAATGTGAACACTAAAATAAATTTGCACTAAAACAATTGTTCTAACCAGAGGATGAAAAAATTTAAATTATACAATTCATTACAGTATGAAACCTTAAATTTATTTAGCCACTCATATTGAAAAGGATGAGAACTTGATTATTCAACTAAAATAACTTCAAAACAGAGTACAAAGAGAGAAATAGAAAGAGAAACTAAGATTCTATATAAAATAAACCTTAGTCCTCCAACTTTAGACCCTCTGTATTCTACCTTAAGAGCTTCTGGTTTTGATTTATCATCTCTTTTGTATCCCAAAATTATTCCATCCTTCCCTTTTAAATATAATATTCCACTAACTTCTAAATTCCACCACCTCAATTGGTGACTTTCAAAAGGTATTGTAAAATTCCATGTCCATTTTTCACTACATTTTAATTTTATTAAAACTCCACAACCACTTCTACCACTTTCACGAGACATTAAATACTCTAGGAACAACTGACATTCTATTTATTTTCACTAATTAGAACCAAAAAAATAAATCATTAAAGAGTCACATGATATATCTAGTAAAACCATACACTAATTTCAACCTTGACTAGGAACTCAAGTGGACCCCACTACAATTAATCTCATATCTAATATCTTCAAATAGTTTCTCAAAATCAAATCCCAATTTCAGAGAGTTTAGTTATCATGAACCTATTCTCACTTGTGCATGACAATATCCACCAAGTAATAGACCTCACATTAGTAAAAATGAATGTTAAACTTGTATTTAGACCTGATATTTCCAATTATTAATCACTCCTCAATACAAAAATAAAACTTGAAGCATGAATCTTTGACATGAGACAATCATCATGGGACCAATTCATATGACTTCAGGTGGTAGTGAAAAAAATCAGTATGAAATTTTTTAAAGTACTTGGTGTGATCGTATATTCAACACTAAAACTATATCAATTAAAATATGAAAGGTCTCGTTGTATTCAATGATATTAACCTAAAATATAATAAAAACCAAGTAAGTATAGTTGTATCATCTATTTTAAATATATATTGGCATTGTTGCAACCATTGGGGATTCTCTCGAACAACCATAAAATATTAAACTCTTTGATGAATAGTTGAGCTAAAAATCTTCAGTAACAACTTTGAATAGGGAAATCAATAAGGTTATCAATCAAAAATACAAATCCTTCTCAAATAGTTATCCTAGACCCAATTTAAAACCTCCTATAAATATCTGGGAATTGATTCTCAATCCTTCAATCGATGGGTCTGTTCTAGTAAATTAGATCTCTAATGATTCTCATGGCTACAAACTAGTATAATGAATTTGGTGAATTTAGAAAATAATATTATTTTGGCCTCATTACAAACTCACTCTCCATTGATTATTCAAACCCATTTGTTTAATAAACTAGTCTCAACTTCCCCAAATATTAAATCCTTGGGTGGTTTGTCTCTTTCATTGTTGTGGCATTACTCATCTTTTTGGTATCACAGATGATCCTCCTTCAAATAATCTTAATTCTAGGGTTAGTTTTAGATAAATTGAACATCTTCAAATATATTCTTCAATATTATTAAGGATTTTTATTTTTATTTAATTCAATGTGATTATAGGCTTCATTCAATTTAAATCAGGCTTGGGATCAATTTCAGTTATGTTGAAAATATGGCTATGTAACTAACCAAAAATAATGAAAACATTAGTTACATAGAACCCTTCATACATGGGAACCTCCTCATTTAGATATTTAGTAATTAATAATTCATATATATGATTCTGATGTAAAAAATTATACATAGAACTTTTCTTATGTGGGAAACTAGCTATATATGCCAACTTTTACAATTTGGATATGTGGGGAATTGGATATGTGATTATAGAATTCTGTTACGTAGAAGGGTTTTAGGATTTGGATATTTTAATTTGGATAATATTTGGCTATGTTAATTCCATATCTTGAAAAAAATGGATACATAGAAAATTGGCTATGTGGGATACTCCTATAAATTTGAATACATTGATTTCAAATGCTGAAAAGTTGAGATAGGTCTTGTACATAGATTTCAATACAAATGAAAATAATTAATTGAACGAAAACAATTGAAATCACTTATATACTGAGACAATGAAATTCCTAGATTAGTAATTTAAAATTTTAGTTCAAATAGTTAAATATTAAAAAATAAAACAAGAAATTTAAAAGAAATTAATTTCCACAGCTGAAAAATAGAACAAAACACTCCAAAAAACTATTTTAATCAATATGTCAACCAAATTAAAAAAACCATCCAAAAATTTTGTTATTAGGATAAATAAAAATTTAAATACGAAATTCCCATCATTAAATCTCACAAATTCATCATTTTTATAACAATTTTCAATGAATTTCATTTTCATATTCAAAATATAAAATGTTCAATATTTCTTAATATGATCTCATTTCTCTTAAAATAACAAGTAAAATCCCCAAAATGTATGTGTAAACTTGTAATAAAATAAATCCACAAAAAATTTCCCCACACTTAATATATTTTTTTCCCTTGAGAAAAATTTTAATCAAATTCAAGGGTAGAAAATAAATCTCAAAATAGAAAAATTGAAATTACAAAAAGAATTGATTTTCAAAATGATTTTCCATCATGGATTATGTCAAAAAGAAATTGTGATTACCCTCTCAAATTAAATGACCTGAATAAAAAAAATCTATATTATAAAAAATATTGGCTTAAATATTTTGAGGAAAATTTTAACCCAAATCAATTTTTATACAACTGAAAGTCCAAAATCTTCTTTATGACAAATAGAACATACTTACATAATTAGAATCCATAATAATTAGACACTTATTTGGATGATAAGAAATTAATAATTATTAAGGTAACATAAATTACCTATCTAAAATATTAAAGAATAAAAAATGAAGGAACGAAGGAAAGAAATTGAACATGGATTAAGATTTTCACTTCATAATCCATTTGGATTCATATATTATGAGTGTAATTTAAATTAAAATTTTCAAATTCAATGATTATTGTATTACATTATCCCAAAGAAAATTTAGAAAACATTTTTAATATGAAAATAAAATTGATTTACTCAATTAAATCCATGATGTAATAAATATTAACCTCCTCAAAGTGGCGTTCCAACCTTCAAATTTGAGAAAAAATATCACCCACCAAATAAGCCTAAATGATGATAAAAAATTAATAATTTTTTAAAAAATAATAATGAGTTATTTATTTATTCTCAATGAATTATAGTTTATCTTATATTATACCCCTTCACCATACTTAAAACCCAAAAGTTACCCAAATATTAAACTTAAAAGTAGAAGGAAACATTTAAGTAACCAATTTCATAGATATTTAACAACTATATAGATCAAGATCATGTTAAAAGGGTCATGAGAAAGAAAAAAAATTATTATTACACGCTACTCAAATAATAATAAATAGTATGCACAAAAATAGATACTAGTTACTAATTAACAAATAAAACACACTAGCTGATATTTTTAGAGAATATGATTTCTAAAACTTTGAATTTTGGAAAGGTAATACATCAAGAACCAAAATAATAATTCAAAGAAAAAATTAAGCATTCAAAGACTTCAAAATATAATTAGTGACAATAATGTTTTACATGATGATTTCATTATGAAAATACCACTTTATAAAAAAATCATGATTTTTTTAACAAAAAAAATAAATAAGGTGATGAAGTTAATGTGAATTTAAAGTATAAAATTTTAATAAAAACACCCATAAAAACTAATATTTAACATTTTATATTAATCATGAGATACATCCCCTTTTTCACTTTGAGAAAGTCCCTCTGGTAGCCCAAATTTATCTCCTACAAAATGAATAGTTCAAGAATTAAATTAAAAACTTTATAGTAAAAAACTATAGAGAAGAGTTATTGAAGTTTTATCCAATTTTATCTAAAAATAATCCCCTTCATCATTGATTCTCACCTGGCACATTACAAGGATGCACCAAAATTAAAATAAAGGAAAATCACTATTTCATTCTTATGAAGTCCTCAAAATTGGACCAAGTAAAAAGTGTGAGTTTGGTGAAAAAATAGAGATCAACACACAACTGAGCAGGAGATATTTATTTAAACAAATAGAAAAATGTAAAGGATTATAATACCATCATTCTACACCCATGAAGTAAAAATTTTAATGTTTTAAACCATACTTTACCCCCTAATCTGCCTTATCCATGGTCATTTAAAGGGTATGGTTCATTTTTTTTTGTCAAGATATTGTTCGGTGTGAATTTTTTTCATGTTCTCTTAAGACATCAAACACTTTAACCTCTTTCAGCACTCTTCCCAAATAATATATGTTTATATTATTAAATATCCTCCCACTAGTGACTTTATGGATAAGAATTTCATATAGAGAATGCAATATGGAAAATATTAGCCTATAATTATCATTAGAAATACAAAATACACTTCCCAAAAACTCTCCCATACTTAAGGGATTCATTAATTAAAAATTAAGTGAAATAATTATTGTAAACATATTACTACCACCCACATTACTAGATTTTAGATCCATGTGTGATGTGTGGATAACCTCCTTAGTATTTCCAAAAAAAATATCTAATCTCAAGGATAGAAAATAATCATCAAATAGACTTATATTAGTAGGAGTAGACATAACATATACATCTAGAAAACATCCTTGATTCTTATTTCCTACACTATTAGTATACTAGGATGAATAATTTAAGTTTATAAATAAAAACAATCACTTAATATTTTCCCTAGTCTTTAAACACCCACTTTTAGTTGTATGGGCATCTAAAATGGTCTATCACTTCATAGGTTGATGGGAATAGGAATTTGTTTCCAAGTTGGAAATAATAGAGGCCTATGAACTTTTGAAAAATGTCATGAAAAACCCTTTCAACTTTACGCTATTGGTGTGTATGAACCACTTTATAGCCCTAAGCAATGAATATTCTAATGTGACTCTCAAGTTTCCATAGCCTTTCCAGCTCAAGTGTGGACTCGAGTTAAAAAAAATTGCTTCAAAATGTTCATTAATAGACTCACGGATCAAATCATCAAATGCATGGTGATTTTCCATCCCATATTCAGCTAAAAACACTTCCTTAGAAACATCTATCTACTTAAAAATCACCAAAAAATGGGACTCTTTAAAAATGTGGAAATCATATTGATCCTCACTAGCTTAAAGTATCGATTTACACTTTGAAACATCTATAACAACCCCAATAGTGGTTAAAATGGTATTCCAATAATAATTAAGACTTTATTGTCACTCCCAATTTCAAGAATGATAAAATCATTGGGGATATTGAGATTTCCTATATCAACTAATAAATCATTTATTCTTCCAAAAGGATAGGTAAGTGACCTATCAACTAATTATAGTG
This sequence comes from Viscum album, assembly GCA_963277665.1. Classification (NCBI taxonomy): domain Eukaryota; kingdom Viridiplantae; phylum Streptophyta; class Magnoliopsida; order Santalales; family Viscaceae; genus Viscum; species Viscum album. Next base: position 23,023,374 of record OY728133.1, on the reverse strand, counting down.
ACATTGAAGTTGGTTTCAGGTCCCTAAGACACAACTTTTTGAATAAGGAGTAGGGAATAAGGTTAATTTTAGAACCTAAGTCACACAATCACCTAATCTCATAAATTTATCTTATTTTAAAATAGATAAGAAAGGAACCAGTGTCTTTCAATTTTAGAGGAATTTTTTTAATAGTGGCACCACAATCCTCATTCAAATTAATTTTTGAACTCTCACCTCAAAACCTATTATTAGCTAAAAATATTTTGAAAAATTTAAACCAAGATAAAAATTTATTCAAATCCTCTAGAAAGAGAATATTAATGTAGAAACTTCTAAAAATTTAAAGTAATTTCAAGTATTGCAATTAATTTTTCTCTTTTAGACTTTGAGGAAAAGGAACAAGAGGAACATGATTCTTCAAAATATTTTTTTCACTCTCCTCATCCTCAAAAATAACTTTTTCTTTCCTTATTTGATGAGTTACCACTTTATTTTATTTTATTTAATGGATTTTACATGTGATGATTCACTGTTTTTCTCATATTGATTAAATATTGCTAGATTTACCACTTTGTGGTTTTCCAAATTTTCTTATCTAGATTTCATTTGTTAACTAATTTTATCTTTAATACTTTATTCCTTAACAGTTTTATGATTTTCCAAAACTGATCTAGTGGTTAAAACCATGAAATTTTCCCTTATATTTTTATCTATTATGATGGGTGGTTTACCATTATCACTTCCACCCAAGTCTCTATCCATTTGTCCCATTTGGACTTAAAAATTGTTGAAACTATATTGTTGATAATAATATTTGGTAATCATTTTCCTACCCAACCCATATAATTTAGAATTATAATTTAAAGACCATATAGTATTTTTGAAACTAATTCCTTTGATGAAATGATTAACTAAAACCAGTAGCAGGTTTCAACACACCTTGTTCTCTCCAAGATTAATTTTTGTAATTTTTGTATCCAGTATTATATTGATTCGATAAAGTGTCATTTATAGCTTGGTTTCTTAGAATAAATTCAAAAAATTATGTAGTCTCTCAAGGCTTCATAGATATTTCAAAGTTGAGATAGTAGTTTTGAGTATGTCCATATATCCCACAATGATTACATTTTTCACAAAGTGAATTTTCATTAACTATAGTAGAATAGGAGCTAGTTTCATCACAATGAATAATTATCTTATGATTTTGTGATAGTACTTTGGTAAAAAAAAATTAAAGTCTTATTTGAGCTTATTATCTATAATGTCTGAGAAATCACCACCACAATATTGATCCACAAAATTTTGATTGTAAGGAGTGACGTTATTATAGAATGTTTCCATCAAGATATAAGGGAAAATATATTGATTGGTAAATTATCTAATAAGTTATATCAACCTATCCCAATTATCTTAGAAAATTTTATCCTCATCTAGAAACAAATTAGTGGTTGTATATATCACTTTTGTGAAAGTGTTTCTAGGATAAAAATTAGTAACAAAGGAGTTGAAAAGTTGGTACTATTTGTCAAATATTTCATCATATAAATTATAAAACTAGCTCATAGTCCTATTCTTTAATAAATAAATAAAGACCCTCAACCTGATATCCTCTTTATTCAACCCATGTAAAGGTAACTATTGTACTAAACTATAAAAATTATTAATTAATAAAAGAGAATATTTATTAGGATGACCACTAAATGAGGGTAACATAGATAGATTTGATTGTTTAAGAGAATTATTCCTAGACCTAGGTAAAAGACTTTCACATAAAGGGTTATTTTAAAGAGTGTTAATTTTAAAATCCCTAAGTCAAGGTCTCTCTACAGTCTTATTCATAGGTTAAGGTGCAACCTGATTTTCATTTTCCACTACACCTCTCTAAATTTCCAGATTTTTATTTTCTATTTCATATTTTTTATTTTTCTTAAGTGTAAAAAAATATATTTTTATCTCAATAATTATTGGTTCAATTTTAGTTTTAGACCTTTCCCTAGTGTGAATATGATTTCAGGTTCAAATAGTAGAAAAATAGCACACAGAAGTGAAGTTCATGAATATTTGCAGAATATTTATTGACATATTTTTTTAGTAATAGATAAAATGTTTTTTAATTTATTTATTTTTTTGTCACACACACATTCCCTAAAAATGATGCCAAAAATTTGACATGGGGGTCATTAAAATCATGAAAATTTAATCATTTATAAACCTATTACTACTTATACAGTGTTAAATAGGGTCAAACTAAAGGTAAGGTAAGAAAAAAGGAAATTTAATCTAAAAAATAAAAAATAAATGAAAACAACACTAAAAATAATGATGAAGTGATGAGGAAAAGGTGAAAATAAAGGTGAAGTAGTGAAAAATTACATGGAAGAAAATAAGGGGAATAATAAAAGAGAGTTTGATCAATTGATGAAATTAAGTTCATCGAACTACTTTGAATTATTAAGAGATGTTTTATATTTTCATACAATGTATTCATAATTATAATAGTTCCTAAATGTAGAAGTGATGATCCACTGAGCTCTTGGTACATGTACAATATAGTTCAATGATATTTACTTAGATTTAATCTTTCAATTAAATATCTATAATAGATTTTTTTCATTAATAAAGAAGAGGATATTAACCTTTTCTAATTTTTTATACTTAAGTTAACATTCAAGAGTTAAATTTTCCACTATTTCCACATTTTGGTACTTGGAATAGTGTAAAATGGATGCTAATTATAAATGAAATGAGAACCTGAACTAAATTTTCACTAAAAAAATTTATTCTAACTGGGTTAGAATATATTTAAATATAACAGTTAATTATATTATAAAACCCTAACTTTTTTAGCTACTCATATTGGAAATGATGACAATGTGATTATTTAATAGAAATAACTTCAAAATAGAGTACAAAGAGATAAATGAAAATAGAAAAGAAGCTTCTCTGTAAAATATTCCTCAATCCTCCTACTTTATATCATCCACCTTCTATTTCATGATTTATTGGTTTCAATTTCCCATCTATTTTGATTCTTGAAATTATTCCATCTATCTCTTTTAATATGAATACTCTATCAACTTCCAAATTCCACTACCTCATTTGGTGATTACCAAGTACAAGTTTCAAATTCAATGTCCTTTTATCATCACACTATAATTTTAGAAAAAAAATATGTTACCATTTATACCACTTTTACAATCTATTAAATACTACAGGAATATATGACACTCTATTTATTTTTACTAATTAGAATAAAAAAATCATTACAATGTTATGTGAAACTTCTAGTAAAACCATACTTCAATTTCAACCTTGACTGAGAACTCAAGTGTGCAAAACTATATTTATTATAAGCTCACAAATATTCAGATAGTTACTCATATTCATATCCCACTTTTATAGATTTTGGTTCCCATGAACTTTCTTGCACTCGTTCATGAAAAACTCAACCATGGACTAGAAATCACATTGGAATTAATGAATGTAAAACTTTCTTTTATCCCCAAAAATTACAATTATTCAACACACCTTAGTCTAAAACTTAAACTGGAATCATAAATATTTTGACACAAGGCAATTAGCACAAAACTAGTTCATATGAATTTCGATAGCAATGAAAAATTTTCATTAGAATATTTTTTAAGCACCCAGTGTGCTCTCATCTTTGACACTAAAACCACATTGATAATGATATGTAAAGTCTCATTTTATTCAAGAATATTAACCTAAAATAGAATAAAAACCTATAAAACACATTCATATCATATAAATTCAAGATTGATCAGAATTATTACACTCACCATGGATTCTCACCAAAAAACCAAAAAAATATCAAAATTGTCAATGAATAGGTGAGCTAAGAATCTTCGGTAACAACTATGAAAAAGAAACTCAACAAGGTTTTTGATCATGAATCCATGTTCATATTATATTTTCATCCTTGACTCAATTTCATACAACATTTAAATAGATTGTACTCAGATTCCAATTCTTAAATCAGTGGGGCCATTGTGGTAAATTGGTCTATGTAGATTCTCATAGATGAAACCAGGTTCAATGAGCATGGTGAATTTAGGAAAAAAAATATTGGTTTAACTTTGTTCAAAACTTATTCTCCGTTAATTTATAAAACTCATTTGTTCGATCACTTTTCCTTGGATTCCTTATATGTTGAATCCTCGGACAGCGGGTCTCCATTATTTTTGTGGCCTCATTCATCTTCTTGGTATCACAGATGATTCCCTCTTTAAAAAATCTTAATTCTAGGGTTAATTTTGGGTGAACCATCTCTCTTAAAATGGTTTCTTCAAGCTCAATGAGGATTCATATTTTACTTCAATTTGATGTGGTTATGGCTCCATTCAATTTAAATAAATCTTGGGATCAATTCGGTTGTGTTGAAGATATAGCTATGTAACTAATCATAAACACTAATATATTTTTCAAGTAGAACCCTTTATACATGGTAACCTCATCATTTAGATATATATATATATATTTAATTCATCTATTTGATTCTGATAAAAAACCATATGTAGAAATTTGGATATGTGGGAAACTAGCATCACATGCTAACTTTTTCAATTTGGCTACATGAGGAATTGGCTACGTGATTTTGGAATTTGACTATATAGTTGGGATGTAGGATTTGGATACATGAAGCTATATAGTATTTGGATATGTGAATTCCACTTGTTAGAAAAAATGGATACGTAGAAAATTGTCTATGTGGGATGCTCCTCTAAATTCAACTACACTGATTTCAAATATTGAAAATCCAAGATAGCTCTAGTACATAGAATTCATACAAATCCAAATCATCAATTAAGTGAAAAAAAATTGAAATCACTTACAGAATGAGATATGAAAATCCTTAGATTAGTAATTTAAAATTTTAATTCCAATAGTAAAATATTAAAAATGAGAAAAATGGAATTTAAATGAATTTAATTTCCATTACCAAAAACCAAAACAAAATAATCTAAAAAACCGTTTCAATGAATATTTCCACCAAAGTACCATAAAAATAATCCAAAAAATATATACTTAAAATAAATGTAAACTAAAACAAAAAAATCATCATTAAATCTCATAAATTCCTCATTTTTATAACAATATTTAATTAATTTCATTTTTATATTCAAAAACATACAATATTTAATATTAATCAATATGATATCATTTCTTATAAAATAATAAGTAAAATCCAAAAAATTGATGTGATAACTTTTAATAAAATAATGACACAATAGTGATAAATGTCAGTCTTTAAAAAATTATGGGTAATCTTTCCTTGTATCTTCTTTAGGCTCTCATGTTTCCTCCTCTAGTTTTTGATTTCTCTAAAGAACCTTCACCATCTAAGTTTTCTAATTCTAAAACACTTACTCTTTAATGTCATGAATTTAGATTGGTCTTCATTATATTACAAGTAAAGTTCTAATTATATTCCCTCATAGTTGAGTGCTATGTTATATCTAACATATATTTCTTTAATAAATAAACATGGAAGTCATCATGTACATTAGATAAGTAGGGTGGGGTAACCAATTGGTAGGCCATAACTCTAATTCTCTCTAAAATTTCAAAATTACCATTAAACCAAGGTATTAAATTCCACTTTTTATCAAATCTTATAAATCCTTTCCATGGATAAATTTTTAAGAAAACATGATCCCAACTTAAAATTTTAGATCCTTCCTTTGGATATTGATATAGCACTTTTGGTTTCTTTTAGCTACCATGATATGATTTTGAATAGCCTGTACTTTCATAGTAGTTTACTCAACAAGTTTTAGGCCTAATAGCTTCCTTTATTCAACTTCTTCACAAAAAGTTGGAGTATGACATATCTTCTCATGCAATGATTTATATAGTTCCATCAAGATTCTTAAATAAAAGCTATTATTGTATAAAAATTAAACCAAAGGTAGATACCAATCCCACATACCTTTAAATTCAAGTAATAAAGATCTTAACATATCTTATAGTGTATAAATTTTCCTTTTAGATTGACCATCTTCTTAAAGATGATAAGAATTACTCAAATTCATATTAGTATTGATTTCTTCTTGAAGACTTCTTAATTTTTAGTGTGAACCAAGGGTTATGGTATGATATAGTTGATATAAGTGTGCTATGAAGTCTCACAACTTTATTAATATAGAGTTTTGTGAGGAACTCAAAAGTTAGATCTTCCCTTACTTCCAGAAAATGTATATACAAGGTATGGTGATAAAAAATGACCTATATTGCATCATTATTCCTAGGATTATTTGGAATTCTAGTGATAAAGTCTATTATAACATTTTTTCACTTCCATATTGTTATGGTAAAAGGTTTTATGAATCCATTATGATATTATAATTCAACATTCACCTCTTGACACCCCAATCATGTAGACACATAGTCTACAATTTCCCACTTCATACAATCCCACCAGAAATTTTCTCTTAAATCTCTATACATCTTTATACTACTAATGTGTATAGTGAAATTTTATCTTTGTGATTAATCTAGTATATCATTTTTCATATTTGGTATAGATGAAACACATAACCTCTTCCCATCCTTCAAAAATTGGTCTCACCCAAATTTACCCATGTTTTTAGGGTTAATTGGTCAAATGTAGAGTAGCTTGGGTTGTCGATTCCTCAGAGACCTAAGAAGAAACCTATAGACACGCACATTATATGGACTGATTTTAGATATTAAGTGGCCAAATTTGGGTTGATTTTAGATATGTTTAAGTGAAAACTATGTAAATTAAGGGAAATAAAATTATGATAATGGTTGACACTAGGTTATTACAAGGGGTGGATTGGATGAAATTCTTTTTTAACGATTTCAATTTCTTATATTTGAGATGGTTTTATTCAATAAGATCAAGAAAATTCATCACTTACTGGTTTTATACCAACACAACATAATAATAATAACCTATAAACTTGTAGGATCGAATTTATGATTAATACAAGGTAAGGGTTCATATTATCACTTGAAGTATGTGGCCTTAAAATTCAACAAGGACGAAGAAGTTTTAAAATCATCAAATAAAAATATCAATTAAAATAAGTGATTAGAAATTAATGGGGTGATAAATAAAATAAAATCCATCCCCTTGATACTCACTTGGATCAACACATAAGTGGTTTATCCCTCCATTGATTCTATGGTTTCAATGGAAGTGGGAAGTAGACTCGTGAGGGAGGAATTGAAGATGTAAAAAAAACAATCACTCCATCGTTGTGTGAATAATTTCACAAGGTTTGGTATGAATAAGTTCACACCATAAATAAATGGTATCAATTTCATAATAATAAGAACAGAATAAGAGAATATGAATAATTTTTATTGAAAACTAAGGGGATTAGAATAACTTACAAATGAAGAAGAACATTACAAAGAAAAAGTGGCAGCATAACGCTGCAATGAAAGAAACCATCAAAGATGAAAAAATATTCCAAAAAAATTGACTTAAATAGAAACTTTGGGAATCGTTTTTAGATCCTCCAATATTTAAAATCATCCCACTTGATTATGGTAGTCTTAGGGTGGTGGAAAGCTTGTGGAACTTAGACTTTTCCACTCTTGACCCGATGTGGCATCCAGCTTGCATCCACCGAACAGAAGCGCCCAAATGAGATTCAATATGGAATAATTAGAGTGTACCATACAATAATAAAATTTATCAAAGGATGTTACCTAACCGTTTGTAATGTTTCATCCCAATATATTTTTTGGTTTACGAGATATGTGTAAAATAGTTGGATGTTTTTCTGGGCCGCGGAATATGGCCCAGAATTTTATCTCCAACTTGGAACACCTGAAACTCCATTCAAACATACTAATTAGATTTTTACAATGTTTAATGTAATTTTAACCATTATTTAATCTATCTTAACTTAAAGTTTTATAATCATTGGGTTTTGATCCTGGCCGCTACAATCTTGTTATTAGGATGTTGTCCAGTTTACTTTTCCCAGAATGTGTTTCCATGAAAGCCCATTCTGGTGGTCTTCCAATGTGAATCTCCCAATACTCTAAAAGTATGAATTTTTACCAATTTAATGATAAACCTAAAAATATATGTGAAAATAAAATCAATACAATTTTTTATTTTAGTAGGTGTTCAAAAATGTACCATGTAATAGTGCATTTTAAGAGGGAATTACAATCATAATGTGAATTAATGTTCAAAGTGTAAAATGCACTAAAATGGTGTTTTTGAATAATAAAGCACATGAATATTATATATATTAACAATTAATATCATCCTCATTAAGTGTCTAATCACACCCCTAACTTGATTTTTTCTAGTCCCTAGAAAAATGTATCTCAAAAACATGAAATTCGAATTCCCTTTTCCAAAAACTTTTTAATACACATTACTCACCAAAAGACCTCATACCAAACAATTATGAAACCCATATAAATCATTTAAAACAATTTAAGTTCAAATTAATATCCCAAGCCCAATCCAATTCCTTTGCTCAAATTTCTCACCACATTTCATATAATTTCAATTAAGCATGATGAAGTGTTGTGTATCACAATAGACATGGGGATTCATCTTTATTAAAGAGGGAAATGATGGAAGCGCTCGGTGGAATAACATTTAAACATTAAGATGAGTATTTTTTCAATTTTTCTATGGTAATTGAAATTGTACTCAATAGAGTCAACCCATGAAGCAAGACTTTGCCGATGACTCCGAGGCTCAAAGACCTTAGGGCACCAAGTAAAGCCCAGATACTCGGGCATTATCTCAAGTTAATTAAGTCGAAAACAAAGTCAAATTACCACAAATATATATAAAATTACTAACTCAGGTCCAAACAACTATGGATTCATGATCCCCAAGTGCCAAAAGTCACGCATTATGTCATTTCATTGCTCTACGTGCAAATTTATTATTATTATTATTATTATTATTATTATTTTGAGTTTTTTTATTGAATACTCATATTAAAACTGAAATGATCACCAAACCTATGCTATTTATCTGTAGGACCCCATGAACTTAAACTAATACCCCACAATTCAGAGGACTTGAATTGTATTTTTTTGTTATAAAATTAATGAAAATATAAACGATGAAAAATCACATCGGACAACTGCACTTTCCAAAATATATGAATATGAACTTAAACTTGAATTAAAATCAAAATAAAGGCATGAAAAATTATTTTATATTCAATTTCAAAGTGTGTAATGTTTATTATCATGTTCAAGGTTAAAGTATCTTTTCCTTCCATTAAGGAACACTTTTTTTCAAATCATTTTTTTCACACAAAAGCAATTTTTTTATCTTCCCCACAACTTAAAATAACATTGTCCCTAGTGTTTAAAGAAAAGAAAAATTTAAAAGGGGGTAGAGGCAGAGAAGGGTAGTTCAAAAAGGAAATTGAAAATGAGGGTCATGAAATGAATTCACCTTGTAGTTGAAGTTGAAATTCTTACTAATCCATTTTAATCCCTTGATCTCCATGTCACTCTGAGAATTCCCTAGTGGAAAAAGGAAAAACAAACAAACAAACAAAACAAAACTATATGTATATATAAGTGTGTGTGTGTGTGTGTGTATATATATATTTATGTAATAAAAAAAGTAAAATATAAGTATATATACAAAAATTATAGAATAAAGAAACACTATAAGTTGTGGGCCAGTGGTAAGAATGTGCCCCTATCTCCCTTCGGTCCCGGGTTCAAGTCCCCACAGCTTCACCGGTTGTGACAGAGTTTGCGCCACGACCTAAGATGTGTACTTATATATATATATAAACCTAGAAACCCATAAAAATAAAAATAAATTGATGATACATTGTCTTCTTTTTAAATTTTTGGGTAAGGTATTACTCAAGGATCACACCATGTGACACGGATGAATATAGTGCTCCCCTTTCATACCCATCCATACTCAAAATAAAAGAATAGGTCAACATTCTACGATACTATCATATTCAGAGTTAAATATTTTTTTAATATAAAATTTATTTATTAATCCTATTTGTAAAATAAATATGATGCACAAATATTAGAAACATGAAAACCATGTGTTTCCTCCTATGAAGCGCTTTTGTTTAACGTCTCTAGCTCGACATTGACCCCTAATTGTTTAAGTATTTTCCTCATCTAAGGTTTGTTCACACAAGTCTTCATATAATTAATGTTTTTGGAATAGTTCAATTAATGGTTTGAATCTATGACCATTAACTTTAAAGGTTTGACCATTGGTGGGATCTTGAATTTCTACAGTCCCATGGGGGTACACCTTATGCACTATATATGGACCCGACCATCCAGACCTCAACTTTTCTGGGTGTAAATGAAGTTTAGAGATATAAAAAATAATAGGTTTACCTGGTACAAGGTTTTTTGTTTTAGGATCTTGATATTGTAGGTTTGAACTCTAGCTTTATTTATCCTTGAATTTTCATAATCCTCCATCCTAAGTTCCTTAAGTTCATTGAGATCTAATCTCCTTTTTGTTCCAGCCAATGAGAGGTCATAATTCATTTTCATAATTTCCAAAAAAACATTATTTTCAATTTCAAGTGGTAAATTTCATGCTTTTCCATAAACCAACCTATATGGGGACATTCCTAAAATGGTTTTATATGCGATTTTATATGCCCAAAGATAATATAAGGGTTTGCTTGACCAATATTTCCTAAATGGATTAACTGTTTTCTCAAGAATTTGTTTGATTTCTTGATTGGATAACTCATCTTGACCATTGGTCTATGGGTGGTAAGCAGTGGACACTTTGTGAGAAATTCCATACTTTTCCATGAGTGATGAGAATGGATGATTGCAAAAATTAGTTCCATGATCACTAATGATAGACCTAGGAATTCCAAATCTAGAGAGGATGTTTTCCTTGAGAAATCTAATCATAGTTTAATGATCATTGGATTTTGTAGGGATGGCCTCAACCAATTTAGATACATAATCAACAACTAAAAGGATGTATAGATATCCCCTAGAGTTTGGTAAGGGACCCATGAAATCAATTCCCCAGCAGTCAAATATTTCAATCACTAAGATGGGAGTGAGTGGCATTTGATTCATTTTTGTGATGGACCCTACTTTTTGACACCTAGGACAACTTTGAAAAATGTGTAGGAGTCCTTGAGAGGTTGGGCCAGAAGATACCACACTAAAGAACATTATCATAAGTTTTTTTAGAGGAAAAGTGACCTCCACATGCCCCACTATGATAGAATTTAAGGATGGAATCTTGTTCAGATTCTAGGACACACCTCCTAATGACTTGGTTAGGGAAGAACTAATAGAGGTATGGATCATCAAACATATAGTGCCTAAAATTAGAGAGGAATTTCCTTCTAGATTGAGAGCCTAATAATTTTGGAATGACTCTTGTAACTAAGAATTTGGGTATGTAAACATACCAAGGGCAGTCACTCACAGAGTATATGTGTTCATCAGGAAATGAATCAGACATAGAAAGGTGATTTGAGTTGTCTTTGAATTCCATCCTATAGAGGTGATCATATACAAAATTTTCAACACCCTTTTTATCCTTAATGGTTAAATCAAACTCTTGAAGAAGAAGAGCCCACCTAATTAATCTAGCCTTGGCATCTTGATTTTGGAAAAGGTATTTCAGGGCTGAATGGTCAGTGAAGATAATGATGGGTGATCCTAAGAGATGGAACCTAAATTTATCTAAGGCAAAGACAATAGCAAGAAACTCTTTCTCAATGGTGGTGGAGTTTATTTTTGCATCATTTAAAGATTTTCTTTCATAAGAAATTACAAATGGAGTTTTCTCACACCGTTGTCCTAAGACTTCTCCTACAGCAAAGTCACTAGCATCACACATGAGCTCAAAAGGAAGTTTCCAATTTGGATATTTCATGATAGGTGGAGATATAAGAGCTAACTTGAGTGTTGATAATGATTCCTCATATATTTTTGTCCATAAAAATGGAGCATCTGTCACTAATAGAGCACAAAGTGATCGAGAAATAGAGCTGAAATTCCTAATGAACCTTCTATAGAAACCAGTATGTCCTAAGAAGGACCTCACTTACTTAACAGTTTTGGGTGATGGAAGGTGATGAATGATTTCAACCTTGTCTTTATCAACTTAAATCCCCCTACCAGATACCAGATGGCCTAAAACAAGTCCTTCCTTTACCATGAAATGGAATTTTTTTCAATTTAATATGCAATTCTTATCCTCACATCTTGACAAAACCATTTCAACATTCATAATGCATCTCTCAAAACTATCCCCAAATATGTAGAATTCATCGATGAAGAAATCTAAACAATCCCCCACCATGTATGAGAATATTCCCATCATGCACCGCTGGAAGGTACCAGGGGCATTACTTAACCCAAAGGACATGCGCTTGAAGGAAAAAGTGTCGAACAGACAAGTGAAGGTTGTTTTCCCTTGATCCTCTAAAGAGACCTTGATTTGATTATACCCTAAGAATCCATATAGAAAAAAATATAATTGATGACCCGCCACTCACTTGATGACTTGATCAATAAAGGGCAAGAGGAAATGGTCTTTCTTGGTACAAAAGCTAAGCTTCTTATAGTCAATACAGACTCTCCATCCACTAATAACTCTTGTGGGGAGAAGTTCACCATCCTCATTGGTGATCATAGTAATTCCATCTTTCTTTGGGACAACTTGAATTGGGCTTACCCACACACTCTCATCTATGGGGTAGATGATACCTGCTTTCAATAACTTAAGAAGTTATTTCCTTACAACATCCATAATATTTGGATTTAGTCTCCACTGAGGTTGACGATAGGGTTTGGATTCAGATTCAAGAACAATCATATGAGTTACAATGAGTGGTATAATCTTAGGAATATCAGAAAGGGTCCATCCAATTGCTTTCTTATGATTTCTTAGGACATACAGAAAAATCCTTTCTTGATTGGCTTCAAGATAAGAAAAAATTACAACAGGAAAGGCTCAATTTTCTTCTAAGAACGCATACTTGAGTGTTGAAGGTAAGACCATAAATTTGAGATCAGATTGGTTATCACTTTCCAAGAAAGGATGAGGCTTCATATTAAACGCAGTTTCTTTGTTCAGATTTCTTGACATAATTGGTTCTTTGTGAACATAATTTTCATCCACTAAATTATCCATAGCAGTGTCATGAATGGGTATGGACTCAATGTTATTGATTTCACCTATGGTATCATTGATTGATTATTCTAGAAAATCATAAATAGAGCTATCTGAAAGAGATTCAATCCAAGGAGAAAAATTTCCCTCATATGAACAAAGAAAATCAATCTCTTCTTGACTTAAACATCCTTCAGTAATCCCTTGATGTTCCTCGAGTTCACTATCAACACTACCAATCCAATTAACCTCATGGATCTCTTCATCATCCCCAATTTGAGTGTTTTCATTATAGATGTTCAAGTCTAGACTCATATTCCTAAAGGTTATTATCATGTTCCCATTTCAGACTCAGATGATTGAGTTGATTGTTGCTAAGAAGGTATGACCAAGGATGTTGGTGGTTTTCTCCCTAGGACCTAATCTTGGGTGATTTTCAAGAACAATGAAGTCAGTTGGGTAAAAGAAATTTTCAACTTTCACCAAAACATCCTTTAAGATCCCCTTAGGAACTCAAACACTACGATCAGCAATTTGAAGAGTGACAGATGTGGGTTGGATTTATTTGAGCCCTAATTGACAATACATAACATAATTAATTAGATTCACACTATCTCCTAGATCACAAAGCGCTTTGAAAACTTTGTTGTAACACCCCGACCCCAGCTACCCAGAGTTGGTGCATTACTTCGTAACATTGGCATGATCACAAAAGATCAAGTCTCGAAAGACCGATTAGTTTAGTAGCCTTGGAAACACTAGATACATTCGTAAATGTTACATTACATCATAAAGTGAAAAACTACAATAACAAAGTCTCCATAGTCCACACTCATTTCCTCTTCTGACTATCCCTGCAGGTCATTCATAAAATACTTCTTCACATCCTGAAAAAATATTAAAACATTGAAAGGGGTGAGCTCAGATTCTCAGTAAGGATAACAATATTGCGGAAGCTTTCATAAATAAACATAAAAATTTAAGGCAATGTATAACTAAAACAAAAGCCTTTTAAACTTGAACATCAACATAATATGGAAAAAGTAAAATGAGATAATTCCATTTACTTCTTCACATGGATATTCTACTGGTCGAATAATCACATTCAATATCAATAACCACTTTCATAATGATGGAATGCATAATGCCATACTATCATAACCACGTAGCCAAGGCCTCGTTCCAAGACCACAAATAAGATTTTGTCAAGGCCTCGTGCCAAGACACTAGTTTGTCTCATGAGACCTGCCGATGCATCGAGGAGCTATAGTGGGCTCCACCCGTCACTTATTAAGTCCAATGCATTCCTCATATGAATAGGTTTAAACATATCATAAACCATAACATAATCGCATCACATAAAACATTCATAAAGGAAACATAACATTTCCACATTTCAATCACAAGATATCAATACAACACATTGATATAATAAAAACGCTTTCAAAACCATTTTCAATACCAAAATAAAAGAAAATTAAAACTTTGTATTTATTTTTCATTAAAAAAATGATGGCTTGTAGAGGAAGCCGAAACTCAAATAATGGTCACGGCGGAGGAGAAGTCGTTGTTGCCGCATAAGTACGGAAAGAAAAACATTCCCTTTTTTCTTTTAGCAAAACTCTTCGTATAAAAAAGATTCCTTTTGAATAAATATAAAAGTCAAAGGGGTTTATACACCGTATAAAATAAAGTTGTGTATAAAACGAAATATGCCTCAATGAAAGGAGATTGAGGAAAAGTCCTTAAAAAGATCATTTTTTAAAATAAAATAGATCTATTATGTGTATTCACTATAGGTACACATAAAGAACTTAAAAATACAAAATAGGACATAATAATATCATGACATAATTTGAAAGTAGGAGATTAACCCAAAGAATGAAAATTGGGTTAAGAAATTCCCTTACCTCGTGTCCGACTTGATCAAACCGTTCTTTAACCTCCTGAATAATAAACTAGAGTTAATATCTACCTTATTAAGAACCATTTTCAATTTCATTATCCTTTTTATTTCACTTATTACAATGTTATGAACGTTATGTAATTATTTAAGTTAATAACGGTCGTTTTGTCGATCTTTGGTACTTGAGTCAACAATAAACTTCTTATAATTACAAGTTGTTTATGTGGTAGAATATCCATTATATCCAGAATTATATTCATGATTTAGATATCATATATATCTTATATATCCAGTATATACATTCATTTATAATATTACATAACATTTAGAGGTAAGAAATGAAATGCACCGTTCATGGAGACGGTAAGCCGTACGTACGCATGAACGCTACTTTCATTTAAATTTCATATTTAATGGAACAAAATCATAATGATATAAATTTATAATATAATTCCAGTATAATATAGTGTATAATACCATTTACTCCATCCTTTATACATCCCACATATGGCATTAACGATTCAAATCACTTTGAGGGGGCGGTAGTCCGCACTTCCTAAAATGAAATTATCACGTTTTACCCATAATGGAAATCATAAAGTATGCCATAAATGAGAAATACAGAAGCATAAGTAAAACATAAACATATTATATATCATATATAAAAATAGTGACATCTTAATGGCCACCTTTTAAGGTGTTATATGAGTGTTGAACAATCATCGTTTCGTGAGGCAGAAATTCGCCATCCACAGAAACCGTATGTTCTTTAACCATTAGATGTAGGTGTGTGTAAGTGTAGCTCGAATCCTTATTATAAAAACATCCTAGTATATTGAGGATACTGGTGTTGTTATAAAAGAAATGAATAAAAAGAGTTTAGGGGGTTTGAGAATAAAAATAAAACAAAACAACATTAGAGAAGACATTACCTCAAAATCGGGTAACTCTTTTTGATTTGAGCCAAAGGCTTCCTTGGGAAGAGTTCTGCCCAAAGGTAGGCTTCTAGGAGTAATAGGGGGAAGTTGGGAGAGTATTTGGGCAGAGTTTGGCCGAGCCAAATGGCTTGAAAGTGTAAATGAGGTGGGAGAGGTGGGGGCCTTTTATAAGTGGAGAGGAGGGGCACTTTTGGAAAGTAATGAAATGTTATTCTATTATACAATGCTTTTCGGATTCTAAAGGTCCCAAACTTATATAATTCGTGGATAAGGTGATAAGGTTTCGAAATAGATTCATCCCATAGGCTTTGGACAAGTGTAAGCCTTGGATTTTGCATTATCTTCTCATTTTATTTAAATCGTTAAATAATGATGTCATCGCCGCATCATAATGATGTCATAAATAATTTAATTTATTTAATGTCTAAAAATTATAAAAAAACGACTATGACGTATGAAATCTTTTTAGCTTTCTAATGAATATTTATAATCAAAATTTGGACATGTGTAAGCCCACTTAAAAACTGTTTTAGTAAAACAACTCATGTTTGTGTCAATTTAATTTTAACATTAAATAAATATATATTAATGTCATTTTCCAACTAAAGTGGCTCCATGGGGTCCCCAAGTTGACCCATGGGTTGTCCTGGTCGGCCATGACTCATACAATAGGATTAGGACAAGTGTCAAGCTCATATCATATTATTAAAACATTGTTTTTACCTTAAACTACACTAATTACCTCTAATCGCGATTAAGAACTTAAAAGTTACTATTCACCAAAAATTTATTTTAATCTCATTGAACCAAATTTTACTTCTCAATTACAACCATGTATGTTGGATTTTTGAAAATCAAATAACAGAAGTGGTAATATTTCATTTAAATGAAAAATCAGTTATTTAACTACCACTTAGTGGTTTCACTATTCATCAAAAATTGAAGTTTTTCAGAACAAAGCCAAAATTTCACCCTAAGATATAATTGATATTCCGAATTCAAAAATGATGTCTATTTTAAATAATTCCAAACATATAAGTTTCATTAATTAATTTTATAATTAATTCCCGTTGTTACAACAAATAGCGTGTTTTTAAGAAACAATTTATATCAAAAGATTGGCAATTGTTTATGTCTAATTTCAATGTTAAATTAATTCTAATGACCACCATTGGATAAAATGGTAAAAATATATTCTAATTATACTTTAAAAACACTAAATAGTATAATTTATCACTATAAATTATTTTGATTAAAAAAGTTGTTTTTAAGTATTTTTCACTATTCATAAAAAATAGAAGTTCTCAGAAAAATACCAAAAATTCAACATAGGCTAATTTCGATATTCAGAATCCAAAAATGAAGTCCATTTTGATAAATAAAATTTATAAAATTTCAAAAATTAGGTATTACTATTCACAACGGCTAGTTTAATTCGTTGTGGTGTGTGTTAGAGCTCGAGGTTGCGTACAACACACGCTATTGCATTATTCGAAGGGAAACGTACCGTGGAAGCTTGGGGTGTTACATTCTCCCCTCCTTCAATAAATTGCATCCTCGCAATTTGAAATTTTTCTTTGAAAATAAAAGGTTTAAAAGAGAAAATACCTTTGAGGAAAACCCACATCGGAAATAAGGTTAATAAATATATAACATTAAAATAAAGCAAGATAAGTACAAAGGTCACCCGATATAGACCATTCTAGGATTCTATGAAAATATGGATATGGAGGAGAAACAAACCATCAAGGTCTGATGGAGAGTTATAGAAAACAGGATTAGGAAAATGTTTAACTACAAGAAAATCACAAACTTGTGACTGGTTAAACGGTCATTGAATCCCCAGTTGGAAAAGTTAACCGACAACATTTTTGTTTTAAGTTACCTTTTATAATGTTGAGGAATTTATTTAGGATATTTACTAAGAACGTAAGGGAATATACATACTTGTTATGTATACTTTCATTCATTAATAAATTTTTACCACAAACCCATATTTTACTCCAAATGGTAACGGAACTCAAAAATATTCTTTTTATCCTAATTGTATAAGGTTCCAAATATTAACACATGCCATTTAGATTAGTAAAACTATTTTTTAATAACCAGGGACTTCCTGTAGGCTAGTGGTAGGAAATAAAGGCTTGTCGCACTATGGTTGTGGGTTCGATTCCTGCAGCTTTGTCCGACGCGACGGGTTATTCCCCACCCTACAGGTTGTCCTTTTCCTAAAACTATAGTATTATAATATTCCAAAAATAATCTTCAGAAATTATTTAAACTTAAATAATACTATCCAAAGATCAACTTAATCCACTCCAACCTTTATAGTTATCCAAAATACCTCTATCCAGACTTTCTCTAAAAGGTCTCTTAATTCCAAAATCAATTGTAACATCAGATTCCCCAAACAAAGAAAAGTTTCTCTTATTGTCACATACTAAAAATATGATTACCTTAATCATATTAAAACCTTACTGAAATAAAAAAGTACTGCAGTACAATCCATATATATATATCACATTATTCTTATAACGAGAATATAATCCTTGAGTCCAAAAGCACCAATACATTAATTATTCCGCTTCAACTGTAGTCACAGCATAATATTGGCCTTGATCCCTTGGCCTTTTCTAAGGTAAGTTTCCTTGACGCTTAGGACATTCATTTTCATAATGCCCCATTTCCCTACAATTGTAGCATTCAACATTGATAGCCTCTTTCTTTCCCTTGCAATCACGCGCCTGGTGACCTTTTTCTCCACATTTATAACAAACTCTCATTCCTTTTAGACAAGTACCAGGGTGATTCTTCCCACAATTATCACATAATGGAAAATCCTTCTTTCCCTTTTTCCCTTTATCTGTCTCTTGTTCCACTGTTCTCTTCTTCTCTTGCTTTACTTTGTTGTCATAAGACTTAGAGAATTCCTTTTCTATCTTGATAGCACACGAGACAATATCTTCGTATGATGAGAAGGAATGTGATACTAAAGCTCGACGGAGAAATGGTTTTAACCCATCAAAGAAACGATCAATCTTACTCCTTGGGTTACGTATATAATCGGAAGCATGCCTCGCTAACCTTGTAAAGTTAGCCTCATACTTTGCGAAATTCTCATCCTCCTTCTGCCTCAGACTCAGAAATTGCCTTTCCATATCTGCTCGATGGTCACGAGGAAAGTATTTTTCTAAGAAAAGCTCTTTGAACTCCCTCCATTCCATATTCGATACGTCATCATCTTCCTTTCTGTTTTGAATCAGCGACCACCACTGATCGGCATCTCCAGTGAGGCGGTAAACTGCCATGACAACCTTCTCCCTTTCACTACTCCCCAAGGCATGGAATATTTTCTCTAAGGAATTTATCCATTGCTCAGTTACTATAGGATTTGTACTCCCATTGAAGGTTGGTGGTTGTTTCCTCATGAAACGGTCTAGCATTGATCCTCCACGTTGCGGATCAGGGTGCTCCATACGAGTAAGGTTATTATTCATAACCTGCGTGAGTTGCCCCAGTACGGTGAGAAGCTGATCAGCACCAGTTGTATCACTAGCTCCACCATAATTATCTTGAGCAGGAGGGAAATCCCTACAAGGAGTGCGTGCATTGATACGGTTTCCATTCCTTCCACTAGGCGCCATTTCTAAACAATGGCATAAACTAGATTAGTTTATGAAATAAAATACATAATTCCATATTTGTAAAATACTTTACATAAATTGAACTATTTATGGATATAATCCATAATCATAAAAATAAATGTTTCCTTTGAGGAAGTATATACTCATAACCCTTCATAGTGGTTTGTAAAGAAAATGAGAATTATCCTAAGCATATCCCCTGGGAGTGTCGTAACCAAGAGTGCAGTAAGGCCCGTTGTCGTGCACCAGTTCCCGTTCGAGTCTAGCTCAAAGCGGTGTTTTCGGGTTTTACCCCTAGGTACATCTGTGCCAGAGCCGCCTCTACCTGTTCGTATCCAGACAGGGATGTATTGCTCGGAAAACTCATAACATCTCTATAATACCAAAATTCTAGGAAGTTCTTCTATACTAATCCTCAAAGTCTATCTTTGGGCTATGTTCTCTAATCAGAGTTTATCTACATCTAGCTTCCAAGGTTAGTACTAAACTGCCTCTGATACCAACTACAACGCCCCGACCCCAGCTACCCAGAGTTGGTGCATTACTTCGTAACATTGGAATGATCACAAAAGATCAAGTCTCGAAAGACCGATTAGTTTAGTAGCCTTGGAAACACTAGATACATTCGTAAACGTTACATTACATCATAAAGTGAAAAACTACAATAACAAAGTCTCCATAGTCCACACTCATTTCCTCTTCTGACTATCCCTGCAGGTCATTCATAAAATACTTCTTCACATCCTGGAAAAATATTAAAACATTGAAAGGGGTGAGCTCAGATGCTCAGTAAGGATAAAAATATTGCGGAAGCTTTCATAAATAAACATAAAAATTTAAGGCAATGTATAACTAAAACAAAAGCCTTTTAAACTTGAACATCAACATAATATGGCAAAAGTAAAATGAGATAATGCCATTTACTTCTTCACATGGATATTCTACTGGTCGAATAATCACATGCAATATCAATAACCACTTTCATAATGATGGAATGCATAACGCCAGACTATCATAACCATGTATCCAAGGCCTCGTGCCAAGACCACAAATAAGATTTTGTCAAGGCCTCATGCCAAGACACTTGTTTGTCTCATGAGACCTGCCGATGCATCGAGGAGCTATAGCGGGCTCCACCCGTCACTTATTAAGTCCAATGCATTCCTCATATGAATAGGTTTAAACATATCATAAACCATAACATAATCATATCACATAAAACATGCATAAAGGAAACATAACATTTCCACATTTCAATCACAAGATATCAATACAACACATTGATATAATAAAAACGCTTTCAAAACCATTTTCAATACCAAAATAAAAGAAAATTAAAACTTTGTACTTATTTTTCATTAAAAAATGATGGCTTGTAGAGGAAGCCGAAACTCAAATAATGGTCACGGCGGCGGAGAAGTCGTTGTCGCCGCATAAGTACAGAAAGAAAAACATTCTCTTTTGTCGTTTAGCAAAACTCTTCGTATAAAAAAGATTCCTTTTGAATAAACGTAAAAGTCAAAGGGGTTTATACACCGTATAAAATAAAGTTGTGTATAAAATGAAATATGCCTCAATGAAAGGAGATTGAGGCAAAGTCCTTAAAAAGATCATTTTTTAAAATAAAATAGATCTATTATGTGTATTCACTATAGGTACACATAAAGAACTTAAAAATACAAAATAGGACATAATAATATCATGACATAATTTGAAAGTAGGAGATTAACCCAAAGAATGAAAATTGGGTTAAGAAATTCCCTTACCTCGTGTCCGACTTGATCAAACCGTTCTTTAACCTCCTGAATAATAAACTAGATTTAATATCTACATTATTAAGAACCATTTTCAATTTCATTATCCTTTTTATTTCACTTATTACAATGTTATGAACGTTATGTAATTATTTAAGTTAATAACGGTCGTTTTGTCGATCTTTGGTACTTGAGTCAACAATAAACTTCTTATAATTACAAGTTGTTTATGTGGTAGAATATCCATTATCTCTAGAATTATATTCATGATTTAGATGTCATATATATCTTATATATCCAGTATATACATTCATTTATAATATTACATAACATTTAGAGGTAAGAAATGAAATGCACCGTTCATGGAGACGGTAAGCCGTACGTACGCATGAACGCTACTTTCATTTCAATTTCATGTTTAATGGAACAAAATCATAATGATATAAATGTATAATATAATTCCAGTATAATATAGTGTATAATACCATTTACTCCATCCTTTATACATCCCACATATGGCATTAACGATTCAAATCACTTTGAGGGGGCGGTAGTCCGCACTTCCTAAAATGAAATTATCGCGTTTTACCCATAATGGAAATCATAAAGTATGACATAAATGAGAAATACATAAGCATAAGTAAAACATAAACATATTATATATCATATATAAAAATAGTGACATCTTAATGGCCACCTTTGAAGGTGTTATATGAGTGTTGAACAATCATCGTTTCGTGAGGTAGAAATTCGCCATCCACAGAAACCGTATGTTCTTTAACCATTAGATGTAGGTGTGTGTTAGTGTAGCTCAAATACTTCTTATAAAAACTTACTAGTATATTTAGGATACTGTTTTTGTTACAAAAGAAATGAATAAAAAGAGTTTAGGGGGTTGGAGAAGAAAAATAAAACAAAACAACATTAGAGAAGACATTACCTCAAAATCGGGTAACTCTTTTTGATTTAATCCAAAGGCTTCCTTGGGAAGAGTTATTCCCAAAGGGAGGCTTCTAGGAGTAATAGGGGGAAGTTGGGAGAGTATTTGGGCAGAGTTTGGCCGAGCCAAATGGCTTGAAAGTGTAAATGAGGTGGGAGAGGTGGGGGCCTTTTATAAGTGGAGAGGAGGGGCACTTTTGGAAAGTAATGAAATGTTATTCTATTATACAATGCTTTTCGGATTCTAAAGGTCCCACACTTATATAATTAGTGTCTAAGGTGATAAGGGTTCTAAATCTCTTCATCCAATAGTCTTTGGACAAGTTTAAGCCTTGGATTTTACATTATCTTCTCATTTTATTTAAATCGTTAAATAATGATGTCATCGCCGCATCATAATGATGTCATAAATAATTTAATTAATTTAATGTCTAAAAATTATTAAAAAAAAACTATGATGTATGGAATCTTTTTATCTTTCTAATGAATATTTATAATCAAAATTTGGACTTGTGTAACCCACTTTAAAAACTATTTTAGTAAAACAACTCATGTTTGTGTCAATTTAATTTTAACATTAAATAAATATATATTAATGTCATTTTCCAAATAAAGTGGCTCCATGGGGTCCCCAAGTAGACACATGGGTTGTCTTGGTCGGCCATGACTCATCCAATAGGAGTAGAACAAGTGTCAAGCTCATATTATATTATTAAAACATTGTTTTTACCTTAAACTACACTAATTACCTCTAATCGCGATTAAGAACTTAAAAGTTACTATTCACCAAAAATTTATTTTAATCTCATTGAACCACATTTTACTTCTTAATGAAAACCATGTATGTCGGATTTTTGAAAATCAAATCACAGAAGTGGTAATATTTCATTTAAATGAAAAATCAGTTATTTAACTACCACTTAGTGGTTTCACTATTCATCAAAAATTGAAGTTTTTCAGAACAAAGCCAAAATTTCACCCTAAGCTATAATTGATATTCCGAATTCAAAAATGATGTCTATTTTACAAAATTCAAAACATATAAGTTGCATTAATTAATTTTATAATTAATTCCCGTTGTTACAACAACTAGCGTGTTTTTAAGAAACAATTTATATCAAAAGATTGGCAATTGTTTATGTCTAATTTCAATGTTAAATTAATTCTAATGACCACCATTGGATAAAATGGTAAAAATATATTATAATTATACTTTAAAACCACTAAATATTATAATTTATCACTATAAATTATTTTGATTAAAAAAGTTGTTTTTAAGTATTTTTTACTATTCATAAAAAATAGAAGTTCTCAGAAAAATACCAAAAATTCAACATAGGATAATTTCGATATTCCGAATCCAAAAATGAAGTCCATTTTGATAAATAAAATTTATAAAATTTCAAAAATTAGGTATTACTATTCACAACGGCTAGTTTAATTCGTTGTGGTGTGTGTCAGAGCTCGAGGTTGCGTACAACACACGCTATTGCATTATTTGAAGGGAAACGTACCGTAGAAGCTTGGGGTGTTACATTTGTTCTCTCCTAACTCAACATTGATATATGGACATCTTGGATCTTTCAACTTTGGAGGAATGGTCCCTTGAATGGTGGTACTCACATTAATATCCAAAAGGTCTTGGTTTTTATGTGAAAATTTCCTTCTAAAAGTTCAAAATTCCTTAAGATACTTTGAGTAGGTAGGAATGGTTTAGATTGCATCTAGAAGGGGGATGTTCAAATTAACCTGAGAGAAGATTTCCCTCGAAGTTTCATTCAGTACTAGTTTAGATTTTTCTCTCATACATTGAGGGAAGGGATAAGGTTGTTTGATTTTTTGGTGTGGTTGTATTTCCTTCACATTCTCATTGGGTTTTTCAGAATATATGGGTGTTTCTTCATCATTTTCATGAATTGTTGAAGCTTTTAATTGTTCTAGAATGGCTTGTTTAGGTTTCTCAATGGATTTCCCACTTCTTAAAATAGTCAATGATTTGAGATTTTCATGAGAGGTTTGTGTGTAACTGGATTCTCTTCTTAAAGTTAAGGATGGTACCGCCTGAGTAGGCATGGGTGCCTTCTCGGTTTTAATGGTCTATAGTTCATGTTTAAGGGATGAGACTTCTGAGTTCATTATCTCCATTTGTTTACACACCTGCTCAAGGATTGGAAGAGGGACATATTGAGTAAGGGATTGTGATGGTTGTTTTATCCTAGGAGGATACTTTGGTTGTTGGATTGGTTGTTTCATGGGTTGCTAGTATTGGACTGGAGTATATTAGTATTGGGTTGGTTTTGGTTGGAAATGGTTATGGTTTTGGAAATTTTGTGTAGGGTAGTGGTTTGGTCCTTGTGGTTGGATAGGTTATTGTTTATCATTATAGTGTAAGCCTGGGTGGTCATTATACCTTGGGTTGAATTTATTTTGGTATTAGGGATTTTCGTAGTTTAGGGCATTGAGTTCAGTAGGTGGTCCTCTTAGAAGAACATCTTTAATGGATGGAATGGTTGGTCAGTTGTCTGTTTTGTGGTCATGTTTGTCACAAATTGTGAAAACGGGGTCTATAGTTTGGATTTCATGGATTTTACTAAGGTTTATGATTCTCGCTCAAATTTACCCAAGTTGTTATGGTTAGGTGGTCGCTTGTAGTGTAGCTTGGGTTGTCGAATCCTCAAAGACCTAAGAAGAAACCTATAGACATGTGCATTCTATGGATTGTTTTGGATATGAATTTTTCAAATTTGGGTTGATTTTTTATGGGTTTTAAGATATAACTAATAGACTTAAGTGAATTCAATTTGAATGAATTATTTTATCCTAGGTTATCACTTGGGGGTGGATTGGATGAAATTCCTTTTTTTAGCAGTTTCAACTTCTTATATTCAAGATGGGTTTATTCAAGAAGATCAAACAACTTCATCACTTACTGTTTTAATATAAACACACCATAATACTAATCACCTATACACTTGGAGGATCGAATTTATGAGCACTCCAAGTTAAAGGTTCATATTTGCACTTGAAGTATGTGGCCTTAAAATTCAACAAGGACAAAGATATTTCAAAATCATCAAATACAAATCTCAATTAAAAGAAGTGATTAGGCATTAATGAGGTGATAAATAACATCCAATACATCCCCTTTCTACTCCCTTGTATCATCCCATAAGTGGGTTAGCCCTCCATTGATGCTATGGTTTCAATGGAAGTGGGAAGTAGACTCATGAGGGGGGAATTGAAGAAGTAAGAAAAAAATAAAAATAAAATGATCACTCCACTGTTGTGTGAATAATTTCACAAGGTTTGGTGTGAATAAATTCACACCTTGAGGAAACAGTATCAAAGTTATATATAGAAGAATATAATAATAGTAAAATAAGAACTTTTATTAATAAACTAAGATGAATTAAAACAACTTGTAATTGAGGAAGAACATTACAAAGGAAAAGTGGCAGCATAACATTACAATGAAATAAAGAATCCAAGATGATTAAATCCTTCAACACCACTAAATTAAATAGGAATTTTTTGATCCTTGGCTCGAGCCTCCAATATTAAAAAGAATCCCACTTGATTATGGTAGGCATAGAGTGGTGGAAAGTAAAGGAGAGTTGATTTCTTTATCCTTGACTCGAAGTGGAAGCCAGCTTGCTTCCACTGAACAGACGCACCTATATGGCCTTCTAGATAGCTGAATTAGAGTGGGACATAGAAGAAAAACGTGAATATATAGATTTATACTATCTATCTATAAAATTTGAACCCAAAATAATTTTTTGTTTCTGAGATATTATTAAATTGGGGGGCTGTTTTTCTGGGCCATAAAATCTGGCCCAGAATTTTATCTCTAACTTGGGCCACCTGAATAACCACAATGGAGGAAGAATTATCATGGGATCTTGAATAATTATATGTTCCTATATATTTCTTCTATCATAAGACGAAATTTGGGATTTAGTGGGTCTGTATTGTGGGCCCCACATTCTCATCAGTAGGCTGGTGTCCAATCTACCTTCTCTAGAATTGTTTCCTTTGATCTCCAAATATCCCCAACATCCTTTATAAATCCTCCATTCATACCTGAATGAATAATGTTCATATTGAAGTGTGGATCCATTTCCTAAAATATAAAATTAAAATATAGATAATTACATTCCTTATAATCATATGAATCATTAGAACAAAATTGGTGTACATTAGGCATGAAGTGCACAAATGATGAGAATGGATGTTAAAAATTAAAATCCACTAACTCAGGCCCATAAGATAAGAAATGAAAATTTAATACCATTAAAATTTAACTAACATATGTATTTTTATTGTCTAATCACACCCCCAAACTTTAGATTTTCTAGTCCCGAGAAAAATGTATCTCAACAATATGAAATTCGAATTCCCTTTTACAAAAACATTTTAATACACAATGATCACCAAAAACCCTTATACCAAACAATCATGAAACCCATAAATATATTTTAATACAAGATAGTTTCATGAGCAGATCCAAATCCCAAGTCCATTCCTTTGTTCAAATTCATCGCCATATTTCATCCAATATCAATTAAAAGTAATGATGTGTTGTGCAACGCATTAGACATGGGGGTTCATATTTATTCAAGGGGGAAATGATGGAAGCGCTAGGTGGAATTTCATTTCAATATTAAGATGAGTATTCAATTTTTTTTTCAATTTTTCCATGGTAATTGAAATTACACTCAAAATAGTCAACCCCTGTAGCGAGACATTGATGATGACTCCTAGGATCAAAGACCTTAGGGAACCAAGTGAAGCCCACATACTCGGGCATCATCTCAAGTTAACTTAGTCAGAAACAAAGTCAAATTACCATAAATAGAGATATTATTACTAACTCTAGGCCATAAAACTATGGAGTCACCATCCCCAACTACCAAAAGCCACTCATTATGTCATTTCATTTCTCTACGTGCACATTTATTGTTCTTTTTAATGCTCATATTAAAACTAAAATGATCATCAAACCAATGCTATTTATTTTGGGGACCCCATGAACTCAAACTAATACCCCACTATCCAAAGGATGTGCGTTTTGATTCTTTTTTTATTTGGATGAAAATATAAACATTGAAATATCACATTAGACAGCCACACTTTCCAAAATCTATGCTCATAAAATATACATGGATTAAAATCAGAATCAGGGCATGTTAAATTATTTGATATTCATTTTCAATGTTTACAATTTATGTTATAATGTTCAAGGTTAAAGAAATTTTCCCTTCCATTAAGGCACGTTTTTTTTAAATCATTCATTTTTTTACACAATAGAAACATTTTTTTATCTCCCCCCAACTAAAAATAACATTGCCCCCAGTGTTTAAAGAAAAGAAAATTTAAAAGAGGGTAGCGGCAGAGAATGAGTTCAAAAGGGAAATTGAAAATGAGGATCATGGAATGAAGTCACCTGGTGGTTGAAGTTGAAATTCTTGCTTCTCCAATTTAATCTTTTGATATCCATGTCACTTGCAGAGTTCCCTAGTGGAAAAAGGAAAAAACAAACAAAAAACAAACAAGCAAAACAATATATATAGATATATATATATTTATAAAATAAAAAAAGTAAAATATAAGTATATATACAACAATTATAGAATAAGAAATCACTATAATCGAAGGTCGGTGGTAAGTGAGCACTCCTATCTCCCTTCAGTCCTGGGTTCGAGTCCCCGCGGCTTTTTCGGTTGTGACGGGGTTTTCCCCATGACCTACGATGTGGCCTTTTAATTTTATTATTATTATTATTATTATTATATTTTTTTTATTTGAACCTAAAAACACATAAAAAATAAAATTAACTAATGATACATTGTCTTCTTTTTAAATTTCTGGGTAAGTTATTACTCAAGGATCACACCACGTGACACTGATGAATATGTCTCTCCCCTTTCATACCCATCCATACTCATAATAGAAGAATAGGTCAATAGTATATTTTTTTATTAATTTTAAATATCAAAAGAATTAATTAATCCTATTTAAAATATAAATATTATTAAAACAACAAAATGATTGGAACATTGAAAACCATGGGTTTCCTCCCATGCAGCGCTTTGTTTAACATTGTTATCTTGAATTAGACCCTTAATTATTGAAGTATTTTCTTCATCTAAGGTTAGTTCACACAAGTTTTCCTAAACTTAATTTTTTTGGAATGGTTCATTGAATGGTTTGACTCTATGACCATTAACTTTAAAGGTTTGACCATTGGTGGGATCTTGAATTTCTACAGCCCCATGGGGGTACACCTTATGCACTATGTATGGACCTGACCATGTAGACCTCAACTTTTCGGGATGTAAATGAATTTTAGAACTATACAAAAGAATAGGTTTACCCGGTACAATGTGTTTGGTTTTAAGATTTAGAGATTGGTAGGCTTCTACTTTAGCTTTATTGATCCTTGAATTTTCATAAGCCTCCATCCTAAGTTCTTCAAGTTCATTGAGATCCAATTTCATTTTTTTCAGCCAATGAGAGGTCATAATTCATTTTCTTAATTTACCAAAAAGCCTTATGTTCAATATCCACTAGAAAATGGCATGCTTTACCATAAACTAACCTATATGGGGATATTCCTAAAATGGTTTTATATGCGGTTCGATAGTCCCAAAGAGCATCTAAGAGTTTTCTCGACAAACCCTTCATAGATGGATTAATAGTTTTCTGAAGAATTTGTTTGATTTCTCGGTTGGATAACTCATCTTGAACATTGGTTTTTTGGTGGTAAGAAGTGGACACTTTGTGAGAAATTCCATAATTTTTCATGAGTGATGAGAATGGATGATTGCAAAAATTAGTTTCATGGTCTCTAATGATAGCCCTAGGAATTCCAAATCTAGAGAAGATGTTTTATTTTAGGAATATAATCACAGTTTGATGATCATTGGATTTTGTGGGAATGGCCTCAACCCATTTTGAGACATAATCAATAGCTAAGAGAATGTAAATATATCCCATATAGTTTGGGAAGGGACCCATGAAATCAATTCCCCAACAGTCAAATATTTCAACCACTAAGATGGGAGTGAGTGGCATTTGATACCTTTTTGTGATGGACCCTACTTGTTGACACCTAGGACAGATTTGAAAAAATGTATAGGATTCCCTTGAGAGGGTGGGCTAGAAGATACCACACTAAATAATCTTAGCAGATGTTTTCTTAGAGTAAAAGTGACCTCCACATGCCTCACTATGATAGAATTTAAGGATAGACTCTTGTTCAGATTCTAGGACACACCTCCTAATGACTTGGTCAGGGAAGAACTTATAGAGGTATGGATTTTCAAACACATAGTTCCTAACATCAAAAAGGAATTTCCTTCGATCTTGAGTCCCTAAGAATTTTGGAATGACTCTTGTAACTAAGAAGTTTTCTATGTCGGCATACCAAGGGCAGTCACTCACAGATTATAGGTGTTCATCAGGGAATGAATAAGACATAGAAAGTTGATTTGATTTATCTTTGAATTCCATATTATAGAGGTGATTAGCTATAGTATTTTCAACACCCTTTTTATCCTTGATTGTGAGGTCAAATTCTTGTAAGAGAAGGACCCACCTAATCAGTCTAGCCTCGGCATCTTGGTTTTTGAAGAGTTATTTCAGTGCAGAATGGTCAGTGAACATAGTGATGGGGGATCCTAAGAGGTACGACCTAAACTTATCTAAGGAAAACACAATAGAAAGTAACTCCTTTTTAGTGGTGGTGTAATTGATTTGGGCATCATTTAAGGATTTTCTTGCAAAATCAATGACATAAGGAGTTTTATCACAATGTTTTCTTAACATAGCTCCTACAACAAATTCACTAGCATCACACATAAGTTTAATAAAAAGGTTCTAATTTGGATATTTCATAATGTGAGGAGAGGTGAGAGAGGATTTGAGGGTTGAGAATGAACCATCATAGCTTTATGTCCAAACAAATAGAGCATCCTTTACTAGGAGAGCACAAAGGGGACGAGAGATTGAACTAAATTCCTTGATGAATCTTCTATAGAAACCAGCATGTCCTAAGAAATACCTCACTTCATTAACAGTTTTGGGTGACGGAAGGTGATTAATGATGTCAACCTTTGCTTTATCAATTTCAGTCCCCCTACCCAAGACTATATGGCAAAGGACCAATCCATGTTTAACCATGAAATGGCATTTTTTCCAATTTAGTACCAAATTTGTTTCTTAACATCTAGACAAAACTCTATCCACATTCTTAAGACATTCCTCAAATGTATCCCCAAAGACAGAGAAGTCATCCATGAAGACCTCAAGAAAATCCCCTAACATGACTGAGAATATTCCCATCATGCACCGCTGGAAGGTTCCAGGGGCATTTCATAACTCGAAGGGCATGCGTTTGAAAGAAAAGGTGCCAAATGGACATGTGAGTGTAGTCTTCCCTTGACCCTTTAGGGAGATATCAATTTTATTATACCCCGAGTACCCATCTAATAAATAGTATAAGGAATTACTTTCCACTCTCTCAAGGACTTGGTCAATGAATGGTAAGGGAAAATGGTCCTTCTTGGTAAATGAGTTTATCTTCCTATAGTCAATGCAGACTCTCCAGCCACTACTCATCCTTGTTGGAAGAATATCTCCATCCTCATTGGTTATCACTGTGATTCCATCCTTTTTTGGAACCACTAGGATTGGGCTCACCCACTCACTCTCAGCTATGGGATAGATGATACCATATTTTAACAATTTCAGAAGTTCTTTTCTCACTAATTCTATGAGATTAGGATTGAGTCGTCTTTGAGGTTGACTACATGGCTTTGAATCAGATTCCAGAACAATCCTATGAGTCTTGATAAGTTGGCTAATCCCAGGAATATCAGACAGGGTCCAACCAATGGATTTATTATGTTTCTTAAGGACATATAGAATCATACTATCATCATTGGATTCAATATAAGAATAAATGATAATGGGATGTGTTTGATTTTCCCCTAAGAAGGCATACTTGAGTACAGTAAGAAGTTCCTTCAATTCAAGATCAGGTTGGTTCAGAATTTCAGTAGAATATTGAGACATTGGATCAATATCAATTTTGTTTCCTAGAGTTTTAGATAGGATTGATTCCCCACATGTAGAAGTATCAGCTAATAGATTGTCTTGATCAGATTTAGGGAATGAAGTTGGAGTGGTCTCTATGAAATTGGTTTCCTAAAAGGTTTCACTAATTGTTGGACCACTTTCATGGAGACCACTCCAACTTCATCATAAGAGTAATTTGAAAATTATTCAAGCCAAGGAGATAAACTTTCTTCATGTGAACAAATGAAATCAATATCATCCTCAATTAAACATCCATCAAATATTCCTTGATGTTCTATGTATTCATTATCAATTATTCCTATCATTTTTTACTTCATGAATGTCCTCATCATCCCCTATTTGTAAGCTTTCATTATAGATGTTCAAGTATAGACTCATGTTTCCAAAGGTGACGGTAATGTTCCCATTTTGGACTCGGATAACAGAGTTGATTGTTTCAAGCAAAGGAATACCAAGGATGATTGGGTTTTGTTCCTTTTTTCCTAAGTTTGGATGGTTTTCGAGGACAATGAAGTCAGCAGGGTAGATGAAGTTTTCAACCTTTACCAGAATGTCCTTTAAAATCCCCTTAGGAACCCTAATGCTATGATCAGCAAGTTGAAGTGTGAAATATGTGAGTTGGATCTCTTCTAAGCCTAACTAGCAATACATAGCATAGGGGATGAGATTGACACTAGAACCTAGGTCATGCAAGGCCTTGACAACTTTGCTCAC
Organism: Viscum album; assembly: GCA_963277665.1. Classification (NCBI taxonomy): domain Eukaryota; kingdom Viridiplantae; phylum Streptophyta; class Magnoliopsida; order Santalales; family Viscaceae; genus Viscum; species Viscum album. Next base: position 22,991,266 of record OY728133.1, on the reverse strand, counting down.
TCCTAGTTCAACATTGATGGAAGGGAAACTTGGGTCTTTCAACTTAGGAGGAATGGTCCCTTGAATGGTGGTACTCACATTAACATCCAAAAGGACTTGATTTTTATGTGAAACTTTTTTTTTTAAAGTGAACAAGTCCTTAAGGTACATTTAGTAGGCAGGTATGGTTTGGATTGCATCAATAAGGGGAATGTTCAACTTGACTTGTGAAAAGATCTCCCTCAATGTTTCACTCAATTCAGGCTTGGTTTTCCCCCTCATGCATTGAGGAAATGGTGCAGGTTGTGGGGTTGTTTGTTGAAGAGTTGCTTCTTTGACATTTTTATCAGTTTCCTCGGTTTGATCTTGTGGTTCATTTGAATTTTCATTATAGTTTGAAGCTTCACATGGTTTCTGACTTATTTGTTCAGGTTTCTCAATTTATTTCCCACTTTTTAAAACTATCACAGCCTTTATATGTTCATGAGTTGTTTGAGTGTAACTTGACTCTACCCTTAAATTTGAGGATGTTACCACCTGAGTAGGCATGGGTGCCTTTCCAGTTTTGATGATTTGAAGTTCTTGTTTAAGATAAGAGACTTCCAAGTTCATTATTTTCATTACTTTGCACAATTGTTCTAGTAGGATTTTTGGAACAGTTTGGGTTGGTGCTTGAGAAGATTGGTTTATCCCAGGGGGATATTTTGGAGGTGGGATGGTTTGTTTAAAATGGACCTGTGGTTGTTGGTATTGGATAGGTTGGGTTTGTAACTAGTTATGGGTTTGTTAGTTCTAATGGGGGTATGTATTTGGTCCCTGTGGTTGGCTAGGTTGTTGGTTATGTTTCCAGAAGAATCTTGGGTGGTCATTATACCTTGGGTTGAAGGTGTTTTGATATTGAGGCTTTTGAAAGTTCAAAGAATTTAATTCCACTGGGGGTCTTCCTAAAAGAACATCCTTGATGGATGGAATGGTTGGGTAGTTGTCTATATTATGGTCATGTTTATCACAAATTGTGCAAACAGGGTTTACAGTTAGGATTTCATGAACTTTCCTAAAGTCTATCTTTTCAACCTTTCTGGAGAGTGCTGCAAGTTTATACCAAAGGTTGTCCTCTTCTCTATGTGTATGAATTCTAGTAGTTATTTGTAGAATTTCAGAATAAGGTGAAGTTCCCCATGTTTGGTTTTGTTCATCAAGGCTTTCCAGATACTCATAAGCATCATTTGGGGCTTTGTTTTTAAAATTTCCATTACACATCATGTCAATGAATTGTTTGTTCCCCAGACCCAACCCTCCATAGAAAATTTGAACATGTTTTGGGATATAAAAACCATGATGTGGAACCATATTTAGGGTGACTTTGAACCTCTCCCATGTTTCATATAATGACTCTCCCTCTTTTCCAAAAAAGTTCTGGATTCTATTTTTAAGTGAAATTGTTTTTTAGTGGAGAAAGTATAATGGAGGATGGTCACAGATTTTTTAGACAATTTTTAGCTTGATACTTTAAAGAAAAATGAAATAGACTCATCTTAGCTGATTCTAGTTGATGTGGGGGACACATGGTTTTTACAATGTCATTGAACTCCTTGACATGAATGCAGTTCATCTCAGACTCCATTCCATGGAATGTGGGAAGGTGTTTTAGGACATGGGGTTTTAAGATGTAGTTGGAATATCCTAGGGAATTGTGTCTAATGCATGAGGGGGAATTGTTCTAGGCAGGTTTGAGGTAGTCATTCGTGGTTTGATCGACTGCATTTCCCAAGTTTGGGGCTGCCTCATTTAGATTTCCATTTTTGTTCCCACCCAGGTTTATGAGTTGGTTTCTTTGAAGATCTTCCATTGAAATGGGCTCAATTTTTTACTATAGATTATTAGAAATATTAGGATCTAATTTAAAGAGTTCCCTTACTGTACTTGACTCCCCTATCCTAGTACTTTCCACCCTAACTAGTCTGTTTGAATTATCGCGGGTGTAGGCGAACAAGCGCCAAAAGGAAAAAAAAGCAATAAAGGGACAAGATAAGAGACCTTGGATGAGAATTGAATAATGGGTGTAAGGAAAGAAGGTTTTGGTCTAAGGTACTTCCTTGTTCCCCAGAAACGGCGCCAAAATTTGATTCATGCTCAAATTTACCCAAGTTTTTTGGGTTAAGCGGTCACTTGTAGTGTAGCTTGGGTTGTCAAATCCTCATAGACCTAAGAAGAAACCTATAGACACGTACATTCTATGGATTGTTTTGGATATTAATTTTCCAACTTTGGGTTTATTTTGATGGGTTTTAATATAGAACTAATATACTTAATTGAATTCAATTTTAAAGAATGAGTTGATCTTAGGTTATCACTTGGGGGTGGATTGGATGAAATTAATTTTTTTACAGTTTCAACTTCTTATATTCAAGATGGGTTTATTCAAGAAGATCAAACAACTTCATCACTTACTAGTTTAATACCAACACATAATAATACTAATCACCTATACACTTGGAGGATAAAAGTTATGATCACTCCAAGGTAAAGGTTCGTATTAGCACTTGAAGTATGTGGCCTTAAAATTCAACAATGACAAAGTTGTTTTAAAATAATAAAATAAAAATATCAATTAAAAGAAGTGATTATACATTAATGAGGTGATAAATAACATCTAATCCAGACTCTTGATACTCCTTTGGATCAACCCATAAGTGGGTTAGCCCTCCATTGATGCTATGGCTTCAATGGAAGCGGGAAGTAGACTCATGAGGGAGGAATTGAAGAAGTAAGAAAACAATAAAAAGATATTGATCACTCCACCATTGTGTGAATAATTTCACAAGGTTTGGTGTGAATAATTTCACACCTTGAGAAAAAGGTATCAAAGTGATATAGATAATAACAGAATAATAGGAAAATAAGAACTTTTATTAAGAAACTAAGATGAATTAAAACAACTTACAATTGAGGAAGAACATTACAAAGGAAAAGTGGCAACATAACATTACAATGAAATTAAGAATCCAAGATGATTAAATCCTTCAACAACACTACCTTAAATATGAATTTTGGGATCCTTGGGTCGAGAAACCAACAGTACAAAGAATCCCACGTGATTATGGTAGGCATAGGGTGGTGGGAAGTAAGGGAGAGTGGACTTCTTTATCCTTGACTCGAAGTGGGATCAAGCTTGCATCCACCGAACAGACGCACCTATATGGCCTTCTAGATGGTTGCATTAGAGTGGAACATAGAAAAAAAAGTGAATTTTAGGATTTCTACTATCTCTCTATAAAATTTCAACCCAAATTAATTTGTGGTTTTCGAGATATGATTAAATTGGTGTGCTTTTTTTCTGGGCCACAGAATGTGGCCTAGAATGTTATCTCTAACTTGGGCTTCCTGAATAACCACAATAGAGGTCTAATTATCACTCTCTCATGAATAAATATATGTTCCTATATATTTCTTATATCATCCCATGAAATTTGGGCTTGAGTGGGTCTGTATTGTGGGCCCCACATTCTCATCAGTGGGATGGTGTCCAATCTGTCTTCTCTAGAATTGTTTCCTTTCATCACCAAATATCACCATCATCCTTTATGAATCCTCCATTGATACCTGAATGAAAAATGTTCATATTTAAGTGTATATCCATTTCCAAAAATATAAAATTAACATATGGATAATTACATTCCTTAAAATCATATGAATCATTAGGCCTAAATTGGTGTACATTTGGAATGAAGTTCACATATGATGAGAATGGATGTTCAAAATTCAAATATACTAACTCATGCCCATAAGATAAAAAAATAACATTTAATACCATTAAAATTTAATTAACATATGTATTTTTATTGGCTAATCAGTCTATCTCTTCGACTTTCCTAGTGAGTGTTTCAAGTTTTTCCCTAAGGCTCTCCTCTTCCCTAGGTGTATGCATTCCAGTAGATTTGGTTGGCTTATCATAGTAAGGTTTTGTTCCCCTTGTTTGGTTTTGTTCAGGAAGTATTTCTAGATAATCGTAATAATCATTTGGGGATTTGTTTTTCAAGGTCCCATTACACATCATGTCAATGAATTGTTTGTTCCCTAGGCCCAAACCTTCATAGAAAATTATCACTTGTTCAGAAATAGAAAAACCATGGTGTGGAACTCTATTTAGGGTGTCTTTGAACCTCTTCCATGTTTCATAGAATGAATCTCCCTCTTTTTAAAAAAAAATTGATGTTATTTTTAAGTGCAATTGTTTTGTGGTGGGGAAAGTATTTTTTGTAGAATTCTCTTTGTAATTGGTCCCAAGAGTTGATGGATGATGGTCTCAAAAAATTTAGCCAATTTTTCGCTCGATCCATTAAAGAAAAAGGAAATATACTTATCTTATCTGATTCTAGTTTATGTGGGGGAAACATGGTTTCTACAATGTCATTGAACTCCTTGACGTGAAGGTAGGGCATCTCGAAATCCATTTCATGGAATGTGGTAAGGTGGTTTAGGAAATGGGGTTTAAATATGTAGTTAGAATCTCCAAGAGAATTGTGTCTAATGAATGAGGGGGTATTGGTCTAGGCAGGTGTAAGGTAGTCATTCATGGTTTGATTGACTGCATTCCCCATGTTTGGGGCTGCCTCGTTTGGATTTCCATTTTGGTTTCCACCTGGGTTTATGAGTTGGTTTCTTTGAAGACATTCCATTGAAATGAGCTCAATTTTTGAATCTGGAGTATTCGGATTATTATGATCTAATGTAAAGAGTTCCCTTGGTTTACTTGACTCCCCAACCCCAGGACTATCCACCCTAACTAGACGGTTTGATTGGTCATGAGTGTAGGTGGACATGCGCCAAAAGAAAAAAAATGAGAATGTAAAAAAGATAAGAGAATTTGGATGAGAATAGAAGAAGTGAGGGATAATAAGAAGATTGTTTATATGACTTACTTGGGTCCCCAAAAACAACACCAGAATTTGGTCTCACCCAAATTTACCCATGTTTTTAGGGTTAATCGATCAAATGTAGAGTATCTTGGGTTTTCAATTCCTCAGAGACCTAAGAAGAAACCTATAGACATGCACATTCTATGGAATGATTTTGGCTATTAAGTGGCCAACTTTGGGTTGATTTTAGATTGGTTTAAGAGAAAACTATGTGAATTAAGTGAAATCCAATTATGAGAAGGGTTGACCCTAGGTTATTACAAGGGGTGAATTGGATGAAATTATTTTTTAATGATTTCAATTTATTATATTCGATATGGGTTTATTCAATAAGATCAAAAAATTCATCACTTACTGGTTTTATACTGACACACTATAATACTAATCACCTATACACTTGGAGGATCAAATTTTTGAGCACACCAAGGTAAAGGTTCGTATTAGCACTTGAAGTATGTGGCCTTAAAATTCAACAAGGACGAAGAAGTTTTAAAATCATCAAATAAAAATATCAATTAAAAGAAGTGATTAGACATTAATGGGGTGATAAATAACATCCAATCCAGCCCTTTTCTACTCCCTTGGATCAACCCATAAGTGGTTTATCCCTCCATTGATGCTATGGTTTCAATGGAAGCGGGAAGTAGACTCATGAGGTAGGAATTGAAGAAGTAAAAAAACAATAAAAAGAAAACAATCACTCCACTGTTGTGTGAATAATTTCACAAGGTTTTTTATGAATTAATTCACAATGTAAATCAAAGGTATCAATGTGATAATAATAAGAACATAATAAGAGAATATGGATAATTTTTATTGAAAACTAAGGTGATTCGAACAACTTACAAATGAAGATGAACATTATAAAGGAAAAGTGGAAGAATAACACTACATTGAAATAAAGCATCAAAGATGAATAAATACTCTAACACCACTGCCTTAAATAGACATTTTGGGAGCCTTTTCTCAATACTCTAATATTTAAAATCATCCCACTTGATTATGGTAGGCTTAGAGTGGTGGAAAACTTGTGGAACTTAGACTATTACACTCTTGACCCGAGGTGACATCCAGCTTAAATCCACCAAATAGAAGCACCTAAATGAGCTTCTAGATGGCATAATTAGACTGGTACATAGAAGAATAAAATGAATCTCCTGATGTCCCCTAACTTTTTGAAATGTTTCAGCCCAAAATAGTTTATTTTTTACAAGATATGTGTAAAATGGTGGGATGTTTTTCTGGGCCGCAGAATCTGGCCCAAAATTTTATCTCCAACTTGGGTTGCTTGTAACTCCATTAAAACAACTGAATTATCTTTGGACAGTGTTTAGTGAAATGTTCCCCATGATGTCCTATATCTTCTGTTAAATTTTTAGAATCATTTTATTTTTATCCTGGCCACTACAGTCTTGTTATTGGGATTTTATCCAGTTTACTTTTCCCAGAATGTGTTTCCATGAAAGCCCATTTTGGTGGTCTTCCAATGTGAATCTTCCAATACCAAAAAAGTATTAATTGTTCCCAATGTAATGAGAAACCTGAAAATAAAATCAATACAATTTTTTATTTTATGAGTTGTTCAAAAATGTACCATTTAATAGTGCATTTTAATAGGGAATTACAATCATAATGTGAATTAATGTTCAAAGTGGATTAAAATTTAATTTTCATGGCTCTCGCTGTGCAAAACTATGCGCCTCATGCGCCATCTCACTTTCAAATTTTTCTGACCGTTACTCCACCAGATGCGTGCCTCGAGCCGGATTCTTTGGCGCCATCATCCTTTAATCATGGCACGAACCTCGCTTCATGTGGTCCTTCTCAGCCTCTGGGGGCCGGCAGCCCTCCCCCAAGTATTCAAAGTCCTGATTTCTCCTTCAAGGATGCGTTGTGCGGGTAGTTTTGTATCCCCTAGAAACCTTGTTTCCCAGAGGCTCCTTCGATGGTTCCGTTGGTTTTGCGGGATGGCCCCGGCCTATCATTGGATTTTCCAGGGATGGAGTTTGAAAAGGTTGTGCCTGGCTTGATATGGACTCGTTTGGATCACTTTGGAGGGGAGAATCCACCTCTTCAGATCTTCAAACACTGGGTTGACTCATGGGGGTTGCAGGCACCGGCTCATATTTCTACAGTTCACCAGCTCTCTTTTGGCGTGGTCTTCTCCTCAGAAGAATATTTTTTCCATGCCTGGTGTAGAGCACCCTGCCATGTGGGTTGGTGGTGGTTTAGCCTAGCACGGTGGTTGTTGGAATCCCACAAAGGAAAGGAGAGTTCGCAGGTGGCAGTTTAGATTATCCATTTGGGGCTCCCTCTGCCCTTTCAGAATGGGGCTCTTCTCAAAGATATAGGAGATACTCTAGGATGTTTCCTCTGCGTGGATGAGATCACCTGGTGTTGTGTGGATCTTTCGGTTTCCCAGATGTGTGTGGAGCTAGATCTGTCCTCTCCCATCCCGGATAATCTTTCTTTGAAGGTTTAGGGATCAGTGTTTTGGTCCCATGATGTGGTGTACCCAGTGTTTCCCAGGCTTGGTTCCTCTTGCCTCCTCTAAGGGAATTCTCTGAAAGCGTGCAAGTGGCGATGCCAAGTCCCCACCTGTCAAGAGGTCAGGCCCGTCCAGAGACATGCTGCTTCAGTCCAAGGGTCAGTTGGGCCATCCGGCTCCCAGTCGGTTCCTCAGGTGTAGGTTTCTCCCCTAGCTTCATCATCCTATGGGTGCATCCCCTGTTCCTTCTCTCCGGCAGGATCCACTCTGTCCTGTGTGGCCCTCCCCTCCTGGCCTCAAAGGGATCCCCCTGTGTGGATGGCAATGATAGCAGAGTGGATATTTGGTTCATGCCAGATTCTCTCGATGGGTGGGATCCTGGAGCTTTTCATACAGTCTCCCTCTGGCAAGATGGATCCCTTATCGTTGATCTCCTCAGCTCTAGTGATAGTCCCTATTGGTGTTGTGTTGCTTGAGTGTGGATGCAAGCTGGTTAACCCCTCTCCCTTGGTGGATGTGGCTGGTAATGAGGTTGTGGTTTTCTCTACTAGACCTGAGGAGTCGATCAGCCAGGCATCACAGGAAAAAGTCAAACGTCCAATGGCCCTGTCGGCTCCTAGCGTAGTTAGAGGGAAGATCATTAAGTTTCACTCCCACTTCCACTACTCTCCCCCGGCCCTCATGGATCTTGGTTTGGGGGTGTGCACTCATTCAAAGCTGAGGTTGCAAAGGATTCAGAACTGAGAGTGTTGCTTCCCTTCACTAGAGACCAAGAAGCCTACGGCCAAATCCAGGCCATAGTTGCATCAATGATTCCCATTCTCATATGGAATTCTTGTGGTTTTAGGGCAAGGGTAAAAACATACTTTATGTCTTTGGAGATCAAGAAACACAAAGCTCTCATTGTTGTGGTTCTGGAACTCAAACAAAACCCAAGAAAGATTCAATAGTTCACGCACAGGATCAAAATGCAGGCATCCGTGCAAGCGGCTCTAGCCAACCATCATATTTGGATATTCTAGAACAGAGACGTTGCGGTGGATATGGTTTAGGCTGGGGAACAGTTTATTATGACAAAAGTGAAAAGAGGTCATCACACTTTCTTTGTGTCCTTTGTGTATGGAAGCTACGACATCATGATAAGAGAAACTTTGTGGAAATAGCTTACTGCTTTTGATCTAGGAGATGATCCTTATATAGTAGGGGAAACATCAACATCATCACTGAACCAGCTGAGAAAAAGGGTTGTGGGGCATTTCCATGTTGGGCGAGAATGGATTTTTTCCAGTTCATGGAAAACACGGGACTTATAGATCTGGGGTACTCTGGGGACCAATTCACATTGTGTAATAATCAAAGAGGAAGTAGTAGATGTTGGAGTCAGCTGGACCGATGTCTCTCTAATTTACGTGCTATCACCACATTCCTGAATGCTAAGGTCAATCACCTGGTCTGAGGGATATCAGATCACTCACCACTTTTGTTATCTTTGGAACCCAGGTAGGCCTACCAAGAACGGTTCAGATTCTATGATCAATGGGCACGCCATCCCGAGTTTAATTATCTGGTAAGGAATTCATGGGGGGAGATGGTGCAAGGCCACCACTGGGTGGATATTCACAAAAATATCAAGCGGCTTAAACATAGGTTACGATCATGGGCAGGGAATCTTCCCCTTATTAACCAAGAGATGGATGATCTCAAACGAGTTATTGAGTGCCTAGAAGGAGGCCTGGAGGAATCTTGGGATGACATGAATTTTGAAGATCTCTCATCCAAGAAGAACTATCTGGCAGAGATGATTCTCAGACAGGAACATATGTCTCAGGAAAAATCTAAGATAAAGTGGCTAAAGGAGGGAGACAAGAACATGGATTTTTTCCATGCATGCATCAGGGAGAAAAGATGGTCAATCAAACCAGATATTATTCTTGAGGATGGATCTTACACAGATGACACGGAAACTGTGGGTGGTATGTCTCTAGAAATTTTTAAAGATCTTATGGCTGGTCCAAACTCGAGAATGGATGGAAGATATCTGAGAGGAGGGGATGATTTGTGGGAGGTAATTCCCAACAACGTTTCTTCTGAGGACAACACCTACTTGGATGGTATCCCTAATGAACTAAAGGTCTACACATCCATGATGAGCCTTGATCCGAATAGTGCTCCGGAGCTGGATTTCGTCCCCAGATCATTTTATAGAGCCTCGTGGGAAGTTGTTAAGGAGGACAATGTCTCTGTTATTCAGAACTTTTTTCGAGGAGGAACTCTCCCATGGGTTACAAGCACCATGACTCTAGTCCTTATCACGAAAGTGAATGATACTTTTTCTCTTCTCCACTACCGGCCCGTGAACATGTGCAGTTTTTCCTACAAGGTTCTACCGAGCATCATCAACACGAGGCTGGCCATGCATCTTCCCCGGTGGATTTCCATTGCGCAACTGTAACACCCCGAGATTTTATGAAAAATATTCCTTTTAATTTCATTGATGTATTATGTTGTACGCTACACCAAAAGAATATTGTACTACATTCATCCCTGACTTGGATTTCATTACACGCAATCACGACCTTCCACGATAGCGTGTGTTGTACGCAATACCGAGTTTCACTAAACAACGATATCTTATATAAACTAGCTGTTATGAATAGTAATACCCACTTTTTAAAATTTTATAAATTTTATCTTTCTAAATGGACTCTATTTTTGGATTCAGAATATCGAAATTAGCCTAGGGTGAAATTTTGGTATTTTTCTGAAAACTTTCAATTTTTATTGAATAGTGAAAACACTCGGTTACTATTTAAAAACCGACTTTTTATATAAATAATTATTTATTTTATTTAAATTTATTTTAGGTAAAAATTGATACATAATACCTATATATGTTCAATGTAATTCATTTGAGTCATTTTATAATAATTTTAGATATATAAAAATTTTATTGAACTTTTCACCGTCTTTTACCCACCTCTTAGGAGAGTTTGAAAATTTACATAAAACTTAATTTTACCACTTCTGTGAGTGGAATTTCGAAAATCCAATAGACAAGGTTAATATCAAGGAGTAAAATTTTGTTCAATAAGATAAAAATAATTTTGGTGAATAGTAACTTTTTACTTTTTTTACCACGATTAAAAGTAAATAGGGTGATTAAGGGTAAAAATGATATTATTTTTACCCTAACACATGTCCTAATTCAATTGGATAAGTTTAATTCGACCAAAAACAACCTTAGGAATAAAATATGACCATTTAGCTCCATTTGGATTAGATTAGGACATTTATTATTATTTTATTTAAAGAAGAGTTAAAATAGTTAAAATTAAAGTTTAATAACTAAAATATTTTTAATATAGGGTTATACATAAGATAAATTCGACTATAAATATTAATTAGAAAGCTAAAAATCTTTCCTACATAAAGGTATTTTTTTTATAATTTTTAGACATTAAATAATATAATTTATTTATGACACAATGATGATGCAAAAATAACTTATTAATGAAATATTAACATAATTGATGTTATAAATACCCAAATAAATGTAATTTGAGACTTTTTATGAATTCAACTAATTTTCTAGGTTAATATGACATGTTAGTATTTATTAAATTAACTTTTTCGAGATAATAATTCTGTTATGATTTTCACAAAAATAAAGTACCAAATAGTATCAAAATTGACATAAAATAGTTTTTAAAACAAATATTATATTATTAATTGTTATTATATTCATAAAAATATAATGTTTGTACAAATGACTTAGATAAGGTTATATATATTAATAATGAACCACTTGGTGTTCGTTTGGCTTGTTATAGTAATTTTATTAACCATATAATGTAAGAAAACAAGAAGACACGGTAAAAGTAAAATTATTTAACTTAAAGTTAAATCTAAATGATAATGTTACAATAGTAACATAAACTTCTCTAAATTATATTGGTTGAGAGGATTTTGACCCATACGCACTTTATCTTCTAAATAAATCAATTTGAAGCTATTATAAACCGAATATGACTTTATTATAAAATAATAATTTAAGTTTTTTCAAAGGTACCCCTCTCCTCCCTTATAAAAAGGGCACCCCTTCCCTCTTCTATTCACACCCTTTTGAGCCTTGAATCTCGGCCAAACCCTGCCAATTACTCTTATCAAACTCTATAGTCATATCATAGAGGTTCTGGTCTTCTCAAAATACCAACTCTAGTTCCCTAAGAAGAAGTTTTAAAGAGGTGCGTCAAAGAAGAGGTCTCTTCTACCGATTCTTTCAAGTTTTCTTTCTTCTTCAACTTATTCTTCTTTAGTTGTTTCATTATAAAGTAATAAAATAAGTATTAATTATATACTGATATTTTATTATAAATATGAAGCAACCCTATTTCACCTTCTATCCATCCTACGGAAAACGAAATCACCGCGCGTGCGTACGTACGGAATATCGTCTCCAAGCCGTGGTGTAATCTGTTTTTCCACCACCACCTTACTTGGATGGGTATAATGGTGTAAAGAATAACTATATATATTTATTATAACATAATAATGATTCTAAGATATTATATCATCCACTCCAATTCCATTCAACAAATATGGGAACGATATCATCTCTCATGCGTACGTACGGATTACCGTCTCCACGACGCGATGAGATTCATTCTCCATGTTAACCACTCAAGAATGATTATAATGTATATATAATGAATAATAATTTAATAATTGACATGATAAAGATACTTTATTTATGAATATATATATGTGTGTCATCTACTTACTTCCATTCAATTCAATAAGGAAAAGAAAACAGCGTTCATGCGTACGTACGGCCTACCGTCTCCATGAATGGTGTATTTCATTTCATTTATCTATCTATTATATATATATATATATATACTGAATATATATGATATATAAATCATTATTTACATTCTGGAAGTAATTAAATAATGATATAAGTAATAATAATATCAATAACAACAAGTCCAAACACGTACGATAAATAAAATGATTTTACCCAAAACGCTGCTTTAACATGGAATTTACAAAAGAACAGGTAATATAAAGTCATAAGTGAACAATTTATGATATAATAACAATGAATATAATTCTGTAATAAGTAAATGGAATTATTTAAATCATTATACAAGAGGTTTGGATACGTACGAAGCATATCAGACCTAAGGTAAGGGATAACTATTCTAATCTCATTCTTATCCGAGATTGTTATTCGTAAGTATTTACTGGGGTTATTGTTATCATCCATGCCTATGTTTTCTAAAAATGTTTTTATGTATTTTTAAAGTCCTTTTTACCCATTTTTGAAATTTACCACATGTTATGAAAGTAATCTTACTTTTTTTACCACACGGGGAACTTTTTGACTTTTCTAACAAAAGTACGAGAAGAATCTTATTTTTAACTTATACAGCGTGAATGGATTTTTACGGTTTCATAACGCCTCATTTTCATGAAGCTTAATCTATAATATTTTATGACTATTTTTAACAAAATACTTTTCTTTTAAAATTTCATGGAATTTTGGGAAAATAAAATGATTTTGAAGAAGAAAGAATATTTTCCTCATGAATTCATTTCAAGTGTTTTATCAAAACCATTTTCCATATAAGATTACATTATTTCATATTTATATGTTTCAAGTATAATGTCTCTATGATTTACATGGTTTCACTTTTCTTATGATGAAATATCCATTTGTTTTATATGGATAATGTGATGATAGGATGATGTTTATGAAACCCATTTTTTTCTTTGGGTTGTGATAAATGTTTTAAGTTTATATTGTGGCACAAGTAAGAATGATTTCATTATAAGATGGGTGGGACCTATATATCCTTCTAATGCATTGGGTAAAGATTTATATCTCATGAGATATACATGGATAGAACGTTAAGTTAATCCGGTTCAGTGATATAGGACTGGAACGAGGAGTGAACTCGATTCAGAAAGGGACATTGTCCACTAAGATGGTCTTGGCAGTAATGCCTTGGCTACTATGGAAATCATATCATGTGATTAATGTTTTTCCAAAATTAAATGTTTTATTCCCATGTTATTTTATCATGATTAATGTTCCTTTATGATCTATGCCTTACGTACTTCCAAGATTTATTTAACTCAAGATTTTGATGTTTAAACTTTATGTTCATGTTTTGAAGTTCAAATGTATATGGTTTGTTTTATTTTTTTTCATGCTTACCCTTACTGAGCATTTGATCTCACTCTTTATATGTTTTCTTTTCCCCAAGATATAAAGAAAGGTTTTAGGTAAGAAAAAAAAAGGAAGATCTTTATGGGAGATGTTGATGAACTTTCACCATGATTAGAAGATTATGTTTCGAGTTTCTAAAGACACTAAACTATTACGGTCCTTTGGTGTTTGTTTTTGTAATATGTTAATTATTCTGCAAAAGTAATGTAATGTCCATGTACGTCAAGCTTTGGGTCTCTACAATTGGTATCAGAGGAAAGTTTTAGTCAACCTTTGGAAAGTAGGATGCGATAACTGTAGTGAGATCCCTAGAGATATTTCTAAGGTAAGTCTAGGGATGTCCCTAAGGTCAAGTATAAGTATAGGTTATAGTCCTAGAATTATGGTAACAATATTAGAATTAAACCTAAGATGTTAGATATTGAAGGTACTCCCCCTTTATTATGTTGTTTTCCTAGCATGATTTTTTCCTCTCACACTGCTCTTTTTGGGTTTTAGACGATGGCTGGAACCCAAAGGAACCGTGTTGATAAATGTAATGGACAATGCAATGATTGTCCTCTAGAGAAACCAAATGTGATGGGAGATAGAGTGAAAAATCTTATTGCTATACTTACACAAGCTATGAATCATTCTGGATTTCCAAATGATCAGAGAAGGGAACAATATTCTATTGAGTCCTTCATGAGGCAACATCCACCATATTTCAATGGGTCTTCTGATCCACTTGTTGCGGAACAATGGATCAGTACCATTGAAAATATATTTTCCATACTTCGCTGTTTAGAACATGAAAAAATAATTTTAGTTGTTTACCATTTAGAAGGTGAAGCAGATCAGTGGTGGACTCTAATTAATAATACAAGGCCCCAAGATGAAATTGAATCCATGGAATGGGATGAGTTCAAGAACTTATTTTTCAATAAGTACTTCCCTCGTATTCTTCGAACAAATATGGAAAAGTATTTCCTTGAGCTTAAGCAAAAGGATGATGAATCTGTTGGTATATACGAAGTAAATTTTATAAGGCTTGCAAGGTATGCATCTGGCTTTATCATCCAAACTAAAAGTAAAGTTGATCGATTATTCAGTGGCTTAAAACCAAGTCTTCGAAGGGAATTAGCTATAAGAGACTTCAATAGCTATGAATAAATTTTGCAATGTGCTATCAAGGTAGAAATGGAAGTTGGTGTTAAATATCCATCTCATGGTTTTTACAAGAAACGAAAGATGGAGTTCAATGAGAAATATCAGAATAATGGTGAAAAATGTTTCTTTATGCTCAAAGTGTGGAAAGAAGCATGGTGGAGATTGTCTTAAAGGGACTAGAAAATGTTTTAAGCGTGGAAAAGAAGTTCATCAAGCATCTGAGTGTCGAAGTAATGGAAAAAGGGTTTCTAATGATGTGAATAAAGAAAAGACTGCAGAGAACGCACCACCAACACTTCAATGCTTCAAGTGCAAGGAAATGGGGAATTATTCTAATCAATGCCCTAATCCAAGGGTTAATGATGGTAAACGTGAGCAACCACTTAAGGAAAATGATAAAGGGAAGTCACATGCGATCACTATTTGTGATGTTGAGTATGACAATGATGGTTTGTAATGATTAAGTGTTTATGTAATGGGATTTCAAAATAGTATCATGGAATCTCATTTATGGCATCGTGGAATTTTGGAATATCTATGTATTGGTTTTCAATAATTATATGGTACCTGTAACCATGAAAAGTGATTGTAATATTATTGGAAAGTAGATGATATGCGCATAATGAAGGGATAAGGAGATAATGAGATGTTTGATAGTATTATTGAGCTCATGACTGATGTAAGGACAATGTGATATCATGGTTTGAGTATATAGAATTTTTGGGATTTTGGTTTGTGGAAAGAGTTAACTTTTGATAGCATTCATGTTTTCACTAAGGTTCTATGGTAATTTATGTTTCAAGAGAATACATGATTAAGGTATTCACATGTTTAGAATGTGACCAACAAGATATATCGTATGATATATGGGGGATAAATGATGGTATTCACATGATCGATAGATGAAATTTCTAGTAATTGGTTTCTTTATACTATGAGCTCGGACAGAAATATTTTGGATAATCTTAAAGATTGGAATGGATTATGTTGGACATAAGTTAGTATTGTTTAAGGCTAGAACTTTTTTCGATATTATTGATGGAATGTTATGATAGTGAAGTTTAAGAAAAGGGACAATATGCAGAACGGGCGACAACCCATCGCGTCGGACAAGGATGTGGGAATCGAACCCACAACCGAAGTGCGATAGGCCTTTATCGCCTACCACTGGCCTACAGGAAGTCCCTGGTTAGTATAAACTAGTTTAATTTTATTAAGAGTTATGATAGATTAATTATAAGTCTATTTTTGTAATCATATACGATTAACCTCACCATAGAAGGACTTATGTATATTTGATAACTTTTGATAACCTTTTGTTTGAAACAGATGGAGTAACCCATCATTCTATCACATGATCTGCTAACACTTCACAAATGACAAATTCAACTTCATTTCTTTAAGATATGAAGTAAAAATTGTTCAACGCACGAAAAAACAGTGAGATTGTACCGAAATAAAGAAAGTATTTCTTCTAATTCAAATTCGTCAACTTTAGGAAAATCATCTTGAAAACCAAAAATGTTGTCCTAGTGCCCTTATATCTGATGAATCAGATGGTACCTTAAATCATCACAAATTTATGGCTTTGTGATTGTTGGATTTTTCATAGCCATGTTCTC
This sequence comes from Viscum album, assembly GCA_963277665.1. NCBI lineage: Eukaryota > Viridiplantae > Streptophyta > Magnoliopsida > Santalales > Viscaceae > Viscum > Viscum album. The sequence goes on along the minus strand of OY728133.1, from coordinate 22,974,874 downwards.
TACCACTCTCCATCAGAACATGATGGTTAGATTTCTCTTCCAAATCCATATTTTCACCTATGTTCTCCTATGTGGAAACCCAGTGATTAGTTAATTTGGGTAACCGTTATGTTTCATACTTTAGTTTTTAAAGATAAGTTTTGGTATTCCTTTTTACAATGTGGGTTTCTATTAAAGAAACTTTCGAGTAGTAAACCATTTATAACCCCGAAGAATTTCGAGGGTGAAATTCATTTTAAGGGGGGTAAAATGTAACACACCGAGATTTTATGAAAAATATTGTTTTTAATTTCATTTATGTCTTTTGTTATACGCTACACCAAAAAGATCTTGCACTACACGCATACCTGACTTGTCTTGCATTACACGCAATCGTGACCTTCCACGATAGCGTGTGTTGTACGCAATACCGAGCTTCACTAAACAACGATATGTTATATAAACTAGCTGTTATGAATAGTAATACCCACTTTTTGAAATTTTTTAAATTTTATCTTTTTAAATGGACTCCATTTTTGGATTCGTAATATCCAAATTAGCCTAGGGTGAAATTTTGGTATTTTTCTGAAAACTTTCAATTTTTTATGAATAGTGAAAACACTGGGTTACTATTTAAAAACTGACTTTTTATATAAATAATTATTTATTTTATTTAAATTTATTTTAGGTAAAAATTGATACATAATACCTATATATGTTCAATTTAATTCATTTGAGTCATTTTTTAATAATTTTAGATATATAAAAATTTTATTGAACTTTTCATCGTCTTTTACCCACCTCCTAGGAGAGTTTACAGATTTACATAAAACATAATTTTACCACTTCTTTGAGTTGAATTTTGAAAATCTGAGAGATACGGTTAATATCAAGGAGTAAAATTTGGTTCAATAAGATAAAAATAATTTTTGGTGAATAGTAACTTTTTACTTTTTTTAACCACGATTAAAAGTAAATATGGTGATTAAGGGTAAAAATGATATTATTATTACACTAACACATGTACTTATTCTATTGGATAAGTTTAATTCGACCAAAAACAACCTTAGGAATAAAATATGACCATTTAGGTCCATTTGGATTAGATTAGGACATTTATTATTATTTTATTTAAAGAAGAGTTAAAATAGTTAAAATCAAAGTTTAATAACTAAAACATTTTTAATATATGGTTATAAATAAGATAAATTAGACTATAAATATTTATTATAAATCTAAAAATATTTCCTACATAATGGTATTTTATTTATAATTTTTAGACATTAAAAAATTTAATTTATTTATGACACAATAATGAGGCAGTAATTACCTTATTAATGAAATATTAACATAATTGATGTTATAAATACCCAAGTAATTTGAGACTTTTTATGAATTACACTAATTTTATAGGTTAATATGACATGATAGTATTTATTTAATTAACTTTTTTCGAGATAATAATGTTGTTATGATTTTCACAAAAATCAAGTACCAAATAGTGTCAAAATTGACATAAAATAGTTTTTAAAACAAATATTATATTATTAATTGTTATTATATTCCTAAAAATCTATGTTTTGAAAAAATGACTTATATAAGGTTATATATATTAATAATGAACCAATTGGGGTTCTTTTGGCTTGTTATAGTAAGTTTATTAACCATATAGTGTAAGAAAACAAGAAGACACGGTAAAAGTAAAATTATTTAACTTAAAGTTAAATCTAAATGATAAGGTTAAAATAGTAACCTAAACTTCTCTAAATTATATTGGTTGAGAGTATTTCTACCCATCCCAACTTTAGATTCGAAATAAATCAATTTTGAGCTATTATAAACCGAATATGATTTTATTATAAAATAATATTTTAAGTTTTTTCAAAGGTGCCCCTCTCCTCCCTTATAAAAAGGGCAGCCCTTCCCTCTTCTCTTCACACCCTTTTGAGCATTGAATCTCATCCAACCCCTGAAAATTCCTCTTCTAAACCTCTCTAGTTATATCATAGAGGTTACGGTCTTCTCAAAAGACCAACTCTAGTGCCCTAAGAATAAGTTTAAAAGAGGTGCGTCAAAGAAGAGGTAATCTCTTCTACCGATTCTTTCAAGTTTTCTTTCTTCTTCAACTTCTTCTTCTTTAGTTGTTTCATTATAAAGTAATAAAATAAGTATTACTTATATACTTATATGTTATTATAAATATTAAACAACCCTATTTCACCTTCTATCCATCCTACGGAAAATGAAATCACCGCGCGTGCGTACTTACGGAATACCGTCTCCATGCCGTGGTGTAATCTGTTTTTCCACCACCACCTTACTTGGATGGGTATAATGGTGTAAATAATAACTATATATATTTATTATAACATTATACTTATTATAATATATTATATCATCTACTCCAATTCCATTCAATAAATATTGGAACGATATCATCGCTCGTGCGTACGTACGGATTACCGTCTCCACGACGCGATGAGATTCATTCTCCATGTTAACCACCCAAGAATGATTATAAAGTATATATAATGAATAATAATGTGATACATGAAATTATAAATCTACTTTATTTATTAATATATATATATATATATATATATATATGTCATCTACTTACTTCCATTCAAGTCAATAAGGAAAAGAAAATAGCGTTCATGCGTACGTACGGCCTACCGTCGCCATGAACGGTGTATTTCATTTCATTTATCTATCTATTATATATATATATATATACTGAATATATATGATATATAAATCATGATTTACATTCTATAAGTAATTAAATCATGATATAAGTAATAATAATATCAAGAACAACAAGTCCAAACATGTACGATAAATAAAATGATTTTACACAAAACACTGCTTTAACATGGAATTTACAAAAGAACGTGTAATATAAAGTCATAAGTGAACCATTTATGATATCATAACAATTAATATGATTATGTAATAATTCAATTTCATTATTTAAATCATTATACAGGAGGTTCGGATACGTACGAAGCATATCGGACCTAGGGTAAGGGATAACTATTCCAATCCCGTTCTTATCCAAGATTGTTATTCGTAAGTATTTACTGGGGTTATTGTTATCATCCATGCCCATGTTTTCTATAAATGTTTTTTTTATTTTTAAATTCCTTTTTACCCATTTTTGAAATTTACCACATTTTATGAAAGGAATCTTACTTTTTTTACCACACGAGGAACTTTTTGACTTTTCTGACAAAAGTACGAGAAGAATGTTATTTTTAACTTATATGGCGTGAATGGATTTTTACGGTTTCATAACGCCTCATTTTCATGAAGCTTAATCTACAAGATTTTATGACTATTTTTAACAAAATACTTTTCTTTTAAAATTTCATGGAATTTTGGGAAAATAAAATGATTTTGAAGAAGAAAGGATATTTTCCTCAAGAATTCATTTCAAGTGTTTTATCAAAACCATTTTCCATCTAAGATGACATTATTTCATATGTGTATGTTTCAAGTATAATGTATCTATTATTTACATGGTTTCACTTTTCTTACTATGAAATATCCATTTGTTTTATATGGATTATGTGATGATAGGATGATGTTTATGAAACCCATTTTATTCTTTGGGTTATTATGATTTTGTTAAGTTTATTTTGTGGCACAACTAAGAATGATTTCATTATGAGATGGGTGGGAAATATATCTCCCTCCAGTGATTTGGGTAAAGATTTATATCTCATGAGATAGACTTGGCTGGAACAGTAAGTTAATCTGGTTCAGTGATACAGGACTGGAACGAGGAGTAAACTCGATTCAGAAAGGGACTTTGTCCACTAAGATGGTCTTGTCAGCAATGTCTTGGCTACTGTGGAAATCATATCATGTTATTAATGTTTTTACAAAATTAAATGTTTTATTCCCATGTTATTTTATCATGATTGATGTTCCTTTATGATCTATTCTTTACGTACTGCCAATTTTTATTTCACAACTCAATATTTTGATGTTTAAACTTTTTGTTCATGTTTTGAAGTTCAAATGTATATGGTTTGTTTTATTTTTTTCATGATTACCCTTACTGAGAATTTGAGCTCACCCTTTATATATTTTCTTTTCCCCAGGATATAGAGAAAGGTTTTAGGTAAGAAAAAAAGGAATATCTTTATGGGAGATGTTGAAGATCTTTCACCACGATTATAAGATTATGTTCCGAGTTTCCAAAGACACTAAACTATTACGGCCCTTTGGTGTTTGTTTTTGTTATATGTTAATTATTCCTCAAAAGTAATGTAATTTCCATGTACGTAAAGATTTGGGTCTCTACAGAAACACAGGTTCATGAGGGGGAGATCAATCCAGGGGGCGATTTCCCTGGCACAGGAAATGTTAAGGGACCTGAATAACAAGACCCATGGCTCAAACATGGTCATTAAACTGGACATGAAAAAGGAATACGATAGATTGGAGTGGGGATTTATCAATAGGGTCCTGGATTTCATGGGTATGTCCCCCATTTTCTTGTAAATTATTTTCATATGTTTTAGTTCTCCGTGGATGATTGTCTCTCTCATGGGTAAAATCTACGACTTCTTCAAGACCACCCATGGCTTACAGAAAGGCGACCCGATTTCACTAAGTATCTTAATTATTATGTAGGAAACTCTTAGAAAGCTCCTGAACAGGGAAATCTTCATTGGTAGTTTACTTCATTTCTGTAGGAAAAGGAACCTTTCTCACATTTCCCATCTGATGTTTCCAGACGACACAATTATTTCCTCGAATGTAGGGAAGAAATCTGCACTGGTGATCAAGAGTATCCTGGTGGAGTATTATTACTAGAGTGGTTAGTTGATAACCCATTCCAAAAGCAACCTGTACATTTCCAACAAGTGTGCAGCAATTCGGGTTGCTTCCCTATTCAGTAGAATGGACATGCAGCCTAGCTCCTTTTCTATGGAGTAACTGGGATCTCCAATATCCTCAAGAAGGCTACACATTCAAGACTTTGATCAGGTGGTGAGAAAGATCATGGGTCGTGTTCTCAACTGGAAAAACCACTTTTTATCCTTTGGGGTGCGTATTTCTCTCATTAACAGTGTTTTGTCTTCTATCCTGGTGCATGAAATGGCTTCAATGTCCGTGCCAAAAGGGGTCATCAAAGATTTTGATAGGGTCTTGGCTGTATTTATTTAGGATTCTCTATCAGAAGGGAAGAGTCATTGGGTCTCTTGGGACCGAATGGCCCAGCCTGTTCAGGATAGGGGCATCATTGTCAGAAGTATCGGGAGTATTGTTCAGTGCATACACGACAAGCTGTCTTGGGAGATAGTGGAGAATCAGACCCTATGGGGGAGGATCATGCAACATAACCACACTGGTTTTATTAAAAATGGAAGAATCTAAGTATCAACCTTCTGGAATTTGATATGTCCACTAGTCTTGGGGCTTCATCAGTACTCCTGGTAGATCATAGGTGCTGGCAATATCTCATTTTGGGAAAGCAACTAGGGCGGGATTCGTGATTGGTTTCCCGAGGTTCCTAGGGCCTTTGATTACTTTCAAGGAGGAAATCTCAAACCATACTTTCATTAATGTTGTGTTGGATAAGACCCAGAAAGATATTTTAGACTCTATCCTCATCAATTCAGATCTAGACAAGTGTGTGTTTACCCCATCCCATTCTGGGAAGTTCTCCACGAAGGACTTTCGGGGGATTTCCACTCCCCAGGAACAACTAGACAATGTGGATGATTTAATGTGGTGTAATAGAATTCCAACCAAGTACAATTTCCTAGTCTGGAGATTAAGGAACTCGGTGATCCCCTCTGATGCGAGCATCCAAAAAATGGGAATAAGCCTTGAATCATGGTGTTAGTGATGTAGCAGTAAAAATGAGGAGAGCACAAATCATATCTTTTTTGAGGGAGTGTAGGCTAAGGATGTGTGGTCGTGATTTGTAACTTTTACAGCGGTCTCCTATAATGAACTTAGAGGGTCTTCGTTCATTGAGAAGTGGTTCCAAGGAATATCGGATAAAGGTCCGAAGAGGATGGCATGTTCTGTGGTCCTCAGTGCTGGGTGCTGGTGCCTCTAGAAGGCCCGAAATAAGGTGAGATTCAAGGGGATTAAATCCACTGGGAGGGCCATAATTGTGAGAATAAAATGCCTGCTGGTTGATATAGTCTCCCTGCTCAAGAACTGGTGGGAGGCCCCCTCCCTGAGGATGTTGCAGGCTGGCCCTGACCTGGATCCTCCCTAAGACGGAATGCATGGGCAATGGGTAAGATGGAGTCCTCCAGCAAATGGTTTTAAGCTAAACACAGATGGATCTTTCTTCTCATGTACCATGTGAGGAGGAGTGATTCGTAATTTAAGAGGGAGTGTGATCCTTGCATTCACTTCCCACTTCGGCAATGAAAACTCTCTTCAGGCGGAGGCCAAGGCTCTTCTCACCGAGCTCAATCTCTATAATCAGAACAATATTGAAATCTCCCATGCAAAAACTGACTCGAAGATAATCCATGATTGCCTGCTGAACAGAGGCTCCACCCCATGGTCAGTAATGTACACCATAAGGAGATGCAAATATCTCCTAAGAAGCAACATTCAAGTTACACATACATGGAGAGAGGGGAATAAAGTCATGTACTACCTTGCTTCACTTACTATCCCTGGTTCCGATGTCACCTGCATTCAAAATACCTCCTCCTTGAAGCCTGAGGGTGTGAATCTAATTCGTGGGGACACCCTTGTTCTTCACTATTTTAGACCCCCCCTAATCCTCGAGTTGCTTTGTTCCTAGGATCTTTGGTCTTTTGTTTTACCTCCTTGAATAAATATATAATAATGATGATGGTGTTCAGAGTGTAAAATAAACTAAAATGGTGTTTATGAATAACAAATCACATGAATATTATATATATTAACAATGAATATTAGCCTCATTTAGTGGATAATCAACACTCCATATTTATAAATGAGTTCTTATAAATTCCCATCATTCACTACTTTGATCTTCCCTTGTAAATTGTTATCATCTAGTTGGGACTTATCCAACTTCTCCTATAAATATGGTTTAGTAATTTATAAGAAAAGGAATGATGTTTCTCCTTGCCTAAAAATTACCATATCTAACTTTAATAACTCCTTGAACATATGGTCCTTGTTAATCCTAATCATATATAGAACTCCATTATACCTACTACTCAAAGCATCATCCACCTTATTTTCCTTCCCAAAGTGGTAGTGCATATATAAATCATAATCCTTGAGTAGCTCTGGCTATCTTTCTCTCCTCATATTGATTTCTTTTTTAGAGAATATGTACTTTAAACGTTTGTGTTCTATATATATGTTTCATATTTCACCATAAAGTAAAATATTATAGATTTCAAATCAAGATAATGAGTTAGATAGTTCTGTTCATGGACCTTCAATTTCCATAATGCATAAGAAACCAATATATCATTCTATATAAGAACACAACCCAACCCTTTCTATAATGTTTCACTATATATTACAAACCCTTCCTTTCCTGAAAGTAAATTAAATACTAGTGAATTAACCAATATATTATTTATATATTGAAAACTTTATTCACATTCCCCTAACTATATGAATTTAACCCCTTTACATATCAAATTGGTTAATATTTTCATCGATAGTATCCTACTAAACCATGGGAACTACGTATCTTGGTTATATTCATCAGTATAAGACATTATTTGACTACCTTTTTCTTTAAAGGATTAATAAATATTAAATACTTAGAGACAATATGGACAAGAAAAGAAACTTCCTATATCCAAAATGCACACTTACTAAATTTCTTGTATGCTTTCTTTTCTCTAAGAGTCTCTAAAATTATTTGCAAATGATTCTCATTCTCTTCATGGAATTTAGATTATATCAATATATCATCAATGAATACCACCATGAGGTTATCAAGATAATCCTTTAATACTCTATTCAATAGATTTATAAAAAATATAAGGTTCATTATTCAATTATAATGGAGTTACCATAAACTCATAATGTCCATACCTCGTACGAAATTCCATCATCAGTATATCATCCTTCTTTACAATTAATTTATGATAACCAATGAAAATATAAATATTTAAAAAATATTCACCTACTTTAAGTTTATCAAATAAGTCCTCTATTAATTTCAAAGGAAACTTATTCTTTATAGTAATGGAATTGATCTCCTTATAATTTATGCACATCCCTATAGACCCATCCATAATTTTCACAAATAGGTAAAGGACCCCCTATGGTGAAACACTAGGGTGTATAAATGTATTATCGCACAACTCATGTAGTTTTTTCTTAAACTCTACCAATTCCACTGGTTCCATTATATATGGAGTCTTGGATATAGGTGTTTCATCAATGATGAGTTTATAATAAAACTCAACTTCATGATTAGGTGGGTGTCATGGTAAGTCTTTGGAAAATGCATTGTGGCTCCCTAGACCCACACTTCCAGATCTGGTGCCAAAAACACATACTTTATATAGAGGCTTATATACCAATAGTAGATTCTTGGACACCACTATCCCATAATTACAAGACTTAAAGCAAATAATTCATTACAATTCAATCCCATGATCTTTTAGGTTTAATGTTTTGGAGAACTGGGACAAAAATTAACTAAAAACCCAATTTTTTTTTCAACCAACATACATTTTTTCCACTATATAAGAAACTACTTAATCTAGAATAATATTTCAACATATCCCAAAAAATTTCCACTAGACACATCATACGCATTATATTCCTTTATAAATTGATGAAATGGAATCATAATAAAGGGTGGTGATTAAACGCTTAGTGGGGGAAATTTTATCAACGTGACATCAAGGGTTAAATCATAAACATATGAGAAAAAATTATTATGTGAGAAATAAATTATTAAAATAGCATGGGACAATAATATTTGTCCATAATTCATGATAAAATGGAAATTAAACTCAAAAAACTACATATACCATTGAAAAAGAGTGCAGAAATATGATATAATAAACATGAGCCATGGATCATAACATAAGCATATAACATAGAATTATATAATGGAATACAAATAGGTATTCATAACATTGTGAACATAGCTAGCAATATCAAGTTCACACTCATTATTGTGAATGTAGTTAATCCACATCATGTTCATGCTCAATCTTGTTAATGTAGTAAAGTTGTATCATGTTCATTATCAATCTTGTAAATATAACTAATAAGCATCATGTTCATGCTCAATATTTTGAAAAAATATAATCCACATCATGTTGATTCTTGATCTTGTGAATATATTTAATTCGTATTTTGTTCACACTCAATCTTGTGAATGTAGCTAATCCACATTGTGTTCATGCTCAATCTAGTGAACATAGTTAATTTGCATTATGTTCACACTCAACATCTTTACCTCATAAGGTATAAAACCTTAACCAATGCATTGGAGGGTGATATTGGACCCCCCCAATCATCATCCATACATATTTTTTTCACATAAAATAAATCATAATCATATTATAAAGAACCCATTGAATAAAAATGAGTTTCATATTCTTTTTAGATGGAATCACATATGAAAACAATTCATAATTCCACCAATAATCATAACATGATATACCAATGTAAAATAAATAGGTATCCAAAGATATTTAGTAACTTTATAGGTAAATACCATTCAATATATTTAATATAGAATATGGTATTTACACCCAATAGATAATGGATATACGGTTATGTGAATAATTTCCCAAATTAATCAATGTATGACATCTAGGTGAACACCCTTAAATCAAAGGAATAAAAAATAGGTATTCCTAGAGGAAAGGTGTTGGAATAAGAATTAAAGTTACATAAAAAATATTATTAAGAAAGAAAAATTATGTGATGGATCATTCATATTATAGAGATTTAGTATTTCTCATTTATGAAAATAAAAGTAAATAATCAATGGGAAGATAAAGAATAATTTTAGAATAATAGTAGGATTTTAATTTGAAAATCATGATAAAAATAACCCTTTTTAAATGAAAACCCTTTTAAATAAAACTTATAGATTAATAAAAAAAATATTTCACTTTTTAATAACATTTAATATGGAAAATAAGTTTCAAAATTATGTGAAATCCATTGTTTTGAAAAAAGAAGTCTCATTTCTTATTTTTATAAAGAAATTCTAAGTGAAAAAGTCACCAGTTTCTTATGAAATTTAATTTTTAAAAAGTATTTAAATAAAAATTTTGAGATATATTAAAACATTTATTTTTAATAAATCAATAGTAATTGAGCCTTGAAAAATATATAAATGTTTTATATAGAAATCATGGGGTGGAAGATAAAACATTTGATTTTGAAATGGAGGAAAACATTTTTTTAATATTTTGAAATACCTTTATTGAAAAACACATCATAAAAAGGGTATTATAATTTACTTTTGAAAAATAGTTAAATATAGTTATGAGGAATATATAATATAATCCATATTATAGTTCCCAAAAATAGAGGATAACTTTGGTGGGATGGAAAATATAGACATGGATTAAAAGATTTATTAAAGAGAATGGGAATCCTTCTTTCTAACATAAAACTTTTATTTGAGAAGGTATTTCACTATAGAAACCAAGTACTTTCATAAATGGATATTACATATTTTTAAATGAATATTCAATACATTACACAAACTCATTCCTAAGGACCATAATAGTTTAGTGTCTTTGGAAACTAGGTATAAAATATTTTTAATTTATGAAATATCTTTAATATCACCCATAAATATCTTCTCATTTTGTACTCTTAACAAACATTCCCTACGTAAAACCTTTATTCATAACATGGGGAAAGGAAACATGAGAAAGTGTTAGATAAAATTCTCAATAAGGATAAAAATGGATATATATATATATATATATATATATGAATATCATGCAAATAAGGGTATGGGAACATGAACATAACATTTGAAAACCATACTCTGCATATCAAATATCATAATCTTGAGTCATGGAATAAATATTGGCATTTCAAAAGACATGAATCGTAAGTGAATCAAAGAACATAGGCTATAAGTTCATTAAATTATCATAATACATGGATTTTTGGCATACACATAAGCATAGAAAATACTATATCAAGGCTACCCCCAAGACATTGATAACATATTAGTCTTGGGATAACCACACATGTACCTGCTTTGATCTTGGGTTAACCACTTGTGTACCCTGTTTTTCATGCTTAGGATAACCACCCATGTACCCTCATTTTTGGGCTTGGGAAAACTACCCATGTACCCTCTGATCTCATAGAACATTTATTATTTCCCAATGCATGGGAGGGAGATATAGGTCCCTCCCATCACATAATGAAAATCATAAATATATGTGTCAAAATATCACAAAGCATTCATCTTATCATAATCCATGAAATGAAATGGATTTCATAAACATTTTATCATATCATATCATGTGGAAAATAGACAAGTTTTATAATCATTTCATCATAGCATCATAGCATAACCTATGAGAAAAGAAGCAAGTTTCATAATAATTTTATCATGGTATGACCCATGGAAGAGAAATGGGTTTCATAAACATATTATCAACATAAACATAAAGAATTAAGATAAATCTATAGAATGGTATCCTTGGATCATATCCCTAGTAAGCATAATTTATATCAATGAATTTCATCTTAGATAGAAAATGATTTTTAAAGATTATTTAAAACATTTCTTGAGTAAAATATCCCTTCCAGTTTGAAAAACACTTTTTAAAACATAAAACATTTTTAAAATACTTTTTATTTAAAAATAACCTTGAAACTGATAAAGGAATCTTCAAAGAAAATAATGGTTATAATGATGGGAAGTTTTTTTCATTCCATACACAAATATTCCTTTCACATTTTCAATAAAAGTCAAAAAAGATTTTTTTTTAAAAACGACGTGAATATTACTTTAAAAAAATTTGTAAATATTCAAAAAATGGTAAAAATTTATTTAATAAATCATTTTAATAATGTTAAAAATATTTTAAAAAAATATCTAGAAAACATGGTTTTAGAATAAAACTGGTTTTCTAATGAAAAGAAGGTTTTTTAAAAAACATTATTTTTTAAAATCTTATGTATATAAAGAGAGTAAAATGAAGGGATAAAATGTATTCTCATGGAATAACCATAGTAAAATAAAATTTATGAGTTTATTGAGATATGTATCATAATATTTTATCATTGGAAACATAATCATAAAAAATCCTGATAAATGATGATATTGTGACATAAAATCTTTACCACCTAGGTAACTTTGAAACATAAGCCCCATGAAAGAGAGATACTAAAATGGATATGTAAATACCCATAATTTTAAGGAAAATAATAATAAAATAAATTCATGGGAAGTATATACACTACATAAAATAAATTTTTGGTGAATATTGCATGTGTCTCAAAGAAGTAAAAAGTGAGATAGAAATCCCTTACCGCTTTAGTAATATCTTGAATCATAAGACCCAATAAATAATAACATCAAATGAAACATTAAATATCATTAAAATAAGTATACTAATAATATATAATATCAAATGGGTATTATGTACACCACACAAAAGAAAATAGTGGTTAATTTTTATATGTCTCCCAGAAATAAAAGAGATACTAGAAAATCCTTTACCTTAAGTCATGACTTCCATCATACACATTTAAATATCATGTATAATAAATATATATTTATTATTCATATATTATATAACCATGAATATAAATAAATAATACCATATATTATAGACTTATTCCCTTTTATTACCTGTTAATTAACAATTCCATGTTAAATTTATGTTTTGGGTAATAACCGATTAGATTTTCATATATGTTTTTATTTTTTATTTTTGGTTCTCTTACATTGATAATGATTTCATCATATCCATAATTTTAACCATAATATAAATATAATATATATTCAGTATATATTTATTTATATTAATCCATAAAATATAGAGATATGAAATGAAATACATCGTTCATGGAGACGGTAAGTCGTACGTACGCATGAACATTATTTCCATTTTCTCATCGTATTAAAAAAAGAAAGGTAAATTATATATTATCATTAAAGAATAATTTTTATTTTATATATATGACATAATTTCATTAAATACATCATTATTAACTTCTATTTAAAGCATTAATGAATCACATCACTTTACGAGGAAGTATTCTTCCGTACACACGAACGACGTTATCATATTCCCAAAAAAATGGAAATCATGAATGTATGTGTGATATAATAATTAAATAATCATAATAATATCATAAATATCATATATAAACAATAAATAAATCATTATGTTCAACTTTTAGAGGTGTTAATGGAAAAACAAATGGAATCGTTTAACGAGGTGGTAGTCCATTGTACACATGAACAATGATTTCATAACCCATTTGATTGAAGTGAATATGGTTTTAGGTAATTTTCCTAAAATAAAAACATATCAGTATATATAAGATAATATTTCTATTACATAATCATGGTATAATAATAATTGAAGGAGGTGGAGTAATAAATAAAACAAAAATTCTTGTTGATGAACATTACTTATTCTTCGGGTACCCTCTTCAGGGTTGCACAAAAAGCCTTCATTGGTTGGATTTATATATAAAAAAATGATTATAGTATGAGAGGAGAGAATTTTGGAAGTTATTTTGGTATGTATTTACTGAACCAAAATGATTTTAAGGTGTAAATATGATAGGATAATGGGTTTCTTTTTATAAGTGAGGTGAGTGGCACACTTGTAATATTTTGAAATAAAGAATTACACCCATGTTTTTTTCATGTCACAAGGCTCCAATAATGGACCATTATAAATAATGGAAGGTATAAGTTAAAAATATGGCTATAAAATTGTTTTTTTACATGTTTTTTATTATTTTTAAGGAATATTGTTTATTTTAACCCTCTACCCCCTCGTAAACCCATTTTTACCTTAATCGTGGTAAATAATTTTTAATGTTTTTACTATTAATTTTAGTTAAAAATTAAGTTGAAATTATTATATAATATAAATTATGTTTATTCCAAATATGGAATAAATTTATCTAAATTCCATACACAAAATTGGCAAAATTTAATTTAAAATTAATCCCACAAACGTGATGAGAATAAGGGTTTTTAAAGAGAAACTATTCAAAAAATTACAAAGTTTTTATATCAAAATTCAGTATGAAATTTATTATAATGACCTAAATTGGATTAATTTATATAAAATTGAACTAATTTTACTTTAAAACTAATTTAAAATATAATTTAACTTTATAAATAAATTAATTTAAGAGACAGCTTTCAATTAAAATCCAGTATTTTCCACTATTCATCAAAAAAATAATCCTTCAAGAAAATTATAAAAGGGTCACCCTTATATTATTTTTACATAATTATTTTAAAAATGAATTTTATTTTTTCAAATAAATTTTTGAAAATTTTCAAAAATTAAAATTAAAAAAAAAGCATGCAGTCGTGATAAAAAAACTAGTTTCCAAGAAGTGTATTCGTTTTCAAGCATAAGATGATTTATATTAACTCTATGTATAGTAACAATCATTATATTAATATAAATTAAAATTTATTTATATATAATATATAAATTTAATTTAAAATATTACTTATTAGGTATTAATTTAATTTATTAAAATGGAGAACCATTATGTACTTTAAAATAGTTTTTAGAAAACCCCTTTTTTAAACCCAAAAATAAACTTATACTAAAATAAATATATCAATTTGATTAAAAATTAATTAAGTGGGTTAAATATAAATAAATAATTCTTATATTGCTTTAAAAATTAATTGGTAATTTAAATTACTTAATATATTTAAAATAAATGATAGTTTTACAAAAATCATTATTTTATACTATTCACTAAAAAATCAATATTTTCTAAAAAATCCCAAAAATTCACCATAAAGAAATTTTGAGATGATTATTTCAAAAATGAAGTTAATTTTGTAAAATAAATTTTCTAAAATATCTATAATATTTTCTAATAAAAATAATTAAAAAAATTAGGAAAACATATTTTTTATAAATATAATCACTTTACTAAAAATTGATTGATCATTTACTAAGGATTTATACTTAAAATTATATTGAGTACAAAATTTATACATATATATATATTTCATAAATTAATTAATACTATTCATACATCTTATTTAGCATATAGGTTATAATGGTCATATTTAAAATAATATTATTTCAAGGTTTACTGAAATTCGGTGTCGTGTGTCATGTACGCTAATAAAGAAACTCATTATTATGTGTAATGAAAGCTAAAATTGGTGTTTTATATAATAAAATCTATCTAAAAAATAAATTAATTTTAAAAAATCATAAAATCTCAAGATGTTACATTTTACCCTTCTTAAAATGAATTTCTCCCTCTAAATTCGTTTCAGTAATCAATGGTTTAACATTTAATATTTTATTCATAGAAAATCACATTATAAAAAGGGTTAATAAAAAATCCACTTGAAAAATAAAAATGGATGTGAGAAAGTCATTTTGAATAACACATAATAGGTTTTAAAATATGAGAACATAGGTGGGAAGTGAAAACATGAACATAGAATAGAAAACTAACACCAAAATGCGGATGGAGAGTGGTAAAGAACATGATCATAAAAAATTGGGTTATCTAGAAGAGGAATGAAAATTTTCATTAATATCATCAAAAATTATTATAACATGACAAAATTTTATTTCATTATCCTTTTCTTAATGTTGGAAAATTCTTTTTCTATCTAGACCGAGAACTTATAAAAATGTACTAATTGGTATCTTTTTATTTCATAGACACAATTTCATAGTTTGGATGTGCCTTAATCAATTTCCACATCGTATATTACTCTAATAGATGACTTTTTTCATGTCTGAAGCATTAAATAAAATCCTTAAAATAATGATAAGTCATTCCTTCTATATCTAGTTTAAAAAAAGTTAAAACTGGTTATACAATATGGATAAATATTCATATGGTGAAGTAATATGTTAATCTCTAAAACCTTTTCCAATGTTCAAATTAAAACATTACATAAATGGTTAACCTTATAAACCTTACCAAATTTAAAATTTATAAATTATGTCACTAAATTTCTCAAAATAAACTTGACATTAATCCCCTAGATATCATAAAGTTGCTCTTGATTATCACATAGCATATGAATGCATTCATCATATATTCTCTTGAAACATGGAAATAACCTGAATTAGCATATAACCTCAATGAAATCATTCATTCTTCCTCATTCCTTGATTAAAACCATATATTATTGAATATATTCCATAGATCAAATAATGTTGTAAACTCCATCGCATAAACTACTTTGTATACAAATCATTAATTAGTTACAAGGTCATCAATAATATCCACTTCAATTTATCCAAATCAATCATCTATTTATCCCAAAATCATTATCCTAACTATCTGGATCATAGTAATAGTTATTTTTCCCTTAATAATGTTTTTTCCATCGATATCTCCTTGCCATTAAATCACTTTTTTATCTCATCAACATCTTTCAACATATTCTTTCAAATCCTTAATGAAAAACTTATACTGAATAATATTTATATATTTCACAATTCATAAAACATAATTATTGAATCTAAATACATAAATAATTCAATTCTTCTGCTTCAATTATTGGAAATAAATAGGTCTTTCCTTGGTCTAGAAGTTAATTCTTGGGTCAGGGCATTGAGTTGGGTAATTCCCATTTTCCCCACACATAAGACATTGAACTCCTCAATAATTTTTCACTCTATGACCTTCTTTTCCAAATAGATAACATATTCCCCTCTATTTGATATATTCCTCTAGGTTCTTCCCACCTTCTTAACATGTAGGAAGAAAAATCTTCTTCTCTCTATGTTTATTACCCCATAAACTTTCATAAAAGTTCATATTCATCTTATTCGATGTGTTTGGAATCTCACCAAAGTTCATGTTGTTAATCATATATCATGATAGATGATTATGAATAATCACATTATCTTTATATCTATCCATCATCCAAATTGTGTTCTCATAGTCACTGAATTTCCCATCATATTCAATTTTAACATGATTTCTTCTGGTTCCAACCATTGACTAAAATAAAAAATCATAGTGTGAGAAACAATAATCATGGTAGGGAACAACATAATCCTGAAAAAATAACTTATATGATGTATAAATCATGAAACCTTCATCTCAATATATGAAACATTAGGTTTATACAAGGTCATTCATATTAGTCATCTTATTTAAATCCTTCATGATGATTTGTAAAGAGTTTATGAATTTCCAAAGCATATCCCCAAGAGTTTCAAACCAAGTGTGTATAAAGACATGTTTTTTTGCACCAGGTGATTATTGAGTCTAGATCAAAGTGCCCTTTTTATAGTTATTACCCCTAGGTACCTACATCCCTGAGCCACATCCACTTTCAGTATTCATACAGGAATGTAATTACTTGTAAATCACTTGCTCTATTCCTTACCAAAATTACAAGACATTTTCCTATACTTTGAATCATCCTTAGACTTATCCTTAGAAAAATCCCTATACATATCCTTATAAATATCTCTTGGAATCTCACTAATGTTTCCTTATCCTAGTTCCTAAAGGTTAACTAAACCTATCCTTTGATTCCAACTATAGTGACCCAGGATTTTTATACATGGGTATTACATCTTTTTATATGAATATTAAATACATTACATAAATGTATGCCTTATAACTATAATAGTTTAGTGTATTTGGAGACTAGGTAAAAAATCTTCTTAATTCGTTAAAGATATTTAACATCTCACGTAAAAATCTTCTCCTTTAGTACTATTCACAATCATACCCTCTTTAAAACCTTTCTTTATTACATGGTAAAAGGAAACATAAGAAATTTTGAGCTCATATTCTCAATAAGGGTAAACAAGGGAGATATATAACCATAACATGAATATAAGGGTATGAGAACATGAGCATAAAATTTGAAAAACATACCCTACATATCAAAGATCATAATATTGAGTCATGGAATAAATATTTTCAGTTCATAAGACATGAATCATAAGTGAATCAAAGAACAAGAGACATGTGAGAATAGAATTGTCATAATAAATATATTTTTTCATACACATAATCATAGAAAATATTATGCTAAGGTTACCCACTAAGACATTAATAACATTTTAGGCTTGTTCTAACCACTTGTGTACCTACTTCAGGCTTGGGATAACCACCCATGTACCCTATTTTTTAGGCTTGGTATAACCACATATGTACCCTCCTTTTTAGGCTTGAGCTACCCACCTGTGTACCCTCTAATATCATAAAACATTTATCTTTACCCAATTCACTGGAGGGAGATGTAGGTCTCACCCATCACATAATGAAAATATGACATATTTGTGCCATAAGATCATAAAACATTCATCTTATCATAACCCCTGAAATGAAATGGGTTTCATAAACATTTCATAATATCATAACCTATCAAAAAGATATGGGTATCGTAATCATTTCATCATTTCATCATAGCATAACACTTGAAAAAAAAGTAGGTTTTATAATAAATTTATCATGGTATAACCCGTAGAAGAGAAAAAAGTTTCATAAAAAACTTGTCATCATAAACATAAACAATTTGGATAAAGAATAAAAATGGTATCCTTGGATAATATCCCTAGTAATTCATAGGTAACATCAATGGATTTCACCGTAGATAGAAAATAATTTTTAAAGATCGTTTAAAACATTTCTTGAGGAAATTTTCATTTACACTTTGAAAAACACTTTTGAAAGCATAAAAAAAATTTAAAATCCCTTTTCATTAAAAATAACCTTGAAAAAATATAAATTAATCTTAAAAGAAAATAATGGTCATGACAACAAGAAGTTTCATTTATACCATACATAAATATTCCTCTCATATTTTCAGTAAAATCCAAACCGGCATTATTTTTTAAAATGAAATGAATATTCCTTTAAAAATTAAACTTAAAAATGGGTAAAAAATTATTTTATAAATTATTTTAAAATTTTTAAAAACATTTTTAGAAGACATGGTTTGGGAAGAAAATGGGTTTTTGACAGAAAAGGCAATTTTCTTAAAAATATTCTTTTTTGAAATATTGAGTACATAAAGAGAGGAAAATGTAGGGAAAACATGTATTTAAATTTCATAACAATGGGAAGAGAAAATTAATGAGTTTATTGAGATATGGATCATAATATTTTATCATCAGAAACATGATCATAAAAAATCTTGATTTTTTTATTATTAAATCAAAGAAAAGTCCTCTTTTAACTGGGTAGAGGGAAACCCATTACATAGCCCGAAGGCCCAGTGGGCTTGTAGCCCATTACATATCCCGTAGGCCCAAATTCAAAGGCCAATTCACATTCTGTGAATAGTAACCTGCTGCTACAGTGTCGCACAGTATCGCCACCGCTACAGTGCCATGTTGCCGCTATAGTGCCCTACCGCCGTTATAGTACCCGCTGATGAACAGTGTCGTCGCTGCTAAAGTACCGCTACAGTACCTGCGCCCCATGGGTTTTGAACCCCCATTTTCCATGTAGTATTACGAGGTGCTTACCACTAAGCCAAACCCCAACTACATCATAAAAAATCTTGATAAAAGATGATATTATAACATAAAATATTTACCACTTGGGTAACTTTGAAATGTGATCCCCAAGAAAGAGAGATCCTAAAATGGATATATAAATCCCCATAATTTTAAGTATAATAATTATAAAATACATTCATGTTTATTATATACACCATATAAAAAATAGGTGGTGAATATGACATGTTTCTCACATAAGTAAAAAGTGAAATGGAAATCCCTTAACGCTTTAGTAATCGCTTGAATCGTAAGCCCCAATAAATAATAACATATAATGAAACATTAAATATAATTAAAATAAGTATATTAATGCTATAAAATTTATAATGGGTAGTATATACACCACACAAAATAAATGAGTGGTGAATTTACATATGACTCTCGGAAATAAAAGAGAGACTATAAAATCTAGTACCTTAAGTATTGACTTCTGTCGTATATATTCAAAAATCCTACATAATAAATTTAATTTTATTATTAATATATTACATAAACATGAAAATATATATATCATATCATATATTATTTACTTATGACCTTTTATTACCCATTTATTAATAATTTCATGTTAAAGTTATGTTTTGGGTAATAACTGCGTTGTTTTTTGTATATGTTTTGATTTATTATTTTTGGTTATATTAATTTGATAATGATTTAATAATATTAATAATTTTAACCATGATATAAATATAATATATATTAATTATATATGTATTTATAGTAATCCATAAAATATAGATATAGGAAATGAAATACATTGTTCATGGAGACGGTAGGTGGTACGTACGCATGAACGTTGTTTCCATTTTCTCAATGTATTCAAAGAAAGAAAGGTAAATGATATATTATCATTAGAGAATAATTTTTATATCATTTATATCACAAGTTTTTATTAAAACCATCCTTATTACCTTCCATGTAAATCATGAATGAATCACATCACTTCGTAAGGCGGTAGTTCGTTGTACACACAAGTGACTTTATCGCATTCCCAAAAAATGGAAATCATGATGTTATGTGTGATATTATAATTATAGAAGAATAATAATATCATATATATCATATATATATATAAACAATAAATCCATAATTATTTCCAACTATCAGAGGTGGTAATGGAAAAATTAATGACATCAGTTCACAAGGTGGTAATCCGCCATAAACACAAACTATGATTTCTTAACCCATTTGATAAAAGTGGGGATAGTTATAGGTAATGATATTAAAATAAAAACATCTCAATATATGGAAGATAATTAGGTTATTATATCATCTTGGTATAATAATAATTGAAGTATGTCGATGAAAAAATAAAATGAAAATTCTCTTTGATGAATGTTGCCTCATCTTTGGGTATCCTCCTAATATTTTCACTAACAGCCTTCCTTGGTTGGTTTTCTTTAAAAACTAAGGATTATAGGATGAGAGGATAGAATTTGGGAAATGATTTTGGTAGTTATTGTTTTTCACACATGAACCTGACACAAATCTATTATTTTATTTATTTTTAGTCATTTCTTTGTTCTGTAATTTTTTCAGGTGGTTTTCCCCAAAAATCGGAATTTTTTGTGAGTTGTAGGGTGGAGCATAGTTGGATCATGGTAGGGTAAACCATGTTATATCCTAGGTAAAACTGTGTGGCCCAAAAAGTGGCTCTTTCCAGGCCACACAATGAGTCGCATGACCATGTGCCACCCTCAGCAGCCTGTGCAGCCCCATACAAAGGTGATTGCACGGTTTGTGCACGGTCTGGAAGACCGTGAGGCCAAGCCTTGTGGCCTTCCAGGTTAAAAAAAGTTAAGAAAAATAAAAAAAAAAATTATATTATTATAATAAATATTATTATGATTGTTATTATTATTATTAGGTTTTATTATTCCCCCCCCCCCCCCTCCTTGTTCGACGCCCATAGGGGGATCCTAATACATGACCTCCTCCCTTTTCCCTCCTTCATCGGCCAATTATCCTCCTAATCTTAGGTGCGATCAAATCTGGTAATCTTATCATATTCTCCTCTTCCTTCTTATTCCTTTATTTCTTAGTTTCCTTTTCTCTTGTGTTTTTTTCATGAGTGGTCTGAACCCTTAACCCCTTTTTGGGTGTTTCTTTTGTTGTCTCTTGATGTTTAGGGATCTTGGGTCCTCCTAAGACTGTTTCTATCTAATACCATCAAAGGAAGTTGGTCCACCATCTTTTTCAGTTATTCTTCCCTCCATTCTTCATCTTTAGCACAATTTTAATTAGGTATTTATGATATTTAGTTAGATTTTTTTATTTGGGGTATCTAGAGACTTTTTGAAGGTGACTTTCACAAGTATACATAGGTAAGCACAAACACACACACACAGAGATATATATATATATATATATATATATCCTCCTTGTAAATATTCCATTGTGGCGAGGGGGATATGCACATTGGGTCAAGGGATACACACATATAAGATTTATATGTTATGTATAGTGGATTTTAATTATTGGAAATGAATTTTCACTCACTGCACATTTTTACCTAAACTCCCAATAGAGTTTTCCTTTGTTAAATCATTATTTTGATCTTGTTTGAAATGTAGTTCATTTTTAGTGTTCATTTAGTTTTCCTAATGATAATCATTTCTAAATTTTAAAGTGATCAATCCTGGTGGGTACCTTCAATTATTTTATGGAAATGGAAAACCCCCCTTAAGGATTTCCCCTTTGAAATAAAAATGTGAAATTTTTGCATTAAATGTGTGGTGAAAAAAGTGTGCCCGATAATGGGATAGTTCCTTGTGTGTGTGTGTGTGTGACTTGTAAAGGTAATGCGCTTAAGGAGGGAGATCGAGGGTGAGAAGTTGGATCAGTTTTGGGTAAAGAATATGATATATATATATATATTCTATCTTGATAAAAACTCACCTCTATTTAGGCATGGAACATAGGAATCTTGGGTATCTAGGTGGAAAGACTGGGCATAGTATGATAGGAAAGTTGGTAGGGTCGAGGCCGAGCCTCTCTAGCTTATGTCACAATACTAACTAAACTTTTATGATGGGGATTGGTTGGATCGAGTAAGAGATGTACCTTCATATCTAGGATTTGATCACCAAGAGTATTGGGATCCTAGTACCCCACTAACCATATTTACTTAATAATTTACCATGATTATTTCACTCATTTAATCTATATTTTCATGATACTATTTTAAAATGATCTTTTTATTGGTTCTTTTCCTTGACTAAAATAATAAAAAAAACATTTTAATTTTCACTATTTTTATGCATCTATCCTACCACATATATTTTAACATGTTTTGGGAACTATTTAAAAAATGAAATAAAAATTGATTTTACTTAAAAATGAAAGCTTGATGATTCTTTTAAAAATAATAGAAAATATTAATTTTTATATATTTTATTTTCAAACTAGAATGACTTAGATTTCTTTTTAAAGATAATACATGGAGAATAGTTTATTTGGGAATGCCTACAGAGTTTTAATACTCACTCCTATAACTCTATATTTATTTTTATCTTCTGGTGAAGCTTCATTCTTGTACTAATTCTCCCTAGAGCGATGGTAGTTTAGTGGTTGATGGTGACCCGCAAGGTCAAATGGAGGTACACCTAGTTTATTTCTTTTCCACTTCCAGTTACAGTTTTATTTGTTTTTATTTTTTATTTTCTTGTTGTTCTTGGGAAAAATCATTCCCAATATAGTTACACTTGGTGATAGGCACTAGTTTCCTACTCTGGAGGATTGGGAACACCTCTCGGGCCTTTTCGTATGCCAACTCGGGAGACCGTTTTGGGGTTAATCTAGGTTATTTTATAAAAAAATGGTATCATGGAATATTAGCCCTTTTTATTGGGAAATTTCTAGTATTTTAAAGCTAGGATTATTAAAATTCAAGTATTCAGTCATGGTTAGGTGCTTGATCACCACCTATCTGAAAGGACTATTGAATTTCTAGGGTGGCCCGGGATGGTTTTCCCTTAAAATATGAGATTGGATCTTATATTTTTTCAAGATTTTGGTTTTTTCTTGAGATTTTTTTATCACGATTGAAAATTTATGGATTTCTTTGAGAATCTCTAGATATTAGAGTGACTATTTTGGAGGAATTAAAAGGGATGCATGGTTTCTATGAATTGTCTAGAAAACCATGTTCATCCCATGTAACTACCTCTTATGAACTTCAATGGGCTCACCGGTTGGTGCATGGCCTTATAAATTGTGCAGCCAAACCATGTGTAGCAGTGGTTCTTATGAGTTCTTGGGATTTAAATTAGTTGAGTATTGGGTTTCATTTTTTTGTTCTTGGTAGTGTTTTGAGTTGGTTTAGGGGTATTTTACTTGGATTTTAATTAATAATTGGTTTATTGAAATTGGATTTTCACAATGAAAACCTTGATTTCTTAAAATTGATTTTTTTTTGTGAAAGTGTAAAGTGTTTTGGGAATTATTTTTTTATATTTCAAAGGTTTTACAAAAAGTGAATTGGAAATTTATTTGGAATATGTTTTGTAGTTTTTTAAATTCTCTATTTTGGGATGATAAGGGGGTGATTTTAAATTGGTTGGGAGTTTGAAAATTGGGTGGAATGTTTTTTTTAGAATGGAGGTCTTATTTTAAACTTTGTTATTATTATAAACACTCGGATATATAGATTTTTTATAGGATTGGATAGTTGGTAGTGTGTGTGGACGGGTGATTGAGCTAGCATGGGAATGTATATATATGAGGCTTCATGTAATACCATGGGTAAACTCCCAAACTATCAATCTTGTTTTGATTTCCAAAAGTGATTTAAAAATGGAAATTGTAATTTTTTGATAAGTGGATCTTGGGTGATGCTTTATTTTATGATTTGAGGATTTTTTTTTGTAATTTTTGGTTTTGAGTATATTGGAAATGTTTTTAAGTGGTTTTTTGAGTTTGGGTTCTTGATTTATGATTGAGATGTGGAATTTTGGTTCATTATGTGTTTAGATTTAGTCTCATGTTCCCTATTTTTAGAGTACTACCCCCACTGAGTTCTAAAATATTTTGAAAATTATTTATACATGGTTCTTCCATCATGTGTCTTTCAGTTGATCAATTCATACTTTGGATGTTTGGTTTATCCACTCTGGATATAGATTCTAGTGATCTGTAGTATTAGGAGTTCATCTAGAGGTTTCGAGATTCAAACCCTTCTTATTTATTATGGAATCTGGAATTAGAGAAATATGTGTGGTGTATGAGAAATATTGAGGAGATATTTATTCAACTTGAGTATCTTGAACTTCCCAAGCTTGATATTTCCACCTTCATGTTGGAAGGACCAAGATGGGAGTGGTGGAAATCCATTCTTTAGACTGAACCATAGAATAATTACTCATGGGAATGTTTCAAAAAATTGTTCATCCAACAGTAATTCTCTGATGACATGAGGATACTAAAGCATTTCATGTTATACTGGCTCAAGAAAGGTGATACAATGGTATTGTAGTATGCTAATAAATTCACTAACCTGGTGTTGCATCTCCTAAATCTCATTAGAGATGAATTCTTGAAGTCTTAATTCTTTAAAAGGTGTCTCCACTAAAAATTTCATTAGACAGTGCCTTTATTCCCTAAAAATTATGAAGAAGTAGTGAGTTAGGCTATTCAGGCTAAATATTTTTTAGTTGCATCTAGCTATTTTAGAAGTGGTATGAGAAGGTCGTTATGTTCTGTCTCACCAGATTCATCTAAGAGTAATGTATGGTTGTGTTTTCAGTGTGGGAATCTAGGGCATAGTAAGTTTTTATGCCAAAAATCACTAAAGATCTGTCATACCAATGGATTTTTAGGTCATTTTAAAATGTTTTCCCATAGTGATTTCAAAAAGTGACATGGATCTAGATATACTCCCTTAGAGAAACTTCCATCTTGGTTGGATGAACGTTGCACTAGAGCAAGATCAATCAGAAGCTTTTTTTAAAATGCCTTGTTGTTGAAATTAATTTATTCTATGGGGTGGGTATGATAAATGATGTTGTAGGTCTTTTGGGAACTCTGTTTTAGTGGGTATGTTATAAAGTTATGAATATTATTAATGTGTAATGATGGTGTTTGTTGTCCCATGATTCGTTTATTTGGTTTTTGGTTTTTGTTAGAATTTGTTGATATTGTTCTAGTTTGAGGAAACAGTGTCTAACTATGGTTCTAAAATGATGGGGAGACCACCTTCGATGATCTCTTGGAAAGAATAGTTCTTTGGTTCTTATGTTTTTCTTCTTAGGAACTTTTAAATTTTTCGCCAGTGTGTTTCTTTGATTCCACCCCGCCCAACCCTAACAATAGTAGTTCTTCTATCTTGGATAATGGGACATGTGACAAATGCTTGTGTAGATCCCAAAAAAACCCATGATGGATTCTTTGGTGAATTCTATGTTATGGTTCTAGGTGTTCCTTGTTTTGATTTTATGTTTTTAAATGTGAGTTCCTTGTTATTGATTCATCCATTTGGTGGTTTGAGTATTTGGATCCCATTAGCTGTTCTTTGGATGTCGAACTAGTTCATTCATGATTATCTTAGAAATTTCTTGAGGTCTTGGGGTTTTAAATTTTGGGTGGAAAGTGAGTTTTTGGTTCTCGGTTTTCTGGTGTTTGAGGTTTTTTCTTGGTTATTGACTTTTTCATGTCCGGTTTAGTCAACTCTTTTAAGACTTTCTAAGGGTAGGAAGTATCAATGATGGGAAAAATTGTCACACCCTAACCCAACATAACTCTATTATTTTATTTATTTTTGTTTATATATTTGTTCCTTAATTTTTCCAGGTGGTTCTCCCCAAAAATGGTATTTTTTGGAGATTTGTAGGGTGGTGTACGATTGGAACACGGTTGGGGGAAACCGTGTGTCAGCCTAGGGAAAACCGTGCAACCTAGATAGTGGCTGTATCTAGGCCACACGAACAGGTGCATGATCATGCACCAGCCTCAGCATCCCACACATCCCCAGACAGAGTTGACTGCATGGTTGGTCCATGGTCTGGTAGATCATGCAACTAAATTGTGCATCCTACAAGGTTTAAAAAAATAGAGAAAAAAAAGAAGAGGGAAAAAAACTTTTAATGTTGTTATTATTGTTATTATAAATATTATTATTATTATTATTATTATTATTATTATTAGGTTTTATTCTTCTCCCCCCTTCTCATTCGTCACCCCCCCCCCCCTCCTTGTTCGACACCCACAGGGGGATCATGGTGCACGACCTCCTCCCTTTCCCCTCCTTCTCTGTCTGATTCTCCTCTTGATATTGGGTATGATAAACTCTGATAAGATTATCCTCTTCTCCACTTCCTTATTATTCCTCTATTTCTTGGTTTTATTTTCTCCTGGGTGGTAACCACAAGTGGTCTGAACCCTAACCTCCTTTTTTGGGGGTTTCTTTTTTTGTCTCTTGGTGTTTAGGGCTCTTTGGTCCTATTAAGGCTAGTTCTAGCCACCACCGTCAAAGTTAGTTCTTCACCATCAGTTTCAAAAGGGTTTCCCTCCATTATTTATCTTTGGTTGAATTTTTTATAAGTAATTTTATGACATTTATTTGTCTTTTTATTATTTAGGGTATCTTTCATCTTGTTAAAGGTGACTTTCATGGGTATACATAGGTAAGAACATATAGATTTATATCCTCTATGTATATATTCCCTCATGGTGATGGGAATATGTAAATTGGGTCAAAGGGTACATATGTGTGTGTGTGTGTGTGAATATGTATATACATGTAATCAGGAAGTAGGTTCAGGTTTTCTTCGTCAAATGAATCATTTTTTGAGGTAGGTTTCATGTGCCCAATCCTATAATTTGAGTTCCATGATTTCTTAAGTGCTTTAGAAGTGTGTTTTTATTATTATGTGGTATATGTATTATATTCAAAATTAGTTGTGGATTTTGAAAAATTGATTTAATTATTATATAAGATCTATATTCTATAAACATTGGATTTTAATTCTTGGAAATGAATTTTCACTCATTGTCCATGTTTTACCTAAACTCTCAATGGAGGTTTCTTTTTTTAAGCATGTTTTTTATCTTGTCTGAAATGTATTTCATTTTGAATGTTTAATTAGTTTTCCTAATGAAAATTGTTTCTGAATTTTAAAGTGATAAGGCCTATTGGGCACCTTCAATTGTTTTATAAAAATGGAAAATCCCCCTTAAGGCATGCCCCTTGAAATGAAAATTTGAAATTTTTGCATTAAATGTGTGGTGTGGAAAGTGTGTCTGATAATGGGCTAGTGCCTTATGTATGTGTGATTTGGAAAGGGGGTGTGGTTAAGGAGGGAGATCAGGGGTGAGATGTTGAATGAGTTTTGAGTAAATAATATGATATATATCTATGTGTGTGTGTGTGTGTGTGCTATCTTGATAAAAACCCACCTCTGTTTAGGCATGGAACATGGGAATCCTGGGTATCTCAATGGGCATAATAGGTCTAGTATGCTGGCCGAGGCAGTAGGGATGAGGCCCAGTCTCCCTAACAGGATTACATTACAGCACTAACTAAACTTTTATGATAGTGATTCTTTACCTCGAGTAGGATATGGACCTTTATGTCCAAGATTTTTTCATCGAGAGTATAATGATCTTAGGACACCACTAACCCTAGTTACCTAGTAATTTCCCATTGTGTTTGCACTCCTTTACTCTATATTTTCATAATATTATTTTAAAATGATATATTACTTAGTTCATTTCCTTGTCTAAAATAATAAAAAAAACATGTTTATTTACTCTGTTGTTATGTATCTATCCCACCACATCTATTTTAGTATTTTTTGGGAACTATTTCAAAAATTCAAAAGAAAATAGTTTTACTTAAAAATGTAATATTGATAGTTTTTTTGTAAAGAATGGAAAACCTTAATTTCAAAATATTTTATTTTAAAAATAGAATGAATTTGATTTATTTTCAAAGGTAAGGCATGCGAAATAGTTTATTCGGGCATTCCTACTGAGTTTTAATACTCACTCCTACATTTTTATCTTTGTTTTTAGCTTCAAGTGAGGCTTTTATCTTGGACTCGTTCCCCATGGAGTAATGTTGGTTCAATGGTTGATGGTGGCATGCGAGTTTACATGGATATATGCCTAGTTTATTTATTTTATACTTCCAATTATAAATGTTTTTCTTTTTTTCTCTTATTCTTCTTAGGATAAATCATTCCCAAAATATTTACACTTGATGTCCAACACTAGTTTCCAACCCAGGCGGATCAAGAACACCTCTTGAGCCTTGTCATGAGCTAACTCAGTGACCATTTTGGGGTTGACCTGGGTTAATTTTTTATATTTTCCAAACAAAAAGGTTTTTAAGGGGTTAAGGGGAGAGGATAATGGGTGACCTTTTATAAGTGAGGTGAGTGGCACACTTGTAATTTTTTTAATGAAATAATTCCACCCACATTTTCTTCATGTTAAAAGGCTCCAATAATGGGCCGTTATTGATCCTAGGAGGGAAATGGTATAAATATGGTCATTCAATGGGTTTTGGAGAATTTTTTGGTTATCTTTTACCCTTATATTTTTAGTTTAACCCCCCCCACCCCACCCACCGGTAAACCCATTTTTACCTTAACTGCGATAAATAATTTTTACTATTTTTACTATTCATTTTGGTCAAAAAATAAGTTGGACTTATTAGATAATATAAATCATGTTGATTAAAAATATAGAATCCATTTTTCTAAATTCCATTCACATAATTGTAAAATTTTAATTTAAAATTAATCCTGTACAAGCATTGAAAACATAAGTTTTTAAAGTTAAAATGTTCAAAAGTTTACAACATTTTTATATAAAATTTCAATATAAAATTGATTAAAACGACCTAAATTGGGTTAATTTATTTATTTTTGAACTAATTTTTCTTTAAAAACAATTTAAAATATAATTTAACATTATAAATAAATCAAAAAAGATGACGGTTTTCAATTAAAATTCATTATTTTTCACTATTAATCAAAAAAATAAATCCTTCTAAAAAATTATAAAAAAAATAATGATAATATAAATTTTAAAAGATGGTTAAAAATATGATGTTTTTTATCAAATAAATTTTATAAAATTACAAAAAATTAAATTTAAAAAAAATCCCACGGGGCTGATGATAAAGCGGGTGTTTGAGAAGTTTATTTTTTTCAAGCATAAGATGATTTATATTAACTCTATATATAATAATAATAATTTTATGAATATAAATTAAAATTTATTGATATATAATATATAAATTTTATTTAAAACATTCTTAATTAGTGTTTATTTTAATTAATTAAAATGGACAAACATTATGCACTTTAAAACAATTTTCAAAAAAAAACCCTTTTTTAAGCCCAAAAATAAACTTATAATAAAATCCAATGTAAAGTTTATTAAAAATTAATTAAGTGGGTTAAATTTAACTAAATAATTATTATTTTAATTTAAAACATAATTGGTAATTTAAATTTCTTGATTTATTGAAAGGAAATGATAGTCTTACAAAAATTGGTATTTTCATTATTCACTAAAAAGTCAATATTTTCTAAAAAATCACAAAATTTAACCATAAGTTAATTTTGATATAATGATTTAAAAATGAAGTTAGTTTTATTAAATAAATTTTCTAAAATATCTATACTATTTTCTCAAAAAAAATCAAAAAAATCATTTTTGATGAAAACATATTTTTGATGAATATAATTACTTTACTAAAAATTGATTGATCATTTACTAATTATTTAAAATTAAATTTATATTATGTATTAAATTTATATGTGTATATCATAAATTAGTTAACAAAATTCATACTCACCTGCTTAGAGGCTAGGTTATAACAGTCATATTTAAAATAATATTATTTTATGGTTTACTGAAACTCGGTGTCGTGTGTCATGCACACTAACAAAGAAACTCATTGTTGCATGTAAAAAAATATAAACTCAGTATTTATTATAATGAAATCTATATAAAATTCAAATTAATTTGAAAAAATGTATTTCATAAAATCTTAAGATGTTACATTCACCAGGGAAGATGATATCAATGAAAATAAGTAACTTCCACAGAGAAAAAGAGAAAATACAATAGTGGAAATTAATTGGAAGGATAAAAGGGGATTATAATATCATAATCAAGTTAAAATTTTATGACTTATTGAAAAAAATTTGAGTTGATAAAATTGCTTCATCTCAAGTAACATTTAAATTGAAACCCCATGAATGAAAGGGAGTTTGAAATTGAACTTATAATATAATTAATGATAAATATATCCTAGTGTAATGAATCAAATTGGAAGCATATAAACCATATAAAAAATTATGTGCATAATAAAAAATTTATCTCATATAAGGTAATTTGAGACAACAAACCCTTACCTTGTTCCAGATTCATTCTATGCATGTGCCAAACTTTTGGGACCTTGAACTTTGTCTTAAAAGTCTCCTTGTAAATTAAGGGATTAGGAAGCCTTAGTGACCTTAAGCTAATGAAATTTGGTGAGGTTTCTAGGAGGATAAAAATAAAAGAGTTTCATGATGAAATTAGAAGGTATGTGTGTGTCATGATGGGGTGTAAGTTCCCCCTTTTATAAGTGAAAAAGGGAACTTTTGAGAACACCCATTATTTTTCAATAATGGAATGATGCTATTCAAGGTTCAATGGTTTAAAAAGTGATAAATGATGGATTTTTGGGTGATATAAGGTCAATAAATCATTTAAAATCCATTTTCCCACATGTTTTAAACATGTTACAATCCTTTAAACACTTGATTATTACACTTTACCATTTTGATTTTTACCTTATTATCTAGTTTTAATCTTGTAGTTTATATTTTATTTAAAAATATAAGGTAACACATTTTAACAAATTTGAGTGTTATAAACCTAAATTTAATCCCCATATAATCTAATTTTATTTATGAATAATAGAAAATTAACTTTTAAATTAAAACATTTAACATATAGAAAAAAACTATTTTTTTGAAAAAAGTTGTTTTCAAAATTAAGTGTTCTTAATATTATTTAGTATTTATTAAAATTTTATTGAGTGGTAATATATTTATATGTAGGTCTAAATATTATATTAAATTAATTTTTGAGAATATATTAATTTATTTTATTAGGTAAAAATTTCACAATATCGATAAAACAATTCTTTTAAAATAATAATTTTATCATTATCATGGTCATTAATTTTAATCTTAGTAATCACACTTTTGTAAAAAAAATGAAACTTACCTTATTAAATAATATTATCATGTTGATATAAAATATGAAATCCATTTTTTTATATTTAATTTCTATAGGATATGAAAACTAATTTTTAATATTATCGAATAAAAACAGTTTTTTAGAGTAAAATATTACTTATGTTTTGAAAGAGTTAAATATAGTTTTTATAAATTGAACATAGTATTTTTTTAAATGATTTATATTATATTAAAAAATATATTTTTATAGAAAAAGGTTTTCAAATATTTTTAATTCATCGGAGTGATGGTTTTAGAAAATCAATATTTTTCACTATTCACCTAAAAATCTATTATTTTAGAGAAATATCAAAATTGTATCCTAAGATAATATTGACATGTTTATTAAAAAAAATATGTAAATTTTTTCAAATTTAAATTCTTAAATTTATAATTTTATCTTTTAAATATGTAATATAATGAAAAACTATTTATATAGAAAAATGAACTTTTTTCCTTTAAACGTTAAAATGTGAAATGGTTAAAATACATGTGATAAATAAATTATTAAATAAATAATTACCTTATTATACCATCCTAATTTATAGTTACATAACCCATTAGGATCTTCTTATAATATTTAATCATAAGGTAAGATATAGTGATATTTGAGTGTGGTGATTCCGCTAGCATAGCTCTTGTGGCGATTTCTGTAAGATTGAACTTGTTTTGCATCTAATTTCTCTCATATGATAATTTTCAAAGTTAGGATTGGTCTTGGACTAGGAAAAAACTAGTGAATATACCTCCCTTATATTCTCAATTATATGATATTCATAAAGGATACATTCACCACTTGATGCCATTTCATTCCTTTTTCTTTATAGATTTCATAATATGGTTACATTTTTCATTTTTTTCAATTTAACAGCTATATTATAAGGTTAAAATATTATTTTTAACATATCAAGGTTTTGTTTTTTTTTCTTGTAGAACAATCTATTAACATAAAATTTATTTAAGTAAAATGCATAGTTAAATCTAGGGTAATTACATTCTACCACATTAAATAAATTTCATCCTCGCAATTTTAATCAGTACTCACTGATGAAAGAATGTGAGGGTATTCATGACATATTTATAAATAGGGATATAAATTATAATATGACATATACCGCACTCACTTATACTATATCATGTTACTTATCCTTCATCAAATAACATTAATCTTTCATACAATCCTATACCCAAATATGTATATACTCTAATCATATATTCTCCATAACATACCTTTATCAAAACCATCTGAATGCCCATGTCATTAAACCATAACAAATTCATATATTCCTCTAAAAATTAATTCTATATTTATCCCTTAAATTTATTAATCACTATTTCATAAAGTTACATACTAGTCAATATATATCATAATCTAAAAAAATAACATAAACTTCACCAAAAATATCATGGATCAATTTTTCATAAATTCCAAGGCTATTAATACTATCTAACTCCCTTTTCTCAAAATTAACCAACCCTTTATTACCTCAACATAAAGAATATATTAAACTTCAGATTTTTCCACACCTCAATCATATTTTATCTAATAGTTATCCCTAAAATTATAACCTTTTCATAAAATCATTTTCCATGTTTATTGGTACCATTTAATATATGTTTTTATACCTTTAAAGAAAATCTATTGAAGAAATTTCCTTAGATGTTTCACATTATTCTCATAACTTTTAGAATATATGAGAATATCATTGATTAATATCACTTACTAATGAAAATATATAGGAGTAAAAATATTTAATTTCTATTAAGATATCAACTTCACTACCTTTGGAATGACTAGAAAAATCACATTTTCCATCATAATAAGAATATACTAAGATTCTAAATTATTTAAGTATGCTCCCTTATTTAGTTATAAGACCTAGTGGTTTATGGATACATACGTTTCTCATATTTATTTATGTGATCCTGTGTTAACCAAACACTAAAACCCAGAATATTTATTAATAAAACTAGAGTAGATGATTATATAAATATTAAATATCAATCCTAAGATTTATTCTCCAATGAGTCCTTCATTTCAACCTATGATACTTTCATTTAAACTATATTAAACTCAGTTCGTCCTATAACTCTCTTGGTACAACCTAGGTTAATTTAAGTTATGTTCTCTCATACATATTAACCTAATACCTTAAAGTAATTTGTAAATAAATTCTTAATAATGGATTGTAATGAGAATGTGAATTAACCAAAGAATATCCCCGAGGAGTGTAAAAAAATGTGTGTAGTTAGGCCTCTTTATCATGCACCTGGTGATGATTTAGTTGTTAAAAAACATGCCCTTTTAGGGTTATTATCCTTAGGTAAATTTTTTCTAGATCCCACATCAACTTATTATATCAAAACAAGGATGTAATTGCTAATGAAAACACACAATCTCTACTGTAATAGAATTTAGGGATGTTATCCTATACTTAAACCTATAACTTAGTCTTATTCTAGGATTTTCACTAAATCTCTCTCATCCTAATCCATAAACAATATAAAATATTCAATATAACCAACATAAAGGTTTATCTATACCTTTGAAACTATGACCAACCTTAACCTATCAATCCTTAATAGCCTTTATAACTCTGAATTTATCTTTATTGATAACTTCTTAACATCTAAACTTATCTAAACCTTGTTCTGATACCAACTAAGGTTCAATATTCCCACTCTCCTAGATTTGGTGCTGAAAACATATATTTTAAATACAGGATTTGAAACTAATTTTATATTCCTAGATATACATATACCATAATTACATATCTTAAAGAAAATAATGATTTACAATTCAATTACACTATCTTTTATGTTTAGAGTTTTAGAGAATTTATAAAAAAAATTAACTAACCAAACCCATGTATTTTTCATCCAACAAAAAGTTTTCCTGCTATATAAGAAACCGCTAATCTAGAATAAGATTTAAACATCTTACACAAATTATAAACACAATATACTCTTCTAGACACATCATACATATTAAATTCTTACATAACATGGGGAAATGGAAACATATAAAAGGGGTGATCTCAAATGCTCTGTAAGGTAGAGATTATGAACATGTCAACTAGGGTTATATCATAAGCATATGATAAAACATCATTGTTGTAGAAATATATTACTAAAATAACTTGGAATAATAATAGTTTTCTATAAGTCATGATAAATGGGAATGTAATCTCAAAATAATAACTTATACAATGAAAAAAGAGTGTGGAAACATTATATAATAAACATGATTCATAGAGGATAACATAAGAATATGACATGGAATTATGGAATAATTATAAAAATAAGTGTTAATAACATTGTGAACATAGCTAACCACATTGATTTCATGATCATTCTTGTGAATATATCTAATCCACATCATGGTCACACTCAATCTTGTGAATGTTGCTAATTTACACCATTTCCATGCTCAATATTATGAACAAAGATAATCCACATTTTTCTCACTCAATATTATGAATTTATCTAATTTTTAATGTCTTCACCCTCTATCTTGTGAATTTAGCTCATCTGCATCGTGTTCACACTCAATATTGTGAATGCATCTAATCTACATCACGTTTACACTCAATATTGTGAACATAGATAATCCATATCATGTTCGTGATCAACATATTTAACTCATGAGGTATAAAACCTTAACCAATGCATTGGAGGGAAATATAATACCCCACCCATCATTATCCATACGTATGTGTTCTATATGAAATAAATCATAATTGTTTCATAATGAACCAATGTAAAGAAAATCGTTTTTATATCATGTTAATATGGAATCACATAAGGAAAACATTCATAATTCCATCAATAATCATAACATGATATACCCATAAAAATAAATGGGTTTCAAAAAAAATTCAATAAATTTATAGGTAAATACCATTCGATCAAGCTAATTGATCATATAGTATTTACACCACATACATAAAGGGTATATGATTGATTCAATAATTTCCCAAATTAATTAATATATGACATCTAGGTGAACACCCTTCAATAAAGGGAATAAAAAATATGGTATTTATAGAGGAAAGGCATTGGAATAAGAATTATGGTTATACAAAAAATATGATTAGTCTTCAAAAATTTAGTGATGGATCATTCCTCTTATATATATTAAGAATTTTTCATTTGTGAAAACATGGGTAAATAATCAACTAGTAGATGAATAATAATTTTGGAAGAATAATAGAATTTTACTTTGAAAATCATGATAAAATGGCCATTTTCAATGAAAATACTTTTAAATAAAACTCAAATAATAATGAAATAATATTTCAATTTGTAAAACCATGAAACATGGTAAATAAATTTAAAAATTATGGGAAATCTATTATTTAAAAAAATCTTTTCTTATTTTTATAAAGAAATTCTAAGTGATAATATCACTAGTTTTTTTTAAAATTCATTTTCAAAATTTTGGAAAGAAATCTTTTGAGATATATTAAAACATTTATTTTCAAGAAAACTCCAATAATGGTGACTTTAAAAACAAATAAATGTTTTATAGAGAAAGCATGGGGTAGAAGATAAAACATTTGATTTTGAAAGGAAGAAAAACCATTTTTTTATTATCTTAAACCACCTTTATTGAAAACCCACATATTAAAAAGAGTATTAGATTTTCAATTTTAAATTAGGTAAATAAAATTATGTGGATCATATAAAATAATACATATTATAGTTCCAAAAAAGAGAGGATAACTTTGGAGGGAAGTAATATATAGACATGGAGGAAAATATCCATTAGAAAGAATGAGAGTTATTCTTTATAATGTTAAAATTTTATTTGAGATGGTATTTTATCAAGGAAGATGATATAAATGATAAGGAGTTACTTCCCTAGAGAAAAAGAGAAAATACCATATAAAAATGAATTGGAAGGATAAATAGGGATTATAATATTATAATAAATTTTAAAATTTATGAATTAATGATCAATAATTTGATTTAAGAAAACCATTGCATCTTGATCAATATTTAAATCAAATCCCCTTGAATGAGGAAGAGTTTTAAATTGAACTTATAATACCATTAATGATAGAGGAATCATGGTGTAATGAATAAAATAGGTAGCATATACACCATATAAACAAAACTAGATGCATAATAAAAATGTATCTCAAAGAAAGGAATTTTTGGAAACAAATCCTTAACATTTTCTAGATTTGTTTTGCACATGTTTCTAACTTCTTTGTCTAAATGCCCGAAGGCTTTATTTTTATTGATTTTTGGTAATCCCCTTTTAAAGGTTGAGGGGTAGAATTTACATAATCTATAGAACTAGAGGATAATTAAACTGATATAGGTTTTATTTTAGGATAAAAATGGCATAGTTTCAAGTAGTAATTTTAAGGTATAGGTGTGGCATTTAGGGGTGGAAGTTTCCCCTTTTATAAGCAAATAAAATGGCACTTTTGTGAAAACCCATTATTTTTCAATAATAGAATGACATTATTTAAGGATCAATGGTTCCAAAAGTGATATACAATGGATTTTGGGGTGAGATAAGGTCGATAAATTCTCTACCACCTATTTTACCAGATGCTTTAAATGTGTTTCATGCCTTTTCCCATTTGATTATTATATTTTACCATTTTGGTTTTTTCCTTTGTAACTAGTTTTTACCCTAGTATCTTATATTTTATTAAAAAAAATATAATGTAGCCCCTCTTACCAAATTTGGGTGTTCTAAACTTAAATTTAATCCCAAAAAAATCTAATTACATTTATAAATAAGATAAAATTAAATTTTAAATTAAAACATTTAATATATAGGAAAGTTTTTTTGTAGAAAAAAAAGTTATTTGCAACATTAAAATTACTTAATTTTATTTAGTATTGATTAAAAATTTAATGAGTGATAATAAATTTATATATTGGTTTAAAAATTATATTAAAGTAATTTTTGAGAAGATAATAATTTATTTGATTAGGTAAGAATTACACAATATTAATAAAACAATTCTTTAAAAATAATTGTTTTTTCCATTATCATTGTCATTAACTTTAATCTTAGAAATAATACTATTATAACCAAAAATTAAATTGATATTATTACATAATATGATAATTTTTTTCTAAAATATTAAATTCATTTTGTTATATTTCATTTCTATAAATGATGCAAACTGTTTTTTAATACTAATGGATAAAAAGAGTTTTTTTATAGTAAAATATTACTTATGTTTCAAAAACATTAAACATAGGTTTTATAAAAAGAAAATAGTATTTTTAAATTATTTATTTTACTTTAAAAATATATATTTGTATAGAATAAGGATTTTATATATTTTTAAGTCAAAAAAGTAATGGTTTTAGAAAAATCAGTATTTTTTCACTATTCACCTAAAAATAAATTATTTTAGAAAATATAAAAAAAATCACAATAGGTTAATATTGACATTTTTAATACAAAAATAAATTTTATTTTTCCAAATTAAAATTTAAAATTTTAAAATTTTAAAATTTTATCTTTTAAATTTGAAATATAAAGAAAAACTATTTTTATTGAAAAATAAACATTCTTTTTCTTTAAAATTAAAAAAGTGAAATGTGTGAAGTATATGTGATAAATAACTTATTAAATTAATAATTACTTGATTATATCATCCTAATGTATAGCTAAATTACCCCATAAGATCTTCACGTAAGATCTATGCCTAAGGTAATCTCTGGTGGCAGTTAAGGGTGGTGATTCTAATGTCTTTTATCTTGATGAACTTGGATCATGGAGGCTTGGTTGTGTTTTAAATCTTTCTTGTCACTATAGTATCCCACTATTTCCTCAAAAGTGCTTTTGAAATTAAAAATAATAATTTTCAGTCAGTCAGGGTGGTGATTCTAAGAGTATAATGCCTGTGGAAATTTCTACAGGCTGCTTGAAATTATATTGCCTAAAATTTCAATCATATCATAATTTTTTGTGTTAAAATTGGTATTAGTCTAGGAAAAACCCTGGTAAAGCTACCACATTTCCATGATCAAAAAAATGAGCTTCATAAGGGATACTTCAATTACCCGATTCTATTTCTTTCTATTTTCCTTATAGGTTTTGTAATTTGGTTACTTCCTTTTATATCCAATAATTTAACATTTATATTATAATGTTAAAATTTTATTTTAACATATAAAGGTTTCATTTTAGTTTGGTGTTTCGTGTAGAAAAAGTTATCAATATGACATTTATTTACATAAAATGCATAGTTAAATCTCAGGTCATTACATACATCAATATATTTCTTTACAAGAGGAACATCATATATCTTTAGGATTAATTTCCCTTATAAAGATATAATTTTATTTTCTTTTTCTCCCTTAATTTTATTAAGGTGAGCTATTAGAGGTGGATCCATAAAAGTTTCAAATAATTAATTTTCTCCCTTAAAAATAAGGGATTCTCTACCCCTTCATAAACAGTAATCTCTTTATCTCATTAATAAAATCTTGTATTATAATTTCAAATCCAATCCATATTGAGGATTATGTAAAATTAAAACATAGATATAAAAATAAAGTATACAACTAGGGAATATCTATGCATATTAATATATACTTCTCTATATATCCTTATTGCAATAAGTTACTATTAAGTGTCTTGAATAGAAACCATTTACTTAGAGTGGTAAAGGGATTATTTAATGATATCAAAAAACACACAAGATATAAATGATTTTGTATATATATAATCAAATAAAGAAACAGTTAACTTTTATTTTATGATCAAAGTACTTGTTATCACATCATTTGGAACTTCAATATCAACAGTAGGAATAGCATAATCTTTACCTTTATCCCTTGTAATTTTGGTGGT
Organism: Viscum album; assembly: GCA_963277665.1. Taxonomy (NCBI): domain Eukaryota; kingdom Viridiplantae; phylum Streptophyta; class Magnoliopsida; order Santalales; family Viscaceae; genus Viscum; species Viscum album. Next base: position 22,935,158 of record OY728133.1, on the reverse strand, counting down.
AAATTACCTTGAATATTGGGTAATTCGTCTAAATAGGGGAATATATCCTTATAGTTGAAGTATTTTACATTAGTTTCATCTTTATTTCCTTTGAAATCATGATCTTGATGGACTATCTCTCCAAAATTGAAGCAAAATATCATTCCCTTCAAGCATATTTCATGGTGTTTCTTTCCAAAACTATTACATGTTGGAAATTTAAACCTTATCTTATTCCATCATTTTATATTTCTTTTTATAGAGTGTTTAATCATCCAATTCCTTTCATAATTTAACTAGACAACATAAGACTTGGATAATTCTTTATCTATCTTGATAGAGCTTGATATTTTATCTTCATATAATGAAAAAGTTTAAGAGGTTAATACCCTTCAGAGGATAGGTTTTTTTCAATAAAATAAATGATCAATATTATATATGATATTACTTAAATAATTTATATCATGAGTTTCCAACTTTTTAAAGTTGGATTCATATTTAGGAACATTTTCCTCTTATTTTTCCTTAGATTGAGTAATTTCTTTTCCGTATAAATTTATTACTCATGAGGAAAGTATATTTCAAATAATATAACCTTAAAGGTATTTTATTTATACTTTCCATGTCATCGACCTCTTCAGTTTTCTGTATTAGTTACCACCATTGATCAATATCCTCCATTAGATGATGAATTTCCATAATAACTTTATATTTTTCACTACTCACCAAAAAGTTAAATATCTTTTGTAGATACTTCATCCATTACTCAGATACTAATGGATCAGTAGTATCATTGAATGATGGATATTTCTATCTCATGAAGTGGTCCAACATTATTTCACAATATTGGGGATTGAAGGTTTCTCCATACAGGAAAGATTATTGGTCATGATATGAGTCAACTGACCCAATATAGTTATAATCCACTCATTTCTAGCACCAATCTCATTGAAATCATTATATTGATCATAATGAAAATCCATATATTATTTTGTGTTCCTTACACTAGGTTACATTAATAAATAATGGAATATAACATATTATCTCATAAAATCATTAATACTGAACTATTAAATATGATTCCTAAGTAAGAAAAATATTCTAGAAGGTTTTCTTAAATATATTAAGGGATTATCAAAATGTCCTCTCTATGTTCTATTATGTTATTTTAGGCCTAGTTCCCAAGGTTCCTAATAAAAATTTTCTGATACCAATTGTAACACCCTTACTCCAATAACCTGGAGTCAATGGTTAACTTACCACATTGGTAAAAAATAAAATGTATTTCATATTATGGGATCAAATAGCTTAGTATTCTTAGGATACTATATACATAAAATATTCTCACATTACAATCTAAAACATGAAATATAACTAAAAATACAGTAAGAACATTATTATTTCCTCTAGTATATACTAAAATCATTCAAATTTCACTTCTTATTACCTTGGGGAAAGGAAAACATAATAAAGGGTGATATCAGATGCTTAGTAAGGGAAAGTGTACAATAAAAACTATTATATAATAAATAAAAGATGAATAATATGGAAAATATAAAAAATAATCAAATATATCATATTACTAATATCATGAAAGGGGAATATATCCATTGATGACATAATAGCTTGAATACTCACATGGATAATAATAACTGATTTTATAATAATAAAATTCATATTTTTAGACATCATATTCTTTCCATCAAGGACTTGTTTGAAGACATAATACCTAAAAAGGTAAGTTATATGCTAAATTCCCAAACTAGTTGGTCTCATGAGACCTATATATGTATCTAGGGGCTATAAAGGTACCCTATTATCACTTAAAAAGTCAAATTCATTCATAATATAAAAGAAATTAATAATAATACAATATATAATTAACATAAACATTCATATTAAAAACTGAGATAAGAAATTTTAATATTTTCCCCAGTAAAAAATAAAACAACATGGTCATAATAAATATAGAGAATTAAGGTGAATTGTATCATTAAATTATATCCCTAATTAATTATAATAATCCTTAAAGTATTCTTAAATAAATGAAAAATATATTTATAAGAACATTCAAACATTTCTTTGAAAATATGATGAAAATATCAATTTATTTTGATAACATTTTAAAAAAAATACCAGAATATTTATAAAATTATTTTCTTTGAAAATAAAAATAAAAAATTTTAATAAAACACTTTAAATAAAATAGTAGTCATTATGGCAGGAAAATCTACTTGTGTGGTAAATGTTAAAACAAGGATTCATTTCACACTTTTGTAAAAAGTTATTAATAACTTTTTTGAAAAAACATTGTAAATGTTTTTTTAATACTTCAAAAATAAATTCAAATATAGTTAAAAATTAATTTAAATAATCATTGTATCATAGAAAATAACATTCTTGAAAACATTTTAAAGAACATAGGCATGAAATAAAAAGTTCACTAGAAAAAGTGAAAATAAGATCTACTTTTCTAAAAAACATTTTCTTGGTCATTTTGAGTACCAAAGAGATTAAAAGATGTAAAAAATTAAAACCCCATATATAACCATGGTATAAGAAAATATATGAGTTTTAGGAGATAAATATCATATAATTTTCCCAATTAAAATTTAAACATAAACAATCCTAAATAAAAATTACATTTTAGAATAAACCCTTACCTTGGACTTTTTCTTGGTCGAACAAGATCTAATATACTATATAATAAATTTATAATTATTTTAAATATGTATTAGAACTATATTTGGATTTATCTTACTATATACTATTAATTTCTTCTTATCCATTTATTAAAAAAAAATTGTTAAAATCTATATTGGAGTGTTAACTGTTCTATTTTCCATACATGTTTTGGTTCGATGGTTTCGGTACTTTCACACTGGTCATGATTTTAGCATCTCCGTAATCTTAAAAAAATTATAATTATAATTTTTATAAATTAAATTAAATTTTATAACCAACCATGAAAGGAGGTCATGAAAAATTAAGCATATTATTTTATGGAGACGTTAGTTTGTACGTACGCATGAATGACGTTTTCATTTTTCAATTATATAAAAAAGAAATGAAATAGATGAAGGATTAATTATAAAAAATCATAACAATATTTTAAATATTATATTTATTCCTTAAACCAATATCCTTTTTACTATCCATGTAAGGTGAAAATGAAAAATGAATCACATAGATTTGTAGAGGTGGTAATTCACACGTACACACAAGCAATCTTATCATTTTATAATGGATAGAAGGAGATGAAAAAGAGTTATACCATAAAAATAATAACATTTTAGTATACGGAATATACTTATGTTATTAAATTATCATGGTTATGATAGGTTTGAAGGTGGTGGAAGAATAAATATACATTATAGCACTCGGTTAAGAGTTATACCTCTTCTTTGGTCAATCTCCTTTGGATTACACATTAAGTATTTTTAGGTTAGTATTTTTAGGATACTAGTACCTCTAAAACATGGTAATGATAGTTTTTGAGTAATTTTTGTTGGTATTTTCATATATAATTTTCTCAAATTTTATTAATAAGTCATAAGAGTGGGTTCCATTTTATAATCAAGGGGAGTTGAACACTTATAAATATCCTTAACTATAATTAATATAAATAACTTACTCACATGAAAGTGAAAAAAATTGATAAATTTTTAATATATGATGATAATTAGTCTAAATATACTCATAAAATAAAATTTAAAATTTTTTTTGTGAAATTTTAAATCTTATCTCTTAGTTTTAACCCATCCGTTTACTCCATTAACCATTACCTTGTTGATAAATTTTCACCATAGTTACTGTTCATTATGAACAAAAATGAAATTGACTTCATTAAAAAAATTAACCTCTTAATTCCAAATATTAAATAAATTTCGTAAGATTAAATTTCTTTAAATGGTAAAAGTATATTTTAAAATAAGTTCGCCTATCACGATGAAAAATACTTTTTAGAAAAATGCTTTTTTAAGCATAAAAACGATATTGTACCAAAATCACATAAAATTTAGATTACCGTGGAATTAATTGAATTATTTTCCATAAAATTATTCTAATTTGACATTAAAATTGAACTAAAACTGAAAAAAAAATCTTGTGAATACTTTAATAGAAGAAAATAACCAAAAAATTATTTGAACAAAAACATTACTTAGATTTCCAAAATATCAATCTTAGATTTATAAGTTAAATATTATATTTTTAAATAAATTATATTAATTATTAAATATATATTTTTTCTTTAAAATGGTTTCAAAAACTTTTAATCCAATATTATATCATAACGATGTCATAAAAATGACTATATTTGAAAAATTGGTATTTTTCACCATTCACCCAAAAATCAACTACTTTTGAAAAATACAAAAAAATCAACCTAAGTATATTTTAATTTATTTGGTTCTAATAATAGTTTAATTTTTATAAAATTAAAATTATTAAATCTATAAATAAAACTTTTAAATAAAATCATGATTAGAATCTCTTTCTGAAATAACACATTGCGCATAGAAATAGTTTCAGTTTACCTATTATAAAAGTCTTATAGATATTACACTAAGTGGATTTTCTTATTAATTTAGGTTCAATGTATGAGGTTTTTCTTATCAAGTTTGAATATTTATTAGTGGTATGGTGGTTTTATATAACGTTCACATCTATTTAATAAACTAAACAATTCTTATTAGATTTTTTTTTTTGAGATTCAATTGTTCTAGCTATATGGGATTCTGTTGAGGTTGAATTAGTGGTTTACAGATGAAGTGACTTTCAAACCCCTAATATCTTATTTTTTGGGTAAGATATTCTACTTGTTTTTTTATCTTAATCCCACTAACTAAAGGTTGAAAATATAGTTATTTTTTTTGTTTATAATTGGTGTTTTATAACATGTGGCATCATTTGATCATGTTCAAACTCATTGGATTAGGTTTCATTGTGTTTGTTTTAGTTAGTTAGTTTGTGATACCTATTTGAGTTTTCTAGTGGTTGGTTATGTTCATTTTCCAGTGTCTTTTTTTATCTGGCTTGGTTGTATGTGATGATGGGTTGTTTCTATTGGTTTTCCATAGGCGTCTCTTAGTGCAGTGAAAGATGAGATTGGTTCCATGGTTTTTTAATAATGTTCTTACAGGGTGGATAATATTCCATTAATTAGTAATTGTTTTTTCATCTTATTATTTACATCCTCTAGGATAATTATGATATTATTCTATGATGAGATAATAGGATCATTATTGTTGATGACAAGTTTCTCGAGGTGATTTTTATAGAAGGAAAGAGTATTTGTTAGATACAGTTCTTAATTTGATGATTCTCATCCAAAAAAATTATAGTATGGGGCTTAATGCATTCATATTTATTGTTATAATAGGTCATGCGAGTTGGAAGTTGTCTCATGGGTTGTTGGTCACTATTTTTTTTGTTTCTTATTGGGTTGTACATTACTTTTTTATTGTTTGGGCTTGTTTTATATGTTTTTTAATGGTGTTATACCTTCCATTTTTTCTATTTTGGTGCTCCTAGTCATGGTTCTCCCTTCCTTGGTATGTTCAACCAATATTTCAAAACCATCCTAAGTAATTTTGGGTGTCATTTGGATGGTGTTGTATTTTTTCATTATTGGGATTCCCTCTTTACTATTTATTAGGGTTCTTGGTTCTTTCAATGTTTTTTATGAGATAAATTTTTTTAATTTTTTCCATTTATGTCTACTTATAGGTGTGGGAAATTATCAATAATGAAATTTTTAGAACCATTTTTATCCTTTACTTCAATGTTAAATTCTTATAGTAGCATTATCCACGAGATTTATTTGGGATTTGAATCATTATTTATGATTAAAATTCATAAACAAGAGTGATCTATAAATATCATTACTTTTGAGAAAAATAGGTATGACTAAAAAGTATCAAATAAAAAACAATTTCTTTCAAATATTTTTCAATTTCTATGTATTTGTATTGGGAATCGTTTATTATTCACCTGGTATAATATATTGGTATGAAATTCATTTGTTTTCTTTATCCCAAGGTAGCACCAACTATCTAATCATTTGAATCACATATCAATTCAAATGGTTTATCCCATTTTTATGAAATCATTATCAGAGCTTCTACCTAGCATTTCCTCAGCAACAAGAATGTTTGGTAACTTTTAAGACCAAAATAAAAGATGAAATGTTTTCTTAGAATGAAAATTAAGGGTTGATAAATAATATAAAAATATTTAATAAATCATAGATATAATCCCACATTCCTAATAAAATATTTGATAACATAAATTAATATAGGCATCGATATCATAAAAATTATACAAATTTTATTAGGGTAAACTTCAATATATTTATTTGAAATTTGGTGACCTAATATTGTTCTAATTTATACCATGAAGTAAGATTTTTCTCATATGATAACTAAATTATTTTCTACACATCTAAAAAATACTCTATCCAAATGTGAAAGACATTCATCGAGTGATTTCTTGAAGATAAATAAATCATCCATGAATATTCATAATAAATCCTTAATCATGTCATAGAATATTTCCATCATACATCATTGAAACGTGGTCGACATATTGCACATTCCAAAAGGTATTCATTGATAATAAAATATACCATAGGGATAAAGTAATGTTCCCATTTATTGATTATATAGTGCAATCATGATTTGATTATAACTAGATTTTCTATCTATAAAATAATACTAGTCTCTTCCCACTAAATATTTTATATTTTTACAAATTAAAGGAAATGTGAAGTGATCATTTTTTCTCATCATTTAATTTTTGGTAGTCAAAACACACTTCCCATCTTGTCACTATTTTTTTTGGAATCAATTATCTTTTATCATTTTTCACTATTATGGGTCCACCCTTTTTGGGTACCACTTTCAATAGGCTATTTGTAATGCCCCGACCCCATTTACCCAGAGTCAGTGCATTATTTTAATATATTGGCATGATTACAAGGAATCAAGTCCCGAATGACCAATTATTTTAGAAGTATTGGAAAATAGATCGCATACACTAACGTTACATTACATTATAAAATGAAAAACAACAACAACATTGTCTTCATTGACCACATTCATATCCCTTAGACTATCCCTGTAGGTTATTCATAATATACTTCTTTGCATCCTGAGAAAAATAAAACATTGAAACGGGTGATCTCATATTCTTAGTAAGGATAACAATATACCAAAAACTTTCATAAATAAGCATAAATATTTAAGGCAATGTATAAAACTAAAAAAATCCTTTTAAACTTAAACTTCAGCATAATATGGAAAATATAAATCAAATAATTCCATTTACTTATTCACATGGATATTCTAATAGTAAAATAATTGCATGTAATATCAATAGATAATTTCATAATGATGGAATGCATAATGCCAGACTTCATAACCACATAGTCAAGGACTTATGACAAGACTACAAATAATATTTTATCAAGGCCTTGTTCCAAGACACTAGTTTGTCTCATGGGACCTACCGATGCATCATGTAGTTATAGCGAGCTCCATCTATCACTTACTAAGTCTAATGCATTCCTCATATGAAAAGGTTTAAACATAACATAAACATTAATATTAAAACTAGCATACTAAATGTAAATACTTTATCCATAAACCATGAATGGTATAAAAATAACACATATACAGTAAAACATATCACAAAAACCTTCAATACTTTGTGTCATAATAAATCAACCTCGATCAATAATAATATCTCGTAAAGGATGTTGACATAGTTGAAATTGATCAGTAAAAATATTTGAGGGAAATATCCCTTTTTTATGAAACCATTTAAAATTCATATAAAGGAATTCATTTAAAATATAGTTTTGAATCAAATTTTCCCATAAAACTTTGAAACTTTTTAAAGGAATTAACATTTTAAAACATTCATGTCCATATAAATAAATCCTTAAAAGCATTTTGAAAACGTGGACATTAATGAGAAAGGTTTAGAAGAATAAATCTTTAAAAAATTTAAAATGATGTTTTAGTAAAAAGTACCTTAAAAATAATAACTTTGAATACACTTTTATGAAATATGAAGATGGATAATAAATATGTCCCAATAGATACTTACGTAAAAACAACCTCATATAATAAAGAGATTGTGAAATTAACCCTTACCTTGCACTTTCCTTTGGTCGAGGGTACGTTTAACCTCATGTATAATGACCATATTATGTTATTAAATTATAAAAGAACCATATTCATATTTATTATATCATACATGATTCATTTATGACTTTATACTACCCATTTAATAATGATTTTCATGCTAAATTAACATTTTGGGTAATAATCGCTTTCTTTATCATACGTGTTTTAACTTGTTATTCTTGATCGTATCATTTAGATCATGATTTAAATACTTAAAGAATATAAACCTTGATTTATATATAATATATATTTAGAATATAAATATTTATAACAGATACATATATAAAATGGAAGGCACCGTTTATGGAGATGGTAGGTCGTACGTACGCATAAACGTTGTTTCTATTTCTATATCATATTGAATGGAAGTAACTGAATAAGATATATGTAAGTACATACATACATATATATATATATCTCAAGTAGAATTATTATTTCATATATTACATACTTATTAATAAAATATATATTTATAATCATCATTGATTGGTGAACGTGGGAATGAGTCTCATCCCGTCGTGGATACGGTTATCCGTACGTACGCATGAGAGACAATATAATTATATTGATGGTGAAATAGTATGTAATTGTATGGTATATAATATATATATATAATCATTAACATGTTTTATTTTTTATTTACATCACTTATACTCATTATTATACCCATTCAAATAATGAAGTGTTTGAATAACAAAATACACCACGATGTGGAGACAGTAAGTCGTACGTACACATGTATGGTAACTTTGTCATTTAGAGGATGGATAGAATAATTAATATGGTCGTAACATATTTATAATAACATAAAAGTATGTAGAAGGTACTAGAGTTATTATTTTGGTATGGAAACAACAAATAAAGAGGAAATGAAATGAACTTGAAAGAGGGTGGTGAAATTATTACCTTTTCTTTGGGTGTTTCCTTTTTAGTTGATCAAAAGGGATCTTTAGATTGGATTTATGATCAAAGTAAGGAATATAGGTTGATTTGAGGGAAGTTGGGAGGATATTTGGGTACGTTTTGGCCAAGACAAATGGATTTGGAGGTGTGATTTTGAGAGAAGGGGAAGTACCCTTTTATAAGAGAGGTGAGGGTCGCTTTAGGAAAAGCTTGAAATAATATTTTATGATAAAATCATTTTCACTTTATAATGGATCCAAAAAGATTTATTTCTATTATAAGGTGGGTATGGGTTGAAAACCACTCAACCAATAGGTTTTAGACAGGTTTATGTCACCATATTAACCTTATCTTTTAGATTTAACTCTTAGTTAAATATTTTAACTTTTACCGTGACTTCTTGTATTCTTACACTATATGGTTAATAATATTATTCTAAACTTCCAAGAGAACCTAAATTTATTTATTAATGAAATATATAATATTATTTAAGCCCTTTGACCTAACCTTATATTTTTAGGAATATTATATCAACCAAAAATAAAGTATTTGTTTTAAAACTTAATTTATGTCAATTTTGACATTATTTGGTATTTGGTTTTTTTGAAAGTCATCACAACTTGATTACTTCTAAAAATATACATTTAATCAACCCTAACATGTCATATTCACCTATAAAATTCTTGGATTTCATAAAAACGTTGAAATTATATTTATTTTAATATTTATAATACTATTTATTTGATTCTTTCATTAATAAGGTAATCACTACATCATCATTGTGTCATAAATAAATTAAATTATTTAACGTCTAAAAATTATAAATAAAATACCATTATGTAGGAAATATTTGTATATTTCTAATTAATATATATAGTTGAATTTATTTTGTGTGTAACCCTATATTAAAAATGGTTTAGTTATTAAACTTTGAATTTAACACTTTTAACTCCTCTTTAAATAAAATAATAATAAATGTCCTAATCTAATACAAGTGTATATAAAGGATAATATTTTATTCCTCAGGTTGTTATTGGTTGAAATACACTTATCCAATAGAATTAGTACATGTTTTAGGGTAATTATAATATCAATTCTACCTTTAATTACCCTATTTACTTTTAATTGTGGTAAATAAAAGTTAAAAGTTACTATTCACCAAAAATTATTTTCATATTATTGAACCACATTCTAATTACTGATATCAACTGTGTCTCTCATATTTTAGAAATTCAACTCACAGAAGTGGTAAAATTAAGTTTTATGCAAATTTGCAAATGCTCCTAGAAGGTGGGTAAAAGAGGTTAAAAAGATCAATAAAATTGTATACATCTAATTATATTATAAAATGACTCCAATGAATTACATTGAACTTATATAGGTATCATATATCTATTTTGACATAAAATAAATTTAAATAAATAATTATTTAATTAAAAAGTCGATTTTAAATAATAAGGCAGTGTTTTTCACTATTCACCAAAAATTAAAAGTTTTCAGAAAAATACCAAAAAATAAACCAAATCTAATTTTGATATTCAGAATTCAAAAATGAAGTATATTTTACCAAATTCAAAACATATAAGTTGCATTTATTTATTTAAAATTAATTCCCGTTGTCAAAACCAAAAGGCGGGTTTTTAAAAAGTAAAAACTATCAAAAGATTGACATATGTTTATGTCAAATTTAAATGTGAAATTACTTATAATGACCTAAATTGTATTAAATGATAAAAATATAATCTAATTATACTTCAAAACCTTTCAAATGAATAATTTGTCACTATAAAATATTTTGATTAAAAAAGTTGTTTTCAATTAAAACATAGTATTTTTCACTATTCGTCAAAATATGAAAGTTATCAGAAAAGTACCAAAAATTTATCCAAAAATTTTTTTTATGTCCCTCTTCTAAAAAAGAATTTAATTTCATTAAATTGAATATATAAAAGTTTCAAATATTGGTTTTAAAAAGGTTTCTCCATTAAAAGGCGGTAAAATTGGATTTTTTGAAAAATACTTCATTTATCTGAGAAAATGAATTTGTTGTTATAATATGTCTAAGAAACACATAATATGGGTGTTAAAATTATATAGAGTATATAAGAATCAAAATGAATTTAATACTATTCATAACTGCTTTTTGAACGGCTAGTTTGGTAAGTTGTGGTGCGCTCAAACTCGGTATTGCGAGTAGCAAAAGATATTGAATTACTTTAATGAGATAACGTACTATGAAATCTTGGGGTGTTACATTATCCCCTCCTTCAATAAATTGCATCCTCTCAATTTGAAATTGTTCTTTAAAAATAAAAGGTTAAAAATAGATAAATACCTTTGTGGAAAACCCACATCGGAAATTGGGTAAATAAAATTTATTCTTAATAAGAGGGAAAGGGAATGAAAAAGTTACCACCAAATTAAGATCTAAATTAGGAAAACATTGGTGGAAATTAGAGACACATAATTGGAGGAAAACATAAATACTTATAGGAAGTTATTGGGGTCATCAATCACAAACAAGTGTGAAATTGAGGGTCTCAAAGCCATCAATCTATGATGATTTAAAATATCGTTAGTTCAACAAAACATAAGGTATTTGGGTAACACATTTTTGGTTTTAAGATCCCTTCCCTAAAGTTTAAGAATTAATTTATTCATAGAATAAGATGAAAAAATATACTTGACAAGTAGAGTTTCATCCTTCAACTAATTCCTACCACAAACTCATCTTTCACTCCAAAAGATAATAGAATTCAAAAATATTATATTTATCCTAATTGTATAGGGTTAAAAAATAATGAATTTATAATTAATTTGTCAGAATATTTAAAAAATATACTTCATACAAACTAGGACATCACATATTCCAGTGGTAGGTGATCCACCCTTATCACTCTTCAGTTGCGGGTTCAAGTCTCGCAGCCTTGCCGGATGCGATGGGTTGTCACCTGACCTCCGAGTTGTCCTTTTTATGACAATCCAAAAATAATCTCAAGAAATCATTTAACCTTAACAATAGTATCCAATGTCAAACTTAATTGATTCCAACCTTTAGAATTATCCAAAATAATTCTGTTCAAACTCACAGTCTAAAATTTATAAGGTAAACCGAATGAAGATCATTTTTTCCATGTAATAACATGTGAATACCTTCATCATGTTTTATTTTAAAACACTATAACACCCTGAATTTCCATAAAACCTTATTGATTACATTAATTCCCCCTTATTTCTTATAAAATACTGGATATACTCCTTCTATCCAAAAATGTTGTAAAATCCAACAATGATGGAATATACAAATCATTAATCAGTTTCAAGGTAGTCAAGAATATCCAATATAATTTATCCAAATCTATCATATATTATTTCAAAATCACTACCTCAATATCAAAACCATATTATGGTTTATCTTTCTCTCAACCATATATTTCCCAAAAAAATCAACCTGCTATTGAGTCAATTTTCTTGGTTTCACACAATCTCAAGTCCTTAATGAAATAGTACTGCAGTACAATCCTTTTATACTCTATAATTATTATAAGATGTACATAATTAATAAAATACTCAAATGACACAATACTTCAATAACAACATAAGTAATCTAATCATTCCCCTTCATATTTGGAAGTATCATAACTAGATTATTATCCAATAGCAGCATTTGGGGTATACTCAGATGATTTGTACATTGTTTTGCGTAGTGTCCCAACTCCTTACTGATGAAGCATTGTACATTTGAAACCTTTTTCTTACCCTTAAAATCACGTACTTTGTGTCCTTTTTATCCACACTTATAACAAACTCTCATTCCCTTCAATCATTTACCAAAGTGATTATTTCCATAGTTATCACATATGGGAAAATCCTTCTTTCTCCTCTTATCTTTATCAATATTTCTCTCTTCCATCCCTTTCTTCTCTTGCTTCCCTTCAAATCCATAGGACTCAGATAATTCTTTAATTATCTTACTAACACATGATACCATTTCTTCATATGATGAGAATATTTGGGATACTATTTACCTTTTAAATGTTGGCTAATACCATGAAAAATATTATCCTTTTTAATCTTTCAATCATGTGCATTGCTGGAATTATCATTCCTTCTACTAGGCACCATTTATAAACAATGGCATACACTAGGTTAGTTTATGAATCGCAATGCATAATTAAAAAATTATAAAATACCTAACATAAATTGAAAATATTATGCATATAATTTATAATCATAAAATATTTTCTTGAGGAAGTATTTACTTCTAAATCCTTCATAATGGACTATAATGAAAATGTGAATTATCCTAAGAATATCCCCTGAGAGTGTCATAACCAAGAGTACAACAAGGCTCATTGTCGTGTACTAGGATACCTTGGGTCAAGCCCGAAACTCCTTGTCGGATTTTTCACTCCTAGGTACATATGTTCTAGAGCTGTCTCTACCTTCTTGTCTCCAGACAGGGATGTATTGCTTGAAAAATACACAAAATCTCTACATTACCAAAATTCAAGGAAGTTATTCTAAACTAATCCTCAATGTCTATCTTAAGGTAATGTTATCTAATCAGAGTTTATCTAAATCTATTTACAAGGTTGTTGATAAAATTCCTTCGATACAAACTATAATTCCCCAACCCCAGTTACCCAGAGTCGATGCATTATTTTAATACATTGTCATGATTACAAGGAATCAAGTCCCGAAGGACCAATCATTTTAGCAATCTTGGAAAATATATTACATATATAAACATTACATTACATTATTAAATTAAAAACAACAATAAAATTGTCTTCATTGACTGCATTCATATCCCTTAGACTATCCTTACAGATCAGTCATAATATAATTCTTCGCATCCTGGGAAAAATAAAGCATAAAAATGGGTGATCTCAGATGCTCAGTAAAGATAACAATATAGAGAAAACTTTCATAAATAAGTATAAATATTTAAGGAAATGTATAAAAACTAAAACAAAAGCCTTTTAAACTTAAACTTCACCATAATATGGAAAATATAAATCAAATAATTCCATTTACTTATTCACATAGATATTCTACTAGTTGAATAATCACATGTAATGTCAATAGCTAATTTCATAATGATGGAATTCATGATGTCAGACTTCATAACCACATAGTCAAGGAATTGTGCCGAGAATACAAATAAGATTTTGTCAAGGTCTTGTGCCAAGACACTAGTTTGTCTCATGAGACCTATCGATGCATTGATAAGCCATAGCAGGCTCAACCCATCTCTTACTAAGTCCAATACATTCCTCATATGAAAAGGTTTAAACATAACATAAAAATTCGTATTAAAACTAGCATATGAAATGTCAATAATTTATCTATAAACCATGAATGGTATAAATGTCACGACCCGTCCTCAGGGCCCGTGCCGTGACTACCCCAAGCCCGCCTTCCATAGGCCAGGGGCTGGCGACTAGCACCAAGGCGTAAATCCCAGTAAAAAGGGAAGGCATTGCCTTTATAAAGTAAACAAGCACCACAGAGTAAGCAAGCGGAAAAGAAAACACTAAGTAAGAACAGAGTACAACTGAAAGTGCAGAAAATTAAATGGGCCAGTATACAAACCCAAACTGAAAGTAAAGTACAACTCGAAAGGGAAAACAGCAACTGTAAAGTAAAAGCCGCTACACCGAGCTGTCCACTGGAAATCCCACCTGAAGGGTGGGTACAGATAGCTCCACTGCTCCTCGGGTCCCGCCGTCCGCTCCGGACAGCGTTGATCGTGGCTGAGGCTCGGTGCAGGGCCCGTTGACAGCAGAGGCACCGGCGGTACCTTTTCCCGCCGAGCCCCCGATGCTTCCAGCGCCGATCGCTGATGATGCACGACGCTTTGAGGCTTGGGGTCCACAACGAGGGTGTTGTGCTTTAAAGGGGTGGATATTGTAACATCCCTGAAAAAGTGAGACTTAAAAGGCTAAATGTTACTACCCATGTCAACAAGGTGCACCTTCCTTTTCAGGAGCCTGTCTGATTAGAACTCCATAGTTAAGCATGTTTGGCCTGGAGTAGTGATCAGGATGGGTGACCTTTTGGGAAGTTTCCAGGATGTGTGTGAGTGAGGACAAAACACACTGGAAAGGACATGTGTTGGCATGTGGGGACAGTCATTAGTCTGATAATCGACCCTAGTGAGTAATAGCCTATGGTGTGCTAAGAAGGCAACCAAGGTATTACAAGACACCCATGGGGTCAGATGATAAGGTTCATGGCCTGGGAGGGGCGCGGTGCCGACCACCGCGACGCTCGTCTTCCGCGGTTCGTTGACGAACATCGTTCTTGAAACCGAGGTAGGGGTTTGTTGTTGTTTAATTTATTTAATCACGTTCTTGGTTCTAGCATGAAGATCCTTGAGGTTAAATGATTAAGTGTTATCGTCTAACGAGAGGGGGGCCGGACCGCACAAACACGGCCGAACCCCCCTCCTTTGTTCTTGAATATTTTCTTGCGGATGAAACGAGATGGCGTGGTGCCGTCGCATCACGCGGGAATCACACGGAAAATATTGTGCGGCGCCGTCGCGCCGCATCGTGGAAAGATTATCATGAACGTGACGCCGTCGCGCCGCGTCGAAGGAAACCGAAGGCGCTGCGGCCGGAGCGGCGCCGCGGCGGAGGGGCGCAGTGCCGTCGCACCGTGCCGGACGACGAAGGTCGCGGCCGGTTCAGGGCCGCGGCGGGACGTGATGACCGGCGGCCAGCCGGGCCGCCGGTGTCGGATGACGGAAGAGGACCGGCCCTTGCCGGTCCTATTGAGAAGAAGCCGGTCGGCCAGGTCGGGCCGGCCGGGATGGTGGAAACTGGGGGAATTTAATTCCCCCGGGCGGTTAAATTGGCCCCCCATAATGTGGGGGGCCGGTTTCACAAAGGGGGGCAGGCGGCCCCCTGTTTTTCCAGTAAGCTCGGCCTTCGGCCGAGCTGGCAGCGCGCCCAGCGCGCTGCCTTGCGCCGAACCGGTGCGCCTGGCCGGTTCGCCAGGCCAGGCCGGGCCGCGCCGCGCCGCGTTGGGCCGGACCGCGCCGCGCCGGGCCGGACTGTGTCAGGCCGGGTCGACCCTGTCCGGGGCGGGTCGACCCGGTTCGGGCCATCCGGGGGGTCTCGGGCCGGGACGGCCCGGGCCCGAAACCCCCGTTACCGAGTGGTTTGGATTCAAATGCCCATAACTTGGGCTACGGATCTCCAAATGACGCTCCGTCAGCGGCGATGCGATCCTTGGATCGAGACGGTCGTTTCGGTATATCACACTCAAGGTTTAGGAATACTTTGAGTTCGGCCGGGTTGGTTCGTACACGAAACCAACCGGGCCCTCGGAGCGGAAACGCTCATATCTTGAGCAACGGACGTCCGATTGACGTGCTGTCAGCTTTGTTGTGTTTATCTTAGTGAGACAGATCTTTTGGCTTACTCCGCCCGAGGTTTGGACGCAGGTGGAGTACGGTTGGGTTGGTTTTTCCTTAAAAACCAACCGGGCCCCTGGGACGAAAAAGCCAATAACTCTCAGACCGGGCGTCCGATCGACACGTCGTCTGTTGCGTTGAGTTCCTGTTGACGATATGGAACTTTTGGATACATCAACTCTGGACTATGTGACAGTTGATGTATCAGCCTCTCAGCTCGTGGAGCAGACCCTCCTGAACGAGCTTGCTGTGTGCGGGAACCCTAGAGCTGGCTGCGACTGTGACTGCTACTGCTACTTTTACTGCTACTGTGACTGCGACGACGACAGTACAGAGATCCTTGGTGGATTCGACGACGACTACAGCACTCAGCGATCCTACGTGGATCAGTGCTACAGGTCATGTGTGGGCCCGATCCTGTGTGGGTTTGATCGTGTGTGGGTCTGCGCTCAGCAGTCCTGTGTGAACCAGCGCCTACAGGTCCTGTGTGGGCCCAATCCTGTGTGGGTCATTGTGGGGGTTAGTTACCTATCGATCCTTCGTGGGTCCGACGACTTAGATGGATCAGTGATCATCTTTATCGTTATCCAAAGAAGTATACCTGTGTGAGTTTAATCCTGTTGCTTTCCTGTGTAGATTGTGTTGTGCTATCCTGTGTGGATTTCATTTTGCGTTCCTGTGTGGAATACGTATACTTTCCTGTGTGGACTGAGTTGTACTTGGGCTCGGAGGTTTAAGCGTATTGGAATTGATGACTTAGGTATATGTATGGGCATATACCTAAGCAGTGTCGGTTGTTACTTCGTGATTGTATATTCCTTTGTGGTTTATCCTTTGTGGATTTTGGGAGACCTTCAGGGGTCTCGGGGTCCCTACTGAGTAGCTTATACTCACCCCTGCACGGGCTATGCCCGCACTACGTTGTGTTGGTTGCAGACGACGGACAGCGTTGATCGTGGCTGAGGCTTGCAGTGCAGAATGGTACCTGGAGGTGGACCACTGGGTGGGACGTGCCCAGAGCGGACGGCGGGACCCGAGGAGCAGTGGAGCTATCTGTACCCACCCTTCAGGTGGGATTTCCAGTGGACAGCTCGGTGTAGCGGCTTTTACTTTACAGTTGATGTTTTCCCTTTCGATTTGTACTTTACTTTCAGTTTGGGTTTGTATACTGGCCCATTTACTTTTCCGCACTTTCATTTGTACTCAGTTCTTACTTAGTGTTTACTTTTCCGCTTGCTTACTCTGTGGTGCTTGTTTACTTTACAAAGGCAATGCCTTCCCTTTTTACCGGGATTTACGCCTTGGTGCTAATCACCAGCCCTTGGCCTATGGAAGGCGGGCTTGGGGTAGTCACGGCACGCCCCCCCCCCCCCCCTTTGAGAACCGCGACCCCTTAATTGGGGCCGATTTTGAGACCCGGCCGGGGGAAATTAATTCCCCCGGTCTCCACTGTCCGGTCGGCCCACACTGGCCGGCCGGTTTCGCCAGCAAGGACCGACGACGGCCGGTCCTTCCTTCGCCGACACCGGTGGCCCGGTGCCGGCCGCCGGTCATCTTGCTCCGCCGCGGCCTCGAACCGGCCGCGGCCTATGTCGTCCGGCGCGATGCGAGGGCATCGCTTCCCTCCGTCGCGGCCCCGCTCCGGCCGCGGCACCTTTGACTTTCTTCGACGCGACGGCGTCACATTCTTGGATTTCTTTCCACAACGCGGTGCGACGGTGCCGCGCAATAATTGTCGTGCGATTCCCGCGTGGTGCGACGGCACCACGCCATCCCGTTCCATCCGCAAGGAAACAATTATGAACATAGGAGGGGGGGTTCGGCTGTGTTGGTGCGGTCCGGGCGCCCCTCTCGTTAGACAATAACATTTAATCCTTTATCCTCGAAGTTCGACATTCTAGAATCAAGAATGGAAAATAAATAAATAAAATATCAACAATCCCCTACCTCGGATTCAAGTGCGGATCACGCCAATCAAACCGCAGAAGACTAGCGTCGCGGAGGTCGAACGTCGTTTCCATTGACGTCGAGGTGCGTTCGAAGAGGTACGTCACTGGAGAAGCTTCGTAAGCTGAAGGAGATAGTCCGAGGAGGAAACAGCGTCTCCTTTCGTTGACACGGGAAGAAGATCGAAGAAGCGGCGTCATCGATCTTCGGAAACACACCGGCTACGAAGAAGAGAAGCGACGTTCTTCGTCGGAGCTTAAGTGTTCTTCGTGTTCTTCGTCAAGGTTGAAGAAGATGGGGAGAGCTTCTCAAAATCTCTCAAGGTGGCAAAGGAGACCAACCCAAAATAAAATAAGCTTAAGCCTTATTTTATTTACACAACTAAACATTTGAATTTCAAAAGATAAGAAACGAACCATTAATTCGTAGAATTAATTCAACGAAAGAAATAGCTCATTTAATTTACGAAATAAACCACTCAATTAAATGGTCTGTTAAAAATTTAAGAAAACGCATCAGTTGACTTTCATAATGACGGGTTTTCGCGGGTGCATTACTTAGCGGAAAGAAACGGCGGGGCTCGTGCAGGCCCCCCCTCACAAATATCCTACCAAGAGGGTAGGATATTTATGGATAGTACCCTATCCGATTCAACTCAGTTTAAGCCACTTTTAAGTGGCTTCAAGTGGCCTCCAAGTGGCTTAAGTGAAATAAAATAAAGTTGTCAAAAAAATTATTTTATTTCTTAACCTTAAGCCCGAAAATTTAAAAACCACACCCGAGAAAACGCAACTCTGGAAGAGGCATTTCTAAGCGAATATCGGCGCTACGATTTCATCGGTGCCCTCAGAATTCGATTCCGGGAACCGGTTCAAAAGTTAGAAAAAACCCGCTCATCCGTTCACTGAACGTACCCGAGCCAAAGTTCGGAAATTGATTCCGGGCACACCGGGTCTCGGAATCAGGCGCCGTCAGAAACTGCGTTCTTGTAAAATTCCAAAGAAAATTAAGAAAAAAAAAATTTCCTTGGAATTTACGGGTCTTTACATTACTCCCACCACAGGGATTTACATCCCCGTAAAGCTTCACCACAAACTTAGGAAAACAAAGAGGTATTGAGAATGCATCTGAGCCTTCCGCTCCCATGTGCTCACCTGGAGGTTCCCGCGCTGCCAAAGAAAGCACACCTGAGGAATCGATCATCCTCGTAGGATCTGCTCCTGTCGATCCTCGATCCCCACTGGAACCTCCGCGAAAAACACCTCATCGCCATCGTCCATCTCCTCATGGTCGATGATATGCGAAGGGTCGAGCACGTATCTCCTCAGTTGAGATACGTGGAAGTCATCGTGCACCTAGTGCAACTGAAGTGGATGGGCCAAGCGGTAAACCACCTCGCCTACCCAGCTGAGGACCTAGAAAGGTCCGTTGAACCTCGGAGATAACTTGCCTCCCAGGCCACATCTCCATAAACCTCGTCGAGGTGAGACCCATAAGGAGACGTGGTCGTCATCCTCGAACTCCAGAGGTCTCCATTTCTGTTAGAACTGAAACTCAAAACGACAGCTGATACAAGGGTAAGGTTGACCGACTCAAGAGTGATCGGTCGCACCCTCCTATGCAAGAGTTACCCTGCGCTGCCTGGGGTTTCCTTTTCCGCCGACCAAGGAAAACTCATCCCGACATTTTCCTAAAACCGTCAATTTGAGTATGAACAGTTATTTCCCATTCCATACTCAAACTAACATCGTAAGGCCTCGACGCTGCCACCAAGAGATTCCAACCAGAGCTCTCGCCTCGAGGGTATGACCACACTGTCGGCGTAAGTGTGATTATCGAGTCTCCTCCCAAGGTATCTCTAGACGTGAGGGTCAATTCCACGGCTTACCGGAAACTCTAGGTCAGGAACAAGATTTGTGAAAGCGAGGAATGATTCATATCGACGTCTGTTACTACAGCAGCTAGTAGTGGACATAGACTGTCCCTTGAATCATTTCTAGAGCCATTGGGCCACACTCCTTGACCGCATACAGACGCACTCTTCCTCTGCCCTCCAGCTCCCTGAGCCTGGCGGGAAAAACTAAGGCGGGTGGTTGTACCATGGTAGGATGTACACCACCTCATGCTGCTCTCCTAGCTCTACCTCCACGTCTGCCACTTCGCAGACTCATCTCTATTTAAAGCTTCCTCTTTTTGAAACATTTAACACGCCCGAGTATCTAAGACTGGCACCGGTTTCCTATTTCTTACTACACTGTGCAGTCTTCATCCGCTCCTGGATGAACTGAACCTCCTTTAGTCTCACAAGAGCTGCTATGATTTCTTCTTTGTCGATAAGAGAAATCTGGTCTCATCCCCTGGATGAACCACATTCGTTGCCTAATACAGTCAATCCTGACATAAATGATGCATTCATGCCATGGATGACGTCGTAAGGCCTCGACGTAACTACCAAGAGATCCAACTGTCACTCTCGCCTCCAAGGGTCGAGTCACACTGTCAGCATCAGTGTGGGGTCACCGGGTCTCCTCCAGTAGAAATATCGAAAGTGAGGGTCAAGTCAACAGTTTAACCGGGACCACTCAGTATCAACCAAACAAAAAGGACAGGAAAGCAAACATCACAAGATAAGTGTCTTTTTTATTATTGCAGCTCATAGTACAAAGACACGAATACAAAAGCAACATGGAACTAGAAGTACAAAGGACGTATCCACTAGTTCCGCTCCTGTCCACCTGCTCCCGGAGCTCTACTTCCTTGTCCATTGCTCGGCTGTTGCTCAAGCACCCGCCGCTGCTTCTGTCTCGGTGGCTCCTCCAACACCCGCTGATCAACCATGCGGGGGGTCGTACAGTCACGGGCCAGGTGACCCTTCCTGCCGCAGGAGAAACACTCTCTGTTTCTGGCACGCCTGGCTCTGACCCCACCCCGGGTGCCCCGCACCACTGATCCTAAAACCCGAGATCATCAACGACCAGCGCCGAAGGCACAACAACTCGGGGAGGCCTTTGCCTAAGAACCTATACACACACACACACACACACACGGCACACTCAATGAAAAAGTGCAGAGTAAATAAAGAAAAGTAAAGGTAAACTGCTATAAATAAACCACAAAGTGCATCGACCTCTACAAGTACAAACAAAGCTGAAGGTACACTGAAAGGTAAAGGGGCAAAACACGCGCCCAATCAGAAAAGTGTCACAACCCGGCAACAGGTAAACAAAAGAAAACAGCTGGTAGGGTCCCCCACCTGGAACCCGACTCCGACCCCCGCACGCGGTCCAAGCTCCCGGCTCCTAAGCTCCTCTGACGTCACAACCAACCTGTCTGTCATCTGCAAGGGCACACCAAGTGCAGGCAAAGCCCAAGCAGGGGTGAGTATAAAAATACTCAGTAGGATACCCCGAAGGATCGAGGGAGCAACAAAGGAGGTACCGAAGGGTGAGCAGTAGAGCGAATAGGAAAAGTAAAGGAGTACAACCAGAGAGTGCAGTAGAATACCAGTAGAGAGTCCAACTCAACCCAACAAAAGAAAGGAAGTAGACTCGTCCAGACACAAGGAACTGGAAACGGTGAGAAGATGAAATTCTCGTTGAGTCTTTTCTACCTATATCTAGAGAGTAGACTCGTCCAACTATGAGAAACTAGACACGGAAATCACATGGCATACCCCGCGCATCTTTGCCTCTCCTGGAAGGAGAGTAACCAAAACCCAAGAAACGGGTATCGGAAACAAGGTATATACATATCTGTATGCTCAACAAGAAACCCAAACAAGATCGTAAGGGGATCTCCATCCTGTAGCTCAGCCCAAGAAAGTGAGTAGCCAACAGTCCCCGAAGTAAACACCATCGATGCCCAGCATCCTGCACGTTTTCCCCGAACTACAAGTCAAGGGGCTCAAGTCACCGCACCTCGACACTATCCGCTTTGGGTGGCACTGACTCGTCCACACGGTTTTAGGTCGCGTCACAAGGACGTGTCTCGGTGGGGAAAGTGCCCCTCGTACTTGAGAGTTCCAGGTGAAGTCAAACCACACCTCGTCACTGTCACACAGTCGAGAGGTCTGCTCAAAGTCAAAGTTGTCACATCACTCACCCATAAAAATAAGGGTCCCACTCCGGTAGTCACGGATTAAAGTCACAGAGTAAAGCCACTGACTAGCCTAGTAGAAAGGACTGAGTCTGAAATGTCAATGGGTGACCCACTACCCAGCCCTGCTGGAGGGTAAACCATAACAAGATATCGGGTGACCCACTGCCCAGCCCTGCTAGAGGGTAAACCCTAATACATCATCAGGCGACCCACTGCCCAGCCCCACTGGAGGGTAGACCTGGATCACTGGGCAGGACGTGCTCGAAGCGGATGGCGGGACCCGAGGAGCAGTGGAGCTATTTGTACCCACCCTTCAGGTGGAATTTCCAGTGGATAGCTCGGTGTAGCAGCTTTTACTTTACAGTTGTTGTTTTTCCTTTCGAGTTGTACTTTACTTTCAGTATGGGTTTGTATACTGGCCCATTTACTTTTCCGCACTTCAATTGTACTCTGTTTTTACTTAGTGTTTACTTTTCCGCACTTCAGTTGTACTCTGTTTTTATTTTTAACTTGTTGGTTAACTTCTCCCAAAGGGAGCTAGGGGTGGGACCCACATCCACTTAACCTCCCTTGAGAGGATTAAGTGTGGTGGGGACCACACGAACCCTAACACTTCATCTTCTCTTTTTAAACTCCCTATAACTCCTCTTTAATTAACTTGACAACTTGGTTAATTAATTGAGTTGATTTGATTGAATTTCAAACCTTTGAAATTCAAGTTGATAATTGTGTGAATAAAATAAGCCTTAGCTTATTTTATTTTGGTTGGTCTCCTTAGCCATCTTGAGAGGTTTTGAAGAATTATCTCCATCTTCTTCAAACTTTGACGAAGAACACGAAGAACACTTAAGCTCCAACAAAGAAAGTCGCTTCTCTTCTTCATAGCCGGAGTGTTTCTGAAGATCGACGATGCCACATCTTCGATCTTCTTCCCATGTCAACGAAAGGAGACGCTGTTTCCTCCTCGGATTATCTCCATCAGCTTACGAAGCTTCTCCAGTGACGTACCTCTTTGGACACACCTCGACGTCAAGTCTTCCGCGGATTGTTGACGTGCTTCGTTCTTGAAACTGAGGTAGGGGTTTGTTGTTGTTTTATTTAATCACGTTCTTGGTTCTAGCATGACGATCCTTGAGGTTAAATGATTAAGTGTTATCATCTAACAAGAGGGGGGTCGGACCGCACAAACACGGACGAATCCCCCCTCCTTTGTTCTTGAATATTTTCTTGTGGATGAAACGAGATGGCGTGGTGCCTTCGCACCACGCGGGAATCACACGGCAATTATTGTGCAGCGTCGTCGCGCCGCGCCGTGGAAAGAATTTCATGGACGCGACGCTGTCACGCCGTGTCGAAGGAAACCGAAGGCGCCGCGGACAGAGCGGGGCCGCGGCGGAGGGGCACGGTGCCGTCGCACCGCGCCGGACGACGAAGGCCTCGGCCGGTTCCGGGCCGCGGCGGAACGTGATGACCGGCGGCCAGCCGGGCCGCCGGTGTCGGAAGACGGAAGAGGATCGGCCCTTGCCGGTCCTGTTGAGAAGAAGTCGGCCGGCCAATTCGGGCCGGCCGGAAAGGTGGAAACAAGGGGAATTAAATTCCCCCGGGCTGCTTAAATGTCCCCCCATAAATGAGGGGGGCCGGTTTCACAAAGGGGGGAAGGTGCCCCCCCCCCCCCCCGTTGCCAATCAGCTCGGCCTTCGGCTGAGCTGGCATCGCGCTCCCTTGCGCCGAACTGGCGCGCCTGGCCGGTTCGCCAGGCCAGGCCGGCCCGGGCCGCGCCGTGCCGCGCCACGCCGGGTCGACCCTATCTGGTGCGGTTCGACCCGGTTCGGGCCAACCGGGGGGTCTCGGGCCGGAACGGCCCGAGCCCGAAACCCCCGTTACCGAGCGGTTTGGATTCAAATGCCCATAACTCGGGCTACGGACTTCCAAACGACGCGCCGTCAGCGGAGATGCGATCCTTGGATCGAGATGGTCGTTTCGGTATATCGCACTCAAGGTTTTGGAATACTTTGTGTTCAGCTGGGTTGGTTCGTACACGAAACCAACCGGGCCCTCGGAGCAGAAACGCTCATATCTTGAGCAACGGATGTCCGATTGACGTGCCATCAGCTTTGTTGTGTTTCTCTTAGTGAGATGGATCTTTTGTCTTACTCCTCCCGAGGTTTGGATGCAGGTGGAGTATGGTCGGGTTGGTTTTTCCTTAAAAACCAACCGGGCCCCTGGGACGAAAAAGCCAATAACTCTCAGACCGGGCGTCTGATCGACGCGCCATCTGTTGCGTTGAGTTCCTGTTGATGATACGGAACTTTTGGATACATCAACTCTGGACTTTGTGACAGTTGATGTATCAGCATCTCGGCTCGTGGAGCGGACCCTCCCGAACGAGCTTGCTGTGTGCAGGAACCCTAGAGATGGCTGCGAGTGTGGCTGCGACTACTACTGCGACTGCTACTGTGACTGCGACGATGACAGTACAGAGATCCTTAGTGGATTCGACGATGAAGACTATAGCACTCAGCGATCCTGTGTGGATTAGTGCTACCGATCCTGTGTGGGTTCGATCCTGTGTGGGTCTGCGCTCAGTGGTCCTGTGTGAACCAGCACCTACAGGTCCTGTGTGGGCCCGATCCTGTGTGTGTCATTGCGGGGGTTAGTACCTATCGATCCTTTGTGGGTCCGACGACTTAGATGGATCAGTGATCATCTCTATCGTCCTCGAAGAAGTATACCTGTGTGAGCTGAATCCTGTTGCTTTCCTGTGTGGATTGTGTTGTGCTATCCTGTGTGGAATTCTTTTTGCTTTCCTATGTGGAATACGTATACTTTCCTGTGTGGACTGAGTTGTACTTGGGCTCAGAGGATGGAGCGTATTGGAATTGATGACTTAGGTATATGTATGGGCATATACCTAAGCAGTGTCGGTTGTTACTTTGTGTTTGTATCTATCCTTTTTGGTTTATCCTTTGTGGATTTTGGGAGACCTTCGGGGGTCTCAGGGTCCCTACTGAGTAGCTTATACTCACCCCTGCATGGGCTATGCCCGCACTACGTTGTGTTGGTTGCAGACGACGGGCAGCGTTGATCGTGGTTGAGGCTTGCTGAGCAGGACGATACCTGGAGGTGGATCACTGGGCGGGACGTGCTCGGAGCGGACGGCGGGACCCGAGGAGCAGTGAAGCTATCTGTACCCACCCTTCAGGTGGAATTTCCAGTGGACAGCTCGGTGTAGCAGCTTTTACTTTATAGTTGTTGTTTTTCTTTTCGAGTTGTACTTTACTTTCAGTTTGGGTTTATATACTGGCTCATTTACTTTTCCGCACTTCAGTTGTACTCTGTTTTTACTTAGTGTTTACTTTTCCGCTTGCTTACTCTGTGGTGCTTGTTTACTTTACAAAGGCAATGCCTTCCCTTTTTACCGGGATTTACGCCTTGGTGCTAGTCACCAGCCCCTGGCCTATGGATGGTGGGCTTGGGGTAGTCACGGCACGGGCTTGGGGTAAGCAAGCGGAAAAGTAAACACTAAGTAAAAACAGAGTACAACTGAAGTGCGGAAAAGTAAATTGGCCAGTATACAAACCCAAACTGAAAGTAAAGTACAACTCGAAAGGAAAAACAGCAACTGTAAAGTAAAAGCCGCTACACCGAGCTGTCCACTAGAAATTCCACCTGAAGGGTGGGTACAGATAGCTCCACTGCTCCTCAGGTCCCGCCGTCTGCTCCGAGCACGTCCCGCCCAGTGATCCACCTCCAGGTATCGTCCTGCTCAGCAAGCCTCAACCACGATCAACGATGCCCTTCATCTGCAACCAACACAACGTAGTGCGGGCATAGCCCGTGCAGGGGTGAGTATAAGCTACTCAGTAGGGACCCCGAGACCCCCGAAGGTCTCCCAAAATCCACAAAGGATAAACCAAAAAGGATAGATACAAACACGAAGTAACAACCGACACTGCTTAGGTATATGCCCATACATATACCTAAGTCATCAATTCCAATACGCTCCATCCTCCGAGACCAAGTACAACTCAGTCCACACATGAAAGTACACGTATTCCACACAGGAAAGCAAAACAAATTCCACACAGGATAGCACAACACAATCCACACAGGAAAGCAACAGGATTCAGCTCACACAGGTATACTTCTTCGGATAATGATAAAGATGATCACTGATCCATCTAAGTCATCGGACCCAGGAAGGATCGATAGGTAACTAACCCTCACAATGACCCACACAGGATCGGGCCCACACAGGACCTGTAGGCGCTGGTTCACACAGGACCGCTGAGCGCAGACCCACACAGGATTGGACCCACACGGGATCGGGCCCACACAGGACCTGTAGCACTGATCCACGTAGGATCGCTGAGTGTTGTAGTCCTCGTTGAATCCACCAAGGATCTCTGTACTGTCGTCGTCGCAGTCACAGTAGCAGTAGCAGTAGCAGTAGCAGTCACAGTCGCAGCCAGCTCTAGGGTTCCCGCACACAGCAAGCTCGTTCGGGAGGGTCCGCTCCACGAGCCGAGAGGCTGATACATCAACTGTCACATAGTCCAGAGTTGATGTATCCAAAAGTTCCATATCGTCAACAAGAACTCAACGCAACAGACGGCGCGTCGATCGGACGCCCAGTCTGAGAGTTATTGGCTTTTTCAACCCAGGGGCCCGGTTGGTTTTTAAGGCAAAGCCAACCGGACCGTACTCCACCTGCGTCCAAACCTCGGGCGGAGTAAGCCAAAAGATCCTTCTCACTAAGAGAAACACAAAAAAGCTGACGGCACGTCAATTGGACGTCCGTTGCTCAAGATATGAGCATTTTCGCTCCGAGGGCCCGGTTGGTTTCGTGTACGAACCAACCCGGCCGAACTCAAAGTATTCCGAAACCTTGAGTGTGATATACCGAAACGACTATCTCGATCCAAGGATCACATCGCTGCTGACGGCGCATCTTTTGGAGATCCGTAGCCCAAGTTATGGGCATTTGAATCCAAACCGCTCGGTAACGGGGGTGTCGGGCCCGGGCCGTCCCGGCCTGAGACCCCCCGGATGGCCCGACCCGGGTCGACCCGCCCCGGACAGGGGCGAACCGGCCCGGCCTGGCCTTGCAAACCGGCCAGGCGCGCCAGTTCGGCGCAAGGCAGCGCGCTGGGCGCGCTGCCAGCTCGGCCGAAGGCCGAGCTTGCTGGAAAAACCGGGGGTCGCCTGCCCCCCTTTGTGAAACCGGCCCCCCACATTATGGGGGGCCAATTTAACCGCCCGGGGGAATTAAATTCCCCCGGTTTCCACCATCCCGGTCGGCTTCTTCTCAACAGGACCGGCAAGGGCCGGTCCTCTTCCGTCATCCGACACCGGCGGCCCGGCTGGCCGCCGGTCATCACGTCCCGCCGCGGCCCGGAACCGGCCACGGCCTTCGTCGTCTGGCGCGGTGCGACGGCACCGTGCCCCTCCGCCGCGGCCCCGCTCCGGCCGCGGCGCCTTCAGTTTCCTTCGACTCGGCGCGACGGCGTCGCGTTCATGATAATCTTTCCACGGCACGGCGCGACGACTCCGCGCAATAATTGTCGTGTGATTCCCGCGTGGTGCGACGGCACCACGCCATCTCGTTCCATTTGCAAGAAACAAACAAGAACAAAGGAGGGGGGTTCGGCCGTGTTTGTGCGGTCCGGCCCCCCTCTCATTATACGATAACACTTAATCATTTAACCCCAAGGATCGTCATGCTAGAACCAAGAACGTGATTAAATAAATTAAACAACAACAAACCCCTACCTCGGATTCAAGTGTGGAGCACGTCAACAAGCCGCAGAAGACTTGAAGTTGAGGTGTGTCCGAAGAGGTACGTCGCTGGAGAAGCTTCGTAAGCTGACGGAGATAATCCAAGGAGGAAACGGCGTCTCATTTCGTTGACACGGGAAGAAGATCGAAGATGTGGCGTCGTCGATCTTCAGAAACACTCCGGCTACGAAGAAGAGAAGCGGCGTTCTTCGTCGGAGCTTAAGTGTTCTTCGTGTTCTTTGTCAAAGTTGAAGAAGGTGGAAAGAGCTTCTCAAAACCTCTCAAGATGGCTAAGGAGACCAACCAAAATAAAATAAGCTAAGGATTATTTTATTTACACAATTAAACAACTTGAATTTCAAAAGTTTGAAATTCAAACAACTCAACTCAATTAATTAACCAAGTTGTCAAGTTTAATAAAAGAGGAGTTATAGGAAGTTTAAAAAGAGGAGGTGAAGTGTTAGGGTTCGTGTGGGCCCCACCACACTTAATCCTCTCAAGAGAGGTTAAGTGGATGTGGGTCCCACCCCTAACTCCCTTTGGGAGGTTATAACCAACTTGGTTAAAAATAAAATGTGTTTCCACATTTTATTTAATTTCATTTTAAAATCCCAAAAACTAACTCCCAACCCGCATAAAATGCAACCTCGGAAAAGGTCTCCTTAAGCGAATATCGGCGCTGCGAGTTCATCGGTGCCCTCGGAATTCGATTCCGGGCACCGGTTCGAAAGTTAGAAATTCCCGCTCGTTCGTTCACTGAACCTACCCGAGCCAAACTTCGGAAATTGATTCCGAGCACTCCGGGCCTCGGAATCAGGTGCCGTCAAAAACCGCGCTCTTGTAAAATTCCAAAGAAAATTAAGAAAAAATTTCCATTGAATTTTACGGGTCTTTACATTACTCCCACCTCAGGGCTTTACGTCCCCGTAAAGATACATCAAAAACTAGGGAAACAAATGAGGGTACTAAGCACGCATCTGAGCCTCCCGCTCCCAAGTGCTCTCCTGAAGGTTCCCGTGCTTCCATCTGATGCGCACTAGAGGAATAGACCGTCCACATAGGACCCGCTCCTGTCGATCCTCGATCTCCACTGGGACCTCCGTAAAAGTCGCCCCATCGTCAACGTCAAGCTCCCCATGATCAATGATGTGCGTCGGGTCGTGCACGTATCTCCTCAGCTGAGATACGTGGAAGACGTCGTGCACCCGGTGCAACTGAGGTGGTAAAGCCAGGCGAGAAGCCACCTCGCCAATCCTGCTGAGAACCTGGAAGGGTCCGATGAAGCACGGAGATAACTTGCCGCCTCGACCAAATCTCCGTATACCACGTCGAGGTGAGACCCGCAAGAAGACGTGGTCCCCATACTCGAACTCTAGTGTCCTCCGGCTCCTGTTAGCGTATGAATTATGCCGGCTCTGAGCTGTCCTCATCCGCTTCTGGATGACCTGGACCTTCTCTGTCGTGGCCTGGACCATCTCTGGTCCCACAAGTGCTGACTCCCCAGGGTCTGTCCAGCACAAAGGAGATCTACAAGGTCGGTCGTACAACGCCTCGTATGGTGTCATCCCGATGGTGGAGTGGTAGCTATTGTTGTACACAAACTCCACCAAGGGTAGGTGGTCATCCCAACTGCGACCAAAGTCGAGGACACATGCGCGGAGCATGTCCTCGAGAGTCTGAATGGTCCCCTCCATCTGACCATCCGTCTGAGGGTGAAAGGCTGTGCTCAGACGTAGCTGCGTCCCGAACGCCTCCTGCAATCCCTTCCAAAGCTGGGAAGTAAAGCAAGCATCTCGATCGGAGACGATAGATGATGGCACACCGTGGAGCCGCACAATCTCCTGAACGTAGAGACGTCCCAAGCTCTCCACTGAGCCCTTCTCTCTGATGGGTAAGAAGTGTGCCGACTTGGTGAGTCGGTCAACAATCACCCAAATGGAGTCGTGACCTCTGGAAGTGCGTGGAAGTCAAGTCACGAAGTCCATAGATATACCGTCCCACTTCCACTCCGGAACCTCCAAGGGTTGTAGCAAGCCTGCTGGTACCTGATGCTCTGCCTTCACCTGCTGGCAGGTGAGGCATTGAGAAACGAACTCTGCCACAGCCTTCTTCATGCCCGGCCACCAGTGCTGTCGTCTGAGATCCTGGTACATCTTCGCCACTCCTGGATGTACTGCCAAAGGAGAAGTGTGAAACTCTCTCAGCACCTCCTCTCGCAAAGCGACTGGTACCATGGTACGTCCTCTGAAAAGGATGTTGTGCTCTGCTCCAAGGGAGAAACCATCAGGTTCCTGTCCCGAGGATATCTGTGCACGTCGTGTCTCACAGTCAGCGTCCTCACGCTGTGCCTCTCTGACCCGCTGCAGTAGTGGAGGGGTGACTGTGAGAGACTGGAGGAAGGCTGCTCCATCTCTATCCACGAAGGATATCTGCAAAGAGGCTAGCTGCTCTGTCGCCTCCTCAAGTAGCTGAATGCCCGTCCTCCTGTTGAGGGCATCGGCTATTACGTTCCCCTTCACAGGAGTATAGACTATCTCAAAGTCATAGTCCTGGAGGAACTCGAGCCATCGCCGCTGTCTCAGGTTCAGGTCCTTCTGCAAGAAGATATACCTGAGACTCTGATGATCAGAAAAGACTGTAAAGCGCTCGCCCATCAGGTAGTGTCGCCATGTCTTCAGAGCGAAGACCACTACTGCTAACTCCAGGTCATGGGTAGCGTAGTTCTACTCATGCGGCCTCAACTGACGTGATCCATAGGCGATCACTGCCCACTCCTACATCATAACACATCCGAGTCCGGTCACTGATGCATCGCAGTAGACTACGTACCCTACTCCCTCCTCAGGCAACCTCAAGATAGGTGCGCTGGTCAATCTCTGTCTCAACTCCTGGAAGCTCTGCTAACATCTGTCTGACCACACGAAGGGTTTCCCCATCTTTGTCAAAGATGTGAGTGGTGCCGCAACTCTAGAGAAGTCTGGCACGAATCTCCGATGGTATCCAGCTAGTCCCAAGAAACTCCGAACCTCCGTCACGCTCCTGGGTGGCTCCCAAGCTAGCACTGCCTCGATCTTCGCGGGATCCACTGCAACTCCCGCCTTAGAGATGATGTGTCCCAAGAAGTGGACCTCACGTATCCAGAACTAGAACTTTGAGAGCTTACCATAAAGCTAGTGCTCTCGGAGTGTGTCTAGTACAACTCGCAAGTGGTAGGCGTGCTCCTCCTCAGTCGTCGAGTAAATCAAAATGTCGTCGATGAAGACCACGACAAATCGATCGAGGTATGGCTGAAAGATCCTGTTCATGAGGTCCATGAACACTACTGGAGCATTGGTTACACCGAAAGTCATAACCAAGAACTCATAGTGGCCATACCGACATCTGAAGGTCATCTTTTGCACGTCCTCGTCTCTAACTCTGAGCTGATGATAGCCTGACCTGAGGTCTATCTTCGAGAACCACCAAGGCAGAGGCAGAGGGTCGACCGTGGCGGTCCGCAGGGAGGAGGCGGACGAGGCAGAGGAGCTGGCTGAGCAGAAGGTGGTGGGCGACGCTTTGAGGCTCTACCACCACCACCACCAGGAGGTCCACCCCGACCACAGGGAGCTGGCGGGCAGAGACAGGCACAGCTCCAGGCAGCGGAGGCCTACGACCACGGCGCACCCGAGATGATTCGAGATACTATCTGTGCCTATTCCACCCTTGATGCGGTACTTATAGACACAGGAGCGAGTTACTCTTTCATAGCCTCTGCCCTTGTTCGGAGCTCGGAGATTCCGACAGAGCCGTTGGCTCGATCCTTACGGCTAGAGACTCCTACGGGAGCAGACTCGACGATTACACACCGGTGCCGGCAGTGTGAGCTTACTCTAGGAGGGGAGAGCTTCAGATGGGATCTTCTTGTAGCAGCGTCGAGGCCTTACGACGTCATCTTGGTCATGGATTGGTTATCCATGGTCCATGCACAGATTGACTGTTTTAGGCGCAAGGTGCGATGTGTACGCACCGACGGGAGCAGGTTCACCTTCACCGGCGAGAAGGGAGACTTCGCAGCACAGGATGGACTTCCGTAGAGGAGAGGACAGCCCATCAGTCATCTGTTGGCTAGCCTCATCCTAGGAGCAGTTGACGTGCGGAGTCCTGGTTTTCCTGTAGTGGTGGATCAGTTTGCGGAAGTTTTTCCCGACGATGTTCCAGGGCTACCTCCTCGCAGAGAGGTAGACTTTTATATTGACCTATACCCTGGGACAGCCCCGATATCTACTCCAGCATATCGGATGGCCCCCGCCGAGCTTCGAGAGCTACGGGTACAGTTGGAGGACTTGCAGGGCAAGGGGTTCATACGACCCAGTGTTTCACCCTGGGCTTCCCCGATTTTGTTCGCCAAGAAGGCGGACGGGATCTTGCGACTGTGTGTCGATTATCATCGCCTGAACCAGGTGACAGTGAGGAACAAGTATCAGATGGCAGCACGGGAGTCTCCAGGAGAGCACTTGGGAGCGGGAGGCTCAGATGCGTGCTCAGTACCCTCATTTGTTTCCCTAGTTTTTGATGTATCTTTACGGAGACGTAAATCCCTGAGGTGGGAGTAATTTAAAGACTCGTAAAATTCAAGGGAAATTTTTTCTTAATTTTCTTTGGAATTTTACAAGAACGCGGTTTCTGACGGCACCTGATTCCGAGGCCCGGTGTGCCCGGAATAAATTTCCGAAGTTTGGCTCGGGTACGTTCAGTGAACGAACGAGCGGGAATTTCTAACTTTTGATCCGGTGCTCGGAATTGAAATCTGAGGACATCGATGAACTCGCAGCGCCGATATTCGCTTAAGGAGACCTTTTCCGAGGTTGCGTTTTATGCGGAATGAAAGTTAGTTTTGGGAAAAAATTAAAAGAAGTTAAATAAAATGTGGAAACACATTTTATTTTTAACTTGTTGGTTAACTTCTCCCAAAGGGAGTTAGGGGTGGGGCCCACATCCACTTAACCTCCCTTGAGAGGATTAAGTGTGGTGGGGCCCACACGAACCCTAACACTTCATCTTCTCTTTTTAAACTCCCTATAACTCCTCTTTAATTAACTTGACAACTTGGTTAATTAATTGAGTTGAGTTGTTTGAATTTCAAACCTTTGAAATTCAAGTTGATAATTGTGTGAATAAAATAAGCCTTAGCTTATTTTATTTTGGTTGGTCTCCTTAGCCATCTTGAGAGGTTTTGAATAATTCTCTCCATCTTCTTCAAACTTTGACGAAGAACACGAAGAACATTCGGATATCGATGAAGAACACCACGTTCTCGGGAACCGTCTTCCGCGACGCCATACCCGCGACACCGATGACGTCTCCTTCCGCGTCATCTCTTCCGCGACGGTTTCCCACGACGAAATCGCCGTCAAATAGCTTCGAATCCTCGCTTCACAACATCGACGTCCTTTTTCCGCGACGCTGACCACCGCGACGCTCGTCTTCCGCGGGTCGTTGACGAACATCGTTCATGAAACCAAGGTAGGGGTTTGTTGTTGTTTAATTTATTTAATCATGTTCTTGGTTCTAGCATGACAATCCTTGAGGTTAAATGATTAAGTGTTATCGTCTAACGAGAGGGGGGCCGGACCGCACAAACACGGCCCAACCCCCCTCCTTTGTTCTTGAATATTTTCTTGCGGATGAAACGAGATGGCGTGGTGCCGTCGCACCACGCGGGAATCACACGGCAAATATTGCGCGGCGCCGTCGCGCCGCGCCGTGGAAAGATTATCATGAACGCGACGCTGGCGCGCCGCGTCGAAGGAAACCGAAGGCACCGCGGCCGGAGCGGGGCCGCGGCGGAGGGGCGCGGTGCCGTCGCACCGCGTCGGACGACGAAGGCTGCGGCCGGTTCTGGGCCGCGGCGGGACGTGATGACCGACGGCCAGCCGGGCCGCTAGTGTCGGATGACGGAAGAGGACCGGCCCTTGCCGATCCTGTTGAGAAGAAGTCGGCCAGCCAGGTCGGGCCGGTCGGGATGGTGGAAACCGGGGGAATTTAATTCCCCCGGGCGTTTAAATTGGCCCCCCATAATGTGGGGGGCCGGTTTCACAAAGGGGGGCATGTGGCCCCCCGTTTTTCCAGCAAGCTCGGCCTTCGGCCGAGCTGGCAGCGCGCTGCCTTGCGCCGAACCGGCGCGCCTGGACGGTTCGCCAGGCCAGGCCGCGCCGCGCCGAGCTGGTCCGGGCCGCGTCAGGCCGGGCCGCGCCGGGCCGGGTTGACCCTGTCCGGGGCGGGTCGACCCGGTTCGGGCAATCCGGGGGGTCTCGGGCCGGGACGGCCCGGGCCTGAAACCCCCGTTACCGAGCGGTTTGGAATCAAATGCCCATAACTTGGGCTACGGATCTCCAAATGACGCGCCATCAGCGGCGATGCGATCCTTGGATCGAGACGGTCGTTTCAGTATATCACACTCAAGGTTTCAGAATACTTTGAGTTCGGTCGGGTTGGTTCGTACACGAAACCAATCGGGCCCTCGGAGCGGAAACGCTCATATCTTGAGCAACGGACGTCTAATTGATGTGCCTTCAGCTTTGTTGTGTTTCTCTTAGTGAGACGGATCTTTTGAATTACTCCGCCCGAGGTTTGGATGCAGGTGGAGTACGGTCGGGTTGGTTTTGCCTTAAAAACCAACAGGGCCCCTGGGACGAAAAATCCAATAACTCTCAGACCGGGCGTCCGATCGACGCGCCGTCTGTTGCGTTGAGTTCCTGTTGACGATACAGAACTTTTGGATACATCATATCTGGAATATGTGACAGTTGATGTATCAGCCTCTCGGCTCGTGGAGCAGACCCTCCCGAACGAGCTTGCTGTGTGCGGGAACCCTAGAGCTGGCTGCGACTGTGACTGCTACTGCTACTGTGACTGTGACAATGACAGTACAGAGATCCTTGGTGGATTTGACGACGACTATAGCACTCAGCGATCCTACGTGGATCAGTGCTACAGGTCCTGTGTGGGCCCGATCCTGTGTGGGTCCGATCCTGTGTGGGTCTGCGCTCAGCGGTCCTGTGTGAACCAGCGCCTACAGGTCCTGTGTGGGCCCGATCCTGTGTGGGTCATTGCGGGGGTTAGTTACCTATCGATCCTTCGTGGGTCCGACGACTTAGATGGATCAGTGATCATCTTTATCGTTATCCGAAGAAGTATACATGTGTGAGCTGAATCCTGTTGCTTTCCTGTGTGGATTGTGTTGTGCTATCCTGTGTGGATTTCGTTTTGCTTTCCTGTGTGGAATATGTATACTTTCCTGTGTGGACTGAGTTGTACTTGGGCTCGGAGGTTGGACCGTATTGGAATTGATGACTTAGGTATATGTATGGGCATATACCTAAGCAATATCGGTTGTTACTTCGTGA
Organism: Viscum album; assembly: GCA_963277665.1. Lineage (NCBI taxonomy): Eukaryota > Viridiplantae > Streptophyta > Magnoliopsida > Santalales > Viscaceae > Viscum > Viscum album. Next base: position 22,899,450 of record OY728133.1, on the reverse strand, counting down.
TTGTATCTTCCTTTGTGGTTTATCCTTTGTGGATTTTGGGAGACCTTCAGGGGTCTCAGGGTCCCTACTGAGTAGCTTATACTCACCCCTACACGGGCTATGCTCGCACTACGTTGTGTTGGTTGCAGACGACGGACAGCGTTGATCGTGGCTGAGGCTTGCAGAGCAGAACGGTACCTGGAGGTGGACCACTGGGCGGGACGTGCCCGGAGCGGACGGCGGGACCCGAGGAGCAGTGGAGCTATCTGTACCCACCCTTCAGGTGGGATTTCCAGTGGACAGCTCGGTGTAGCGGCTTTTACTTTACAGTTGATGTTTTCCCTTTCGAGTTGTACTTTACTTTCAGTTTGGGTTTGTATACTGGCCCATTTACTTTTCCACACTTTCAGTTGTACTCTGTTCTTACTTAGTGTTTACTTTTCCGCTTGCTTACTCTATGGTGCTTGTTTACTTTACAAAGGAAATGCCTTCCCTTTTTACCAGGATTTACGCCTTGGTGCTAGTCGCCAGCCCCTGGCCTATGGAAGGCGGGCTTGGGGTAGTCACAGCACGGGCCCCGAGGACGGGTTGTGGCAAATTGGTATCAGAGGAGTTCGGTTCTACTGCGAACTCTGATCTTTTCTATGTGAAGCAATAATGTTTAGTGTATTGAGTGTGGTTATCAGTCCAGGGAGTCCAGTGTTGGTGCGGCGGCCAACGTATCCGTACACCAGGACCCTGACTACTGATTTCCGACTTAATGCACGAAAACATTGATTGTGTGTGTGTTTCAAAGTTTTCTTTGTGAATAATTTATATCAGCTCACCAGGTATACTGTTCTGACCATGGCGCACCTGTTTCCTTTTCAGGATGGCCCCACGACGGCAGCCAGCTAGGGTTCCGAGAGTCGAGCATGACGACAGCCCATCGAGCGACGAGGCCTCGGTGCAGGGCCCTTTTTCAGTAGTGGCACCGGCAGTAGCTCTACCCGCCGAGCCACCGATGCTTCCAGCACCAGCCGCTGACGATGCACGTCACCTTGGAGCTCTGCACGAGTTCCAGCGCCAGTGACCGCCTAGGTTCCATGGGGAGACGAACCCCCAGGCAGCAGAGGACTGGCTGGAGGCAGTGGTACGAGTTTTTAGGCTAGTGAGGAAACCTGCAGACCTCATGGTGATCCTCGCTGCGAGCCTAATACACGCAGCAGCAGGACGATGGTGGAGCTTGATGCTCCAGGTGCACGATGAGGCATCTCTACTTTGGACGGACTTTGAGAGCCTCTTCCGCTCGGAGTTCGTCCCAGCCACCCTTCGTGCGGTGCGTATCTAGGAGCTTCTTCAGCTGCGGCAGGGCAGCATGACGGTCGCTCAGTACTCGGCGAGATTTACTGATCTCTCGCACTACTCGACCGACATGGTACGGGACCCATTCTTCCGGGCCCAGACCTTCAAGCAGGGTTTGAGACACGAGATCAGGGCATCACTGATCTCCCTCAGCATACCGACTCAGACAGGAGTACTAGAGCGGGCCCTTTTGATCGAGATCTTCCTTGCTGAGTCTACACCAGCGCCGAGACCCACCGCAGGGCGGCACGTGGCAGAGTCATCTGCAGCAGGCAGTCGACGGATGACTCAGGGGTCCAGGCAGACCAGACCTTCAGGAAGATGACCTCAGGACACTGGCTCAGCAGTGTGGGGCACACAGCGTGGAGCCAGTCTTTCGAGAGGCAAACAGTGCTACTCGTACGGTGGGCAGGTCCACATGGCTCGTAACTGCCCGACCCGCCGTGCCGAGGAGCAGACGATGGTTGAGGGACCACCGAGGTAGAGGCAGAGGGTCGACCGTGGCGGTCCGCAGGGAGGAGGCGGACGAGGCAGAGGAGCTGGCCGAGCATCAGGTGGTGGGTGACGCTTTGAGGCTCTGCCACCACCACCACCAGGAGGTCCACCCCGACCACAGGGAGCTGGCGGGCAGAGACAGGCACAGCTCCAGGCAGCAGAGGCCTACAACCACGGCGCGCCAGAGATGATTCGAGGTACTATCTGTGTCTATTCCACCCTTGCTGTAGTACTTATAGACATAGGAGCGAGTCACTCTTTCATAGCCTCTTCCCTTGTTCGGAGCTCGGAAATTCCGACAGAGCCGTTGGCTCGATCCTTATGGCTAGAGAATCCTACGGGAGCAGACTCGACGATTACACACTGGTGCCAGCAGTGTGAGCTTACTCTAGGAGGCGAGAGCTTCGGCTGGGATCTTCTTGTAGTAGCGTCGAGGCCTTACGACGTCATCTTGGGCATGGATTGGCTATCTACGGTCCATGCACAGATTGACTGTTTTAGGCGCAAGGTGCGATGTGTGCGCATCGACGGGAGCAGGTTCACCTTCACCGGCGAGAAGGGAGCCTTTGCAGCATAGGATGGACTTCCGCGTAGGAGAGGACAACCCATCACTCATTAGTTGGATAGCCTCATCCTTGGAGCAGTTGATGTGCGGAGTCCTGGTTTTCCTGCAGTGGTGGATCAGTTTGCGGACGTTTTTCCCGACAACGTTCCAGGGCTACCTCCTCGCAGAGAGGTAGACTTTTATATTGACCTGTACCCCGAGACAGCCCCGATATCCACTCCAGCATATGGGATGGCCCCCGCCGAGCTTCGAGATCTACGGGTAAAGTTGGAGGACTTGCAGGGCAAGGGGTTCATCCGACCCAGTGTTTCACCCTGGGCTTCCCCGATATTGTTCGCCAAGAAGGCGGACGGGAGCTTGCGACTTTGTGTTGACTATCGTCGCCTGAACCAGGTGATGGTGAGGAACAAGTATCTGCTACCGAGGATTGATGACCTCTTTGATCAGCTCAAGGGAGCACGGTGGTTCTCGAAGATAGACCTCAGGTCAGGCTATCATCAGCTCAGAGTCAGAGACGAGGATGTGCAGAAGACGGCCTTCAGATGTCGGTATGGCCACTATGAGTTCTTGGTTATGCCTTTCGGCATAACCAATGCTCCAGCAGTGTTCATGGCCCTCATGAACAGGATCTTTCATCCATACCTCGACCGATTTGTCGTGGTCTTCATCAACGACATACTGATTTACTCGACGATTGAGGAGGAACACGCATACCACTTGCGAGTTGTACTAGACACACTCCGAGAGCACCAGCTTTATGGTAAGCTCTCGAAGTGCCAGTTCTGGATACGTGAGGTCCACTTCTTGGGACATGTCATCTCTGAGGCGGGAGTTGCAGTGGATCCCGCGAAGATCGAGGCAGTGCTAGCTTGGGAGCCACCCAGGAGCGTGACGAAGGTTCGGAGTTTCTGGGGACTAGCTGGATACTATCGGAGATTCGTGCCAGACTCCTCTAGAGTTGAGACACCACTCACAGCTTTGACGAAGAAGGGGAAACCCTTCGTGTGGTCAGAAAGATGTCAGCAGATCTTCCAGGAGCTGAGACAGAGATTGACCAGCGCACCTATCTTGAGGTTGCCTGAGGAGGGAGTAGGGTACATAGTCTACTGCGATGCATCAGGGACCGGACTCGGATGTGTTCTGATGCAGGAGCAGGCATTGATCGCCTATGGATCACATCAGTTGAGGCCGCATGAGCAGAACTACGCTACCCATGACCTGGAGTTAGCAGCAGTGGTCTTCGCTCTGAAGACATGGCGACACTACCTGATGGGCGAGCGCTTTACAGTCTTTTCTGATCATCAGAGTCTCAGGTATATCTTCTCGCAGAAGGACCTGAACCTGAGCCAGCGGCGATGGCTCGAGTTCCTCCAGGACTATGACTTTGAGATAGTCTATACTCCTGGGAAGGGGAACGTAGTAGCCGATGCCCTCAGCAGGAGGACGAGCATTTAGCTACTTGAGGAGGCGACAGAGCAGCTAGCCTCTTTGCAGATATCCTTCGTGGATAGAGATGGAGCATCCTTCCTCCAGTCTCTCACAGTCACCCCTCCACTACTGCAGCAGGTCAGAGAGGCACAGCGTGAGGACGTTGACTGTGAGACACGGCGTGCACAGATATCCTCGGGACAGGCACCTGATGGTTTCTCCCTTGGATCAGAGCACGACATCCTTTTCAGAGGACGTACCATGGTACCAGTCGCTTTGCGAGAGGAGGTGTTGAGATAGTTTCACACTTCTCCTTTGGCGGTACATCCAGGAGTGGCGAAGATGTACTAGGATCTCAGACGACAGCACTGGTGGCCGGGCATGAAGAAGGTTGTGACAGAGTTCGTTTCTCGATGCCTCACCTGCCAGCAGGTGAAGTCAGAGCATCAGGTACCAGCAGGCTTGGTACAGCCCTTGGAGGTTCCGGAGTGGAAGTGGGACGGTATATCTATGGACTTCGTGACTGGACTTCCACGCACTTCTAGAGGTCACGACTCTATTTGGGTGATTGTCGACCGACTCACCAAGTCGGCACACTTCTTACCCATCAAGGAGCAGGGCTTAGTGGAGAGCTTGGGATGTCTCTACGTTCAGGAGATTGTGTGGCTCCACGGTGTTCCATCATCTATCGTCTCCGATCGAGATTCTCGCTTTACTTCCCGGCTTTGGAAGGGGTTACAGGAGGCGTTCGGGATGCAACTACATCTGAGCACAGCCTTTCACCCTCAGACGGATGGTCAGACGGAGAGGACCATTCAGACTCTCGAGGACATGCTCCGCGTATGTGTCCTCGACTTTGGTCGCAGCTGGGAGGACCACCTACCCTTGGTGGAGTTTGCGTACAACAACAGCTACCACTCCACCATCGGGATGGCACCGTACGAGGTGTTGTACGGCCGACCTTGTAGATCTCCTTTGTGCTGGAAAGACCCTGGGGAGTCAGCACTTGTGGGACCGGAGATAGTCTAGGCCACGATAGAGAAGTTCCAGGTCATCCAGGAGCGGATGAGGACAGCTCAGAGCCGGCAGAAGTCATACGCTGACAGGAGGCGGAGGCCACTAGAGTTCGAGGATGGCGACCACGTCTTCTTGCGGGTCTCACCTCGACGTGGTATATGGATATTTGGCCGAGGCGGCAAGTTATCTTCGCGCTTCATCGGACCCTTCCAGGTCCTCAGCAGGATTGGCGAGGTGGCTTATCGCCTGGCTCTACCACCTCAGTTGCACCGGGTGCACGACGTCTTCCACATATCTCAGCTGAGGAGATACGTGCACGACCCAACGCACATCATTGACTATGGAGAGCTTGACGTTGACGATGGGGAGACTTTTACGGAGGTTCCGGTGGAGATAGAGGATCGACAGGAGCGGGTCCTACGTGGACGGTCGATTCCTCTAGTGCACATCAGATGGCAGCACGAGAATCTCCCGGAGAGCACTTGGGAGCGGGAGGCTCAGATGCGTGCTCAGTACCCTCATTTGTTTCCCTAGTTTTTGATGTATCTTTACGGGGACGTAAAGCCCTGAGGTGGGAGTAATGTAAAGACCCATAAAATTTAAGGGAAATTTTTTTCTTAATTTTCTTTGGAATTTTACAAGAACGCGGTTTCTGGCGGCACCTGATTCTGAGGCCCGGTGTGCCCGGAATAAATTTATGAAGTTTGGCTCAGGTATGTTCAGTGAACGAACGAGCGGGAATTTCTAACTTTTGATCTGGTGCTCAGAATTGAAATCCGAGGACACCGATGAACTCACAGCGCCGATATTCACTTAAGGAGACCTTTTTCGAGGTTGCGTATTATGCGGAATAAAGGTTAGTTTTGGGAAAAATTAAAAGAAGTTAAATAAAATGTGGAAACACATTTTATTTTTAACTTGTTGGTTAACTTCTCCCAAAGGGAGTTAGGGGTGGGACCCACATCCACTTAACCTCCCTTGAGAGGATTAAGTGTGGTGGGGCCCACATGAATCCTAACACTTCATCTTCTCTTTTTAAACTCCCTATAACTCCTCTTTAATTAACTTGACAACTTGGTTAATTAATTGAGTTGAGTTGTTTGAATTTCAAACCTTTGAAATTCAAGTTGATAATTGTGTGAATAAAATAAGCCTTAGCTTATTTTATTTTGGTTGGTCTCCTTAGCCATCTTGAGAGGTTTTGAAGAATTCTCTCCATCTTCTTCAAACTTTGACGAAGAACGCAAAGAACATTCGGACATCGACGAAGAACGCCACGTTCTCGGGAACCGTCTTCCGCGACGCCATACCCACGACACCGACGACGTCTTCTTCCGCATCATCTCTTCCGCGACGGTTTCCCGCGACGAAATCGCCGTCAAAGAGCTTCAAGTCCTCGCTTCACGACATAGACGTCCTTTTTCCGCGATGCCGACCACCGCGATGCTCGTCTTCCGCGGGTCGTTGACGAACATCGTTCTTGAAACCGAGGTAGGGGTTTGTTGTTGTTTAATTTATTTAATCATGTTCTTGGTTCTAGCATGAAGATCCTTGAGGTTAAATGATTAAGTGTTATCGTCTAACGAGAGGGGGGCCGGACCGCACAAACACAGCCGAACCCCCCTCCTTTGTTCTTGAATATTTTCTTGCGGATGAAACGAGATGGCGTGGTGTCGTCACACCATGCGGGAATCACACGACAAATATTGTGCGGCGCCACCGCGCCGCACCGTGGAAAGATTATCATGAACGCGACACTGTCGCGCCGCGTCGAAGGAAACCGAAGGCGCCACGGCCGGAGCGGGGCCGCGGCGGAGGGGCGCGGTGTCGTCGCACCGCGCCAGACGACGAAGGCCGTGGCCGGTTTCGGGCCGCGGCGGGATGTGATGACCGGCGGCTAGCCGGGCCGCCGGTGTCGGATGACGGAAGAGGACCGGCCCTTGCCGGTCCTGTTCACAAGAAGCCGGCTGGCCAGGTCGGGCCGGCCGGGATGGTGGAAACCGAGGGAATTTAATTCCCCCAGGCAGTTAAATTGGCCCCCATAATGTGGGGGGCCGGTTTCACAAAGGGGGGCAGGCGGCCCCCGGTTTTTCCAGCAAGCTCGGCCTTCGGCCGAGCTGGTAGCGCGCCCAGCGCGTTGCCTTGCGCCGAACCGGCGCGCCTGGACGGGCCGCGCCGGGCCGGGCCGGACCGTGTCGGGCCGGGTCAACCCTGTCCGGGGCGGGTCGACCCGGTTCGGGCCATCCGGGGGGTCTCGGGCCGGGACGGCCTGGGCCCGAAACCCCCGTTACCGAGCGGTTTGGATTCAAATGCCCATAACTTGGGATACGGATCACCAAACGACGCGCCGTCAGCGGAAATGTGATCCTTGGATCAAGACGGTCGTTTCAGTATATCACACTCAAGGTTTCGGAGTACTCTGAGTTTGGCCAGGTTGGTTCGTACACGAAACCAACCGGGCCCTCGGAGCGGAAACGCTCATATCTTGAGCAACGGACGTCCGATTGATGTGTCGTCAGCTTTGTTGTGTTTCTCTTAGTGAGACAGATCTTTTGGCTTACTCCGCCCAAGGTTTTGATGCAGGTGGAGTACGGTCGGGTTGGTTTTGCCTTAAAAACCAATCGGGCCCCTAGGACGAAAAAGCCAATAACTCTCAGACCGGGCATCCGATCGACGCGCCGTCTGTTGCGTTGAGTTCCTGTTGACGATACGGAACTTTTGGATACATCAACTCTGAACTATGTGACAGTTGATGTATCAGCCTCTCGGCTCGTGGAGCGGACCCTCCCGAACGAGCTTGCTGTGTGCGGGAACCCTAGAGCTGGCTGCGACTGTGACTGCTACTGCTACTGCTACTGTGACTACGACGACGACAGTACAGAGATCCTTGGTGGATTCGACGACGACTATAGCACTCAGCAATCCTATGTGGATCAGTGCTACAGGTCCTGTGTGGGCCCGATCCTATGTGGGTCCGATCCTGTGTGGGTCTGCGCTCAGCGGTCCTGTGTGAACCAGCGCCTACAGGTCATGTGTGGGCCCGATCCTGTGTGGGTCATTGCGGGGGTTAGTTACCTATCGATCCATCGTGGGTCCGATGACTTAGATGGATCAGTGATCATCTTTATCGTTATCCAAAGAAGTATACCTGTGTGAGCTGAATCCTGTTGCTTTCCTGTGTGGATTGTGTTGTGCTATCCTGTTTGGATTTCGTTTTGCTTTCCTGTGTGGAATACATATACTTTCCTATGTGGACTGAGTTGTACTTGGGCTCGGAGGTTGGAGCGTATTGGAATTGATGACTTAGGTATATGTATGTGCATATACATAAGCAGTGTCAGTTGTTACTTCGTGATTGTATCTTCCTTTGTGGTTTATCCTTTGTGGATTTTGGGAGACCTTCATGGGTCTCGGGGTCCCTACTGAGTATCTTATACTCACCCCCGCATGGGCTATGCCCGCACTACGTTGTGTTGGTTGCAGACGACGGACAGCGTTGATCGTGGCTGAGGCTTGCAGAGCAGAACGGTACCTGGAGGTAGACCACTGGGCGGGACGTGCCCGGAGCGGACGGCGGGACCCGAGGAGCAGTGGAGCTATCTATACCCACCCTTCAGGTGGGATTTCCAGTGGACAGCTCGGTGTAGCAGCTTTTACTTTACAGTTGCTTTTTTCCCTTTCGATTTGTACTTTACTTTCAGTTTGGGTTTGTATACTGGCCCATTTACTTTTCCGCACTTTCAGTTGTACTCTGTTCTTACTTAGTGTTTACTTTTCCGCTTGCTTACTTTATGGTTCTTGTTTACTTTACAAAGGCAATGGCTTCCCTTTTTACAGGGATTTACACCTTGGTGCTAGTCGCCAGCCCCTGGCCTATGGAAGGCGGGCTTGGGGTAGTCACAGCACGGGCCCCGAGGACGGGTCGTGACAATAAAAATAACACACCACAATCAAACATATCACAAAACCTTCAATATAATATGTAATATTGGTATCATAATAAATCAACCTCGATCAAGAATAATATCCTATAAAGGATGTTGACATGGTTGAAATTGATCAGTAAAAATATTTGAGAGAAATATCCCTTTTTAATTAAATCATTAAAAATTCATATAAAGGAATTAATTTAAAAGATAGTTTTGAATAAAAGTGTCTCATACCACTTTGAAACTTTTGAAAGGAATTAACATTTTAAAACATTCATGTTCATATAAATAAATCCATAAAACCATTTTGAAATCATGGATATTAATGAGAAAAGTTTAGAAGAATAAATCTTTAAAACATTTAAAATGATGTTTTAGTAAAAAGTACCTAAAAAATAATCCCTTTGAACAGATTTTTATGAAACATGGATATGGATAATAAATATTTCCCAAAAGATACTTATGTAAAAACAACCTCAGATAATAAAGAGATTGTGAAATTAACCCTTACCTTGCACTTTCCTTTGGTCGAGGGTACGTTTAACCTCCTGTATAATGACCATATTATGTTATTAAATTATACCAGAACCATATTCATATTTATTATATCATACATGATTCATTTATGACTTTATACAACCCATTTAATAATGATTTCCATGTTAAATTAACATTTTTAGTAATAATCGCTTTCTTTATTGTATGTGTTTTAACTTGTTTTTCTTGATCGTATCATTTAGATAATGATTTAAATACTTCCAGAATATAAAACGTTATTTATATATCATATATATTTAGAATATAAATATTTATAATAGATAGATATATGAAATAGAAGGCACTGTTTATGGAGACGGTAGGTCGTACATACGCATAAACGTTGTTTCGGTTTTCATATCGTATTGAACAGAAGTAAGTGAATAAGATATATGTAAGTACATATATATATATATATATATAAAGTATAATTATTATGTCATATATTACATACTTATTAATAATATATATTTTTATAATCATTGTAAAATGGTGAATGTGGGAATGAATCTCATCACGTCGTGGAGACGGTAATCCGTACGTACGCACGAGCGACAATGTCATTATATTGATGGTGAAATTGTACGTAATTTGATGTTATATAATATATAAAGAATAATTAACATGTTATATTTATTATTTAAATCATTTATACTCATTATTATGCTCATAAAAATAATGAAGTGTTTGAATAACAAACTACACCAAGACATGGAGACGGTAAGCCGTACGTACGCATGTATGGTGACTTTTTCATTTAGAGGATGGATAGAATAATGAATATGGTTGTACCATATTTATAATAACATCACATTATGTATGTGGTACTAGAGTTATTATTTTTTTATGGAAACAACAAAGAAAGAGGAAATGAAAATAACTTGAAAGAGGGTGGTGAAATTATTACCTCTTCTTCGGGTGTTCTCTGTTGATTTGATCAAAAGGGTTCCTTAGGTTGGATTTATGATCAAAGTAATGAGTATAGGTTGATTTTAGGAAAGTTGGGAGGATATTTGGGCAGGTTTTGGCTGAGCCAAACGGCTTTGGAGGTGTGATTTTGAGATAAAGGGAAGTACCCTTTTATAAGAGAGGTGGGAGTCACTTTAGGAAAATCTTGAAATATTATTTTATAATAAAATAATTTTCAGTTAATAATGGCTCAAAAATGGTTTATTTATAGGATACAATGGGTATGGGTCAAAAAACACTCAACCAATAGGTTTTATATAGGTTTAGGTCACCATATTAACCTTATATTTTAGATTTAACTCTTAGTTAAATATTTTAACTTTTTACCGTGTCGTCTTGTATTCTAACACTATATGGTTAATAAAATTACTATAAACTTCCAAGAGAACCTCAAGTGTTTCATAAATGACATATATAATATTATTTAAGCCCTTTGGCCGAACCTTATATTTTTAGGAATATTATATCAACCAATAATATAGTATTTGTTTTAAAAATAAAATTTTGTCAATTTTGACATTATTTGGTATTTGGTTTTTTTGAAAGTAATCACAACTTGATTACTTGGAATAAGATACATTTAATCAACCCTATCATGTCATATTCACCTATAAAATTAGTATATGTCATAAAAACTTTGAAATTATATATATTTTAATATTTATAATACCATTTATTTGCTTCTTTCATTAATAAGGTAATCACTGCATCATCATTGTGTCATAAATAAATTAAATTATTTAATGTCTAAAAATTATAAATAAAATACCATTATGTAGAAAATATTTTTATCTTTCTAATGAATATTTATAGTCAAATTTATATTATGTGAAACTCTATATTAAAAATGGTTTAGTTATTAAACTTTGAATTTAACCTTTTTAACTCTTTTTTAAATAAAATAATAATAAATGTCTTAATCTAATACAAGTGGACATAAACGATCATATTTAATTTATAAGTTTTTTTTGGTCGAAATAAACTTATCCAATAGAATTAGGACATGTGTTAGGGTAATTATAATATCATTTTTACCTTTAACTGTCCTAATTACTTTTAACCGTGGTAAAGAAAAGTCAAACGTTACTATTCACCAAAAATAATTTTCATCTTATTGAACCACATTTTACTTAATGATATCAACTTTGTATCTTGGATTTTTTAAATTCAACTCACAGAATTGGTAAAATTATGTTTTATGCAAATTTGCAAATGCTTCTAGAAGGTGGGTAAAAGAGGTTAAAAGGTTCAATAAAATTTTATACATTTAAGATTATTATAAAATGACTCCAATGAATTACATTGAAATTATATAGGTATTATATATATTTTTTGACTTAAAATAAATTTAAATAAATAATAATTTAAATAAAAAGTCGATTTTAAATAATAAGGCAGTGTTTTTCACTATTCAACAAAAATTGAAAGTTTTCAGAAAAATACCAAAAATTCACCCAAAGCTAATTTTGATATTCTGAATTCAAAAATGAAGTATATTTTACCAAATTCAAAACAGTGAAGTTTAATTTATTAATTTAAAATTAATTCCCATTGTCAAAACCAAAAATCGGGTTTTTAAAAAGTAAAAATTGTAATGACCCGAATCCGGATCCCCTCCACTGGTGCCCCATACCCGGTTCACCACATGAACTCAAGCACGTTTCCCCAAACACTAGAGGCTGCTGACTAGAAGTGAGGGCCTTGGTGAGTTGGTGGGGAAACTATGCCCTCATTCGGTAAAGTATACAGTGGAAAACAACCAAACACAATAGCGGAAACAATAACAGCATACAACAACTGAACTGAACAGTGGAAGAAATGTATAAAATAGTAATGATGCAACATGGTACATATGTCTATGGAAAGAAGTAAACAAACCAATGTGCTGAAATACAACTGAAAAACAAAGTGAAAAAGAAAACAAGGTAAACTCCTCAGCATCGCAAACCTCGGCTTGGTCCCATGCTCTCTAGCTCCACAGAAATCAAGAACCTGAAGTAGAAGGGTGCTTGCCCTTATCTATACCTGCAACAATATAATCATCTTGGTCCCAAAAGCATGGCCCAAACTACATTTGAGGCAAATTCCCAGTAGGAAACCACCCAAATATCTGTGCCTAACAGTCAATGAATACATGGCAAGTAAAGTACAGGAACAGTAAACAGAAAAATACACAACAGTCACAGTCCATAGTTCTAGCATATAAAGTACACAAGTAAACAGCCAGCAACAAGAAGAAAATAGGTAACCCTCTAGGTAGCTCTCACAGCCTAACCCATATGGTTCAACCTACAAGTACTAGAAACCCTCTATGAGGCACACACTGTCTCACCCCTCTGGTTCAGCTAAGAATAGACTCTATGAGGAATCACTCACCATCAATTCCCCCTATAGTCTCGTATCATGCTAAAGGATATCTGGGGAAGCACTCAACGTCTCATTCCCCCCTGCGGCCCGCATTGAGGAACTACAGACTCTCTGAAGAATCACTCATCGTCAATTCCCCATGTGGTCTCGCATCGTATTAAAAGACACTCTGGAGAAGCCCTTACGTCTATTCTCCCTGTGGTCTACTACACTAGGTTCTCATAGTCCTGTGTGAAACTAACATGCTCAGCGCATATGTATCGTCCAAGTAAACCTCAAGAACTACTTGGCTATCAATCTAAGGCTCAGAAGCATAACAAAGCAACAGTTCTACTATCCTACAACTAGGCATGGCAACTGGAAAAACGCCAAACAAGAAAAACAAGCATGGAAAACATCCAGAGTACAGTAAAAACTACCATATTCATAGGAAAATACATCTACTCAAGCAATAAAGCAAAGCAGGAAAACAATAGGGAAAAAACAGGAAACACGCAATACCCCGTTCAAGGGTATTCGTGGAGTTTTCACAAAATATTCAAAGACTATCTACATAAAGGCACAAACCACCTACCTTGATGCTAGGGGATCGATATACTTGAACCACGATGACTTATTCTCCCTAGAACGTCGTAGATCTGAGAAAATGCACAAAACATCCAACCTTAGATAACTTGATAAGGAGGAAGAATTGGAAACAAGGTTCAAGCAGAAGGAAGAACGCACCGCTACGCTTCCAACACAATCGACCATGCTCGAATCGGAGAACGGACGGAGAGGTGGGGGCTCAGGGAAGATTCGGCCGTACGGGCTGCTCTCAGATGAAGAACCTGGAGAAGGGGTGTGTTCTGTATGTCAGGCGCGACCCCGGTGCATTTAGTGAAAAAAAATAAAAGTACACGGCGTGTACTTTGAGAGTACACTGCGTGTACTAGGTTTTTCCATACTCTTCCAAACGCGGCCTCCACGTCTTCCCTACACACCGTGTGTGTGGCCCGGACACGGCCAGCACACGGCTTCGAGCGGGAAAAGAGTACACGGTGTGTACTCAGAAAGTACACGGCGTGTACTTCAAAAATTTCCAGAAACTTTATTTTTCTTAAAAACTCCAGAAAAAGGAAAGGCGTACCTGAAACGAAGATCCAAGTTCTTACAAACTTCCCCCCTTAAAGAAATATGTCCCCGAATTTCCCTAGCGAGGCGTAGAAGAAGAAACCCTGAACAGCTCCGGACACTATGATCGTACATCGGCCTCCCTCTCCCAAGTCTCATCTTTCACTCGCTCATGCTGCCATAGCACCCGTACAAGAGGAACGGACTGCCCACGGAGAACCATCGTACTACGATCGACAATCCGGATGCGATTCTCCTCAAACGATGCATCCGCTTTGAGCTCAACTTCCTCTTGCTGAAAGACATGAGACAAGTCTGAAAAGTAACTTCGGAGCTGAGAGACGTGGAAGACGTCGTGCATGGTCCGGTACCTCTGAGGTAGCTGCAACCAATAGGCAACCGGTCCAACTCTCTCCAAAACCTCAAACGGCCCGACGTACCGCGGTGAAAGCTTACCCTGTCTCTTAATCCTCTTGTGTCCCAACCTCGGTGCGACACGCAGGAAAACCTGATCCCCGACCTCGAACTCCATAGGTCGTCTCCGCTGATCAGCATAAGACTTTTGTCGAGACTGTGCTGTATCCATCCTCTTCTGAATCAACTCTATTTGCTTATAGGTCTCCTGAACAGGATGAGGTCCTAGAAAAGCTACCTCTCCTAGCTCCAGCCAGCATAAGGGTGATCGGCATGGCCTACCGTACAGATCCTCGTAAGGTTCCATCTGAATAGTCACCTGCAAACTATTGTTGTAGGCGAACTCCACCATAGGGATATGCTTCTCCCAAGAACCGCCAAATTCTATAATGCAAGCTCTCATCATATCCTCTAGCACCTGGATCGTACGCTCGGACTGGCCATCAGTCTGGGGATGGTATGTTGTACTCAAAAGTACTTGTGTACCCAACGCCTTATGAAGTCCCTTCTAGAACCAAGAGGTGAAACACGCATCCCTGTCTAAAACAATAGAGTGTGGAACTCCATACCGACGAATGATATCTCTGATGTACAGTCGTCCCAGATCATCGACACAGAAGGTCTCCTTGATTGGAAAGAAGTGTACAACCTTCGTAAGTCTGTCGACGACAACCCAAACAGCATCGTTCCCTCGAGGCGACCTCAGCAAACCTGTCACAAAGTCCATTGTGACATCGTTTCACACCCCTCTGGTATGGGAGTGGGGTGTTCTTAGCAAGGAAGTTCGAGGATGGTCTCAGGTGGGAGATCCGCTCGCAGGTGAATATCTTCCAGTTCACCTCCATCACTTCCATCGTCAACCAGGCACTGATTGTGGAGCACAATCTGAGAGACTTCGGAGCTGCGATCCAGGGCGGTTCCAAACGCCAGAGGCTGCAGACTAGCAGTGAGGGAATTGGTGAGTCAGTGGGGAAACTATGCCCCCATTCAGTAAAGTATACAGCAGAAAACAACCAGACACAATAGTGGAAACAATAACAGCATACAACAACTGAACTGAACAGTGGAAGTAATGTATAAAATAGTAATGATGCAACATGGTACATATGTCTATGGAAATCAGTAAACAAACCAACGTGCTGAAATACAACTGAAAAACAAAGTGAAAAATAAAACAAGGTAAACTCCTCAGCATCGCAAGCCTCGGCTTGGTTCCATGCTCTCCGGCTCCACAGCAATCAAGAACCTGAAGTAGAAGGGCGCTTGCCCTTATCTATACCTATAATAATATAATCTACTTGTGCCCAAAAGCATGGCCCAAACAAGGTGTGAGACAAATTCCCAGTAGGAAACCACCCAAAGATATGTGCCTAACAGTCAATGAATACATGGCAAGTAAAGTACAGGAACAGTAAACAGGAAAATACACAGTAGTCACAGTCCACAGTTCTAGCATATAAAGTACACAAGTAAACATCCATCAACAAGAAGAAAACAGGTAACCCTCTGGGTTTCTCTCACATACTAACCCCTATGGTTCAACCTACAAGTACTAGCAACCCTCTAGGAGGCACACACAGTCTCACCCCTCTGGTTCAGCTAAGAATAGACTCTCTGAGGAAGCACTCACCGTCAATTCCCCCTATAGTCTCGTATCATGCTAAAGGATCTCTGAGGAAGCACTCAACGTCTCATTCCCCATGTGTCCTGCGTCGAGGAACTACAGACTCTCTGAGGAAGCACTCATCGTCAATTCCCCTTGTGGTCTCGCATCGTATTAAAAGACCCTCTAGAGAATCTCTTACGTCTATTCTCCATGTGGTCTACTACACTTGGTTCTCACAGTCCTGTGTGAAACTAACATGCTCAGCACGCATGTATCGTCCAAGTAAACCTCAATAACTACTTGGCTATCAATATAAGGCTCAACAGCATAACAAAGCAACAATTCAACTATCCTACAACTAGGCATGGCAACCGAAAAAACGCCAAACAAGCAAAACAAGCATGGAAAACATCCATAGTACAGTAAAAAATACCATATTCATAGGAAAATACATCTACTCAAGCAATCAAGCAAAGCAGGAAAACAACAGGGGAAAAACAGGAAACGTGCAATACCTCGTTCAAGGGTATTGGTGGAATTTGCACAAAATATTCAAAGACTATCTACATAAAGTCACAAACCACCTACCTTGATTCTAGGGGATCGATATACTTGAACCACGATGACTAATTCTCCCTAGAAAGTCGTAGATATGAGAAAATGCACAAAACATTCAACCTTAGATAACATGATAAGGAGGAAGAATTGGACAACAAGGTTCAATCAGAAGGAAGAACTCACCGCTGCGCTTCCAACGCAATCGACCGTGCTCAAATCGGAGAACGGACGGAGAGGCGGGGGCTTGGGGAAGATCCGGTCATACGGGTCGCTCTCGGACGAAGAACCTGGAGAAGGGGTGTGTTCTGTCCGTCAGGCGTGACCCTGGTGCGTTTAGTGAAAAAAATTACACGGCATGTACTTTGAGAGTACATGGTGTGTACTAGGTTTTTTCGTACTCCGCCAAAATCGGCCTCCACGTCAACCCTACACACCGTGTGTATGGCCCGGACACGGCCAGTACACGGCTTCGAGCAGGAAAAGAGTACAGGACGTGTACTCATAAAGTACACGGTGTGTACTTCAAAAATTTCCAGAAACTTTATTTTTCTTAAAAACTCCAGAAAAATGAAAGGCGTACCTGAAACGAAGATCCTGGTTCTTACAAAAAACTATCAAAAGATTAACATTTGTTTATGTCAAATTTAAATGTGAAATTACTTATAATGACATAAATTGTATTAAATGATAAAAATATAATCTAATTATACTTCAAAACCTTTTAAATGCATAATTTAACACTTTAAATTATTTCGATTAAAAAAGTTGTTTTCAATTAAAACATAGTATTTTTCACTATTCATCAAAATATGAAAGTTATCAGAAAAGTACCAAAATTTATCCAAAAAAATTTTATGTCCCACTTATAAAGAAGAATTTAATTTCATTAATTTTAATATATAAAAGTGTCAAATATTAGTTTTAAAAAGGGTTCTCCATTAAAAGGTGGTAAAATTTTATTTTTTGAAAAATAGTTCTTTTATCTGAAAAAATGAATTTGTTATTATATTATGTATAAGAAACACATAATATGGATTTTAAAATTATATAGAGTATATAAGATTCAAAATGCAGTTAATACTATTCCTATCTACTTTTTTAACGGCTAGTTTGGTAAGTTCTGGTGCGCTCGAACTTGGTGTTGCGTGTAGTGCAATATATTGAATTACTTTAATGAGATAACATACTATGAAATCTTAGGGTGTTAAACTATTCAATTTATTTTTAGATATAAGAAATATTTAATTGGAATCTAAATGTTTAATCACTTATTTCTTGATGTCTTCATTCATAAGAGGTGTTAATAATCATTATTTCTACCTAAATGGTTTAAAATTTTCTTCAAAATGTATTATATGATTATAAATGGTAGGGATTATGCATTTTAAATCAATTACCATCCAATATATATCATAAATTTTATATACAAAAAAACATTAAGCAATTTTATTTCTTAGTCAATTGAAATATTGACATTAGTGATGACTAAAAAAGCATTTGAGTCACCCAAATAGTTGTATCACAAGTTTGGTGGAATAATTTCAAGCTCTATTGTCATAGGTTTTTCAAGTGATGGTGCTAATGGAATTTACTCTTGTATGTGCTATGAAACAACTATATTTCTAATTAATTATAATTCTTCTATTTATTTAGTTAACTCATCCTCTTTCCTTGTGTAATTCATATAGATTTATAACTTTGTTTTCTAATTAATCCCATTCTTAACTATATCTAGGAAATAAAAATCATACAACATAGGTGTTTCTATAGATTCTAGGACATAAAATGTTTGGTTTTCTTTCCCAAATCTAAAAATTATTTTCCCTTCCCAAGCACTAGTGAAAGCTCTGCATGTATCCAAAAATGGTATTCCAAGAATTTATGGGATGTACTTATTTTTATCTATATCAAGGATGATGACATCAAAGGGGAAGTAATATTTTTCAACTTTTAAAATTTTATCCTCTAAAACTCCTCAAGGTTGTTTTACATATTGATCTACTATTTTCAAGATAAGCTTAGTTGTCTTTAATTATATAGTTCTTAGTTCATCAAGAACTCTATATGGTATGAGGTTAATGAAAGATATGAGGTCGCATAACACACTCCCAATATAATAACCTATAATATTTTAGAGTATTTTAAACTACCACGGTTTCATATTTTAGGATTTATAGATACAAGGATAATTTCTAGACATTCCTCATACATTAAAATAGTCCACAATTCATTTAGTTTTCTTATTTTTTATAGAATGTATTTGATAAATTTAGCATAATAAGAAATTTTTTATTATGTATTTTATATAGGGAATGTTTATAGATTCTTGTTCATCTAAATAAAATTTTAAAACTGATAATCATACTTTATTTTTTTTAGTATCTATGGAAATTTATGGGGTAGTGTATGGACTTTCACTCTTTTATTGAGTAATTAATTTTCCTTTTTCATTTATTAATTTTTTTTATTTATCTTTTTTATCATGACCATATTTTTTCTTATACTAATATCTAATCACCTTATATCTTGAATAATCATCCTATGTATTAGTTATATGTGTCACTTCAATTAGTTGTCTACAATCACTTTCCACTCTGGAAACCATGTACCACTACATAAGGTAATAACCTTTTTCTTCTTCTATTGGGTTAACCCCAATGTTATATATTCAAGTTATTTATTTTCAATCTTATATATGAGAACTTTACTAACATAATTGGTTTTATATGTTGCGTATAGAAGTTTGTAAGTTTTTGGTTTCCATATCATGATTATCTAATCATTTTGGAGTGGATGGAAATAATTATGATAGAATTTAATTTATATTACATTAGACTATGTTAAAGTTTGGGTAAATATTTTAGTTTTATTTCTTTATATTTCAGCTATTTATATGAGAGTGGTTGATATATTTATTTATATCCTTACCCTTTTGGTTGTCATGTAGGCTTGAAAGTTGGTTGAGTAGGAAATCTAGGTAGAACTATGTTCTTATTAAGTGACTGAATAATTATTGATTATTTGGAACTAAAATTTTTATTTTTTATTCTGTTTGAGTTATAATTATTTTCAAAGAAAAATTACTATTATAACTAGATAAATTTTATTGTGACACATTTTTTACTAATGTGTTCTATGGGAACATGGAATCGTAAAGATCTCCATAGTGTCACTAATTTTTTTTGAACTTCATGAATCCTCTGAGGAGGACTTAATGAAAAGTTTTTTATCCTCTTATTAAGATATTAAATTTGAGAAACTATGAATTTATAATATTTAATTGATGTAATCCCACTTTACCATTATTAAATTTTCTAATCCATTGGAAATTATATTATTCTATGTTTCTGATTAAGGTGTATAATCTTCCAAATCCATATCCATGAATTCATTTCCTATATTTATCTTAATTTTTTATTTAATTTATGGTTGAAGTCCTTTGTAAAAAGATTATAACTAGTTTTTTCATATTCAATTCATAATAATAAAAATGCCTTAACATGGCTAGGAATCATTCCCAAGATTCTTCTGGTGATTCATATATGTTTTCATATAATTATTCGAGGTTTCTTTTATTATTAAATTATTGTATTATCAAGTAATAATGATCTATGAATTTTGTTTTTAGTACTTACCAATTAAAGAAAGTTTTTTACTATAAGCTCTTTAACTAGTCCTTGAGTTTGTCTTAAAATGAAAATAAAAAAAATTAAATTCAACACATTATCATTAACCCTATTATATTTTAATGTACCATAAACTTCAAGAAATCTGGTCACATGTATATAAGTATGACTACTACTCAGCCCATGATATTTCACATATTGTTGCAACAAGTTGATTTTAAATGGATTAAATTCAAAGTTTATTACTTGGATACTTGGTCTTGTAATACCCAAGAAGACTCTTACTATATTTGGTATTAATTATTACCTCTTATTATTCTAGGGTATTTTATCATTAATACAACTCTAGATGAGTGGATGGAATTTTCTATTAGGAAGAGTCAGAATTCTTTCTTCTTTTGATTCCATCTTATTATTAAAAAAAATTCCACAAGATATTTTCCATTTTTTTATTTTGTTATTATTATAATATTAAATGGTTTTTTGTTATTTTATTAATCCAAATTTTGAGAGTTAACCATAAAGATAAACAATATCTAAATCACTGTTTAGTCAAGACAATTCTAGTACTAGATTATAACATGTTCTCCAAAAATGAAACAGTGTTTTGAAGTTCCAAATTTAGAAATTTATAAACCAACTAACTACTATAGTAGTGGAAATAAGACTATCCATAGGGAACAAAATTCTAGATCACTAGTTACATATTTTTTAATTATGTTTAGAAAATCAATTCAATGGTTTTTTATTTTCAAATAAACCAAAAATTTAAAATAACTAATGAAGTTAAAAATGTAATTTAATATGAAGAAGAAATTTATCCAATGGGTTATATATGAGATTAAAATTAATATTATAAATAAATATACATGCCATAAAATAGTGAAATCTATGTTTAAATAATTATTTTTCTCAATTATCGTTAATTCCAATTATTAAGATTTTATAACAATGATTATTATATCTTCTAATTTATTTAAGGTTCTTTTCACTGGTGTTATAAATAAATTAAGAGATTAAATTAATTACCAAATTTATGGGAAAAAATAACAAGACCCATTTCTAATAAAGTTAGGTTGCCTATTTGAGCTATAATCAGTAGAATAAGAATAATTATTAGGTATTGATTAATCAAATTCATATAAAATTTTTTAGAGTTAATAATGAGCATAAAATTCAACACAAATATAAATGATCATAATAAAAATTCAATTAAAAAAATTATCCTATAGTTTAATCAAAAAATAAAATAATAATAAAGTCATATAAAATAATTCCCCTATTCTATTCACATCTTGAATAAAAATAATTATCCAAACATAGTGATCAAAACATGCATGTGATAATAATAAAAATAATGTGAAAAAATGATTGCATTACCAAAAGAATCATTACATAATTCTCAATGCTCACTGGTGAAGAAAACACCATCCCTAATTATCAAACCAAAATATAAAACCATTATGCGCTCTGTTTATGTGTACAAATATCCACTGGTCATGAATGTAACATGAATCATCACTGAACTATTAATAATGAAAAACTCAATAGGAACTATAAACAAACCATAGCTAACCATAATGATCAATGTGTGCAGGATGTGTAGCACCCAAAGATTTTATGATATATTTATCTTTAAATAAATTTTACAGGTTTAATAACTTTCTTTACATGAAATTTCAAGCTTAAATAAACTATTTTATACTATTTAAATATTATTATTAAATGTGAGTATTATTTCCTAACCATTGGATTATCGGCTATGAATATGAATAACTAAATTATGAAAAATATATATTAAATTTTTACTTAATGAAAATGAATTTATTAAATCCTATGAAATAATCACTCAATTTCAAATGTTTAAAATAATATCGTTTTATGTTAAAAGATCAAATTTTCAAAGTATTTTATTTTTTTATATATTATGTGACTTGATCACTATTGGACTAGGATTTTAATGAAATATATTGGTATTTAATCTTAAAAAAATGTATAATCATTCATACATTCATTATAAATTGGTTATAAAATAAGATAAAATCATTTGAAGGAAAAAAAGATATTAGTATTTTCAAAAAATTGTTTTTATTGTGCGCGATGTATTTTATCCTAATAAGTTGAATTAATCAGTATTTAAGAATGGTTTTAATTAAAGTTTTAGATAATATATTCGATAAATTATAATAACATTCATCTAATGGTTCTGACTAGACAAGGAATAAGGATAAATTTATTTTTATGCTTAAAAATCCACTTTTCTAAAAATGGTTTTCATGGCGTTTTGCACACCTAGTTTAAAATGAATTTATACCACTTATAGAAATTGAATCTGATAAAAAAATTCATATTTTTAATTAAAATTTTAAAATTTAGTAATGAAGTAAATTTCATTTTTGGTCATTATTAATTGTAACTGAGGGGAAAAAATCATTACTATGGTTAAGGTTAAAAGGGTTAACAAGAGGTTAAACTAAAGAGATAAGTGTTCAAATGACCTAAAAACTTATTTAAATCATATTAGTTGAGTTTATTTCGATCCTATATTGCCCCATATTTAAAAATGATCAAATTTTGAGCCACTTTCCCATGAAATTTACTTTATTACACTTTAATATTCTTAATAATTTCATGTGTGTCACTCCCCACACTTATAAAAGGGTACCTCCTCTATTCTCTTCTCCATAACACTTGTTCCCTTTATCTCGACCAAAATCTACCCAAATACTCTCCCAAACATAATTATCTTATCATATATATTATTTTATTCATAAAATACCACTTTAAGAAGGTTTATGGTGTAATCCAAAATGAATTTTCCTAAGGAATATGAAGTTTGAATGAGTACAGAATAAGATAGGACCTAAGGTAAGGGTTTATGTTACAATATCATTTCTTTTCAGGATTGTATGTGCTAAATTTACATTGAGGGAAATTATATGGTACTTATACTTTAAACCAAATCTATTTTATTCTACTCTGATTATTCCTATAATTTTAAATTAATGGTAAAATTTTCCTCTCTTTGGCATTTAAAATAATTGAGAAAATGTTTTTAAAAAAGGCCACCCTCATTTCCTTTTTAAGCAAAGATTTTTTATTCCATGTCCATATTCTTTAAAATGTTTTATAGAAGTTGTTATATATGTATAAATATTTAATAATGATTATTTTTAATACCCTTGAATTTTTTTTATAAATGATTAAAAATAATATTTTTATATATTTTACATATGACTCGCTTTTGACTTTTTACAAAAATGTGAAAAGAATGTTCTCTTTTAACATATACATCATGATGTTATTTTCCCACCATCATAACCATTTTTTTATTTGAATATTCCTTTACAAGTTTCTAGGGTTATTTTAAAATAAAATATTTTTATTAATATTAGGATATTTTTTGGTTTTTAATGATACCGAAAGAAAAGGATAGTTTCCCTATTTTCAAAGAAATGTTTAAATTCTATTTTAAATATATTTTTTATCTATGTAAACATCCATTAAGGATGATATGACCTTATGATACCATCCAATTTCATTCTGCAGTTGGCTTATGATGATAATTTTTTTAAGGATAATTCTTTAAAATTTATTACCTTCCCACATGTTAACTAACTGATGGTGAAATATTTATGAAACTCACTTTTTTTCATGGGTTATGCTATGATGAAATCATGAATGTTTCTATGATATTTTGGCACACTTATGTATAGTTTTTATTATGTGATGGGTGGGGATGGAATTATATATCCCTCCATTTCATTGTATAAAGAATGATATCACATGAGATAATATAGACTAAAATGGGGATTGAATCTAGTTTAGTAAGGGACTCTGTCCACTATGATAGTCTTGGAAGTGAACCTTGACTAAGGAAATTATGGAATAGAGAGTGAACCCAATCCATTATGAGTCTCTTTCCACTATGATATTATTGTAAGTGATCATTGACTAAGGAAATGATTTTATATGATTATGTCTATGCCAAAAACTTATGTCTTGTGCTTATGATATGTTCTCATAACTCATCATTAATTATTGATGATTCCATACTCTTGTGACTTAGGACTTTTTTTATGAAAAATCCTTATGTAATAAATTATGATTGGGGATATTTTATTGATTGGGTATGCCTTTCATAAGTTATGATCATGTTATCATACCCTTATGCTTATCTTATTCTCACTAATGATCATTTATTAATATATCATATATTTACCCTTACTAAGAATATGTGCTCATAGTTTCTTATGTTTCAATTCCCCAGGTTATGAAGAATGGTTTTAAGTATATTATGTTTAATAAGGGTGCTAATTGATAAGATATTTGTAGATGATATTGAATATATTTCATGAAATAAGTTTATTATGTATCTAGTCTCCAAATACACTAAAACTTTATGTATCATGGGTGTGTATTATTATGAGATGTATTGAATATTAATATAAAATGATATAATATTTATGTATATAATACTTGGGTTTCCTTAGTTGGTATCATAATAAGTTTTAGATATTATAGAGATTATGATTATAATTTTTTTTGTAAAAACCCTAGGGATAAGTCTATGTATAGGATAGTATCCTAAAGTTTGGTAAAGTAGATATTTCAGGGTTTCCTATAAATTACATCCCTTTATGGATACAAACAATTTTATATAGGTTATGTCTCATATTCACCTAGGGTAATAACCCTAAAATGGATGGATGGGTATTAACACGATCTTCACTAGGAGCATGACAAAGAGGCCTAACAATACACCTTTTTTACACTCTTAAGGGATATTATTTGGTTAATTCACATTCTATTTATGAATCATTATAAGGAATAAGGGTATATAATCTATGAAAACCTATGATAATCCATAGTTATATGGGATGAACTTAAAGTTTCATGTGTTTAATGAAGGTGTCACAATTTAGGAAATTGTAATAATTATTTTCATAATCATATGATTTATTACTTTGATTATTTATGTCTGATGCTCACACTAAGATTTTTGTTTTTAGTAAATGGTTGAAACTGGGATAAACCAAGTTAACATCTAACCATATATCTAGGGATAGAAAGCAGTACTAAGTTTTAACTAGGAACCAAAAGAAATCTATAATCCCCTCCAAACTCATTAGATGAATCAAGTATCCTTATCATAGATGATAGTCCTTGGTACCCCATAAATACTCACCACCTCATCTATATACCACCTTTCCAGAACATCCATGATTCTCAACTCCCAAATTGCTTAAAAATGGTCCAACTTCATCATTTGGTCTATGATCACCCAAATGACATCACATACTCCTTGGGATTTGGGAACCTAGTAAAAAAATCCATTTATATGCACTCTCATTTCCACTGAGGGAAGTTTAAAGACTTCAAAAACCCTCTAAGTGGTCTACTTTCACCTAATAACAAACAAGAAAATATTACATAAACTCTACCATAGACCGCTTCATCCTAGACCACCACAACTACATCCTTAAACCATGATACATCTTGGACACACTTGTATACACTACTAAGGGTGATCCATGAAACTCATGGATAACTACTTCATGCATAGCCATCAAAATATACAACCTCCCCCAAAAAAATATCTAAGTCTAATCATCCTTTGATTAACCCTCTATATAATCACCATGACCGAAATATTCTTTAATCACCTCAACTTTTGAGTCTCCTCGCAAAGACTCCTCTACCTACCACATCAAGTAATATTCCACCATTATCGAAAATCTCTACCACCTCTAGATTCATTCATATCAAGATGCATTATCGCACACTTCTTTATCCCTTTCCAAACCTCCTCAAACTCTTGAATGAAATCCCTTCATGAGTTTATAATAAATGCACCATCCACAATATTACCCTTTACTAGGGCATAGGAGATATCAAATTTTTAATCCTATAGAAACTCCATCCACCTCCCCTGATGTAGATTCAGATCCAGCTAAGTGAAAACATACCTCAAAATCTTTTGGTTCATGAGGACCATAATACATTCACCGATGAGGTAATGTCTCCATAAATTTAGGGGGAAACCCACTACCACAAACTCTAGGTCATGAGTGGAATGGTTATTATTGTGGGGATATAACTACTTAGACCCATAAGAGATCACCATAATTTTATATATAAAAACACATCCCAATCCCATAATAGATGCATCACGAAAGACCTTTAATATCACTCTATCCTTAGGCAACTAAATCACTAGTTCACTGATCAAACTCTCTTTTAGGTAGTCAAATTCCTTATAGAAATGATCTATATAGAATAATTTCTAATCATTTATAGTTATGGTTCTTAATGTAGCTAAAATCTAAGAGAAGTTAGACATAAACCTCTAGTAATTTTATGCAAGACCAAGGAAGCTGAAGACTTCTGATACATTCTTGGTTACTTCCTAAGAAACAACTACTTTGATCTTTGATGAGTCCAAGGACACACCATACTGAGATACCACATGTCCAAGAAAGTGTACCCCTCACATCTATAATGTTCACTTGGAAACCTTTTCATATATACAATGGTGTTAAAGAACCTATAAGATATTTCTAAGGTTCCCATCGTTCTCCTCCTTAAAATTTGAGTAGATGAGATTTCATTGATGAAAGAAACTAAAAAATTTTCCAAGAACTCATGGAAGAAATATTTCATGAACGCCATGAACACAGTTGGTGTGCTTATGTCACAAAATTAAATAACTATAAACTCAAATTGTCCATAACTACACCAAATGGTAGTCTTCAGTATATCCTCCTCCTCCCTCATCTAGTAATATCCAAACCATATATCAGTATTCAAAATTCAACTATATCCCTTTAATTGGTCAAAAGGATCTCATATCCTTGTAAGAGGGTAATGGTTCTTGACCATAACATAGTTCAAACTATGGTAGTCCATGCACTATCTCAGACTATCTTCCACCTTCTTAGAGAACATCACTGGAGAACCCCAAGTAGATACACTAGTCTGGTTGAATCTCTTTTATAATAGAACATTGACATGAAACTTCAACTCTTACAACTCTATGGCTTTCATTAGATTTGGATACATTGAAATCGAATATGTACCTGGCTGTAACTCTATCCCAAACTCAATGTAATGTTGATGGGGGTGGTTTCACAACTTCTTCTAAGCAGAAATATAGACACTCCTCAATGACTCTAGGGACCTCCACCACTTTATATCCCACTAAAAACTCCACTAAATAATTCAATATATACTTCTCACACTTTACACCAATCTAGTAACCCTATTCCCCAATAAATACCACTCATCGACCTTCTTCATCAGAA
Source organism: Viscum album (assembly GCA_963277665.1). NCBI lineage: Eukaryota > Viridiplantae > Streptophyta > Magnoliopsida > Santalales > Viscaceae > Viscum > Viscum album. Next base: position 22,872,199 of record OY728133.1, on the reverse strand, counting down.
AACAAAAAAATCACCCAAAAGAAATTTAAAAATTAATTCACAGAATATAGCCAATCTATTATAAGGATAGAATTATATGGTTTTATTTATAATATAAAGAAGTCATTAATTGACTGACGCTACCCTATCATCATTCTAAATCTCTATAACACATCAAAAAGAAAGGCATGACCTCTAACTGAAATGGATAATTCCAGGGGAACTAGAACCCTTTCCACCTCGAGTCCTAACACATGGACCAAGGTAGGTGAAACAAAGGATTTTGAAGCTCTAGAATCAAAAAAGCTAGAAACTAATATAGATGATAATTTGAACATACTTAAAATAACATATGGACCCTATAGTGATTTCTCCTCCATATCATACATCTTTCCTTGACTGAATCCTCTACCTCACTGCTGACAGCCTCCATGGACATGCTCAAATTTGGGTCCCATGGAAGTGGACCATCATGGGGATGGATTCTATCTGTTCTATCTCCTATTAGTATGGTATACTTCTATTAAATTGGTTGTTGAACAAAAAATAGAAATCCATATTATTGATACGCACTTTGGGGTATATAAACCCAAAAATTTCATATATAGATATCATATCTTTCTAAATAAATATTCATTACTTAACATAATGATCCAAACCAAAATTTTATAGGTCTGATGCCTTTTGGAAACCTAAAAACATAAAAAAAACTAGTTCATAAAATATCTACATTTTCCCCCACTAAGTTATTCGTAACTAGAACCCTACTTAAAAATATAATACTTAGTAACTTTCTTTATAACCTGGGTAAAGGAAATGTAGTACCCCTGGTTTCTGGAATGTAACCCTTTCTTGAGGCTTTCCATGGTTTTAAAGTCAAGGGTGTTGAATGGGAGAGTCGGGAGAACTTGGAATGATGTTTGGAGGCAAAGGAGAAGTCGCACGGTCGGCGCACGGTTTGTCTAACCGTGCGGCCAAATCGTGCGCAGTGGTTCTTGGAGGTAGTGGATTCCGTACAGTCAGCGCACAGTTTGTCTAAACCGTGCGTCCAAACATTGCATGAAGGATGGGTGAGGCAGAAGCTAACACATGGTTAGGGAACGGTTTGTCAAACCGTACGGACAAACCGTGCGGTCACTTAAAGTTAGATCCTAAAATTGTGGATCTAACTCGTTTTGCCTTTAATTGCCTTGTTTTAACCTCCTAATCGGCCCTAACTCAGTATTACTCTCACTTGAAGGTTGGAAGACTTCTCCCAATCATTTTGGAGGCGATCCGAAGGCTTCTCTTGGCGAATCAAAGCCAGATTCTTAAGGTATGTTATCGTTCTTGATCAGTTTCTTAGATCTACTTAGATCTACTTCTCCTCTTCTCTCGTTTTCTTATATCTACACCCATTATGGGTAGATATAAGGGTTTGTATGCCAAATATGACAATATTTGGTCTTGGTTGTGTTAGGAGAAGAGATCTAAGGAGGGTTTTGGAGGTTTTACCCGGTGTTCGTGGCATTCTTCATCTGTCAGTTGGTTTCGCCCAAATTGTTGAGGTAGGTGGCTTCACTCTCGACTCCTCTTGTTAGAATTGGTTGGATTAGTTTCAAATTGGTCATTTGAATGTAATTGATTGTTAAAAACATGAAATAAATCTTCTTTATTGATGATTTATGGTTTTGATGAAATTGTGAAATCTTGGTGAATTGTCATGCAAAGTGATTTGGCTATTTGAATTTAAAATGTTGATTTTAAATTATAAAATTGATGAAATTGTAAATGGTTTGTTGAGAAATGGTTTTTCAATAAAAAGTGTGTCTTATTGAAATGCTTTGTGATTGAAATGATTTTGGGGTATTTGGTTTTCAATAAAAAGGGAGTTTTATTGAAATGGTTTGAATTGGTTGAACACACTTGATTTTGACAGAAATGGTTTTCAATAAAAGGGTGTTTTATTGAAAGGGTGGTTTTGGAATGATTGTTGGGAATATGTGGTGTGTGTTCATATTGCATGTACGAGGCTTGGTTGAAATATGACCTTGTGCTTAGTGCCAAAGGTGTACTGGCACATGGTAACTACTTGTACGAGGCTTGGTTGAAATATGACCTTGTGCTCGGTACCAAAGGTGTACTGGCACATGGTAACTACTTGTACGAGGCTTGGTTAAAATATGACCTTGTGCGCAGTGCCAAAGGTGTAATGGAACATGGGAAACATTACCTTGTGATGAATTGGTAGATCGACGAGAGACCGCTCATGAGTATGGAACTGTCATAACGATGCATGCGTGGTTGATTTCATGGGTTTGTGAAATGGTTGGGAATGCCAAAACGAAACGTTTGTGAAATAGTTTGTAAATTGGTTCAGTTATTTTTCTGGAAAAATAACATGTTGGAAAAGATGGTTTAAATTGCACTTTGATTCTTTTGAGCATGGATGGTTTTGGAAAACTTGTTTATATTTAGTTATAAAATGCTTTGGTGAAAATGTTTTATATAAACTATTTTTATATAAATGTAGCTAACTCTTCTATCTTAGTGGCATGAGTAGGGAAGTCATTGGGGAAAACCTACTGAGTTTTATACTCACCCCTACTTTGGCACTTTGGTGCTTTTACAGATGTTATATTCCGAGACACAGGTAAAGGTAAAGCATCTCATTACTAATGGCTCGTGGTGATGTTTGGGAGATGCTGTGGAGCTTGGAGCTTGTGGACCACGGAGTCATGGTGTCTTTTGAGAGTCTCATGTTGTTCTTCCGCTATGTACCTTGATGTTTGGTTTGGTCTTCCGTTGTTGTGTACTCTGATGTGGTTTAATATAAATGAAGTTGTTTGTTGGCCTTTAATTTTTTCATGCATCCTATAGTGAATGGTTAATGGATTGGTTTATTTCTTAAAGGGTAAATCATCCCCCACTTATACTTGAGACCCTTCAGCATTTATTGCCAGCCTTTGGCATCTTGGGGATGTCACCTATGGCCAAGTAATGACTTGTTGTATTCTTAATCCAATAAGGATAAGTGGGTCATTACAAATGGTATCAGTCGGGTCCTTCATTTGAGGTACAAATGGTATCAGCTTGTTCGGTCCTTGCCTAACAAGTGGTCATCGATGTTATTGGTCTTGGAGTTGAAATTTCTTCTTGTCTCTTCCTTAGGTTGAAATATTTTACAGGAGTAGGATTTTTGGAACTTGGAATGTATAGAATAAAAGGACGTAGCTAACCTATTTATGTTGAACTTCAAGTTACCAGGGAGTTGGGTACATAAGTGTTTTGGATACACTTCTAGGATGTTGTAAATCTCATTGTCATGAGTTTATCCAATGAGAGGAGCATGACATACATTGTAGAGGAATGACTTCCCACTAGGATTCCATATCTCATTTTGAGGAATGAGTAAGAATTTTGTGAAAGGTGTAAATTTTTGAAAAAAAAATGCAGAAATTGATTTTCAAATGAAAGATTTTGAAAAGAGGATATTTGGTGTATTTTGAAAATGGGTTTATTTTCAAAAAGCATGTGAATGTTTTCGAAAATGGTTGAAAATGTGGAAAATCTTGATGGTTGGAAAACAATGTTGTGATAGTTGATGTGATAGAATTTGAAATGCTAATCCAACAGTTTCTAGAGAGTGATATTGACGGAGTTTGTTGTTGGTTTAGGAAATGGCACCTGGTAGGAGTCATAGAAATCAATCGAAAGAGGCCAGTGAGAATGTGGTTGCACCTGAACCATAGGTGAACCAACAGATGGTACAAAACATCACTCAAGCTTTTAAAACTGTTGAGTTGGGACTGCAACTGGATACCTTGTTTACGATATTTGTCACTGTTGAAAATCCAAGTAGAGGAAGTATGGTTATCTTCACTATAGGTGCTGAGAACTCTAACACTAAGAGCAAGAGGGAACCAGACAACTTCTCTCAAGGAGGAAGAACACATCAGAATCAGACCACAAGATTTCTAAAACTTTCTCTGAGACCCAAGAGTAAGCCAGGATGTTTCCAGTGTGGCTCTAAGAGCCACATCAAGCGGGATTGTAAGGAACAACACTACCACAAAACTGGGCAAGGAATGCGCCTGCCTTTATCAGTGCTAACAGTAAAGCACTGATAAAGGGTCGGGCCTTTATCAGCGCTAACAAAAGCGCTGATAAAGGTCCACTTTATCAGCGCTAAAACAAGCGCTGATAAAGGATTTCCCCTTTATCAGCGCTTTTTTTAGCGCTGATAAAGGTTGTATTTATCAGCGCTTTTCATTTTAGTGCTAATAAATACACCCTTTATCAGCACTTTTTACTAGCGCTGATAAAGGCTCATGCAGATTTGTTAAAAACCCACGGGTCCTCTTCCTCCTCCCTACACCCAGTCAAGCTCTCGCGGAAGCCCTCCTCTGCGCCGCTGCCGCCGCTTCTGCCGCTGTCGCCGCCTCCTCCTCCTCTGCTGCGGCCGCTGCCTCCTCATTCTCCTCCTTCTCCTCCTCCTTCTCCTCCTCCTCTGGCCGCCGCCTCCTCCTCCTCCGGCCGCCGCCTCCTCCACCTCCTCCTCCACCGCGGCCTCGTACTCCTCCTCCTCCACCGGCGGTTCCTCCTCCTCCTCCTAGTCCGCGGCCTCATCCTCCTCCTCCTCCACCGGCGCCTCCTCCTCTTCTGCATACTCTGCTGCCTCCTCCTCCACCGTGGCCTCCTCCTCCTCCTCCTCCTCCTCTGCTGCCTCCGCTGCCTCCGCTGCCTCCGCTCTGCCTCCGCCCTGCCTCCGCGCTGCCTCCGGTGCCTCCGTTGTTGACACCTCCTTCTCCTCCGCCACCGGGTCCTCCTCCTTAAGGTGATTCAAATTGAATTTTCATGAATTAATTATGTTTGGAATGGGTAAGTGTTTGGCCAACTATTCTTCGTTTTGAATCTTCAGTTTCCATGGGTGGTTTGGGATTGTGGTTATGTTTTGATCCTAACTATGGGTTGTTTTTATGATTTCCCACTACTTAATTAGATTTATTTAGTTATTCTTATGTTTTGGTGTTTTCATTTGGTTCATGTATCTCTTTATCTCCCCACGAACGGTTATCTTATGGATATTAATTTTGAGATGGGTTTGAAGAAATATATCAGATTTATTGTTATTGTTCTAAGTCTACCAACCTATTTTTAGGTGTTTCCCAAGGTATTGATGTGAGAGGCATAATTTAATTGAAATATTGGTCTCAATGGTGTTCCATTAATGGGTGGTGTAGGCTCCACTTTTTTAAGGGCTCTTAGTTAAAATAAGAGGCTTCAAATGGTGGAGGATCACATCCTAAAACAAAGGGGGATTCTTAATAGGGAAATAATACATAGACGAGTCTAATCAAGAAAAAATCAATGCAGTAGAGGTCATTCATGAGGACTCATAATCTTGGACAACCATAATTCGAGGTGAATTTTTTTTAATTCTTCTATATTATTGGTTTCATTTCAAAATGGTGAATCCTAGTCATTAATTTCACATATTTTTTTATTACTTGGTTATGACGGCAGAGTTTATGAATTATTTCATGTATTTCCTGACCCTTTTGGGTAGGAAAAATGGTCATGGTTTCATGTTCTTTGAGAGTTGTGTTGTGGTACTTGGCATGGAGGACATTTCGGAATTCCATGTTTTGGACCTGGTCTTTTCCGACCTCATTATCGTCTTGGATTTTTTTATTGGATTTAGTGCACTAGATGACTATTATCACCATTGGGTTCAGTTACTTACTATTAACAGGAGATTCCATGTCTTTTATGGAGATTGTGATCTATAACCATGGAGGGTATGGCAATTTGCTTCTATGTTATGGTTCATATCATGTCATTTTTCCAAGGTTTTCCTTGGGGTTGTTGAGAAGTGTTCTTCATGTGAAATTCTAGTGGTCATGGAAAAGTACACAAAATCATTTCTAGAGGACTTCATGGGATAACCTCCCCAATGAGTGTTTTCGTTTTCTATCTATTTGCTTCACAGGAAGATCCCATTTTCCATCCCATCACATCATAAGGCTCTGGTCGATTTAGAGGAGCTAAAAGATCAGCTAGAAGATCTTTAGGGAAATGGTTCTATCTATATGATCATGTCACTATGAGATTTTCCAATTCTGTTTTCAATGAAGTCATATCATAGCCTATTAATTTTAACAGTCTACCATAGTCATAGCCAGGTGACAGTAATGAATAATTACATATTGCCTATAATTGATGATTTGTTTGACCATCTTATAAGGTTCTATTGGTTTTTGAAATTTTTCTAGAGATCAGGGTACCAACAGTTGAGGGTTTGGGAAGAGGATGCTCAAAAGATAGATTTTTAAAGTCGATATGGAAATTTAAAGTATTTATGAATTCCATTTGGGATCACCAATGCTCTACCTATTTCATGGAACTGATGAACTAGATCTTTAATATCTTTCTAGACACCTCCATTTTCGTTTTTTTAGAATACTTCTTTGTGTATTACAATATATAGGAGGAGTACTCCGATAATCTATAGGTTGTTTTGGGTGTTTTTAGAGAGCTTTGTCTTTATTACAATATTATAAATTCGCCATATTTTGTTTAAGAAGTATTGTTTCATGGTCACATTATTTCCTTGGAAGGAGTTCTAGGTTATCCAGAAAAGGTTTGAGAAGTCATTTATCCTCTACCCTATATACTCATCCTATGGATTTCAAATAGGATGAATATAAATAAAGAATGGATGAATTTCAATCAGTTGACAAAAGAGTATGAAGAAGGCATGAAAGAATTTATCAAGTTTGCAAAAGATCATGCATGTGACTCTTCTCAAATCCTTTGTCCGTGTTTATGTTGTTGTTATTCAAAACAAATTATTCCATATGAGTTGGAAGTACACTTGATCTGTCACGGATTAGATCAAAGTTATACATGTTGGAATAAACACGGGGAAACAACGAATGTAAGTAGTGACTGGGGTGAAACTGCGTTTTATGGATCATCTGATATGATTACAAACATGAACAATGAAGATGACCGTATGGAGGATGTGATTGCATATATGAATGATGATGAAGATCATATTGAGAAAATGACAAGGACCTTCGAAGATGAACTTCGTGATTGCCCAAAATTGTTTGAGAAGTTAAAAAGTTGTGCAAAGACGCCATTGTATGTTAGTTGCACTAAATATACAGCATTGTCAGCCGTACTGAAGCTGTATAATTTGAAAGCAGATAACGGGTGGAGTGACGACAGTTTTACGAAACTACTTGCCCTCTTGAATGACATGCTCCCAGAAGACAATGAGCTCCTGAGCCAAACATATGATGCCAAACGAATGCTACGCTCTATGGGTATGATCTCTGAAAGAATACACGCCTGCCAGAATGACTCTATACTGTTTTTCAAGGACCACAAATCACTTAAAGAATGCCCAAAGTGTGGTGCTTCTCGATACAAGAAAGATGAATCTAGTCCTACTAAAGTTGTATGGTACTTTCCAATCATTCCAAGGTTTAGACGCCTATATGGAAGTGAGGAGACTGCAGAACAATTAACATGGCATGCAGATACAAGAATTAAAGATGGGATACTATGTCACCCGGTAGACTCTCCTCAGTGGAAGAGAATCGATCATGAGTATCCTGAATTTGGAAACGAGTCGAGAAACCTTCGTCTTGCGTTATCTACAGATGGAGTGAATCCTTTTGGTTTTCAAAGAAACAGTCATAGTACATGGCCGGTTATGTTGATAAATTATAACTTACCACCGTGGTTATGCATGAAACGAAAATACATCATGTTATCTATGCTTATATCAGGACCAAAACAAACGGATAATGATATTGATGTTTATTTAGCACCATTGATCGAAGATTTGAAATTATTGTGGGATTCAGGTGTTACATTATATGATACTTACAGAAAGGAAGATTTTACTTTGAGAGTCATGTTGTATGGGATGATAAATGACTTCCCTGCTTATGGAAATTTTTCAGGATATAGCATTAAAGGAACTCAAGGTTGTCCCGTTTGCGAAGAAGGTACACAATCAATTAGGTTGAAACATTCATCAAAAACCGTGTTTCTAGGACATCGCAGATTTCTACCGCGACGACATAAGTATCGTTCTTGGAAGACATCATTCGATAGAAGTTCAGAAGAACGTACAGCACCGTCTCTACTAACAGGCGATCAATTGTTTGAGAAATTTAAAAATGTGGACACTACTTTTGGTAAACCGGCTTCTAAAAACCTTACGAAAATCGGTTGGAAAAAGAGATCAATTTTTTTTTGAATTACAATAATGGAATTTTCTGTATGTAAGACATTTTATTGATGTTATGCATGTAGAAAAAAAGGTATTTGACAGTGTTATCAGCACGTTGCTAAATACATCTAGCAAAACAAAATATGGAGTTAATGCTAGGTTGGACATGGTTTAGATGGGAATACGAGAAGAGTTGGCACCAGTGAAGGGTGAAAAATGAACATTTCTTCCTCCTGCTGCTTACACTCTTTCCAGGCAGGAGAGATATCAGTTTTGAAACTTCTTGAATGACGTAAAGGTTCCAGAGGGGTATTCGTCAAATATCAGTAACCTTGTTTCAATGAGCGACTTGAAGTTAAAAGGTCTGAAATCACAGTACTGTCATGTTTTGATGCAAAATCTCATTCCAATTTCTTTACGTTGCATTTTGCCCAAGAATTTCCACCATACATTAACGAAACTGTGTTTCTTCTTCAAAGCTATATGCAGCAAAGTTATAGACCCGGCGAAATTGCCAGCTATGGAAAAAGAAATTGCAGTCATATTATGTGAATTAGAAATGTTCTTCCCGCCTTCATTTTTTGATATGATGGTTCATTTTATGGTCCACTTGGTGAGAGATATTCGACTATGTGGTCATGTACATTACAAATGGATGTACCCCATTGAATGGTATATGAAGATTTTGAAAGGGTATGTCAAAAATCGAAGTTGGCCAGAGGGTTGTATTGCAGAGCGATATATTGTTGAGGAAGCCGTTGAATTCTGTACCGAATACTTGTCTGGTGTGGAAAGCATTGGCTTACCGAAATTTCGTCACACTGGGCGGCTTGAGGGTGAAGGAATTTCTGGAAGAAAGGTTGTCACAATCAATATTACAGATCGGGAGCAGGCCCACCTTTATGTTTTGCATAACAGTTTTGACGTTGACCCATATGTTGAAATCCACAAAGAAATTCTTAGGCATTTGAATCCATCAAGGGCTGAAAAATGGATATCAAATACACATAATCGACAGTTTATAGGATGGTTTCAAGTTCATATTTTTAAGAAGTCAGATGAAAATCCAAAGTCAATTTCGGAACGACTTCGATGGATAGCCGGAGGACCAAGTGTGTATGCATTATCTTACAATGCTTATGTATTTAATGGTTATACATTTTATACTAATGAACATGATGAAGACAGTACCATGCAGAATAGTGGGGTTACACTTTTGGCTGAAGCGATGCATGTTTCCGGTGCTACGGACATAAATCCAATTTATGCGAATATGTCATACTTTGGCATCATCAAACAAATATGGGAGTTGGATTATACGGAATTTCAAGTTCCGATATTTCAATGCAAGTGGGTTGATAACAGGAGTGATATTAAAATAGATGATTTGGGATTCGTGAAAGTTGATTTCAGTAAGGAAGGGGAGAAATATGAACCATTTATAATGGCATCATAGGCAGTACAAGTATTCTATGTTCCAGATCCCGCAAACCAAAACTGGTCAATTGTTCTGTTATCGACCAAAATAGCTGAAGGGTCAGATGAAAATTCAATAGAATATGACCCTTTCATTGGGACTTCGCAATCATTTCGCAGTGGTCCTAATGTAGATGACATTTTGTATGTCAGAGGAGACCACAATGAAGGGATATGGATAGTTGATAGAGGGGTCAAATCTCTTCAGCCTTTAAAAAAAAGGAGTTCAATAATCAGGTTATTGATTTTTATTGTAATATAGATTGTGTTACATTATGTTATTATTTGTTCGTTGCTGCTTTTATGTGATCTAAATTAAATTTTAAACCAGTTCTGCAGATAATGACTTCTTCACCTGCTGATGCACCCAATCCCGAGACACAACACGTCTCTCAACCTGTTGCAGCTGGTCCCACTGCTGAGAGACAACAGGTCTCTTAACCTGTTGCATCTGGTCCCACTACTGATGTACAATAGGTCTCTCATCCTGTTGTAGCTGGTGTCAGTGCCGATGCTAGCGCTTCGGAGAAACATAATGAAGATGCAGAAACTGAGGAAATGGTAGGCGATGAAACCCCAGTGAAACAAAAAAAAAACAGGTGCGTCGTAGTTTGACAGTTTTAGCAAAAATCCTTAAGGAAAAAGCAAAAGGCATCAAATATGAGGTGGGATGGAATAATCTAGGCCAGCATGTAAACCCCAACAAAGCCATGTTTAGTAGCTACATTGGAATCGTCACTCGACAACGCGTGCCGATTGACGTAGAGTCGTGGCACCATGTTCTCAGCGGGTTGAAAACATTAATGTGGGAAGAGATTATGGTAATATTACGATATCATCTATTTAATTTATTAAAATAAAATACAATATTGAAATATTGACTAACCCTTCATCATCTCTTGTAGAGTTCATTTATAGTAGATGTTTCGCATAAAGAATATGTTTTCAGACTGGCAGGAAGGATTCATAGAGGCTTTCACAACATTTTAACGAAACATCATCTGAAATATGCCGAAGGGAAAATCAATCCTCACACGCCTCCTCTTTATGCACACTTGATATCCTAAGGAACGTGGGATGCGTTTTGCAACCGTCGTGCGGAACAGAATTTTCAGGTACATTGTGTTTGGTTACACGTTGTGTAACGTTGCTTGTATTCATCACGTTGATTGATAGGTTTTTATTTATGAAATAGCAACTGAGTGCTGAAAATAAAGAACGGGCAGCAAAACCAGCGTACCCCTACCGTAAAGCAAGGTTGGGGTACGCTTCAATTGAAAAACAATTGGTATGTATTTTAAAAGTACTGTAATAATTTTATGTGACATAAAACAACACTGTAACCATGTTTCTCTGTTTATATGCAGATTGATGAAGCAAAATCTCAAGTCACTTCCATTCCATGCCATGTGCTATGGAAGGAGGCTTGTGTTAATAAAGAGGGGAAACTGATAGATGAAAACACACAAAAAGTGTGGGAAACATGTGTAAGTATGACACAATATAAACTTGTTTTTCTTTAAATCACTATTACATAATGATGCTTACTTATTTTTTCATATTTTCTATTTGACATAGTCACAGGAATCAACAACACCCGCACCGGATGCATACATACTTTCAACGGCCTTGAAACAGCCAGAACGGTATGGCCGCGTCAGAGGTGTGGGTTTTGGGGTGTCACCCCGGACATATTTTCAGAAAAAAAAACAAGAGGATGAACAAACTAAATAATTGCATGTAATGAGAGATAAAGTATCTACCCTTGAAGAACTAATCCAAACTCAGGGAAAGATGCTAACGAGTTTGATGGAGGAGAGGCGAAGAGAACAAACAACTCAAGAACAACCCCCGCGAGAAGATCCACCCCTCACCAGCTTTGAGGCGAGCCATTCCCCTCAAAGACCTGACTTAACTGAGGTAATAAATGTTATAATATTCGTTTTTGTGAGATTTGAATCACATAGACACTGATACCTTTCATGTAATGATATTCTGCAGGGTGAAAATGACTGTGATTTATATATGTCAACTCCCACCCATCGCCTTGTAGCGAGAGCTACGGTGTTCAATATGCAGAATGACACGCTACACTCCAGACCACTTCCAACCGGTCATGTCAAAGTGTCGATTAACATAGATCATGAGCCGAGCGCCGAGCTACCCGTGCCAAATGAAAATGACGACATTAATACGGTGGAAAAGCTGTTGGAACATTCGTTGCATGGCCGTCGAATCTTGTAAAAAAACATGTCGAGCAGGAGGTATTCATTTCTAGTTCATTTTTCAAGCAGAACCTTTAACATTAAATTATAAAATGGCTGAACTGATGAATGTTATTACAGAAGGATAAAATGGAGAAGCTAAAATAAAAGAACGGCTCCAACATTGGATCAACCAACCGATCAAAACGATCTACTGAGAGCGCATTCACCCCACCCGTTCTATATCCATATTTAATATCATTTCAAGCTCATGTGGATACGAAAATGAAAGACGGCAAGAGTCATACAATTGTTTGTGAAAAAGATATGTACGGAGAGTAAACAATAGATTTCGTTAGTGCAGATGTTGTTTCTGAGATCATCACATACGACTGGCTAGGCGCCTCAGTTATAAATGTATACATGAGGTATGTTTTCATGATTTGATTTTACAGAAGCTGATATACTTTGATAATTATGGATAAATACATCTCATTTTTTTCACAGGCATATATATGAAAAAAAATTGAAGGGATTTTCCCATGAATACAAATTTGGACTCGTTAGTCCTCACACCATTTCTACACAACAAACAGAAATAGATTCTAATTTTCAGGCTGAATTGATGTCAAATCTACTCAGAACATTTCAAAGAAGAATTACGACTGACAGGCTCTTTTTAATACCAACGATGAAAGGGTAAAACTCTACATTTTAATCATATCAATTATATTTTCATTTCTATCAGTACTTATTTCTTTTTGTGTTTTTATGGAACATTGGATGCTCATTTCAGTCAATTTGGATACTCCAAAGATTTATTTTCTGGATTCACTACATGGATATCCAACTAACCGACCACAGATGATGGCGATTGTCAATTTGTAATACACTAGATCCAGCATTTTAGAACTAAATATCTAGTTATATAATTTATATTATCTTTTAATGAGGATTTTGTTATGATAGGGCGGTGTATGAATATTGTCTAAAGGCTGGAATGAATCCAGGGTGTAAGGACGACAATGCCCATAAGATCTACAAATGGAGAAGTATCTGGGTATATATAATTATATTTCACTATCCAAATACATATCAAAACAAATTACTTATTTTTCTCGATGTTTCTGCAGTGTCCGAAACAAACAAATGACAAGTACTGCGGTTATTATGTTTGTAAATTTATGAAAGAGATCGTATTTCATGAACAAACTAGCATCCCTGAAGAGGTATTTTTGAAAATAATTACTACTTTATTTAAAATAATTATTAATCCTTTGTGTATTTATATTTTTTCAGTACTACTATGACTGTCGCAAAAACTCCTATTTAGAAGATGATATAAATGTCTTTAGAAACGAATGGGCATTGTACTTGATGGAAGAATGTAAACAAATAGGACAATGAAGGTGAATTATTAATACTTATGTTATCTTTATTTGGTCATTGATATCTCCCTTTACATTTATTGAGAATCTATGTTCTCCCTTTCTTATGTTTCATATCCTTAGATTAGTGAATTCCTACTACTTAGTTTGAAAATGACATAAACTTTGGAAAACAACACCAATGACATACGTCAAATCGAGAAAATATGTTCGGATTGTTTTGATACTTTAGGAAAACGATCTGCGAGTCATTTTTGATGTGTACGAATCAACCGCACCTCAATCCGACGCACGGTGTGACCGGTATGGCTAAAAGTGTCTAATATCAGTTTCAAATTGAGATAGACTTTGGAAAACAACACCAATGACATATGCCAAACCGAGAAAACGCATTTGGATTGTTTTTATACTTTAGGAAAACGATCCACGAGTCATTTGTGACGTGTAAGAATCGACCTCACCTCAATCCGACGCACGGTGTGACCGGTATGGCTAAAAGTGTCTGATATTAGTTTCAAATTGAGATAAACTTTGGAAAACAACACCAATGACATACTCCAAACCGAGAAAACGCATTCGGATTGTTTTGATACTTTAGGATAACAATCCACGTGTCATTTTTGACGTGTATGAATTGACCTCACCTCAATCCGACGCACGACGTGACCGGTATGGCTAAAAGTGTCTGATATCAGTTTCAAATTGAGATAAACTTTGGAAAACAGCACCAATGACATACTCCAAACCAATAAAATGCATTAGGATTGTTTTGATACTTTAGGACAACGATCCGAGAGTCATTTGTGACGTGTACGAATTGACCGCACCTCAATCTGACGCACGGTGTGACCGGTATGGCTAAAAGCGTCTGATATCAGTTTCAATTTGAGATAAACTTTGGAAAACAACACCAATGACATACATCAAACTGAGAAAACGCGTTCGGATTGTTTTGATAATTTAGGACAACGATCCACGAGTCATTTTTGACGTGTATGAATTGACCGCACCTCAATCCGACGCACGGTGTGACCGGTATGAGTAAAAGTGTCTGATATCAGTTTCAAATTGAGATAGACTTTGGAAAACAACACCAATGACATAAGCCAAACCGATAAAACGTGTTCGGATTGTTTTGATACTTTTGGACAATGATCCACGAGTCATTTTTGACGTGTACGAATCGATCGCGCCTCAATCCGATGCACGGCGTGACCGATATGGCTAAAAGTGTCTGATATCAGTTTCAAATTGAGATAAACTTTGGAAAACAACACCAATGACATACGCCAAACCGAGAAAACACGTTTGTATTGTTTTGATACTTTAGTATAACTATCCACGAGTCATTTTTGATGTGTACTAATTGACCGCACCTCAATCCGACGCACGGGGTGACCGGTATGGCTAAAAGTGTCTGATATCAGTTTCAAATTGAGATAAACTTTGGAAAACAACACCAATGACATACGCCAAACCGAGAAAATTCATTCAGATTGTTTTGATACTTTATGACAACGATCCCCGAGTCATTTGTGATGTGTACGAATCAACCGTACCTCAATCCGACGCACGACGTGACCGGTATAACTAAAAGTGTCTGATATCAGTTCAAATTGAGATTGACTTTGGAAAACAACACCAATGACATACGCCAAACCAAGCAAACGCGTTCGGATTGTTTTGATACTTTAGGACAACAATCCACGAGTCATTTGTGACATGTACGAATCAACCGCACCTCAATCCGAAGCACGGTGTGACCGGTATGGCTAAAAGTGTCTGATATCAGTTTCAAATTGAGATAAACTTTGGAAAACAACACCAATGACATACGCCGAACAGAGCAAACACATTCGGATTGTTTTGATACTTTAGGAAAACGATCCACGAGTCATTTTTGACGTGTACAAATCGACCGCACCTCAATCCGACGCACGATGTGACTGTTATGGATAAAAGTGTCTGATATCAGTTTCAAATTGAGATAAACTTTGGAAAACAACACCAATGACATACGCAAAACCGATCAAACGTGTTCGGATTGTTTTGATACTTTAGGACAACGATCCGCGAGTCATTTGTGACGTGTACGAATCGACTGCACCTCAATCCGACGCACGGTGTGACCGTTATGGCTAAAAGTGTCTGATATCAGTTTCAATTTGAGATAAACTTTGGAAAACAACACCAATGACATACGTCAAACCAAGAAAACATGTTCGGATTGTTTTGATACTTTAGGAAAACTATCCATGAGTCATTTATGACGTGTAAGAATCGACTGCACCTCAATCCAATTCACGGTGTGACCGGTATGGCTAAAAGTTTCTGATATGAGTTTCAAATTGAAATAAACTTTGGAAAACAACACCAATGACATACGCCAAACCGAGCAAAAGTGTTCGGATTGTTTTGATACTTTAGGACAACGGTCCACGAGTCATTTTTGACGTGTACAAATCGACCTCACCTTAATCCGATGCACGATGTGACCGGTATGGCTAAAAGTTTCTGATATCAGTTTCAAATTGAGATAAACTTTGGAAAACAACACCAATGACATACGCCAAACTGAGAAAACGCATTCGGATTGTTTTGATAATTTAGTACAACGATCTGCGAGTCATTTGTGACGTGTACGAATCGACCGTACCTCAATCTGACGCACAGTGTGACCGGTATGGCTAAAAGTGTCTGATATCAGTTTCAATTTGAGATAAACTTTGGAAAACAACACCAATTTCATACGTCAAACTGAGAAAACGCGTTCGGATTGTTTTTATACTTTAGGAAAAAGATCCACGAGTCATTTTTGACGTGTACAAATCGACCGCACCTCAATCCGACACACGGTGTGACCGGTATGGCTAAAAGTGTCTGATATCAGTTTCAAATTGAGATAAACTTTGGAAAACAACACCAATGACATACGCCAAACCGAGAAAACACGTTCGGATTGTTTTGATACTTTAGGACAACGATCCACGAGTCATTTGTGATTTGTACGAATCAACCGCACCTCAATCTGACGCACGGCGTGACCGGTATGGCTAAAAGTGTCTGATATCAGTTTCAAATTGAGATAAACTTTGGAAAATAACACCAATGACATACTCCAAACCGAGCAAACACATTTGGATTGTTTTGATACTTTAGGAAAACGATCCACGAGTCATTTGTGACGTGTAAAAATCGACCGCACATCAATCCGACGCACGGGGTGACCGGTATGGCTAAAAGTGTCTGATATCAGTTTCAAATTGAGATAAACTTTGGAAAACAACACCAATGACATACGCCAAACCGAGCAAACGCATTCGGATTGTTTTTATATTTTAGGACAATGATCCACGAGTCATTTGTGACGTGTACGAATCAACCGCACCTCAATCCGACGCACAACGTGATCGGTATGACTAAAAGTATCTGATATCAGTTTCAAATTGAGATTGACTTTGGAAAACAACACCAATGACATACGCCAAACCGAGCAAACGCGTTCGGATTGTTTTGATACTTTAGGAAAAAGATCCATGAGTCATTTGTGATGTGTACGAATCGACCACACCTCAATCTGACCAACGCACGGTGTGACCAGTAAAGCTTTTCATTATATAAAGGATCAGTATTTATTAAATAAGATAAATCAATCAAAAACATATTGATTTTACATTATTCCCTTTCATTGTTATGAAAGTGAAAACTTTTGAGTTTAAAATTTCATATTTTAGTTTCACATTTCCATATTAATGTATCTGTTTTAATTTCTTTCATTATTTCATTACTAACATAATATTTTTTTTCTTATATAGGTGAATTTTTTTCCTTGAGTTCAGATGCTTTGTTCGGAAACAAATATCATCGAGAGCGGATCACGGATATCAAAGGATGAAACATGAATGTTTATAACTGTTGTTGAATAATTGTAAATGTAACCATGTAAAACAATGTTTGAAATGTATATAGCAATGTGTTTTTTTGTATTCATGATGCTAAGTAAATGTATATACCGTTGTCGGTCAAAATATTGGGTGCGGGTGCTATGGTGTGCAGGTGTGCATGTGCTACTTTGTGCAGGTATTCAGGTGTGCAGGTGTGCAGGTACTGTTTTTTTGGTGCAGGTGATGGGGCCTTTATCAGCGCTAAAAGAAGCGCTGATAAAGGGGTCCTTTATCAGCGCTCCGAGAAGCGTTGATATAGGGGACCTTTATCAGCGCTAAGAGAAGCGCTGATAAAGGGGACCCCCCCCCCCTTTATCTACGCCGGCATTAACAGCTCTTTTCTAGCGCTGTTAATGCCGGTTTTTAGCACTGATAAAGGCACAGGTTGTACTAGTGCAACCTCGAGAATGTCATAATTGCAACAAGATGGGACGCCTTCAGCGCTATTGTCATAATGCTCTGAGGTCAGGTGTTCATAACACTCTTCAGAAAGGGAAGTGTCAGTAGGAAAATAAAGAGCAGAGCATAGAAATCACGCATCTTCTTGGAACTGAGAAAGTTGTAGAGGATGACCAGTCAGGACCCTCCAAAGTGTGAGGTACGGTTCTTTTAATTCCCATGTTGTGGCGAGCTTTGTTTGATACAGGTGCTCCCCATTCTTTTTTTTCTTCTCATATCATTTATCTGTTGGATTTACACGTAGAAATGATGTCTTCTCCTTTGAACCTACTAACTCCTTAGGGTCAAAGAGAGTGCCCAGCCTTCCAATGTCGAGCGTGTTGTTTATTTTTGCATGACATTGAATTGATGTGGGATTTATCAGTTCTTGAGATGGATTATTATGACATAATCCTGGGAATGGATTGGTTGGCGACGTGTAAATACCACATCAATTACTATGTGCAAATGGTAAGTTTTGTGAGGAAGGAATTAGAAATTTATTTAGAGGGGAGAAGAGTGCAAAGATGGTGCAACAGATTGGTTGGCACCAACTTTTGGCACGATATTGTATCAGTTAGAGGTTTTTTCTTTGGCATCAATGGAAGAGATCAAGGAAAATAGATTTCCAGCTGTTTTGGATCAATTTCTAGATGTATTTCCAAATAACTTCTCAGGGTTACCACCTCTAAGGGAAGTGGAGTTTACGATTTAACTCCTTTCGGGGACTAGTACTATTTCCCTTCCCTCTTATAGGATGGCACAAATAGAGTTACGGAAATTGAAAGTGCAGTTAGAGGAGCTGGAAATCAAGGGTTCCATTCAGCCAAGTACATCTATGTGGGCAGCATCGGTTTTGTTCGTGAAGAAGGCAGATGGAACTCTACGACTGTGTGTGAATTATCGCAAGCTTAATCAAGTTACGATAAAGAATAGATATCCACTTCCACGCATTGATGATCTGTTCGATCAATTAAGGGGAGATCAGTGGTTCTCCAAGATTGACTTGTGATCAGGATATCACCAATTGCGAGTCCAGAAGGAGGATATTCCAAAGACAGCCTTCAGAAGCAGATATTGCCACTACGAATATGTAGTCATGCCTTTCAGTCTAACAAATGCACCAACGGTCTTCATGGATTTGAAGAATCGGATATTTGAACAATATCTGTATTACCTTGTTGTGGTGTTTGTGGACGACATCTTGGTGTATTCAGGAACAAGGTCTGAGTATGAGCAACACGTGGCAATAGTATTGGAGATTTTGAGAGACCATCAGTTGTATGTCAAATTATCAAAGTGTGATTTTTTGATACAAGAAGTACGTTTTCTGGGCCATGTTGTTTCTGAGAAATGTGTTTCAGTGGATCCAGAAAAGATATAAGTTGTTCTTTCTTGGCAACCGCTGAAGAATGCCTTTGAAATATGAAGTTTTCTTGGTCTAGCTGGTTATTACCGATGCTTTGTTTGTGACTTCTCACAACTAGCTTTGCCTATGATAGCTCTGAAAAAGAAGAACAATTCATTTCAATGGACTGAGGAATGTCAGAGATCTTTTAAAGAGTTGAAATTTTGCCTTACATTAACACCTATCTTAATCTTTCCAGAATTAGGGCAAGGATACGTGGTGTATTGTGATGCTTCGGGAACAGGGTTGGGTTTTGTTCTCATGCAAGGAGACCATGTTGTGGCTTATGGTTCAAGGCAGTTGAGAGTGTATGAGAAGAATTACCCAACACATGATTTGGAGTTAGCTGTAGTCGTCCATGCTTTGAATACATGGATACATTATCTCTTCGGAGAGAAATTTACTGTGATTACAGATCACAAAAGCCTGAAACACATTTTCTCACAGCGAGATTTGAATATGAGGTAGAGGATATGGATAGAGTATCTTCAGATGTTTGACTTTGACTTGATGTACACACTAGGAAAAGGGAATTCGGTGGCGGATACATTGAGTAGAAATTCATATGCTCAGTTGGTGAAAGAAGCTTTAGACGAATGGCAGTTGATGTCGGTCTTAGCCGACATGCATGTGGAATGTGAATACCGAGGTGATGTTGCGGTATTCTTTCCAGTTGTGCTTGTTCTTGATTTGGTGGAGATAATAAAGGAGGCACAGGCATCTGATGTAGACTGTGTTGCAATGAGTTCAAAATTCAATGGTGGGGAGAACATTGAGGGATGGAAGCTGGATGAGAGTTCAGTTTTGCGGTTTCGGGATTAGATGGTTGTACCTTTAACTGCTCAGGAGAAACTCTTTCATACTTACCACCATTCCAGATGGGTTGTACATCCGGGTACAAAAAAGATGTATAAGGCATTGCAGGCGTAGTTCTGGTGGAGCGACATGAAAAGTAAGGTGGTCGAGTTCGTCTCACGGTGCTTAACTTGTCAGCAGGTTAAAGCAGAGCATCAGTGGCCAGCTGGTATGTTACAGTCTTTACCTATCCCAGTATGGAAATGGGAGAAGATAGCAATGGATTTTTTTACAGGTCTTCTAAGAATGGTCCGGAAACACGATGTCATTTGGGTGATAGTGGATCGTCTGACCAAGTCGGCCCATTTCATCCCAATTCGTGAAACCCATACGGTGGAATATCTTTCAAAAATATATATCTAAGAAGTGGTAAAGAGGCATGGGGTACCAGTGTCTATTATTTTAGATAGAGATCCGAGGTTCACATCTCATTTCTGGAAATCTTTACATCAAGCCCTTGGGACTGAATTGACGATGAGCACGGGGTATCATCCTCAGACAGATGGGAAATCCGAGAGGATGATACAAATGTTGGAAGACATGTTGTGGTCTTGTGTAATGGATTTTGGTGGTTCATGGGAGGATAAAATACCCTTAGTGGAGTTCTCATACAATAACAGCTATCAAGCCTCAATACGCATGGATCCATTTGAAGCATTGTATGGGCATCCTTGTCGTTCTCCACTATGCTGGGTGGAAACGGGTGAAAGTTCACTAGTTGGGCCAGGCCTTGTCCAATAAACAACAGAGAAGATTCATTTGATTGGAAAGAGGATGGAGACGGTTCAGAGTCGTCAGAAATCGTATGTAGATCACCGTCGAAGACCGTTGTCATTCGTTGTGTGTGATCATGTCTTCTTGAGGATCTCTCTAAGGCTTGGACATCATCATTTCGGGAAGCAGGGAAAGTTATCTCCTCGATATATAGGCCCTTTTGAGATATTGGAAAGAGTTGGAGAGGTGGAATATCAGTTGGAATTACCACCACGGTTCAGTGTAGAACATAATGTGTTCCATGTATCTCAGTTGAAGAAGTATTAGCCTGATCCTGACCATATGATCAGATGAGATCACGTTGACCTAGAGCCAGATGCTTCGTTGGTACATATCCCAATGCAGATTGTGGATAGGCAGGATAAAGTATTGCATGGAAAAAGCATCGGACTAGTGCGGGCTTTTTGGCAACATGGTCAGATTCAGGAAGGGACTTGGGAACGCGAGAAAGATATGAAGGAGTAGTGGCCAGAACTCTTTCATTCAAGCGAGGGTTTTCTACTTTCCGAGGACAGAAAGGCCACTGGTGGGGAGAATGTAGTACCCTCGGTTTCTGGTATATAATCCTTTCTTGAGGCTTTTCATGGTTTTAAATTAAAGGGTGTTGAATGGGAGAGTCGGGAGAACTTGGAATGATGTTTGGAGGCAAAGGAGAAGTCGCACGGTCAGTGCACGGTTTGTCTAACTGTGTGGCCACACCGTGCGCAGTGGTTCTTGGAGGCAGTGGCTTCCGCACAGTCAGTGCATAGTTTTTCTAAACCATGCGTCCAAACCGTGTATGAAGGATGGCTGAGGCAGAAGCTAACGCACAGTTAGCACATGGTTTGTCAAACCGTGTGGACTAACTGTGCGGTCACTTAAAGTTAGATCCTAAAATTGTGGATCTAACTCGTTTTTCCTTTAATAGCCTTATTTTAATCTTCTAAGTGGCCCTAACTCTGGATTACTCTCCCTTTAAGGTTGGAATACTTCTCCCAAGCGTTCCGGAGGCGATCTAAAGGCTTCTCTTGGCGAATCGAAGCCGGATTCTTAAGGTCTGTTATCATTCTTGATCAGTTTCTTAGATCTACTTAGATATACTTCTCCTCTTCTCTCGTTTTCTTATATCTACACCTGTTATGGTTAGATCTAAGGGTGTGGATTCCAAATATGACAATATTTGGTCTTGGTTGTGTTAGTAGAATAGATCTAAGGAGGGTTTTTGGAGTTTTTACCCGGTGTTCTTGGCGTTCTTCATCCATCGGTTAGTTTCGCCCAAATTGTTGAGGTAGGCGGCTTAACTCTTGACTCCTATTGTTATAATTGGTTGTATTAGTTTCAAATTGGTTATTTTAATGGAATTGATTGTGAAAAACATTAAATAAATCTTCTTTAGTGATGATTTATGGTTTTGATGAAATTGTGAAATCATGGTGAATTTTTGTGCAAAGTGATTTGGATATTTGAATTTAAAATGTTGATTTTCAATTATGAAATTGCTGAAATTGTAAATGGTTTGTTGAGAAATGGTTTTTCAATAAAAAGGGTGTTTTATTGAAATGCTTTGTCACTGAAATGATTTTGGGGGATTTGGTTTTCAATAAAAATGGAGTTTTATTGAAATGGTTTGAATTGGTTGAACACGCTTGATTTTGACAGAAATGGTTTTCAATAAAAGGGTGTTTTATTGAAAGGGTGGTTTTGGAATGATTTTTGGGAATATGTGGTGTGTGTTCATATTTCATGTACAAGGCTTGGTTGAAATATGACCTTGTGCTCAGTGCTAAAGGTGCACTGGCTCATGGTAACTACATGTACAAGGCTTGGTTGAAATATGACCTTGTGCTCGGTGCCAAAGGTGTACTGACACATGGTAACTACTTGTACGAGGCTTGGTTGAAATATGACCATGTGATCGGTGCCAAAGGTGTAATGTCACATGGGAAACACTACCTTGTGATGACTTGGTAGATCGACGAGAGACCGCTCATGAGTATGGAACTGTCATAACGATGCATGCATGGTTCATTTCACGGGTTTTTGAAATGGTTGGGAATGCCAAAATGGAACGTTTGTGAAATGGTTTGGAAATTGGTTCGATTATTTTTCTGGAAAAATAACATGTTGGGAAATCTGGTTTAAATTTCACTTTGATGCTTTTGAGCATGGACGGTTTTGGAAAACTTTTTTATATTTAGTTATAAACTGCTTTAGTGAAAATGTTTTATATAAACTGTTTTTATATAAATGTAGCTAACTCTTCTATCTTAATGGCGTGATTAGGGAAGTCATTGGGGAAAACCTACTGAGTTTTATACTCACCCCTGCTTTGGCACTTTGGTGATTTTGCAGATGTTATATTCCGAGACACAGGTAAAAGTAAAGCATGTCATTACTAATGGCTCGTGGTGATGTTTGGGAGATGCTGTGGTGCTTGGAGCTTGTGGACCACGGAGTCGTGGTGTCTTTTGAGAGTCTCATGTTGTTCTTCCGTTGTGTACCTTGATGTTTGGTTTGGTCTTCTGTTGTTGTGTACTCTGATGTGGTATAATATAAATGAAGTTTTTGGTTGGTCTTTAATTTGTTCATGCATCATATAGTGAATGGTTAATGGATGGGTTTATTTCTTAAAGGGTAAATCATCCCCCACTTATACTTGAGACCCTTCGACATTTATTGCCAGCCTTTGGCATCTTGGGGATGTCTCTTAAGGCCAATTAATGACTTGTTGTATTCTTAATCCAATAAGGATAAGCGGGTCATTACAGGAAACATAATAAAGGGTGTTCTCTAATACTCAATAAGGGTACACAAGGGATATATAAATGATCCTTTGAGAATAACATGAACATAAGTGTATGAGAACATCAGTATAACATTTTAAAATAATACATTTCATATCATAGATCATAATATTGATTCATGGAATAAATCATGGTAGTTCATAAGATATGAATCATTAGGTAATCAATGAACATGAACAATGAAAGTTTAATATTGGTATAAGACATTGATTTTTGGAATACACATAAGACTAGAAAATAATTTCCTTAGTAGTCAAGGCACATTTACAAGGATATCATAGTGGAATGGTTTAAATCCTCAAACCATCATAGTATTAAAGGTTCACTCCCAAGACTATCATATTAAACATAGTCCCTAACTAAACTAGGTTCACTCACCATTCCAGTCATGTTTATCTCATACGCTATCAGTCTTTACCCAATATATTGGAGGGATATATAGGTCCCACCAAACACATAATGAAAATCATACATATGTGTGCCACAATATTATAAAGCATTCATCATATTAGAACCCATTAAAAAATGGGTTTCATAAACATTTCATTATGTCAGAACCCTTGGAAAATAAATAAGTTTCATAAACATTTCATCATTTCATCACAACATAAACCATTGAAAATAAATAGGTTTCATAAAAATTATGTCATAATATTCATAAAACATCTAGTAAAATAATAATTATAGTGTCCTTGAATCATATCCCTAGTAAATAATAATTAAAATCAAGGGTTGTTATATTTGATGAATAAAAATACCATTAAAGAATCATTAAAAACTTCTTGAGGAAAATAAAATTTCAATTTTTAAATAACTTATTTAAAAAAACTTCACAAATATAAAAGAAAAAATTTTATTTAAAAATAACCATGTGATCTTGTAAAGTAATCTTCAAATAAAAAATTAGTTATGATGGTTGTAAAATATGTTTATTCTGAATAAGTTAAAAAACATTCCTTTCACGCTATTGAAAAAAGGTTAAAAAGTAACTTATTCAAAAAACAACATGAATATTCCATTTAAACCATTTTTAAAAAATTTAAAAAAGGGTAAAAATGAATTTAAAAAATCATTATATAATATTAAAAACCTTATTTAAAACATTTTTTGAAAATATGGATATGGAAGTAAAAGATTTTTCGACTGAAGAGAGAAATGAAGTCGATTTTCCTTAAAAACATATTTTCAGTCTCTTAAGTTCATAAAATGAGGAAAATAAATTGAAAAACAATATTTTAAATAAATAACCATATTATAAGAAAATTAATAAGTTTATTTATAGGTGGATCATAATATTTCATCATTGGAGGCATAATCATAATCAATTCTGATAAACAATGATATTGTGACATAAAACCCTTACCGCTTTGGTAACATTTGGATCATATAACCCATGAAAGAAATAAAATTTGATGGAATTATAAATACCAATAAAATTAATAATATGAATCATAAAATAAATTCATGGGCATTGTATACAACACACAAAAGAAACAAGTGGTGAAAATAAAATGTGTCCCATGAAAATAAAAGTGAGACGATAATCCCTTACTACTTTTTAAACTTTTGAATCATAAGCCCCATTAAAGAATAGAATAAAAATAAACTTTAAATATAATTAAAATAATTATATAAATTATATAACATTTCAAAGGGGTATTATATACACAACACAAAAATAAATAAGTAGTGAATATGATATATATCTCCTAGAAGTAAAAGAGAGACTAGAAATCTCTTACCTTAGGTTTGACTTCCTTCATACGTGTTGGAACCTCTTATAAAATAAATATATATTTATTATAAATATATTTTAAAAAAAATACTCATATATATCATACCATATATAATTTACTTATATCCTTTTATCACCCATTTTCATTATTAAAATCACTATTTCGGGTGATATCTGGTTTGTTTTTATGTATGTTCTGGTTTTGTAGATTTGGTACTTGTATTCTAATCATCGTTCCATAATATATAGAATATTTATAATGATATAAATATCATATATATTCATTTTATACATGTTTATATTCATTCATAAATTATAAGTATATAAAAATGAATTACATTGTTCATGGAGATGGTAGGTCGTACGTACGCATGAACGTTGTTTCTATTTTTCAACGGATGGAAATAAAGAAAGGTAAATAATAAATAAACTTTATAGAATCATTATTATATAATATATATCATATATATTCATTAAATCCATTATTATTACCATACAATTAAATCATAAATGAAAAATGAATCATATCACTTTGTGGAGGTGGTAGTCCACACATATGCATGATCGACGTTATCAGTTTCCAAAAGATTGTAAGATAAGAAGTTAGATATGATATTATCATTGAAAAAGTATAATTATTTCATAATTTTCATATATAATTATTAAATCCATCATAATATCCACCCATAAAATATGGTGATGAGAAATGAATTGCATTGCTACATTGAGATGGTAAGTCGTACGTATGCACGAGCGATACTTTCAGTTTTTTTATGGGTAAGAGGGTGTATAATGGTGTTTTTATGATAATAATAAAATTTTCACATATTTATTATACTTAATTTATTATTTTATGATAAATACCACATATTTAGAGGAGGTAAATAAGATTAGAAAATAAATTGATCGGGTAAGTCGGTTAACTCTTCTTTAAAATGATTCCTTTAGACCTCCTCTAAAGGGATCTAGGGTTAGTCCTTTGGGAAGAAAAAAACCCATATAATGTGGATAGAGAAGTTTATAAGAGAATTTTTTAAGAGTTTTTTTGAGCTAGAAGGCCCAAATTTCTGTAAATAAGTGAGGTAGGAGGTTCCCTTTTATAATTGAGGTGAGGGGAACTTTTAAAATTTCTCAAAAGATTAAATTATACTAAATTCATTCTCAAGAAAAATTCATCCAAATGGATATGGATTAAAATATAATTTATTATTTATATATACTACCATTAAAAAATATAATTTATACGGATTTTTGTGTCATTTTAAACCTTATTATTTTGATTAACCCTTAGTTAACCAATTTGAATTTTAACTACGGCGAAAAAAATAATATTAAGGAGTTTAAGTTTTTACTTATAAGGTAAAAATTGGACCTTAAATGGAAAATTTATAAAATTTTATAATATATCATATCCACATTTTCTTATTTCCAATTTTTTTTAATTTTTAAATAATTTAATAAAATATTATTTTGATAAAATACCAATAATGTCAATTTTGACACTATTCATTTAATTTGATTTAAAAGAGAGAGAAATTTTTTTAATTAGAATATTATATTTTAACATAACAATAATGTGTCATATTCATATATAAAACTATTTTAATAGCATAACTTACTGAAATTATATAACTTTTAATATTTTCAAAATCATTTATTTTATTTTATTCATTAATTAAATAAATATTGTTTTGGTGTTTTGTAAGAATTTAAGGTAATTATATAATACCAAGAAATTATAAATAAATTACCATAATGAATATAATTTCATTATTAATAAAATTATTATTATTATTCATTCATAACTAATTTTTCCCCTATGTGAACACACAAAGGATATTTAAAACTAAGAGAGTGAAATTTTGTAACTTTCATTGAGTTAAATAATATATAAGTCATTTTCATGGAAAGGGTCCACTAAAAAATAGATTTAAATAATAATGTGTTAAGTTTAGAATTAAATTCATACAATAAAAATTAAGATGAATTATTGTGACCTTATCACTTATTTTTAATCTAGATTAACCTGATTTACCCTTTACTATGGTCATAAATTTTACCACAGTTACTATTCATATTGATAAAAAATAAAAGTGGTCTATTTAAAAAATTTGAAGATCATGATTATAAATAGGTAATTAATTTTATATAATTTGGTACTTATAAGTGGCAAAACTTAATTTTAATGTAAGTACGCATTATGCGACAAAAAACATCTTTTTAAAAGAAAAAAAATACATTTTTAAGCATAAAACTGAATTTATTTATCATGCATAATAAAAAAATATTATATGAATGTTAATAAATTTTAATGGGTATATAATATATAAATTTAATAAAAAAATCAATAATTATCAATTTAGTTTATTAATATAAAAACACTTTGTGCACATAAAAACAATTTTTTCGGAAAATGACTTTTTTACATATAAAAATATATTTATACAAAATTAAAACATAAAATTGATTCCAATGAACTTAATTATGTTATTTAAAATATAATAGATCTAATTTTAATTTTAAACCATTTTAAAACAAAATTTAACTTTATACATGCTTGAAAAAAAATTCAATAAAATTCAATATTTTTCAATATTCACTAGAAAATCAATCTTTTCACATAATTATCAAAAAAATTATCCTAAGATAATTTTAATATGATTATTTAAAAAAATTATGTTCATTTTATAAAATAAAATTTCTAATAGTTCTATAAATTAATAATAATATTTTCTCACAAAAAGTAATAAAAAATATTTTTGAAGAAAATGTACTTTTGAATAATAAAATGAATTTAATAAAAATTGAGTGATTATTTTCTAATAATTTATCAATACATATATATTGAGTATAAAATATGTATATATATATATCATAAATTATTTAATCATATTCATAACTTCCAATTTAATAGTTAGGTTATAATAGTCATATTTAAATAATAATATTTCATGGTCATTTAGGCTTCATGTTGAATATCTTGTATGTTATAGTGATCTTTTAATATCTTAGGATGTTACATTATCCCCTATAATAAATTGTGTTCTTACAATTTGAACTTGTTCTCGGTAATCAAGGGTTTGATATTTGGAAATTCCTTTGTTGAAAACCTACATCATAAAAAGGGTTAATAAAACTTTCTCTTTAAAAGAGGGAAAGAGAAATATGAAGGTCACCACAAAAATAGGTTTAAAAATAGGATAAAATCAGTGGGAAGTGAAAATATTGATAAGGAAGAGAAAACTAATATCCAAGTACTAATAGAGAGTAATAGAGAACATGGTCTGGATAAAGTTAACAACCAAAAAACAATGAATCAATGAGGGGTTAAAAGACCATGAATTCATAAAAATTGAAGATTATAGGGGAAAATTGTCTTAGGATCCTCTTCCTAGATTTTAGGTATTCCTTTATCATCTAGAATAAAAACATAAATGAATACACGTACTTGAAAATCTGCCCTTGGAACAATAAGGGTGAGATATGGAACACATGGAGAACCACCTAACGCATCTCCAAAGGGAAGAAAAGCCTCACATGGAACAACACCTAGTTATGTTCATCCTTAGACCAACCATTAGTGTAATTGCTAATGACCACGCCAACTGCACCAAAAATGACCGCACTGTCATCTAAAAAATTAAACCTCTATTGCCAACCTCTCCCATATTCAAATGCATCACTAAGAGGTATTTCATCACTCTCTATGAATATCTAGATTTACACACAACATCACTATGTTACTTCCTACTCAGCGCATCAACTAAAACATTATCCTTTCCCGGTGTATATGAAATATCAAAGTTATAATCTTGAAATAATTTCATCCACTGTAACTATTGTAAGTTAAATCTATACTGGGATAAGTCATACATCAAGATCTTATGATTGGTACAAAACCATAAAATGATCACTGATAAGGTAATATTTCCACAACTCCAAGGAAAACACAACTTCTACCAACTCGATATCATGGGTGGCATAGTTATTCTCGTGGGGGAATAACTATTGAGATTCATAAGAAACAATCAATATATACTTTATCAAAACAAAACCCAACCTAAGGTGATAAGAGTTACAAAAAAAACTCAAACCGAACTCCCTCCTTTAGTAGATAAATAACTAGATAACTAACCAAATTCACCTTCTGGTACTCAAAATATATTTGACATTTATCATTCTACAAAAAATCCTAATCCTTTTTGGTCAAGTCTGTTAGAGAAGTCATAAACTGAGAGAAATCAGATATGAACCTACTATAGTATCATGAAAGACTAAGGAAACTCTTCACTTCTAAAAATATCTTAGGGGATACCTAATAAATGACTAAACTGGTATTTAAAGGATCCACCACTACTCCTCACTAGAATACAACATTCCCTAAGAAATGAACTTCCTGAGCCCAAAACTTACAATTTGGAAACTTCCCAAACAACTATTTTTGATGAATAAATCCCAAAACATCATGCATGTGATCTATATTCTCTTCCTCAAATGTAGAGTACACAAGTTTTTTTGAATCAAACCACCATGAACCAATCCAGAAACTCCTTGAACGCTACATTAATCATACCCATGAACATGTCTAGATTATTCGTCACACCAAACTACATCACAATGAACTTGTAATTCCCATATCAACATCATAAAGTATTCCATAGAACATATTCATATTTCACTCACATATAATGATATCTGGAATGCAGATCGATCATTGAGAACCAACTTTCTCCCTTCAACTGGTCTAATAAACTATCAATCTATGGAATAATAAAGCGGTTCTTCACTATCACCTGATTTAAGTGATGATAACTGATACAAGGACACAAACTACCTTCAGCCTTCTTCGCAAACAAAATTGGTGCAACCTAGGGTGCCACACTCATCCAAATAAGACCTCACTATAATAGATCATTGATCTATACTCACATATCTCACAAATTAGATGGTATCATCCTATATAGAGACATTGAGATTGGAGAAACACCTGAATATAGCTTGAACCCAAACTTGACCTCTCATCGAGGGGGTAAAACCACAACCTCTTTAGAAAAAACATCAGGTTATTCTTCCACAAACTTTTTAATCACCTTTTATTGACCCTATAATGAACTCAACATCATCTCATATAATAAGTAAGACAAAGAAAAAATATTCTCCAACTCATCTAAGGGTCTTACTCACCAATGAACACTACAGACTCATTGTCAGTATCATAGAATGTAATATGACTCCTGAAGAAATCTACAATAGCTTGCACATAATATAGCCAGTCCATGCCAAGGATGATGTTGTATAACCATATTAATAAATATAAGAAGAGTCCCCAAGAGTGTTTTTTCCCTAAAACTAGCTTTTAGTCTCTGCATACTTCAAACAGACAACCTTGACCTCCAACTAGTGTAGTCAATTCCAAGAGAACTAGAAACCTCTCCACCTCAAGTCCCAAATCACTAACTAGGGAAGATTATATTAATGATTGTATGGCTCCCAAATCAAATAAATAATGAACCCAAGTAAAAAACAAGAAAAGGGTACCTCAAACTATGTCTGGATCACCCAAACCTATAAATTCTAGGGAATGAAGCTGACGAAAACCTGCTCTATGGCCTCTATGGCCATGATGATGACCACCTCCATGGACATGATCTACTCTCTGAGGATTAAGTGCATCTTAGGTTAGTCCTATGCCTACCCTATATCCTGTATATTGATTTAAAGATGAATAATATTGTTATTGTTGCCTTGTATAAAATTGCATCAATAGAGGAAACTGAAGTGGAACACCTGGTACATGATACCTTCTCAGAAAGGATGGGAACTCCCGCAACTAATTACCTTAGTCTCCACAAATAAAATATACATATGATCTCTTAGAAAGGTCTTGATATTCTCTACTCCAAAATAAATGATATTATGAGTGTTAATACCTATCCCTATCTATCTGAAATCTCTTATGTCTAGACAATTGGGAACCCCAGACCATAAATCTGAAACATGTGGAATCCTAATGACTCCCCTCTCATGATGACCTATTTTTGGCCATCATCATAACAATAACCTCTACTCTCTCCAGAACCTTGATTTAGTAAGATAAGTAGGGTAACCTGGTGATTGATCTCTAAACACAAAGCCTCCTTGAAATCCCATGCTCTAACATCCTCATTTGTAAACAAGTGTAAATCATAATGAAGAAGGGTCCTAAAATGGATCCTAAACCCCCATACACTAGAACTCCCATGTCGAAGGGTAAGCATCTCCTAGCGTCTGGCCACCTTCATGGTCATAGAAATAATCTCTACTCGGAACTGGTCTCTAAACTTCTACCATGAGACCTCTAACTCCTCACAATCCTCAAGGAACAACATCCACCACTGCCTCAGTACTCCATGCAGTATCATCATGGACAACAAAACCCAGTTCTCCTTTCTAGAATGGATCAAACTGAAATAAATCTCCACCTCCTATAACTAGAATTCTATCAAAGATTCTTAAATATATCCCTCATAATTTTTTAGACTTTGGCATTGAAACTCTTGGATTATCCTCCTCCAAGTGCCATCATCTTTGACCTCTACCCTATTAAAATCTATAGGCATATCCTACTGAACATATTCAACATGAACCTAGAAAGTACCTTAACCTAGAGTTATACTTGCAAGAAGAGTAAGTGGTTGGGGAATCCTAAATATGGAATATGTAATATTTAAGATTAATCAATTAAGTAATTTATTTAAGTTTTAAATTAATCCTAGAGTATACCCCTTTCAAACACAGGAACAAAGAAGAATAATGCATGATCTTTTCCTAGGTACCTACCTCTCAACTAATATCACTTCACTTCATAGTCTTGGTAAAATTAAAGTTCCATGAATCATATTATATGGGACCCTAAGTACCCATGTCTTAGCTGGTCTCCCTTGTTTACATCACTTACTAAAATTAGCTAACATTTTTTCCCTACCAAGACATGTAGTTCTCACCTTTTCCTAACTCTAATCTCTATATTATCCCTCAACCTAAACCTTTGATACTACTTTTTCACAACCCCCTTCCCCCAAGGGTGCCCCTCCTAGTTTGGTAATGAGACAACGTAGATAGTGGCTACCCAAATCCCACTTATAATAGGCCACTAGTTGGCGACAAGCATCGAGTTTATAATATACATACAAATGGGAGGAGTTTCCCTTTAAAAGAAAATAAGGAATGAGAGATAAGTCAAGAACAATAATAAAATCCTGCTCAGATAAAGGTAAATAAAGATCCCATGTACATATATATAATTTCATAAAAACTAAAACAATTGAAAAGGAACTGTAAGTACCAAAATATGAACTCTACATGGACCATTAAAGATAAAAAAATTATAAACAACCACAAGCTAGTTATATCCAGACTGATCACTAACCTAATCTTTATAACCTGAAAAATAGATTTGAATGTAAAGGGTGGGCATAAAAAGTATACTCAGTAGGATCCTCCCAATAGCCTCTTGTGAAAAAGATAAACAAAAGTATACTAAATCCTAGTGAACAACAAGTGAAACCAACTCATCGCCTTAATATGTATACTAAGTTCCCAGCCTTACCATGGATATCTATCACTAAGTAAAATATATAAGATATCATATATTAATAATAAAATAAGGGTGCCCCACTACCACTTTCCAACTGGTTTTCCACTCTTCCCTAACATCGTGTGTCCTGGTCCATCTCTCTCTAAAAGAAGCTAGCCTGAAAACACCTTGTCTAAAGTATCACATCATCTCATCATCCTATTCCACATATTCATAAAGTAATCGAGTAGTTTTTTGGAGCTTCCATTGCCCATATTTCATGTATCATACATAAAGTTTTATACCTAAATCCATAACGGATCATACACCAAGTAAGGTACCTTGAGCCATCATATCCCATACACACCATACCTATAATAATATTTTGGATACTATATTCAAATATATATGTGTTTGAAATAATATCAATCTATTACAACCCTATACAGACTATTTGGGGAAACTAACCACCATGTATTCTATAACATAATACTAATAGGAGAAGAGAGCAGGGCCAGAGGGGGTAGTTATTCATTCATTCCTCGCCAACCCAGATGTTGGGGAAAACACCCTCCCAGAGTTCATAGGGTGTTATTCACCCTACCAACATGGGTTAGGTATCATATAAAATCATGAAACATACAATATATAATATAGTACACAACCACACTATGGGTATTAACCTAGTCTTATACTCATCTGCATATATGGTCTCTTGGAAACCTGACTGCCACCACTAAGAACAAGATATCCTATAACCTCACAAACATATTAAGAATACTTCATTAAGTTAATTATTTCCTGAATAATCTTTTTGATGTTTTTGTTTTTAACAATGTTTTTGTATTTTTTTACAACTAAACTTTTTGTAAAATAATTTTTTTCTTATTCAGGATCAGACCCAGCCCATTAGAATGAGTTTTCATAAAAGAAATATGAAAGTTATAAATTGTTTTGAATCCAAACACAATGGGAGAGAAAAAAATTTTCCTTAAGAAAGTTTTATTTTTGGACATGGGTTTTCAGACACAGGTTTTCGGACTAAGCAGCAGTGGATACAAAAGATGTAAGGAATATGGAAGCTGGAAGTTATGTAGAGTTGTTGATCAGATGAAACATATGATTTTAAAGATTCATCATACATAGTTTTTATTATAAATTCAGAATATTTTGAGAGAGGAAGTTAGAATGATATTGAAAAGGATGTTTTAATAAATTAAAGTCATGAGTTATAAAGTTTTCATACTTTTTAAACCCTAAATATGAAAAAAAAAATTGATCATAAAGTTATCATAAATCATGAAGAAGTTATGGTACAATATGGATTTGGTGGAAGAGAGGAAAATATGATGTAAAGTATTCTAGTTGCTACTCATTGGTGTGAGGAACACCAGACACATAAGGATGAAGATCATCGGTATGAGAATCATTGATGTGACAATATCAGAAGACTGGAATAATGGCCTTGTTGAGTGAAGAAGTTGTAATGTTGCTGAAGAGTTTTGAAAAAATATAGTGAAGTCATGAGTTAGAAATTTTTCATACTTTTTGACCTAATTCATATTATGCTTTACCAATCATGAATTTCTCACAAATCATGAAAACACTCATGATAAAATCTTTTGAATAAATGGAAAAATCGTAAATATTGTATCAGTTCTAAAAACCCAGACACAACGGATCTTGAAGTACTAGACATTAAAGTTGTCAGAAGTCAAAATGTGTGAATCTATTGATGTTTAAAGAATTTAAAATTTACTGGGTGGACTCATCATCAGATGAAAAATGTAAGAACCCGTGTTTTTTTGGACTGTCGTTTTGAGAAGAAATTTGAATTTTTGTTGTTGGATGCTTGTGAGGGGTAAAATAGTCATTTTCTCTTACCATCTGATCTCAGATAATTTTTTTGAAAACTCTATTGGTCCCAGGATAGGGATTTTACCCTAGGATAGAAGTTTGGAGGAAATATGAGTTGTTTGAATTTTAGCGGATTATTTAATATTTAATATTATTAAATTAAATATTAAATTATTTGCAAAAGTTTTTTTGTCAATAAATTTTAAACGGAGCATAAAATTGAGATTCTTTTTGCGTCGTTGAGTCCTAAATTGGGAGTTTATCCTACGGAAGTCATAAACACATGACGGGCGCTGGGGTTGGCCCGTGCCCCTTTTTCTTCTTTTCCTTTTCTATTATTTTATTCCTTCTCTTCTTTCCTCCCCCTCTTTGCGCACATCTCCTACACCTCCTCATTGGTCGTTTACTTTGAGGATAATTGGATTTTTAGAAAGAGAGAGTGTTGGGAGGCAAGAGGGGTACCGATTCAAAGCTCTCGACGTGCTGAGTCGGCGTGCGGCAACCGTGAGCCGTGAAATCAAGCGAAACTTTGGTGGTTTCCACCTGAAGGTAGGGATGTTTATGTTTTCACCATATATCCCCTTTAAACATGTTTTTTTAAGTCTTTAAATCCTTATATTTCTTGCTTGTGGACTTTTAAGGCAATATCTATTGTTTCGGGGGTGAAAACGGGTGTTTCGGGCGTTTTGAGGGATTTCCCGTCAGAAAACCCAGAATACACAGCGTGTGTTCTAGGGGAACATGCTGTGTATTCTTCCCATTCGAGGAAGAAATTTTTTTCCAAATTACATGTCATCTAGTTTGAGTACATTCCGTGTAGTGGATGTCTGTGTGACCGACCGTGTGAAATAAGACACAAAATAGTTGTTTTTAAGGAGTACACGCTGTGTATTATAAGTACACACCGTGTAGTGGCACATGGGCATGTGTTCGGGTAAAAACGCACATGTATTGAATTTTTTTGAATATTATACGCCATTTAAAGTAAATTCCATGCCATTTACTATTACACAGGTAGACCCCATGGGTCTAGCCATGTGTTCTGGCCATATACTACTTCAGTTTAGTAGTGTTGGGATAACTAATGCCCTGGAAGTCAGAATTGGGTGTGTGAGTAGTCCATTATAAACATTTTTATTATTATATCACAATGGTGGAATATGTTTTACATTTATAGTTCATATAAATAAGGTTTTTTGGGTTTCTATCTAAATTTATAGGTTCTTCCTCCTGTTATTGAGTTCAGTTGTCACTTGAGAGTGAGACTTGGCGTGGATGATAGGTTGGGTGTTCGGACCAACCTAGTTGATAAATTTGATATGAGATTATATATGAGCTATCTACTATGACCTATAATTTTAATCATGTTCCTCTTGTGAGATATTCCCTTCTGGACTATGAGGTCATGAGACCGGATACTTCCAAGGATCCCCTAAGGGATGCATTTACTTGTGTGCTGGCCTAGGGAGTCCCTTATAGGATCTCTCTCTTGTTTTTCCTTTGATAGGAACCATGTTATGGAATTATTATTTTTTCCTTCATTTGAGGTTTTCTTGTAGGATTACTCCATTACTCTTTGCTAAGGATCCCATGTAGGATTCCCTCGCTCATGTTTACCTAGAGGATCCTGAGTATGATGCCTCCTCAGTGTTTGAATTGAGGGACCCAGTGGGTGCCTGTTGTTTGACCGACCCTAATTTGTTATGTCGAGTGTGGGTAGAGATGGTTTTAGGGTGTCACCTAGAACCCGTTCCAAACTGGTAATCCCATGGGGCTATGGATGTATTTTTGGGTTGGGCGTTTGGGCCACCATCACTCATTTGTTTATATCTGACTTGGTTTGCTGATGATGTAGTGGTTACTAAAGGTGATTCCTGGTTGGTGGATGTTGAGCTTGATTCAAGTCATCTTTCTTGTTTTTTGGTATGCCTACTATGCCTTGTGTTCCTGAGTAGAGGTGGTTTGTTTGTGAATAGGGTAATTTTCCATGCTATGGATGTGTTGCCCATGTTTGTTTTGATTTGACCATTTGGTCTAGCCTTGCTTGTAAGGCTGCTTGTTTCCCATGCCCAGTGTTGTTAGGATGGAGTGGTTTTATTTGACATGATTTGATATGTTTTAGACTATTATCCAAGTAGTTCTTGAGGTTTACTTTGACTGTCATATATCGTTGTGCACGATTGACTTACACAGGGTCGTGAGAATTTGGTGTAGTATACCATAAGAAGAATGGACGTTGAGGGCTTCTCTAGATTGTTTGATTACTTTTACGTTGCGAGACCATAGGGGGTAGATGTTGAGTTCTCCATCAAAGTGTTTGTAGTTCCTTGATGTGGTCCACAGGGGGAATTGGACGTTGAGTGCTTCCCCAGAGCGCCTTTTAGTTATCGATACAATACTACAGGGGGAATTAATGGTGAGTGATTCCTCAAAGAGTCTTTTCTAAAGCTAAACCAGGGGGGTAGACTATGAGTACTTCCTAGAGGGTTGCTTGTGTTTGATTGGTTTAACCAGAGGGTTTAGGTTTTGAGTAATTCCTAGAGGGTTACTTATTTTTGATTATCATGCTCAGATATATAATTTCAGCATTGGCCAAAGCAGGTACAAGTTTATGGGATTACGGACCTAGAGATCGACTTATTGATACAAGGCTTGAGTGGAATGATGTCCAGGTCGATTCCCTTACACAGGATGTCCTGGATATCGTTCTTATAGTCCCAAGGATTGACTTCTGATGTTGTTTCTTGTTATTTGAATCACCTAATCATGAATATTCATATTTATGTATATGTGTATAAGTATGGGACTATACATGTGTACGTATATAGATATGTACATCCATTATGGCACTTTCCTAGTTGATAGGTATTATATACCCTAGGTTAGACTGTGGTTGCATGTTTGGTTTAATTCCTTTGTTGTGTTCTAGCTGGGTTGAGCATGTTGTTGTTTTATATACTTAGAAACATAGTTATAGGTTGCTTGTCGAGGTTCCCTACTGAGATTATTTCTCACCCCTATAGGTGCACCTATGTGTATGTGTAGACCTTATGTCTACTTTTTAGTTTGAGAATGAGTTTCATGGTGGATAGGGCTGAGGCCCAGTGTTGCATGATCGAGCAGAGCTGCTCCATTGGTTATACTGATCAGGCTGATGCAGTTCGACAGTGTCTGGAGATCGGGTACGTGGGTTGGCTCGGAGTTATTAGAAGAGACCTGTACTTTTACTTTCATTTTATTTTATACTCGTATCTATATGGTCGGACCAGTGGGTGACTAGTGTTGTATTGTATTGCATAGCATTTTGGGCTTTTACAGCATTTTACTATTATAGCTTGTTCTATTTCAGTTTCTTATTGCTTCTGAAATCTGTTTACATTTTGCTATGTATGATACTTAGTTATTTACATTGTTTTCTTACTCTATTATGAGGGCATAGTCTCCCCACTATCACACCCTAGGCCCTCCCTTCTAGTCGACAGCCTATGGCGTACGGGGAGGCGCTCTTGATGCCTTGTGGCGAACCAGATCAGAGCACCTATTTAGTGGCTTCCGGGTCAAGACGTTACAAAGTAGTATCAGAGGAGTTTCTTTTCCTGGTCTTTACTATTTGGGATATGGTAGACAGTAGTATTAAAAATGTTTCGGAACCTGTGATGGATATCGAACTGGTGCATCGAGAACACTTGTTCCTGTAAAAAGTCTTGGTTTCCAGGGTTTGGGATTGCTGCTCTGATTTTGCGATGTTATAGTTATATATGATTTTAACCTTGACAAATGCACATTTTGTGTGGTTTTTTGATTTAATATGGATCTATGTCTCTTGGTAATTGTTAATATGCTAGGGATGGATTTTAAATCTTGGTCGGAAAAGGCAAGAGGTGTCTCATGCATCATACTAGGCACGTAGGATTCACATAATATAAGCCTGCTAGTGTGTGTTTTTACTGACAACTGAGACCTTTGGGTATGCTTACACATACTTTTTACTCTGATGTTAGGTAATGTGGATCTATGTTGAGGCGTTGGTGTGAGGATGATGACTCAGTCCACATGCACAGGTGGTGCAATGACCCTAGTTGGTCGATATGGCATGTGATGCCTTTCTGTTTAACCCTTATTGGGTGTTGTTTCTCGGGTTTGTGGTTATCTAGTAGGATCTTTGAGAACGATGTCGATAGATACCAAGGCTTTTCTTGTGAACTAGACCTCCTTGTGGTATTTCTGTATATGGATACTCGATGAGTGTTAGTTCAGTTTCTCTTCTGCTTGGGTTGTGAACTCTAGGGAGTAGTTCCTTCTGAGGATGCTCTGAGAGGATCAGGGCCCTTGTAGGTTGTGTTTTGGTTTTGACTTTCTTTTGTCATTATGATATTTACTGCCTTCTGAGTGGTTTTGGATCTTTTGGGATATGTGGTTAGACCTTGTGACCCAGTTCTAAGGATTTTTCTATAGGGATAGGTGTAAGACCTAAAGACCCTTGTATTTGACTCGAACCCTTGTAGGTCGATGTCTGTTTCGTTTTAGGGAAACCTGTGTGAGAATGGTTGGCCTATGTTTTCTAATGCCTTTTGGCGGTGCTTGTTTTTCTTGACTGGCTTCGATGGGCAGGACTGTTCGGGTGTCTGGCCTGGTTGACCAGTGTTTTTGATGTTTCTGTTGTGGATGGCATCATTTGAATCTAAATTGTTGAGTGGTAGGGTGCGAGCCGAGGACTGATGTTTCAAGAATTTTTGTGGACTAGGATCCTGGAAGTTGTGTTGGAATGTCCTTATGTTGTATAGGTGACATTGTGAAATGTCGGATTACTGTGAAATGGTTGACCTGTGCTTGAATACTGGTCAGGTTTTGGAAGGATGTTATCGTGGCTCGGAGGGAGCTAGACACACCTTCTATGAAATCTTAGTGTACTCATATAAGAGACGATCATGCGCTATCTTGATTTGTCTTGAGTATGTTGAGAGAGATTCGCCCCTATATAGAGCTTCTTTTTCTTTCTTAAAGTTCATCCCTATTAAGGATGGAACCTGTTCTAGTTGTGCTCTCAGAGTAGTGTAAGGAAATCCATATGGTGGGGAGTGAACCATTGGCCCTTTGAGGGTGTTTTTCCTTGTTTAGGTTAAACTTCGGTGTTTTCTAGGAGCTTTTGAGCTCATAGTTTTCTTTTAAGATGATGACAAGGGTATTCCTATGGTGGGGAGTACCAGTTTGGTCATAGTTGAATATCTTTTGTGTAGAAGGTGGTTTTTGACACTATAAATCTAGTTGTTGGAAGGTCCAGATAGCTTGGTAGTGTAGATGCTCGGGTTGGGAGCATAGTTGTTGGTCCTTTCACTGGGATTCTCGGGGATGAGAAGTTTTATGGTGGGGAGTTTGTAAGAACCCAAGTTTTTTCGAACTGTTGTTTTGAGCAAAAATTTGAATTTTTTTTGTTGGATGCTCATGAGGGGTAAAATGGTCATTTTACCCTACCAGCTGATCTTAGATAATTTTTCTGACAACTCTGTTGGTCCCGAAATAGGGATTTTACCCTAGGACAGGAGTTTGGAGGAAATTTGAGTTGTTCGAATTTTAGCAGAATATTTAATATTTAATATTATTAAATTAAATATTAAATTATTCACGCAGGTTCATTTGTCAATAACTTTTAAATGTATCATCAGATTGATATTATTTCTGCACTTTTGATTCTGGAATGGGGATTTTATCCTAGGGAAGGCATAAACTAATGTCGGGCGTTGGGGCTGGCCTGGGCCTCTTTTTCTTCTTTTCCTTTTCTTTTCTTTTCTTCCTTCTCTTCTTTCCCCCTCCTCCTTATGCACGTCTCCTATGCCTACTACTTGTGCGTGTCCTTTTGGGAGAATTTTAGTTTGAGAAATAGAGATAGTTGGGAGGCAATAGGGGTACTGATTTGAAGCTCTCGACGCGTTGAGTCGGCATACGGCAACTGCTAGCCGTGAAATCAAGCGAAGCTTCGGCGGTTTCCACCCGAAGGTAGGGTCATTTATGTTTTTACCATACATCCTCTTTAAACGTGTTATTTTAAGTCTTTAAATCCTTATATTTCTTGATTGTGGCCTCTTAAGGTCGGACCTATTGTTTCGGGGGTGAAAACATGTGTTTCGGGCGTTTTGAGGGATTTCCCGTTAGAAAACCTAGAATACATGGTGTGTGTTCCAAGGGAACACACCGTGTGTTCTTCCCATTCAAGGAAGATGAATTTTTCCAAAGTACATGTCGTGTACTTTGAGTAAATTCCTTGTAGTGGATGTTCGTGTGACCGACCATGTGAAATACGACACGGAATAGTGGTTTTTAAGGAGTACATGACATGTACTATAAGTACATGTCGTGTAGTGGCACATGGGTATGTGTTTGGGTAAAAATGCACACAGAGTGAATTTTTTTAATAGTACATGCCATGTACAGTAAAGTACACACTGTGTAATATTACACAGGCAGACCCCATGGGTCTGGCCATGTGTTATGTCCATGTACTACTTCAGTTTAGTAGTTTTGGGATAACTTATGCCCTGGAAGTCATAATTGGGCGTGTGAGTAGTCCATTCTTATCTTTTTTCTACATAGATCATAATGGTGGAATCCTTTTTACATTTAGAGTTCATGTAAATGGTGTTTTGGGGGTTTCTATCTAAATAGATAGGTTCTTCCTCCAGTTATTGAGTTCAGTTCTCACCTGAGAGTGAGACTCGACATGGATGATAGGTTGGGTATTCTGACCAAACTAGTTGAGACTTTTGAGATGAAATAATCTATGGTATATCTATTATGACCTATAATTTTGATCATTTTCCTCTTGTGAGATATTTCCTTCTGGCCTATGAGGTCGTGAGACCGGATACTTCCAAGGATCCCCTAAGGGTTGCCTTTACATGTGTGCTGACCTAGGGAGTCCCTTGTAGGATCTCTCTCTTGTTTTTCCTTTCATAGGACCAATGTTATGGAATTCCTATTTTTTCCTTCATTTTAGGTTTCCATGTAGTATTACTCCCTTACTATTCTCTAAGGATCCTGTATAGGATTCCTTCACTTATGTTTACCTGGAGGATCCCGAGTATGATGCCTCCTCAGTGTTTTACTTGAGGGACCCAGTGGGTGCCCATTGTTTGATAGACCCAGAGTTGTTACATCGGGTGTGGGTAAAGATGGTTTTCATGTTTCACCTAGAAACCGTGACAAACTGGTAATCCCATGGGTCTATGGATGTATTGTTGGGTTGGGTGTTCGAGCCACCCTCACTTGTTTGTTTATATTTGACTTGCTTTGCTGATGTTGTAGTGGTTACCAGAGGTGCTTCGTGGTTGGTGGATGTTGAACCTGACATGAAGCATCTTTCTTGTTTGTTGTGATGCATGTTATTCCTTGTGTTCCTAATTAGAGGTGGTTTGTTTGTGAATAGGGTAATTTTCCATTCTGTGGATGTGTTGCCCATGTTTGTTTTGATTTGACCGTTTGGTCTAGCCTTGCTTGATAGGCTGCTTGTTTCCCATGCATAGTGTTATTAGGATGGAGTGGTTTTATATGACATGCTTTGATATGTTGTAGACTATTATCCAATTATTTCTTGAGGTTTACTTTGGCTTCCATATATCATTGTGCACGGTTGACTTACACAGGGTTGTGTGAACCTAGTGTAGTAGACCATAGGGAGAATGGATGTTGTGGGCTTC
Source organism: Viscum album (assembly GCA_963277665.1). NCBI lineage: Eukaryota > Viridiplantae > Streptophyta > Magnoliopsida > Santalales > Viscaceae > Viscum > Viscum album. The sequence goes on along the minus strand of OY728133.1, from coordinate 22,829,882 downwards.
TCCAGAGTGTCTGATTGATTTTACGTTGCGATACCATAGGGGGTATAGACGTTGATTTCTCCCTAAGAGTGTCTGTAATTCCTCGATGTGGGTCACAAGGGGAATTTGATGTTGAGTGCTTCCCCAGAGCGCCTTTTAGTTACCGATATGAGACTACAGGGGGAATTGATGGTGAGTGCTTCCTCAGAGAGTCTTTTCTAAAGATGAACCATAGGGGATAGACTATGAGTACTTCCTAGAGGGTTACTTGTTTTTAATTAGCTTACTTATATATATAATTCTGGAATTGGATGAAGCAGGTACATATCGATGGGATTACGGACCCAGATATCGACTTATTGATACACGGCTTGAGTGGAACGACGTCCAACTCAATTCCCTTGCAGAGGATGTCCAAGAGATCGGGATTATGGTCCCAAGGATCGACTTTTGATGTTTTTTATTTGTATTTGAATCACCTAATCATGAATATTCATATTTTTTTATATGTGTATAGGTATGGGACTATACATGTGTACGTATATAGATATGTACAACCATGATGGCACTTTCCCAGTTGACATGGATTACATACCCTAGGTTCAATTATGGTTGCACGTTTGGTTTACTTCCTTTGTTGTGTTCTAGCTAGGCTGAGCACGTTGTTGTTTCATACACTTAGTAGCACAGTTATAGGTTGCTTGTCGGGGTGCCCTACTGAGATTATTTCTCACCCCTGCACGTGCACCTCGATGTACGTGTAGACCTTATTTATTCTTTTTAGGTTTAGCATGAGTTGCATTGTGGGTAGTTCTGAGGCCCAGTGTTTCATGATCAAGCGGATCTTCTCGAGTGGTTCTACTGATCAGGCTAATGCAGTTCAACTGTGTCTGGAGATCGGGTATGTGGTTTGGCTCAGAGTTAGTAGTAGAGCCCTATACTTTTACTTTTAGTTTCTTTTGTACTTGTATCTATATGGTCGGACCATTGGGTGACTAGTGTTGTATTGTATTTCATAGATGTTTGGGATTTTACAGCATTTTACTATTACATCTTGTTCTATTTCAGTTGTTTATTACTTCTTCACTCTGTTTACTTTCTGATGTGTATGATATGTAGTTATTTTTGATGTTTTCTTACTTTGGTATGAGGGCATAGTCTCTCCACTATCACACCCTAGGCCCTCGCTACTAGTCGGTAGCCTCTAGCATATGGGGAGGACGCTTGAGACCTTGTGGTTAACCGGCTCGAATCACCAGTTTAGTGGCTTCTGGGTTGGGACGTTACAAAAAACATCATAATGATAGTTCTTTCGTAATGATAAATCCATAATGCTTTACTTTCTTTCCTATTTTTTAATGCATGAGTATTTACAAAAATATTATAAGGATATAAACTTTAATAGGTTACTGGGTATAAGTTTTAAAAAGTTTTGAAACTTATAAAAAGTGAACAACTGATTCAACCCCCCTTCCTCATTGTTATTTGATCCTTTTCAACTTCAATTAGTATCAGAGGGAAGATTCACTTATTTAATTATAAGTCCCCAACCTTAAACATTACATAATATTGATTTAAGTCAATAAATTTAAATTGAGGATCTTTTCAGGTTTATAGTTTTAGAGAATTTAGCCATAACTATTACATACCAACTCAAAATTTACAAATTAGACTCTTATACTCACTATAATTTTTTTCAAAAAATAAAACTCCTTGAATATAACATGATTTAATTTCTTCATAAAAATATTCAGGAATTATTCATTTCTCTTACCCATCCTTATACCCTATAAAAACATTTCAAAAATTTGGGATGAGCATAAAAAAATCAGTAAGGTAAAACAAGGGAAATAGTTTACATGTGATCTTGAGAGATATAAATAAGAACATGTGGACTTTCATAAAGGCATGAGAAATAAGAATATAATAAAAATAAGAACTTGAATCATAACTTGAAAATGTGGGTACAACATTTAATTTATACATTCATAAGAATATTAATAAGTTCCATCCCCAAGGTTTCATATCACCAAGGTCTATCCCCAAGGTATCATAAAATTTACCAAGGTTATTCACCAAGGTATCGTAAAACTTTTCATCTCTAGAGATTAATTTTTTTACCCAATGAATTGGAGCGCTATCAGGGACCACACTTAATATGCCTTTTTTTCATGTGATCCACATATATCATAATCAAAAATTTCATAAATAACCCATAGATATCAAAAAAATGGTTTCATATCAAAATCATGGCATTTTAAAAAGTGCTTAAAAACATGATCATTATGTCATTTATAACCCATGAAAAGTAAAATAGGGTTTTATGTATGTCAATTATAGAATAAAATAAATCATTTTTATGTACTTTTTAATACTCCTTTAAATGAAATAGGTTTTCGTAATCACATAAACAAAATAAAATAAGTTCTAGATAAAAAAGAGAGAGAGATTTTCAGACAAAAATTCTATAGCATAACGGCTATGAAATAGGGTTTTATAAAACATTAAAAATAGAGGTGACAAGGGTATACCATACATAAATTATTCATAATACATTATATAGAAAAAATAAAATAAAAATAAAAACATGGTATGGAAATTTGAAAGATATACCGCATAAAAGAGAACTTGAAATGAAAGAGAGGTTGAGAATTCCCTTACAACATAAGAAATACTTGAACACATATCATTAAGTAATTATATTATAAAAAAAATTTAAATATAATGATAATATACTAATTCATGATATAATGAGTCAAAGGGTTTTATACAAACCTTATAGTAAAATAAAGTTTCATAACATCAAGATATTCACCAAAGAAAGGAGTTTGAGACGAAGTCCCTTACTTTGAGTCTGACATGTCTCGTTCATTCCGTATCTTCCTGAATAATAAGCTTAAGTTAATTTATAATTATTTGAGAAAAAATTAAAGATTTTTTATTCCTTTTATATCACTTATTACCATGTTATAACAATTACTTAATGATTTAAGTTCATATCAGACGTTTAGTAGATATTCGGTACTTGAGTCAAAAATGAACTTGTTATGATTACAAATTGTCCATATAGTCATAAGTTCATCATCTCTAGAATGATATTCATTATTTAAATAACATATAAATATATATATGTATATAATAATACATAATATTTTAATATAATAAATGAAATGCACCATTCATGGAGATGGTAGGTCGTACGTATGTATGAACGTTACTTTCATTTCTTTGTCATGTTAAAAGAATGAAAACTAATTGATACATATATATATATGTATATATATATATATTAATTAAAATATAATATATATGTTATATATATTACATATTTTCATTAAATCTATCCTTTATACATTCCATGAGCATGAACGAGTCATATAACTTTGAGGGGCGGTAGTCCACACTTCCTCAAATGAAATTAACATATTTATACAACATGAAAAGAATAAAGGTATGTTCTAAATTGAAATTACATAAGTATAGAGATAATATAAATATAATATATATCATACATAAGTACATTTCCATCATAATGTCCACCATGAGAGGTGGTAGGAGAAAATTGAACAATCACTGTTTCGTGAGGCAGTAGTTCGTCGTACACAGAAACAGTATGTTCTAAATCCATTAGATGGAGGTGTGTGTAATTGTAGGTAAAAATATTAGATTAAAAACATACCAATATATTTATAATACTGGTTTTTTTATAAAATAATCGAATAAAGAGAGTTTAGGGGGTTGGATAATGAAAATAAGGAAAAATAGATTTAGAGAAGATGTTACCTCTTAATCGGGAAACTCCTTTTGATTTGAGACAAAAGGATTTATTGAATTGACTTATTCACAAGGTAAGGATTCTTGGAGAGAGTTAGGGATTTTGGAATATTATTTTAGAAGATTTTGGATGATCCAATAGGCTTGAGAGGTGTGTGTAAGTGGGTAGAAGTGGTGTCCTTTTATAAGATGGAGGAGGGGCACTTTAGGAAAGTCTTGAAATATTATTTTATTATAAATTTATTTTTGAATTATAATAGTTCAAAAGTGATATATTTTGAGTATAATATGATTATGGGTCTAAATACTCTCAACAAATAGGTTTTAGATAATTTTAGGTCACAAAATTAACCTTATCTTTTAGCTTTAACCCTTAGTTAAAAACAATAACTCTTACCATGTCTTCTTGTATTTTCATAATATATGGTTACTATAGTTACTATAAAATGACAATAAAACCACAAGTGGATTGTTAATAAATTTTTTAACATTATATAAATTATTTGGACTAATATTATATTTTTAGGAATATTATATCATTTAATAAAATAGTATTTGTTTTAAAAACTCATTAATGTCAATTTTGACACTACTTAGTAATTGATTTTTTTTAAAGTCCTAACAACTTGATTCCTTTAAAAAAAGAATTAACGCATCCCTCACATGTCAATGTCATCCAGAAAAATCGTGTAAGGGATAAAAATGTTCAAATTAAATTTATTTTAATATTTATAATATCATTTATTTGAATCTTTCATTAGTAAGGTAATCATTGCATCATCATCGTATCATAAATAAATTTATTTATTTAATGTATAAAAATTATAAATAAAATACCATTATATAGGAAATATTTTTATATTTATAATTAATATTTATATTTGAATATATCATTTATATAAATTAAATTAAAATTGTTTTAGTTAGGATATATATGTTTATGTTATATTTCTCTTTCCTTTAAAATAAATATTATAAAAGGTCATTATCACACACAAGTGGCTCCATGGGGTCCTAAAATCGACCCAAGGATGCCCATGGTCATCCATATCTCATAAAATAGTATTAATACATGTGTTAGGGTAGTTTTATATTATTATAATATTATATTTTACCCTTATTTATCTGATTTACTCTTTAACCATAGTAAATAAAAACAATTACTGAAGTTACTATTCATGATGTAAAAAAATAAAAGGTACATATTTACACAATTTGAACCTTATAATTAAAAACATTGAATCCATTTTTCCAAATTCAAAACATAGAAGTTTCAGTAATTAATTTAAAATTAATTCACATTGTCAAAACCTGAAAGCGGGTTTTTAAGAAGTAAAAACTATCAAAATATTGACATATATTTCTGTACAATATAAACGTAAAATTACTTACAATTACCATAATTAGATTAAATTATAAAAATTTAATCCAATTACACTTTAAAACCAATTAAAATGAAAATTTAACTATATAAATAAATTAGATGAAAAGGTAGTTTTGAATTAAAATGTAGTATTTTTCACTATTCATTAAAATATGGATTTTATCATAAAAACACCAAAATTTCAACCAAAGTAAATTTTGATGTCCCGATTATAAAGAAGAAGTTTATTTTATCAATTAGAACATATAAAAGTGACAAAAACTATTTTTTTTAAAAAAATCTCCATCAAAAGATGGTAAAATGACCTTTTAAAAATATTAGAATATTTTATGCTTGAAATTGGATTATTTATCATTTTAAGCCTCTAAAATTCATTGGATAAATTTAAAAACATTTAAAAATATGTAAAATCATAATATAGTTAATTTTGTTCATTCATGCCAATACAACATCTAGGCACTAACTACCATTTAAAATAATGTTATTATTTTTGTATTATTTTTTTGGTATAACTCAATGTTGTGTGCGATGTAAGATTTTAGAGAAACTCATTATTATGTGTTGGGTATTCTATCTTATAGTGTCCCCTTTAAACTAAAATTAATATTAAATTCAAAAAAAATTAAAATATATGAAAAGGTATTGTTGTATAAATACCTAGGATGTTACATCATTCCACCTTTTGGAAATTTCATCCTCGCAATTTTAAAATTGGGCTTGGAAACTTAATTGAAAATCCCACATCGAAGAAAAGAGTCAATAAAACTATCACCTTAAAAGAAATAAAGAGAAGTAAAAAAGGTCACCTGATATAACACATACTAGGATTCTATGTATAAAAACATGAATATGGAAGAAAAACTAACCATCTTGTTCTGATGGAGAGTGATAGAAAGTATGATCAGGAAAAAGTTAACAACTAGAAAACCATAAACTTGTGATGGATTAAATGGTCTTTGATTTCATAGTAGGAAAAGTAAAGGGATAAATTTTTTGTTTTAAGTTCCTTTTCATAAATTTGAGGAATTTATTTATGAATGTGACTAAGAACATAAGGAAACATACTTACTTGTCAAGTCGAGTTTCATCCTTTAATAAATTTCTACCAAAAACTCATATTTTATCCAAACAATGAGTATTCAAGATGACTTGGTCACACTTGAAGCACTATAATAAACTTCTATAGAATCACATAATCCACAAAAGATAAACTATATATTTCCCTTGTCTTTAGACATTAACCAAAACCAAAATGGTTAGTATAAGATCAGATAATCCACAAAAATAATAATCCTTTATAAAAAGAAATACTACTCTTAATCTCTAGAATTCAAAAAAACACAAAGTTTAACAAAGACCATTCAACAAACAAATTTCCTTAAAATTACTCAAAATAATCTAAACTAAGATTGAAACACAAAATTCATAAGGATTTTATCACATAGTCTTCAAATAAAAATTTTAACATGTATCTCCAAATAAAATAAATCACTCTTTAAGTATCATACCAAAAAGTAATTAACTCAATAAAATATTATCCAAAATAGGTTAATCACTTCCATAAATGACCTGAATCACCATAAATCCACAATAAAAAACATAGATTCTTCCATAATACAATTCAAAAATTACTCCTCAATAAAATCACATATTATTCAATTTTCCTTAGGCATATAGGGTTCTAAAAATAGTGAACGTCTTCCAAAATAACATTTATCACTTAATCCCCAATAATTTTCCAATCCCATGGTTATCTATTTGATAAAATATATCTCTCCAAAATCAACTTATTCCTATTCTATCAACCCATTTAACTAAAAATAATGAAATCATACTAACCATAGACTTCACGTAGGTCAGTGGTAGGTGATGTACCCTTATCGCCCTTTGGTTGTGGGTTTGATTCTCATGGCCTCGCCGGATGTGACGGGTTGTCACCCATCTTTCGGGTTGTCCCTTTTTATAAAACTCAAAAATAAACCTAATATGTTTTAACCTCAATGGTTTTCTTATACCTCTCATTTTTATCCCAAATCATAAAGACCTCAAGATCTTAATTCATGAAGTCTTATATATATTTAATTTTTTTTATTTCACCTCCATATGATAAAATAAAACTATTCCCAATAGAAAGAACATCATACCTTGATCATGGTTTCCACCTGGTTTCATCGCCATCTTGTTCATGTAGATAGAAGTTCCATGCATTACAACAATGATTTATAGATTCTTCAAAATAGTTAGCTTCCTTTATCCAAATACACTGTCACACCTGGACTTTTTAATCCATTTCTTTATTTTATTAATTCTTGGCCCCAGGTTCTAGCTCCAAGATTCAGGTTGGGTCCCAGATTAAATTCTTCATCATTTACTATTTTTACTTGGTTTCAGACCCGTGCACGGGCACCGCATGACTAGCGGTAACCGCGCGGTCTCTCCAGGTGCTTGTGCGGGTGCCCAAGTGGACTGTGTTGAGGTGTGCAAGTTGCGTGCATGTCTTTTTTTTTTAGATGTGCGTTGAGTGCATGCTTACCCAGTTTTCAGAGTTTGATAATTAAATGGAAAAAAAAGGAATGTTTGTTAATAATAATAATATTATTGTTATTTATTTTTATTATTATTGTTTTGGTTTTATATTATTCTTATTTATATTGTTATAATTAGTATCTATATTATTATGTTTGTTATTATTATTATTATTAGTTTTATTATTATTATCATTATTATAAGAAAAAAAAGAAAGGTGAAGGGTTGAAAACCCTAGGGGAGCCCCCCCCCCCCCGTTTTCTCTTTTGTGCGGTGCAGCACGCCTGACCCGGCAGTGCCCCTCACAGCCTCTCCTACTGCAGCCGCCGGAGAACCGCTGCCACCCTCCTCCTTGCCCCGACCGGACCCACCTCCCGCTCTCCCCCGACCCTCGCTAACCTCCACATGCGCCAACCCCTCCCCCCTTGTCCGCAGGCCGCCACCCCGCTCCCATTTCGACAGCCCGTCACCGCTCCGTGTAACCCCCCCGACTCCACCTCATTGCTGCCCCCCTTGCCCTCCAGCAAGCCCCCGTCATCGACCAGCGGCCTCCGGCGCCCCTACTGACCCTACCGGCGAGCCCGCCACCGGCCAGCGTCCTCCAGCGAGCTCCGTCCGAGCTCCGGTGAGCCCCACCTCTGGCCACCAGCCCTCCGGCAGTCGTTTCCTTTAGACAGCTGATCCGCAACCCCCCCCCCCATAGTAGTTTTTCGTTGTTTAAGACGTTAAATTTTGTTAGGGTTATTGTTTGAAGTTAAACCATATTCTTGTATGGGTGTGATCTTATCTGGTATGTTGGTTTTGGCTTCCCGTAGGTGCGGTCGTGGTGCGAACGAGGTTTCGCACCATTTTCGGGTGTTCCTTCAACGTACGAGGTAGGTTCTTCCGTGTATAACTTTTGTTTGATGAATTAATTTGTGAGTTTAATTATTTTAGCATGTTTATTTATTATTTTGCGTGTTGCGAGTCTGGTTTTGTTTGATATTTAATATGCATTTGATTTGTTAAGTAGCTTGTTTATGCGTTATGCATTTAACGATTGTTTTATGAATTAATTTTCTTCTTAAATTAGTTTAGCATATATATTAATTAGTTTTTTTGATACAGATCAAGTTTTTAATTGAAGTTGATATATATATATATATGGAATGTGCGTGTTTTCTCTGAACAACCATGCATAATTGTTTATTTGCATTTCACAAACTTTACAGTTTGTGTTTTGGTTTAGCGTCGATGTGTAGAGAGTCATAAAAGATATTTTTGAATAGTTTTTGGTGTGTGTAAACTGAAAAGTGGGTTTTTATAAAAAGCGGTGATGTATTGTGTGTGAAAATGGGTGCGTTGTTTTATAAAATGTTTTATGGGTTGGTTGTTAGGTGTTGAGCCGTGTTTTGGTGTGATGATGTTGTGTGTTTTATTTTAAAGTGTTTTCTTATGTGAAACTGAGTATGTTTTGATGTGAACCCTATTTCACCATCCGTGGATGTTTTTTAAATTATTCAAATGGTTTATTGCTTAAATCATATGGTGTGTAGGATTTTTGAAAAGTGGTTAGTGTGTCTGAAGGTCGTGATTAGATTCAAATATAGAGTTTGGTTGTGTTTTGATATGTTTTTTGGATGTGGTATTTTCAAAACGTGTCGAGCTGGTTATTTTGTGTTGTTTGTTCCTTTGGATCGTTTAAAGTCCATGTTTTTGTGTCTTTATTTGTTTATGCAGGTGTTGCAGCATGTTGGTGAGGAAACTGTGATACTACGATCATCGGCTGGTGTGTGCTTGCACGCCTTTGCGAGGCATGTCGCGTCGTCGCATTCGAGCTACAAATTGAGGTAGGTCCCCCACTGCACTTACCTTTAGATTTAGAATTTATTAATTGCTTGATGTTTTATTAATTTTAATAAATTGGAAATAATATAATATAATTAATTTTTATATGATTATTTGGTGTAAAAAGATCCGTTTATTTTATACCGAACACTTGAAACATTTTCTTGATGAGCGGACACCCAGTATTGAAAGAATGCACGTTTGGACTTTAAACATAATTCACGGAATTTCAAATGTACTTCTAGTTTTAAAGAAATATGATTTCTTTTGAACAAGGGTTTTGGTTTTTATGGAGAAATGAGGTTTTGTTTTAAAATTGGTGAAGGCCTATTTGGAACTTTAATAAAATAAATTATTTTGGAAAACCCACTCAGGGGTGAACTTTGGTGTGCGTTGATTGCGTGAGTTGTCAGTGATATTGTGCATCATGACTGATTGATTTACATTGTGGACGCACCCCTTTTTATTGTATGTGTTGACATGGGAACCTGGCATATTGAATGAATTTTTTGAGAATGATTGTTGCACTAGTTTAGAATATGCACTGGATAGTGGCCCCATAGCAGGGGAATACTGAGTTATTGCTGCTATGGGGATTGGGCCCCTCGATTAGGTCATGCAGGGCTATACCGGGTAGTAGTATGGGCGTTATGATGTCATCGAGTTAGGGCATTCCTTCAGGATGAATCATATGTATAGTATATTCTGGATTGTTCACGATCTCCTAGGTTCGACCCATGTTTTATTTAGTGTTTATTTTTGTGTGGCGCACGATTGAGGAGTTTAGTTCGGTTGCTGTCTTGTATCTGCCATTTTCCCATTTCCCTTGGCGTGTGTTGTGTGTTATGTGTAGTTTTCCTTTTTGGCTAATAACTGAAGTTTGGTTCTCTAATTGTTCGCAAAAATGTTTTATAATGAAATGCACCTGTTCCTTTCAAACATTAAAAATTGTTTTCAAATTATAAAGGGAAATGAACTGTTACTTGCTTTAGAAATGAAAAGTGTCTGTGAAACCCATATTTTAGGTAATGTAGTTCAAACCTGAAATTAATAGATTCTTTATTTAATGGTAGTGATTTGGGAATAGATTTATCGGGCTAGCCTACTGAGTTTTAATACTCACGCCTATAGTGTTTCCTTGTTTTTAGTTCTACTACAGGTTCCAGCTTCAGTTGTTCTTCTTGAGCGACGTTTGTTGTGGTTTTGGATGGTGACCCGAGGGGTCACGTGGAGTTTTGTTCGTGGTCTGGTTAGTAGCGTTGTTGGTTTTTCTTTCTTTATTTTCCTTTTTTCTTTTATTTCCACTGCTTAGATTATTTTCTTTTGGGCTAAATCATTCCCACTTGTTTACTTTTGATGCCCAGCACTAGTTGCCATCCAGGGAGGATCGAGAACGCCCCTCAGGACTTGTCGCGGACCGACTCGGGTGTCTGGTTCGGGGTCGACCTGGTTTGGTTCGTGACAAAATGGTATCAGAGGGAGATTTTTTTATTTGGGTTGTTTGGTAAATGGAGATTAGGACTGTTGGGATTCGGGAGGTAAGTGTGAGAAGAGTGTCGCGAACTCTTGATCGCACGGATTCTCGAGTTACCAGGGCAGTCCAGGATTTGGGTCTTCTTCTTTTGTTTTGGATTGAGGAATGACAATGGAGGTGATCCAGTGTCACGTCGTGACCCCACATGGAGTAGTGACCCATGTGGATTCCAAGTGCATGGTTTAAGTTCCTCCTAGTTGTTGCTGCTTACCTGGGCGTGGCTCACTACCATGTTTCCAGGTTAAGTGCGACTGCTGGTTCCTCATTCCGGTGCTTCGTTGTGGATTGTGTTTTTTTCTGCTCTGGTTGGTGTAAGTGTGCTTTTGGAAACGAGCATGTATTTTGAAATAAAAGTGTTTTCTCTAAAATGGTTTTAAATTGGTAAAGTGGGTTTTCAAATTGAAGGGTTTTTGATTTAAAGGTTGGTGATTATTTAGAACCTGTAAAGGAGCAGCATGGTGTGACCCCGGTATTCTTTATGGGGAATCACATGTGTGTGGATATGTACGGAAAGTGTGTGGGGAACTTGTTCGTGGATGATGTGGATGGAAATGGATGGACACACATGTGATGATTCATAGGATGCCATGGGTGATTTTTTTAAATATAAATGTATTGGAAATTTTTTTTCCTCTGATAAATGAATTTCTGACTAGTGAAAAAAAATGGATTTTTCTTTTGGAAAATGGCCTTGGGATAAGGCAGTTTTGAAATTTTTGATGAAAATTGTGAATTTGAAAAAAAGAAAAAAAATGGTTCTGGAAATTGGTTTTTGTTTGAGAATGTGGGTTTTGTTTTGTGAAGGGTGAGTTTTGTGTCTGGAAAGTGGTCTTTGAGTAAGGCGGTTTTGAAATTGAAATGAAGTTTCTATTTTTGAAAAGCAGATTTCTGAATTGGTTTGTGGTGTTTGGTGTGCGATTCATTTGTTTGTCACACGATTTTCCTTTTGGTTATGATTTGTTTGGATGTTGACTTCTCGCTCTATGTTTTTGTGTTGTTCAGAATGTGCCACCCAAAAAAGTCTCCAAAAGTTACTAATGAGTCATGCCCAATTCTGGTTTCTATTGAGTGTTGCCTATTTATTGCAGTGATTGATGTCCGTTAGAGGCAGTTTAATGGTTTTTGGAATTAGAGAGAGTCTTCAGGTTGTGGGGAACTCTCAAGGTTCTTCAAGTTCACGTTGTCTTGGGTTTGTCTGAGGGTCCAGTTTCGGATCAGTGATAGTTGGTGCCCCATCATGGTTGGAGCTGGGTTGACGTGGTAGGATTTGAAGTCTGTATTCATCCAATTGATCATATCCGAGGATGTGAAGGCCTGTGTCGGCCACTTCAAGGAGTCGGCATCTAAAGTGCAAGTACTTGGAAAATTCATTGCCTCTCATCGTTCGTGAGGGTTCCCCATCTGGAGAGTGAGGTGTACAAGGGGAACCTGTCTATAAGAAGTAATTCTTGTTGGTTCTGACATTTAATTCATCAGAACGCTTACTGATGTACTATCGGTATGGTCGGCTTGACCATTTCAAGTTGTCTTGTCGCATCCCTCCGAAGTCTTGCCATCGTTGTGGCCGTTCTGGTTGATGGGGGGATGTTTTGTGGGAAGCGTTGTTTGATGAAGTAATTTTGTTTTGGGGATGATAGTGCCTAACTGTGCGGCAGGAAATGCTTCAGCCATTAGATCCCCAACCACAGTACTCGGGGTGAATCTTGTGCACAGTCAGGAGTTGCCGGGGGTGTGAAGCCTCGGCCCGGGTTGTGTGTTCCATGTTGGGATAGAAACATTTTTAAAATCTTCTTGTTCTTGTTTCTCTACCACTAAAGTTGTGTCATCATTGTAGGGTCACTGTTTCAATGGAAGAATGCGATGAACTTGTTCCATTGCATTATAAACAATCTTGTTTGCCCGAATAGGGTCTTCTAAATCGTGCTTTTCTCTTAAAGTGTGTTTGACCCTTGTATGAGTTGATCTTGGTTTAGTGGTGCCCGTTTGGATATGTTTGTTTCTTATGGACCTGAAGAGCGGTGTTTCTGACTTACTATTGGGGTTAAGTCCTCCTTGTGAGTTTTCTCTAGTGTTGGAAGCTTTTGGCTTAAGTCAAGGGTTCCAAGTTTCAATGGTGGTGTTCCCTTACTCGTGTTATGGAAATTTGTTGGGATCGGTTGGGAGTTCCCAGGTTCCCCCCCCCCCCCGGGTGGTGTATCTGAGTATAAATTTTCATACTGGTTAGGTCCTTATGGTGGGGCCCTCTTGTGTTCTCCCATTCTCTTGTATTGGAGTTTCTCCTGAGTTGGTCGGGTGTGACTTGTGGAGTGAATAGTCACCCTGAGGTTTTTGTTTTGTTTCGTCTCTCGATTTTGTTCGGGCATGGACTCGAGTTTGGATAGTCCTTTGGCTTGGTGACTTTCTGGGGGCAGAAAGTGTCTATGGCGGGGAGAATTGTCACACCTGGACTTTTTAATTCATTTCTTTATTTTATTAATTCTTGGCCCTGGGTTCTAGCTCCAAGGTTCGGGTTGGGTCCCAGATTAAATTCTTCGTCGTTTACTATTTTTACTTGGTTTCGGACCCATGCACGGGCACCGCATGATTAGTGGTAACCGCGCGGTCTCCTCAGGTGCTTATGCAGGAGCCCAATTGGACTGCGTTGAGGTGCGCAAGTTGCGTGCGTGTCTTTTTTTTAGACGTGCATTGAGCACGTGCTTACCCAGTTTTAATAGTTTGATAATTAAATGGAAAAAAATGAATTTTTGTTAATAATAATAATAATATTGTTATTTATTTTTATTATTATTGTTTTGGTTTTATATTATTCTTATTTATATTGTTATAATTATTATTTATATTATTATGTTTGTTATTATTATTATTAGTTTTATTATTATTATCATTATTATAAGAAAAAAAAGGAAAGGTGAAGGGTTGAAAACCCTAGGGGAGGGCCGCGACCCCCCCCCCCCCGTTTTCTCTTCTCTGCGGTGCAGCGCGCCTGACCCGGCGGCGCCCCTCGCAGCCTCTCATACTGTAGCCACCGGCGAACCGCCGCCACCCTCCTCCTTGCCCAGGTCGGACCCGCCTCCCTCGACCCTCGCTAACCTCCGCCTGCGCCAACCCCTTCCCCCTTATCCGCAGGCCGCCACCCCGCTCCCGTTTCGACAGCCCGTCGCCGCTCCACACAACCCCCCCGACTCCACTTCATTGTTGCCCCCCTCGCCCTCCAGCGACCTCCGGTAAGCCCCCGTCGCCAGCCAGCGGCCTCCGGCGCCCCTTCTGACCCTTCCGGCACCCCTGCCGGCCCTTCTGGTGCCCCTGCCGACCCTACCGGCAAGCCCGCCACCGGCCTCCGGCCCCCTCCAGCGACCTCCATCCAAGCTCCGGCGAGCCCCGCCTCCAGCCAGCAACCCTCCGGCCGTCATTTCATTCAGACAGCCGATCCTCAACCCCCCCATGGAAGTTTTTCGTTGTTTTAGACGTTAAATTTTGTTAGGGTTATTGTTTGAAGTTAAACCATATTTTTTTGTGTGTGCGGTCTTATCTGGTATGTTGGTTTTGGATTCCCGTAGGTGCGGTCGTGGTGCGAACGAGGTTTCACACCATTTTCGGGTGGTCCGTCAATGTCTGAGGTAGGTGCTTCCATGTATAACTTTTTTTTGACAAATTAATTTGTGAGTTTAATTATTTTAGCATGTTTATTTATTATTTTTCATGCTATGAGTCTGGTTTTTTTTATATTTAATATGCATTTGATTTGTTAAGTAGCTTTTTTATGCGTTATGCATTTAACGATTGTTTTATGAATTAATTTTCTTCTTAAATTAGTTTAGCATATATATTAATTAGTTTGTTTGATGCAGATCAAGTTTTTAATTGAATTTGATATATATATATATGGTATGTGCATGTTTTCTGTGAACAACCATGCAGAATTGTTTATTTGCATTTCACAAACTTTGCAGTTTCTGTTTTGGTTTAGCGTCGATGTACAGAGAGTCATAAAAGATATTTTTGAACAGGTTTTGGTGTGTGTAAACTAAAAAGTGGGTTTTTATAAAAAGCGGTGATGTTTTGGGTGTGCAAATGGGTGCGTTGTTTTATAAAATGTTTTATGGGTTGGTTGTTAGGTTTTGAGTTGTGTTTTGGTGTGATGATGTTGTGTGTTTTATTTTAAAGTGTTTTCTTATGTGAAACTGAGTATGTTTTGATTTGAACCCTGGTTTCACCATCCGCGGATGTTTTATAAATTATTCAAATGGATTATTTCTTAAATCATGTGGTGTGTATGATGTTTGAAAAGTGGTTAGTGTGTCTGAAGTTCATGATTAGATTCAAATATAGAGTTTGGTTGTGTTTTGATATGTGTTTGGGATGTGGTATTTTCAAAACATGTCAAGCTGGTTATTTTGCGTTGTTTGTTCGTTTGGATCATTTAAATTCCATGTTTTTGTGTCTTTATTTGTTTATGCGGGTGTTGCAGCATGTTGGTGAGGAAACCGCGATACTACGATCATCGGCTTGTGTGTGTTTGCACGCCTTTGCGAGGCGTGTCGCGTCGTCGCATTCGAGCTACAAATTGAGGTAGGTCCCCCACTGCACTTACCTTTAGATTTAGAATTTATTAATTGCTTCATGTTTTATTAATTTTAATAAATTGGAAATAATATAATATGATTAATTTGTATATGATTATTTGGTGTAAAAAGAGCCGTTTATTTTATACCGAACACTTGAAACATTTTCTTGACGAGCGGACACCCATTATTGAAAGAATGCCCATTTGGACTTTAAACATAATCCACGGAATTTAAAATTTACTTATATTTTTAAAGATATATGATTTCTTCTGAACAAGGGTTTTGGGTTTTATCGAGAAATGAGGTTTTGTTTTAAAATTGGTGAAGGCCCGTTTGGCACTTTAATAAAATAAATTATTTTGGAAAACTAACTCAGGGGTGAACTTTGGTGTGTGTTGATTGCGTGAGTTATGTGTGATATTGTGCATCATGAATGATTAATTTACATTGTGGATGCACCCCTTTTTATTGTATGTGTTGACATGGGAACCTGGCATGTTGAGTGAATTTTCTAAGAACGATTGCTGCACTAGTTTAGAATATGCACTGGCTAGTGGCCCCATAGCAGGGGAATACTGAGTTATTGCTGCTATGGGGATTGGGCCCCTCGGTTAGGCCATGCATGGCTATACCGGGAAGTAGTATAGGCGTTATGACGTCATCGAGTTAGGGCATTCCTTCAAGATGAGTCAGATGTATAGTATGTTCTGGATTGTTCACGATCTCCTAGGTTCGACCCATGTTTCATTTACTGTTTATTTGTGTGTGGCGTACGATTGAGGAGTTTAGTTCGGTTGTTGTCTCGTGTGCTCCATTTTTTCCATTGCCCTTGGCGTGTGTTGTGTGTTACGTGTAGTTTTCCTTTTTGGCTAATAACTGAAGTTTGGTTCTCTAATTGTTCGTAAAAATGTTTTATAATGCAATGCACCTGTTCCTTTCAAACATTAAAAATTGTTTTCAAATTATAAAGGGCAATGGACTGTTACTTGCTTTAGAAATGAAAAGTGTCTGTAAAACCCATATTTTAGGTAATGTAGTTCAAAACTGAAATTAATAGATTCTTTATTTAATGGTAGTGCTTTGGGAATAGATTTATCGGGCTAGCCTACTGAGTTTTAATACTCACGCCTATAGTGTTTTCTTGTTTTTAGTTCTGTTGTAGGTTCCAGCTTCAGTTGTTCATCTTGAGCGACGTTTGTTTTGGTTTTGGATGGTGACCCGAGGGGTCATGTGGAGTTTTGGTCGTGGTCAGGTTAGTAGCGTTGTTGGTTGTTCTTTCTTTATTTTCCTTTGTTCTTTTATTTCCATTGCTTAGATTATTTTCTTTTGGGCCAAATCATTCCCAATTGTTTACTTTTGATGCCCAGCACTAGTTTCCATCCTGGGGGGATCGGGAACGGCCCTCGGGACTTATCACGGACCGACTCGGGTGTCCGGTTTGGGGTCGACCCGGGTTGGTTCGTGACATACACCTTGTAAAACTTGAGTCATATGACTGTTCATAGAAAAATAGTTTTGGAAAATAGTCATGTATGACATATAATTGCAAAACATCTGATAAAACTTGATTTTTATAAAACAGACAGACCGAGTTTGAGTTAAAACATTAAATCAATGGTCCTTTTAAAATACAATAAGTATGTTCTGAAAGACTATATTTTAAAATAAAATATTAATAGGTTGTTTAAGGGTCTCCTTCTTCAGTACCTTTTTCAAAATCATAATATGCTTCAAAATATTTTGATAAGGTGAAATATTTGAAAATTCCTTGATAATATTTACCTTTCTTGAAAATATGAGAATATTGAGAAAATATGATTTGATTAAATACAAACCATGATCCATGATGGTATCAAGGTACAGTGGAGGTGTTTTATATCTCAAACAACTGCTTTCAAGTGAGTTTTATGTTAGAAAAAGTTTCACAATCATTCTGACATGACTTTACAATAATTATTGTAAGCAAGTCATCAGGAAGACATAGGAATGTTGTTTGTGATCCTCCTCTTTCCATTTATAACTGACTTTCCTTGATCTAAAAAAGTTATAAGATAAGTATTTAACTGAAATAATAGACATATATACTCACTATATGGTTATCCAAAACTCTTAATCCCTAAAGTTGTTTAAACCTCCCCTAATCCCAAAAGTTGTCTAAATCATTCCTTTGATACCAAATATAAGGACCTAGCCTTAAATGTTACATAATATTTATTTAAGTCAAGAAATTCACATTAAGGATCTTTTTGGGTTTAGAGTTTTAGATAATTAGGCCATAACTATTATATAACAACTCAAAATTTACAAAGTAGACTCTTCTACTCGCTATAAATTTTTTTCAAAAAATAAGACTCCTTGAATATAACATGATTTATTTTCTTGATAAAAATATTAGGAAATTTTTCCTTTATATTACCCATCCTTATACCCTGTTAAAAACATTTCAAAAACATGAGATGATCATAAAAAGCTCAGTAAGGGAAAACAAGAAAAACAGTTTACACGTGATCTTGAGAGATATAAATAAGAACATGAGGAATTTCATAAAGGAATGAGAAAGAGGAATATCATAATAATAAGAACTTGGATCATAACATGAAAATGTGGCTAAAAATTTTAATTTAGTAATTCATAATAATTTCACCAAGGTTCATCTCCAAGGTGTCATATCACTAATGTCCATCCCTAAGGTGTCATAAAAATTACCAAGGTATCGTAAAACTTTGCATCTCTATAGATTAATTTCTTTACCCATTGCATTGAAACACTATTATTGTGTATCCTTAATATTTCATTATTTTCATGTGATTCATATAGATCATAATAAAAAAATTTCATAAATAACCCATAGAGATCAAAATAAATTGGTTTCATATCAAAATCACGGCGTTTTAAAAAGTGCTTAAAAACGTGATCATTATGTCATTTATAACCCATGAAAAGTAAAATAGGATTTTATGTATGTAGATTATAGAATAAAATAAATAGTTTTTATGTACTTGTTAATACCCCTGTAAATTAAATAGTTCTGGGTAATCACATAAACAAAATAAAAGAAGTTCTTGAGAAAAAATAGAGAGATTTTGAGACGAAAATTCTGCAGCATAACGGCTATGAAACAAGATTTTAGAAAAGATTAAAAAGAGAGGTTAAAGGGGTATACCATCCATATATTACTCATAATACAGTATAGAGACATAATTAAATTTTAATAATAACATGGTATGGAAATTTGAAAGATATACCACATAAAATAGAACTTGAAAGGAAACAGAAGTTGAAAATTCCCTTACCATATAAAAAACACTTGAAAACATATCATTAAAGAATTACATTATAAAAAAATTTAGATATAATTAGAATATAATAATTCATGATATAATTATAAAAAGGGTTGTATATACACCTTATAGGAAAATAAAGGTGCATAACATCAAGATATGCCCCAAATGAAGAAGATTGAGATGAAGTCCCTTACCTGGAGTCTGACTTGTCTCGTTCATTCTTTATCTTAATGAATAATAAAATTAAGTTAATTTATAATTTTTTGATAACCTTTTTCACATTTTTTGATTTCTTTTATATCACTTATTACAATTTTATAACAATTACTTAATGATTTAAGTTCATATCGGACGTTTAGTCAACGTTCGGTACTTGAGTCAAAAATGAACTTTTTATGATTACAAATAGTCCATATGGTCATAATTCCATCATCTCAAGAATGATATTAATGATTTAAATAAAATATAAATATATATTTTTGTGTGTGTGTTTATTTATAATAATTCATAATATTTAGAGATAAGAAATGAAATGCACTGTTTATGGAGATGGTAGGTTGTGCGTACGCATGAATGCTACTTTCATTTCTTTATCATATTAAAAGAATAAAAACTAATTGATAAATATATATATATATATTATAATTACATTATAATATCTATTTTATATATGTTACATAGTTTCATTAAATCCATCCTTTATATGTTCCATGTATAGCATGAATGAGTCATATCACTTTGAGGGGACGATAGTCCACACTTCCTCAAATAAAATTAACGTATTTATACAACATGAAAATAATAAAGGTGTGATCTAAATAAAAAATTATATAATCATATCATATATATCATACATAAATACATTTTCATCATATTGACCACCATGAGAGGTGGTAGGAGAAAATTGAACAATCATCGTTTCGTGAGGCAGTAGTTCATCGTACACAGAAACAATATGCTCTAAATATATTAGATGGAGGTGTGTGTAAGTGTAGGTCGAACTATTAGCATAAAAACATCCCAATATATTGATAATACTTGTTTTTTTATAAAATATTTTAATAAATATAGTTTATGGGGTAGAATAAGGAAAATAAAGAAAAAGAGCTTTAGAGAAGACGTTACCTCTTAATCGGGTAACTCCTTTTGATTTGATCCAAAAAGGATTTATTTAATTTCATTATTCAAAAGGTAAGGCTTCTAAGAGAGATTTAGTGATGTTTTTAGCTTATTTTAGTCTATTTTGGATGAGGTAAGAGGCTTGAGAGGTTTTTTTAAGTGGGTAGAAGTGGTGGCCTTTTATAAGAGGGAGGAGGGGCACTTTATAAAAGTATTGAAATATTATTTTATTATAAATTTATTTTCGAATTATAATAGTTAAAAAGTGATATATTCAAGTATAAGATGATTATGAGTCTAAATACTCTCAAATAATAGGTATTAGACAAGTTTAGGTTACAAAAATAACCTTATCTTTTAGCTTTAACCCTTAGTTAAAAACAATAACTCTTACCATGTCTTCTTGTATTTTTATAATATATGGTTACAATAGTTACTATAAAATACCAATTAAACCAAAATTAGATAATTAATTAAATTTATAACATTATATAAGTAATTTGGCTGAATATTATATTTTTAGGACTATTATATCATTTAATAAAATAGTATTCGTTTTAAAAACTCATTTATGTCAATTTGAAACTATTTAGTAATTAATTTTTTTAAGTCATAAAAACTTGATTCCTTCAAAACAATGGAATTAACTCATAACTCTCATTTCAATGTCATCCAAAAAATTCATTTAGGGCATAAAAATTTTCAAATTAAATTTATTTTAATATTTATAATATCATTTATTTGAATCTTTCATTAAAAGGGTAATCATTGCATCATCATTGTATCATAAATAAATTTATTTATTTAATGTATAAAAATTATAAATAAAATACCATTATGTAGTAAATATTTTTAAATTTATAATGAATATTTATAGTTGGAGATATCATTTATATAAACTAAATTAAAATTGTTTTAGTTAGCAGATACATATTTATGTTATATTTTCCTTTCCTTTAAAATAAATATTATAAAAGGTCATTATCACTCCCAAGTGGCTCCATGGGGAAATAAAATCGACCCAAGGATGACCATGGTTGTACATAACTCATAAAATAGTATTAAGACTAATGTTAGGGTAGTTTTATTATCACGAACTAAGCCAGATCAATATCTGACCCGACACCCGACCCGGTCCACGGCAAGACCCGAAGGGCATTCCCGATCCCCAAGAGCTGGCACAAGTGCCCGGGTATCAAAAATAAAACATGGGAATGGTTTACCCAAATAAATGAACATGAAACAATTAGAAATATGAATAAATTTAAAACTAAAGTCAACCACCAAACATGCCCTTAAACTAGGGTCAAAATTAAAGTTTGCAACTTGACCTAAAAAAACCAAAGTGGATAAAAATAAATAAAAAACAAAAAGGCATTAACTCAAACCTCTGTGCGACATGAGGAGTCACATCCCCAAGCCATGTCCACCAAACCGACATGAGGGTGCCACTAATGACCCAAACCACCAATTCCATGCTCGATGCCTCAACCTGGAATACAAAAGAAACATAATCTACATACACCCAAAGGTGTATGTAGGGTGTGAGCTAAAATCCCAGTAGGATTCCACTGAGAAAAAGGTTCCACGCACAATTATTAAATTACAAATACATTTACAATTTTAATTAAAGAAAATAACATAATCTTGAAAAACTTTAGAGAAAACAGGTTTAAGGAAAGCAGTTTTAAAAAGGAACAACTTAAATTAAAATACATACACACACCCTTACTTTTAAAATAACCATAGTGTCACACCGATAAGTATAAAGAAACCAAGGAGAACCAAATACGGGAGAGGCCTCATAGGTGTTAGCTAGCTTGGGTCCCTAGATCTTCGTTTCTTGGTGAAGCGTGGCTTAGAAACCACAACCCTTAGAAAATGTGGCTTAGAAGACCATGACCCTCAGAAAACGTGGCTTAGAAACCACGACCCTCAGCCATTCATATGTTCAGTTGGTGTTGAAGTCATCAATACTGCCAGTGGAACTGGGCTGAGTCACCTCTGGAACACTAGCCCACTAGTCTAGTCCACCCTCCTAGATACCTGGGCTTCCCGCTTTGTGCTCAAACAAATTCAAGTTCATGTCACATGTCAAACATAAACAAACAAAACAAATGAGATGTTATCTCTACCCAACACTACACTCTCACACACACAAAAACCCATTTAAACATAATACGCACACTAAAAATATCCCGAAACTAAATCTGCATCACTTACAAAACCAATTAAAACAACTGCACAGTCAAAGAAATCACTTTCATCTTCAAACACACCACTAACATGATTTATTAAATGATTTCCACACATTTCGCATGACTTTAATCACCAAAAACATTTTCACAATTTAACCAAAACAATTTTTCACCCTTAATAATTATTTAATAAAACAATCTAAATTTTCATAAATAAATTTTAAAGAGAAAAACATTGCATTGCACACTAGACCAACCCAAACCCCCTTACATGACCACATGCACACAATGTCACCCCTGGAACATAATCTGCATTACGCGCACAATTAAAGAATCCACCCACATAGTTGAAAAGACCATTACTATAGTTAAAAAAAACCACCATAAAATCTTTCTAACCCATTTAAAAATACATCGCTCGACTAAAACACAAAAATCCCACTCAAATACTTTTTTAAGACATAACACATACTGACGCTACACCAAAACACCAATTGCACCCTTTTCACTTACTAAAAAATTAACTACACAAATAAAAAAAACTAACAATTAACCAGCGATGAAATATTAGCAGCAAGTACACATATTATGACGACACACTACTAAACAATTTCAAGTCATATCAAACTTCAATGAAAATCAGTTTCGCACCACATGAATTAATTAAATAACACTCTAAGAAAATTAAGCTTGAAAATTAATTAATCAAATAATAATTAGACGTGGAACCACCTACCTCAATGTCAAAACCCCGAAAATTGATGTGAAATCTTAAAATTCTATCACGAAACCTCAATCGTGCACCGTTTTCACCGCAACAAAATGAGCACGAACTCAAACTCATGAATTCAAACAAAAAAAATTCAAATTAAAACCCCAAAATCAGAACTCATGCCCACTGAAAAAAATAAAACAAAACTCAAAGAAGAGGAAGGAGGAACTTATCAAGAGGGGGTGTGGGGCGGTCTGATGGCTGGTTGAGGAAAATGCGATGAGATCCAGGTAGAAGATGTGTGCTGGAGAGATTTTTCAGCTAGGGTGGAGGTGTAATGGATCAAAGGGTGGAGAGGCACTATGCAAGGGAGATGGTGTAGTCTTTGGACAGAGGAGCGACGACGAGTGGGGCTAGTCGGGAGGGTAAGGGTGTGGCGTGACTGGAGGTGAGGATGAGGGTCGAGCGGGCTGGTGAGGGTGTGCTGGCAGGGGCCGCATCGAAACAGGGGTGCGCCAGAAGGGGGTCCACTGGGATGGAAGAGGGAGGGTCAGCGAGGGAGGCGTGAGCCGAGGAGGAAGCTGGTTGTGCAAGCGGCTAGCCGGGAGAGCATTGGTTGGAGTTTGCAGGAGGAGGAGTATGGAGGTGGTGTGACGGGATGGAGGTTCCAGGGGGGCGTGACGGAAATGGAAGAGCAAGAAAAAAAAATTGGGGTCCAAATTCTAAGCAAAAGAGAAATAAATAAAGTAATGAAATAAATAAATAAAATATGTAAAATCAAAAGAAAAAAAATGTTAATAACATTACATAATATTAACTATAATAATTATTATCACAAAATTAATAAAAATTTAATCAATTTTATATCCTTAACACTATTAATAATAGTATTATTATTATTCTCAAACAACATTCTTATTCTAATCATTGAAACAATTTCTTAAAGTTTATTAATCCTCTTATTTTTATTTTATTTTTATTTAATTATTCATTAATATTTCATCATCTCATTATGTTTTAACTCATTTTGAAAGTCGGGCAGACCGCGCGGTCTCAGAATTGTGCCCTGCCCGTGCGTCCGGTGACGCAAAACTCAAAACACTCATAATAATAATAATAATAATAATAATAATAATAATAATAATAAACTAAAATATAAATAATGATTTCAATAATAATAAAAAAATAAAACTCAATTAATAGTGCTAAAATAAAATAAAAAGGTATATCAATAATGATAATAACAATAATAATGATAATAATAATATCCCTGAATAACCTTATTATTATTATTATCTTAAAAAAAATCTTATTTTATTTGATTTTTATTTCATTACACTATTAATTTTATTTCTTTATTATCAATCCATTCTATTTAATTAATTGACCATCGAGCAGGGCATGCGGTGAATCGGGCAAGGTCACGCGGTGACCCAGGCAAGGCCGCACACCTTTGACCACGGTGCGCTAGACACAGTCAAGGCCAAAACATTCGGTTTTTAAATAAGAACTCTGAAATTTTAAGTTGGGTCTCGACCCGAACTACCCGATGCCAAATAAAAATAATAAAATAAATAATTTAAACACGACAGGTGTGACAATTCTCCCCACCATAGCGCTTTCCATCCCCATAAATCCATAACTAAGGCTAAACTTCGAAGTAACAATCGATACCCCCTTGGGGCTCAAAAAGGATACCAACGAAAACCAACTGAAAAGAGGAAAACGCACCGTGCTCAGAGAAAGTGACTCAAAAGTAAACTTAAAGAAACTCGTAAAAGAACTTTTTTGGGTATGTGTCGCCCGTCCGAAAGAACTATAACACCTCCAGTTGACCAACCAAGAAAAGGAACTCTCGCACCCATGGAAACCAACCTCACAAACCGAAACACCTCAAGTACCATAGAACAAAAAACCCACCATTTGTTTGGAAGGAACAAACAAGATCAAATAATATCCCAAGAACACTCCCATCACCTACAACCAAGTCACATCTAGGAACAGGACCAAAAGGCCAACATGGGGAAATCCTGAAGGGCTCCCCACCATTAGAAACTTATCAATGCCCGAGATGAAACTAGAAAACCAACACGAGGAGTTTTATGTAACCAACCCAGTGTACCTAAAGCCCAACAAACTTGGCCACGCCTAAGCCCAGACCTCTGGTAGATAGCATACCCCCACCCTTAAGCAGGGGGACAGTTCCTGCCATGTGTTATCCTCGTTAGGCAGGGGACAGTTCCTGCCACGTGTTATCTGGGATAGTTTGAGGTGGGGTCCTGTTATCTGCCTGATGGTGGGGGTCTGTTATCTGCCATAGGGCTAGGCTCCGGCGTGGCCGAGTTCGTTGGGATTTAGGCCCATCGGGTTTGTTACATTTATATTATTATAATATTATTTTTTACCCTTATTTATTTGATTTACCCTTTAACCATGGTAAATAAAAATAATTACTGAAGTTATTATTCATAATATCCAAAAATAAAAGTTATGAATTTAAAAAAAATGAACCTTCTGATTCTAAATATTGAATCCATTTTTCCAAATTCAAAACATAGAAGTTTTAGTAATTAATTTAAAATTAATTCTCATTGTCAAGGCCAGAAAGCAGGTTTTTAAGAAGTAAAAAATATTAAAAGATCGACATGTGTTTATGTCCAATTTAAATGTGAAATTACTTATAATGACCATAATTGGATTAAATTAAAAAAAATAATCTAATTACGATTTAAACCCAATTAAAAGGACAATCTAACTATATAAATAAATTATATGAAAAGGCAGTTTTGAATTAAAATGCAGTATTTTTCACTATTCATAAAAATATGGATTTTATCAGAAAAATACCAAAATTTCAACTGAAGTAAATTTTGATGTCTCTTTTCTAAATAAGAAGTTTATTTTATCAAATATAACATATAAAAGTGACAAAAACTATGTTTTTTAAAAAAATCTCCATCAAAAGTCAGTAAAAAAACCTTTTAAAAATATTAGAGTATTTTATGCTTAAAATTTGATTATTTCTCATTTTAAGCCTCTAAAATTCATTGAATAAATGTAAAAAAAATTAAAAAATAATTAAAATCATAATATAATTAATTTTGTTCATTCTCTTAAATATAATGGCAAGGCATTTACTACCATTTAAAATAATAATATTAGTGTTGTATTATTTTTTTGGTATAACTTAGTGTTGTGTGCAACGTAAGATTTTAGAGAAACTTATTGTTGTGTGTTGGGTACGCTATCGTACATAGTGTCCGCTTTAAACTAAAATTAATATTAAATTCCAAAATATTAATAGATGTGAAAAAAGTATTATTCTATAAATAACTGGGATGTTACATTAATCCTTATCATGGATAATATAAATTCTATCAACAGTAGAGGAATTACTACATTTGATGGGAAAATTATCATAGATGGAAAATTATGATGATTCCTTATCTCTTATCTCTAAGCCTTGAACTTTTTGATGTTGTTACAATTGGTCTTACACCTATTGAGAAGTATTCCTTGATAACTTTTGCTGATAAGAGAAATATCAAAGTTGATGGAAAATATATAAATTCTATCCTTATGTCCTTATCATAAAATTTTTATATGAAGAGTATGGGTCTCAAAATTTCAAAGATTATTTGGGATAATCTGGAAAGTATTTTCTAAGGGAATACTAAAGTAAAGGAATCAAATCTATAAATGTGGCGTAGTAAGTATGAAGAAATCATAATGAGAGATGAAGAATCTATTGAAGAATAATTCACCAAAGTAAATGAATTTTTTGCAACATCAAAGGATTTAGATATGTCTTAGAAGATTCCATAGAATTGTGAAGAAAATTATGAGAAACTTTCCAGATATTTTTTATTCCAAAATTTATTATTTAGAAGATAAGTATGATTTATCTCTTGATGAATTGCATAACTTTCATGTTACTTATGAAATGGGGAAGGCTCTAATATTTAAAAATAAGATGAAAGACAAAATGTATTTTGATTCCATGATAAAAATGAAAATACAAGATGTTGAAGATATTGATCTTTGTGACTTTGATGATAAAGATGATGATGATAAGAATGAAATAATAATTTCTCTTATATCTAAGAACTATCAAATAGGATGAGGAAAGTATGGAGGTAAACTTCTTCTAAATTATTTTGAGTGTGGTGGGATCAAAAAAATTCTATGAATTGACCCAAGAAGAATTTGGAGAATATCAAGATGATTTTAATGAAAAACCTCAATGGAATAAGTGGAACAAAAGTTCTAAATAAGAAAAGTCATCCAATAAATCTAAAAGGAAGTTTCTTGGGAATAATATAATTATGTCGAGTAAGAAATATGAATCAGACTCAACTGATAGAAATTCTTCAGAAGATGAAAGGTTAGAAAAATTTAGACCATTCATTGCAAAAGTTGAGAAAACAAAAAATTACTCAGATAATGAAAAAGGTAGTGAAAAATCATATAGAGAGTATCAACTAAGAATAGAACTTATTTCATGTCTTGAGAAAAACAAGACTATCAAGACAGAAATTGGAGTAATGAGGAAAGATTATGGATAAGTTGTTAAAGGAAGAAAATATATCATCAAATAGAATGAAGAACATATTCAAGAGATATTAAGTTATAAACTTAGAATTGTTGAATAAGGAAATATGGTTAAAGATATCAGTAAGAAGCTAAAATCTAAGGAATAAGAAGTTAACATGTTTCAATAAAAACTTCTTGAGTCTAAAATTACCTTATGGAAGATGAATGAAAATGTCAAAAAGGCTTTGGAAGTAAAAGTTGAGACTTCTAAAGTTACTGATAAGGCTCAAAACAAGAATCAAGTGAAATCCTAACTCACCAAAAAAATATTTCATCTGATTATTCTAACATTTCATGTTCTAGAAAATGTGTTGGAAAATCTTGTATAGAGAATGGATGTGAGAAACCTATCACATCTACAAAAGTTGAAAACTCACTTAGAAGAAAATATGGACCATGTCCTGAATATGATACAGAAAAAAGAAGCAATCAACCTCAATAAAGTTTCTATAGAGAAAGATATTTCTTTAGTATAAAATCAATATTTTATGGCTATTGCTGGTTTTGTAGAATCTATGGAAATATATCTTATAATTTTTTTCATGACTTTTCACTTCCTAGAAGAAGGTTTGAACAAATAGAAGGCAATGGTGGAAGAAGGGTGAGTAACTTTCCACACCCACGAGAATTTAGAAAAGTAAAAAATAAAGATGTTAGAAACTTTCCAAAAAATCAATTTGAACATATAGAAGAATTTTATGGAATATTTTATTAATATTTTTATCATGAAAAAATATTTATGATACTTCTTTCAAAATAATTTTCTTATGGTAGAAAATAAAAAGAATCTGGAAAGAATAAAATTGAGGAAAGAGCCTTTGTTGTTGAGATACCTTTGAAAACAAGTAAAAGGAACAGACTATGAATAATTGATAGTGGTTATTCTTCACATATTAAAGGTGATATAAAAATATTGAAACATGTTTAAAGTCATGATAGAGGATCATTTACCTTTTTTAATGATAGTTCCTTAAAAATCAGAGGAATCGGAATGGTTGATATTGAAACAGACAAATTTAAATCTAAAGAAGTTTTATTTTTTGATGGGATAAAATATAACTTAATTGGTGTAAGTAAACTTTGTGATGATGTAAAATAAGTGATATTTAGAAAATAATCTTTCATTATCAAAAGTTTGAAAGATATAAAATTTATTACAAAAGGAGAAAGAATCATTGGGAATCTCTTCCAAATAGAAGAGTTTAATCACTCCTGTTACTTAAGTGTTGGAGATGAAAATAAGTTGTGGCACTGAAGAATTGATCAAATTGGGTAGAAAAACATGAAAAAACTTTCTAAATTTGATGTTTTCCATTATTTTATTGAATTTAAAATAAGATATGAAGATGTTTTTTTATTTTTAAAAAAGTTAAGATGACTAACAAAATTCATAAGAGAGTTTAGATTCAATATACCAAATCTGTTGAGCTTATTCATTTTGATTTTTGTGGACCGATGATACATTAATCAACAAAAATATATTTCTACTTCATCACTTTTATTAATGATTTCACTTGGATGACAAGCATCATGTTTATGAAACATAAGTCAAAGGCTACGAAAATGTTCAGGTTTTTAAGAAAATAATTTGAGAAATAAATGGGGGTTTTTATAAAGAAGTTGAGAACAGAAAATGGTACCGAACTCACAGGAAATAATTTTGAAACTTATCTAAAAAAGTGTGGTATCAAATTTCGGTATAGTTCTCCCTATACTTCACAAAAAATAGAGTATAAGAAAGAAAGAATATAAATTTTATGGAAATAGGAAGAATTATGTTATCAGAATACAAACTTTCAAAGTTCTATTGGAAAGAAGTAGTTATTACTACTATACATCTTCAAAACATATGCCTATTGAGACTCGAAACCAATATGACTTCTTATAAAATGTTCTATAAAAAAAACCTTCATTGAAGTACTTAATTTTTTTTGGAATTCCATGTTTACTAAAAATAAAAAATCTGGATCTAGGAAATTTTAATGAGAAACATAAGGAAGGAATTTTTATAGGTTATTCACAGTTACAAATGTTGGAAAAAACACTTACAAAGGTTTGTGGACTCATATGATGTGAAAGTAATTGAAAATAAAAATTCCTTTACATAATTTATTGAGAATACTGAGAAGGATAAACTGGATATTTCCAATGATAGTGAAATAAATTCAAAACATCCTTACTAAGATTCAGGAGAATCGTGTGATGAGGAAAGTCTACCTAGAAAAGAAACTTTTAAATTTCCTACCTTACAAAAACATTCCAAGTCCGAAAACATTATTAGAAATCAGAAGGATTCGGTTTAGAAAAAAATAAAGTTGAGATTATAAAATCATACATCACTTATCTCAAAAGTTGAACTGGATTCGGTTTTAGAATCTATTCAACATAAAGAATAGGCGGATGATATGAATGAATAATTGGATCATATTGAGAAAAATGAAACATAGGAACTTGTTCCACTTTTAAAAGGTAAAAATGTTGTTGAAGCAAAGTGAGTTTATAGAAAAAATTTAAATGAACATGGATAAGTTTCAAGAAACAAAGATAATTCTATATTTAAAGGTGATGTATAGGTGGAAGTTGTGGATTTTGAAGAAAAATTTTCCCCAGTTGCAAGATTAGAAAATATTATAGTGTTTCTATTAGTGTTTTCACATCAAAATTACAAAGTTTATCA
This sequence comes from Viscum album, assembly GCA_963277665.1. Classification (NCBI taxonomy): domain Eukaryota; kingdom Viridiplantae; phylum Streptophyta; class Magnoliopsida; order Santalales; family Viscaceae; genus Viscum; species Viscum album. Next base: position 22,799,710 of record OY728133.1, on the reverse strand, counting down.
TATGGATATAAATTCATCTTTCTTAAATGGTGAGATTGAGGAATAAGATTAAAGTGAACAGTCTTGTGGTTTTAAACTTGATAATGATGAAAACAAGGTTTGTAGATTGAAGAAATCATTATATGGGTTGAAACAAGCCTCATGTTCCTAGTATTCAAAACTTGATAGATGTTTTGAGAATGTTAAATTTTTTCAAAAGGAAAGGTTGATAGAAACTTATGTTTGAAAGATGTTGACTCCAAAACTATGATTATAATTTTTTATGTGGATGATATAATTTTTTATGTGATAAAGAAAAAGTTTTTGAATAATTTTTTGATGAAATGAAGAAATTTTTTGAAATGCCAATGTTGGGAGAATTAATTTTATTCCTTGGATTACAAGTTCAACAAAAAGAAAAATAAATTTTTTTATCTCAAGAAAAGTATGTCGAGGAATTATTAAATAAGTTTGGGATAGAATAATCCAAATAAGTTTTTACTTCTATATATGTAAGCAAAAATTTGAGTAAAGATGAGTCCATAAAAAGTGTGAATCAGAAAGACTTTTGGAAGTTAACAGGAAGTATACTTTAACTTAGAGCCTCAAGGACTGATATTGTTTATGCTATGAATTTGTGTTCTAGGTATCAAATTAATTCAAAAGAATCAAATATGTTGGTAGAAAATATAATTCTAGGATATTTCAATGGAACAACTTCACATGGGTTATTATACAAAAGAAATTATGAGATGAAGTTTCATGGTTATACTAATGTTGATTGGGCTGGAGATTATAATGATAGAAAATCAACCTCAGGAGGAACATTTTTATTGGGTGAATATTATGTGAGTTGGAATAGTGATAAATAAAGTTTAGTAACTTTGAGCATATAAGAATTAGAATATGTAAAGGCTACTCAGTATTGTACTTGGATGTTGTGTATAAAAGTTCAACTAGATTATTTGAAAGTAAAAGTTTCTAAACCATTGAAGATACTTTATGATAATAAAAGTGCAATTTATCTTTCTAAAAATATTTTCCAACATTCAATATCAAAAAAAATTGATATAAAGTATCACTTTATAAAAGATAAAGTTGATTCTAGAGATGTTTTTCTAGAATATATCTCAATTAAGTATCAAATTGTTGATATATTTACAAAGGAAATTTTGAAAGAAAGGTTTGCAGAGTTGAGGTTGAAACTTCATGTTCAACCTCCTACAATTACTTCCTAAATCTAATAAATAGTTCCCTCTCCATGATTTGTATTATGTTGATAAAGGGAATAAAAGTAAAAAAAATTACTCTATAAGAAGTTTTTACTTATCTTTATTTTATGAATTTGAAGTTTTGGTTATTAGATAATGGGGTAGAAGAAAATAAAAGTGAGAGAAAAAGAAAAGTGAGGGGGTTTATCTTAACATAGCCACAAATTTTTCTTTCCACTGATGTATGGAATTCCTTAAAAAATATTACTTTATCTAGTAGTGTGGTGTTAGGGGACTCTCTTTTGATAAAGGATGTGTTTTGGTAAAAGTTAAAAAAAAATTGATTTGTTTACAAAAGTTTTGTTTTTGAAAATTTTCTGATAGTTGAAAAAGTTGTTAATGAGTGTTGTCAACAAATCAAAATGGGGAGATTGAAGAACCTTTGTGATTTTTTTATTTTTAAGAAAGTTTTTGTATTTTTCAAAAACTAACATTTTTGTAAAAGAATGCTTTTTTTATTCAAGATCAGACCCAGTCCATCATAATGAGTTTTCTCACATGAGCCTCAGCCCAGTTGGTGAGGTATCTCTAAGTGAATCCATGAGACCCAAGTTCAAAACCAGGCAGAGGCATAATTTTCAAGTGCACTATAGCAGTACTGTAGTAGTACTATAGCAGTACTATGGTAGTATTGTAGCAGTACTGTAGCAGTCACCATAGCAAGCACTGTAGCAGGCATTGTAGTAGTAACTGTAGCAGTTACTGTGGCAGTACTGTAGCAGGTACTGTTCGGTATTGTAGCAGCCGGAACTATTCACCTTGGGCCACCGATTTGGCCTTGGAGTCCTTAAGGCCTTTGGGGAACCCAAGGCCTTCGGGTCAGTAAGGGTTTTGGGCCACCTAATGGCCCTCGTGCCACTTCAAGGCCCTCAGGGCCACCTGATTTGCAGTTGCATAGATAGATTCTACAAGAAACCACTCTAGAGGAGGAAAGAGCAGGGCACATCCACTAGAGCAGGGCTAAATGGAATTTGGAAGAATGAGAGGGTATGGCATTCTCCATCGATACCACACTTGTACACCCCTGTACATGGACATGCTAGCTGAACAGTCATGAAAAAGGTGGAGAGATGATCACGATGCAGATGCTGGGGAGGAGTAGTTTCAAGTATTTATATTCTATATGATTTCCTTAAGACCTACGGGTCACGTAATGTCTCCAAGTCTACGGGAAATGTAATTCCTAAGCATACGGGATTTGTAAGGGTTCCCCTTCATCCCTTGAAAGGGGGGTTATCAGAAAATCAATAAAAATGAAGGCCTTTGGGCCATTCAGTCATCATAATGAGTTTTCATAAGAAATTTGAAAGTTGTTGAATGTTTTTGAATCCAAAAACAAAGGGAGAGAAAAAAATTCCTTAATAAAGTTGTTTTCTGAACACAATTTTCTGGACACAGGTATCCGGAATGAGAAGCACCGGACACAGAAGATTTATGGAATATAGAATCTATAAGTTATGTAGAGTTGTTGATTGGATTCACAACATGATGTTGACGATCCATTGGATACAATTTTTGTTATAAAGTCAGAATATTATGAGAGAGGAAGTAAGAATGGTGTTTAATAGGATGTTTTAAGAAATTGAAGCCAAGATTATAAAGTTTTCATAATTTTTAAATCTTAAATATGACAATGCTTTGTTGATCATGAAGTTCTCATAAATCATGAAGAAGTTATGCTACAAGCTGGAGTTAGTGGAAGAGAGGAGAATATTATGTAAAGTATTCTAGATATTGTTCATCATTGTGAGGAACACCAGACATAGAAGGATGCATATCATCAGTATAATAATCATCTGTGTGAAAATATCAGAAGGATGTAAGAATGATCTTACTGAGTGAAGAAGTCGTAATGTTTGGTGATGAGATTTGAAAGAAGATAGTGAAGTCAGGAGTTATAAATTTTTCATACTTTCTAACTTATGTCAGACGATGCTTTACCAATCATGAAGTTATCACAAATCCTGAAAACTATAATGATAAAATATTTTTAATAAATGGAGGAATCATAAATATTGTATTGGTTCCAAAAACCCAGACATAGAAGATCAGATCTAGAAGTACTGGACACAAAAGTTTTCAAAAGTCAGAATGTGTAAAGATGATGAAGTTTGAATAATTTTAAAGTTTCTGAGTGGAGTCAAAATCATATTTATAGAATCATAATTATAATTCTATAATATTGATAATTCCATCATTATGAATATTTCAACTAGGCTAACTCTAAGGTGTAAGATCAATCGAATTAGAAACAGGAACTAATTCATCAAATGAATGACTCACACAGATAACACATTGGATGCATAACATTGGAGTGATCAAAGTTTCTAATTTTTTTCCATCAAAGGGATATCAGTTATAATAATAAGTAAATATTCTAAAATATTTGTGTTTTCTTTAGAAGAAACAAAGGGATTGTTCAAGTTTTCAATTGAATGAGATTGTGATGAAAATAAGTCATCTGCTAAGGAAGTTCATTGTAATGAGATGAGGAAGATAGTCAGATTGTAATGAGTAGTGCAAGATAGTTAGATCATAATGAGTTTATAAATAAAGGTAGATCATAATAATCTTAGAAATAAAGAAATATCATAATGATCAAAGGAAGTTATAATAGACTGAATAAAAGTTAGTTTTCTCGAGAAGGCTAATCTTGAAGAAATATTGAGAAGGTTTAAATAATTCAAAGTTGAAGTTTAAATATGAGTGATTTTTAGAGTTTTAAAATTTAGGTAAGTGGGAAAAGTTTTTCAATTTCCCTATTTTTATTTTCTAAGTCACCTATAAATATAATCAAAGTTCATTCGCATTTTGTAACTTTTCTTAAGAGAGGAAAAGGTGGATCACTGAGGAATATGAGTAAGAGTTATTTTTGGATAGAGATCTCATTAGAAGGTCAGACTTCTATTGTTTTGTTTACTGGACTAAGAAACATCATATTGAGTCAATCGAATTGAGGAATATCGGACTGAGGAAGATCATCCTGAGCATTTGAATAGAGTTTGAAAAGTGTAGATTGAGAAAGGGATCATCGTATTGATTTGATCAGACTAATTCAACTGGATTATGTTCATCAGACTGAAGTCCATCGGACTCATAGTCATCAGACCTAATAACTATTTTATATAAATTTTAACAAAGTATTTATTCTTTTGTTTTGGCTTAATTTCTTTGTAAGAAAATTTTTAAACAAACAGGAGTCATTATAATCATTCCTATCAGGATATAGAATTTGTCTAATAGGAGTTAGCACAGGTTATATTTTCTTCTTCATAATAGTGTATTTTTATAGGTCTATGATAGTGGCTATGGAAAGGATGTAGATTCTCACACAGAGGTCAAACATTTTAAATATCATGTGATTTACTTGATTTCATATTTTTTTCATGCATGAGTATTTATAAAAATATGATAAGGATATGAAATTTAACAGGTTGTAGGGTTTGAGTTTTAAAATTTTTTGAAACTTATAAAAAGTTAACAACTAATTCAACCCCCCCCCATCCTCTCATTTGATATTAAATCCTTTGGAACTTCATTTATTTTTAACATTTGGTGTTATGTTAATTAATTAATTATCCATTAATTAACATTATTCCATTTACATTTCATTAACCTTAAAGGTGAAGTTTAATCCCTCCAAGACTAATCCAACCAAGTCTAAAGTCTCTCAATATTAAAATTAATTTCATTACAACCAGGCACCAACCCCGTGATTTAAAACATTTATTAAAAAATATTACCATCATTCCATAATTCCATGTACTATAAGAAACATCCTAAGATACCCAAAAATATGTGCATAACCAAGCACAAAAAGCTACCTCAAGTAGTGGAAAAGGAATATGGATAAACAAGAAACTCAACCATCTGTCCTTTAAACATATTTATTAACAATAAAGCATCCCAACTTAATTATAACAATGAGCAAGCCCATATTCAACAAGTTCTATAAAACCTGATTCCATCCCCGAAACCATCATGCATATCACCATGCATCTTGTTGTCACAGGTATCAACTACTGCCATATACTCAGGCCACCTTTCCCATATCTTATCAGTAAACAACCATCCTAGGATCATATCACATTGCATAGAAAGTCTCACATCTAGAGTAACATAGATGGAAGCAAATGACTAAAAAATTCAACAGGGAGACTAGGCCCTAAAAATAAGGAATTATTCCTTTACATGAAAATAGGCTCACTCATCCCCAAAAATTTATTATTATTTAACAAAAAAACTATTTTTATTCCATATTTAATTAATTGATTCAATTATTACAGGTTACAACTATGGTAAACCCAAGGTATCAACTATCAAAAGCTATTATTTATTTAAACATTCCTTCAACCATAAGCTCCATTTTTAACAAACTTTAGGAAGAAAAAATCTCATTATCATTCCTCTTTTTTATTTTCAATAATAAGAATTTTTGTTTTAGGTTCTTTATCTATTACCATTAACACATGTAAGAATAAAACAAATAAACATACATTAAACATCAGTATGATTACCACCAAATTATATAAATATAAGGATTAATTAAACATGCCTCTTTAATTTATTATCCAACCAAAAAATTATGATATTTAAGTTCTTTAACCATTTTCATCAAATTACACATGCCAACCCATGCATAAAAACATTATAAACAAATCATAACATAGATAAAACACTATCTAGTAAAAAAATATGCAAATCGTTATCACGGTGGAAGAACATACTATTGCTAACCATAAACCATTACTTTTCATTAATCTATTTTAATAATTATTAGGTTTAATTATAACACTTACCAAAGAAAATAAATCATGATTAATTTATTATTTCACATAAGAATAAAAAGTAGAAGTAATGAATCCCCTACCTCATGGCTTTAATGTTATTTGATGAGTATAGAACAACAACACAGATCTCTAGTCACCACTCCTATAATGAAATCTATGAATATCCAAGAACACTTCACCACAACCACACCAAAAACAAAACAAAAATCCATTGGAATGATAGAGATCAAACACTATAATATGGAAAGAATTAATTATGAGGAAATATGACCGGTCCATGAAGAATCCACAAGAGATAGAGGAAGAATGAACCTTGAATCACCATGGATTAAACATAGGAATATAAGGATTAATCCCTAACAAAGGGCTTCCAAAATTCTTATAGATAATTCCACTATCCACCTGGATTATCTAGAGAAAACCATATGGTTTTGTAGGAAGAGAGGCACTGATGGTTTATAGGTGCACTACCCGATAGATATTCATGGTGTGAATGGGTCATTCACTTTTTGAATGTCCTGCATTTTAAGTCCCACCAAAAAATGCATCGCCCCAACCACTAGACCTGTATTTAATTAATGTCATGAATTTAATATTCATAACATGACTTTTTCATGGTCAAATTCATGGGGTGAAAAGACTATTCCATTCATGTCATGATTTCCTTACATATTGTGAATGGACCTTGCAAATAACCCTTACATAGGCAATGAATTGCTTTCAAGCCATGAACTAAACTCCCATATGAGTCATGAACAGCTCATTCATGATTTAAACTACCATTCACATCATGAATTGACCATGCTTCCCAATTTTAACTGCCAAACATTTCCAAACCGACATTAGGAATCCTTCAAGAACCATAGGATTTAGAAACATTCAATGGAATGAGATAGAAGGATCTTTACCCTTAAATTGTATTTTAATTTAATCACACCATATATATCTTGAGTAGAAATAATTTGTAGAAAGTAATCATAAATACAATTTGATAATCTGTTGAGAATATTTCCTCAACAAAAAACCTTATCATCTACACATTTTTTTCCTAATTGTGTGAATGTGTTCCACTTGAATCACATTAAAAGGAGTGCCATCAAGATTTAGAGTGAGATTTTTTGGAATGGGTGGAATATTTTATTCTATAATTTAGAATATATTTAATACTATAATGATGAAATTCATCTTTTCTTTCCAATGGGATAACTTATTTCCATCAAACTAGTCAAGATTTAATATTTCATTGTTCATAAGTTTAAGGGACTCTAAATCCATCTTCTATGTTCTACCTTGGTTTAAACCCTTTTTATTTTTTAATAATATAGAAGACATAGAAGATAGAAAAACTTGTGAACCTTAATGCATAAATGATGTTCACTATACAAAAGGGTTTGATCCACCCCCACTTGTTAGTTCAGGGTTCTTAGTAGAAATATTACTTTATAATATAATCATGTTTTGGGAATGAAAAACACTAATTTTCAGTATTCCCTATGCTAAGTGGTTAGAAGAATATTTATAGATAATTTCATATCAAGGAGATTAACAAAATGATCCAGATATCCCACATATTTATAGATCAAAACTAGTGTGATTCACACTAATTCAATCCCACTGATTTGATCAAAATATGTTTTAATTTGATTAAAAAATGAAACTTTTGTAAATAGGAAACCATTTGGATTTTGAATTTCAATCATCATTATTAATCTATTCATTAATCGGGTTTTTTAAAATATTTTATTTTATTTTATTTTTGTTTTCTTATATATATAAACATGATATATATTAATATATATAATAAAAAACTACTAAAAAATATTTAAAATAATTTCAAATTTATATAGGCATATATATTAAGGTAGGGGGATAAAAGTTCTGATTTTTGAAGAAACGGGATGAGGCGCATGATTTGGCTAATCATACTTCTCAATAGTGTGGCCCAGAAAGGAGAGGCTCATAGTTTGATAAACCGTGCAAAGGGGGATGTAAACTCTAAAAGGTCTAAAATTTATTATAGGTCTATCTCACAAGGTTTTCACATGGTTTTTCTAATGGTTCTCCTAAACTGTGAAAGGTTTGGTGATCCTAGATAGTAGGGATGCACAATTGGTGCACAGTTTATTCAACCATGTGGAAAAACTATGTTCCCTATTTAAAATGTTATAAATTTCCTTTTTACCCCTCTTTCCTTTAAAATATAATTTCTCCTCTTCTCCCCCCCCCCTTATTTTCACACAACATCCCACAATAGCTCTCCCTTCCTCCTCTCCTTGGTTTCTAGAATATCTCCCTCATTCAGACTATGATTCCTTCACTATCAGTCATGTTGGAACACCCTCAGTAAGGTTAACACCCCTTTTCCTTCTTTTCTTAGTTTTCTTCACCACCTTTGGTTTTATCTCTATGTGAGATAATATATCCTATTTTTCAATTATTTTGTCTAGTTTTTTTATTTCTCTCATTCCAGCCCAAATTTGTGGTTGATACTAGACGAGGAGTCTTCTACAGGTCCTGGGTATGTAGTCTATTACTTTTCCCTATAATTCTTGATGTTTATAATTTGTTTCTTTGTGATGCACATTGTAATTTTTGTGTGTCACCCCTAAAATGTATAACTCATTTAATTTGTCACATAATCCTTGAACAAAACATACTAAAAGTCTCCTAGATACTATTGGATGTTGAAAACCTCAACTTGAGCCACCCCTTAGGGTGTGTTTGGCCTAATTCCTATGTTAACCTTATTTCAATATAACCAAAACACCTCTTTGGGTGTGTTTGGTTTAGCATATAGGAAAACCCTTTCCCCATGTAACCAAACCACCCCTTAGGGTTTGTTTGTATTGTCTTTTACAAGTGGAATTTTTAAATTGGACTAATTTAATTATGAAACAACATGGATACTTCACTTGTCCTTATGACTAATTACCAACTATCCTTTGGTTGCTGCTATAGACTTTGATCATGTAGGTAAAGGTGTAGAATGACTTGAGAAATACTTGTATTCTTTTGATAATTAATTGAGAAAACTCATAGGATGCCACCCAATTCATTTATGTGAATAACAAGTGTTACACCCATATTAGATTCATTTGTTATCTTGCTTTTATGAATTCCACTTCTCGATGTCATAGATTCATCTACCTATATAGAAAATTTAGAATGCTCGGAATAATCTCCCAGGTTTGGCTAGAAGTATTTGGATAAGTAATGCCTTAGTTAAACCCCTTGGATTCCAATCAAGATCTACCCAATATACAAGGATATTTTTCCTTGGTTTAGTTAGAAACTCTTTGTAGTGGAATTAAAAAAGATTATCCCTTAGATTCTACTCAAAACAAAATATAAAAACATCATAATTGATCACCATGAGTGGGATTGACTTCCAAAAGTCAAGAATGCCATAGGTCTTTCATGGATTCCTTATTATTAGTATTCTATGATTCTTTAGACATGTTCCTTCAATCCCTGACCAGATTAAAAGGTCATATACTTAGAGACATTTAGCTTAGGTTGAAGCATGTAGGGTTGGTCAGGTGTCCCACGAGGAACCTGATCCCGACATGGTTTTTGTTTATTTTTACCACTTTTATTTATTATACCTACACATTGTTACATATTATTTTAATATACTATATTTGTATTAGACACCATTAGTGGTGAACTACTGATTTGTACTCACACCCCTTTCGGGCCACCACTTAGTACCCGGGTAGATTTCATGAATGAAGGTAAGGATAAAGGGAAGCACTCTACAGTGGACACTAGATCTATTTTAGGGTTAGAAGTTTTGGATTATATGATTTATCCAATTCCCAGGATTCTCCTGGATATAATTATTTTGGTATTTTATTTCCTTTTTTATATTGGTATTGTTTGTATGCCTACTACCATGTCTTTTTTGCTTTATATTTTGTATCATCATGACATCATCGATATATGATAATGTTTATTGATTTATGTATATTCTTTATTATCTAGATGGGTTATGTGTTTCATTTAATTTTATAATATGTCTTAATATAATAAAGAGGGTATAGTCTCTCCATAATACCACCATACACTCTCATTGTTGGTCGGTAGCCTTTGGTATGCAGGGAAGTGAACTTAAGGCCTTGTGGCTATCCAAACTGGTCACTTGTCAATGAACCAAGATGGGGATGTCAAAAAGTGGTGTCAGAGCCTCTTTTTACTTTATCTTACTATTTTGGGATTAGTGGATAGGAGGCTAGGATGTGTCAAGACTTGGTAATAAGTCATGCATGGGAGTAGTTAACCCAAATGTGGGGAAAATCCATGTTTCCAAGGATGGGACTTGTTGTTCTAGATTTATCATGTTACAGATGTATTGTCATTACCATTGGGTGACACATATGATTATGATATTATGTTTTATGGATTTCCACCCATAGGTTGGTACAACAAGGGACCATTAGCTCATGAATCGTCATAGGAACATAGGGATTTATATTTCATTTATATAGCATTCCATGCACATTTATTTCTTGTATTACCTATTTCTAATTGGGTGTGTATTGATTGCTATACTAGTAATTTATAATGTTTCTTATGGGAAAAGAAGTCAAAATGGTTACATAAAGTGTCTGAATCAACCTAAATGGTGTTTCATCGCATATATTAAGGATGAAACCTTATCTAAATAATTTTAACATGGACAAAGATATGGAAACTTGGTAACATAATCTGAAACTTTTAGCTGGTTTCAATTAAATGGATTTCCAATTGCAATTTATATTATTATGCCTATATAAATTGGGAATGAAAATCATTATAACTAAACCATTATATATATACTTACTACATTCTAATACCTCATGTTAAATAGATGGTTGTAGTTAAATAGAGTGGTAATTTCAACTAATAAATTTTATGTTTTTATAACTTCGGAATGACAACCCATATAACTAAACCATTACATTATGACTTACTAAAATATAACTCTTGAAAAATTGGATGCCATTAAATGGGGATACCAATTTAAACTTAATGAATGTTTTCCTATATAAATTGGAATTGATACCCCATATAACTGAACCTTTATGATTAAGACTTGAAATATTACCTTTTGACCTGACTTTAGAAGAGGGTAGTTTGGTTGGTGTATATTATGTAGTGAGGTATTGTACATATCTTGTTTTCCTATATCAGATATTTTATTCATTGTATATTATTCTGAGGAGTATACTTGGCATTGTATATATATTTTTCCATGACAACCTTGGGTTAAGTGCTGGGAAGGTGGTGACGACCATACTCCTAAGGTGGTGGGACTTGAACCACATGTAGTGCCACCTGCGAAACCTCCTACAGTACCAACTATTTTTCTTGGACTGGGTATTGAAACATAGTTTAGATAAGGTTTTCTATGTCTGGTATAGTTTATGGAGTGATCTCCATGACCTGCACTAACCATGTTAGAGTTCGGAATTCTAATAGCAACAACCACTTTCTTCTTTGGGGGAAGGAGGTCCCAAGCTTGTGGAGTCTTAGTTAGAGGTTATGATCATGATATTTAAGCATCTAGAGACACATCTGGAATGATGGGTGAATCTCATAGTATATATTATTTTTGTATATTTCAAGTGATGGTAGGATGTTCTTACTCAAGAAGATCAACATTGATTCATAGTATAAAGTGACTTCTAGAGTAGTTTTTATGAATAATTTTCACAAAGATACTGAGATTTAATCAAGCTATGGAATTCATGCATCTAAAGAATGGTATTATGTCCTTCATGGATTTCTTAGCTCATTTCATGGAGCTTTATCACTTTGTACCCACTCTTGTGGGAGATGAGCTATCGAGGGTGAGTTGTTTTGAGGATGGTCTTAGGTATTCCTTCTAATCTCAGGTGAAGGTCTTTCATATTACTACCATATTTGAAATGGTGAACTAAAACCTTATATCCAAGTGTAATATGAGAGAAAATGAATGTATAGAGCATGGTGGTCTAACTTATAGTTAGGGAATTGGTTCTTCCAGTGTTAGGAAGCATCGCATTGAGTTTTCTCCTGAGGGAAGTGGTAGTCAGAGTGTACAAATTAGTGGTTGTGTGGTTTTTGTCAATGTAAAAGGTAGGGTAAAATGAATCCCCGATGTAAAAAAGACCCAGTAAAGTGTCAATCCTATATCAGAATGGTTCATCTATATATATTTTATAGGACCTTTCCACCAGTGCTCAGTGAGAGAGGATCTACATTAGTTATGAGTTCTATAGTGGGATATGTGGCTCCATGTTGGGAAAGAATCTGGAGTACCACTGTCCATTCAGGATAAGGAGGCGGTTGAGGTCCAAGAAGCTAGATGCATTTTTTGTAGTGAAAGCAGAGTGAACCTACTCAAGGAGATCAGGTTGTAGCTCAGGGTCGTGGATCTATCCAGTTATATGCAGTGTTTCCTACACCTAAGTAGTAGAGAACCAATCCAAGTATGAAGTATGATCTTGGTAGCCTTGAATTTAGTATCCCCTTGGTTCAAAACATGTGCTTCACACTCATTCATATTTGTGACTTTAATTGGAAGTATTGGTCTTGAGATTGAGTAATTCTATGTAGTGATGACTCTTGACACGTGATTGGGAATTAGGTTAGAGTGTTTGAAGATGCAAGAAGTGTCCTCTAAATATAGGTGGATATCGTTTCCTTTGGAACCTTTTCTTCCTCAAAATGATAGGATTCAACATAATTATTTGGATGGATTGGTTAGTATCTTTTTAAAACCATATTGATTATTATCATCATCAAAATGATATTATTTAACATAAATCCTTTAATATTTCACATAATCCTCAGCCTAAATGTGCTATAAGGACCTTATACGTTGTTTAAGGTTAACAATCTCAGCCCAAACCACCCCTTGGGGTGATTTTGTCCTAATACCTATGTTAACCATATTTTAATATAACCAAAACACCTATTTGGGTGTATTTTGTTTAGTTTATAGGATAACCCTTTACCTATGTAATTAAACCACCACTTAGGGTGTATTTTTATTATCTTTTACAAGTGGAATGTTTTAATTAAATTAATTAAATTGTGAAATGACATGAATATTACACTTCGCCTTATGAATAATTACCAAATATTATTTGGCCACTACAATGGACATTGATCACACTGTTAAAGGTGTGGCATGCCTTAAGCAAGCCTTGTATTTTTTTCAGAATTCCTTGTGTGAACTCATAAGATTCCACTTGGAATTCTGAGAATTCACTGGCCCTCATGCCATATTTTATGTCACCATGTCGAATAATCAGATCCTAGGAATTCCAGGCACCCTGATCTAAACACATAATGTCAAAAATATCGATTGGATAGATCCTAGGGATGACCTAGGTGTCACATCATAATAATAGTGATCATAAATAAACATCCAACCCTTTATAGATGGATCCTAGACATACTAGGAATCCTAGGGACCCGAGGCATCTAGGGAATCCCATATAGACCCGAGGTCGATCCCAATTTCCCAGGAATTATTCACATGGATCAATAGCTTAATCATAGGAAGAAAATTAGGGAATCCAAAATGATTTCATCATATCAATTGTATCACACTAGTATCACATAAGGCTCCAAAAGATGAATCCCATGAAGAACCTTTGGGCATCCCCATTAATACCATCACAACTCATTAGAACCATAGGTTAGGTCCCAGGGAGAACATCTAGGAATCCATAATTACATTACTAGTAAAAAAGTGAAGGTATAAATATAATTTAGGGCCTGGTCAAACACATCAATCCCTCACCTCTATCCATATCCTCTCGGACTCACATCAGTAATACGGTTTCTAAGGTGACACCCAGTACCATGACTACCCATTCCTAAGTTCTACCTATTACTATGGTCATAATTCATAGGGGAACCTACTAGGGGACCCTTAGGTCTCATTAATGAATTCTTGGCCTCTTAGTCAAGTCACACAAGGAAGATGTCCTTATACAAATTCCCCTTTTGAGGTTTCTTAGGTCGGCCAGAACACCCGACCTATCTGCTCATCTCCAAAGGGTATCTCTCATAGCCACCCACCTTGACCACATATCCTAAGTCACCACCCCCCCCCCCCCCATGGGGTTCCTGTATCCCAAGGATCTAGGTTTTAATTAAATTCTCCTCCATCTATAGCTGATTTTTCCAATCGATACATTAGGGTCCATCAGGGCCCAGGACACCTTGTATGATCCAATTTTAGTCTTAACTTTTAATAGACAAATTAAAAATTATAAATAAGCTCACCATCTAAAGTAAAAGGGCCATAGATAATAAATGTATATAAATAAATGAATAATACCAAAGGGTAAATTCATAAGGACCACCAACCTTGTTCTAGAGTGAAACACCTTTTCAAAGCATCTTAGAAACTTCCATTAAGGCTCACTAAGATCATTCGACCATTGTCCAAATACTTGAGGCCCTTCCTCAAAACCAAACTACTAAATTAATTAATCATAATAAAATTATAATTAATTAATTAATTACAAAAAAATGAAACAAATTTATAATTAAATTTTAAATAGTAATAAATTCCTAGATGCTCATTGGTCAACCTCATCACACTAGAAACATGACCAACCACTCGCTAACGACCCATGACATACTCCTAACTTCAAACTTAGAAAAATACCTAACCCATGCTGAAAAAACATGCATTAATTTAATTTAATTTAATATTAAAATATTTAAAAAAATCATTGTTATGGAATACCATAACAAAATTCCATGTGGTGAAGTGTGGAAGTCATTTTGGGACACCCTCTATGCAAGTAACACAAAATCATTTTAATGTCCATCTGATTTCACCATGTTCTGATGGAATTAGTATCAAAACCCTAACTAGGAGAAACCAAAAATTCAAATGGAGGTAGGGTAAAAGAATAGAGGCTACTAGAGTTGGAATCGTACCTCAAATCACTGAATAATGGATTCAAAACACCCATTGATTGAAGGAGAATAAAAGTAGGGAAAGAGATTTGTTAGATGGGGCATGTGTATATAAGGGGGGAGAATATAGGGGGATTCCCCTTAAAAATTTACAAGGTAAAATAGTAATTTTTTCTCTTTAATGAGTTGCATAGTTTAGATGCACAGTTTTCTAAACTATGTGTCAACCATGCGGTTGTCACTACCTCCAAACCATCCACCTCACACAGTTTGGTCGCAGGTTTACCAAACTATGCACCAACCATGTGTGTGGATCTGTAACCCCTCTACAACTCTCAAATGGTTCCCATGGAAAAATCTCATAGTTCAACCTTAATATTTCTATAACTACATGTGAAATCCATGCTCAAAATAAATTGAACTAAAAATGACCAGAGGTTCAGGGTGTCACACAATTTCTCTTAAATCATGTGCCCCAAATTGCACTCCTTGTGAAAAAACCTAAAAAATGAAAAAATATTACCTAAAGCTTCTAAGGCTCACTTGAGCACATGATTTACCTTTTAAGCCTCGTTAAACAATCTAAAAACATCACTTTAAGGCATCTCAACTCTCATAATTCCATTATAAATCTCTGATAAAAATTTGATTCATCCAATAATTGAAAATTCGTATTCTTTGTAAATTTTCAAACTCATATGGATATGGGGTCTTAAAATCTCCCCACCATAACACTTCTCATCCTTGATAAGTCTTATAGAACATCCCAACAATAGTTATAACTCAATCTAGTCATAAATTTTCACTCAATTGGTTCTGTTCCGTTATCAAACACCCAAGGCTTATCCAAGGAACAACCCCCAACTTAAGGTACTCAAACTAGAAAAACCCAATACAATGATCACGGCTATCAATGAAACATTGATAAGACACTTACCCAAGCCCATATATCTCAAAAAATATCACTCTTACAGTCATAATGTCATATGGACTATGGTTCCCCCATCCATATGACTCATCTCATAATGGATGATTCTAAGTCACAATGCTCCCCACCATAGGAATTTCCTACTAAAACAAGTTCTCAAAATTCCATTGACCCACTAAATGTGGTTTCTATCACACTGCACCTGATCATGTAAGAAAACACCAGTTAAAAATCCCTCATTGACTCTTCTCTCTATTTCTAAACCAAAATAGACAAACATCCATTATTCACACATAGGGAACACATATGTTAACCTCTCCTCAAAAGGTCCCGACCAAACATCAGAATACTCTATTCATACACACATGACATGCTCAAACCATGGTATCAAATCCCTTATATTTCTCAAGAATTTTCATCTAAATTGACCCTTTTACTACATTTTGTCGCATAATTCACCCCCTAAAACATGTGATAAAACTGGGTTTCATCCCCTAAAACATGTCATGAATGGGGGTTCACCTCATGAACTACCACTAGATCATAATGAAACTATTTTGAGCCTAATTAAAATTCACATAATCATCTGAAGTCTTGTATAAATCTCAAACATGTTATTTCCACTGGACCAAATAAATTGGAAACACTTTCTCAATGATATCCAAACACCACCTCAACTATCCAATGACCAGTTTGACCATGATAATGACTATTTATGCCTGAGGTTAATCCTCCAAAAACATATGGTGGTTTCCCATCATATTTACTTCCTTATAAAACTTCTTAAGAGTCCTCTCAATGGGTTCCAACATCACTCATGTGTCATTCCTCTAGATCCACGCTCATCTTTCCTATCAATACTTAACCAGGATTCACCCAGATTAGTCATGTCACCACACCCGATCAAAAATTGGTTTTCCTCTACCATGGAGGGAAATATTTAATTTCATCCCAAAACCCCAAACAATTGATCTCGTGATTGTTTCATCAACTCCATCGGTCCTCGTCTTGCACTCATCCACTCATCAATTCAAAATTTTAATAGGTAACATGCGCAACAAATACCATTTATTTCTCATCCAACATAGTGGGTGTGTAATCCTATACCACCCAATCACATCACCTAACTCATGATTTCAATATTATAAAACCAAAGAAATAGGTTGGAATTCCAGAAACACTGACCATGCACCATGATATATTAGTTTGTTAATCCAACCACATGTATACCCACCACCCAACATCATTCCAATCATGAGAATCTACCCATAATCTCACCATGCTTCTTAAGAACACCCAAAGTTAATAGGTTCGGAACCTCGAATGGTCTATCCCTAGAAACCAAACTCAAACAAAAAAAATCATCACTCCAGATGCTCTACCTCTAAAAACACCAAGGCATAACCTTTCCTTTTCCATTTATAGGACACTCTCAAGCCCCAGCTAACCCCTCTCAAGGTATGTCCTCAAAATAACTAAACACAAACTCACCATGGTCCCTTATTGAAATTATGGGTCTCTAGGTCCACCCACATATCCCAAGACAAGACTCACATGGTCAAAACTAATAGGCAACCTCATGTTACTGCCTCAAAACCTAAGGTAACATATGTGTTGATTCTCACTCAAGGGTATCACATATACATAGGTAAAGCACCTCATGCTTAGTAAATAATCTACTAGGGAACTGATTATCACCAATCATCCATACACATGACTACCCCTTGTGAATCATAACCTCATTGGTTTGTACCTTCACAGTGGCATCATCCTAGATGATCCATGCTGATGGAAACACAATCAGTGGCTCGATTAAGTAGAATTTCATTTAAAGCTATATGGGAAAACACTATATAGGTTATTACTGACACTTTAAATAATCAAACCCAAATACTGATGACCCACAATGGGCTTACCGCAAAGGAATAAAATGAATATATTGACCCACAAGGGTTAATTCACCTCATATGCACATGGATTGTATCTTCATCATCATCATCGAGTTTCTTTTCATAGATTTGCATGAACTACCATCATATTAAATACATATTCAAGTCATACCAGTTGAGTAGAATGACACCAAGTACTTATATGGTAAAATATTGTATGTTTATTTGTTGACACTTTAAATAAATGGGAATCAATCATCAATAAGATCCAACTCTATAAATCCTACCTGTAATGTGAACCATACATACTAAATGTGATGCATAAACATTGGTCTCTTGCTAATAGACTAAGATCCAAAATCCAAAATTAATCATCAATCCAAACATCATGTCTGTTTTTCAAGGAAAAAATCATACACAACTATAACAATGTAATTCAAAACATCAATCTCAGCCCTGGTAACCTAGACTTCCTACTAAAACAGGTGTCCTTGATGCACCATCCCAATATCTATTATAGTCTCTGACTCATTCCTAAATCTCCAGTCTACCAAATCACAAAAAAGTAAGACAAATAAAAAGTAAATGTTTTGATACAAATTTGTAACATATCAGCCCATAAGCCACTCGATCAGTGCCCCAGCCTGGTTTACCACAAGACCTCATGCCACCTCCTCATATGTCAGAAGCTACCAACTAGAAGTTTGGGTCTAGAGTAGTATTTTGGGGAGATTATAACCCCTAATCACATTGTAAAATAACAGATAAAATAACCAAGTATCATATATCAATAATAACCATTAGAGTGTGCATGATAAATAAAACAATCTAAATAGTAAAAATATGAAATGTGGAAGCTGTATAGTCATATAAGGATGATCACCCATTGGGTCGATCACACATACAAATAAAGATAGAATAAAATATTAAAATAAAAGTACATGAGGATCAACTACATCCCTGAGCCTCTCTTCATCTTGGTATTCAATCCTATCCTAGATGTCCAACTGAATAATCCAACCCATGCCTCTACCTAGCCCATTCCTGCAATAAGTGGAATATTTTCTCTGGTACCCAAGTGTCATCGTCGCTCGAGCAGGTTGTGACTATATAACTCAGTAGGGCACCACCAACGCAGTTCCATACATAAGTAGTATATGTAGTGTATGTGAATTTGACATGCTCAACTTAAATAAATAAATAAATAATAGAAAAATAAATAACCACCATACACTACTATAAAAATTGAAATTCATGGTGGCTTTTAATAGCGGTTTTCAAAACTATCGCTAAATATTTCGTCAACATTTTTTAGAGGCAGTTTTTAAAAACCACCGCTAAATATGTTTTTTTAATTTATAAAATTATAAAATTTATTTTTAGTGAAGGTTTTTAAAACCTTCATAAATTAGTAGTGTTCATTTAAGAAACCACCCCTAAAAATAAATTAAAAAAATTAAATAATTAAAAAATAGATTTTGACATCAAATGACTGCAACTTTTGATCCGAGTGTTCGTTTTAGCTCTACAACCAGTCAAATCAAAGCTTATAAAATAAAATACAACAAAATTAAATAATAATTTTAGAATAATTAATAGAATAAAATTTATTACTATTTTAAGAGAAGTTTATAATCGGACTTCAACTTCAATTGACCATAACTTTTGATTCAAGTGTCCGTTTGTGCTCTAATATATATCAAATCAAAGCATGTGAATATATTTATGTTAAGTTGATCAAAATACCCCAATAATTGTTTTTAGAGGTAAAAAGGGAATATCAGTCCTCTAAAACTGAATTTTTTGTTTGAATACCATAATTTTTGAACATTCGATGTGATTTCAAATTTGTTTAAGAGTGTCTTTATATGCTTGTTCGGTTGTCTGTGATTTTATTCCATGTATTTACATTTATATTGATTTGATTACATTGTAATTATTGTGGTTTTCTCTCTTTTGGTGATTTATTATCTATTATATATATATATATATATATATATATATATTTCTATACATTTATGTATATGTATTTATAATTTATAAATATTTATCAATATTTATTTAAAATTTATATATAGTTTCATCTATGCATATTGGTCTATATTTATATATATTTATATATATTTATATTTATTTATATCTATTTATCTATATTTATATACATTAATGTGTATTTATATATATGATGTCGGTATACATATTTATATGTGTTATGTCGGTTGGTGTGTATGTGTGTGTTTTTATGCTTGTATTTCTATACATTTATGTAAATTTATTTAAATTTATATATTTATAACTAAGTTTAAATAAATTTATATGTAATTATATTTATTTATTTACTATTTATTATTTATTATTTACTACTTATTATTTTTCTTATTTCTTATTTATTATATATTCATTTATGATTTATTATTAATTAACTATTAAATTATTATTAATTTATTACTTATTTATAATATATTGATTTATTATTTATCATTTATTATTTATTTATTTATTTATTATGTATTTATTTATTTTTTATTTTTTATTTTTTATTTTTTATTTTTATTTTTTATTTTTTATTTTTTATTTTTTATTTTTTATTTATTACTTATTTATTATATATTGATTTATTATTTATTATTTATTATTTTATTATTTTTATTTTTATTATTATTTTTTAAAGGTTGGGGTCGAAGACTCATTTTATTATTTAAAGCAAAGTCCTCTTTTTTTACTGGGTAGAGGGAGACCCATTACATAGCCCAGAGGCCCAAGGCGAAGTGGCCTGAATACAAGGCTTGAAAGTCCTTTTTTCCTTAAGGGTGCCTCGGTGAACAGTACTACTACAGTACCGAGGCTGCCATAATTCCTTCTATAGTGCCTTTGCCGCTACAGTGTTGTCGTTGCTGCAATTCCACTTCTACTACAGTGCCTTGCTACAGTAACCCAGAAATTTGTCCCTACCTGAATTTAATCCTGGGTCATTTGGATGCCAAGTAGAAGTCTATACCACTTGGGTACATGCTCGTTGGCCTTTTTATTTATTTATTTTTATTATTTATTACTTATTATTCATTATTTATTATTTATTATTTATTTATTATGTATTATTTATTTTTATTTTTTATTTTTTATTATTCTTTAATATTATTATTTATGTATACGTATTTATATGTATTTTTATGTATATATATAAGTATATTAAATTATGTTTACTTACCACATAGAGGATAATAATAATAAATAATACATAACAAATAAATACCACTCCAACAAGATCCTCCCCTCACATACAGTGCCTCCCCTCGCATGCATCCAGCCTTAGTGATAGCCTCACCATCTTACACCACTCTCAATTGTGCGACCTTATCGCATTGACCATCATCATTTATCCACCGCTCACTCACCTCCATCACGCACCACACAGTCACACACCATCGACCGGCTACCCCTACACATGTATCCACTATCGAACATCCCCCTGGTATGATGAAATCCTATTGACTGTGTGAAATAAAGTGAAGGGAGAGAGAGATATATGGGGGGTTAGACTTACATTATTTGTTACTATCATGCCTAGTTACCAACATTATCACCTATAATCCCCACCATGTCAAAATGATCATCCCAAGGTTGAACCATCCCAAGAAACAATTTATGATGATCGAACATTGGATGGAGAAATAAAACTAAGAAATTATGGTTGGTGCAAATATCGAAAATCTGATAATCATTGGTAACATAAATTTGAAATGAATTAATTAAACAAGTCACTACATAAAAAAAAGATAATGATCGAGAGTCTTGAAATATTATATTTTAATTGAAAATAAAAGAAGGATAGAGAAAAAAATTGAAATAATGATCCCTACCTCAATATTAGATTGTTCATTAGTTAAGAACACATTCACTAGTGATGATGGTGAAGATCCTACTACATTCATAGTTCGTCTCACAATCATTCTCGATCATTTTTCATTAATCAACATTCCTGAGTTATCTAATCCAATGGAGCTATCACTTCCTTCTCTCTAAAATCTCAAGGTTATGTGTCTAACCTTATAGATTCATCATAACAACATATAAATAGAGAGGGAATTGGGTTTTTGGGGGGAATTTAAGTAAAATTAAATAAATAAATTATTTAATTTACTTAATGCACCACCAATGGTCACTTTTAACTGAATTTTTGACACCGGCCAACTTTATGTCACGCCTAGGATAAACCCCATTTTCTAAAAACAACCATGGTCTCGTATTTCCTATCCTAAGTCTCAATCAATGAGAAATCCATTTATTCTGTAAAGATGCAGGCGCGTGATATAATATTTTTAATATATCAATATTGAGCCTCTTCAAAACCCATAATCTCTAGCTGACTCAGTGCCTAGCTCTGAAAATATTCTTTAAAATTTTACAAGTATTACAGGAAAAAAATAGATTCATTACACAAGGGGTTCAAATCTCACCCAATGCATATATATGATGAATTTATGCATGGAATGTATGGTAGGATAAATAAATAAATAATTAATAATTAATAATTAATTAATTAAGAATATTAAAATATTAAAAAAATGATCACTAAGCCCACCGCTAAATCATTTCATGACACTTTTTGAAAACTATCATTGAATGTTTCACAATGCCGCTTTTCGTGGAATTTTTGAAAACCCGACAGTAAATACTATTTTTCATATAGTGATATTGCCTTATTTTTCTAGTTTCTGTGTTCCTCTAAGCACAACACAATGATAGTGCCAACTATAACTGATCATGAGGTTCAATTCCTAACCTAGTACCAGTAATCATTGTCAGTCCATAGGCTAATGACCCTAATTAACCATACCTAATTTAGCCAATTTTAGGGTGTCTCTAAGCATGTCATGATAACATGAAAACCATATAAAAAATAGATCCTAGGTCATAATCTACAAATCCTAGAATTTCATGATCAAATGACCAAACATCTCATCATAAACTGATCTACAACTAGATCTGAGACATCCTAATAATCTCTCTATACTCCCATACAACAACAGCTCAAAGACAATTCCTGTAATTTTTAGAATTCACTTACCCTCATGTCATCATCCATGTCACCATGCTAATTGGTCAGATTCTAGGCATCCCAATCAGAATACATAACATCAATAGTATCAACTATCCATATCTTAGGGATGAACTAGGAATCACATCATAATAATAGTGATCATAAATAAACCACCAATATTTCACGGTTATATCCTAAACATACTAGGAATCCTAGGGACTCGAGGCATCCACAAAATCATATATAGATCCTAGGTCAAATCCTGGAATCCCCGGAATTCTTCATGTGGATCAATAAAAAATCCTAGGAATCGTGTCCAGGTATCCACAATGATATCATCTCATCATTCATATCACACCAAAGATATCGACGGGCCTCTGAGCGGCGCCTACCTCCACTCTTGTGCGCCTAGGGTTTCTTCTGCACTGTCTTCTCCTCCCCCCCCCAGCACGTCGGTGTGGCTTGGCGTTGGCAGTATGGATCTCACCTTGGCGTCAGCGTGGCCAGATGATGAAGGATCGCAACTGGCGTTGGTGAGGCGAGATTCGGATTCTCGCCTCGGGGCATCGATTGTCTGGATCTCGGTTGGATTCCAGCGCGGCTTGGCATCGGCATAGTATCGACATGGGTGATGGCTTCTAGATTTAGGATCTGGTCTCGGTTGGCCCTCATCTTTGGTCCGGCGTGACTCGGCATCTGCTCCGAAGTGTCTCGGAGGGGGGGGGATTTTCTGGTTTTTGGATATCGAAAGTGGATTTGCAGATCAGAGGTTCGTGGTTTGGTTTCATTTCTGAATGTTTTCTTGTTGTGGATGTTGGTATTGTTGTGGTGGTGCATCACCAGAGTGGATCTCTCCTTTCTCACCGGTCCCTTCAGCTTCTCATGGCTCTTCCGACTCAGGAGACAGTGAGGGTTCTTCCGTGGCTTCAATATGATCAGCTCCAGCCCAGAGTGACGTTGTTGTCCTGGATCATCTCGGTTCCCCTCAACGGTGATTCTCCATTGACCTGTTGTTGATCTTATAGTCCTGGGTGATGAAGAATTATCTCCATTCTCCATGGTTTATCCTCCCCTTCTGGTTTCTACGGATTTCGTTGAAGGGTGCCTCGTGGATGCGGAGGGGTTGTTCGGTTCCTGCGGCACTTTGCAGCGGGGGAGTTCAGATTCTCGGCTTCACCCTTTAAGTTCCTTTTTGGTGTTAATATATTTTGGTGTAGTTTGTTGGTATGTGATGTTATTAATATTTTCATGACTTATTATATACTCCCTTTACTTATTTTATATGAAATGTTCATAATTTGTGTGAAATATTAATGTTTTAATACTAAATATAATTTTTGAGCATTTTTAGAAGTAGTCCAATTGATTGAGTTTACTATTTTATTTATAAATATCACCCTAATGATTAAAATTGTGTG
Source organism: Viscum album (assembly GCA_963277665.1). Taxonomy (NCBI): domain Eukaryota; kingdom Viridiplantae; phylum Streptophyta; class Magnoliopsida; order Santalales; family Viscaceae; genus Viscum; species Viscum album. Next base: position 22,775,487 of record OY728133.1, on the reverse strand, counting down.
GTTATTGTTTTTTAGGATTCCTTATTCAATTTCTCACATATCATTATAAGGAATCATGGGCCAATTTTTCCATTTGAAGGCTCATATGGACCACACAAGATGACCCAAATAATTTGTGAAGAAACTGGACCAACCATGATGATTGAGTTACTGGTCTCACTCCCAAAGCCCATATTTTTAAAAACTCCACTATGTATTCTTTATTATCCAAAATAATCACAGGTAAAAATTTCAGGGCCCAACTCTAAGAAAAAGGGGCCCAAATGAAGCTTTGAAGTCCATCTCACCATTCTATCAGAGAATTAAAATACGGACAATATTCATGACATATCTCATTATGTAATCATCAAATCGATCTAATATTTTTCATTGTTAAAGAGGAGATATATTTGGACGACTTTTTTGAAGAAATCATTTGGTTTTGAAGGCATATTCCTATTCAAAAACCCTTTCACATTTTGGACTTCAAAAAGAATGGATTGAAATGGACATATTAAAATTGTTTAATCATACGGCCATAACATTGGATACATAGGTACAAATGCCTAAAACTTTTGATAGTAGTCAGACAACATTATTATATACAACTTCTAAGAATGAGATATCTCTAGATTCTACTTTCTGGATGTTCAAATCATCGATCCAAGTGGAGGGACAGATTGGGAATGCAAACAGTCCACTTCCTTAGGCTATAAATACATTCCCCTCCACTCCTTCAAAGGGGTTGGAATTTCAGAATATAAGAGCACATATTGGCACAACCAAAGCCTTTACAAGGTCTTGGGAGGACCTTCCATACTCAATTTTTCACTTGAGATACCCTTCATTCTCTCTTTGTTTCCTTTCACTTTTGTGTTGTTCTTCGTTTGTAATCTTGTAAGTTTGTGTTTTGTAATTCTATTTTAATGCAAGTTTCTTCTTCAATATCTCTTATTATCATCCACCTTATGTAGATTAATATTAATTTTCTTAAAATAGTTTAAATACATTTGAATCCCCTTCCCTTATTTTGCTTCCTCATTTAATCGAAAGTCCGTTTTTTTAATTCTCATCATTGTTCGTGTGTGTGTGTTCGATGCACCACTCTTTTATTATCCCTTTATTTTTCTTCTATTCTTAATTTATCATCATAATCATTATAACCATATTATTAAACACCCAAATGGATGAGTAAATCTCTCATTGGGGTGAGTCAAAATTTAGGGATGTTAAGTGATTGAGAGTATTTGCTCGATGAGTGTTCATTAATTTAACATTGTGTATGTTGGACTTAACATGTCATGGATTAATGACATATTTTATTTAACATGTGGTTTCCATGGATTATTGGAACTATAAATACACTACCATAAACAAGTAATGGTAATGACTAGAACCCTAAGTTAAGTTAAGGCTTGGATTAAAGCCATAACACTTAGGAATTCCAATCAATGTTATCTTGTGAAGTGGGTGTTAATTTAAATGAAATATAAAGCAAAGCTCAAGGATATCACAAGCTTAACTTCCTAATTATGAACTCACCCCAATCTTTATCAATTTGTTAAATCAATTATATTCAATCAATAATTTCAATTAAGCTCTGAAAACAAACCCCCCTAATCAAAATACAATCAACTAAAAACAAACGACTATTACAAAGTATCATCGTCGAGGATTCGACCCGAGTGATGCTATACACATTACCAGAGCACCGAAACCTTGATCGGTTAATAGGAGACAATCGTTCATGTGTTTTAGTCTTTGGAGTGTTGATTGGTTTGTGGTTGTGCTACAGTGGATGTGGAGTGGGGTGCGGCGTTTGGACGGCCTATCTTTCCTCGTTCTAGTCTCTTTTTCGCCCTTTGTGGATGAGCTCTTTGGGTCATCTCACTTCATTGGAGGGTTGGGTGAAATCTGACTAGAGTTCGCTGGTAGGATTTTGGATTTGGGCTGGTGTCAATGGTTGCACCGGTGGGCGCTCTAGGAGAATAGTTCTGTGGTTTGACCTGCTTTACTGACGTTTGTGTTCCCTGATTCGTGGTACCTCGGTCTTCCCTTGACAATTTCGACTCCAGCTTTGAAGGTATGTCATTTTGAATGCTTGTTTGGATTGTCCATCCATTGTGTTTTAAGGTTGTTTGTTGTGAAGCCTTGTATTGTTTTTTGTGGGGAAGTGAGGAAGTGAGAAAGTGAGGAAATGGTGAAGTGGGTAAATGGTGAATTCATGTATGGTTTCTCACTTTTTCCTCAAAATTGTTGACATTTTAATAAAAAAAATCAGTAATATCACACCAATATCACATAAGGATCCAAAAGTCATATCCAATGAAGAACCTCTAAGCATACTCATTAATACCATGATGTCTTGTTAGTTCCATAGGTCAGGTCCCAAGGAGCACGTCTAATAATCCATAGTTGCATCACTAGAAAACAAGTGAAGGTATAAATATAAGGTAGGGGTTTTCCAAACTCCTAAACCCCTCACCTCTATCCAAATCCCCTTGGGCTCACATTATTGTTATAGGTTCTAAGGAGACACCTGGTACCATCACTACTCTTTCCTGAGTCCACCCTCTCACTAGGGTCACGAGTCATAGGAAAACCTACTAGGGCCCCATTAGGTCTTGTTGAGACACTATTGTCCTCTTAGGAAAGTCACACCAAAGAGATTTCCACAAGCCCATTCCCCTTTCCCAGGCATCCTAGGTTATCCTAAACACCTGAAGTGTCATCCCATCTCTATAGGGTATCTCTCATGGCCATCCCCTTGGTCATGCGTCCTAAGTCACCACCACTCACAATTTTCCTATATCCCAAGGATCTAGGTTCCATTTAAATTATCATACATCGATATCTGAGATTTCCAACTGGTACACAAGGTTCCATCAGATCCCTTATCACCTTGTGTGATTCAATTTTAGGCTTTACTTTTATTAAAAAAATTATTATAAAGGGGCTCAGCAGCTAAATTAGTAGGGATAGAGATACTACATGCCTATAAATAAATTCATAATAATGAAGGGTAAATGCATAAGGACCACCAACCTTATTCTAAATTGAAACACCTTTTCAAAGTATCATAACAACTTCTACCAAGACTCTCCAAGCTCATTCAACCATTGTCCAATGACCTGAGGCCCTGGTTCAAAACCAAACCACTTACTTAATTAATTATATTAAAATTATAATTAATTAACTAAAAATAATTTTAAACAAATTAATATTTTAATTTTAAATTGGCATAAAATCCTAGAAGTTCACTGGTCAATCTTGTCGCACAGGGACCATGACCAACCACTCACCAATGACTCGTGGCATACTCTCGACTTCAAAATGGGAAAAATCCATAACACATGATGAAAAAACAAGTATTTATTTAATTTAATTTAAGACTAAAATATTTGAAAATCATCATGGTGACATAACTCAATGAAACTACACATGATGAAGTATGAACTCTATCTCAAGATGGTCTCTACATAAGCAGTAAAAAATCCCCTTAATGATCGGCTTATTCCACCATGCTCTGGTGAAATAGGCATCAAATTCCTTATCGAGAGAAACCAAATTTTAGAATGGATGTAAAGAAGAATAAGAGAGGATAACTGAGGTATAATCATGCCTCAAATTTCCAAATAACAACTTTAAAACACCCCTTGATCACATGAGAAGAGAAGGAGGGAGGGATCATGGTCGGTTTGGGAATGCACGCATGAGGGGGAGAAGAAAGGGGGTTTTCCCTTAAAAATTTATAGGGGGAAAAGAGTAATATTACATATTTAAAAATATTCATGGTTTGGTTTCATGATTTTTCAAACTTTGTTCCAACTATGTGGTTGACACTACCTCCAAACCATCCACCTTTCCTGTTTTACCAAACCATGTGCCAACCATGCGGGTGGATCTGCAACTCATTTACAACTCTCACATGGTTCCCCTCTACAACCTCACATATTTAAACCTTATCCATGATCTAAACATATGTGTAACCCATTCTTGGAATAAATTGAACTAAAAATGACCAGAGGTTTAGAGTTTCGTACGGTTTCTTCTAAATCATGGGCCCCAAACCGTGATCCCTATGCAGAAACCACCAAAACTTTAAAAACCTAACCCAAAGCTCCCAAGGGTCACCTGATAACCTGAGATACCTTATGATCCTCATTCCATTTATAAAAACATCAATTTAAGTCATTTAAACTCTCGTAATTCTATTCTGAATATCCAATCAAAATTCAACTCATCCAGTAATTAAAAAATCAAATTCTTTCTGAATTTTAAAATTTATAGGGACAGGGGGTCATACAGTGAACAAGAGAACATGTAATCTATTTCAAAAATCTAAAACATTATATTTTATATTTTTTATCATTTAAATAACTTATAGAACAATATTCAAACATTTCATTTTCTCTTGGCATTGAAGGAATGCATTGGCAAGAGAAGATAACCCTGCTGATCAATCGAAACTCAATCAGTGTCAAAAGATGCATCAAACTTCATCTCTCTCTCTCTATATTCATGTGTTTTAAATTAATTTTGAGATGTTCATAGTTTATTTTTTATATATATTAATTTTATATTCCTATCTAACAATGAATAGTACTCAGATACTCTTTCTTTAATTTTCTTCATCTTTGTATCCCCATGATCAATTGTTGAAGAGAATTTGTGATAGTCTAGATATCTATGTGTGTTGTTGTAATTTATATACCTAATAGAAATAGTTTATAATCTTATTTATACAGATAAAAATTCTTTATAGCGGTTTACTATTAAGTGGAGAGTACAAAGTCTCGAATTAAGACTAAATCTCTTTTTTTATTTCTATAATGTGATTATTTAATTTTTTTCTTACTCTATTTTAAAAAAATTTCTCAAATCACTTTTGAAAAATTATACTTTGGTAGATAACATTTACCAATGATATATCTACTATTTTATGTGAGTAGAGTAATCTCAAAATATTATGATAATCTCAAGTTATTCTAAATAAGTTTTGATCAAACCCTTGAGAGGTTATTTCAAAACATCAAATTAGTTATACCTATTGTATTACTAAATTGGGTGTTTTCTAAATTGAAGGATTTTTCTTTAAATTATTTTTTAACAAAAAAAATTATTCGATGCTCAATTCATCCCCCTCTTGACCACTCCACTCTGAACAACATTTGGTATTAGAGGTAGTTTCTATATTATCCTTTAAGCTTTTTGTATCAGACCTTGATCAAGTCACCTAGACAAGATCTCTATTTTATTTTATTATTATAATTTTTTAATTAAGGATAAATCTAGATCTTAAGGTCATGCTATAAATAGACCACCTTATTTTAATGACCAAAACTATGCTTAGTGGAAAATCAAAATGAAAATTCATCTTGAAAGTATGGGTTTTGATATTTAGACTATAATAGAAGATCGATATGAAAAACCAAAAGACCCAAGAGATAACTAGATTGATGTAAATAAAAATGATTATGACTATAATTATAAATCAATGAATGATTTATATTTTGATTTAGGAGAGGATGAATTTAATAGAATATTTTTTGGGGATGTTTCTTTTCAAATCTAATATACTCTTTCTGTATCTCGTGAAGAAACTTAAAATGTTAAAGAAATGAGATTGAATACATATAAAATTAAATATAATAAATTCAAATTGAAACTTGATGAATATATTTATGGCATGTGTCTTAGGTTCAATGAAATAATTAATATCATGTATTCTCTTAGACAGAAATTCGATGAAAAATCTCAAGTATTAAGTCTCTTGAGATGTCTTCCTAATCATTAGACAGGCATATTTGTCTCTATTAGAAAGTCTTGTGACATCTGAAAATTTCTAGTTAAAGAAATAATAGTAAAACTAATGATATATGAGGAGTAATTAAAGGTCAACATTGATTAGAATGTCTAACCCAAAAATTCTATTGATTTTAAAGCATCTCAATCAAAATCAAAGTAAGTTGTTAAAAATAATAACACTAATGGGAGTGTAGCTAACTTTTATAGTGATGAAGAGATGGATCATCTATCCATAATATTTAATAAGTTTTATAGGAAGAAAAAGTTCTTTAATAAATAAAATTTCAAAGGTAGATATGATAAGAAAGGAAACTAAAATAAGGATGATAACTTTGGAGAAGTTGCCTGTTATAAGTGCAAAAGTAAAGGACGCATCTAAGATAATTGTATGAAATTGAAATATAAGAAGAAATATGAGGATGGTAGAAATAAACATAAGAAATACATGAAGGAAACTTAGAGTGTTTTGTAGGATAGATCAAGTGATTTATACTCATTGAGAAAATTCTCATGAGAAGTCAAATATGTGATTTATGGGAATTACACCTAAGAAAACAAATACTATTTTTATTCCTTTTAAAAATGAAAATCATAATGAATCTAATATGTTCAATGAGGAATTATTTAAATATTGTAATATGCTATAAGAAAAATTAAATGAACTAAAGGGTAAATATAAAATTATAAAGAAACATCAATCTTTTGCAACTTTAAAATATGATCTATGTATTGAAAAAGAAAATAATTCTATGTTGTTAAAGGGAAATAATAAAATTAAGTAGTCTAATGAATAACTCAAGAAGGATCTTGAAATGTTCACCCAAGTAAGAGAAACTATGACTATGATGCTAGGTAAACAGACTACCCCTAGATATACAACTAGAATTGGTTACCAGCCTTGTCAAAGAAAAATTCATAAAAATAATTTTGTTTCTAGATTAAATTCATCTATTTTTGGAAACAACTGGTGTACCTTTATCCCAAAGAAGGTCTTTATTTCTAGAAGTATTAATTTTTCTATTGATAGATTTTTTAATCGGGTATGGATTCCCAAATCTTTATGAGATAACATTTCTTGACCTAAGAAAATATGGTTACCAAAATCATCACTTAATTAATTTTATATAGGTTAAATTTTTGAAGAGTACCAGCAAACACTTTTGGTATATATATAGTGGATGTTCCAAAAATACGAATGAGGTTTTTTTTCAAGTTTCAATAATCTTATAAAAATAAAATGGTGGGCATTTCACTTTTGGTGACAATTATAAAGGCTAGATTATTGTCCTTAGAAAAATCAGTAGCTTTAAATCTATTTTAATTTCTAGAGTTTTATATATTGATGGTTTAACATATAATTTTATTCTTATTTCTCAATTGAGTAATAGTGGTTTCATGTTAAGATTGAAAACAATTCCTATAATATTTATTATTCTAAGCATAATTTAGTATATACTTATTTAAGGAGTGATAATGTGTATATTGTTAATATATATTCTTTGATTTCCCAAAAATGTTTATTGCTTGAGTGTATTTCATAAAGAATCTTGGTTGTGGCATAGAAGACTAGGAAACTAAAATATATGCTCACTTAGAAAGCTTAATAAGAAAGGTTTGATCACAGATCTTCCAAATATAAAATTTTATAAGGACAAAGTATACAATCCTTATCAAAAAGGGAAGCAGCATAATATTTATTTCTTTTAAACCAAAGAAAGAGGTTTCTACCTCTCAACCCCTAAAACTAGTTCACATTTATTTGTTTGGACTATATAGAGTTTTTATTTTATCAGGAAAACATTATACTTATGTGATTATTTATGATTACTCAATATTCACATGGGTTTATTTCCTATCTCACAAAGTTATTCTTATAGATATTTTTCAAAATATAATAAGTCTATAAAAAACCTTAGTGGACTTACCATTAAGACCTTAAGAAATTATCATGGTTGTGAGTTTGAGAATCAAGACTTTGAGACCTTATCCTCAAAAGATGGCTATAGTAATAACTTATTTTCTCCTAGAACTCCTCAACAAAATAGAGTGATTGAAAGGATAATTATAACACTTAAAGTGATTTCCCAGGCTATGATTAATGACTATGACTTATATGTCTACTTTTGGGTTGAATCTATCAATACAACTTTCTATATTATCAATAGGTTTCTTATCAAACCTATTTTAAAGAGGAATACCTTTGAATTATGGAATGGTAGAAAATCTAAAATTAATTACATTAAGTATTTGGGTGTAAATTCTTTATTCTTAATAAAAAATAGAATCTAGAAAATTTTGATCAAAAGAGTGATGAAGGTACTTTCCTAGGTTATTTGATATATGTATTTCATGAATATATTTTAGGGTGTTATATTTTATTGATTCCTATATTTAATAGATTACTATTTCCAATTTTTGAATAGTTTAACTTGTTTTATGTTTTATGTCATGATATAATTAATCATATAAAAGGAGCGAAAAGGGATGAAAATGGGATCTAAAAGTCACTTTGTGCCACAAGTGAAGTAAAGTAGCGCAACACTGGTTTTTTGAGGCCAAAAGCAAAAACACATGGATACGGAGGGAGCTGAAGAATTGTAGTAGGGGAATTATACATCATGTAAACATTACACAACATGAGTCTTTCAGGATAAGTTATTTTAGAAGAGATCCACTAAAATTCCTGATTTCTTCTCACATAGTGAAAACTAAAATATTACACAACCTGTAAAATTTACACATCATGTAAGTTTCAACTAACATAAAATTAAATACAAATTTACATGGTTTTAATGGAAGGGGTTATAAAATACCCTCTCAGCTGCACAGCAGGAGGCGTTTGGGACTAAGGGAATCCAACACACAACTTACAAATGATAGAGTGACGATCCAGATCCCTGCATCACCACAATTATTCATCGCCATTATTCATTAGGTATCCATTATTCTTGTTCTCATCATGCTTAGAATGAGTGAGTATTTTTCTTTGTGTTGGGTTATGTGATTGTAGGGGGTTCCATTAGGGATTATTTCTATCTTTTATTCTTATTTTGGATTACTGAAAACCATTTATCAATTCCAATCTTCTTATTTTTGTAATTTCATGAACATTTATTATGATTCAAGGAGTATTCTTTCATTTAATTAATTAATTGGCATATTTTGTGTGTGACCATTATGCAATCATGGTTATTTATATTTAAATATGGTTTTGGGTCACCTAGTTTTTCCATTTCACCTAATAGATGACCATTCCAATAATGAAATCATAGAGTTATGGTAGGGTACCCAGACCAATGATCCCTACTAACCCAATTCTGACACCAAACACAAATAAAACCATAACCAATTGAATCCCTAGCACACTGACCTAAAAATCAATGAACTTGGAATGCCTCTCTCTTGATATCAACCCCAATATTTGATGCACTTGTTTTTCTTTCTCCCATCAATAAATAAATTTCAATTTCAATTTCTCTAATTAATTTAGAACATACAGATCATCCCTGTGGGTTCAAAACTTGACTTTATAAATACTATATTTTTATTTAGGTTGTCTTATTTTTATAAATTATTAAACTTGTGTAGCCCTGTAGTAAATTAATGATCCCTATGAGCTATCATTATTAAACCTCTATCAAATATTATAGAGTCTTTAATAAAAGAAATAATGTTTTGGAATTATATTTACACATCACCTTTGATGAAACAACTCCACATGAGCTTAAAACTTCACTATAAGACCTTGATAGTGATATTTCAAATATGGATATCAATAAACCCTCAAATACTCCTAACCAATCTATAGTTTTCATGTTGAATCACCCAAATCTAATTAATCTGACCAACCATATTTTGAGTAATTCTTGGATGAAATGATTAGTTTTATTCCTAAAACCATTAAAACCCATAGATACCATCTTTTAGATGTTATTTTTAAGGAACAAGATAAAGGTATTCATACTACAGCTTCTCTTAGAAACTAGATTGAACATCAAGCCTTGTTGTCACATCTTGAACCTAAAAACGTTACTAAAGTTATCAATGATGAATTTTGGGTCATGTCTATACATAAAGAGTTAAATTATTATGAAATGAATAAAGTCTTGATATTAGTGGAAATACCTAAAGACTACCTAACTATTGGCATTAAATGGGTGTTTAGAAACAAGGTTGAGGAATCTAGAACTATAGTTAGAAATAAAGCTAGATTGATTATACAAGGTTATAGTCAAGAAGAAGGGATTGATTATGAAGAAACCTTTATACCATTATCTAGACTTAAATCCATTATAATACTACTTTCTTATGCAACACATCTTAATTTCAAATTATTTAAAATGGTTGTTAAGAGTTCATTCTTTAATAGTTATATTGTTGAGCATTTTTATATTGAACAACCCACTAGATTTCAAAACCCTCATTTTCCAAATTATTTTTTAAAACTTTATAAAGATATTTATAGATTAAAACAGGCTCCTAGAGCTTGGTATGATAGGCTTGGATCTTTATTTATTTTTAATGATTTTTCAAAAGGAATAGTCAATCCTACCCTATTTATAAAAATAATTTAAAAAGATGTTTTAGTAGTTCAAATATGTGTTGATGATATTATTTTTGGCTCATACAAAAACTTCTTATGTATTTAATTTTCTAAAATGATGCAAAATAAATTTGAAATGATTTTAATGTGAGAGTTAAAGTTCTTTCTTGGTTTTTATATTTTTTTAAAAACATGGAAAGTGTTATTTCAAATTAAAGTAATAATACAAAATATCTTTTAAAACACTTTGTTATATATAAAAAAATGTCATGGAACTCCTATGAGTGCAGACTATAAATTGGATTTGGATGAAACTAGAAAACTAGTTTACCAAACAGCTTAGATAGATATCATTGGGAGTTTTCTATACTTAACTACTAGTCATCCTGATGTTATGTGAAGTGTTTGTGTGTGTTATCATTTTTAAGAAAACCCTATGTAAACTCATCTAAATATGGTCAAAAGGATTTTTAAATACCCTAATAATACAATTAAATTTTCACTATTTTATTCTAGATGACATGATTTTGAATTAGTTAGTTATTCCAATATTGATTTTGGTGGCTTCAATTTTGATAGAAAAAGAACCTATAAAACATGTCATTTTTGGTAAATTCTCTAGTATTGTGGTTTAGTAATATGTATAACTCTATTTCATTATCCACCATTGAAGCTAAATTCAATGTTGTAAGCAATTTATGTGCACAAAATTTGTGGATGAAATACACATTACTAGATTAGGGATATCAATTTAAACATGTTCCTATAAATTGTGATAACACAAGTGTTATTAATATTTCTAAGAATCATGTATCTCATTCTAGGACTAAACATATTGATAAAATACATCAATTTTTGAGAGATAATTTTCAAGAATGGGATATCACACTTCAATTCATACGCATTGAACATCAGGTTGATAACATATTTACAAAGACTATATATGTTGAGATATTGAATTATATCATACAAAAATTTAGAATGATTAACTAAGTCAAATTATTTTTTTTAATATGATATATCTTGTTTTAATTATTGAATTAATCTAAAGATTTATATTTATGTAATTTATTTAATTTCTCTCATTAATAAGATGATAGTAAGATTATTGTTGGTATATGTTTAAGATATCTTGAAAAATTGTTCATATGGTCGATCAAATTAAATATACGACCGATTAAATTGTTTTCCTTTATTTTTAGAAATATGGAAAAACATACCATCATGCCTCATTTCAAGAAACCACATGTATTTATATTACTTTTAAGTCTATTTTATTTTATTTTTATGATTTACTATTTAAAAATCTCAAAATTATTTTTAAATAGATCCAAATAGAATCTGAATCATATCTTATCTCTCAAAACCTAATCCTAGATCGATTTAAACCTTTTTCTGTTAAATGAACCCAGGCCTTCCAAAATTTGAATATCAGTTGAGAGTAGTCATAATGAAGTATTATCTTGAAGATGTAGATTTAGAATCTTTAGGTACTTCTAAAAGATCAAAATCAAGCTTTGGTGGAAATGTAAAACCACTAAAGTTTCACCTATTGTCATGGATAGTGATATACCCTTCTATATATAGTTAGTAAAAGTGTTCTATATTAATATTATTTTTTAAGCTGGTGAAATATTAGATTGCATGAAAATGATTATTGATGTTCAAGATCATGTATTTTCTTTAACTTTATGGGCTGTTAGTTTGGAATTACCACATCAAGGTGAGTGAAAAGACTATAAAATTTATTACCCTGCCAATAATATTTATTTTGAGTTTGAGTGAGCCTTAGAAGAGCTTATTGGTAAAATAAATACTAGGAGGAAAAATGATGTCGAGTTAAATGGTGATTAGAGGTTATTACTTAAGTTTATTTAGCATGCTATTTGTCCTAGAAAACTATACATTGGAATATTAAATCATCGGGACATGTTATTTATTTATCTTATGGAGAAAATAGCGTAGATAAGTCTACCTAGATTTCTTATGGGGAATATGAATGAGGTAAGTAATAATTCATCTCATTTTAATTCTCTTCCTTATCTAAAGTTTATCTCAGCTTTGTTAGAACTTAAGGTACTTATTCCTTAGGTGGAGAAAATTTTTACTACTTCAAGTGGTATTTGTTTGAATCAAACCAACTGCAAGATAATGAAATTAATATGGAACCCTTGGAAGAATATGTGGGTTGTGGATGATAATAAGTTGTATGAGCATTAAAATATTATGAAGAATACAACCAGACTAAAGGAAATAGTTTATCCACACTTGGAACCTGATCAAGTGGTTGAAGCTGACTATTCTTCTGATGATAGTGAAGAAGATGTGATAGTTGATCTTAGTGAGAAATCCTTAAGGGATTATGAGGAAATCATGATTCACTCCTTTTGTTCAGAGGTTACAAAACCTGGTGGAAATTCCATACGTATTTTACCCCATGATCCAGAGAAAGTTGAGAAAGATCCCTCTTCAAATTTACTTATGAAACAAGGACAATTAAATCTCTCAATTGATGATGTGTTGAGGAATATGTTTAGATATTCTTCTACCACACTATAGGAGACTTCTTCTCTGGATCATTTCTTGGATGTATCCATTTAGGGTGATTTAATTTATGATTCATCTCTTAATATAGAGACTATACCAGTATAAGATTCATAAAATTTGATTCAAGAGATTAAAAAACCTATGTTTGACTCATTAGATGATGAAGGATTTGTGTTTCAGCCCTCATATATGGTTTTCAGTGAATCCACACCTAGCCTTACTCCATCTCAACTAGTTTCTTCTTCCTTATTTATTTCACCATCTGGATTTGTTCAGTTTAAAAATGACTTATTAGAAGTTTTGAAAGAAATATTTTTGAGTCTGATCAATACTATTGAGTATGGCAGAAAAAAATATACAGCCTTTACAATTGAAAGTTTTGTTGCTTATATTCAGCCAAAGATATTTCCAAAAGTTTATTATATGTATTGTGATATTGAAAACCATAGATTACAAGTTATATCTCTCCATACATATTTAATTGATGTAATAATTAAGATAGACTAAAGATATCTTAATGTTGTAATAAGTTATTATAGAACTTTTGATCTTTCTCCTCTAGTTCCACTTGTATCTCTAGATGAATATCTCATTCAAAGGGTTGTGTGTGAGGAGATTCATACTCTCTTGTAAAGTTTCAAATAAACTAATAATTTGATGCAAATGGATCTAGATTGTCTTAGTGAGAAGATGTTTTATGTGATTCAATTTGAGATTGTTAAGACTGAAGAGGATAAATATACTATTAAAGGTACTATCAAGTATTACCTAAGATATATTTTCACCAAGTCTAACCTAAATACAATGTCTAGGTCATTGGTTAGAGATTTAAGGATGCCTCCTTTAACCCAATATTTTAAGTTAGTTGTGGAAAAAAATTTGTTCATGGCTAATTTGTTGGATTAGTTTATGACTAATAAGGATGAGTTCTCATATATTATTGATCATAGATATCAAGTTTTATTTGATATCACTCCAGTTTTGGAGCCTTACCTCTTTACTACCAACACTGCCATTCTAGCTCCTCCATATCTTCCTTTGACTAGTACTTTATCTGCTACCAATCCACCTTATGCAGCTCCTTCAATACCTTTTAGTCTTAGTATTCCTTAGTCTATCCAGTATATTAGACCCATATCTAAAGGAATTATGATTCTAGGATCTTATCTTTCTCCTTGACCTTCACTTTCACGCTATTTTTCTCCTAAAAAAAGTTAAATAACCTCTTGATTTTTCCACAATTCATGCCCTTACATACTCGGATTCTGATTAAGGAATATGATAGGTTTATTGTATTTTTTTTATTTTTTGAATTTAATGAAATCTATGTTATTCATTCTTTTTTTCAACTATATTGAATCTTATTTTCTTATTTTTATGACTACATCAACTCATGTATTTTTTATGACTGCATCATCATTACCAAACTCTTCTTATTTACTTTTTGATAATCCCAAAAGGGGGAGTATAATATGGCCAGTTCATAAATTCTATATATTTTATCACTAATATCTATTTTTTCAAATCTTTAATTTTCCATGATTTGTGATCTTAAAAAAGGGGGAGATTATTGGATTACTCTAGTAATTTTTTATTTTAATTTTCTCAAAACATGTTTATTTTATTATTACTTAATTATATGTTTTCTATTAGAAACTTATCTTTTCTGGATAAATATGAAAATTTTATTAAGTATAAGAGTGACCATAAATCCAGAAATTGATTGCAGGAAGATGCTCAAGAGACTACATGATTAGACAAGTGATGATTGTGTGTCAAATGAGTGAAATTTATCTAAGTACTAAACTGACCACACAATTACTAGATCGACCAAATGAAGATTTTCTATCGACTACATGAAGAAATTTGGATCTAAGTAAATTTTACTAAGGATAGATGTGACCACATGGCTAATTGGATCAATGGTGCAACCGATCTATTAACTATGGTGGAAATTTCAAAAACTCCTCACATGATCACAAATCCAAATTAAGTTACCATGTGATATACTTAATCAACCGTGTGATATAATCAAGCAACTGCTTAATTGAGTTGGAATTTTAGAAAAGTATTGAAGTGTTAATATGATGAAATCAATCATCCTTACATTTAAGTAAAGAAATTTCAAATTTAAGTGAATCTACCTCATGTTCAAAGGATCAACCGCATAATGAGTCAATGGAATCAATTAGAGTTTTTTCCTAAGTGTTGAATCGACTGTGAGGTTTAAAGATGACATGGAATACTTAAATCGACCATGTATAACTATAATTATATTTAATTAATATATTTCAATGGTAATCCTTGAATAATTAAATGCAAATTCAGATCATTTATTACTTTTAGATTTCATACCAAATATGATGATCTTTAATGATTATTCTTTGATGGGTATTTTGAGGAATAATTTCTCTATTAAAAGGAGAATGATTTAAAGAAAAAAATATATCATGAATAATAGAACATGTGATATATTTCAAAAATTAATGAAATTTTTTTTTATATTGTACATTATTGAAATATCTAAGATAAATTTTTTTGAACATTATATCTACTCTAAAAACTGAAGGAATACATTAGGAAGAGAAGAGATCCATATTGATTAACCAAAAGTTAATCAAAGTTAATAGCTATATTGAACTTATTCTCTGTGAGTGTGTGTGTGTTTTATATTACTTTTGAGTTGTTCTTAGTTTATTTTTTATATCTTTTAAGTATATACTCATGTACAACATTGAATATTACTTGGATACTCTTTCTTTGACTTCCTTCATCTTTGCATCCCTATGATCAACTTTGGAAGAGTATTTCTGATATTCTGGATAGCCCTATGTGTTGTTGTAATTTGTATACCTGATCCAAGTTGTGTATAATCTTATTTATATTAATAAATGTGTTTAATAGTGGGTTAATATCTATTGGAGAAAACTAAGTCTCTACTTGAGACTAAAACTCTTGTTTTTTTATTTTCGTTGTGTGATCATTTAAGTTTTGTTTACTTTATTTTAAAATTGTTTCTCAAAAAAAATTACAAAATGATACTTTAATAACTAAATTTTACTAGTGATATATCTATTGTTTTATGTGAGTAGTGTAATATCAAAAGATTGGGATAATCTCAAGTTATTCTAACTTATTTTTTATTAAACCCTAGAGAGTTTATTGTAAAACATCAAATTAGTTATACCTATTATATTAGTTAACTAGGTTTATTTAATTGGGGGGTTTTGTTTTAATTTTTTTTAATTATTGGATGATAAATTCACTCTCCCCTCACCCCATCTTGAGCACTCCACTCTAACCAAAAAACTATAAGAAAAATTACTCCTTAAGTGAAATAACATGTTATGAGTGCAAGATAAAGTATATATTAAAGTAGATTTTACTAAACAGAAATATAAAAATAAGTAATATGATAGAGATAATAAATTGAAGAAACCAAAAAAAGAAACCTGGAATGAATCTGAGAACATCTCTAGTAATTTTTTATTCAAACTGAAATGATGCAAGTGAGGAATAAAAGTTTTGATTTATGTCCATTGTATCTGAGGTAAAAAATACTACTATTACTTATGATTTGTCTAGTGATGAGATTGTATATGAGACTAAAATATCTAATGAAGAACTTTTCAAATACTAATCTATATTAGAAGAATCCTTGAATAAACTTAAAGATAAATATAATAATTTAAAAAGGGTGTATACTTTATCTACTAATACGAAGAATAAACTTTATGTTGAAAAAGAAAATAATTGAAACCTTTTAAAAGAAAATATATATTTGAAATTGGAAAATGAGAAATTGGGAAAAGATTTAGAATAATTTACAAATGGTACCAATACTTTGAATATGATTTTGGGAATTTGTAAACCTCCTAAACTTAATATTGGAATTGGATATACATTTGAACAAAAAAGGAAGTTGTATAAAAACTATTTTATTCCAAGTTTAAAGAAAAAGACCTTATTCTATAAAACTAAAGGGACTTATAACTATGAAAATAGTTTTCATTATTTTGTACCAAATAACATTTTGTATAAATGTTAATTATTTAGTGAAAATAAATTTAAAATAAATGTGTATTCTTAAGTCTTTGATTACCAAACTCTCCAGACCCAAGTAGACATGGGTACCAAAATCATTTCTTATTTTATTTTGTAAAAGTGATTAAAAACTCTAGTAAAATTCTATGGTATTTGTATAGTGGATGTTCTAGATATATTACTAGATATTACTAAAGTTTCAAGAGTTTAATAAAAGCGGATGGAGGACATGTCACATTAGGTGAAAATGATAAAGGAAATATAATTGGTTCTGGAAAAATTGTTAACTCTAAAACTATTATTATTTATAAGGTTTTATTTATTATTGGTTTGAAATATAATCCTCTTAGTATATCCCAATTATGTGATGAAAACTATCATGTTAAATTTGAGAATAATTCTTGTAATATTCATGATTACAATCATGTATTAGTTTTTACATATTTAATAAATGATAATGTTTCTATTGTTAATCTAGATTTGTTATATTCTAAAAATGTTTCATGTTTAAGTGATTTCCATAAAGAATCTTTAATTTGGAACACAATACTATTACATTATAATATACACTCTCATAAGAAGCTAACTAGAAAATAATTAGTCAAGGATCTACCAAAGTTATAATTTCTAAAATACTAAGTGTATAATCCATATTAAAAAGGAAAGCAATGAAATTTATTTGAAACCAAAGAAAGAGGTGTAAAAATATCAACCACTCATATAGATTTTTTTAGAACTTTTAGAGTTTCTATTCTAGGTTAAAAACATTATGCTTATGTTATTGTTGATGATTTTCCAAGATACACATGGGTATTATTACTAGCTCACAAAATTGAAGATCCTTCATGTTTTTATAAGGACTAAATTTGTTTAAAGAACATTAGTGGACTTAACATTAATATCTTGAGAAGTGATCATGGAAAAGAATTTGAAAATCAAGAATTTGAATCTTTATGTTCACAACATGGCTATATTCATATTTTATTTTCACTTAAAACACCTCAAAAAATGTTGTTGTTAAAATAAGAAATATAAATATTCAATAAATTACCCATATTGTGCTTAGTCAATATGAATTACCTATCTATATTTGGGTATAAGTTGTGAGTATAGCTTGTTTTTTAATTAATATGGTTCTAATTAAACCAATCTTAAATAAGTCTCTTTATGAATTATGGAATAGTAGAAAACCAAAGGTGAATTAATTTAGAGTTTTTGGTTGTAAATCCTTTATTCTAAATACCAAATAGAATCTAGAAAAAAATAACCAACGAGTTATAAAGGAACTTTCCTAGGTTACTCAACCACTAATAAAGCATATAGAGTTTTTAAAAAGAAATCTAAAATTGTAAAAGAATCTGTATATGTCAATTTTGATGAGACGGATCCATATGAACTCAAACCTACTATAGAAAAAATTGAGGATGATATGTATACTCTAAATATCAATAATAACTATATGGAATCTAACTATGTTATCGATTTACATGACAAATCTCCTAGCAAAGACCGACTTTACCAACCTAACCTTGAAGAAAACTTGGAGGAACTAGGTACTATTCCTATAATTTTTAGAAACCATAGATACCATCATTTAGATGTTATTATTAGTAATCTAGATAGGGGAACTCAAATCCAATACTCTCTTAGAAACCAGGTTGAACATCAAGCCTTCTTGTATTAGCTAGAACTTAAGAACATCACTGAAGTAATTAATGATAAACATTGGGTAATAGTTATGAAAGAATATTTAAATCAGTTTGAGAGAAATAAAGTTTGGAAACTAGTTTAAAGTCCTAAAAATTACCTAAATATTAGCACTAAATGGGTATATATAAATAAGTTTGATAATTCTGGCACTATAGTTAGAAACAAGGCTAGATTGGTTACACAAGGTTATAATTAAGAGGAAGATATTGATTATGAAGACCTTGTCACAAATATCTAGACTTGAAGCCATTAGAATACTCCTTTATTATACTACACATATTAATTTCAAACTATATCAAATGGATGTCAAGAGTGAATTCCATAATATTTATATTGTTGGGGGTGTTTTTTTAACACCCCCAAGATTTTCAAACTCTCATTTACCAAATCATGTTTTCAAACTTTCAAAAGAACTCTATGGCTTGGCATAATAGTCTCAACTCATTTATTATTTTAAATGAATTTTAAAAAGGTATAGTTGATCCTAAGTTATTTATCAAAATAATTTCAAAATATTTTTTAGTTGTCAAAACTTATGTTTATGGCATTATTTTTGGTTTATCTAAAAATTATTTTTGTGTTGAATTTTGAAAGATTATGCATAATTAATTTAAAATTATTTTAATGGGAGAATTGAAATTATTCCCTAGATTTTAGATTTTTCAAAACAGAGATGGAATTTTTTTAAATTAAAGTAAGTTTAAAAAATATTTATTAAAACTATTTGGTCTAGATAACATAAATATAATTAATACTCCAATGATTACAAGTTATAAACTGAATTTGGATAAAACTAGGAAATCGGTTGACCAAACTATGAGAGTTTACTATACTTAACTGCTAACCATACTGGTATAATGTTTAGTGTGTGAATGTGTACATGTTTTAAAGAAAACACCAAATAATTTCATTTAAATGCAGTCAATATAATTTTTAAAAACTAAAAAAAAATATAACTAATTTTGGATTATATTACTCAAGAGGACATTCATTTGAACTAGTTAGTTATTCTGATATATAATTTGGTGGTTGTAAGTTAAATATAAAAATCACATCTATCACACATCACATTTTGGGAAAGTCTCTAGTTTATTTATGTAGTTAAAATTAAAACTTGGTTTCATTGTCTACTACTGAAGTTAAGTACATAGTTACAGACAGTTATTGTGCACAAATTCTATAGATGAAACAGACATTACTAGACTATGGTTTTTAATTTCAAAATACCCCTATAAATTGTGATAATACAAGTGCAATTAAAATTTCTAAGAACCTTTTATATCATTCTAGAAAAAACACATTAATATATGACATCACTTTTTTAGTGGCTATTTTTAAAAAGGGTATATCACTCTTGAGTTCATAGGTACTAAGCATCATCTCCCTGATATTTTCAAAAAACCTTTGAACATTTAAAGATTGAATTATATCATACATGAGTTAGGTATGATTAATTACTCTTAATTGTTATTTTATTACTTTAAGCTTAATTTGGTAGTTGTTTTTTTAAAAGTTCAAAACTGACCATATGGATTAAGTGGTTTTAAAGAAAAATCATGTAGTAAATCAAGCTATCATACGATGGAAATTTTTTATAAAGCTTGATGATATAGTAGGTCAAGCTACTATAATACCCAAAGTTTCCATGAAGATTTACTTGGGAAGTAGGTAAAGCTAATATGTTGTCTCAAGATGTCACAAGGCTCATGATTATTCAAGATACCGTAATACATTTCACACGATCACTCAAGTTTTCATGTTTATCTGCTTAAATTTTAATATAAATATATATATTTCATGTGAATTACTATTTAAAGCCCAAAATTATTTTAAATATTCCTAAATTATAATTTGAATCATTTTTATCTCTTGAAACCCTAAACCCCTTCAGTTTCGAATCTCTCTTCATCAATCTTTTCCCTTCAACTGATCCCTATCCTCTAAAACATTTAATCTCAATAGAATATGGTTAGGATGAAGTTCCCTTTCGTATTTTAATCTCTTTTAGGTTCTTATTCCTCAAATAGAGAGAAATATTCATCCCACACACCTTCCAAAATTATCAATCCATATCATTCTACTAGACCATTCAGACCTAAAAAGGAAGTAAATTTCAAATTTTTGAGAACAATAAAGTCTTCAGTTTAGAAATTTGTTTAAAAGCAAGGTTGGGTTACATGGTTTGGTGAGAACAACAATATATTTTATCAGAGGTTTGTAAAGAAGTTTTATTTAAATATGTAAATAGAGATGGGTGATAATAAAGATGTCATCAAGACATATATAAATAGATAAAATCTTATTATTTCTTCCAAGATATGGTCCAAGTGTTTAAATATACCTTATAAAGGTGGTTATGAGGACCTCCAAAGTTATTACTTTGTGGGTCATGCAATTTTCAAGTATGAAAGAGATAACTGGAGATGAAACCCCTCAAATATATACTATTGTATAGAATGATTGTGAATAAAAGTTATTTGTAAAGTTAATCCAACATTTAATCTTACCAATAAAAGTGGATTTCAGTATCCTAATACATCAAGATATATTCTTTCTATACTTAATGATGAATAAGGTATAGATTATCCTACCTAGGTATCTGATGAGGCACATGTAATAATTGTGAAAAACTTCTTCTGGGTTTAATTTTCTACCATATTCCAAGTTTATTTTAGATGTTTTGGATTTCAAAAAACTTGTTCCTAGGGGTGGATTAAATAGCCTTTGGTGGAGATTGTTTAAATCAAACTATTTGTAAGAGGATGAGGATTAATTAGAATCCATAGAGGAAAATATAGGTTAATAATATTGAAAAATTATATGATGAATTTAATATAGTAAAAAACCATGTGAGACCCAAGGATAAAGCATAATTGGGCCTAGAATCGGATGAGGTAGTAAAATATTCTTCTAATCAAGAATTGGATGATGAAAATGAGGTTGATGAGCTAAATGAAGAAGCTGAGAGAGATTATAAAGAAGAAAGAAACTCTCATGATTCAGTAAATACAAAAAGATATTCTCCTAAGGTAGTTTTATTTATCTCTCTTGAACCTCCTCTATCTCCAAATTTGAAGAAAATAGATGTATATGATGATGATGATGATGATGATACTGAAGTCTCTATGAATGGTCTTAATGAATTTGATTCTAAATATAAGGATGATGAGTATAGTGAACAATATTAAAGTAAAGAATGCTCAACAAAAATATATGTTTGAAGATATATCCACTCTTTAATATAGTGAATGAATAGAATGTCCAGTGATAAGAAGTAATACAATGACCATTTAAAGGGAAGAATCTCCTAAGGGGGTCAAATCTAATTCAAAATATGATGATGGAAATAATGGGGGCAGTCCACCTTGACATGGTGGACTTGCTATATCATATGTATCCAAATATACTAAGGGATATCTTATAGTTTAGGTAGATCTTGAATAAAGGATTGAACCCTGTTATCATAGACCAATGTTACTTGAAGGTGAGATTAATCCATCAATTCAAGAAGTTCTTAATAATGTGTTTGTCCCTACTACTATAAATTTTTTTGAAGTATCTAAGTCTAATGGTGAGAAAGAACCAGATGAATATGGTGGGACATATTTTCTTGAGTTAAATGAGTCAAAACTTATTCAAAGGGAAGTGTATTTGAAATAAAAATAAATTAATAAAGCTAGTAGGGTGTCTCCTATTATAATTATAGTCGCTCTTTTAGAAGAAATGGTTGAAATATATTTACCTTCTGAATTGGATTCACCCTCTTCTCGTACTCCAAAATCTTCCTTTGTTTCCAAATAAAATTTAAGTGTGTTCAAAGATAATTTTATGAATATTATCAAATAATTATTTCTAATGTTTGGAGTTTCAATTGAAACTTTCATAAAATAATAATCTCCCAAAATTGTTTCATTTGTTATATCCCACATTTAGCATAAGTTATTTTTGAATATTGGTCATATGAATCAATAGATTCATAGTTTTAGAGGCTAAGTGGGAGATCTTCATGAATAATTACATGATATGATGTTGAATATTGATCAAAGATTCTTGGATACCATGGTAAAAGCTTCCTCTTCTACTTCTCCACTTCCAATTGCACTTTCTCCTCCTCTGGTTAATATTTCCTTGGATGAGAATCATATTAGATGGATTGTTAGAGATGATGTGAAAGTTTATTTGGATTATTTCTCTAAGGTGGGAGAAATTATACTTTTTGGTTTCTAGGATCATGTTGTTAAAACCCTTGAGGTAGTTAGAAGTGATTATCAACAATCTGGAAGAGACAAAGAAGTGATCAAAAGAGAAATTAATCATTATTTGAGTAGGATATTTACCAAATGGATTTAAATACCATGTTTATATATTTATATAGAGGCCTTTGGATACCTCCTTTGACTCAATATTTCAAAAATTAGGTTGACATATTGAAGGTAATGACGCCTCTTATGGAGATCTTTATGAAATAGAAGAACCATTTTTTCTCAATTATGGATAAAGGATCCTTATCCCTAAAGGATTTCACTCAGTTGATAGAGACCTACCTCTACAATGTTCACATGGATATTATTTCTCCCTTAGACTTGTTTATCCCTTCAATACAACCATTCTTTACATCTTTTGTTATTATCTCAACCAGTATCCTTGTACCTCCATTTGGTTTTTCTCTAGTACATATTGTTCAACATCTCTTGCTGGTTTCTCAAGGAGTTTTCATTCTTAGACCTTCCTCTTCTTGGCCACAAACTATGTCTTATCCAACCTCTTGGTCTTTTTAAGACAGAGGTAAATATTCTATTAATACATAGGCCCCAATAGAGGACTCTAATTCATATTCTGATTATATTATCTGATAGGGAATTTTTATTTTGTATTTTTTATTAAATTTATTCTAAATAAATTTAATTTTTTATTATCTTGGTTATATTTGTTCTTTTTTCATTTTATTTATTCTTGTGATGATTAATTTTTTATCTTTATTACCTTTTTTTAATCTAAAAGGGGGATAACTTTGATGGAAACAATATTTTATTTAAACCAAATTTCAAAATATTTAAGTTCTTTATAATTTGTGTTTTACCTTGAAATTTTATCCCGTCGTGATTTGTGATCATCAAAAAATAGTGGATTGTTGGTTTAGTCTAGAAATTCCTTATTTTAATGATCTTAAATCTCATTTCTTGTGTTTCTAATGAATTATGTATTTTGTGGTAGTAAAATGTTCTTCTGGAAAAAATATGAGGATTGGATAAGTGTGGAGGCTACCGCACATTGTAAAAAAGTAACCAAATGAAGATAGGCAACCTACTGTAAGAAGTATTTTAATTGATTGTACATTCAATGATAAAAAATTTAAAATCATTGAAGTGACCTCATGAAGTCTTGAAGTGACTGTAAGAAGCATTTCAATTGACTGTGTCAGTCAGAGCTTTGAAGCGACCACATGAAGGAAGTCAAGAGACCACACATTGAACTTCCAAGAGACTGCAAATTTAACTTCCAAGAAACCACACATTGAACTTCTAAGAGACCGCATGTTGAATTTATAAGTGACCACATGTTAAACTTCTAAGTGATCGCACATTTAATTCCCAAGTGACTTCATAAAGGAAATCGAGTGGTCATGTATTGAAGGATGAAGTGAACTCAATAATACATCTAATCGACCACATGACTAACTTGAGTTGAAAAAATATTACCTAAGGGTGAAGTTACAGTAAGGTGTATCTACATTGATTGTAATTGACAAAGTTATCATGGTTAAATTTTAAAATACCAATATCTAGTTTTGGAATTTAATGAGACCTGTTAGAGTAGTTAATATTTATCAGTCTGAGAATGATCATTTTTATATGGATACTTTTTTGTAGAATTCTCTTCAAATACAAGGAAGTCTCCCTCATGAATGATATAGGGCGGTGTGTTTATGCTTTACTCTAGAATTTTCACTCACCTATGATACTCTATGTTCTAGACAAAATTAAAAACACTCATAAGAAGACCAAACTAACCAAAACATTCATTCCAGATCTTATCGGAGAATTAGATAGGGAGGATAACCATGTTGATCAACCAAAATTCAATCAGAGGTCAAGCAAAATCAAATTTCACATGATTTATTTTATCTTTATGATTCTTTAAATATTGAGTTGTGCTTGATTTTTCTATATATTTATTCAATGATTTTCCTACACTGTGTTGGGGAGTATTATGATACCATTTCCTACCCTTTTCTTTACATTATTTATCCCATGAATAACTATGGAAGAGGCTTTGTATACCTAAGACTACCTTATGATCATTTGTTTTGTAAAACCATTATCTAGATTATGGATTTGTTTATTAGGTTTTAATAAACATGATTGGTAGTGACTTACTATCAAGTGTAGAGGACCAAGATCAAGCTTGGATCTAACCTCTTGTTTAATTTTGTTATGTGTATTATTTTTATTTAACTTCTTTTTTTTAAATTCACTCTAAAATTATTTCATAACTTTTTAATTTCACTGAATAGTTTTTAAAATTAGTTTATCCAAATATTCTTTGATATTTTACATTTAAAATTGATATATATAAATATATATATATATATATTGTGTTTGATGTAATTAAAGTATTTTAAAAGCTAAAATAATTTCAATTGTTTTAATTAAGATTTGATCGATTTTTTGAGAAAGTACTTTAATGTATCAAATGATGCATACCTACTATATTTGTAAACTTAACCAATATTTTAAATTAAGGGGATTAAAATTTGTAATTTTTAAAATAGAAATTTTAATTATTAGAAGCTCAATTCAACCCCCCCCCCCCAACATTCCTTTAGTACCAACAACCTCCTTTGTAAATTTCAACAAATCAAAAAATTGACAAGGACCCAATTAGAGATTCAAATTATCATTATAAGTTTCTATTTTCTGAAAATATAGGCTAGAAACCTCATGCACTGAATTTTAAAATTTTGAGGATCAGGAACTAAAAAAATGACATCTTCTAAATTTTGTTCACTATGTTGATACCCTAAGAAATAATCTTTCCTAAAACCAAAACACAATAGATGAACCCCATCATTATCAAATATTTCAAATATTCTAAGATCACATTTCTTTCATGGATACTTAATTATTTCTTCAGAAAAAAAAATTCTAAATTTAATGATAAAAATGAGAAAAATGTTTCAACACCCTCAATTTATATAGAATTTATACCAGAACCATTTGTATTTTTGAGATGATTTATCCAATCATAATCCCATAATAAAAACTAGTATTTACTTCCAAAATTAATAATTTTCTACAAAAATATAAACAATTCATAAGAAATAAGGGTTACGAATAATCTGATATAAGGGAAAATTGGTTACTAGTTTTTAATAAAATATGAACATTTTATAAGATTCATGGGTTACAATTAATCTAATAGAATAAGGGAACAAGTGTTTATAATTTTTACTAAAATGGAAACAATCCATAATAAATATTGGTTATGATTAATTTGATATATAGAAGGGAATGATTATTTCTAATTATTAATAAAATATAAACAATTTATAAGAAATATGGGTTATAATTAATCTAATAGAGGGAAGGCATTAAGTGTTGTTAATTGTTACTAAAATATAAACAATTCATAATAAATATGGGTTGTGATTGATCATATATAGGATAAATGATATTAATTGATACTAAAATATAAAAAATCCATAAGAAATACGAGTTATAATTAATCTAATAGAATAAGGGAATAATTGTTCCTAATTGTTACTAAAATATGAAAAATTCATAAGAATTGTGGTTATAATTAATCTGGTAAAAGGGAATAAGTGTTGTTAATTATTTCAAAAATTTGAACAATTCATAAGAAAAATGAGTTATGATTAATATAATAGAATAATGGAAGATGTATTGATAATTGTTATTAAAATATAAATAATACATAAGAAATATGAGTAGCAATTAATCAGATATATAGAAGGGAATAATTATTACTAATTATTACTAAAATATAATAAATTCATAAGAAATATGGGTTACAATCAATTTCATATATAGAAGAGAAGGAGTGTTGTTAATTGTTACTAAAATCTGAACAATTCATGAGAAATATGAGTTGTGATTAATCTGATGGAAGATGGGAAGAACTGCTCTTAATTGTTACTAAAATGTGAACAATTCATAAGAAATATAGGTTACAATTACTCCAATAGAAGAAGGAAAGAAGTGTTGTTAATTTCTACTAAAATATTAATAATTAATAAGAAATATGAGTTATAATTAATCTCATAGAATAATGGAATAAATGTTTCTAATTGTTACTAAAATATGAAAAATCATAAGAAATATGAGTTATGATTAATCTCATAGAAAAAGGAAGAAATGTAGCTATTTTTTACTAATTATTAATGATTATTGATAATTATTAATAAATATTTCTAATTGTTACTATTTTTTACTAATTATTAATAATTTTTATTAATTTTTAATAATTTTTAATTTTTTCAAATTATTATTGTTTTACTATTTTTTTCTTTTTATTACTTTTTTCTCACAATATTTTGCTATTTTTTAATAATTATTATTACTTTTAAGTAATTAATTCTAATAATTGATAATTATTAGTAATTATTGCAGATTTTTACTAATTATTACTAATTATTGCTACTTGTTACTATTTTTTACTAATTATTAACAATTGTTATAAATTTAAAAAAATCACTTTTTAAAAATTATTTTTTTTCTTTTTATTAATACTTTTTATAAATTTTTTCTATTTTTTAATAATTATCCCTATTTTAATAAGTATTTATAATTATTAATAATTATTACTAGTTTTTACTAATTATTACTAATTATTAATAAATATTGTTATTATTAATAATTTTTACTAATTATTAATAATAAATTTTTTATATTTTTTACTTATTTTGGAAATAATTTTTTTATACTATTATTTCCTTTTTATTTTTATTTTTTACTATTTTTAAAAAATAAATCCTATTTTTAACTAAGTATTATTAATTATTATCAATTATTAATAATTGTTATTAATTTTTAATAATATTTACTTTTTGCTAATTATTATTATTTTTACTGTTTTTTCCTTTTTATTACTTTTTTTACAAACTTTAACTATTTTTTAGTAACTATTCTTATTTTTAACTAAGTAATGTTAATTATTTTAAATTTTTACTAATTATTACTAATCATTTCTAATTGTTACTATTTTTACTAATTATTAATAATTGTTATTATTTTTTAATAATTTTTACTTTTTTCCAATGATTTTTTTTAGTTTTTTCTTTTTATTAATTTTTTTTATAATTTTTTGTTATTTTTTAATAATTATTCCTATTTTAAATAAGTATTGCTAATTATTAATAATTATTACTAATTTTTAATAATTATTACTAATTATTAATAAATACTATAAATTATTACTAGTTTTTACTAATTATTGATACTTGTTATTAATTTTTGATATTTTTTACTTTTTTTGCTAATTATTATTATTTCTACTATTTTCTTTTCTTTTTATTTATATTGTTTATAATTTTTTTACTATTTTTTAAAAATTATACCTATTTTTAACTAAGTATTTTTAATTATTGCTAATTATTAATAAATATTTCTAATTATTTCAAATATTTACTATTTTTTATTAATTTTTATTAATTTTTATTAATTTTTTATTAATTTTTACTTTTTTGCTAATTATTGTTATTCTTACTATTTTTTCCTTTTATTACCATTTTTTATAATTTTTACTATTTTTTAATAATTATTCCTTATTGACTTAGACCAGCACCTCCTTATTTTAATGATCTGAAATCATGTTTATAATTTTATCAATGGATTTCATGTTTTATGTTAGTCAACTGTTTTTCTAGCCAAACTTGCAAAAATGGCTAAGTCTGGAAGTTACCATGAAAACCTACCGCGTGTGTAAAGTATTTACCGTGTGAAGGATTTGAACTGACCGTGATAGTCAAGTGACTGTGTGGAACCTACCACACGTTATACTCCAACTAATCACATGAACAAACTACTTATTATGCATTGAAGGACCTACCATGCGCCAATTTTGTCTAAGTCTGGTATTGATTGTGCATTGAAGTTCAAAGTGACCGCATGTGTACTGAACCTAACGCATGATGAAAAGAAGTTATTGTGCAAAGGTAAGTAAAATTTCACAGAGTAATGTATTGAATGCATGTGTTATTATAGTGATTGTGTGAAGATTCATACCTAGCGCAAGAAAAAGTCAAGTGATCATGAGAAGAAAAGTACCTACCGTGAGAAGCAAAGTACCTATCGTGAGAATAAAAGTGTTGACCGCATGAAGTAATGTACCTAATGTATAAAGAATAGTACTCACCACATGGAGAGATGAACTGGCCAAATAGATGTTGTGCCAACTGATCATGCCTAGTAACCATGAGACAAAGTGATCGTGTCTAAGTGAATACCAACCTACCATGTCTAAACTTAAGCAATGGAGTATTTTCAAATTTCCAACAGCTATTTTTTGAATCATTAATTGCATATTTAATGCAATTAAGGCTATAATGAATTCTCTTCAATGGATACTTTTGGATTGAGTTCTTTTTAAGAAGAAGAAATGATCGCGTGAAAGTAAGATAAGTAGGAGTTTCACATACATATAATAATAGTAAGATATATGCATGCACTTGTGCTATATAGAGGACTTATTCAGAACACTTTATGACACTTCAATTTCCCACACTTATGTGCAAACTTGTGTTACATCCTAGGCCTGAAAACCACTCAACAGTGACCTGAGCCTAGTTGTCTACATGGCCTCAAGAACATCTCCCCAAATTCTAGAGCCTTCTGGCTAGAAACGAGGGCCTAGGTGTGTCAGTGGGGAGGCTATGCACTCATCACCAGAGTATAGTACAATATAATATCAATAACAGTCAATAATGGAAGCATTAAACCATACATACAATAGATACTAATCGAGAATAGATAACAACAATGTTAGAAGTGTCTCATATACAATAATGATGATACATGTCTCTACAAAGTAGCCAAAATAGGTACAAAATAGCACAATACAACATAAGTTTCAAAATACCAAAATAAAAAAGGTATTATCTCCCAATAACATCACAAGCCCCATCTTGGTCCCATGCTCCCCTACTCCTAATCATGGCACAAAATCAATCATTGAACTGTAGGTGCTTTCATCAGTCCCTACCTGCATCTAAATAGTCTGTTCGGGTACCCAACGGTGGCCCGAACTGGGTGTGAGATACAATATCATTAGGTAACCACCCAAAGATCTATACAAATCTAGGTTGTGAAATATAACAATCTAATTAGTATGCAAGTGAATCAGGTAAGCAGTAAATGAATGTAACATGCCCATGGAATATCTACTACTAAGCAAGTGATATTGTATATCCTCAAGAGGCTCCCTGCAAAACAAGTTTCAAGCTCCCATTATAAGGTAGTTGTAACCAATACATAAATATCCAACATGACCTCATCATATATCCATACATATCATGTCAACCATAGCCTTTTCGTATAGTGTAGTGTCTGTATAACCATAGTTGATCCATTCAACCAAGCATACCATATTTCCCATATTCGTGTCATATAATCAAAGTGTCAGACCAAGAAGGGTTGGATCCAAGCTATAGGAAACCAAGACATCCTCATCGAGTCCTAGGAGCATCTCAATGGAAAATCGGTTAGGCATAGGTTGAATTTCTAGGAGCATGTCATATCGAACATATCTAACACAAGTTCAAGAAAGCTAGATCCAAGGGGTAACAAGACCCAAGGAATCCCATAGAATCACTGCTAGAAACTATACCTATACCAATTATTCTATACCAATAATTTGAAAAACTATTAGTATAGGGTTCCTATACCAATGGTTTTTCTAAACCGTTGGTATAGGTACCATAAAATGAACCTATACCAATGGTTTTGAAAAACCGTTGGCATAGGCCTATACCAACGGTTCTCAAAACTATTGGGATAGACCTATCCCAAAAGTTCTCAAAACCGTTGGTATAGGTACACATATTTTTTCTGAATTCTTTTGTCAAATATCATCAAATAATTCAATATATAAATTATATATATATATCCAATTATATTCACAAATATAATTATAGCATAGTGGTTGGGTCTTTGATATATAAGCGGGAGGTTGTGGGATCAAATCTCGGCGATATATTTTATTTTAAATTACTTATCCCAATGATATTCTTAAAATCATTGGCATAGGTCTAAACCAATGGTTTGGAAATCATTGGTATAGGTTTATACCAACATTTTGAACCATTAGTATAGACTTATACCAAAGTTTTTCCAAACCTTTGGTATAGACCTATACCAATATTTTTCCCAAAACCATTGGTATAGGTCTATACCAACAATAAATAAACCAATGGCCCTCTAAACCATTGGTATATGCTATTTTTTCAATAGTGAATCAAGACCCAAGGAGTATACTCTATCCAAGGCATCCACTACCGCATTTAAGATCTGAGGAGCATCATCCAAGGAATCTATGTAATCAATCATCATTTTATACAAATTATAATTTCATACCATATGAGTCTACCCACTCATATAACCATTCACATCCAAATACAAACAATGAGTATTCTCACTCATTTATCCATTTACATTTAAATGTAACCAAACAATGATTATACCCACTCATTTAAACAAAAATATTATTTAACCATTTGATCAATTTAACAATTAAACCATTTAATAACTCAACATCACATTTAACATGGCAAGGCGGAAGAACATATCCTAATAAAGAAAACCAAATCACTTTAATTATAAATAAGATTCCTCTAACTACGAAAGCATAGGAACACACCCCTTGGTTGGTTCAAGAAAGAGTAGTTTCAAGGTGATTACATGGAACACCCCATGTGTGGCATTTTGTTGGGGAAAAACCACCAAAACATCACAAAGGAACCTAAGGGAATCCCTAACCGGTTCAAACCCATTTATTTCAACTAATAAATTTAAATTTGGGGTCATGCCAGAAATTTTGACGGGCGGAACAACAAAATCTAACCTAATAAAGCACCAAAACCAATAGGAAAAGTATAGACTACTTTTCATAGCTTGGTAGTATAGTGCTCATCTAGTATCAGCTTCTGATTTGGATTAGATCAGAAGAAAAATGAAGAACGGATGAAGAACCTAAAATTAGGGCATATTCGCCTTCACTTAAATAGCGCATATGATACCAAGAATAATGAATAATGGCTAAAAATGAATTGAGTACTCATTGAAGAGAATTTAACAAGATGATAGAAACTTGAATTGAAGATCGGATGGATGAGTTACCTCAAATCCAAGAATAGCCATCCAAAGAGGCTTCAAAATGGAGACTTTGCCGTATAGGAGAGAAAAGTGAAATAGATCTTAGGTTAAATTAGATTTTAATGGGAAAATGGTAATTTCCCAAATGAATCTTGGGTCACGCGGTTTGGTCAAACCGTTCACCAATTGTGAACACTTAGCTATAGGGAAGAGCACATCACGCAGTTTGTCCGCACAATTTGACTAATCATGTGCAAACCATGCCAAAACCCACTATCAAAATTGAAAAAATTCTTGCATGGTCATGTGGCCCATTTTACATGGTTTGGTCTAACCATGAAATCTCCTCCTATTGTATTCCCATGCCTCACACGGTTTATCTAATCATGTGCCTTGCCCTACATGGTTTTAACTAACCATGTTCCAGGCCATTTCAACCCAAAAGCTAGGTTTCAAGCTCCGAAAAATACCCAAACACCCCTGAAACACTAATGATTAAATTAGGTACTCATATTAGGTTATAATTAAGCATTTAAAAAAAGAAAAGGATATATACCTCATATGAAAACCTGAGTTCTTACAATCTCCCCCCCCCCCTTAAAGCAATTAGTCCATGAATTTCCCTATCAAGGGTGGTCAAGATTATTCTAAGAACAATTCCAGACACTGAGTATGTACTTTGGCCTCCCTCTTCCAAGTATCATCTTGTAAATGGATATATTGACATAGCACTTGTACTAGAGGAGTTGACCAGCCTCATAGAACCTTTATGCTCCTATCAATGATGTGTATCAGATTCTCCTCAAAGGACGCATCATCCTGTAACTCAACCTTCTTGGGATCAAAATCATGAGATGATTCCGAGGGATGGTGGCATAGTTGAGATATGTGGAAGACGTTGTGCATGAATTAGTACCTATGAGGTAACTAAAACTGGTAGGAAACGGGCTTGACTCTACCCAAAATCTCAAATGACCTGACTTATCATGGTGAAATCTTACCCTATATCCTAATTCTATTATGTCCCAACCTCGGTGAAACATGAAAAAATACATGATCCTCAACCTTTAACTCTAGAGGTCTTTAACAGTGATCGGCATATGATTTTTGTTGAGGTTGTTTAATAGTCATCTGCTTCTGAGTTAACTAAACCTGCTCAGAAATCTCCTGCATGAGACGTGGTCCCAGTAAAGTTATATATCCTACCTCTAAATAAGACAAGGGCGATCATCATGGCCTACCATACAAATACTTATAAGGTGCCATCTATTATTCTCCTAATATATATTATTATAATAGAATTAAACCAGAGTTATATGCCTCCCCCAAGATCCCCAAAAATTTAATACACATGCTCGTAGCATGTCCTCAAGCACCTATATTGTATGCTCTAACTGGTCATCATTCTGAGGGTGGCATGTTATGCTTAGAATCACTTGTCTACCTAGTTCCCTCTACAAACTCTGCTAGAAACGAGATGTAAAGTGGGCATCCCTATCTGAAATGATAGTGCACAGGACCCCATGAATTCATACTATCTCATGGATATATAACCTCCCAAACTCATCCATATTAAAGGTCTCCTTGATTGATAAGAAATGAGAAACCTTCGTGAGCCTATCAACAAAAACCCATAAAACATCATTACCTCAAGGCAGCCCCAATAAACTGGTTAAGAAATCCATTATGACATCATCCCATTTCCAGTCCAGAATAGGTAACTGTTGTAAAATTTTGGCTGGTCATTGATGTTTTGTCTTCACCTGTTTATAGGTGGAGCACCTCATAACAAAACCAACTACCTCTCACTTCATACCCGGCCACCAGTACTGATAGAGTATGTCACAGTTTATCTTAGTGACTCTAAGATTCACTTCCCAAGATGAGGCATTAAAAACCTGCATCAACTTCTCATGTATGTCCATTGAAACCCATATGTGACCATGAAAATGAAAAATCTCACCCTCACCTATAGTTTAACCAAAAGGAGGTTCCTCACCTACCACACTCTCCCGTAGGACTAGGCCCTATGAATCTGATAGTTGTCTCATCCTCACTCTATCCAGTATAATAGAGTTCATGGATAAGGATGATAGAAAATTCTTCCCCTGACTATCATGCACCTCCAAGTGCATCTCAAAGAACAAATCCATAAGTTGTCAATCACTGATGGCCTACTACACTTCTTGTATCTGAGTCCTCTTACTCAGTGAATCGGCCACTATATTATCTTTACCAAGCATATAGGTAAGCTTGATGTCAAAAGACTGTAGGTACTCCACCCACCCTCACTACCTCATATTCAGATCACACAATGTAAATATGCACTTGGGGATTTTTTGGTCTGTATACACCACAAAATGCTCTCCTAGTAAGTAATGTCTCCAACAGTGTAAAGTATGAACAACTATAGCTAACTCGAGATCATGAATTGGGTAATTCCTCTTATGTGGTCTCAGCTATCGAGACCCACATGCCATGACTCTATCCCTCTACATCATCACTACTCAAAGCCTAATACTTAATGCATCACAATACACAGTGTAGCTCATGTACTTATTTGGAAGTATTAGGACCAATGTTGAAGTCAATCACCCTTTCAACTCCTGAAATATTGTCTCATGGGTATTTGACCATACAAACTTCATACCATTTTTAGTCAAGTATGTCAGTAGCACTGCTAAGAATGAGAATTTCTTTATGAAATTCTTGTAATATCCATCCATCCCCAAGAAACTCTATATGTAAAATATGTCCTTGTGGTTCTCCCAGGAAACTACTACTCTCACCTTATCTAGGTTAATTGATACTCCTGTCTCTAAGATGATGTGACCCAGGAAGTTAATTTGATCCATTCAGAAGTAGAACTTTTTGAGATTATCATATAACTAATGCTCTCTCAGTGTATTCAATACAATATCAAGATGTTTTTCATGATCATGTCGATTGTAAGAATACACCAAGATATCACCCATAAAAAACACCATAAATGAATCTAAATATGGATGGAAGACTCGGTTCGTCAGTGTTGTGAAAATAATTGGCATGTTCGTGAGACCAAACGGTATAAGTAGATAATCATATATACCATACCTACTACTAAAGGTTATACGAGGTATGTTTATAATCTCAACACATAACTAGTGATATCCAAACCTCAAATCAATTTTCAAGAACACCTGATCTCATCAAATCTGATCAAATAGGTCATCTATCTGTGGCAAGGGATATTGGTTCTTAAGTGTCAGTTGGTTCAATTTATGATAATCCACACATAACCTAAGGGTATCATCCACCATTTTCAAAAAAATGATCATCTAACCCCATAGAGATTTATTGGGTTGGATAAATCCCTTTTCCTCCAAATCCTTTAGCTACCTATTGAGCTCTTGCAACTCCATCGTAGCCATCCTATACAGAGGAATAGATATTGGTGCAGCTCATGGAACTAGCTTTATGGAGAACTCAACCTCTCTCTTGGGAGGTAAACCGGAAAATTCATCCAAGAAAACATCCCAACAATGATCAAACACTGAAGGTAAGTCTGTATGATGTGCTCCCTGATCATCTAAATACAAACTAGTGATCTGGGTGGTCATCCCACTCAGACCATGATGTTGTGGTCTAGCTCAGCTCGTCTGGACATCGCATTCACCCTTGTGAGTATAAACTACACCCTCTGGTGATGTGAAAGTCACCTCTAGTGATAGCATTCAACATAATCTCAATAATCTATTATACAGTCCATCCCGAGTATGACGTCAAACCCAGTCATCTCAAAGACAAAAATATTCCATATGAAGTGACACTTACTAACCTCAAGGGGTTAATATCTACACCGATGCATATCTTTTATTCTAATCCCCAACAGAATTTCAAGCATCATAACTCCCTTAGAAAACCGAATCACTATCCCAAGGCTCTTCACCACAGATGTAGATACGAAACTATGTGATGCACCTATGTCAAAAATAGAAAATGAAATAGTAGAGACTACTAAAATCATACCTCTAACCATAGATGGTTCAGCACCCTTCTCCTCATATGTAGGATATACAAAATAGATATGTCCTAAACCATGGCCCTATGACACAACCTCACTACCCAGAGTAGGCTCACTATGATGTCTTGGTGTAACTGGTGTTTGGTTTCCCCGACCACAACCACCACTTTCTCAGATTAATTTACCAGTACTACTCCAACTCCCTACTTGATGCAGAGATGAGATACCTACTCATGAACCTATTTTTTAGAGCTAACCCCCTACCACTCACTGCTAAAGGGAAGGTCTTGCAAAAAAAAATATGTGGTTCATCTTACCACAAGCTTGGTACTCGATCATGTCACGATCACACTAATTTTTCATGTGGCCCCATATACCACACTGATGACAGAAAACCAAGATATCAGTATTCATATCCTAACTGGTACTCATCTCATGGTAATCCTCAAAACATCACTTCCTTTCACTAGAAGTCGAACTACTAGGCCGAGAAACAATATTATCCTACTCTACTCTCCCAAATTCCCTCAGGTTTTGCTCTATAATCATTACCTAATTCCCAATTTTAGTAATAGAGATCAATCTAAACACATTGACCTAAGATATGATATCATTTCATAGACCTTTATAAAATTGTCTCACTCTCAATAACTCATCAGTAAGGTATTTTGGTGCAAAACGCTGCAACTTGGTAAAGCATGTTGAGTACTCCATAACCATCATAGCACCCTACTCCATATTCATTAATTCACTATCCCTCTCTTCCCTTAGAGTCTTGGGGTAGAAATTTTCATAGAAAATGGTTTGAAAAATATCTCAAACCATGTCTCACAACCTGTTATCCTGGTTCATAATATCTCACCAGCGTTTTAATGTTCCATATAGCATGTAATCCACAAGATTCACTCTCCTCTCATGAGGCATCTCCAGATTCTTGAAGATTGAAATCATAGTCTCAAGATATAGCTCAGTAGCATGTGGACCACTATACCCCCAAAAACTTCAGCGGATGTTGCTACTAGAACACACACGTCAGCTCAATCATAGACAAGGTAGGCTTCAGTGCTCCCTGAAAAGTCTGCATGAAGCGATAAAACCCATCATGGGACTGTGACTCAACACCAATGTCTAGAACAACAGACGGTGTTGAATTTGGCACTAAAGTCGGATCCACCAGTATCCTATGGCCTACCACCTCTAGAGCATGGTCGTCACCTCCCTCATGGAATATGACTAGAGGTATTCATGGTGGAATGCCTCTACATTTCTAAACACACACCTCAAAAAAGAATTATATCAAATTTCATGGCTCAAAAATGTAGGATATGTAAAAAACCTCCTAAAAATAGGTCATACCACACAACCCGCTCCTAAATCCAGGACTATAAAATGAACAGTCAAAAAAGTCACTAGATACACTGCCTCTTGCCAACTCAAAGGTTGGGTCTAGGTCAATTATTTATTTCCAAGTTCAATTTTCCATTTCAATTTAATTTAATACTCATTTCCATTATATCATAGTTTAATTTAAAGGTTAAACCAGATGGTTCGCCAAATTTTGATCCATGAGGGCCCGTACTCCTCATGAACCAAATCATGGAGACCACGAATTCCCACTATAACACATCCTAGAAATTCTATCACAATAGTAGGTATATCTATCATAGCACCTATCACAATATCATGCAATAAGTAATGCATCCTAAATGTAATGGTATAATGCATGGAATGTGATTCCTGTAAAGTGCCTAAAATGATGAATGAGATGGAATACCCTAATTTCATCAGTTTGTAACAAAATATAACCCATATTCATATCAAATAATAATATCACAATTCAAGTGCATCACCCAACGGTGGAATCAAATAAACTATAATAGTCAAATTCTAGAAAATAGTAATTTAATTCGAGGCAATTTGGATTTTTCCTGTATGTGGAGTAGCTACTCCCGGGCACAACACATTACCAAACCCCTATTCCTTTCTATCCCTTTATATTGTCGTCAAATATTAAATAAAACCAAAAAAGAACCTCCAATACCACTTTGTAACATCCTGGATTCGAAATCCACTCAACAGTGCCTCGAGCCCAGTTGGCTATATGGCCTCAAGAGCATATCCCCAAACACCAAAGGCTACCAACTAGCAGTGAAGATCTTGGTGTGTCAGTGGGGAGACAATGCCCTAATCACTAGAGTTTATCACAATGGAATATCAATAATAGTTGATAGAGAAAGCAGTAAACCATACAGACAATAGATACTAACTGGGAATAGATAACAATAATGTTGTAAGTGTCTCATATACAATGATGATGATACATGTCTCTGCAAATTAGCCAAAATAGGTACACAACAGTACAATACAATACAAGTTTCAAAAAACCAAAATAAAAAAAAGGTATTATACCCTGATAGCATCACAAGCCTCAGCTCGGTCCCATGATCTCCAACTCCTAATCATGGAACAAAATCAAGCATCAAACTATGGGAACTTTTCCCAGTCACTACATGCATATAATAGTCTGTTCAAGTACCCAACAGCGGACCAAATAAGTTGTGAGATAGAATCCTAGAAGGTGGCCACCCAAGTATCTATACAAATCTAGGATGTGCAATATAACAAACTAAGTAGTGCGTAAATAAAGCAGGTAAGAAGTAAATGAATGTAAAGTTCCCATGGCATATCTATTACTAAGAAAGTCATACTAAATAGCCTCAAGAGGCTCCCTGCAAAACAAATTTCAAGCTCCTATAATAAGGAATATGTAACCAATACATCAATAACCAACATGGACTTGTCGTATATCCATAAATATCATGTCAAACATGGCCTTGCTGTATAGCGAATTGTTGTATAACCACAACCAAGTAGTTCAACAAAGCATACCATATTTCCCACAGTTGTTCCATATAATAAAATTGGTAGGCCACAAAGGTCCAAACCCAATGTTTAGAAGACCAAGAAATACTCATCGAGTCCTAGGATTATCTAGATGGAAACTTGGTTAAGCACTAGTTGGAATCCTAAGAGCATATCATACTGAACATGTCCTACGTGAGTCCAGTCAAGCCATATCTAAGGGGTAGAAAGGTCCAAGTTATCCCAGGTAATCAATAACCAAGGAGCATAACATATCCAAGGAATTCGCTACTGCTTTTAAGATCCTAGGAGCATCATCCAAGGAATCTATGGAATCAATCACCATTTCATACCAATTATCATTTCATACTATATGAGTCTACCCACTCATATAACCATTCACATCCAAATACAAACAATGATTATTCCTAGTCATTTATCCATTTACATTTAAAGGCAATAAAACAATGAGTATACCCACTCATTTAAACAAAACCATTATTTAACCATTTGATCAATTCAAAAATTAAACCATTTAATAACTCAACATCGCATTTAACATGGAAAGAAGTAAAAACATCTCCTAAGCAAGAAAACCAATTCCCTTTAATTATAATTAATCTTTTTCTAACTAGTAAATCATAGAAACACACCTCTTGGGTTATTCAAGCAAGATCATTTTCAAGGTGATTACATGGAACACCCCATGGGTCGCCTTTGGTTGGGGAAACAACTACTAAAACATCACAAAGGACCCTAATGGAATTCCTAACCACTATAAACCCATTTATTTCAATTAATAAATTTAAATTTGGGGCCACGTCAGAAATTCTGGAGGGCATCACAATAACATCTAGCCTAATAAAGTACCAAAACCAATGGGAGAAGTATAGACCACTTTTCGTAGCTCATTAGTAGAGTGGTCGTCTAGTATCCACATTTGATCTGGCTCATATCAAAATAAAAATGAAGAATAGATGAACAACCTAAAATTAGGTCATATTATCTTTCACCTAAATAGCACATCCAATGCCAAAAAGAATAAATAATGACTAAAAAGGAATCGAGTACTCGTTTATGCAGATCCAACAAGATGAGCGGCTCTTAAATCAGATATTGGATGGAGAAGTTGACTCAAATACAAGAATATTCACCCAAAGAGACTTCAAAATGGATCCTTTGTTGTGTGTGAGAGAAAAGTGAAATAGATTTTAGGTTAAATTAGATTTTAAGGTAAAATGGTAATTTCCCAAAGAAATCTTAGGTCACATGGTTTGGCTGCATGGTTTATCCAAACTGTGTGCCAATCATGCATGCTTAGCTATAGGTAAGGGAACATCACATGGTTTGTCTTCACAGTTTGACTAACCATGTGAAAACCATTCCAAAACCCACTGTAAAAATTTTAGAAATTCTTTCATGGTCGTGTGTCCCATTTCGTATGGTTTGGTCTAACCGTGTGAGCTCCTCTTACTCTCTACCCATGCCTTGCTTGTTTTATCTAACCATGTGTCATGCCCCACGTAGTTTTAACTAAATGTGTACTGAGACATTTTTAACCCAAAAGATGGGTTTCAGACTCTGAACAAGCCTTATACACCCCCGAAATAGTCGTGATCAAATTGGGTACTCAAATTAGACTTTAATTAAACATTTAAACCAAAAGAAAAGGATTTGTACCTTGCATGAAAACTCAGGTTCTTATAACTTGGTTGAAGATTTTCAAGGAGAAATTCAAATACTTTTGAATAGCCAAAAATGATCATATTAAGTTGCACCAAATCCTCACATATCTCATATCCTGCTCTTTTTATTTAAGCTTAAATTTCAAGTTGTGTTTTTTCTTTACTCTATTTATCTATAAAAATGGTCTCCTATATTAAATCGAGGAGTTCTTAACACTCTGTTTTAATTTTTTTCATCTATAATCCCATGCATAATTTTGGAAGAGGTTCTTTGTGACCTGGATATCTTTTATGCATTGAAGAACTACGGAAGAGGCTTTTTAGCCTGAACTATCTTAGTACAGTTGTTTGTAAAAACTCAATTCAAGTTTTGGATTAGTTTATTTTATAATATACTGCTTGGAATTAGGTGATTACCAAGTGGAGGGTATTAGATCTTGGCTTAAGATAGAACCCCTTATTTAAATATCACCATGTGATTTCTTATTTTGTTTTCTCTATTTTAAATAATAAACCAGTATCTATTATAAAACTAATACCAAACATTACTCTCATGGTTAACTTTAATCCATATTTTATAAAAGGTGTTTGATTCAATTAAATTAGTTTCAAAAGTTAAATTATTCTATAAATTATTTTAACTAAACTATGATCAATCTTTTGATAACATTTTTAAGAAGATAAAATTATATAACTCTACTACTTTAGTTAACTGGGTATATTTTATAAATTGGGGAATTTAATTTTTAAATCATTTAAATAGAAATTGTTTTTATGGGAAAATTAATTCATCCCCCTCTTGAGTGTTTCACTGGGACCAACAATCCTATTTTTAACAAAATATTTCTAATTATTTCTAATTATTAATAATTATCTATAATTATTAATAATTATTTCTATTTTACTTTCTCATAAAAGTGAAGCTCTATCCTATTTCTCTAAATATGCTATATCTGTATAGAACCTTAGTGGACTTACCATAAAGGCCCTAAGAAGTGATAATGGCTGTGAGTTTGAAAATAGGGACTTTGAATCTCTATGTTCACAACATGGCTACAATAAAAAAAATCTCCTAGGGATCCATAATATAATGGTTTAGTATAAGGAGAAACCAAACTCTTCAAGAAATTGCTTGGACCATGCTCAATGAGTATAACCTTCATTTTTATTTTTGGGTAGAGGCTATGAATCCAACTTCTTATTTTATTAATAGAGTTCTAGTTAGGCCTTTTTTAAAGAAACCCCCATATGAGTTATGGAATGATAGAAAACCAAAATTTAATTACTTTAGATTTTTTAGTTGTAATGTCTTTATACTCAATACAAAAGATAATTTAGACAAATTTGCATCTAAAAGTGATGAAGGAATTTTTCTTGGATATTCTTTATCCAAAAAATCATACAAGATATTTAATAAATAGACCGATATTATATAAGAATCTGTACATATTGAATTTTATGAAAAATATCCACATGAACCTAATACTCCTTTAGATAATCTTAAGTATGAGGTTTCCAATGTAAATATAAATTCCAAATCTTGTAATAATTATGTAAGACCTATTGTACAAAAATCACATAGCTCTAAGGAATATTTTGAAACTGAACCTGTGGAGGAAAATGAAGTATCAAATACTTAAATACCTAGATCTATTAGGAATAATAAATATCATCCTTTAGATGTAGTTGTAGGAGAACTAGATAGAGAAGAAAAAACTAGATCTTCTCTTAGAAATTAGGTTGATCATCAAGATTTCTTGTCACAAATTGAACCTAAGAACACCAATGAAGCAATCAATGATGAATTCTAGGTAATGGAAATGCAATAAGAGATAAATCAATTTAAAAGGAATAGGGTCTAGGAACTAGTAGAAAGAATTAAGGACTTTGTGAATATTGGTACTAAATTGGTGTTTAGGAATAAAGAAGGTGATTCAAGAATTAGAATTATAAATAAATAAATACTGGTTGCACAAGGATACAGTCAATAGGTAGGTATTGACTATGAAGAAACATTTTCACTAGTAGATAGAATTGAAGCTATCAGAATTTTGTTTGCCTATGAGGCACATTTTGGTTTCAAATTATATAAAATGGATGTCAAGAGTGCATTCTTAAATGGTTATATAATTTCATATATTTTTGTTGAACAGCCCTTGGATTTCAAAAACCTAATTTTCCAAAATCATGTTTTTAAATTGAAAAAAGATTTATATGGTTTAAAATAAGATCCTAGATCTTGGTATGACAAGCTTGACTCATTTTTTATTTCAAAATATTTTTCAAAAGGAATAGAATTTATTAAAATAATTTCAAAAGATGTTTTAGTAGTATAAATCCATGTTGATGATATTGTTTTTGGATCATCTAAAAACTCTTTGTACACTAAATTTTCATAAATGATGAAAAATTAATTTTTAATGAGTTTGAAGGGTGAGTTAAAATTATTACTTGAATTTCATATTTTTCATAATAAAGAGTTATCTTAAATCAAAGCAATTAGACTGAAGATCTTTTAAAACATTTTGGTATGGATCCTACTAAAGGTAGTGATACTCCCATGAGTACAAGTTGTAAACCAGATCTTGATAAAACTAGAAAACCATTTGATTAAACCATTTATAGAGGTATGATTGGAAGTTTACTATATTTAACTTCTAGCTAACCTGATATTATGTCACTTTTTGAGAAAGCCTCTAGTTTCATGGTGTAGTAAAAAAC
This sequence comes from Viscum album, assembly GCA_963277665.1. Taxonomy (NCBI): domain Eukaryota; kingdom Viridiplantae; phylum Streptophyta; class Magnoliopsida; order Santalales; family Viscaceae; genus Viscum; species Viscum album. Next base: position 22,732,257 of record OY728133.1, on the reverse strand, counting down.
AGAAATTTGTTTCATTATCCACTACTAAAGCTGAGTACATGGCTGCAGGCAATTGTTTTGCACAGATTCTATGGATGAAGCACACATTACTAGACCATGCATATCAATTTCAACATGTCCCTATAAACCATGATAATACAAGTGTGATAATTATTTCTAATAATCTTGTACCACATTCAAGGACAAAACATATTGATATAAGACATAACTTTTTGAGAGATAATTTTCAAAAAGTCTATATAACTCTTAAATTCATTAGTAATGAACATCATCTTGCTGGTATATTTACAAAGCCTTTGAATATTGAGGGAATCAATTATATCATATATGAATTAGGTATGATAAAAAAATTTCAATTTAATTTTAACCTTTGTAGTTATTTAAATTCTTATTATAAATACTTAACTTTTTTTATTGATCTTTTTCTTGAAGTTATTGTGAAGTTTGGTTTGTAAAGTAACTGTGATTTATTATTCACATAGTTAGTATACCTATCGTGACCAACTAGTCATATGGTCACTATACCTACCGTGGAACTCTAACTCATACGTTCATTATACCTACCATGGCGTATTAATCACATGGTCACTATGGTTACCATGGAATGTTACTTGTATGGTTAATATACCTACCATGCCATCTAATCTACCACAATAAAACGATTATTATACCTACCATGTCTATCTTGTACTTGGTATTTTTAATAAATTTATTTTGGAATGAGATAATTAAAAGTTTATTATTATTTTTCCCTATTGAATTTTATAATTTGAATTAGAATATGAATTGATGCACATATTTTTCCTTAAAAACCCCTTTCTTATTTTTGATCCCTTGCCTACTACCTAAATCCTCCGTCGCAAAACCTATCCTCAACCTAAACCTTCTTATTTTGAACCTCTCTTGTGAATCTGAACCATTCGAGTTTGAATCAAAATGTAAAATTTCAAGGATGAAGCACACTTTCAATGTCGCACCTCCTATCAAATCTGATTCTGTAAATAAATCAAAGAAAATAAAAGCTAGATCGAGCATTATAGCTAAGATAGGGAATATTCATATAGTTAATCATTGGGTTTCTACATATAAAGAATTTGACTCCCAATATATAGTGTTGAGCAAATCGCTAGTACATAAATCTATTCAAAGTCAAGGGTGATATAACTAGTTCAAAAAGAATAGTAAGACTTTTACCCAAATCTTGTGAAGTAATTTTATGCATTTATAAAATTTCTTCCTAGAGAGAAAAGAGATGTCATTAGGAAAATGATAAAAAGATAAGTTCTAGAATTTTATTCAAAGCATTGGGTGAGAAAATTGAAAGTACCACACAAGGGTGAGTATAAGGATTATCAGAATTATTATCCAATCAACCATGATAATTTTGAGTTTCAAAGTGAATTGGAAGAGATAAACAGTAATAGAACCCCTAGAAGGACAACTATTGTAGATATAAATGTTAAATGTAGGTTGTTATTAAAGTTTATACAATAATTGATTTTTATTAGAAATGGTGACTTTATCATTGTGAGGTTTCAAGATCTTTTCTCTCTATTTTTTATAAATAATGGGATCTGGATAAATTTGGAAAGTTATTTGAAGAGGTGCATAAATGAATTGTGTAAGCCCTCCTCTAAATTAAATTCCTTACCTTATCCAAAATTTATATCATCCTTGTTGGAGTCCAAAGTTTTAATACCTAAGGGGGAGGAAAGAATAACATCTTCAAATGGTATTTTCCTATCTCAAAGAATTTTTAGGTGTATGAGTGTTAACTGGAACCCCTAGAAGAGGGAATGGGTAGATAATTCAAAGAAGTTATATAAGAAATTCGACCCTGTCAAATATCTTTTTTGGTTAAGGGATCTGGTAGATCTAGGTCTTAAACTATATGAGGTTGTTGTGTATTGTGATGTTGAATTATCTATTGGTGTGAAAGAGGTGGAGACTGAGAGTGTTTAAGAAGGAGGAGGAGGAGGAGATAAAATGGTTGATCTTGATGAGGAATCTAGGGAGACTCGTGAGGATGATAGAACAATCACACTAGTTATGTCCTATAGACCACCTGACTCACCCTTCCTTTACCTTCTCATGAAGAAGAGCTACATTTTGGGGATATTGATGATACTGAGGCATCTGTTAATGGTTATAGGCCAAAATGGGATGATTCAGTTGATTCTGAATAAGTTTAAAGTAGTTCAAATGGATCACCTATAATAGTAAGTACTCCCAGACAGCCTATACCAGAAGCACCTACTAAGGGGGGGAATACCCCTGGATCTACTGTTTTGGGATTAGACTATCTAGAGTCTGATAAGGATGATAAAAGTGGGGGTAGTCCATCGAGACATGGTGGACCTATCATCCCTTCTACTCAAAGGGTTATAGATAGATCTCTAATTTCTAAAATAGATTCTCAAGAAAGACTTGAGGTATCTCCTTTGAGACCATAAGTTGACCAATCTTTGAAGTATATTTTTGGTCCTACTCCTACCAAGGCTGGTGACAAGGCTGAGCAAGGTATTTTTTATGATGAAGATATTGAAGCTGTCGAGCATTATATTCATGAAGACGATGTGGATGTTGATTAATCTAAAAAGGCTAGATTAGTGGAGGTTTTAACTAAGTTAGATAGTAGTCATCGAGCTTATGATCCATCTACTTATATCCCTTATAGATATTATATTACAAGGGGTGTTTTGAATGAGTTAAAATCAGATCTAATGGGTATATTCAAGGAAATGTTTATTAGTTTTGGAAATTCTTTATAACTAACTCGATAAGATGATATTAGAAAGATAGTGATGTTGGTAATTTTTCATCTTCAGCCCAAATTTTATCTCGAGATGAATTTAATAAGGAATTATATTAAGGATTTGAAAGAAAATATAGGTGATTTATAGGAATATTTATCTGATATGATGGTGCATCAAAACCAAAGGTATCTAAGTTCAGTTTTTCAACCTTCTACATCTGTTACTCTACCTCTTTATCCTCCTATCCTAACATCTTTTGATGAATGGATAATTAGACAAATAATAAGGGATAAGTTAAATATTGGATTTGATGATTTCAATTAGACCATAGAATTTGTGTTTGATGGTTTTTAAACACATGTTGCTAAAACCTTGGAACTGATCAGGAAATATGTCAAAAGGGTTGGGTAAGATAGTGAAACAATCAAGAATTCCATTGATTTATACCTCATTTGAATATTTACCAAATCAGATTTGAAGGGTATGTTCAGAAATATTTCATTGGACCTTAATATTCCACCTTTGACCTAGGATTTTAAGTATCAAGTTGAGAATATTAAGTTCCTCAACCAAGTGTTGGAAGCCTTTATGGATAATAGATAAGACTTTCTTTAGGATTTGGAGCATGGTTCTCAGATAATGAGTGATTTTACCAGGCTGATGTAACCCTACCTTTACACTGATCATACAGTTTTTCTATATCCTCTATCCTTTCACATGTATTCAACTTCTATCAATACCTCATCTATCCTAAACCATTTTGGATTGTCTTCTAGTTAGGCTCTAGAGAATCTATGACCTATTTCGAGATGTATAGTCATTATTGACCCTACCTCTACCTATGCACATCAAACTACATCTTTTGTCCCCTCTTCTAATTCCAAAGAAAAGGATCTTACCCTTCCTTCAAATATTCAGGTTGTGTTAGATTTATATTCTAAGTAGAATTATTTATTGGGACTACCTTTAATCCTTTTGTTGATACAATTTTACATATTAATGGAATACTCCTTTTTATTCTCATTTGTGTTTGTATTTTTTCCAATTGTCTATTTATTTTCCCTCTGACTCTCTTTTTTGGTAATCCCAAAAGGGGTATTAAGTGTTATAAATCAATTTAATTCCTTAATGTTGGTCGGAGTATGACACTCAAGAGGGGGTGAGTTGAGCTCCTATAAAAATTTCTCTTAAAAAGTTTACTTACAAGATTCACCCAATTTAAATTAAAATAGGCCATTTAATCGAGGAAATAAGATTATAATAGTTTGACTATTCAAAAATCTTCTCATATGATTTAATAATTCTTAGTAGTATCAATATGAGATATTAATACAACTTTTGAAAACTACTATAATAAGGAACAATATTTATAACTATTATTTAATACTAACTATAAAAGTGAAATTTAGTTTTCTAAAATATAAATTAAAATAGAGAAAGACTAAATAGAAACATATAGTGGATAAAACAAGTGGTTCAGTCTCAATCTGAGACCTAATCCACTTCACTTGGTGATCACTTGACACCAAGCAGTTTATATTAATAAACTTGATCCACACCCTGGAGCAAGGTTAACAATAGTACATAGGACTATCCAGGTCACAAGACCTCTTCCACTGTTCTACATGGGAAAAAAACAACCAGGTCATACAAGACATCTTCCACTGTTATAAATGGGTAAAACAAAGTGTAGAAAGATATTCGAGTGAGGATATCTTCTATCCTTCAGTTTAATATAGGAGACAGTGTGTGTTTTAATTAGGATATACACACTTCTCGAAAAGTAATAACAATAGTACATAAAAGATCAAAGATGATGAGAAGGGGTTATAAATTCTTTGAGTGTTGTTCTATGAATATCTAGACTTATAGGATATAGAAGATGTGATTTTTGAGTCCTCTTGTGAAAACAAAGTATCGTGAGTCTTGTGATCTTGTTTCCAGTTCGATGATATGTGTATTATAGATCTTGTTCTTCTTAGGGTTTCTACTATGAGAAAGTTTGGGGTTCTGATCTATAGTAGTTCAGCCTTCATGAATCAATATTTCTTCATGTGTTCTTCAGCATATGGATGTTCTTCTATATTTCATGCAGTTTACTTCACTAACTCTACTATATTTTTCTCTAGTGCCACACTTTTATTTTATTTCGGGTGAATGTGTTGGAGCCGATAGGAAGCATGATTTCTACACCTCATACCTCATACTATTAGGTGACATTTCTACAAAGAAACATTAATTATGTCAGTGTCATTAAATGACTCAAATATGACCATTATAAATAACTTTTAAATTAAATTGAAAAAGACAGAAAAGTGATTAAGGAACGATGTCAAAGTTTGTTTTAAAATGGTGTCACTGGGAAATGGTGTCTTCTTCTTTGCCTTTGAGTGGAGAGACAGTCATGGTTCCATAGTTATGTTGAGATATGGAACTAGTAGCACAGATGCGGTGTCAGGATCACAGTGTGTTAGGTAATGGTGTTTAATCCTTTGTCAAAACT